>JAVLUX010000039.1:32725000-34080000 GCA_032164185.1 Moxostoma hubbsi
TTTTTTTTTTTTGGAGGGGGGGCCGGGGACATAAAAAAAGGGAACGTATTTGAGTTGTATATGTACAAAGAAATCTCATCTTTGCTGGCAGTCTGAATGAAGCCTATGAGAGATGGATGAGAGATTGTGTTGATTTAGGAGTTCTGGAAATGTTCTGTATCTGCTCTCCCTCTGGTGGATACACTTCAGTATTTGTTCCCTACACACTATCTATCTCCTGACCTTATCAACCTATGTGATATGTAAGATAGATTTACTTGTTTGCTCGTAATGTTTGTGCTTGAACCATAAGAGGCTGACTAACACAGACTCATCAACCATCAAATCTGTCAAGGGTCTTTTAGACCAGTGGGTCTCAACTGAATGGGTTGAACTTCTCTACTGACACCATGGGAAAGCAACGCTAAATGCAGGGACTTAAAATGGTTCAAGGAATAAGGAACTTATTTTTTACAGAACATACTTGAAAATGGGAACAAAATGCCTTTCAATTGTTCCGAAGTGAAAATATAATTTTGAAATGCTGGCAACCGGTTAATAACTGGTTCATTTTGTACTGATCTTTTTTTTTAATGAGACCAGGTTTAAGGGTTTATCTCAGTAAATTTTACTGTAAAAAACAATTAGGCTTCTCTCTTATTAGTAGAACATTTGCATGTCCTTTTGATTCTGAAGGACACCACTAGTTTAAAAAACAATGTTTAAAAAATTACATTAATTTTCCCAGATCAAAAGGTGACATTTGGTCCAAATGTGCCAACGCAATGTGTGCATGCATGCAGGCGAGAGAGATTTAGGTTATTAATTGATTTCAAATTCATATTTGAAATGTTTTCGGGGGATATATTTCATATCATGAATACATTTATTGGAAAACGTCCCTTATTTTGAACTTGTTTTTCTTGTGAGATCTGGAAAGACTGCAGCTGGTTTATCACCCACCCTTACTGTCACTTTAAAAAGAACTTAATTAACCGTCCTTTTATTTTGTTCTAACTGGTTGCCATTTGAAAAGGAGGCTGTGGAATGCCTCAGAACTTTTCTACTCAGAACGTTTCTGCTCAAACGAATCAAAATGACTTTCTGTTTTTAGTCCCTGGCTAAATGCAAATAATAGAATTCAACTAACTAAATCAACTTGAATAGTTAGGATGGCATCATAAATAGACTTCTATTTAAAAGCAAGGAGAAAACGCTTTCCATATGCTTTTATTGTGCTTAAAGTCTTTAAAAAATTTAATTGTGATTAATCACACATTTTGCAAGTGCTTCTCCCTGTCAAAATGCTATTAGTACCATCTTAGAAATGAAAACAAATCAATGTGTAACAAGTGCTTTATTAACATTTTCCAAAACAAATCCTTCCACAGTATAAAGATAGAAATGCACTAAAATAGCACCAAGTCAAGTAACATTAAACATTTCCAAAAGCCTAACTGAAGGAACTAGTCCCTATAGTTTAAGTGTTCATTGTAATGGGCAGTAAAACTCTCACCCTCCACAATATTCATTGGCTGGCAGGCTGTGGTGATCCAGTAATCGTGAAGCCGCAGTCACATGATCCTCGTCAGGGCGTCAATGCTCTGCTCAACATCATCATCATGCGCTGCTTTGAAGTTTGAAAAGGACATGAACAGTGCTGCAGTGAACATCTTGTTTTGCTTTTAGCACTGACAATGCCCATGTAATGATACTTCATCCAAATTTTCCAGTAAGACGAAGCGCATCACTGTGTGCTTCACACAAGCGTGTCATGTAAATGCGGCTTCAGTTTGCTGTGCCTGTGACTATCCACAGACTTTCAATGGGAGAACTCCCAACAAGCTAGTCGGCGCAGTGGTCCCTCATCAGGGTCATGCATCATGTGTTTGGCTTTCAAAAATGCCACCTTATAAAGAATGCAAGGTACTTTATTTTTGTCAAAAGTACCCCCTGTGTTTGACTTGTAAGAGGTCCTTTCTCTATTTCTTGATCTTTGTTGTTGAACACACAGAATTGCTGTTGTGTGTTTGTGGTGTGTTCATCAGTGTAATGCCGGTGGACACATTACTATGTTTCCGCCCTATTCCAATCAGTGTTTAGAGCGCACACGGATCTGAATAAAGTGTCAGAATATACAGTAATGTCAAAATGATAAATGCGTTATTAATCATGTTAAAAATATCGACAACGTTAAACATTTTGAATTAACGCATTAATGCATGCAATTAATTTCAACCGCTCTAGTCAAATCCTGCTCATCATACCATACTCTGCTGTAATTTTCAGTCTTGTGGTAGAAATGGCCAAATCGGGCAGGTTCTGATATGGACAGGTTTGCAGGACATGCTCTCATCCTCAAAAACATGAACAAAACTACACAAGGCAGGCCTCAACAGTAAAGATTTTTTTTCAACTTGTAGTTCAGATGTTTACTTGCCCTACCACAAAAATGATTTTCACCACTTGATGTTCAGTGGAAAATCTGGGTTCTGAATCAGTGACATCAATGTCTAATATGCATTCTCTCTCTTTTTTTAGACGGGACATTTAGCCATGGAGACATTGTTATCATTGACGTCAAAAAGAGCGGGTGACTGGTTCAAAGAAGAGCTCAGGCTTCTGGGAGGCCTGGATCACATTGTAGATAAAGGTACACATCTTATGGAGTACATACTGAACAAAAGAATCCTGCGTGGAAATAGAGTTTTGTTTTCTTCTGTTAAGAGCACTTTTTGAGAATGTGCAGAGATATTTTAGGTGAGAGATGTGTGTTTCCTCTCAGTGAAAGAGTGTGTGGAGAATCTGAGCCAAGAGGATGATAAGGAGAATCTTGTGGCGTCGTTGTGGGGGGCTGAGAGATGTCTACGTGTACTAGAGAGTGTAAGTTTCTCTTTTTTCACACTTCAGTTTCTTTGACATCAAGTAGGGGATTAGGGTTTATTAAGTCATATATTTTTGTGTTCAAACCTCTGATGAGGTGCGTATTTGCCTATATAAGATCTTATACATTTGTCTTAAGACTCCCGAGATTTAGCAATAGCTAACACAAATGATATTCAATGCATATTATCTTAATTGTAAGTGGCTTATAGGCACAAATCACTTGCAATAAATTATGATAGGCCTAGTTATTTCGTTTCTGAAGAATGTGGCAAGTGTTGGGGTACACTATAAACTTGCAGTAACCACATGTTTCAGTAGTTTCAGTAGTTCAGCTGTTTTCACAATATAGTGACACTTTTCCAGAGACGAGCTTCATTTTCCAGCGAGTAGCGCTGTATCATCACAAAACACTTCATTTGTCACATTATATTGTGAACGCATCAACTGAGTTCAGTGAATCAAACACACTCACCTGAACCATCCTCTCTCTCTCGTGTAGCGCTGGGGAAAATGAATCATTTAAGTGAAATATTTTATTGTATTGCTGCTGTTTATCACTATATTTCCTTTCAGTTATAGAAAATAGGGTGTTTTCAAGTTTATTAGTGTATATTAAATATACATTTATTTATACTTATCACCCTATTTGTTTAACCAGTACTAAAATGAATCATTTAAGTGAATCGCTGCTTTCACACAGTTTATGTAAATAAAACGAATAAAATAAAGGAGTGTCTATTTGCATCCCAATAGTCTGGTGAAACCACAGAAATATATGACAGACTATATAGGTGTCGCTGCAGTGGTGTAGGGTGTAAGCATGGCGTGTGTACTGTTGTCCTTGTGACCTCAGCCTTTTTTTACCCATCCCATTTCCTGATTCCATTCTTAACATTTCATTTAATACTATCCATCCATCCATCCATCGTCAACCGCTTATCCTGTGTACAGGGTCGCGGGGGGCTGGAGCCTATCCCAGCTAACATTGGGCGAAAGGCGGGGTACACCCTGGACAGGTCGCCAGTTCATCGCAGGGCCACACATAGACAGACACACACTCACACTCACATCCACACCTAGGGCAATTTTTGGAGACAACAATTAACCTAGCCTGCATGTCTTTGGATGGTGGGAGGAAGCCGGAGCACCTGGAGAGAACCCACGCAGACACGGGGAGAACATGCAAACTCCACACAGAAAGGCCGGGGCAACCGGGGTTTGAGCCTTCTTGCTGTGAGGCGACAGTGTTAACCGCTGCACCACCGTGCCACCCTTCATTTAATACTATAAAAGATAAAAATAATTATATACTTGTAAATGTATACAATTACATTTACTCACGAATGCGGGGTCTGTCAATCGAGTAATTTGGTAATTTGGTAATTTGTTCTAAGGATAGGTTTAGGGGTAGGGGTTAATGTAGTGTACCTGTGGGACTAAACACAATACTGTAAATACACTGCAGTGATTCCCATACTGTATGATTTAAATATGGGTGCAAATAGTATTTGACACTATTTGTACTGGTTTATAAATAGCTTATGCCATTATTTGCACCAGGGTATAAATAGCATCTGCCATTTAATATATTATTCTTACATTTTCTTGATTTGATATTATTGAGTCAGTTCTTTCAGACAGTAAATGTAAATTAACCTGTTAAAAGAAATGATTCACTTCTATTTAGCATTGGGAACTCATTTTATTTTCATTTTAGTGAATCAATTCTATTGGATGGTTCATGTAAATGAACTAGTTCACTTAAATGATTCACTGTCTCACTAGAGCCCCACACAGCCTTAAAGGGACTTTGCATTCGTTTTGAAGCAAAGTATGTTTTTAACACTTACGAAAATGAATCATGGTTTTACTACAGTAAAATATTTGTAATTGTGTGGTTACTTTGGTTTTACTACAAATATCATGGTTAAACTATGATTACTGTAGTAACATCATGGTTAATTTTCGTAAGGGCATGTCACCCTTGTTAAATATCTAACCATCAGACGATCATTTTCAATGAAATAATAAATATCATATGATTGTTGTATTTTAAAAATATTTTCTTCTTTAAATAGCTTCAATGTAGAAAGCTAATTTTTGTTAGTAGCATCTTACAGTGTAGCAGACTACTTTTTAAAGCTCAAGGTTTATGTATCTTCCATTTCAGTGTATCTTAGCAGTACCCTGCATGGCACTTGTCTTTATCTACAATGTTTTTCCCTTTGTATGCTTTTTTTGTGAACAAAATGATTAATAATGAATTGAAAATTCTGGTTATATTTTTGTGCGTCTGTGCCAGATCACAAAGTGTCATTGCTTTTGTGAATAGTGAATATTTTTTTTTTCTCCTCTCAGTTCTATAATTTCAACAAACAGTTACGTGTTTGCTCTCTGCAATAAAACTGTTTTCGTTCTTTCATATTGCTGTTTGGAGCATTGTGTTTACATTTTTATTGTGTTTTATTTTATGTAGACTTGTATCTCTGTTGGGACAAATTTATAGTGTGTAGTTATACAAAAGGAAAATTAATTTTTGCAACTTATGTTTTAATATGACATTTTTTGATTCAGGTAACTGTTCACAATCTAGAAAACCAGGGCTACTTGATCGCCTACAAGGACTCTCAACTCATAGTGTCTTCAGCAAAGTAAGTGCCTAAAAAAACACAGTTGTTGAGCAGTCTAGCTGTAGTTTTACTGTAGACTAGTGGTTTGTGTGGACAGGGAGAATGCATTAACCATGCTCTTTCTGCAAGCTCTCCTTATCACAACAGACACCTTCAACTACAACAGGAACACTTTATCAACACTGAGCCCAGAGCTGCTGTGCCAGAAAAAACCCTGTGATACTGCTCAAACATCTTAAAACATCCACAACATGCTAGCACAAATTAGGTTTCCATATGAAGTGAGTGGCACGTACCTTTAATCATCCGTTATGATAAATGTAGCTCATTCTTGTGTCTTAGACGCAGTCTGGCCTCTCTTCCACTGTTCATGAAATTAAGGGCTGATGTCCCAGCTCTCTAGATGGGGTCAAACCCTTCAGAGTGCACTGTGAAGTCAGCATGGGAGTTCAGGGCTATGAGGGGGGATCTCAGGGAGTCAACAAATCCATCTCACAAACGTACACATGGCTGTGTGAGCGTGTTCAGCTGGCTCTAATTCAGTTAGAGAGAACGGCAGGCTGCATTAATAATGACCCCACTAATATCTGAACTCGCGAAGCTCCTCCGCTTCCATCTTGCACACTAATGACTTCTCATTATGCTAAGCACATTAGAGGCGTTTTGCATGGAGCTGGTCATACTGTAGAGCTTGTGCTGTGGATACAGTCTTTCTCTTTCCACAGCGAAAACACACTCTCTCGGTCGCACACGCAAAGAAATTGTTTGCGCAAAAGTTCCTGTCCTGGAGTGAATTTTAACTACACTGATGGATAATTCCAAATGCTGTTTGTCATTTAGATAGATTAAAAAAAACTCCCCATCTCCCCTTTTTCTCCCCAATTTGGAAGGCCAAATTCCCAATGCACTCTAAGTCCTTGTGGTGGCGTAGTGACTTGCCTCAATCCGGGTGGCGGAGTACGAATCTCAGTTGCCCATGGAGGCAACTCTGAGACCATCAATCCGCACATCTTATCACGTGGCTTGTTTAGCGCATTACTGCGGAGACCTAGTGCGTGTGGAGGCTTCACGCCATCCACGCACCACATGCCCAACCGAGAACGAACAACGTTATAGCAACCACGAGGAGGTTAACGAATGTGACTCTACCCTCTCTAGCAACTGGCCACTTTGGTTGCTTAGGACAGTGGTTCCCAAAGTAGGGGTCGCGACCCCCCCGGGGCGTCGTGAGACAGCGAGGGAGGGGTCGCGAAATGATTTCCACAAATCAAAAAATATATATATATATATATAACGATTAGAAATGGCATATTGTATCCATAATTGTAAAAAAAATACAAAAATAGTTGTTAAATAAAAAATAAAAAACATGCAAATAAAAAAAGCCATCAGCCTTTTCATTTTCGTCAGATACAGTTTTGTCGGAAAACTTAACGAGGACATTCTGTTTTGCACCGCGCTGGAGGGAACGTGCACAGGCGAGGACATTTTCACAAAACTTGACGACAAACTAAAAGAAGAGGGACTGTCTTGGGGTGAGTGCATCGGTGTGTGTACAGATGGTGCTGGAGCGATGCTGGGGAAAAAGACAGGTCTTAAAGCAAGAGTCTTGCAAGTGGCGCCTCACATAAATTTCACGCACTGTATTATACACAGAGAAGCTCTTGCGAGCAAAACACTTGACCTAGAACTTAAACGTGTTCTTGAGACTGCGATAAAAATTGTCAACTACATAAAAGCGCGTCCACTCAATATCAGGCTGTTTGCCACTCTCTGTCACGAACTGGGATCGGAGCATGAGTGCTTGCTGTCCCACACAGAAGTCAGGTGGCTTTCGCGAGGGAATGTGCTCAGCCGCCTGTTTGAGCTGCGGGACGAAGTGCGCTTATTTCTGATGGAGCATGGGTCCCAGCTCGCTGACCACCTCACTGAACCTGACTGATTAACAAGGCTAGCGTATTTGTCTTGCATATTTGAAAAACTGAATGGCCTTAATATGTCATTGCAAGGTGAAAACACAAGCATCATGTCACTGAATGATAAAATCTACGCATTCACGAGAAAACTTGAGCGCTGGACTGAGCGAGTTGAAATGGGTATTTATTATTTAATATTTAATATAAAATAATATAATGGTTGTTTTGACTGTTGTGTTCTTTTGTGTTGTAAGTATGCCTATTAGTGCGTGTGCACAGTTTCACGCAATGTTTGTATACTTTAACCACCTCCGAGGATAGTAGGGGTCGCGAGTCACTCGCACCTTTATTTTGGGGGTCGTGGGCTGAAAAGTTTGGGAACCCCTGGCTTAGGAGACCTGGCTGGAGTCACTCAGCATTCCCTGAATTTGAACTCAAGAACTCGAGGTGGTCAGAGTCAATACTCGCTGAGATACCCAGGCCCCAGGCTGCATGAGTGCTGCCGGCACTGGGGAGCTACAGTTCATTGAGGGGACCATGAATGCCAACATGTACTGTGACATGCTGAAGCAGAGTATGATCCCCTCCCTTCGGAGACTGGGCCGCAGGGCAGTATTCCAGCATGATAACGACCCCAAACACGCCACCAAGACGACATCTGCCTTGATAAAGATGCTGAGAGTGAAGGTGATGGACTGGCCAATCATGTCTCCAGACCTAAACCCTATTGAGCATCTGTGGGGCATCCTCAAACGGAAGGTGGAGGAGCACAAGGTCTCTAACATCCACCAGCTCCGTGATGTCATCATGGAAGAGTGGAAGAGGACTCCAGTAGCAACCTATGAAGCTCTAGTGAACTCCATGCCCAAGAGGGTTAAAGTAGTGCTGGAAAATAATGGTGGCCACACAAAATATTGACACTTTGGGCCCAATTTGGACATTTTCACATAGGAGTGTACTCACTTTTGTTGCCAGCGGTTTAGACATTAATGGCTGTGTGCTGAGTTATTTTGAGGGGACAGCAAATTTACACTGTTGTACAAGCTGTACACTTACTACTTTACTTTGCAGCAAAGTGTCATTTCTTCAGTGTTGTCACATGAAAAGATATAATAAAATAGTAACAAAAATGTGAGGGGTGTACTCACTTTTGTGAGGTACTGTTATATCTCTCATCTCCACCTCTCTTGAGCTCCATCTAACATATACAGGTATTTTCTCTGCCATCTCAATTTAAATGTTTTTGTAGTAATATTAAAAACAATATTAAAAATATACATAAGAAAATTTAGTATTTAATCTGTTTTCAATATACATCATAACTAAATATGCAGCACAGTTCTCTTTCAGAATTTAATCTGTTAACATTTTCAGTACATATTGTCAACATTAAATGGACATTTTTATGGTAACTGATGAGTTTAGAATTTTACTTGAGATATTTCACACAAAAATGAAAATTGTCATCAATTACCTTCATGCGGTTGCAAACCTGTATGACTTTCTTATTTCAGTGGATATCAAAAGGAGATATTAGGGAGTTTCTGTCACCATTCACTTACATTGAATGATTATAAGATGCAGCGACAGTGAATGAGACTAAACATTTCGCTTAACATCTCCTTTTTTGTTCCACGGCAGAGAGAAATTCATACAGACTCAAGGGTAAGCAGTGGTGACCGATTTTTAAATGAGCTGCCCTTTAATGTATTTATTAAAGGTATCTGCCAATAAAAAATATCTAAATGTTCTTCAGCACATGCTAGATCTTCACCACAGCGTCATCTTTGATTTTTAATGACAATGACAACGAGGCTGTGCGGGATAGACTTACAGTCTCTTCAATGGGCTGTATTGCAGTTTAAAGTGTTTTTAGATCATTCCGCGGACAAAACATTGGAAAAATATCTTTTCAAGGACACTCAGGAGACATAAAACTCCTGATAACATGAGAGCTTTTTATAGATTTATACTGTTCGTGCCATTGAAGAGATGGTAAATCTATCCCTCACAGCTTCATTTCCATTCTAAATCAAACATGGCGCTACAGTGAATAAGGTCTAGACCAATCCTCTTACAAAAATGTCAGTGGATACGTAGTAAGTGGTGGCAGAAAGCCCACTGAGTTTTGTGTTAGATTTGACAAATTAGATGATTAAACAAAAGTATTACAGATAACCATCATTAATGCATACATATTCTTAGTGATACAATTACAATAATGATATGAGCTAATAAAAACATTTGAAGTTGAACAGTTGAAATGATCTCAGGCCAGTCAGCTCTGTTGATGATCACAGTAGTCAATGAGAGCCCTCGGAATCATTTTCAACTATGTAATCCCATAAAAGTGTACTTTTACACATGGTTTTTGTCACCACAAATCAAATCACTTTATTGTCACACTACTGTGTACACGAGTGCAACAGCAGGTGAAATTCTTGTGTGCAGTTCCGAGCAACATTGCAGTAATGACAGTGACGAGACATAAACCACTTTACAATAAACAACATATTTACACAACACAATTTACATAACAAATGTACACATACCTACACAACAATTTACATATCAAATGTACACAATACACACAATGTAGAATACACATACACTAGATAAGGGTATAAATATATATATACACTAACTGAATTGGGAGCGAGACTATATTGACAGAATGAAGATTAATAAAGTGCAGTGCTGATTGTAGATCGTGAGAGATCATTTGTTCAAAAGTCTTATTACTTACTTCCGTGTTTGACATGTGGTGACGTTGCCAAAGCAACGTAGTCAAGTCTCCGGACAGCAAGTGACTAAAGAGAAGGGTCACAATATAGGCTACATACTTTAGGCTACATGCATTCTTAATTTATTAATTTAGATTTGAATATTGTATTAACTTATTAAAAAAAACACACACACAAAAATGCACAATAAAATATAAAAAACATGTCATCCAAGTAGCATCAGTAGTTTTGTATTTACCAGCTAATTATTTAATGTGTTTTTTTATTATTATTGCAAAAGTGGTCTTATATTTTTCTTTTATTTGCATTAAAAAGTTTTAAAGTCTTACATTTCATTCCTTTGAACCTGCAGAAAGCCTATCAGGAATTGGTTACACCACCTTAAACAAAAAGTAATGTTCAAACATTCTTAATGTAAATAAAAATAGTAATCAGTGAAACCATGCAGGCTAATTAATTAAAGCACAGTGCATGCTGGGAACACCAGCTTTGAAAAGTAAAGTTGACTTATTTTATTTACCAGTTAAATTTACTCAAATCAGCGAATAAATATTAGTTTTTCTACTTTATAATTGATCATTGAGGACTCATTCCAAAGATAACCAACAAATATAAATAAAATTAAGATTTACATTTTACATGTTTCTAAATGTTTGAATTGAGTACAAATGTTGAATTTACTTGAATTCATGCTTGAACTAACTTATTAATTGCAGACAGTGATGCATAGATCTGGTACTGATAATAATCTTTTAGATGACACTTTTTACTGTCTTCAGTGTACATGGTGCCTCCTGGTTTGTCCCGTTGCATGTATTTCAGGTGCTGTCTCAGATGCTCATTTCAATTTTAGAAGCGAATCGGTAAATTATGTGCAAGTTATTGCTGCCGGCTGTTATTGAAATGTAATCACTAAACCATAAATGTAACTACAGTCCTATTACACATTTTAAAATGTCCAAGAACTCAATTTTTGTAATTTATTACGTAATAAAGACGTAATCCATGTAATCTGTTACTGCCCAATACTGAGTCTTTCCTGCTATATTTACTTATTTTGGTTCTCATCTATATACGTGTAATAGAAAGGAAAATATATGTTTTTCAGCAGAGTTACAGAACATGAATGCAGTTATAGTATCAGATGTAGTGTTAAAATGTCTAAACGTGACATCAACTGAAGTCTCCATTTGTAATAGTAATTGTCATATTCTGTCAATGTAATTTTATAACATTGTAAATAATGATTTGATTTAACAGGTGTTGTAATGTTTGTGCTTGCTGGTTCAGGATAGATTTCATGCAGGAATGAAAATGTTGTCATCTGCCTGCCCTCAACATATTCAATGAAGAACAACTTCAATTTTGGTCAAGCATAAAGTGAAGACTTCTGCTATATTTCATGAGTCATGTGGACTATTATGTGCATTTTATGTCATTTTTGGAGCTTGACGGTGTCTGCCCCCACTCACTTTCATTGTATAAAAATATTCTCCATAGAAGAAAGAAAAACATGGCTTTCTGAAGACTATTTTTGAGGCAGAATGACAGATTATTCAACTTTTTGCAGTGAATACTTGTAAACGGCACTAAGAACAGAACTGAAATCTCTTTGGATGGGTTTTACTGTAGTTAAAGTCGCAGGTTTATTGTGTGTGTGTTTCAGGGCATTGCGTCACTGTGAAGAGATGATTCAGAGGTACAGTCGAGAGGTAAACAGAGGTCTGTGTTCATCAGGAACTCTGCTGCCGTACTGTAGCAACAGTAATGTGGGGAAAGCTGTAGAAGACTGTATGAGAGCCATCATCGGAGTCCTGCTCAACCTCACACATGACAACGGTCAGTACACGGAGTATTGCACCAAACTAAGACCAGTCAGCAGGGCTTAACAAAAAGATTGAAACATTTTCTACTGCCCCAAAACAAAATATTGCAGATTTAGCATTTTCATTGCTGATGCTTTCAAGACTAAAAGGCCATTTTGAGACATCCTAAAACCCTCTCCAAGATGTTGTTTTGGAATTCTTTTCCTTTCATGTACCACTGCAAAATTTAGACTGGTGTTTCTCCAGCTTCAGACATTTTCATGTCACAGTTGTTGATTCTTTTCTCTTTCTGTTATATGAACATCATTTATATTTTGGGACTTTTCAAATGTCTTATGTAGAGATTTTGCTGTTTTAGTCTTGTCCCCCCTTGTTCATAAACTTAAACCATTTCAACATTTATTGTGTTATAGGAATTATTTTCATTTTCTTTTTACAATTTTACCCCAAATAAAGTTTGTTCAAAAGTTAGTGTACTTGTTAACCAAGGGAAAAGTGTGAGTGAAGAGCATGCTTGAGATGAAATATGGGAAAAATCAAGGAAATATCACTTGTGAGCAGAACATTTTTATCAAGTGATCAGTCAAGCTGTGATTCTGCCAAATTATGCACAAGTTTAAATGTAAAAATAGGGTTTAATTGTGTGTATTTAGGATGCATTAAATGTTAACAATTACCACTTGGCAAGACAAAGGAGTTGGTCATTTTATTCCAGAAACATTAAAAATGTCATTTCCAAGTCAATACAGAATTTTAGATGTGCTGAAATGAATTTAAATTACATACATCTCCTGTGATGCATGAACACACACTGATGAAAAAATACAATAAAAAAAAATTGTATTGAGTGACATACCCATTTCTAAAGATACATTTGTGGACTTCAGAAATCATCTAAGTAGTTGTTGTTGATGGTAGTCCACCATCCGGCCTGTTTCAACACCAAAAAAACTAACTTTTCACTTGACTGTTAACTAATGTATTGTAAACCTAATGTGCCAGAAGCTGTCGGGTTAATATGCTGCATCTGAAAAGCGTGAATTCAATACAAGTCGTTTGCTCTGGTTTTGTTCACTGCTTTGGAAGGAATTCTGTTAGTAGTGCTATTTTTGCTAGCAGCTCTCTAACATCACTCCTAAACCCTTCAGTGGTAAGCGGCTGTGATGTGAGCGGCTCACAGAATAACAATCAAAGACTATCCCTGATGATCCAGCTCTGAACTCATGAACAGTATATGCAGTGACTGATAGTGCTGTCTCTCTGTCTTTGTAGAATGGGGTAGCACAAAGACGGGTGAGCAGGACGAGTTCCTCAACACGGCTCTGAACTGTGTGCTCAGGGTCCCACAGTACCTGCCGCAGGAGCAGAGGTTTGACATCAGAGTCCTGGTGAGTACACACCTCTGCTAATGTTACATCAAATTATCAAGCTCGAAAATGACCAGTAGAAATTAAGTGCTTTCAAGTTAACTAAATTAGTGAAACACGCGTGTTTCAATTGTTTGACTTAAGGATCACACAAGTGACAAAATATATTGTCAGAATAAAAGGTGAATGTAAATGAGGAAGGACAGAAGTAAAATGTGTGCTCTGTGTTGTGTACCTGAAAGTTTATTGAAACTGCACCTGCTCACAAATTTCCATTGGACAGAAAACTTTTGAAAAGTTTTTGTGGCATTGGAATAATGTAGATTTCCACAGAAAATACGTTTATTTGTCCTTTACTATAACTATAGTGCACAGGGGCAGGCCACAGACATGAAAATACAGTTTCACACGTGTTGTCACAAGACTAAAACATTGTACACTAGTCTGATATATTTGCTTACAGACTTTATAGTTTATAAAACTTGTATTCAGTCTTTCAACTCATGTCATGACCAATGCAGTACCTGTAAACAAAGTAACTTAAAATGTCACATTTCTACTTTTAACTCTTAACCCTCTGGGGTCTAAGGGTATTTTGGGCCCTGGAGAAGTTTTGACATGCCTTGACATTTGTGCTTTTTTCAGTTGCTTAAAAACATATTAATGGCTAAAGTCTGATAACATTGTATTCAGCACAAACTGGGCTACAGTAATATGTGAGCAACATGTATGTACAGGTTTGTATTTTTGAGAAAATAACGTTTATGCATGGTTTTTGAAAAAACTTACATTTTAAGTCATTGAAATAAGGTCATAAAACACATACTAAACATTTGTCCACTAGCCTTTTGAGAACTGGATCTTGTAGTTTTTGCTACAAAATGATGTGAAAACCATTCTGATCACTCATTCATACAAAAGAATATAGTCATTTAACTTTTTAAGACACTTTTTTAGTGTTAGAAAGGTCATATGCGAGGAGGTGTGAACTATCATGAATATTGATGTAATTCACACCTGAGGATACAAAAGATCCCACCCCTGGGCCTATCAATGATGAATGTGACAGAAAGAGAATGAATGTGAGGAGACTTAATGATCAAAATCAAGTTTTAAGTTAAAAGTAATCTGACTATACATTTTCTTTACATAAAGACTTAATTTTAGACCTACACTACCATTTAAAAGAAGTCTCGTCTGCTCACCAAGACTGCATTTATTTGATCCAAAATACAGTAAAAACAGTGATATTGTAAACAGTTTTCAATTTGAATACATTGTAAAATGTAATTTGTGATCAACGCATAATTTTCAGCTTCATTACTGCAGTCTTCAGTTTCACATGATCCTTCAGAAATCTTTATAAGATGGTGATTTTCTAATATGGGCATATTTAAAGTGCATTTTACACTTTTAACCTGAACACATTTTAAAAAGACATTTTAAGATTTCTTTAGACATATGTTTCATGTTTGTGTGATAAGGATTCGTGGAGTTTCAGTTCATTTTTGTGACGTGTTTCAGATATATGCTCGTGAACACAGAGACTGCTGAAAGCTCACCCTTTTTATTTTCTTTATTTTACAAAAGCACAAGGTTTTGTTGTTATTGTGAGTGTACACAAATAAAAGTAGACCCTTTATAGTCTCTAATGATGTCTTACACGTGTCTGTATGCCCCAAAATGACAGAGAATTTTATGTTTCCGCTGTAATGACAAAAAAATCCAGCAGGACACGCCGGTGCGTCCGTCAACCCCAGAGGGTTAACCCTTAAGCCATTCGCACACCATCAAACCGTTGTTATTACACTAGCTGGGTTCACAGGCCAGGGTTCCTGTGGATCCTTAAAGTCTTGATGTCTTAAATTCAGTTTTCCAAAATTAAGGTCATAAAAAGTCTTGAATATCTTAAATGATTCAACAAAAGTCTTAATCACAAAATAGAAGTAGAAACTGTTACCATCGGAGCTGACTGTTTTGGTGCAGTGCTGTGGTGTTGTAGACTTTAGACTTCAAACAAAGAATATATGAACTAGTCTAAAAAAATATTAAACTATTAAACAAAAAATGCATTGTTTCATTACCAAAAGTGTATAGGGTTGTAGTGACCACAGATATGTAATAGTGTCGCAATATGTATTTGTATTTATGTATTTATATTTTTATGATTATTTCTTATCTATATAAGTTTACCATCACATGATTGCTTTGTTTATTAGAAGACAAATGAGAACTAAATGATGTTGACTTTCTGCGCAATGATTGAGAATCATCAGTCCAATTATCAGTCATATACTTGAAAATGCAGACTGTATTTCCATCCTACACAGAGCCTTGTTTTCATTTGCATTTTGTTGATTAATGGCTAAACTGGGATTTTTAGCTCTGAGTAGCATCATGGTTGCTGTGTCAGTCTAAATGAGGTGTGTGTGTGTGTGTGTGTGTGTGTGTGTGTGTGTGTAGGGTCTGGGCCTGCTCATTAATCTGGTGGAGTACAGTGCGAGGAACAGACACTGTCTGGTGGAGCTGCAGATGGAGGGAGGTGATGTCTGGGACTCTATGTGGGTGTCTGATAAAGACGAGCTGAAGACTGAAGGCTCTCTCAATGCCATTGCTGCTCTCGTGAAGGTACACAACACACACACAAAAACAACTGCTGTATGGACACGGCTCAGTACTTGTCCCATGACCATGCTTGTTCAGTCATAAGTCATAACTACTATTTAGTTGTGTGTTAATATCTGTCCATACTTCTGACTGAAGGAAAGCCACTAGACTTGAGTTTCACAACAGTGATGGGGAAACTCTTGCCATGATTCACACTTAGAGGGATATTTCATTTCACTTCAATAAATATTTATTATTTTTAAGGGTTATAGATGGTGGGAAATAATCATGTAAAACTAAATGAAAATTTTTTTTTTACATTTAACATTTTAAGGATTAACATTATTTTTGGAATTCCGGGGAAATAATAAAATGCACCGAAAGTGTACCATATGATTTAAGCAGAAGTTGATCTGTTTTTGAATAAACACAAATATTTGATAAGTGATTGCTAATAAATGAGATGTCATGCCATACAATATTGAAGTGATTTATGAAATGTTCAATAATATTATAATAATCTTATAAATTAATGAGAGCGCTTGTCTTGTTCTCTTTTGGGCTTAAATAGCTTTTCCTGCAGCGAGAGCATGCAGCCGTGTTGGCGGAGGCGGAGACTGATGACTTCATCAACGACGCACCCAAAGCCCAGTTGGACCAGAGTGGAGAGTGGCAGGAGACCAATGAGGAGATCCAGTGGGTGGCAACAGAAAACAACAGCACAGAAGACAAGAAGAAAGAAGAGGAGGATGAAGAACTAGATCTTAATAAAGGTACAGATCCGCGAGACTCGCCTCAAAGAGTTCATATGCACACTTTGCTCTGTATCCTGCCGTGAAATTATTTTCTTTAATTTTTTATATATTTGCCAATGTTTTTAGCTCTTCAGCATGCTGGCAAGCACATGGAGGACAGTATCGTGGCATCGTACACTGCACTGCTTTTGGGCTGTCTCTGCCAGGGGAGCCCTGTGAGTAACACATACACACAGATAACCTTGAACACTTGTTCTCATGACTTCATGTTAAAGGAATTGTTCATCCAAAAATGAAAATTCAGAAACTGTTTTTGCTTCGGGACCCAGATTTTTACCTCTGACATCAATTGGTGAACCAACATTGTAAACAAAATATAAACCTGAGTAACATTTCTTTTATCTTGCATAGTTTTTATCATGGTTTTCAAGAAAGAGCGAGCATCAAGTGCCATTATATTTGTTATTGATGTTGACAAGAAAAGAATCAGGAAGTTTTCTCTCCCCAGTTTTAAAAGTTGATGAGCCTATTTATTTATTTGACCCTGTTATATTTATTATCCGGTTTATTTCCTAATATCAAACAGCATTTAAACAGAACATAAATGTGTCATGGAGGAGGGTGGGGCTGGGTCATGATGCTTAATACACAGCCCCTAATCAGACTAAACAAGCCCTGGAGAGGGAAAAAAAATGCTGTCGATTGACCTTAACTTGTGTTGAACCCGGAGTATTCCTTTAGGCATATTCTGCTTGAAGTATTTAATTATGAACATTTTAATTTTATATTTAATACCATTTGTGCTATCCACACGAGCTAGGACATGAGATTTGTCTGACAGACAATAAAATGGATGATAAAATCACAGACTATGATTGAAGGAGCCGCTTGAACCATATCTGGAGACCAGAACATCATAGAGACTTCAGGGTGGGCTCTTCTAACCCGAGCTACTAAACAACCATCTAGAACATTTCAGCAACCACATAACGATACGCTAAACAACTTGGAGAGAATACATGGCTACCACAGAAACACCATCAATGTTGAAAGTTGCTTTTTTTCCACCCATAATGGAGCAAACCAGTCAAACCTTGACCCCTGGCAAAAATTCCTTTGTCATTGCAGACTTTGAGAGTTGTTTGTCTAAATTGCCATCTTAAAGTTTCTGGGTAGGTATCAGAAGAAAATGCCCCAAGATGTGTTTGATCGTGTTAATGGCTTTATTTTCAGGGCTTTAACACTTAAGCTGTAAAATCGGTTGTAATGGACTCCTCTTTTCTCCTACACTCTCACAGCGATCTGTTGCTTTTTGACTGACACAAACGGTCATTATCTGTCTCGCCAGTAAACACAAACACACACAGACGGCCAATTATACTCTAGTTATTTCACAGCAAATGATTTGCCTTTGTTTACTTTGAAGTTCACTTTTGTGTTTTGAAAAAAATAAATCAAATTAACAAAACTAAGCTTTTCTTTTGGGAGACAGAACCACAAGTACAGTTTGTCTTCATCCTGCTTGTGGCTTTGATTCTCATTAGGGGCATCAGAGCATTTGGAAGAAAGCAAATTGAAATATTTGTTCATTTGGATGTGTTTTTAAAGATACTTCTACTGATAAACCTTATGGGCAGAGATGCTTTGCGCAACGGAGACTCTTCTGCTGTAACCTCCAGGGAGGAATATGTCTCTAATGCGGTGTGTTTCTTCTAGATGAATGTGACTACTGTGAGGGAAAACCTGCCAAAAGGGGATTTTTCAGTCATGACAGAGATGCTGAAGAAGTTCTTGAATTTCATGAACCTTACAGTAAGTGCACAAGACATTAGTCCACTAATATGGGTTTTCAGTGGCCGATATTGAGGTTGTAAACCATTCTCGTTAACAATTTTGATGTCGCAGCAAAAGTACGTAATGTCCACACACTTTCCTTTAAGTACAATTGTTACTTAAATACGAACAGATTAAAATAAAACAATGGAAGTATTTCTCAATCAGTTTTAATCTTGTCTTTAAAATTACTGACACAATTTTTTTTGACAAAGGTTTAAAGAAACAAAAACAAAGTAAACAGTACTTTAATATTGTGAGGTATATAACAGCAGGATTGAATGTTCAATTCACAAACATTAATATGATTCTAAATAAAATAACAAGCAATGTTACATGAGCAATACACCATTTATGTTTTATCATCTAATACCTATTATCTGAAAATGGCCAACTACAGTGCATCCGGAAAGTATTCACAGTGCTTCACTTTTTCCACATTTTGTTATGTTACAACGTGAAAAAAGTTTGTTTGAAATCTTTGAAAATGTATTCAAAATAAAAATGAAAAAAATCACATGTACATAAGTATTCACAGCCTTTGCTCAATACTTTGTTGAAGCACCTTTGGCACCAATTACAGCCTCAAGTCTTTTTGTGTATGATGCTACAAGCTTGGCACACCTATTTTTGGGCAGTTTCTCCAAATCTTCTTTGCAGGACCTCTCAAACTCCATCAGGTTGGATGAGGAGCACAGCCATTTTCAGCTCTTTCCAGAGATGTTCAATCGTGTTCAAGACTGGGCTCTGGCTGGGCCACTCAAGGACATTCACAGAGTTGTCCCGTAGCCACTCCTTTGTTATCTTGGCTGTGTGCTTAGGGTCGTTGTCCTGTTGGAAGATGAACCTTCGCCCCAGTCTGAGGTCCAGAGCGCTCTGGAGCAGGTTTCATCAAGGATGTCTCTGTACATTGCTGCATTCATCTTTCCCTCGATCCTGACTAGTCTCCCAGTTCCTGCCGCTGGAAAACATCCCCACTGCATGATGCTGCCACCACCATGTTTCACTGTAGGGATGGTATTGTCCAGGTGATGAGTGGTGCCTGGTTTCCTCCAGACATGATGCTTGCCATTCAGGCCAAAGAGTTCAATCTTTGTTTCATC
Source organism: Moxostoma hubbsi (assembly GCA_032164185.1). Taxonomy (NCBI): domain Eukaryota; kingdom Metazoa; phylum Chordata; class Actinopteri; order Cypriniformes; family Catostomidae; genus Moxostoma; species Moxostoma hubbsi. The sequence goes on from JAVLUX010000039.1 coordinate 32,744,647, forward strand.
AGACCAGAGAATTTTGTTTCTCATGGTCTAAGAGTCCTTCAGGTGCCTTTTGGCAAACTCCAGGCGGGCTGTCATGTGCCTTTTACTGAGGAGTGGCTTCCGTCTGGCCACTCTACCATACAGGCCTGATTGGTGGAGTGCTGCAGAGATGGTTGTTCTTCTGGAAGGTTCTCCTCTCTCCACAGAGAAATGCTGGAGCTCAGTCAGGGAGGTGACCAAGAACCCGATGGTCACTCTGACTAAGGCCCTTCTCCCCCGATCGCTCAGCTCTAGGAAGAGTCCTGGTGGTTCCAAACTTCTTCCATTTACGGATGATGGAGGCCACTGTGCTCATTGGGACCTTCAATACTGCAGAAATTATTATAATATTTAACATATTTTAATATTTTAAAATGTAAAATACAAAAAATCCTTTAAAACAGATGCATTCACTTGAGAAGCAGCATATAAGATATTCAGACTTGATTTTAGAGAATAGATCTTGAATATACGTATATTTTGTCTTTACTGCACTCACAGAATTATATGAAAAAATACACTTATATACAAAATACACTTATATTGAAGATACACTTATATTCAAGATACACTTATATACTAAATACACTTATATACTAAATACACTTATATACTAAATACACTTGTATTCAAGATACACTTATATTCAAGATACACTTATATACAAAATACACTTGTATACAAAATACACTTATATACAAAATACACTTACATTGAAGATACACTTATATTCAAGATACACTTATATACAAAATACACATATTCAAAATGGAATGGACCACCACATCCTCACACTGTTCTACACCAGTACTGTAGAGAGCATCCTGACTGGCTGCATCACCGCCTGGTACGGCAATAGCACCGCCCACAACCGCAAAGACCTGCAAAGGGTGGTGCGAACGGCCAGAAACATCATCGGAGGTGAGCTTCCCTCCCTCCAGGATATATATAACAGACGGTGTGTGAATAAAGCTCGGAGGATCATCAGAGACTCCAGCCACCCGAGTTATGGGCTGCTCTCACTGCTTCCATCAGGCAGGCGGTATCACAGCATCAGGACCCGCACCACCCGACTACATGACAGCTTCTTCCCCCAAGCAATCAGACTTTTGAACACGATCTCTCACGATCAACAATCAGCACTGCACTTTATTAATCCTCATTCTGTCAATATATTCTCCCAATTCAGTTAGTGTATATATATATTTATACCCTTATCTAGTGTATGTGTATTCTACATTGTGTGTATTGTGTACATTTGATATGTAAATTGTTGTGTAGGTATGTGTACATTTGTTATGTAAATTGTTTTGTGTAATATGTTGTTTATTGTAAAGTGGTTTATGTCTCGTCACTGTCATTACTGCAATGTTGCTCGGAACTGCACACAAGAATTTCACCTGCTGTTGCACTCGTGTACACAGTAGTGTGACAATAAAGTGATTTGATTTGATTTGAAATACACTTATATACAAAATACACTTATATTGAAGATACACTTATATTCAAGATACACTTATATTCAAGATACACTTATATTCAAGATACACTTATATACAAAATACACTTATATTCAAGATACACTTGTATACAAAATACACTTATATTGAAGATACACTTATATTCAAGATACACTTATATTCAAGATACACTTATATTCAAAATACACTTATATTGAAGATACACTTATATTCAAGATACACTTATATTCAAAATACACTTATATTGAAGATACACTTATATTCAAGATACACTTATATTCAAAATACACTTATATTCAAAATACACTTATATTCAAGATACACTTATATACAAAATACACTTATATTGAAGATACACTTATATTGAAGATACACTTATATACAAAATACACTTATATTGAAGATACACTTATATTGAAGATACACTTATATACAAAATACACTTATATACAAGATACACTTATATTCAAGATACACTTATATACAAAATACACTTATATTGAAGATACACTTATATTCAAAATACGCTTATATACAAAATACACTTATATACAAAATACACTTATATACAAGATACACTTATATTCAAGATACACTTATATTCAAAATACACTTATATTCAAGATACACTTATATACAAAATACACATATTCAAAATACGCTTATATTCAAAATACACTTATATTCAAGATACACTGATATTGAAGATACACTTATATTGAAGATACACTTATATTCAAAATACACTTATATACAAAATACACTTATATACAAAATACACTTATATTGAAGATACACTTATATTCAAAATACGCTTATATACAAAATACACTTATATTGAAGATACACTTATATACAAAATACACTTATATACAAAATACACTTATATTGAAGATACACTTATATTCAAAATACGCTTATATTCAAAATACGCTTATATACAAAATACACTTATATACAAAATACACTTATATTGAAGATACACTTATATTCAAAATACACTTATATTCAAAATACACTTATATACAAAATACACTTATATACAAAATACACTTATATACAAGATACACTTATATTCAAGATACACTTATATTGAAGATACACTTATATTCAAAATACGCTTATATTCAAAATACGCTTATATACAAAATACACTTATATACAAAATACACTTATATTGAAGATACACTTATATTCAAAATACACTTATATTCAAAATACACTTATATACAAAATACACTTATATACAAGATACACTTATATACAAGATACACTTATATTCAAGATACACTTATATTCAAGATACACTTATATACAAAATACGCTTATATTGAAGATACGCTTATATTCAAAATACGCTTATATTCAAGATACGCTTGTATTCAAGATACGCTTGTATTCACGATACGCTTGTATTCACGATACGCTTGTATTCACGATACACTTGTATTCACGATACGCTTGTATTAACGATATATTCTCTTAAAGCGAGTGTAAGTATCTTATATGTTGCTTCTCTAGTAAATGTATCTTGTTTTTAGGATTTTTAGACATTTTTTAATGGAAAACAAGACAAAAACACTTGATAACAATAGGATATTTACAGTGAATTTCTTTACTGAATTAAAATTAATAAAGTCTTTTTTTCCCTTTAATTCAGTGAATGTCATTGAGTTATTTTTAAAAGATGATTTTGTCCTCTTTGTTGTTAGTAAGCACATTTAATACAACCTTTTAAGTCAGGGCACAAGATGAATAAATAAGAGCGAATGATTAATTATTGCAATAATCGACCAAATACTTGAATAATCATTCTAATAATCATTAGATTAATCGATTATTAAGATAATCATAATTTGCAGCTATACATGAATGTAGCAAGATAATTTTCAAATGTATGAAAGCAATACAAAATCAATACCATTTTCTGCCTAGTTTTGTGCAAAGGACAGTGAATGAGAAAGCGATGATATTTATTGACTGACTGTGTGTTTTGATGTGTTCTTTGCAGTGTGATGTGGGCACTGCAGGACAGAAGTCTATCTCCAGAGTCATTGATTACCTGGAGCACTGCTAGTGTAAGCGTGCAGATTCATACAGACTTCAGCGCACACACACACACACACACACACACACACACACCTGGAAAACAACCCATCATCATCCAGTATCTTCCTCACTCAGACTCGACAGACAGAAGATTAAAGCACATCATGCACTGAACTCCATTAAAGAAGCTGTTTTGAGTTTGTCTCTAGTTGTTCATCCGTTCCTTCTTCGAGAGCTCGATACCTCTGTTGAACTCTCACCATGTAATTTCACTTTCAATGTAGCAGAAATTTTGAGTAGCTTTGAGAAACCTTTGTTAAAGGCTGCCCCCTCCCCTATGATTTTCTTGTTGTTCCACTCCCAAGTCTGTATATATCTGAATGCTCGACACTGACCCAAACGATTGCAGGGCGAATCCAAAACAGCATTTGAGATTCTGGTTCACTTTGAAATAGTGGAAAGAACTGCCCTCCTGGTTCAAATCCATTCTCTTCACTTCTGTGTGTAACGACTTTTTTTTTTTTTTTTATCGATAGTGTCATGTCGAAGGTCTACGAATGAATAAATTACGTTTCTGCTCATTTCACGAGGGCAGGAGAGTGATGAAACGTTTTTAGAATGTTTTAGTTGTCAAACCACCATTAAAAACATTTTGAAAATGCCTTTAAATAATGTGAGATACATGAGAATGGATTATAATGTATTCAGACTACAGGACAGTAAAGTTCAATACATTTAAAGGTGATTTAAAGACAGGAAATCTCTTGACCGTTGCTGCAGGAGTCCAATAAACAAAGTTTATGAATCTCTTGATTACTCTCTAGATAACCAAGAGTTGCACTGAGCCTCCATTTCATCCCACTTTTAATTCGTTTCTGGAATGTTTGTCAAATGGAAGAAGTCTTTGGTAATGATAGATAATCATTTCTTAGAACCGGACTGATTTAAAGGAATATTCCAGGTTCAATACAAATTAAGCTCAATTGACACATTTGTAGGACGTATGCATTTACGGGACAATCTGTAAGCATTAAATGACTTACTATCTCAAATGTATAGCCACGACGTAAACAATATTCATGTGGAATGATTTCAGTGCGACAAAATCACTTCTAGGTTATATCGGCATTGCTTCGACGATGCCACAAAGTTGTAATATTAAATATAAGTTTACACTGATAAATGATTTTGTCACACCAGAGTCGCATGTTTAATCTTTAGTCTTGTGTCTATACATCTGAAACGGTGAGTATTTGAATGTTTACTTACAGGCCCCATTCACTTCCATTGTAAGTGAACCAAAACGTTCTCTGTGGTAATCAACATTATCCCACAAATGCCTGCAATTGAGCTTAACTTGGATTAACCTGGAATATTCCTTTGATAAGGCCAGTAGATTGCAGTTCTAATGTTTGTTTAGCTTGATGACAAGCTTGACAGAAACTCATTGCTGCTGTTGTCAAAATGTTTTAATGTGCTTGGACTGAAGTAAATGTTCTTGTTTTACAATGCGCGCGCGCGCACACACACACACACACACACACACACTTGTCACAAGCTGGTTTGATGGTTTAATACAGGCCTGCAAGCAGAAAAAATTGAAAGCTTTTAATTTGATTCTGCATTTCTAGGGGTCATTGTTCTCACTGCTAATCTGCTGGTTTTCACTGAGAGTCTCTGTCGGTCTGATTTGAGTTTCTGTGTGTGTGTGTGTGTGAGCTCCAAACATCAGTGCACGATTGAATTCACACGGCTGGACATGAATGATGCAACATGAACTGTAAATACTGTAAATATTGTGCTGTTGGAGAACTAGATAGACTACTTTTCTGAAACCAATCCAATTTTTATTTTATACCGCATTTTTCTCAGTTGTGTTCTTTTAGGTAAGATGAAAGGGTTATCGAAAAGCCAACTAGGAACATTTGTACCTATTTCAAAAATAATGTCTTTGGTTACTTGTACATAATTTTAACTCAAATAAAAATTGCTACTTTCAGTACTTTTTGATTGTCATCTGTGGTGTGTGCTTCACTGTGCATTATTAGTGGTGTTTGTAATGCAATCACTGTTTTACTAGTGCTTATGCTCGGGGTTAATGATTCAAATCATTCCTGTTCAACTCTGGTATGTAACTTGGATGAGAAAACGACTGGAAAAACAACTCCAAGACTCTCTAAATTATGATTCACTAAACATGAGTAAAAACTACAGATAACAATCGCTAATACTCTGAAATGTAATGTAAAATGTCTTTTGGCAGGGAAAAAAATGACATATGAACTTTTAGAGCTTGCTAAAGTCAAAAAAAAAAAAGGAAAAAAGCTAGTTGACATAATTGCCAACATTTCTGGAACAAATTAAGCCTTTTTCCAAGCATGTATTTGATCTGTATTATTATTATTTATGTTGTCTTGATTCCGAACATGTTTACTGATGTTTACATTCCCTGAAAATAACTTTCATAAATTTAAGACATTTTTTCTAATGCTCTGGGATCAGGGTGAAATGTTTTTATATTCACACATTGGAACCCATCCAGTAAATCTTACATTAACTGTTACAAATGATTTTCAGCTGTTTGCTGTACTGTTTGTCATATAAAATAAGATTTATGCTGTTTCATCCTACATTATATAGAGATTTATTTCGATTATACTGTCAAATACTGTATATCATCAATATTGGTTGTAAATAGTCATATTTCTTAACAGTGAATTTACCCTTACTGCTGCTAATTTCATAGTTTTCATATAGACCGACTGTGTGAACAATGATGAGATACCACAGGTGCATCTGAAAGCTGAACTTCACAAACACATTTAATGACTTGTCAATGAATGATTCAAGTTCTGTCGTGTGGCACAATGTTTATTTGAAACCAGAACACAACTTTAACACGTTTGTCTTTTAACATTAATATGATTAATGCTTATGTAATTGATATGATTATATGATTATGATTCATTTGTGATTTGGAATTATGGAAATCGTTATAATATAAACTTTCATTGACTTGGCTTGAACTGTATGTATAATATGACTTATAATTATTATTAATGTACATTATTTGATGTTATGTGTGTGTAGAGTTAAGTTAATGTGTATGAAGGTTATAAATGATGTATTCTTATTTTATACCCAATGTGCCAACCAACCCTCTCAACTCCAATCGCACTCTTTTTGAATCTTGTTATTAACCCTTGTCGTCAACTAACCCCGGTCATCCCAAGATTTGTGTGTTCAACTGATTTGTGGAGAACTTGCGGCCTAAAACAACAGTGGTGAAATTTAGCAACATTTTCCCAAAATCTGCATAAAACTCTGCACCATTCTTAGAACTTGTGTCTTCATAAAAACACTTTCAAGGTGGAGTTTTTGTCTCAACCAGACTAGAGGATGGACTGTTTTTACATACAGCAGCATCATGATGGCACTAAGAACCAATCACATTTGATCTTGTTTAAATCTAAACAAATGAAATGAGAATTCAGGAGAACACTTTGTTTTCTTGAAAAATATTTATTTGTAACGTTAAGGCCAAAAATATCATTCAGTGATTCCAAAATATCGATATTTATTCATGCACATCTCATATTAAATAGAACAAGCTCCGAAAGAAGTGTCAGTGTTATTTGGCTCCATTGCTTCTCTCCAGTGAGTTCATCTGTAAGAGTTCAGGGGTTTTAGGGTCACAGCATGGTGCGCGCCCGAAGTTCCCACCATATGAATTTCTCCTGCAGGTGGGAACAGATTTCTGCTCCGGTTTGGTCTCTTCACCTGCTGCATCTTCCAGTGAACTCTTCCCCATCACCTGCTCCTCCTGCACACCCATCAGTAAAGTCGGGTAAGTGAATTCCGGGTCACAGCTGCCGCCTTCCAGAAGCTCGCTCAGAGTGCTGATGTAGATCTGCGCCATCTGAAGCGTCTCAGACTTGGACAGCTTCCGCTCGCTCTCCACGTTAGGAATGACGCTCCTCAGGCGGTCGAAGGCCACGTTTAAGCCGAGCATCCTCCTCCTCTCGCGGGCGTTAGCTGCCAGTCTGCGGCGTCTCCGCGCTCGGGCGATGGCGCTCTGCTCTTTAGCGGGATGCGCGAGTCCGGAGAGGCGGAGCTGGACGAGAGCGCACGGGTCACAGCTTCGCCGGGCTCCGTCGGTCTCTCTCCAGGTGAACTGCGCGTCTGGACGGGGCATGCTGGACTGACAATCCAGAGGACAGAAGAGCTGTATTTAAGGAGGAAAGTGCACGCGTAATGACGGGTGGGTGTGCGAGGGTCGTGTGCGCGGAGAAATGAATAGAAATGACTCTCTTTGATAATGACCACGGGGAGTCTATTAACACAGTTCAACAAAAGTGGATTAGATCCGCACGGACGGGACATCCTGACACTGACACCCTGTCTACACCCGATGCGTCGCGTCCAACGTAATGCGCCGTTCTGTTCCTGATACTGTCGTCATTAGGGTTAGTCGCCAGGTTCCCGTCAAAACAATTGACTTTCCAAATTTATACGTGTGAATCTTCTTTGCATTCATTTGATTTGTTACACATTTTAATAACTTATGAATATTTTGTTTTTTTACGCATTTTAGCATCAATAACATCATCATAATAATGATATCATATAAAGTAAATGTTTATACCAGTGGATTGCCATTGAAAAGAAAGTGTGATTCTTCACCCATTTACCCGTCTGCTCACATCTCACATCTGATTGGTCCAGATACACGTCAATAAGAACGTTCATTTCGACGCGTCCAGTGTTGACAGCCTTCAAGCCGTCGCGTCGCGTCAACGGATGCGTTCCGGTGTAGACAGGATGTGCGACATAAACACAAATGACTATTGCCTGTATAAAATTCACAGTATTTTAAATGTTTCAACACACTTATTGATGTTTCTCATGATCCTGTAATGCTTGAAATTAGTTTAGAAAGTAGTTTAGGGAATTATGTACAGGCCTATTGTATATATAGCCTATAATATAATATCTTAGGGTTGTCAGTTAATTAAATTTGTTTAAATACATTTACATTATAAAGCATTAATTAATTACATGGCATAACAATTAATCAGATTCATCTTAATTATTCGTATATGTCAATATTTGCCGAGAAAGCCCCTAAAATAACAACAATAAAAAGATAAAGATAACAATATAAATAATAATTAAAATAATTATATATATATATATATATACTAATGCACGTAATACAGTACATAGCACTAATATGTTAGTATTATACATGTGTTTGTATTACTGTTAAAGTTTGCTGTTGTCGTTTAGTATTATCTTTGCAATGATACATCAATGACAGTTATGTAATTTCAAGCTTTTTACTCTGTCTCCTCATATAATCCACTCATTGTACATGAAATATTCTCTGCCAATGCAGAGCAGTTCATAAAGGTCTAATTGACAGGCGACATCCGCAGCGTTCAGTCTAATCCAATTACACAGAGAACACACACACACACACACACCACCAACGCTCAAAACTTGGTCTTGGCACACTTTACATATTAAAGCTAATGAAGCCGCGAAGACGCGGGCTGAGATCAAACCAGCGTGGGTCGGGCGCATTCGGGGGAACCTCACGTAGAGGGTAAATTGGGGTGGATTCACGCCTGTCACAGCGAAACCAGGCTGAATGAAAGCAAATTCAAATTGAGGGGATTAGTGCCACAGGATGAATCAACACTAGCAGCTTCTTTTCACATGGTGCCAATGAAGCCACATTTCGCAGGGCACATGAGCCAAAACTTTGAGCTCCCCATATTGCTGCAAAGCGGCACTTGTCACAACTCATTAAATCTTACCATACACCCTGAAATGCTCTGGATCTTAATGCCAAAAATATTCTGTCAAGCAGGTTTTTTTTGTGCAATGCAAAATGTATAAAAAGTTTTCCTTGTCTTGACAAAATAGCATGCTACAATGTACCGTGATGTCATTCTTTGATATATGTTAGACCTTCACTGTGGGCAAATCAACCAAACACAATGCCACAGAAATCGTAACAAAGCGATCAACAAAATGTCCTGTCGCCCTGTTGTGGTGGCAAAAACACAGAGGAGGCTGATTTTGCACCTGCGTAAAGCAACAAGTAATAAAAGCGGTCTCTTCCATGTGGATCTTGAATGTTTGTCCTTGCGAGCCACGACTGCATCATTCAGTGAGCAACAGGACATTTTATTGATCACTCTGTTTCAATCTCTTTGACGTTGCACTGGGTAACCTTGCCCACAGTCAAATCTCATTGGTCCAAATTTGTACTCCTCATGACTGTGTATGAAACATCAAGTATGTTCTGGCTGGATGTGACTGTGACGTCATGCAGCATTTTCATTTTTGAGTACAAAGTACTTGTTACTGAAAACATGGTGTAACGGAAATTGCTCACTTGTTTACTTTTCCAGTGAATACACTTCATCAGCAAGGAGTGAACATAAACACTGCATGTCGGAGAAAGCTCTGGAACTGTTGCAGAAACTACTCATGTCAAATAATCATTCTGTCCTCTCCACACTGGATTATGGGTAACTAGTGTTGATGAGTGTACAACTTTACACTCTAAATCAGAGTACATTATGGCTAAGAATAAACTTATGTATGGAGCAAAGTTGTTCACTCGTTTTATTAAACTTTAAAATGGCAGTTATCAAACCGCTTATTAAGAAGCCAAAACATGATTCTTGAGAATTGACTAATTATAGACCGATTTCAAATCTCCTGTTTATGTCGAAAATGTTAATTTCTAAAGAGAAATGTTATATATGAAGAATTTCAGTCAGGATTTAGGCCCCATCACAGTACAGAGTCTGCACTTATCAGAGTTACAAATGACTTGCTCTTATCATCTGATCATGGCTGCATTTCTCTTCAAGTGATCTTAGATCACAACATTCTCATTCATTACTGGGAGGATGTCCTGCAAGTTCAATAAATAAACTTCAATTGTTTCTAAATCATTGTACATTATGGCTAAGAATAAACAAATGTATTTGTTCACTCAGAATTTGGAAAACACAAAAAAAAAAGACCTTAATTTTCACAGTTTTTATTTTATAATTATAATTTTAAAATATAAGGTTTGTTGATGATAATGGGCAAAATTACAAAAACAAATTCTGCCTGTAACAGACCAAACTTTGTGTTTAAGGAAACGGTGTATTCACAACACAAGTTACTCATTCTGACTAGCGCATAATTTAGTTAAAGTTCAGCTGTTCATTGTTTTCATTCAGATGTAAATAGTAATAGAAGTGTATGTTGTGGATATAGTGATTAATATCACAAATATAAGATGTTTTTGAGAGAGCAAATTAACCCGTAAAGTTCATTGTACAGATGTTCAGCAGGGACATCCACAACATACTATGACTGGACTATTTACAGCAATTATTTCTAGATTTTTCTTTCTTAAAAAAGTGACTAAGTAAACTTGGGTATTGGCATATTATTATCTTGCAGTATTTTTTTCTCTTCACATTTAGTCAACAGTATATTTGAATTAAAACCATTTCATTATCATAATGATGTGTCTTTTTTATCTTGACTTCATTAGTATTGACAAAATAAATAATAAAAAAACCTTTGTCAACAAACTTTTTTGTCATTAGGGGGAGACCAGGTATGGTTGTAACATGGGGAGAGTTGTTACGCCACTAGTTCCACCAATCAGGGATAAGATAGGAGTCATGTGATCATTTCAGTGTTTTTCCACTTCCTCCCACACGGTGGTGCAATATTTTGTTTACAACGAATGCTATTACAGATAAAATCATATGACTTATATTACATTAAATTGTAGTTTCTCTGGCAAATTGTGATACATTTTCCCCAGCTAATTTGAAACCACTGTGCTAATACAGCAAGCTAAACAATGGCTGACTGGGGTGGGGTGGGTTGTAATACACATTTACAAAGTGTTACAACCATCCCCTTACTTTCAACTAAGACCATTTTCTTGATTTTAATAATTTTACACAATGCCTAGGCAGTGGAAAAGGAAGACGGAGAGAGGTATGCCTTCCAGTGTTTAAAAAAAAATGCATCTGATCAGGTCACAAAAAAGTCAGTCACATCTGTTGCGAAGGCACACGGGATCTGCCATGTAACACTGAGCAGGTACTGCAAATCATTGCAGAAGTTGAGAGTCCAGGGATCCAATGATCTTCCCAGTGTAGGTAACCGGAGCAGTAACAACATTTTCACTGAGGTGCAGGAGAAAGTGTTAGCTGAATATTTGACTGAGACTTCCTCTTATTCATTGATCATTTTGCAAAATACACAAAGGTCATCTAAGAGAAGAAGGTTTGGCTTTTGCTGGATAACCACTGTTCACATATATCTGTGAATGCTATCGACTTCTGCAAAGAAAAGGGTATTGTGCTACTTACCTTCCCCCCACACTGCAGCCATAAACTTCAACCATTGGATCGCAGTGTCTACGGCCCATTTAAGAAAATGGAGAACAATGCAAGTGATGCCTGGATGAAGATGAATCCTTCCAAGACAATGACAATATATGATATTCCGAGTATTGTGAAGACTGCTCTGCCTGCAGCCGCAACACCCAATAACATTCAAGCTGGTTTCCAATCACAGGTATTTGGCCCTTCATTCCTGACATTTTTGAGGAGTGTGTCTATGCACCCTCACAAGTCGCTGACCGTCCAGACCCAGGCATTTCATTGACATCTGGAGCTTTCAATCACACTCTTCTTCAGCTCACGACTGCATGCTCTCCTCCAGCCGACCTGGTTACATCAGGGCCCTCTGCAGTTCATGATGTCACCATGTTCTGTTCTCCAGATGATCCAGGCACCTCAGTGTTTTCTCCAGATCAAGCGTTCAGTCCTTCAGCAATACGGTCATTTCCAAAAGCAGGGCCAAGGAAAAGCTCTGTCATGACTAGGAAGAAGTCTGAAACACTTACTGATACACCAGTAAAGCAAGCAATGATGGAAGAAGAACAGAAAAGGGCAACCAAAAATGAATGAAAGTATGTTAGGAAAGAATAAAGGCAAGCAAAAGAAAAAGGAGTGTGTGGCAGCGGGGGCGTGGTCAAACGTCCGTCTGGAGAGAGAGAAAGTGGTGAGGGCTCTTACACCTGAGCTAAATTATGTCTAACACCTGTCTCTAATTCCAGTGAGCATGAGAGCGGCATATAAACGGCCACGTGACCGCCAGAAAGGGAGAGAGAGAGAACGACACGAGTGACCAGTGACTGGCGTGTCTTATTATATGTTTATTGTGAAGCTGAAGAGTTTATATTGAAGTTTACACGTTCTGTGAAGCTGAAGACTCAAAGAAGTTTATGTTGACAAAGTTTGCATTACACTGATCTGACGGACCTGAGAAAAGCTCTGAGAAGAGTTCGCGCAGAGAGTTGAAGGCAGAGAAATAAAGAGCCTTACTTGACTGCATAACTGCTCTCCGTCTCCTCCCTTCCATCTCAGACTTGTAGTTCTTACAGTGAGAAAGCCCGCCAAGAAAATGTTGAAAGCCGAAGCCTAGCATTCTGAGACCTCAGATGATGAAAACATTTGTGTTGTCTGTATGGAGCCATTTGGCAACTCAAAGCCAAACAAAGTGTAGGTAAAATGTGCCCTGTGCAGTCTCTGGGCCCACCAAGCCTGCACTCCAGGTTTACCAACATTCATTCATCACTATTGTGACTCTGATTAAGAATATACACACATAGACACACACACACACACATACATTGACATTGTTTTTTTATTAGACCAACATGCTCTTTACACAGGTACATTGTAGTAGAGGGTTCATTAAGCATACACACATACACAAACTTAAGACAGTTTGTTCTTTTAGACTAATTTACATACATTCACACACACACGCACACACACACACACACACACACGCAACAAAAAGTTTATTTGAGTTATGGTCTGTCACAGAGAGAGAAAGAGAGGCAAGACTGAAATATTATTTTATTTCATTAAACCTATTTTTGAAACATTTCATAGTGTGGCCACTGTTTTAGCTTCTTTTGTCTAATTGTTACAACTTACACCAGCATCTGTTACAACGTACCCTGGTAGTGGGGTAGGTTGTAACAAAGGAACACCATGTATTTGACATCAACTCATGATGAGGTCTGTGATGTTTCTTGCAAAGGTTTGAATTGGTGACATTTCTAGTAAACATATGCAAGTACTTTGTATAAAAGTTTGTGAACTCTAGCTCAAAAATTCAGTGAGTTAAAGGTGCTGAAGCAAAAAGTGTTTCTCCCCATTTCATTGATGAGATTAATGCACTAGATAGGAAATAATGAGTGATTTCAGATACATCATATGACTACATTTGTTTGAAAATGTAGTTAATAAAGTAATGTTTCCATAAGGCGCTCTCAGTAATGTTTTGTGTATGTTTCACTGGCCCTTCTTCATGGAAGCATGAAGTGTATTAATTACTGCAGTTTCACAGCGGGGCTCTTTCTTTATCTTATTGCTTTTCCTAAACTCTCATCAATAAATTGGACATTCTGCTGCTGTTGCTGCTCTCTGACTCAGTGTAGTGTTCAGATGGTGCTGTGCAGTGTTGTGGAGTAGCTAACTACATGTAGCGACGCAACTAACTTAACTTCATTTTTCAGTAGCTTGACAGTATCTCGGCTGCTTTTAAAAGAGAGTAGCTTTTCCAGTAGCGAACTACTTTTTCCAGCAATTAACAGTGAAGCGTGACCAAACGCTACATCATGCTGGTCAGATTATAATTAATAGCCTTCCTTATTGCATAAAAGCCAAACTTTTACCGTCATATTTCTGTCTGCTGATCAGAATCAGGCAGCGTCCTCTTACAAACAAAAATTGTGAATGACCGTCATCTACTGAGAACTTATTACAACTCACTTGGATAAGAAGAGATGGTTTGATGGCTAATAAAAGAACACCATTTTATTTTTCTTATGACACTTTGTTCTTAACAGATCACACAACAGCATATTTACCTTTACTATTTAAATACAATTATTCAAAAATGTATTATTACCTTTTGAGGGATTGTCTTTCTGTTCTAAATATGTTTATTTCGCTTCTCATCATCTGTGCATTACTGGGAGCAGCGAGTGAATTATTATTATAATATTTATAAATATACAGAATATATTATTATAATGCAGAACTATTTGATTTCTCCATTTCTTTTCATGTAAAATACATAAAATGATTGGTAAAAGAAATCATTTATGGCATGTATATAAGTCTATTATGCAACAATCTAGGATGACCATCTGTCCACTTTCTTTGGACCTGAACAAAACAAACAAATATTTGTAGAGCAACCTCTGTATGTGACCTGTAAATCTGCACTTGCATGTCCACACAGCTGAGGGGAGAAACAAGCCCTGAGTCTTTATTCACATATTATCCACACTAAATATTATGTGACAAGAACAAAAAATGCCAGCCCAAGGAGAGTTTGTCATAAAAAATGTATCTTTAGGGAAATAGACTGAAAAGTGTGAAGTATAGTATAAAAAAGATTTTTTAATGGTGTCTGTTCTTTTTTGTTTTTATTTTATACCGTTGTATTTTATTTTATGGCCACTATTAACTGTATAAATGTAAATACACAAATGTATTTAATTAATACATTAATTAATACATGTCATTAGTGTAAAGTTTTTTATTAATATTATTGGTCTAATAGTAACATTAAAAAAAAATTATCTTAAGTAGCTTCAATGTAGATAGCTACTATTTGATAGTAACTTGTAGTGTAGCTAACTACTTTTTCAAAAGAATAGCTTGACTGTAGCTTAACTACTTAAAATTACGAGTAGCTTGTCGAACTACAGTTCCCCCTCTGTCACTCTCTCGACATAGTGTCGAAGGAAGTGACACAAGGGGTCTTCTCGGACACCGAATCGTACCTCTGAACCTGAGAAAAGGCCAATGTCAAGTTGGCAGACAGAATTTGCATGCCCCGCCTCGGACATACGGGTATAAGGGGAAGTGGGGCAGCGAATGCCAGTCAGAATTTTTCTTCGGAGCCAAATGGTTGTACCACAAGCAGCTGAAAAACACTCCTGTTTCACTCACCTCTACCAGCGAGAAGCATTGCTGTTGGATCCGCACGGTGCATTTCCAGCTGGCGTCTCTCTCTCTGCACGCTGTGCAGTTCACGCCCCTGGGCGCTTCGACAGCGCTTCTTTCTGTTAGAAAGAGTGTTCTCCTCCTAAAAGAGTATATTTTCTCTAAAAGAGTTTGAGTTCCACACTCATGAAAGAGCAATACACAGCAGGCGTTGAACGTCCTTTTCAGGACGCGTCTTTTTAAAGATGTCTTTCCGCCTCTGTGTAGTTCCTGGATGCGGTCGATTTCTCTCCACTTCTGACGGTCATAAGAGCTGCCTCGCGTGCCTGGGCTGCGATCACACGCAGGCAGCGTTTTATGAATGGTTCATGTTCTCATGTTCATGTTCACGCTTTCTTTTGTCATGAGAGAAAGCCACTTCAGCCGCCCCCCGCGTCGTTCCTTCTTCCCACGGGATTGAGGTCGACCTGGCTGGCGATGAAGGCGATTTGGGGATGACCACGGGCTCAGTTTCACCGGGTAAATCCCCACGAACCACCCGCCCCCCTGCACGCTTGTTTGCTTCCGTCTGAGCCCGGGAAGAGTGCGGCTCGCTTCCCGCCCAGCCGGCATTTTCCCTTGAGCTCCCGGAATTGGATGACGACATCGCCGCTGCATCGGAGAGCGTCACAGCGGCGTCTAATGCTGATGGCTCGTCTGGGCTGCCACCTCCGGGTCTGCTCGCCCAGTCTGAGGCTGATTTGCAGATGTCCGCTATGCTTTCCTGGGCGGCCGCGAGCGCGAGGCTGGACTGGAGATCTCAGCCCCCCCCCCCCCCCCCCCCCACTCTCGGCTACTCGATCAGTTCCTCGGGTCACGGCGCCGCTTATAGCCACGCCCCCCCATGGTTCCGTCATTCCCGGAAGTGCATGACGAGCCAACGAGGTCAGAACCGCCCTCCGCTTGTCCGCTCTCACTACCCTGGATGGCGGAACACCGCCACCTGGCGGGACTGAACGGTACTCCTCTCCAGAGCCATAGAATGACGTCATCACTGACCTCAAAAGTCTACAGCACCCCTGGACAGGCCGCCTCCGCCCTGCATGCCATGGCTCTCCTGCAAATTCACTGAGCCAAGGCACTCAAAGATCTGCACCTGGGTAGTTCCAACCCCGATGTGCTGCAGTAACTGCGCTCTGCTCCAACCTCGCTCTCAGAGCTACAAATGTCACGGCGCAGGCACTCGGGTGGACAATGGCCACACTCGTGGTCCAGGAGCACCACCTCTGGCTGAACACGGTCGAGAAGCATGGCGTTGACAAGTCACGATTTCTCAATGCCCCCGCCTCCCAGCTCGGCCTCTTCGGCGACACCATCGATGACTTTGCCCAGCAGTTCTCGGTGGTGAGGAAGCAGATGGGGACCGTTTCTCACATCATGCCACGGCGCCACCCAGTCAGCGCGCCCGTGCCCTGCCTGCTCACCGAGGGCGTCCCCCCGCGACGAGAAAGCAACAACAGGTAGCTCCGCAACCCGGGCCCAGCTCTCAGCCCCAGCGTTGAGCACCTTGCAGGCGCCGTACACCCCCCGTCTCCAGGACCCCCTCTCGGACCAGAAATGCTCCGAAGCGCTCCTGAGACAGACACCCCAGGCAGTCGGATGTTCGCTCCGGAGATGGTTTCAAGACCACTCTGTCCCCCGGTGGAGGGCCAGGAATAGAAACCTTGTTTTCACCTGCCGCACCGCCTTCGGGCTGCGGTACCTACAGAGCGATTCTCTCACTCCCTGGGTCATTCAGCAGGTGTGTGCCATTCTCATGGTACCTCGGCCCTACATCTCTCCAGTCCCGGTTTCCCGGACGCAGCTCTCTCATGTCCGGCCCCGCGACTGTGTGCGGAGTAAGGTAAGTGCTTGAGTCTTTTCTCAGCACCCCGACGCATTATTACCTGCTCCCCACTGCCGCGAAGCCCCGCCCGGTATGTCAAATGTGATCGTCCCCTTAGTCCCCCTCGCACTGAGTTTGGACGCGTGGTTATCGCTTCCCAATCCGTCGCACTGGTTGGCCAGGACCATCCGACTCGGCTCTGTGATTCAGTTCGCCCGGCTCCTGCCTCGTTTCAGCGGTATTCGCTCCACTCTAGTGCCAACAAGCCAGTGCCTTATGAGCAGAGATTTTTACACTGTTCCTCAAGGACACGATAGAGCCCATCCCTCCAGCCGAGATGAAGAAGGGTCTCTACAGCCCTTACTTCATCGTACCCATAAAAAGTGGTAGGTTGTGACAGCTTCGACAGCTAGATTGGTTCGCGGCGGTAGACCTGAAGGACGCATACTTCCACGTCTCTATTTTGCCGCGGCACCGACCCTTCTTACGGTTCGCGTTCGACGGCCAGACGTATCAGTACAAGGTCTTCCCCTTCGGCCTGTCCCCGTCCCCTCGCATCTTCACCAAGGTCGCAGAGGCCACTCTTGCCCCCCTAAGGGAAGTGGGCATCTGCATACTCCACTATCTCGACGACTGGCTCATTCTGGCCCACTCTCGAGAGTTACTGTGTGCTCACAGGAACCAGGTGCTCAGGCACCTCAGCCGTCTAGGGCTTCAGGTCAACTGGGAAAAGAGCAAGCTCACCCCGGTTCAGAGCATCTCTTTTCTCGGTATGGAGTTAGACTCGGTCTCAATGACAGCGCGTCTCACCAACGAGCGCACCCAGTCAGTGCTCAGGTGCCTCACTCGCTTCAAGCCTGGCACAGCGGTCCTCTAAAACAATTCCAGAGGCTCCTGGGGCATATGGCATCCTCAGCCGTGGTCACGCCGCTCGGGTTGATGCATATGAGACCGCTACAGCACTGGCTACAGACCCGAGTCCCGAGATGGGCATGGCACCACGGCACGCATCGTGTGACAATCACCCTCGCCTGCCATCAAACTTTCAGCCCATGGACAGACATCTGCTTCCTACGGGCCGGAGTTCGCTTGCAGCAGGTTTCCAGATGTGTCGTGGTAACCACAGATGCCTCTCGACTGGGTTGGGGCGCCGTGTGCAATGGGCACGCTGCCGCTGGCACCTGGAAAGGTCCCCGGCAGCGTTGGCACATCAATTGCCTAGAGTTGATGGCTGTTATTCTTGCTCTACGGAGGTTTATTCCACTAATCCGAGGCAAGCACGGACAGACAGCACCGCGACGGTAGCGTACATAAATCGCCAGGGCAGAGTGCGCTCTCGTCATATGTCACAACTCGCCAGCCATCTCCTCCTCTGGAGTCAGCCGCGACTCAGGTTGCTGCTCGCCACTCATATCCCTGGCAACCGCAACACGACGGCGGACACGCTGTCGCGACAGGTTTTCACCCAGCGGAGAGTGGAGACTCCACCCCCAGGTAGTCCAGCTCATTCGGGACCGATTCGGCAAGGCACAAGTAGACCTCTTTGCCTCCCAGGACAACTCCCATTGCCCGCTCTGGTATTCCCTGATGGACGCTCCCCTCAGGACAGATGCGCTGGCACACAGCTGGCCCCGGGGACTGCGCAAGTATGCATTTCCCCCAGTGAGCCTTCTTGCATCGGTGCTGTGCAAGATCAGGGAGGACGAGGAACAGGTCGCCTTGGTGGCCCCTTACTGGCCCACCCGCACCTGGTTTTCGGAACTCACGCTCCTCATGACAGCCCCTCCCTGGAAAATCCCCCTGAGGAAGGACCTTCTTTCTCAGGGACGGGGCACTCTCTGGCATCCGCGCCCAGACCTCTGGAATCTCCATGTCTGGCCCCTGGACGGGAAGCAGAAGATCTAGTAAATCTACCACCTGCTGTCGTAGATACGATCAATCAAGCCAGAGCTCCCTCAAACAGCCAACTCTACGCACTAAAGTGGGGTTTGTTCGCGAATTGGTGTTCTTCCCGAGCCGAAGACCCACAGAGATGCGCAGTTTGGTCATTGCTTCTATTCCTGCAGGAGAGACTGGAGGGGGAGGCTGTCCCCCTCCACCTTGAAGGTGTATGTTGCTGCTATCACAGCCCACCACAACGCAGTAGATGGCAAGTCCCTTGGTAAGCACGACTTAATTATCAGGTTCCTGAAAGGCGCCCGGAGACTACATCCTCCCCGGCTTAACCTGTTTCCCTCATGGGATCTCTCAGTGGTCCTCTTGGGCCTTCAGAGACCCCCATTTGAGCCGCTTGATTCAGTTGAGCTCAAGGCCCTCTCCTTGAAGACGGCCCTCCTGATCACGTTAGCCTCAATCAAGAGGGTAGGAGACCTGCAAGCATTCTCTGTCAGCGACTCTTGCCTGGAGTTCAGTCCGGCACTTTCTCACGTTATCCTGAGACCCCGACCGGGCTACGTGCCCAAGGTTCCCACGACCCCTTTCAGGGACCAGGTTGTGAACCTGCAAGCACTGCCTTGGGAGGAGGCAGACCCAGCCCTTTCGTTGCTGTGTCCGGTGCGTGCTTTGCGTACCTATGTGAACCGCACGCAGAGCTTTAGATACTCTGAGCAGATCTTTCTCTGCTTTGGCAGACGGCGGAAAGGGAATGCAGTCTCCAAACAGAGGCTAGCCCACTGGGTCGTTGATGCTATTGCCTTAGCCTATCACGCCCAGGGCGTGCCCACCCCCCTGCAGGTCCGAGCACACTCCACTAGAAGTGTGGCGTCCTCGTGGGCACTAAGACACGGCACCTCCCTAGCAGACATCTGCAGAGCAGCGGGCTGGGCACCACCCAATACCTTTTCCAGATTTTACAATCTAAGGGTTGAGTCGGTCTCGTCCCGTGTTTTGTCAGGTCCGAGCCGGTAGAACTCGGTAACGCGGCACGACCGACCGGGTGTTCCGCTTGCATCTTGCGCCCTTCACCAAGGTGATCCAGTGCGCCTTCTGTCCCAGGTCAGCCACTGAGTGTCGCTGCCTGGATGCTTTGTCCTCCCTAGCCTTCTGGCCCGCGAATTCAGCAGAGCAACTCGCGGCTAGACCCAGTACGAGTCTTAGGGCTCTGTACTGGGGTCGGGCTCCACGGGCATAGTTCCCTCTTCAGGCTAACTCCCCGTGATGTATTCTCCGCGGTACGGTCCCCCTCTCTGTGGACCCGCATTTCCCTCAGGCAGCCCCGCTGCCTCGGCCCCGTGTCTGTAGAGTCCCCCCTTCATTAGGCTGGACCTACCACCGCGCCGTTTCCCACGTCCGGCTTCACAACCCTCATGGTGTATTTGCCATACATTACCTCCCCCTGGACTGGGCAGGTTATGGCCTCTGCCTCTGCCTCTTCCCCTCCTGAAAGAATAGGAAATCTGCAGGCCGGACAGCTACCTTGCCTCCGGTACTGCCTCAGTGCCCGGCACACCGGCGCCGACGAGTTTTGAAGACGCCTCCTTAGGCCTCTTCCTCAGTCTCTAAGCTGCCCCCTGCCGGGTGCGTGGAGCAGGGTTAATGCTTAGAGTCTTCTCCCAGCACCGCCCAGGCTCTCCTGCTCCCCCCCGGGGAATGACCGCCTTCCCCGACATAGGTTGGGCCCCAGCCGCTCTACATCCTATGTGAGAGACATAGTGAGAGAGAAGGCCGCGGCTGTTGGGCTTGCTCCCATGCTAGCATGTAATACCTTTTTCCCCCAGGTGCGGGAAAACCTAAGGTGGATATGCTAAAACTCTTTGAGGGGGCGTTGGGGAGGGCGACGTGCATTCAGTTCATTTGCCTCTAACACGCAATAGCCTGCTTTGCCCCTGCTCCGACAGTCACGTCACATGGTCAGTGCGTGGCGTTTTTATATGGACCTCTTGTGTCACTTCCTTCGACACTACGTCGAGAGAGTGACGGAAGGGGAACGTCTCGGTTACTGTTGTAACCTCCGTTCCCCGAGGGAGGGAACGAGACGTAGTGTCCCTCCTGCCACGACACTAGACCTAGCACTGTAAATGACCGTGCTTCATCTTCGGCTCCTCAGTGCAAAATCCTGACTGGCATTCGCTGCCCCACTTCCCCTTATACCCATATGTCTGGGGCGAGGCATGCAAATTCTGTCTGCCAACTTGACATTGGCCTTTTCTCAGGTTCAGAGGTACGATTCGGCGTCCGAGAAGACCCCTTGTGTCACTTCCTTCGACACTATGTCTCGTTCCCTCCCTCGGGGAACGGAGGTTACAATAGTAACCGAA
Organism: Moxostoma hubbsi; assembly: GCA_032164185.1. NCBI lineage: Eukaryota > Metazoa > Chordata > Actinopteri > Cypriniformes > Catostomidae > Moxostoma > Moxostoma hubbsi. Next base: position 32,766,386 of record JAVLUX010000039.1, read on the forward strand.
ACGTTTCAAAGTAGCTTCCCCAACACTGGTGCTGTGGACAGAGGTGTTTGGTTGTGTGGCTGGTCCATGTTCGTGGGGTCATGTTCATCACTGTTTGATTCATCACTCTATCAAGGAGCGCTTGTTTTGAATTTTTTTTTAAAATTATTATATTGTACTCATTATTTTTAGATGGGAGCATCCCCAACATAAACACATAGGAAGTCAACACATTGTTACCAAATGTTCCTGTACCCTGACATTGGCCCCATTCAAGCAGCATCTCCCATCAGACATCTTTACATCATGCATTTTCTCTCTAACATGACATTTTTACTCCACTGATGGTTAGGTTCAGGTTTGGGGTTAGGATGTATGGTTAATAAAATACGCATTCTTCTTCACTTTATTACATAATTTACCACTAAAAACAGCTCACTATACACATGCTCTGAACATGCGTCAAGCAAGAGAAAGTGTAATCGAACTTCCCTCACGATCACACCGAGACTGAGATGTCAATATTTATAGTGAAAAATTAGATACACCTTGATCTGTTTCTCACCCAAAACCGATCGTATTGCTTCAGAAGACACTGCTTAAACCACTGGAGTCGTATGGATTACCTTTATGCTTCTTTATGTGTTTTTTGGAGTTTGAAAGTTTTGGAACCCATTGACTTGCATTTGTATGGATATATTCACATCGTATCTCCATCAAACTATCTTAGTTTGTGCTCTGCAGAACAAAGAAATTTGAGGAGCATATGAGTGAGAAAATTATACATTTTGAGTGAACTATCCCTTTAAGGATGCATCTCTCTCTCTTTCTCTTTGTCGATTGTGATCACCCATTACTTGCTCCCTTATTAAATATCTGGATTTCTTGGGAATTGTATTGACAGCCAAATTCAAAGCATTACTGAGAAGTGGGAGGATAAGAGAGCGATGGGACATGCAGGGATCGCTGACCTCCTGACTTCTGCTCCTATTGGTCATCTGCTTCTCCTCTAATCGCTCATTTGTTTCTATTCACACTGCTGGGAGCCGAGAAAGTGTGTTTGTGTTGTGTATGTGTCCAGTCATCGATTGGCCTGATCACTGGTGTGTGTGTGTGTTTGTGTGTGTTTAAGGGCACGTCCACAATTGGAAAAACAATTTATAAATAGCACTTTTTAATTCTAAAAGTGCTATATGTTTTTATTGGGTTATAGTGTGGGTTAGGGTTAATCTACTGTATAGAAATGTAAATCATGATTTCATGAATTTCTTTACTGACAAAATGTAAATCATCTGCCACAGCACCTCAGAAAACAGAGTCTCATAATTTTCCCAAATCCTTCACTGTCATAGCTCATAAAGAGCAAACCAAACTTCAAAAAAACATCAAAAGCAACAACAAAAGCAACAACATCAACGTTAGAACCAACACCAAATAAGCTCTTAAAAGAGGTGTTCCCTGTAAACTCAGAAACTCTTTTTAAAATGATTAACTCCTCGCTATCCTTAGAACATGTCCCAAGAAACTTTAAAATGGTAGATATCAAACTGCTAATTAAGAAGCCACAGCTTGATCCTGGTGAATTGGCTAATTACAGATGATTTCAAATCTCCCATTTATGTTGAAAATACTAGAAAAGTTAGTGTCCTCCCAACTTGTTCATTTCTACAGAGAAATGGTATATACCCCATTACAGTACAGTACAAACTCCATTTATCAGAGTTACAAATTACTTGCTCTTATCTGATTGCAGCTGCATTTCTCTTCTAGTGCTTTTAGATCTTAGATCACAACATTATCTTGGATAGGCTTGAGAATCATTGTGACAGGGTGTAGGGCAGGGCCAGGTCGTGATTCCACACACTGCAGCAGGACAGAGAGATTTACTGACAGCTGTCCGATACCTTTGTGTGTTTGTCTTTTTAAGTTTTGTATTAAAATATTATTTATATTGTCAAGCCGGTTCTTGCCTCCTTTCCATTTATCCCTTTACAATCATGTTGGCATTTGTGCACTGGCATTAGTATGGTCCTATTTATCAAACTCCTACCACTTTGTCTGTGTAAACAAGGAATTGTCAGATCAAACATAAGTATTGAGTGCCACTGGGATTTTAGGGCCTCTGCTTTTCTCCTTATATATGCTTCCCCTGAGAGATATTATCAGGAATCTTGGAAAAATTTTCCACTGTTATCCTGATGATAACTTTACATTTCTTCAAAACCTGATGAAATTTCACAATTCTCCAAATTATTGAGAATGGAGTCCCTGCAAATACTGAGGTTATGTGAGTTTGTATTAAAATTCAGGCATCAATTCACAGTCTATTTTCAGATTTACAATTTTTATGATTCTCATAAATGAACACAAAAACAAAACATATAAACACGGAATCAATCTTAACCCCCACCCTGACCCCAACAACATCCCAGTGGTTGCACATCATATAGACAATTTTTTTTTTAAATAAAACAAAAATAATCACCTATCCATAAATTATATATAACCTCCCCATTTCTCCATGAACCCATTGTTTTTCCCCATTCTTTTAAACGATCCCTCCTCAAAGGCCACCACCCTTAGAATGATCTGTCTGGCGATCATGACACTAGTTAAGACCCAACTCTTTATATGTCTATTTTCAATGTCAATGATGCCCTATAACACAAAATACAGAGTCTGGGGCAAAATTATACCCAAGTTCCTAATATATCACACACCAGACTCTGAACCTTCAGCCAAAACTCCTGAATCTAAACACCCCCAAAAGACATTTGTCTCCATCCTCTGATTGGCATCGCCAGCAGGTGGGTGTGTCTTTAAGATCAAGGCTATACAATCTAGAAGGTTCTAATAGAACCAATGTAAGGTCTTGAATCGCATAAGGCACACCCTTGCATCTCTAGATGCAGTCTTGACATTCTTCGGAATTGGAGGAGGGAGAGTGAACTGGAATCACAAAGCAAAGCTGCAGCTGTTCCCTGTTTGAAGGATGTTCTATAGGAATGTGTTTCTTGTCTCTACTCTCAAGTTTCACACGTAGCTCAAACATGTATGTCACCCCCATATAAGGTAATGAACTATTTCATTGGTGGGAGTCCAGTGGAATGTGGTTTTTCTGGACCATATAATGAAGTGCTGAACAATAAACGTTGAAGAAGGATTTGATAGCATTGGGTGTCTGTGTCATTTCTTTCTTCCCTCAGCTGAGCCGTATCGAGACGGGGATTGCAGATCAAGAAAATAAATTAAACACATTGGATGACAAAATTATCTAACAATTAGTGGCTTATACAAACAGATTTTTATAGGGTAAACAAAGCAGCTGAATTTTTTTTTAATTCAATTTAATAGAGGTATCAGTATTGGTATAGATATCGGTGATACTGGCCTAAAAGTACTTGGTATCTGATCAAATCGCCCATACCTAATTGCTTATGTGTTTTACTATTTAATATTTACTATTTCAACTGTATTGTAAATATATTATCTGATATGAATTGTTGAAGTCTACCAGAATTCAATTTCCCTCTAACATCTGACCTGTTTGGTCAGGTATTTGCTTGTGCTTGAGAAGGTTTCTATTTCTTTCATTGCTTGATAGGCAGTATAAGAGCACACTGGTCTTGCCAAGTTCTGAGTCAAATAGTTACTGTTGTCTACATGATTACTGTATCATAGACATTAAATTTCCTGTTTGAATTGAAGTCTGTCCTTGTTAATAACTAATGATGTATGATGTATGTGACAGATGAGGTACAGGTACTTCTTGCATTGATGTATAGTGATGTTTGTGCACCTAACTGTACAAAACCTGTCAGACTGAATATCAACCTTTTGATGTTTGAGTACCAAGAAGACAAATGGCAGGTATGTATGTGGAATGTAGGCTAATTGTGAGTGGTGGTGGCGTAGTGGACTAAAGCACATAACTTGTAATCAGAAGGTTGCTGGTTCAATCCCCACAGCCACCACCATTGTGTCCTTGAGCAAGACACCTAATTCCAGTTTGCTCTGGGGGGATTGTCTCTGTAATAAGTGCACTGAAAGTTGCATTGGATAAAAGAGTCTGCCAAATTCATAAATGTAAATGTAATCCATTTAAATATTATTAACTGTCAAACCTGCCCTGTACTTGTGAGTTTATTTGGTAGACCTAATTGTGAGTGGTGGTGGCGTAGTGGACTAAAGCACATAACTTGTAATCAGAAGGTTGCTGGTTCAACCCCCACAGCCACCATCATTGTGTCCTTGAGCAAGACGCCTAATTCCAGGTTGCTCTGGGGGGATTGTCTCTGTAATAAATGCACTGAAAGTTGCATTGGATAAAAGAGTCTGCCAAATTCATAAATGTAAATGTATCCATTTAAATATTATTAACTGTCAAACCTGCCCTGTACTTGTGAGTTTATTTGGTAGACCTAGATAAATCTAATTTAGTCTAATGCACCAGCCCTATATATGCACTATAATGTTAAATATTAAAATTACAGCCTTGCTGAGATTACGTTTTTTTTTTATGTAATCTGTTTTTAGAGGTGTTTGTCCATCCCATTTATATGCATGAGGATGAGTAAATATTAGAAACACCTATCGGTTTAACCTAGTAAAGTTCAACAGCTAAAACATTAAATAAAGACTATACAATATTAAACTGCATTAGATTTTATCTTTGTGTACCAAGTAAACTGTCAAGTCTATATATAAAGGTGTAGACAGGTTAACAATAAAGCATAATGATTAGACAAATGTACAGAGCTAGAGAGATGCATCCTGGCTCTTATTTTATGGATTTGCCTCCTCAGTTGGGCTGCCTCCTCTTCAGCTTCTTTATAAAGCATAGCAATAGCAATGGCAATCCGGATCTGATAAATGTTTATGCTTTTTGTCTAATTTTCTAATGTCCAATGTCTAATTTTGTTTCACCTCATTCATTCGCTCACCAACATCCAAAACAACAACCTTCCACAACCTTTTTCCCACACTTGCTTTTTTTATGTATGCTACATATCTAGAGACACTCAAAATATACATATTATTATTATTATTTTTAAGATGCAAAGAGGTAGAGTTTTGTTTTATATTATATTATGTTTTATTGTAAATTGTAACATAAATCATACACCTGACACAGGGTATGTTCGTATTTTCCCTGTTGTATTCATCCCTGCCACCAGAAGTCACTGTTAGTACCCTGGGTTAATTTTGTATATAGAGGAAGCAGAAGAGGAAGATGAAGAAGCAGATTAGTTTGTATTCCTCATGGTGTATAATGGTTCCACAGATCCTTGGTTACTTGATTGAGAAAATCTTTGTGGTTTACTGCTCAAATAAGATTTATTTTCTGAGTATGATTCTACAACTTAGAAAGCTGTTACGTTTGTCCAACACTGTGATCCTTGGTGCATCTTTGCAACTGCTAGAGACTGTTCAGGAATTTCTACAACTAAATTGTCATCTAGACCATTGTTGTTCATCTTATCAAATAAGACTTTCAGATTTGAAACTCTTTGTTCATTTTTCATTCATCTACCAATCTCATGTTGTTCATGTTCATATTTGGCATTGTTTTGCCATATTATTTTTCTCACTTTTAATTGTTTTTTTTTTTTATTCCAAGAAATGTTTTGTTGATTTACTTTATGGAATCCTTGTGTTATAATTATAATTTATCATTTTGATTACATGTATGGAAAGAACAACATTGTTGCTCTCGTGTATTCATTGAATTTATTTTACTTTCATACACTACATATCCTTTGGATAACAGCAATAATGAGTCCCCCATATCTCTTTTGTAACACCGTAGTTCAAAGTAGCTGAGGCGGGTTATAAATTATAAATTACAGCGAATATAACCGGAGTAGGCACACATTGCCAAGATGAGCTGAGATGGAGACGTCATCAAGTACGCTGCTGTTCCAATTGCAGAGTGACCGTACTGCGTCCTACCATCCTCATGAGTGAATGAATCCCCATTCAAATTTGCCAAGTCCGAACCACCAAGTATGCAATTCCAAATTTGGCTTACTTGCTATTGAGAAATGCCCCAGGACTAAGCACAACACAGCTGAAAAAAGTATAAACTACACATACCCTGCATTTGCAATACATCTCCAATCCATCTCCAGATGCCATCCTTTTTTTCGATTGTCTTTGTGGAATTTGTGAGATTTATCATAGAGAATTGTGGGTTTCTGAACCTTCTCAATAAGTCTCTCATAATACATATTTGATTATTAATATTCATGAGGTGCAGAATTTCAGCCGATTGAGATCTGTGTGGGCGTGGCTTTCAGCCGCATCATCGCAGAAATGGAAACCATTCCATATATAGAAAGTGCTATCATTGTGCATCACGGCTGGTTAGGACAAAAACTGATTAACATTGAAAAGATACTTTTTACCTTGTGTCGCATTGCGTGTGGTTGGGACATGGAAATACATATCCTCAGAGAAGTCAAACCACTTCTTGGTAGACTTGATTGCAGTGTGAGGAAGGCTTTGAACTCCTTTTTGGCAGTGTTTGCTTCAGATGGAGTAAGATGATGGATTTTCTCTTTTGTCAATTGTCCTTAGAACTCATCATCTCTTCTCTGACTCAACTTGTCCAGAAAAGACTGTGATGGCATGCAAATCAACAGATTGCATCATCTTTTTCTAGATTCTTCATCATCTCTTCAAAGAGGGAGAGGATATTACAGCAGAAGAGGAGATAAACTTCTACAAAATCTCCTTCCCCTTGCAGCTCTTCTGCATTCATGTCCATGTGCAGTAAAATCCTTGGGTGCATTGGACAGTCTTCTGAATTAGAATCATTGGCAAGTATGCTTACACACACAAGGAATTTGTCAGAAGCTACTAGTGCAAGAGAATGCAACATACATACATACATACATACATATAGTGACATAAAATCAAAAAATAAGATATAACTGATAAAAAATTTTAAATATACAATAGCGCAATAATGTTGTTAGAATATTTTATATATAGATATACAGTTATGCGCAGGTGATGTTATTGAATATTGAAGAAGAGGTAGGATATGTTGTTGCACATATGGTTGTATTGACCAAAGGAAAGGATTTGGGGCAGTTTTAACTGTTCATGGGATGGATGGCCAGAGGGGGAAAAAAAACTGTTCCTGTGCCTGGCTGTTCTGGTGTTCAGTGCTCTGTAGCGCCGGCCTGAGGGCAACAGTTAGAAAATGAAGTGTGCTGGGTGAATGGTGTCAAGAGTGATTTTACCAGCCCTTTTTTTAATCTGGATGTGTACAGTTCTAGCAGTGCGGGTAGAGGAACACCAGTAATCCTCTCAGCAGTCCAAACTCTCCTTTGAAGTCTTCTGATGTCTGAATTTGTAGCTGAACCAAACCAGACAGTTATAGAAGTGCAGAGAACAGACCCAATGACTGCTGAGTAAAACTGTATCAGCAGCACCTGTGGCAGGTTAAAGTTCCTCAACTGGTGAAGAAAGTAAAACATTTGACGGGCCTTTTTCAAAATTGAGTCTGTGTGTCTCCCACTTCAGGTCTGTGAGATGGTAGTGCCCAGGAACCTGAGTTACTCCACTGCTGCCACAGTGCTGTTCAGAATGGTGAGGGGGGTCAATGTTGGAGTGTTCCTCCTAAAGTCCACTATCATCTCCACTGTTTTAAGCATGTTCAGCTCCAGATTGTTTCGACTGCACCAGACGGCCAGCTGTCAACCTCCCTTCTGTATGCATACTCATCATTTTGGATCAGGCCAATGACTGTAGTGTTGTCTGCGAACTTCAGGAGATTGACAGAGGGGTCCTTGGCAATGCAGGCATTTGTGTACAAGTAGAAGAGTAGTGGGGAGGGCACATATGGGGGGGGGGGATGGAGGACTGCCGGATCAAGACCCTGTCATGGCCAGCCCAATCTCCAGAACTGAACCCCATTTAATAGCCTCTACGATGTGATCAAGAGGAAGACTTTTGCATTATTTGAGGTCTGAAAACACCATCATTTGTTTTATTTTGACCAGTTGTCATTTTCTGCAAAAAAAAAATACTTTTATTTTATTGGAATTTGGGAGAAATGTTGTCAGTACTTTATAGAATAAAACAAAAATTTTCATTTTACACACATACCTATAAATAGTAAATCCTGAAAAAATATAATTTTATTATTTCTCTCCAACTGTTTTTGTTTAGTTTCTTTATCATTTGTGTTTCTTTCTTTGCCCGATTGAGATACATATTGTAACAAGTTCAAGCTCAGAAATGGAAGGGAGGAGACGGAGAGCAGTGATGCAGTCAAGTAAGGCTCTTTCTCTGCCTTCAGCACTCTGCGTGCACACTTCTCTGTGATTTTCTCAGTTCAATCAGATCAGTGTAGCAAAAACTATGTCAACATAAACTTCTCTGAGTCTTCAGCTTCACAAGTACTTTGTCAACATAAATTTCTCTGAGTCTTCAGATTTACAATAAAATAAAAACACTCAATAAGACACACCAGTCACCGGTCTCTAGTGTCGTTCTATATATATATATATATATATATATATATATATATATATACACACACACATACATACACATACACACATACATATACATACATACATTCATACATACATACACATATACACATATACACATAGGCAAAAATTCAAATGGGTAGTGTCTGTAACTCCAAAAAATAAGAAATAAAGGGTTGCCATTTGTGGAAAAACTTGTCAGTACATCCCCTCAACGTATACTTTATTTTCTCGAGTTTTAAAAAAAACATTGTGTCCCTAAGCCACTGGGAGATGGATGGATATTTAGCAGACTTCCAATGTAACAGTAAGGAACATTTTGCTATTAAGGATGTGAAAGCTATAATATCCTTCTGTATAGAAATTAATGGAAGTGAGGCATCAGGGATCCCGATTATAGCAATCAGTGGACAAGGTTTTAAATCTACTCTGAGAATAGAGGACATAATAATAAAGAAACCAGTCCAAAAACCATACAGATCAGGGCAAAGAAAAAACATATGACTAAGATGACAGGGAGAGCCATGACACTTATCACATTTGTCTTCCACTTCTGGATATATTACAGAAAGTCTCGACTTAGACCAATGGACCCTATGCAAAACTTTGAATTGGATGAGTCCGAGACGAGCACAAGAAGTGGTAGACTGTATTCTATCTATAGCATGTTCCCAAAACTCTTCACTTATTTGTACTCCTAATTCCATTTCCCATGCATTCTTAATTTTGGTACTTGACTGACTGCTTAAAGCCAGAATAACGTAATATATCTTTGAAATCATTCCTCTCTGATGAGGATTATATGAGAGCAAGCTCTCCCAAGGCTGCTCTGGAGGTGCAGAGGGGAAATTAGGGAAACATTTAGAAACCAAATTTCGAATTTGAAAATAGCGAAACAGATGTGTAGCAGGCAGGTCATAAGTAGATGACAGGTTGGCAAAACTATCAAAGACACCATCTACATACAAACTTTTGAATTGTTTAATGCCCTTGTCATACCACACTGAAAATGATGAGTCCAAACACGATGGAGGAAATAAGTGGTTATTGCATAAAGGACCCAAAGAGGATGCATCTATAAATTTAAAGCGCCGTCTAAATTGATACCAGATCTTAAGTCTTCCCTACAAGATGATAATTCCAATTTACACCAAGAAGTGCCAGGAGACTCAACCCAGTAACAGAGTTTATGGATGTGCGCAGCCCAGTAATAAGATTGAAAATTGGGTAATGCAAGTCCCCCACTAAGTCTACATCCCTGCAATAAAGATTTATGAACCCTCGGTGACCCCCCCCCCCCCCCCTCAGGTAAATGAAACCTGAAACTCAGGTTTCATTTAGCCCCAGACTCTGTATTCTGGACAATGGGGCAGTCATCGATATTGAGAATAGACACATAAAGAGTTGGGTCCTGACCAGCATCTTGATCGCCAGACAGATTTTTTTAAAGGGTTGGAGGTCAGCTGGAGTGCCCTCATTTTAGGAGTGGTGCTCGGAGATGGGGAGTCATGTCAAGCAATTTTTTTTTTGTATAGCACCTTTCACAACACACATCGTTTCAAAGCAGCTTTACAGAAGATCAGGCATTAACAGAAGATAAAACTGTAATGTCTATAATGTCTATTAGTCATCATTGTGTAATGAGATCAAATACGATTGTGAATTGTTTAAAAATAAGTAATTAAATAATTATTGTATTTATAACCCTAGTGAGCAAGCCGGAGATGACTGTGTGAAGGAACACAAAACTCCCTAAGATGTTGGTTAATGGGAGAAAAATAACCTTGGGAGAAACCTCACTGTGGGGGCCAGTTCCCCTCTGGCTAACGTTTTGAATATAATGCCAATATTACTTATGTGTAGTGCAAGTCATGGATTAAAATTATTAAACAAAGTATGTGTTAAGGGACAGTGTTTAAACATAGATTTTGTATGAACTGTAAAATTAATGATCAATGTCTTTGAAGTCCAGCCTGGATTAACTGCAGAAGTTCACATAGATGCAATTGTCCTTGTTAATTGGCTGATGAAGGCTTTTGTTGGCAATTGAAAGTCTATGTATTCCATTTCAAGAGTGTAGTCCATCAATAGACTGAGGTAATGCAGGCAGAGATCAGTGAGGTGCATCGCAGTTCAACCTGGCCGGAAATTTCGGTAAGGTTCGATGTGGTCGATCCTAAATCCAAGGTTCAGACAATGGCATGTTAATTATCCCATGCCTTATGGCTGGATTTGGCATCAGTTCATCCTCTGAAGTCCATCATAATAGACTGAAGTGATGTTTGACTGGCACCAGCTGCATTTAGTCATCATAACACAGCGACACGTAGCAGTGGAGTCCAACATGAAGCAGGAATGGAATTGGATCCAGCCGGTTCTGGTAACCTCAGGATAGGAGTCCCAAGGTTGAGACAGGGAAACAAATAAAATAATATTAGCATACATGCCATTAATTTATTGCAGAGTTGTAGATCTTGATCAATGTTTCTGGTTTCTGGTTCCGGCAGACCAAAATAAAGCAGCCTAATTGTGGGTTGGATAATTTAGGTGTTTGCCTGGCTAAATTGATGAGTGAGTCTTTAGTCTAGACTTAAACTGAGGGAGTTTGTCTGCATCTTGAATAGTGTTAGGGAGACTATTCCATAATTTAGGAGCCAAATATGAAAATTATCTACCTCCTTTTGTGGATTTTGATATTCTAGGAACTATTAACAGGCCAGAATTTTGCGATCGTAATGAACGTGATGGAATATAGCATGGTAGAAGGTCACTTAAGTACTGCGGAGCTAGACCATTTAAAGCTTTGTATGTAGTTAACAGAATTAAAAAATTAATATGAAATTTAACAGGTAGCCAATGTAACTGATAAAATTGGGCTAATATGATCATATTTCTTGGTTCTCGTTAGCTCTCTTTGAAAGCATTTTCAACCCATTGAAGTTTATTTATTGATCTTGCTGGACATCCCCCCATTAATGCATTACAATAATCTAGTCTTGAGGTCATGAACGCATTAATTCGTTTTTCTGCATCAGCAACAGAAAGCATGTGCTGTAATTTAGAAATATGTCTTAGGTGGAAGAATGATGTGCTACAAACAATGGTTATTAGATTTTCAAAGGAGAGATTGGTATCAAATATAACACTTAAGTTCTTCACTGTTGAAGATGATGTAACAGTACATCCATCGAGAGTCAAATTATATTTTAGCGGCTTATTTTTAGAGGTGTTTGGTCCAATAATTAATACCTCTGTTTTGTCAGAATTTAGTAGAAGGAAATTTCTGGCCATCCAATCTTTTATTTCATTGATACACTCTGCTAATTTGGAGAATTGTGAAATCTCATCAGGTTTTGAAGAAATATAAAGTTGGGTATCGTCGGCATAGCGGTGGAAACTTATTCCACGATTCCTGATAATATCTCCCAGGGGAAGCATATACAAGGAGAAAAGAAAAGGCCCTAAAACTGATCCCTGTGGCACTCCATACTTTTGTTTTGTTTGACAATTCCTCATTTACATAGATAAAGGGGTAGCGGTCTGCTAAATAGGACCTAAACCATGCTAATGCAACTTCACAAATGCTGACATAATTATTTAGCCTATTCAAGAGAATGTCATGATCTATCATGTCGAATGCAGCACTAAGATCTAAAAGCACTAGAAGTGAAATGCAGCCACGATCAGATGATAAGAGCAAGTAATTTTTAACTCTATTAATAAATTGTTCATATATACTATTTCTCTGTAAAAATTAACATATTTGGGAGGATACTACCTTTTCTAGTATTTTCGACATAAACAGGAGATTTGAAATCGGTCTATAATTAGCCAGTTCTCCAGGATCAAGTTTTGGCTTCTTAATAAGCGGCTTGATAACTGGCATTTTAATGTTTCTTGGTACATGTCCTAAGGATTGCAAGGAGTTAATAATATTAAGAAGAGGTTCTGAAATTACAGGAGATACCTCTTTTAAGAGCTTAGTTGGAATTGGATCAAACAAACATGCTGTGGCTTTTGATGTTTCGATAAGTTTTGTTAGCTCTTCATGACATATGACAGCAAAGGATTGAAGTTGCACGTGAGGAAAATTATGAGACACTGTTTTCTGAGGTGCTATGACAGATGATTGCATAATTTTATTTCTGCTGTGATGTAATATCTGGTTATGTTGAGGCTTTATTCCTAACCAATTTAGCCATAGTACTGTATTAACACCTGGGAATGTTGTGGTTATTTTCCATGAGTTTACTAAAATAATGCTCTCCTGGCAGCTTTTAGTGCCTGTCTGTAGCTACAGACACTATCCTTCCATGCACCACGAAATACTTCTAATTTTGTATTCTTCTACATGCGCTATCATGAGTGCTAGAGAAGAATGCATTTATATTTTTTGTTATTTCATCAAGTTCTTCTGGGCTTTGGGGATTATTGAGTGTATAAGATAGATCTTGAAGATTATTAGTGAAGCTATCTTTAGTGGTTGAAAGAATAGTTCTACCTAAACGATAGCATGGTGTAGATTGAGTAACATTAGCTGATCACGGCATACAAACGACGAGGTAATGATCCGAGATGTCATCGCTCTGCTGCAGAATTTCTATATTACCAACATCAACTCCATATGACAGAATTAAATCTAGCATATGATTATGGCGATGAGTTGGTCCTGTTACATTTTGTCTGACTCCAAGGGAGCTGAGAATATTGATAAGTGCTAATCCCAATGTGTCATTTTCGTTATCTATGTGAATGTTGAAGAGAACCTCTACAGTTATATAGAGGACAATATGTCAAAGAATTCAAAATCCTTGTGAGCTGGAGACATTAAAAGACACTAACGTGCTCAAGTTGATGCCCCCGAGCAGGTCACGAGCCTGGGAGTCGATTTAGTTGGAGAGGTATTATCAGTGCTCATACAACTGTAATTAATGAAAAACACTGTGGTACCAACGCTATTTTCAAGCGTGGCACTGTGCAACACTAAGTTAACATAAAATGGTCTATTGAAACATTTCTTTTTTCATTTTACTTTAGATCTGACAATATAAACTGGCTAAAATCCTTTGATTCTTATAATGTTATGCATTATATGCAGCGTGACAAAAATAGGAACAGGGTGTGCATCATGCCTACTGAGACTAAAGAGTTTACTGAGAGTACTGAGTCTATAGCTTTCTGGTGTTTATGTGTATACATCCACTATGTAACTGTAATCATTTATTCCACATTTGGTGCAAAAGTTTGCTGTGAAGGTGGAATCATTTGGGAAAGTGTGTACATGTATTTGTTCACAAACAAAAAACTAGCCACACAACTTGTGCTTCATCAAGACCGAGGGATTCTCTTTCTCTCACTTGCTGCTACACACACAAACACAGGAAGGGCTACTCCTCAGAGACATTACATTACTCTATTATTTAAGAGTGAGGTATATCGAGTTGTGATTTACTATGATATGTTTCCATGGTACACACACAAACACACATACTTCATTAAAATCTCATCCACATTGCTCTGGAATCAGGTGCTGAGGCGAACACTGCAGACAAAGCAGATTCCTTTCATACAAAATAAAACCTGAGGAAAGTTTCCTAGAAATAAAGGATAAAATTATGGATTTAGACTTAATTTAGATGCCCTGCCAATATAGACACCAGGAACAAAAGATGGCGAAGTTTCAAAGGCTATATGTTTAAAATGATATGTTTTCTCTTTGAAAAAATTAACAATTGTACTTTATTTTCATATTTGCTGAGGCAAGCAACTCTATTACTGTTGATGCGTTTAAAGCAACAAGCAATACAAATAGCTCTTCCATTTGAATTCTATGAGTTTTTATCCTAATGAGCAACAGGACATTTTGTTGATTACTTCACACTAAGGAGAGAACCAGCCATATCTAGAGACCAGAATATCATAGAGATGTGGGGCTGGAATCTTATATATATGCTTCTTCAAAGTAGCCACCTCTTGTCTACAGCTCTGTACACTCTGTTCATTCTCTAAACCAGTGTTTCCCAACCACTGTGCCGTACATTATTGTGCTGTGAAAGATTGGCAGGTGTGCCGTGGTCAATTATCAAATTCCACAACATAAATAAATGCATGAAAAAAAAAATTCAGGGATCCAAACACTTTTTGGAGAAATTTGCCATTTTGAAAGCATAATCAGTCACTTTTGTGACTGTTAAGAGCAATGATTAATGTGGAAAAGTGAGTGATATTTATACACATTAAGGGTTATCACATAACTTGCGTCAGCGCTGCAGAATACATTGAAGCCTATGAAGTAATGTCACACCAATGTGTTTTTCACACACATGTTTTTGCTTCACCAATAATCTCTTTGAGAGTACTAAGCAACCAGACCACATTTGTGAAGAGACATTGAATGTCTCATAATTTCTTTTAATTAAATATTACCTTGTCGTTCACGAATATCAGAGACCCCAATTATTGAACTCATTTAAATTCACCAAGAAAACACTTCTAAACATAAATGAGTCCTTTTATTACATTCTGCTATAAAGCAACTGCAAGCTTTTTACTCTCTTCCAAATACATGTTTTCAATGTTTATTGTGCACACCTCCCACTTTATTACGTGGCAAACTGGTAAAATCGCCCCTCCGTGATGCTTTCTGCAACTCAATGCGGCGCTTGACACTGGCGTTGAGCGGAGCATTGACGCCTCGACTCAAGTGAAATGCGCTTACAATGACAAAAGAACATTATTGAAACTCAAAATTATTATTATTTGTCTATTATTGGGTCATGTTCAGCAGTTTAAATAGGCTACTGCTTTGTGTTTATAATTCTTATACTGAAGTCAGTAGATTTTATAGACATGTAAGTCTTAATAAAGGAGAAAGTAAGGACGTTATTGAAACTCACTATTAGACTATTATTGTTGAAAAATAATGCTCAGACTGAAGGAAGAATATAGATCTGCTTTGCTCTTTTAATGCTTAAACACTATAAAGACTCTTGTTAGATGTAAGTCATGAACAACTCAAAATTATTCACTGACTCACTCATAACACATAAGACGCTCATTTGTCGCCACCTAGTGACATTTCTAGAAGGGGTCACTGAACTAATAAGTAAAAAAAAAAACAGAAGCAAGCCCCACCAAAATCCTCTTTATTTTGCTGTTAATTCTGCACATTTGTAAACTTGAATAAACATGAATCACTAAAATAGCTGGAATTGGTGCTTATAGCTTATTCTTTAAAAAAAAATATTACCAGAAAAAATGTTTGTGGACCAGTGATTGTCTTACCTTTTTCACCCCTCATGAGTTTGCATCCCTGTAATTTGTTGTGGCATTGCAAGAACAAATATACAAATTAGAAAAGAAGCAAATTTGTTGCGCTCTTGCAACCTGTGACCTCACACAGCGTAGCCTACCTATGTGACGTGTTTTTTTTTTTTTTTTGTAAACACACTACTAAGATGGACAGAATACAAGTTCTTGAAAAGTACAAATATTGACAATGGTTAGCTTATCTGGAATAGTGGTGTGCCATAGAATTTTTTAGTTGCAAAAAGTGTGCCGTGGCAGAAAAAATGTTGGGACACACTGCTCTAAACCAACTTCATGAGGTGCTTCATTCTGAGATACAGTATTGAAAGAGTTCACATGTACCTGCATGCTGAACGCTTGTTGGCTGCTGGTTTGCCACTAACTAACATAAAAAAATTAAAGAAAGCTGCCAAGCCAAAGCCAAGTCAGGCTGGAGTTCAACTGGTTTAACTCTTTGGCCAACTGGTCTCCCAGCCTGACCAGGTGACAAGTGCCCTAAAGCTCTTTAAAGTCATCAAATTACACCAGTCTGTCCATGCTCGGAGATCAGCTAAATCCAGCGTATTTTTTTTTATCAGGGCTATCCGCACCAATTCAACAGAGGTGAGTAATAATGCGCTACATTAAATCCGTTATATTTACTTGAGTAACTTTTTTGGGGAAAAAAAATACTTTTGGAGTAGGTTTAAAAGTGGCTCCTCCTTACACTCAGTCAAGTAAATTTCTAATTCTTTTTTATTTTTACTTCATTACAATGGAGTTCCTGTCGTTACATTACTGGGTTTTATTGTAGTTAATGTGTAATTTATTTTGAGATTATTGAATGGGACTTTTACAACAGCAGAGGTTCACAGTTATGGGTTCTCTTCAACCTCTACATAACCTCTACAGTTATGGAATATAGTGTATAGAATCTCACCGGTTTATGTCATTAAAAGTGTTAAAACTAGCAAAGTGCGCAGAACTTGCCATTCACATGTCCGATCCTTGCATGGCGTCATGTGACTCATCATCATTTATGTTTCTCTTTCACCAGTAGATTTTTCAAAACCTGTTGATTTGAATCTGAAAGACTTTGGTTGTTGCGTCTTGCTCTCTTATTAGCGTCTTGTAGCACAAGGGGCTGTTCACATAGAATCAGATTTTTGTCTATCTGCACTTTTTTCCCCATTATTCCCATGTAAACATGCACTAGATAGACCATAAGATTTACTTTAGAATATTCATATTTTTTTTAATATCTAAGTCACTCATTTCATCTGTTGTTGATTGCTCAACTGGAAACAGTTTTGTCTCAGATCATGTCCTGGTGTGTTTAGAGGTGTTACCACATACGGAGATAAAGAAATCATCGAGTTGGTGCTTTAATGTATACCTTTTGCAAAATCCTGAATTCCAACAAATGTTAAAGGCTGAAATCAATGTCTATATGGAGACAAACTGGTCCTCAGTATCCTCTGTGGGCGTTAATTGGGAGGCATTTAAGGCGGTTCTTAGGGGCCGGATCAAAGAGTATGCCTCATTCACCAAAAAATCCAAAGCACAAAACTGTACTTGGAATTGAAAGGGAATATTAAAAGTGCCAAGGTGGAGCACTTTTTGAAATACAGATATAATACTGTTTTGTCACAGAAGGTGGAATTTTGGCTATTCAGGGCAAGACAGTCATACTTTGAGTCAGGGGACAAAGCAGGGTTATTTCTGGCTAGATAAAACAGAGAGAGTCTTTTTTTACAATTCCCTCAGTGAAATCTGCTAGTGATGAAATTTTTACCTCGGCCATTGATATTAATATTGATTTTAAAGAAAAATCTTGATCTCTATCCACAAAGTCCCATGTCTTCTTCTACTGTTTAAGATATTAGAAACTTTGTGGAACCATTAGAACTTCCTAAACTGACGACTGCGCAAAAAATTATCTTGATAACCACAGAGGAGCTTTGGCGAGGTAATTAAGGCCTTGCCTACAGGCTAGGCTCCGGGGCCAGATGACATTGCCAATTAATTTTTTAGATATTATGCTACACAACTGGCTCCACTTTTGCTAGAAGTTCATATGGAATCATTAAAGAATGAAAAGCTTCTGCCAATCATAACACAAGCCCGGATCAGTCTGATTCTTAAAAAGACAAAGATCCAAGACAGTGCAAGAGTTACCATCCAATTACCCTGATCCAGTTAGATATTAAAATATTGTCAACATTTTTGGCTAACCGATTAAGTAAAGTTATGACATCTCTTATACATATAGATCAGGTGGGGTTTATTCAGTGCCCCAGCTCTTCGGATAACATGTGTTTTATCATGTGGTCACTTAACATCTCACACTGAAAAGGTGTTTGATATGGTAAAATGGGATTATCTTTTTTAGATTTTGGAAATGTTCGGAAATACTTTTATTGGATGGATTAAGTTACTTTATAGGAACCTGGTAGCTGTGGTACAAACCGATGGATTAATTTCAGATTATTTTAATCTGAATAAGTGCACCCTACAGGGTTGCCCTCTTTCCCCATTATTGTTCTGTCTTGCCTGGAACCATTAGCAGCCGTGATAAGAAAGGAGGATGATTTTCCAGGGGTGGTGGAGGGAGGTGTGGCGCATAAACTTTTATTTAATTAAAATTTTTATGCAGACGATATTTTATTATTCGTCTCCGACCCCACTAGATATTTGCCTTGCCTTCACAGAATTATTAATTCCTTTTCTAAATTCTCAGGATACAGAGCTAATCGGTCTAAATCCAAAACTTTGGCTCTGACAGCATACTGCCTGATAACGTTTTTTCAGCCGGGCACTGTCCAGTAGCACAGGGCATTATGTATTTGGGAATTTTATTCCCAGATAATTTGTGTGATTTAGTTAGTTCATATTGACCCTTTAATAATAATAAGGTTTTCGAGCGATGTGTGCAGGTGGGCTTCATTACATTTATCGATGATTGGGAAGGTCAATGTTACTAAAATTTATTGTATTCCAAAATTCAACTACCTGCTACAGTCACTCCCAGTATATGTCTCCCTCTCTTATTCAAGCAATTTGATAGTATAGAGAAGTCCTTTATTTGGAATGGGAAACATCCCAGATTAAATTTCAGTAAACTGCATAGGCCAGTTGATAAAGGTGGGCTAGGCCTACCCAAGATTTTGTTTTATTATTATGCGTTTGGTCTCAGACATTTGGCTCATTGGACACTTCCACCTGAGAGAGCCCCTCCCTGGTTTTGTATTGAACAGGAAGTTATTGCCCCTATTTCACCATTGTTGCAGCGTTGCAATCTTCTCTGTACTATTTTTGGGAGTAGCATACACTTACTCTATGCCACCTACAGTAACATACAGGCGCAGGAGGATGGGGTAGAGTGTGGAAATTTGAGGAGGATTTGTTGCCGGCCGAGCCTAGCACGGTGACGCAGAGCTCGCTGAGATTGATTGTGAGTGCATGAAATTTTGAAATGCTTTACTTCCATTTTCAATTTGAATAAACAACTACACTCCACTACATCCATAGTAATGCCACTCACTCATCTGTCATCACCTCGATGCCATGGTGGTTTGTTAGAAGCATGCTAATTAGCTGACACAGCAACACACATAAAGTACTAACAAAGGACCGTAATACACTCACCTAAAGGATTATTAGGAACACCTGTTCAATTTCTCATTAATGCAATTATCTAATCAACCAATCACATGGCAGTTGATTCAATGCATTGAGGGGTGTGGTCCTGGTCAAGACAATCTCCTAAACTCCAAACTGAATATCAGAATGGGAAAGAAAGGTGATTTAAGCAATTTTGAGCGTGGCATGGTTGTTGGTGCCAGACGGGCCGGTCTGAGTATTTCACAATCTGCTCAGTTACTGGGATTTTCACGCACAACCATTTCTAGGGTTTACAAAGAATGGAGTGAAAAGGGAAAAACATCCAGTATGCGGCAGTCCTGTGGGCGAAAATGCCTTGTTGATGCTAGAGGTCAGAGGAGAATGGGCCGACTGATTCAAGCTGATACAAGAGCAACTTTGACTGAAATAACCACTCGTTACAACCGAGGTATGCAGCAAAGCATTTGTGAAGCCACAACACACACAACCTTGAGGCGGATGGGCTACAACAGCAGAAGACCCCACCGGGTACCACTCATCTCCACTACAAATAGGAAAAAGAGGCTACAATTTGCAAGAGCTCAACAAAATTGGACAGTTGAAGACTGGAAAAATGTTGCCTGGTCTGATGAGTCTCGATTTCTGTTGAGACATTCAGATGGTAGAGTCAGAATTTGTCGTAAACAGAATGAGAACATGGATCCATCATGCCTTGTTACCACTGTGCAGGCTGGTGGTGGTGGTGTAATGGTGTGGGGGATGTTTTCTTGGCACACTTTAGGCCCCTTAGTGCCAATTGGGCATCGTTTAAATGCCACGGCCTACCTGAGCATTGTTTCTGACCATGTCCATCCCTTTATGGCCACCATGTACCCATCCTCTGATGGCTACTTCCAGCAGGATAATGCACCATGTCACAAAGCTTGAATTTTTTTCAAATTGGTTTCTTGAACATGACAATGAGTTCACTGTACTAAAATGGCCCCCACAGTCACCAGATCTCAACCCAATAGAGCATCTTTGGGATGTGGTGGAACGGGAGCTTCGTGCCCTGGATGTGCATCCCACAAATCTCCATCAACTGCAAGATGCTATCCTATCAATATGGGCCAACATTTCTAAAGAATGCTTTCAGCACCTTGTTGAATCAATGCCACATAGAATTAAGGCAGTTCTGAAGGCGAAAGGGGGTCAAACACAGTATTAGTATGGTGTTCCTAATAATCCTTTAGGTGAGTGTACATTCTAAAATGCATTCTACTTAATATTATAATTAATATTATAATATCTTAGCAATAAATGTGTAATTCAAGTAATGTAATTTTATTCATGTCTGTAACTGTAATCAGATTACTTCATTTTAAATTTTTACTGCATTACCGCAAAATGTAATTAGATTACAGTAACATGTTACTTTGTAATGCGTTACACCCAACACTACTCCCGACATGCTACCTATGTTTAAACTACATAATGTATCACTGTTTTTACTATTGGTTGCGCATCCTGAGCAGACAGCACAGATTGTCAGAACACCGCTTCTCACTGTGCACATGGTGCTGTGTAGCCAAGCACGTGATTGGCTGCTGCTGCATCAATCATGAGGGTGAACGCACCCTTAACCGCTAATGTTGTTTCACAATGTGCAGTCACCGGCAGTGTGAAAACGATGCAAATTTGTGTATTTGACTCCTATTCCGAGACTGATCGCTACAATATTTTTGTGCATGTTACAGAAACCTTGCTAGCAGCACACTCAAATGGTTATATTAATATTTTCCAGGACAAATCATTATTTTCCAGAACATTTAGGTATTTTTTTTATTTTATATATTTTATTTATAACAGTTTTTTTACAAACATACAAAAGATCAAAGTCTCACAAAATATATAAAAAAATATGCTATACATAAAATAAACACACTGTGATGAAGCAGGCAGAGATTGAGGATCTATATGCAGCTTTTATTAATAAAAACATGAAAACTCAGAATAAAGAAAAAACACAGGGAAACTAGAACAGAACATAACAACACATGCAATAACTGACAAATTGACTGGGGGCAAACAAGGGCTTAAATACACTAGAGAAAACAAAGAACACCTGGGGAAACAATCAGGGAATGAGAAACAATCAGGGAAAATCCAATAAAAAAATGAAACTACAAAGGACTACAAAAACCAAACAGGAAACAGGAACTAAACAAGAACTTCAACATAAAAAGCACAAAACAAAAGTCTACAGGGAATACGTGACAGAGCCCCCCCCCCCCTTTAAGGAGCGGATTCTAGATGCTCAAAAAACAAAAAAACAAACAAACAAAAAAAACAATGTCCATGGAGCGAAGGGGAAAAACATGAGGGGGTGGGGCGGGTGCATAAGGGGAAAACCGGCAGTCCAAGGGGGCACAGGGGGCAAGGAGAGCAGAGGAGCAAGGTAAGGTCAGGGAGGAGCCCAAGGGGACCAGAGCTGATCAGGCGGACAGCCAGGAAACCAGTGGAACCAGAGCTGACCTGGCAGATGGCCAGGATCATGAGGTGTTGGAGGTGGACAGGAAGAGAATCAGGAAGCCTGGCAGGCGGCCACAGGACAGGGACCGGGTCAGGGGGCCTGGGAGGAGGCCACGGGACGGGGACCGGGTCAGGGGGCCTGGGAAGTGGCCACGGGATGGGGACCGGGTCAGGGGGCCTGGGAAGCGGCCACGGGACGGGGACTGGGTCAGGGGCCCTGGGAAGCGGCCACGGGACGGGGACTGGGTCAGGGGCCCTGGGAGGCGGCCACGGGACGGGGACTGGGTCAGGAGGCCTGGGAAGCGGCCACGGGACGGGGTCTGGGTCAGGAGGCCTGGGAGGAGGCCACAGGACAGGGACTGGGTCAGGAGGCCTGGGAAGCGGCCACAAGACGGGGACTGGGTCAGGTGGCCTGGGAAGTGGCTACAGGATGGGGTCTGGGTCAGGAGGCCTGGGACGAGGCCACAGGACAGGGACTGGATCAGCAGGCCTGGGAGGAGGCCACGGGACAGGGTCAGGGACAGACTGTGGTTCGGCTGAGCCGTGACATGAAGCAGATTCAGGCTGTGGAGCCATGGAAGGCGGAGCCATGGAGGACTCTGGGGCAGAGCCATGGAATGTTGAGGTATGGAGGACTCTGGGGGTGGAGTCGTGGAAGGCGGAGCCATAGAGGAATCTGGAGGCAGAGCCGTGGAAGGCTCAAGAGGCAGAGCCATGGAAGGCTCAGGAGTTGGAGCTGTGGAAGGCTCGGGGGGCGGAGCCCTGGAAGGCACTGGAGTCGGAGCTGTGGAAGGCTCAGGAGGGGGAGCCGTGGAAGGCTCTGGAGGCGAAGCCATGGAAGGCTCTGGAGGCAGAGCCGTGGAAGGCACAAGAGGCGGAGCCGCGGAAGGCTCAGGAGACGTGGAAGGCGGAGCTGTGGAAGGCTCGGGAGGCGGAGCCCTGGAAGGCAGAGCCGTGGGAGGCTCGGGAGGCAGAGCCCTGCTCGGGAGGCAGAGCCCTGGAAGGCGGAGCCGTGGAAGGCTCGGGAGGCGGAGCCCTGGAAGACTCGGGAGGTGGAGCCGTGGAAGGCTCGGGAGGCGGAGCCGTGGAAGGCAGAGCCATGGAAGACTCGGGAGGCGGATCCATGGAAGGCTCAGGAGGTGGAAGAAGCAGCTCTTTTTCTTATCCTCCTCCTCCGGACAGACGAGGCTGGCAACGCTGGCTCTGGGACGGACGAGGCTGGCAACGCTGGCTCTGGGACGGATGAGACTTCCAGCTCGTTGGCCGTGGCAGGCGTGGGTGTTGGCTCGTTGGCCGTGGCAGGCATGGGCATTGGCTGTGGCAGGCATGGGCATTGGCTCGTTGACCGTGACAGGCTCAGGAGACGGAGCCGCAGAAGCAGAAGCCTTTCTTCTTATCTTCCTCCTCCGGACGGACGAGGCTGGCAATGCTGGCTCTGGGATGGACGAGGCTGGCAACGCTGGCTCTGGGACGGACGAGACTTCCAGCTCATTGGCCGTGGCAGACGAGGGCGTTGGCTCGCTGTCTGTGGCAGGCATGGGTGTTGGCTCATTGAAAGTACCCTTTGAAGCAAACGTCTCTAAAATTAAATTCACGTACTCCTCCCACGTGTAATCACCTGTCTCCGGCAATTCGGTCCATCTATGGGCAAGGAGGCCGATCTTGTAAATGGACTTCAGATGACCATCTGTGAATCCAGTGCATCGGGCAATGGTGCTGAACAGATGCGAGTATTCAATTATAGGGAGGTTCGCTCGGCTCAACTGGAGGAAGACCGCTGCTAGATCCATGTTAGGTCAGTTATTCTGTGACGAAGCAGGCAGAGATTGAGGATCTATATGCAGCTTTTATTAACAAAAACATGAAAACTCGGAATAAAGAAAAACCACAGGGAAACTAGAACAGAACATAACAACACATGCAATAACTGACCAATTGACTGGGGGAAACAAGGGCTTAAATACACTAGAGAAAACAAAGAACACCTGGGGAAACAATCAGGGGAAAACCAATCAAAAAATGAAACTACAAAGGACTACAAAAACCAAACAGGAACTAAACAAGAACTTCAACATAAAAGCACAAAACAAAAGTCTACAGGGAATACGTGACACACACAAAGGAAAAAAATAAAATAAAATAAAATATACAGGTTCTGGTCATATAATTAGAATATCATCAAAAAGTTGATTTATTTCAGTAATTCCATTCAAAAAGTGAAGCTTGGATATTATATTCATTCATTACACATAGACTGATATATTTCATTTAATTGTGATGATTAAAACTGACAACTAATGAAAACCCCAAAATCAGTATCTCAGAAAATTAGAATATTACTTAAGACCAATACAAAAAAAGGATTTTTAGAAATGTTGGCCAACTGAAAAGTATGAACATGAAAAGTATGAGCATGTACAGCACTCAATACTTAGTTGGGGCTCCTTTTGCCTGAATTACTGCAGCAATGCGGCTTGGCATGGAGTCGATTAGTCTGTGGCACTGCTCAGGTGTTATGAGAGCCCAGGTTGCTCTGATAGTGGCCTTCAGCTCTTCTGCATTGTTGGGTCTGGCGTATCGCATCTTCCTCTTCACAATACCCCATAGATTTTCTATAGGGTTAAGGTCAGGCGAGTTTGCTGGCCAATTAAGAACAGGGATACCATAGTCCTTAAACCAGGTACTGGTAGCTTTGGCACTGTGTGCAGGTGCCAAGTCCTGTTGGAAAATGAAATCTGCATCTCAGCAGCAGGAAGCATGAAGTGCTCTAAAACTTCCTGGTAGACGGCTGCGTTGACCTTGGACCTCAGAAAACACAGTGGACCAACACCAGCAGATGACATGGCACCCCAAACCATCACTGACTGTGGAAACTTTACACTGGACTTCAAGCAACGTGGATTCTGTGCCTCTCCTCTCTTCCTCCAGACTCTGGGACCTTGATTTCCAAAGGAAATGCAAAATTTACTTTCATCAGAGAACATAACTTTGGACCACTCAGCAGCAGTCCAGTCCTTTTTGTATTTAGCCCAGGCGAGACGCTTCTGACGCTGTGTCTTGTTCAAGAGTGGCTTGACACAAGGAATGCGACAGCTGAAACCCATGTCTTGCATACGTCTGTGCATGGTGGTTCTTGAAGCACTGACTCCAGCTGCAGTCCACTCTTTGTGAATCTCCCCCACATTTTTGAATGGGTTTTGTTTCACAATCCTCTCCAGGGTGCAGTTATCCCTATTGCTTGTACACTTTTTTCTACCACATCTTTTTCTTCCCTTCGCCTCTCTATTAATGTGCTTGGACACAGAGCTCTGTGAACAGCCAGCCTCTTTAGCAATGACCTTTTGTGTCTTGCCCTCCTTGTGCAAGATGTCAATGGTCGTCTTTTGGACAGCTGTCAAGTCAGCAGTCTTCCCCATGATTGTGTAGCCTACAGAACTAGACTGAGAGACCATTTAAAGGCCTTTGCAGGTGTTTTGAGTTAATTAGCTGATTAGAGTGTGGCACCAGGTGTCTTCAATATTGAACCTTTTCACAATATTCTAATTTTCTGAGATACTGATTTTGGGGTTTTCATTAGTTGTCAGTTATAATCATCAAAATTAAAAGGAATGAACACTTGAAATATATCAGTCTGTGTGGAATGAATGTATACATTATACAAGTTTCACTTTTTGAATGGAATTACTGAAATAAATCAACTTTTTGATGATATTCTAGTTATATGACCAGCACCTGTATATATAACCTCCCACCCAATTTATACTTTAAATAAAGCATTACTTAATTAAACTTAAAATGTTACAAATGGAGTGAAGGAAAAAAAAGAGTGAAGTTATCAATAATACATAAATACCCAATGAAATTTCAATACTTAAAAAGAAGGGGCCCCAGATTTTAGCAAAATTTTTGGAAGCATCGACCCTAGAAAAACGAATCCTTTCGAGCTTGAGGGCAGCAACCATTTCAGCCTGCCATTTATGAAAACTGGGTGGCAAAGTGGACTTCCACTCCATCAAGATCATCCTTTTAGCCACCACCATACCAAACATAAGAGACAATTGCTGAGAATGTGTCAGTGCTAATATAGGGAAAGAACATCCATACAAAGCTAATCCAAGATCTGGACTAATATTTTCACCGAGTACCACTGAAAAATATCCTTCCAAAACTCAGAAATCACAGGACAAAACCAAAAAGTATGAGCATGCATCCCATCTGAGCTCTTGCATCTATCGCATAATGGGGAAACTGAAGGGTACATTTTATTAAGTTTGGTTTTGGTATAGTGTAACCTATGCAACACATTAAACTGTATAAATTGTAATCTTGTATTAATAGAGCAGGTATGAATTCACTTCAGTCCTTCTTCCCAAATCACATTTGAGATATTAATTCCAGTATCATTTTCCCAAGCTACTCTGAGGTGATCTGAAGACACTGCAGAATGAGAAACAAACAAACAAACAAACTGTGTCACCAAATGATTACCCATAGGAGGATGACCCAAAAGATCATACATATAATGATCCTGAGGCAGATCCTGAAACTCTGTAAAAGAATGTTTTATGTAGTGGTGCACCTGTAGATATTTGAAAAATTGTGAAAGATTCAAGGTTTTATACAAGTGTTCGAAAGTGGCAAATCTTCCATCTATATAAAAGTCCTTAATCGTGGTCAGTCCTTTGTCCCTCCACAGTGAAAAGACCTTATCCAACTGACCAGGCAAAAAATTATGATTATCACAAATGGGCAGGAGCACTGAAGGACGTGTAATATTCAACGTGGTCTTCAATTGATTCAGAGTTCTAATATAATTAAGTACCACAACATTTTTACATTGTAGCATCCTTAAAGATACAGGGTTGGAAAAAAGAATAGCTAGGGAGCCACCCACAACCGATCAAGCCTCCAAGTGCAGCCAATTGGGATCCATGTCCATCAAGTTATCAGCAGCTTGATCATTAATCCACCAGAACATCATAGCCCTGGCATTAGCAGCCCAGTAATAATGACGGAAAACAGGTAACGCTAGACCGCCCAACTCTTTAGGCTTCTGCAAATGAACCTTAGAAATTCTATGTGCTTTATAGCCCCAAATAAATGGCAAAATGACAGAATCTACAAGTTTAAAAAAAGAATGTGGCAAATATATAGGCAGGTTCTGAAAAAGATAAACAAAGCGAGGCAGAGAGACCATTTTAATAGCATTAACCCAACCAATTAAAGATAATGGAAGAACCCTCCATTTATCAATAGATATTTTTTACTTATTTATGGCTTCTATAAAATTTAAACTGAAAATATGTTTACTTATTTAGGGTTAGTCATTCCTAAAAAATGTAAAGTGATCCTCAGCGATTCTAAAAGGTAATTACCTCAAAAAACTGAGCATCCAGCCCTTCACCCAAGGGCATGAATACACTCTTCTCCAAATTAACAGATTAACCAGAAAACGAGCCAAAAAGTGATTCCATCAAAAATGGCAAAGAAGAATAAGGGTCACTCAAATATAAAAGCATATCATCTGCATATAAGGATAGCTTAGCCTCAGAGTGACCACATGCTATACCCCTAATCTCCAAATGATTACGAAGATGGATGGCCAGGGGTTCTAAAGCTAGATAAATAACATTGGGCTTAAACAACAGCCCTGTCGTGTACCACGCAGAAGAGGAAAGAAAACAGACTTATCCGAATTAGTAAGTATTGCAGATTTAGAAGTATAAAGCATTTTTATGAATAGTTTAAAATTCTCACCAAAGCCAAACCGATCCAGCACTGAAAACATATAACGCCATTCAATTCGATCGAAGGCCATTTCAGTGTCTAAAGAAATAACAGCTGTCATAGAACTCATACTCTGATTACAATACAAAATATTTAGCAGGTGATGTGAATTAAAATATGAAAATCTTCCTGGGACAAAGTCAGTTTGATCTGGATGAATTAACAAGGCCACATGTTTATTCAAACGGGTGGCCAAAATCTTGGCAATCACTTTTTGATCGCAATTGAGGAGACTTATTGGCCTGTAACTAGAGGGATCTGTAACATCTGTCTTTTTTCTTCAAAAGGCATATGTGCGCCTCATACAAAGAGTCAGGAAAAATTTTCTTCTCAATCGTATGATTTACCATTCTAAGCAACAAAGGAGCGATTGCATTTACATTAGCCTTATAGAATTACACACCAAACTCGTCAGGGCCTGTGGCTTTCCCATTAGAAAAGGAATGAATTGCCTCCAATATTTCACAAAGAGAGAACGGTTCCTCTAATTCCTCTCTGGCACAATCATCAAGTTTTGGAAAGTCCAGTGCATCAAGAAATTGCTGCCCTGTAACGTTCAGTTCAGAACAGCTAGAAGAATAAAGATGTTTATAAAATTCAACAAAACGATTATTAATTTCTTTAGGATGAGTTAATAAAGTACCATTCTGAGATTTTATTTGATGAATGGCCCTGCTAGCCTGCGCACCATTTAGCTGCCTGGCAAGAAGCTTATCTGCCTTATCTCCCAACTCAAACTGTTTTTGTTTAAGTTTAACTAATAAATTCGAAATCTGATCACTCAAAATAGAGTTACATTCATATTTCAATTTAAGAATAGCATTAAGGTCACTCTGAGCTTCAGATGAACTAAATGTTTGTTCTAAAGATAGAAGTATGGATTCTATCTCAGACAGACGCCAACGCTTATCCTTCTTCAGCGAAGATTCATATGCAATAATATAACCTCTTAACACAACTTTACAGGTTTCCCACAGACAAGAATCTGAAACATCTCCCTTGTCGTTGGTCTCCAGAAATTGGCTTAAACACTCATATTTATAAGATTTAAACTGCCTATTCATTAATAATTGAGGATTGAAACGCCAACAATACTGCGCCCTTGGTATCGAAATTTTCAGACCCATAGATATAGGGCTATGATCAGAAATTGGAATATTATGATATTTGGACTGGGTCACCCCCTGAATGAGTTTGGAGTCACTAATAAAGTAATCAATATGTGTATAGGATTTATGGTCATGGGAAAAAAAAGAATAATCACGAGCAGTCGGGTTAAGTAATCTCCATATATCAACGAGATTCATAGATTTTATCAAATTATTTAAAACACCTACAGACTGAATAGGAGGAACATGTGAGGAATGATAGCAATTAAAGTCTCCAGCAATTATCAAATTAGTCGAGTTAGTATCTGGAATAAGCCTGAATAATTTCCTAAAAAAAACAGGATCATCTATATTTGGCCCATACACGTTAACACATGTAATCGGGAAATTATTAATAAATCCGGATATAATAATATATCTTCCCGCAGGGTCAGACACCACAGAGTGCATTCGAGAAGGAATTGATTTCCTAAAAAGTATAGCCACACCTCTAGCTTTAGAGGAAAAAGTGGATTGATAAACTTGTGAAATCCAATTTGCCCTAAGTCGCATCTGTTCGCAGGGTCTAATATGCGTTTCTTGAAGAAAAATAATGTCAGCCGACAATGACTTTAAATGTGCAAACACTTTTCCCCTCTTAATTGGGTGCCCCATTCCTCTTACATTCCAACTAACAAATATAATATTCACTCCGGCATCGATGTTACTATTAGTAATAGTTCCACTCATACAACATCTTCAAAAGCATAGCAAACACAGAATCGATAATAATCGTAGCAAGAATAAACATTATCTGGTGCAACAAAAACACAAAAAAGAAAACACGAACTCCCCAGAGCTGCCATAGGAACCAAAGCAGCAAATATTCCCCATCATCTCAAGAGTGCAAATCAAGACAACAAGAGTGCAAATTGAGGTTAACTTAGTTAACCTTAGCCCCCAAAAAAGAGTGGAAATAACAAAAAACACAAGGAGTGACAAAAAAAAATTATTGTCTCTCTCCGCAGAGCAAATAACCAATCATCTAAATCATGTACCTCAATGAAAATTAACATAATGTTCAAAAAAATTGTCCACTTCTGTTAGTTGATGTCCAAACTCAGGTCAAGCTGAGTAAAGTCATAAATAGAAGCTACGCTGAGTCATTCGACAAATTATCCACAAACTTCTTAGCCTCTTCCGGCGAAAAAAAGAGAGCTCCCGACCATTAAAATGCAGGGTCAGTTTCTCTGGAAAATGCAAGGACCATTTCATCCCAGCCTCCCATAGAGCTTTCGTAATTGAGCTGAAGGCACGTCGCCACGCAGCCACCTCTAATGTATAGTCAGGGAAGATGTGAATCCGCTTTCCTTTGTATTCCAGTGGAAACTTTTCCTGGCTCAGACAGATAATTAAATCCTTATCCCGATCATTATGGATCCGTGCGATAATGGTGCGAGGTCTCTGAACATCAGACGGTTTGGGTAATAGTGTCCTATGAGCTCGGTCAATTTTCACAGGTTTGGGGAAGTTGTCTCGGCCGAAGAGCTCAGTAATTAAGTCCGAAATGAATACCGAAGAGCACCACCGCTCCTCTCCTTTGCATATTTCCACAAATTTGAGATTCAGCCTACAAGAGTGTCCTTCCAAGTCATTCAGTTTAGCCCAGAGAGATTTATTTTCTGCACACAAATCTTCACACACCTTTTCAACCTTCCCGAGGCATAAATCCATACCGTTCATGGCACCTTCTATCTCCACCATTTTTTGTTTAACGCCGGCCTGTTCTGACTGCAAATTAACCAGCGTCAGCGATACCAAAATCTAGCGTCAGCGGAGAGGAGCACAGAAAAATATGACTACTTCATGATCAGTGCGCATGCGCCCCCCATTTAGGTATTTTTTTTACATTTTTCATGACTTGTCCATGACTGGAAAACTGCATTGCAAAATTCCAGATTTTCCAGGATATGTGGGAACCCTGATAAAGTTCTGAAACTTTGTGTAACACAGATCATATTCATGGGCAAGGAAGAGGCGAGAAACCGGCTTAACATATAACTTAAAGGTTTAATGGAAAACTCAAAAGACAAACACATAAGATAACGGACATGTCCGTAATTGAGCTCTCTCTCTCGATCGCCGTCTGCGAGTGGCCTTTATCCCTCTTGACGGCTTAATTAGTCTAATACGGGACCGGGCGTGCGTAATCACGCCCCGGTCCCACCCTCCACCGTGCCACACTTTGCTTGGTGAAACACAACCTGTAAATCATGGTTAATGGTGTAATAGTCACATGAAGTCTTCTTTGCAACCTGAATGTCTTCAGAACACAACACAACTAATTAAACACAACAGTGATTTGAGATGCATTTATACAATTATATTTAACTTGGTGTTTAAAAATGCAGCGAAATACAAAACAGTGAGATTCAACACTACAGTATAGAAAACAGCGCAGATGCACACAAAAGCATGTTTGAACAGCCCCTAACTTACCTTCTACTTGAAAAACTGACCCAAACCGGGCCAAAAAAACAAAACAAACAAAAAAAAAAACAGTTTGAAGACCTCTATTTGCATGTCTATATCAACCAAACTGTGATTTTGGTATTCGAATAGAGGGGCGTCAAACGGTTAACCGAATGTTGACCATCCGTGCATTTCCTAGTATTAAGCAGATTCTGCCAAATATAGTCATCATCTGGGTATTTCATGCATACAGAAAATGAGCTTACTATGCACAATATACATACTGGATACTACTAAGTATAAAAATATGCAGTTTCCGAACACAGCTAGTGAAATCAGACCGGACCATTCATCAACTGTGTTTAACATGCTGTCTTGTGCTGTGTTGCTCTGTCCCGCCAGCAGAGACTGGCACACTAGTTAGAAGATTAAGATTGCTCTTAGCCAAACACAAAGTGGTTTGTGCTGGATAACTCAAAATATTCAGCTAAAAGCCAGGTCAATGCTGTAGTGGTAGTCTTTAAGTATTCTCGAGTTTCTGCAGGTAACATGTATAATAAATATGTACCTACTGTACATTTCAACATATTCACATACTTTGAACTCATTTTTGATAATACATTAAATTAATAAATATACTTTTGAATCCAGAAATTACATTGCTTGCATTGCTTTTGTTTATTTATGAAACATATAGTAAGCATTTGGCTGTGTACTCACAGAAAGACGCAGACAAATCACCGCAGAACTATAAATGCTAACCATTGCATTGACCACTACGCAGAGGCTACACCGTTAAGTTCGACATCAAAGTATAAATCAGCCTTAAGTCTATCCCTCACAGCCTCATTGTCAGAGATGGCGTGTATAAGGTCTATCATAGCTGAAAATCAAAGAATCATGGATTGCGCTTTTGTTGCAGTTTATATATGGACCACGGTCACCAAAGAGTTTGATGTTAGGCACTAAAGAATGAAAATACAGCAACTTATTCATGTATAATGATTCCCAAATTGAATATCTGGCAACCGCTCTGGTACACCATTGTCATAAAATCAGCGCGCTGCAGCTGTGCACCAGTATACAGCCGGCAATGTTTATCACAACAAATATAACATTCGTACGCATTACACATTGGCTGTTTCTCAATGTCTGTACTTTTTGCATTCTTTAAGCATTTCAAGCTTTTCAGATGCACAGAAGAATGGATGATTAAAAACCTACATGAGACGGCGCAACAGTGTTCCAGAGGCTGCCGAGGAAAACAAAAATCTGGAAGTCGTCAAGGTTTGCCAGGCTGTTCTTCCCAGTGAGAAAGATAAGCTTCCAGATGCCATTGGTGTTGCTCATCGTCTCAGGAAAGCTCAGCAGAGCAGCAGTAGCAGTAGGTCTAGAGTGAGCATAATACAGTTTTCTACGCGCTTCTACAGAGATGCTGTTTGGAAGGCTGCAAAAAAACTCCTCTTATTTGCGGGGCAACGTTTTGCAGTTTAAGGAGGATTATTTCAAAGGAGACAATGAAAGAAAGATGAAGCTGTGGCCATAGGTTGAAAGGGCACAAGTGGCTAGGAAGGCTGCCTACTTTGTCGGAGCCAGAGCCTTTATCCAAGGGCAGTGTGAAATTACTCTGACCAACTGATTTGAATGCGATTTGTTGAGAACTATTTTGACTTATGAACCATTTTGTGTTATAAGTCACATGTTTATGTATATCTACATGCATAATTGCACTTGTTGACATTGAACTTCCTGACAGGGGCGATTCTAGGGTCAGAGCTTTAGGGGTGCTGAGCACCCAATGAGCCCCACTGCCACCACCCACCCTCTTTTCACACAAAAACAAAAAATATGTCTATTGAAAAATAACTTTATCATTTTAGCATTGGTTCAACTAACTCCAAAATCCAGATTTTTGTTTATTTTTTTTTGAGACCTTTTCAGAACACCAGCTTAATTGTGAGAGTTCACACAGACAGCCCCCTGTAACAAACACAAAACCTTCTTCACTCAGCTGGTTTTCCTGACCGTTAACTCCATGTGCCTCCTTTTGTATAAACAGTCATCAGATTGGATAGATTAGATTCAACTTTATTGTCATTGAACAAAGTAACAGGTAAACAACTTGGACAACAAAATGTAATTCATCTTCTGTAAATTATTTACAAATGGCCATCTCTAACATATCTGGTTGCACGCCTGTCTGAACTTTCATAAACCAATATCAGTCATCAATAAATAATAATAAAACAAGCTTCACATCAAGAGCAAAAAAAAAAGAAGGAAGGTAAAACCAAAAAGTCCAGAAAATCCAGTATTATTATTATTGGGTTTAGAAACTTTTTTAAATCACAAATTCCTTTCACAAGAAAAGCTGTATTCTCCATTGTGGGTTTGAAATAAATAAAAAAAATAAAAGCAGGGGACCATTGCCTAGATAAGTAATTTGATACAACAACAGATAGCTGGTTTGCATTATCTGTTACTTTAGCTTAACACTTTTCAGAAGAACAAATAAAACAAAGAACAAACAGAGGTCATTATGGACTGTCCCTAGTCTCTCATCTTTTTTCTTTTAAAGAACTGTCCTATGTCCATTGCTCACTGGCAGGCCACACACACACACACACACACGCACGCACGCACACACAGAGAGAGAGAGAGAGAGAGAAAGAGAGAGAGAGTAATGCTAGGAGTTCAGCCTGGTTCAGGTTAAATCCTCTGTGTGTGAGGAATGAATAAATACAGCAAAAGAAAAACATTAAACTTTCTTTTATTGTCTAGTTTGATAGTCAGCCACAACTGAAAAATAACAGATATAAAACTAGGAATGAATAAAAATTAATTTAAAAAGCCACAGTGTGTTTTTTTGATATGTCGATCCAAACGCCAGGGCTTCATGTTTCCATGACAACTGACCAGAAAAGACGCACGTGACGTCATGTTTACATGACTCCCGATTGTTAAAATGAGTATCAAATTAACGATAAACTTTAACAACAGAGACACACGCACGCACTACACAGGTACGCAGTTTATTTGTCGCGCTGCTGTTTTTGTTTCACGCTCTAGCAGTTAATAAACAGAACTGCATGCGTCTTGCGGAAGAACATTGTAACCGGCGCTACTTCTCTCCGTTTATGACTATGGACGAGTCACCCAGGTCCTGTGCTACTCCACGGCGGCGGCGACCCGCTGGACTAAAATAGTCCGAAAATAAACACATAGGTGTACCATGGTGATTCAGGATACTGACTCCAGTACTCACCGATATGGTTTTGGAATCGGAACAACTCTAGGTAAAAGGAAAGAAGTGTGAGACACAGCTTTGGAGTTGTTGATTCACAACACTACATAACGGGTTTTCACTCTGCGTGTGTTTCGCGCTGGATGACGGTCGTGCTGAGTGAGGAGCAGGTACAGAGGAGAAGTAGAAGAAGAGAAGAGGATGACACCATTTGCTAAGCGGGGATGTTTTCATTTTCAACCTTAACACATAAATTTTAAACCACAAACTACGGAGTATGTTTTGGACATTATTTAACCTTGTCAAAGACGAACAAAATTTTTAGAATAACAACATTTCTTACTCCAAGTTTTAGGGGTGCTGAGCTCCTTTTTAGGGGTGCTGAAGCACCCCTAAAAAGGGGCTAGCCTCGCCCCTGCTTCCTGATTTATCCTGAATGTAATGGTTGTTGATAACAATTAATTAAACAATCAGATTTTTTCTTATTTTTATTTTTGGGAAGTGTTTTTTTTTTTTTTTTTTAAGCTTATTTGCACTAAAAAGTTTTTCTTATGGTGCTACAACATGTTGTTGACATTTTTGCAAACCTTAGTTTCATATAACTAACTAATTAAAACAGTTTTTTGTTTGTTAGTTAATTGTTTATGTCTCTTTCTATTTTTTCTTTGAATGACAGGGGTTTAAGAGGAAATGTTAAGTGTAAGGCCTTATTTTTGTTTATGAAACCGGTCAGTTCTGATTTTGTATTCTTTCAAGAATCTCACTCTACAGCCACCAATGGCAATTAATGGGGCGGTAATATTTGACTGTCTCATGGATCCAAACACTCAGCAAGGGTTTCTTGCCTGAAAAATAACTTGGTGGTGAATTTCTGCATACAGACTGTGATGAATATGGCCACTTCATATGCTTGGTTTTAAAAAGTTTCAGTGTAACACATATGTGGTTAATATTTACAGTTATAATTGTAAATCTGATAATAATCAGTTATTATTTTGTATTGGAGGAAATACTTTGGCTATCTAAATTTCCTGATGCTTATTTAATGATGGGAGGTGATTTCAATGTTGTCTTGAATGAGTCTATTGATCGATGGCCACCAGGACAACCCTCATGTTAAAATTCTACTTTAAAATAATTTCTGAGCAGCTTTGCTCTAATTGATATATGTATTGATATATTTTTTTAGTATTTACTATTTTTACATTAGTAACAAGGATGGCTCAAGGCTTTCAATGATAGATTTTTGGCTTGTCTCTAAACATTTTGATGTTCATGTTGATGGTATTGCTGTGTTGACCAAAATTAATCTTTCTCCAAATACTCATGGAAACAGGCGTCACTCATACTGGAAAATGAATAGTTATCTACTCAAATTTAGTGAAGTCAAACAATAGCTTGAAAGACTTATCAATTATTATTGGGTTAAGGCTAAGAATGAAGGGTTGTTTAGTTGCAATTGGGAATTGTTACATTTTTAAAATGGAATATATTTGAGAAAGTTTAGCAGTATGATAGCTAAATCACAATGCCTCATGGAAGAGAAAGTGGAAAAGAAATTTCATCTATTTCTAGTATACCTTCTGTGAATCTATTGAAAGGTAAACTAACAGAAATTAGTCTATTACTGATAACTCTGATAAAATGTATAGGTTTTGTTACAACTACTACTCTAATTTATACACATCTAAATTTAGAGAATAATATGGCATCTTTTTGTAAACATCTTTACAACGTAAATACAATTGGTCAAGAAGAAAAAATATTGTGTTATTCTCCAATAACTGTTGTGGAAGTTAAGGAAGCTATTGCACTTTTGAAATGTCACAAATCGCAAGGTTATGATAGGATTATTTCTGAATTCTATAAGAATGTTTCTGGGATTCTTGCTCCATTTCATTTTGAAGTATATTCTGAAAGTTTAAAGCGCTCTGAAATTCCAACAACTTTGAAACAAGGTGTAATTTGGTTGATCCCTAAACCCAAAAAGATGTACTTTTTATTGATAATTGGAGGCCCATTTGCTTGTTGAATAATGATTATAAAATATTTGCTCTTGTTTTTGCTCAAAGTTTTAAAATAGTATTAGTTTCATTAATTGATGAAAATAATCTGGGTTTATAAGAAACAGGCACATATTTAAAAATCTTAGATTTATTCTTTATCTTGTTGATTATTCTGACCATTCTATGGACAATATTTTCATACTTTTTTTTATTTCTTTAAAGCCTTTGATATGGTCAAGCATCCTTTTATTTTTTTACTGTTTAGAATGCTTTTGTTTTGGGACCTATCATTGTAATGCCATGAAAACTTTTATGCAGTTGGTAACAGCTCTGAAATTAAGTCAAGGTACTACTCAAAGATTTTATTTAGAAAGAGGCATTAGGCAAGGTTCCCCAGTCTCTGTTTATATTTTTCTTATTGTTGCTCAGCCATTTTGTTACTTCATTAAAACAAGCAAGTTGGAAGAAATTCAAGTTCTATCAGGAAGACTCGCAGACTTGAGAGAAATTTAAGATTATATTTATTTGATGAATATAAAACAGAAATGTCATGTCTCTCTTAGGCGTAAGCCCTGTCTGGCGGTCCGAAGAAACCATCATATCCTGCTGGAGATAGGAGGCAGGGTGAGGAGCCTACCCTCATGCAGGACGGGACTCAACTTGTGGTGGTGGAGGTTGCCATGTTAGCACACTGAAACAGCAATGTGATAGATTGTGAGCAGGCTTATAAAGCAATGGCTTACATGTGATTGGCTTGGATGTACAACTGCTAGTCTTCCCGCTAGAACTATGCTGCGTTTACGTTTGCAGGAAGAAGGTTTTGAAGTCAGTTGGCAGATGATATAGCCCTTTATAAAAACATGCTTGTCAAGTTCAGCCAGCAATCAAGTTAATTGAGCTCTTTTCCAATACCTCAGGTCTGTGCCTTAATTAAAACAAATTTAAATGATTTGCTTTGAAGAAATGTCCTCCAGCCTCTCCTGCAGGAATGAGAGCACAGACCTGATCGCGCACCTCTGTGGGTCTTCAGATCAGGAAGAACACCAATTTGCGAATAAACGGTAAGTAAAGGGCCACGAGAGTGACTAGTTCCTCGTCCTCACTGACCTTGCACAGGACTTGGCTCACTGGGGGAAATGCATACTTGCCCAGCCCCTGGGGGCAGCTGTGTGCCAGTGCGTCTGTGCTGAGGGGGGCTTCCATCAAAGAGTACCAGAGCAGGCATTTAGTGGATTCTTGGGAGGCAACAGATCTACCTGTGCTCTGCCAAATTGACCTCAAATCAGCTGGATCACCTGATGCTGTGGCGCTGAGGTTACCCGTGACATGAGTGGCGTGCAGCGACCTCAGCCGCTGCTGACCCCAAAGGAGGAGATGGCGAGCGAGTTGTGACATGTGACGAGAGCGAACGCCACCTTGGTGATTTATATATGCTACTGTTGCTGTGTTGTCAGAGCGGATCAATAAGCACTTGCCGTGGATCATTGGCAGGAATCTGCGCAGGGCAAGTAATACAGCCAGCAACTCTAGGCAGTTGATGTGCCAACCCAGACATGGCCCTGTACAGGAGGCAGCGGCTGCGTGCCTGTTGCACACAGCGCCCTAGCTCGACTGGGAGGTGTCTGTAGTAACTACGACACGTCTAACACCTGCTGTAGGGGGACTCCTGCCCGTAGAAAACAGGTCTGTCCGAGGGCTGAATAAGTGATGGCAGGAAGGGGTGAAGCTTACACGGTATGTGCTGCGGCACCATGCCCATCTTGGGGCCCACCTCAAGTTTGAAGCCAGTGCTGAAGCAGTCTCATATGCATCAACCCGAGCAGCGTGACCACCGCTGAGGATGCCATATGCCCCAGATGCCTCTGAAATTGTTTCAGTGGAACTGCTGTGTCTGGTCTGAATGTACTCAGGCAGTTCAGCGCTGACTGCACGACTGAGTCTAATGCCTTGCCAAGAAAACTTTTCCCAGTTGACCTGAAGCCCTAAACGGCTGAGGTGCCTGAGCAACAGGTCCCTGTGTGCACAATCATCTTTTCAAATTTGGGAAGTACATGTTTTCTTGAACTCCTTGACCCAAGCAAATTTGATTAAATTAATCTAGTGTTTCCTGATGATGTATTCCAAAAATGAGCTTCCAGTCCTGTACTCCAGTCATGACTTGCAAGGTAACAGGGATGGCTTTGTGACTTCTTTTTCTTTCTTTTTTTTTAAAAATGTGGTTGAATGAGAAAATGCATCAATTATACAAGTTTGTTTCGTTGCAACAATTGGAGCTTCATCAGCAGGTGCAGAGAGAAGCTTCTTGTGCTTAAAAATAGTGAAGTCATACACCTGCAAAATAATGGGTCAAAATCAAATGTGAATTCTTGCTCTTCTGGCCATTGAGAAGAAAATGGTCTAACAGTTGGAGAAGAAACCAAGCTGGTATGACAAAATAATTGAAAATTACCAGCAAAAAATAGGACAGCAGGCATGAAGACCCCCCCCCCCCCCCCCCCCCCCCCACCCCCCAATAAAAACAACTACAAAACAACAGAGAATAATGAAATTAATAATATTATTAAAAATGAAAACGATGCAAGTACACTCAACAGACATTAGAAACTCTGATTTAACTAAATTTAACACCCTCATCTTCACAATTTATCATGTGTCACGACACACACATGCAAACCATGTGCTTGAATATACTAAACTCATAATAAACACTTTATCAAATGTAAAACCAACATTTTAACACTCACAAACAAACCATTAATATTGTTCTAAATCATCTCTATAATCGTTAGGGATAGTATGATGTGTGTTTAGTGTTTTAATAGCTGAACAAGGAGACTAAAGAGAAGGAAAAACATATGCAGAGCTTCTTCAGTGGTGCTCTACCTTGAATGAAGCACATCGGTCTCTCTTCGCGTGCCCGCGTCATGTGTGTACCCGTACGTTTCCACTGGCACATGGTGAGCAATGGTGAGTAAGCATTTTCAGTTAATTGCTATGGGAGCCGAGCACCACGCTCATGAGGTGGATTATGGGATTTACAACAGTGCAGAGCAAGCATGTGAAGTGCCCGAGAGCATTTAAAAAAAGTTGAGAATTTAAGCAAATGAGAAGCCCCAGGCGAATCATTCCATGAGCTCAAAACAGTGATGCCTGTCAGAATCACAGAAAAATAAATCTGCTCAAATCCGCTCACAACACTAGAGATCAGCTTGCTCCGCAACGCTGTCAATCGCACAATCCACCTTGCGAGTGTGGTGCTTTGCTACCATAGGAATGGTTTGAAAAGCTTTGCTCACAATGCGCCAGTGGAAACATATGGTAAAGGCATGACTAATCACACATAACAGAACATCTTCTTCATGTAAAACATACTTCTATGAACAATGAATATTATAACTCCCAGCATTCACTGTATATAAATGAATTACCTAAGGAATTCTGCATAAACTTATGAACATACAGTCCATATTAATCTGTAAACAAAGTGATCATGTTAGAACTGTCTCCATTAATTTGAGAAATCTGTAAATATATACCTTTTTAATTCACCAAAATGTTATTTTCCTGCATACCACATCAGCCCACAGGATTGACCCAGAGAGCAATTCTTTGCAGCCCTTTCTGCAGACAGTTTAAAGGCCACACACCTTTGATGTTTGTCGGAGCCCTCAGTGATATCCACTCGGAGTTCAACATCAGACAGAAAATACAGAGAACCACCACAGACAAGGGGTCAAATCCTTTTTTTAAAAAAAGCATTCAGGTACATACATGGTCATATAAACAACAACATCATGGGAGATGGAAGACTGAAGCACTTGCAGAAACTTCTGAAAAAAGAATGCAAGCATGATGAGGAAGAGGAAAGTGAACTGTTGTGTGCTGTTTATTTGAACGCACTGTGTAGTGACTGATTCACTAAAGGTATTATGCAGATCAGACAACAGCACAAAGGCACCCAGAACATTTGTGCTGAGTGTAATTTGCAGACCACGCACAATCCTGATCTTGTGGATTGATTCTGAGCACTTTATAGGAGAAAATGCAGCATACCACTGCGATCTGCGAAGTTCAGCATCACTCCACACTGTGATCAAGACACCTGAATCATCTCTGTAACATGCTGTAAGTATGCTTAACTGCACTGCTCATCTGGATATATGGCAGATTATAACACTCTTCTCCATCAATATCTCCTTATTTGAGGAATTATTGCTGATATGATTAATAGAAACTGTACACAAACATTCAGTTTTCTACCTGCTTTCATCTGGTGGTAATAGATGTAATAGATGTAAATAGTGCTTGGTAATGTCTTAATAATTTTGATTATCCATATATATATTCATCAGTTTTCTCCACTGAAGTTCCCCCACATCCAGGAAGGCTTCTGTCTCCAACAAAGACTTTCTAATATCATTGCTAGCAGTTTCTAAACTGTCCTTAGAGCTGAACACATCTGTGTGAAAAGCTTTTCAGTGTGGCTGGCCTTATTGTCAGGCCGAGGAGGGCAAGAGTAGACTCTGCTTACTTCAAAAAACATCTTCTACTCAGTTATTAACTGGCCTGCTTAATCCATACTAATCTCACTGTGGATTAGGCATCAGTAGATCAAAGTTCTTCAGCTAAAAACGGACTGTGCTTTCCGAAATATTAATCACAACCAGTAGCTGAAGCTGGAAGCTAAATGTCCACATTGCGGCACGTAAAAATGCAAGCAAACTGAGTTGTTTTTAGAAGAATGTATATTTCATTAACTATACACCCGGACCAAAACCCCAATCTGAAACCTAACCATCAGAGGAGTAAAAATTTAATTTTAGAGGGGAAGAGCAACCTCTGAATCACGCATGTTACTGATCATGTGAAAGCGATTACTTCCTGGTTTCTATGGGACCACAAGTGTCTCTGATCAGTAGCGCCACAAGAAAAGGAAAACACATTTGAACTGATTGAAAGATGTCTGATGGGAGATGGTGCTTTTTTGTAAATCAGCAGAATAGGTTCGATGTCAGGGTACTGGAACATTCGGTAGCAACATGTTACCCACACGCCTGATCATGTTGCCTGATATCCATAGTCAGACCCACTGCCGGCCTCATTACAGTAGTTCTTGTCAATGTGTAGTTAGTTCAATTCAGCTTGATTGTTTTAGTGGTAAAACATTACAATAAGTTTGTATTTGTTAATATTAGTAAATGCATTAGGTATCCTGAACTAACAATGGACAACATATTTTAACTTATTTTATTTTAATTTAATAAACTTGGTTAATGTTAGTTTATAAATATACACGTATATTCATTGTTAGTTCATAATGAATTAACTAATGTTAACATACACAACTTGTATTGCATTTCCCTTATTGTCAGGGATCGAGTTGAGGGGGATAACATCCCCCTTGTTGCAATAAATACCAAAAATCAGCCCCTTTGTAAAAACCACCATCTCCCTTACATCCCCTTTAGATCAGTTGTGTCATGTATTACTTAAAATTAATCATGCAAGTAAAATATAACATTTTCTATGTTTGATAAATAACAAGACTTTAAATAATGGCAATTAGCCAGTCAGAATTAGATTTCAACATGTGTGGGGTTTCCGGATTTATATAGGTGAAATCCCACAATTAGATCTTCACACTTGAACAGTTTGGAAATATTCTGCCAGGGTGATGCTTTAGTCATGCAATCTGGCAACCATGAGCGTGCAAGCTCTCTGCACAGTGGAAAGACTCCAGATTTAGCCATGTGTTGATATATCCTTCCTAGTTTTCATATGAAAGTTAAACCACTGAAGGTAATGCAAATTTTCAAAAGTTTTGCGCACTTTCAAAAATGGCCAAGAGAATAGTACAAGAAATATTTAGGCTTTCATTAAAAAGAAGAGAACATAATGTATGATTGCTATAATGAATGTACAGTTACAACTCTACTAATTCAAACAATTTTCAGGGTTTTACCCATAAAATGCTTTTGTGTGTAGATCAACTTTTCTACACCACTGTTTAAGCATCCCATTATTTATATATATATATATATATATATATATATATATATATATATATATATTAGGGCTGTCAAAATTAGCGCGTTAATAACGCATTAACTAAAATTCATTTTAACGACACTAATTTTTTTAACGCGCGATTAACGCAACGCGCAATATCTGTTTGACCCGTGGACTAGCCCGTAGTTGGAGAGTTAGAGATGCACGTAAAGTGATAGATGTAAAGAATTCCGCAGCAAACAGAAATGGAGAAAGAAAATTGGGTCTTCTGAACGGAAAATTCATATACAAAACGATGTCTGATGGTTCTGTCGACAAGACAAATGTTGTCTGCATTTATTGTCGATGTGAATTAAGTTATCACCGCAGCACGTCGAGTTTAAAATATTGTTCAGAAAAAGCGAGCTGCCCTGTCATCTGAAAAT
This sequence comes from Moxostoma hubbsi, assembly GCA_032164185.1. Classification (NCBI taxonomy): domain Eukaryota; kingdom Metazoa; phylum Chordata; class Actinopteri; order Cypriniformes; family Catostomidae; genus Moxostoma; species Moxostoma hubbsi. The sequence goes on from JAVLUX010000039.1 coordinate 32,809,325, forward strand.
GTAAACAGGCTCGTCTGTTTGAGCAACTGGCTCAGTGCAAAGAAAGAGAAATAATGGGAACCTGTGGTTTTTCTATATTCTTTTCCCCATGTGTTTAATAGACATGAACAAAATTCTTTGAAAAACATATATGACCTTTGATAGATGTCTAGTCTTCATGCTATGTTGAGTATGGTTTCACTAATAATAAACATGCATTTGCATAAAGCATCCATATTTGTCCACACCCATGTTGATTAATGTATTCAAAACTTGAAAAGTATTAATTTAAGGTACATTTAGAACTGATAAAAATGTGCGATTAATCGCGAGTTAACTCATGACAATCATGCGATTAATCGCGATTAAATATTTTAATCGATTGACAGCCCTAATATATATATATATATATATATATATATATATATATATATATATATATATATATATAAGAAGGCTATTTCAAAGTCTGTTAAAAGTGCCATACTTCCTGCTGCCAGTTGGTGGCACTATGACCGTAACCCATAATAGCCTATTCCATGTGATCAGCGCCTATTACCAAACAAATAGCTTAATTTTCATCTAAAACACCATGCACACAGAAGATATAAGTCACTTCCTGTTTCCTATTTTTTTCCCCCCATAAATGTATTGCTTCGCCATGGCAAAACCGTTCAAAATATCAAAAATCTGTTTGCATTTATCATCTACAATGTCTTGGCATGATGTTACACTAATTTGGTGCCAGTCACATGAATCAACTAGGAGGAGTGTTTAAAAGTTCAGAGCCTGTGATTTTCAGAAAATCCAAAATGTCCAACTTCCTGTTAGGTAAGCTAATGTCTAAGAATTAAAGTTGTTCGGCTTGATGAGAACAACATATGTACAAGGTTTGGTGACTATAGGTAAAAATGGGGGTGCTACAAAGACCCTAACATGCCCATGTTTGAACTTTTGCCCAGTCCTAATGGTCAACAACTCTGATGTGTGTGCAAACTTTCAAGAGTTTTCACGCATGTTATGTACCCCAAAAGTACTGAAAACCTTGAAAAGCAGAATAATAATAATAAATATAGCTGCAAGAAGCAATTAATGGGCCCAAGCATCGTGGGCTCATTTCCTCCTGGTGGCTTTAGTAAAACATTGCATCAAATTTTGAAGCGATTTATGTAAATGTATATTGATTTTTTCAAAGACTGTTGTAAGGGTTCAAGGGCCACACTTCCTGCTGCCAGTTGGGGTGCTACAACTGTGGCCCACAGTAGATACATCACTGTGATCAGCCCTCAAGGCCAAACATACAGGTAAATTTTTATGTAAATCACAGGATGCACGCATAAGATATGAGACAATTCTTTCTTCCTTTAATTTTATCACAATGGAGACATTTGAGACATCAAAAATACGTTCACAATTTAGCATCTTCAATGTTTTGGCATAACGTTGCCTAAGTTTGGTGCCAATCAGATGAATTCCCTATGAGGAGTATTTCAAATTCCAGAGCATGGCATTTTCAAACAATCCAAAATGGCTGACTTCATGTTGGATGAAGCTAATGTCTGTGGTGTGAAACTTTTCCAGCTTGATAAGAATTACATACAGAATGTACAAATTCTGGTGACTGTAGCTGAAAAAGGGATGTGCAGAGTCCCCTGAACATGGCAATTTTATATTTGGCTCTACAGAGCCCCCTCTACATGCCCATGAATTAAACTTTGACCAGCCCTAATGGCTGATGATGTGTGCACAATATCATTAAATTCAAGCATGCCAAGTACCTCAAAAACATATGAATAAACATAAAAAGGAATAATAGTGTTTATTGTGTAGCCATGTCAACAGTAGTTAAGATATCAAAAATCCATTTATAATTTTAAATCTGTACTGTATTGACATTATTATAAACAAATTTGAAGCAGTTCAGATAAAAATAAGAGTGCTATTCCAAAGTCTGTAAAAAGCTTCTAAATCTCTAAATGGCAGACGATTCTGATGTGTGTGCATATTTGCAGTAGTTTCTGAGCATGATAAGGGACCCAAAAGCCCCTGAAACCTTGAAAAGAAGAATGTTAACAGTAATCGTTAGGAAAACAATAGGGCCTTCACACTTTCAGTGCTTGAGCACTAATAATAAATATATCTGCAAGCAGCGATGATGGGCCCAAGAACCATTGGTCCATTTCCATCCCTTGGCTTTCAGAAAACAATGCAAGGTGGACACATGCTTTTTTGGCATTATTCTAAACAATTTTGAAGTAATCTGCATAAATAAAAGATAACTATTTTAAAGTCTTGTTGGAGAGCCACACTTGTTTATGACTCAAAATAGTAAAATCCGTCTGAATAGCCATTGGGGGCTACATCTTAGTTTTTATCTAAATCACACATTGCACATAGAAGACATAAGATACTTCTTGTTTCACATTTTTTCCATTAATTTAATGCCTCGCTATGGCAACACCATTTGATATTTCAAAATCTGTTTGCAGTTTAGCATCTTCAATGTCTTGGCATAATGTTGTGTAAATGTTTTGACAGTCTCATGAATCCCCTAGAAGTATTTAAAAGTTCAGAGACTGCAATATTCAAAGAATCCAACATGGTCGACTTCCTGCTGGGCAGAGCTAATAATTGTAATTCTGAAAGTTGTCCAGGTTGATGAGAACAATATATGTACCAATTTTAAAGTGAAAAGGGTACTACAGAGGCTGTCGGACATGGCATTTTGAGTTTGAGTGCTTTGTTTGATATTAAAAATGTCATCAATGGTCAGAAACTTGGAATCAAATTAAAGCTTAAAAACTAAACATTCATCTTCTGCAGTCTATTTTGCAATTAGAACATTACAGTGAAACATAAAAGTAAGTGCAAATTTGGGCAGTTGGTGGTGCTAGAGGTTTTAAGGTAGAGATGCCAAATTTGCTGTGGTTACGGATCAGACTGTCCTCTATCTGTGTGCCAAATTTCATAGCTTTCCTGCAAGAGCGGAATAATAATAAGAGCAACACTAACAAAAACAATATGGGTTTTCACCCCTTTGGGGCTTGACCCCTAATAAACAGTTACTTTAATAGTTTATTTTTTGTTAATTGTTTCTTGCTCCAAAATCATTGGCAAGATTTGTCATTTTGACCCCCATCTACAAAATAATGGATTATTCATTAAATATTGATTCATGGCATTTAATGATGAATGTATTCTTTCATCATCAGTATGTTTAATTTATTTGTCTTCAGAAAAAATGTATTAACAAAACCAAATATTCCAGCTAGGGAAGTTTCTGAAATTTGGCTGGTTTGACATTGAATAGCCCTACTCTCATTGTGTGCAATATTGCAAAAAAAAAATTCAGTCTCTCACATTTGACTTGGACTACAGTTCCTAACTTCCTAAATAAAAAAATTGTTTCATTCACCCTCAAATGAAATAATTTTCCATACATTCATAGTTCACATTTAAGTATATTTTATATGCCCTCCAAAAAAATCTGTCCCTCAATCCTATTTAAATCCTAACCCCACCCCAACCTTATACAAATATAACATATAACAAAATGCCATTAATGATTGAGTACATAAAAAAACAGTGTTCAAAACAATGTTCTTACCTCCCAACGATTCACATTGGTAAGCCTATAAAAATTATTTTGGTAACACTTTCTATGAAGCCCATATTTATACTGCATTGTAAAGTCATTATAATGCATTAGTAATGTCTCATAATACACCTTATAATATGTTAGAACTTCTTATAAATAATCATAACAGCAATTATAATACATTATAATGAGTTTAATACATTCTAATACCAATATCTGCAGAATATTATCTGATATCTACAGAAGTTATAATTAAGCAATATCACACGAGCAAGAGTGTGATATGTCCCTACATCAGCACTGCTGTTTTTTGGCAACAGGTAATCACAGCAGTACAAGTGTTGTGTGATATTGCTAAATTATGGCATTAATGAGGCAGAGAATGTGTGTGTGAGAGAGAAAGAGAGAGAGAGAGAGCATGTGTGGTTACCAGTGTGTGCTGTGACTCATATACTATTCAATAGTTAGGCTGATCAAATCACAGACACAGAACACAGACTCAGTTATTATTCTTGGGGACTTAAACAAAGCAAATCTCACACGTGAACTGCCCAAATACAAACAGCACATTACATGCTCCACCAGAGTCAGGAATATACTGGATCACTGCTACACAACAATAAAGGATGCATATCGCTCTGTCCCACATTCAGCTTTGGGACTCTCTGGTCACTGTCTGGTTCATCTTCTTCCGACCTACAAGCATAAATTAAAATCAACAAAGCCAGTTGTAAGGACTGTTAAGAGATGGACCAATGAAGCAGAGCTGGAACTACAAGCCTGCTTTGACTGCACTGATTGGAGTGTTTTTGAAACTGCAGCTACAGATCTGGATGAGCTCACAGATACTGTTACATCCTTCATCAGTTTCTGTGAGGACATGTGCATCCTTACTAGGTCATTTTTATCATTCAACAATGACAAACCATGGTTTACAGGAAAGCTCAGACAGCTCGGTCATGCCAAAGAGGATGCTTACAGGGGTGGGGATAATGTCTTGTACAATCAGGCCACTAACACACTGAACAAGGAAATCAGAGTGGCTAAAAGAAGCTACTCTAAGAAGCTGAACTTCTCATAAGAAGGAGAAACTAATATAAATGACATTTCAAACACAATGTAGTTTGATAATTATTGAATTCTTATTAAAGAGTTAACAACTGACATTTTACACACAATATGGTCAGGTATTTGTTTTATTTTTCATATAGGCTATATATTTTCCATCCTTCAATAAACAAAAAGTGAACAGTTTAACTCAAAAAACAATATGGTCTGATAAGTATTATAATTTACATTATTATTTATCATTCAATAAGATTTTTTTCTCTCAAAAGTATAAGAAAAGCAACAAACATGCTGGCAGCTGGTGACAACAGTTTGCTGGTCCTTGGGACTATTGTACACATTTATTTGTACATTCCCGCTAATGGTACATCCTGTGAAGTAGTCTTTTGGAGATGGAGTTTTTTGTCAATTTGCTGGTATGGTTTCCTCCTGATCTGCTAGGACTGCACTCCAGTGTTTTCTATTGTCAAGTGATGGTCTCCAATACGACTTAAGCAAGCTTTCTGACCTATACAAATAAATAACTTTTGTTTTAAACCAGAACACGCGTTTTGCATTATGTTAGTCAATTAACGTACATTTAAAAAAACATTTTTTTTTAAAAGAGCAAACAAACTTGTGCCCACTGATCTCTCGTTTCCAATACAATCTCTTCTTCCAGGGAGTCCTGGTCAAGACGGCAGCACATATAGTTTCATAATAAAGTTAAAAAAAAAAAATACTCCAAATACTCCTGTGCCTCATGGTTCTGGGGCTCAGAGCTCTGAAGCGTTGGCCAGAAGGCAACAGTTCAAAAAGGTAATGGACTGGGTGAGTGGGGTCCAGAGTGATTTTTACAGCCTTTATCCTCACTCTGGAAGTGTATAATTCTTGAAGGGGGGCAGGGGGCAACCAATAATCCTCTCAGCAGTCCGAACTGACCTCTGTAGTCTTCTTATGTCCGAGTTTGTAGCTGCCCCAAACCAGACAGTTATTGAAGTGCAGAGGACAGACTCAATGACTGCTGAGTAGAACTGTTTCAGCAGCACCTGTGGCAGGTTGAACTTTCTCAGCTGGCGAAGGAAGTACAACCTCTGCTGGACTTTTTTCACAATGGAGTCGATGTGTATATCCCACTTCAGGTCCTGTGAGATGGTAGTGTCCATGTGTTTAGTGTATTATAGTGTATTATAAATATTTGTAGTATGTATAATAGGTATGCTTTAAGTAAAGTGACAAAAGCAATGTCTTCTTATAACCACTTAGAAAATATCTTATGGATGTTTATAAGACATTACAACTCATGCTGGAAATTAAATAAACTCCTTTTTCAGGACACTGTATTTTAAAGATAATTTTGTAAAAATACAAATAACTTTACAGATCTTTATTGTAAAGTGTTCAAACAATATTTTCCATGCTTGTTCAATGAACTATAAACAATTAATGAACATGTACCTGTCGAATGGTCATTAAGACACTAACAGCTTACAGAGGGTAGGCAATTAAGGTCACAGCTATAAAAACTTAGGACACTAAAGAGTTGTTTCTACGGACTCTGAAAACACCAAAAAAAAAAGATGCCCAGGGTCCTGTTCATCTGCATGAATGTGCCTTAGGCATGATGCATGGAGGCATGAGGACTGCAGATGTGGCCAGGGCAATAAATTGTAATGTCTGTACTGTGAGACACCTAAGACAGCACTATAGGTACACAGTAAGGACAGCTGATCGTCCTCGCAGTGGCAAACCATGTATAACAACACCTGCACAGGATTGGTACATCTGAATATCACCGTAAGTAAGGCAGTTCCTTACCAGACATCACCAGCAACAACATCGCCTATAAGCACAAACCCACCTTCACTGGACTAGAAGGGACTGGCAAAAAGTGCTCTTCACTGATGAGCTGCGGTTTTATCTCACCAGGGGCGATGGTCGGACTTGTGTTTATTGTCGAAGGAATGAGAGATACACAGAGGCCTGTACTCTTTGCAGACAATCTCAACTCTGTGCATTACAGGGAATACTTCCTCCTCCCTCATGTGGTATCCTTCCTCCAGGCTCATCCTGACATGACCCTCCAGCATGACAATGCCACCAGTCATACTGCTCATTCTGTGCGTGATTTCTTGCAAGACAGAAATGCCAGTGTTCTACCATGGCCAGCGAAGAGCTGACAAAGACTAGGGCAATTCCCCCCAGAAATATCCAGGAACTTGCAAGTTCTTTGGTGGAAAAGTGGGCTAACATTTCACAGCAAAAACTGGCAAATCTGGTGTAGTCCATGAGGAGATGCACTGCAGTACTTAATGCAGCTGGTGGCCACACCAGATACTGACTGTTACTTTTGATTTTGACCCCCCCTTTGTTCAGGGACACATTATTCCAGGTCCGGTCCCCGGACGAGCTTAATACATTTTATGCTCTTTTCGAGGACAACAACATTGCCCTCGCGATACTACAGAGGTTGGTTCACTCTCCATCTCTGTTGCAGATGTAACCCGATCCTTTCGAAGGGTGAATATGCGCAAAGCCGCGGGTCCAGACGGCATTCCGGGCCGCGTCATCAGAGCGTGCACGAACCAACTGGCTGGTGTTTTTACGGACATTTTCAACCTGTCCCTATCCCTGTTTGTAGTCCCCACATGCTTCAAAACATCAACCAATTTGCCTGTACCTAAGCAATCAAAAATCACCTTACCCCCATCATCAGCAAATGCGTTGAGAGGTTGATCAGAGATTACATCTGCTCTGTTCTGCCCACCTCTTTGGACCCATTACAGTTTGCCTACCGCAACAACCGCTCCACTGACGATGCCATTGCATCAACAATACACACTGTTCTCTCCCATCTGGAAAAAAGGAACACATATGTGAGAATGCTGTTTGTAGACTACAGCTCAGCATTTAACACCATAGTTCCCTCCAAGCTTGATGAGAAACTCCTGGCTCTGGGCTTAAACAGCTTGCTGTGCAGCTGGATCCTGGACTTCCTGTCAGGCAGACGTCAGGTGGTTAGAATGGCCAGCAACATCTCCTCATCACTGACCCTCAACACTGGAGCCCCGCAGGGCTGTGTTCTCAGCCCACTCCTGTATTCCCTATACACACATGACTGTGTGGCGACACATAGCTCCAATGCCATCATTAAGTTTGCTGACGATACGACGGTGGAAGGTCTGATCACTGACAATGATGAAACAGCCTACACAGAGGAGGTGCACACTCTGACACGCTGGTGTCAGGAGCACAGCCTCTCCCTCAACGTCAGTAAAACCAAGGAGCTTGTGGTGGACTTCAGGAAGAAAGACAGAGAGCACAGCCCCATCACCATTAATGGAGCACCGGTGGAGAGAGTCAGCAGTTTCAAGTTCCTCGGTGTCCACATTACTGAGGAAATCACATGGTCTGTCCACACTGAGGCCGTTGTGAAGAAGGCTCACCAGCGCCTCTTCTTCCTGAGACGGCTGAGGAAGTTCGGAATGAACCACCACATCCTCACACGGTTCTACACCAGCACTGTAGAGAGCATCCTGACTGGCTGCATCACCACCTGGTACGGCAATAGCACCACCCACAACCGCAAAGAAGTCAAGTCAAGTCAAGTCAATTTTATTTGTATAGCGCCTTTCACAACACACATCGTTTCAAAGCAGCTTTACAGAAGTTCAGCATTAACAGACGATAAAAATGTAATGTCTATAAAGTCGATAAATCATCATCATTGTGCAGGGCTCCAAACTGCGACTAAAAATGGTCGCATTTGCGACCAAATAAATTTATTTGCGAGTGTAATTTCTGTCAAGGTCGCCATTGGCGACAGTAAAAATTTACTCCCTTTGATTTTAAAATTTGCATTACAATTCCCGAAATACATTACAAAAGTTTATATCAAAGAAATAGCGGGGAAAACGGAGTTCATTGCAGGAACTAACCATTTCAAAAAAGAGACTGTGAGAAAACACGGTGACAGTAACAAGCATAAAAAATGCACATGATCACATAATTGCGAAGAATGCTCCACAGACTACACTGTTAGCAGTGCAAAGAACTGCAAAGGGTGGTACGAACTACCAGACACATCATCGGAGGTGAGCTTCCCTCCCTCCAGGACATATATAACAGGCGGTGCGTGAAAAAAGCTCGGAGGATCATCAGAGACACCAGCCACCCGAGTCATGGGCTGCTCTCACTGCTTCCATCGGGCAGGCGGTATCGCAGCATCAGGACCCGCACCAGCCGACTACATGACAGCTTCTTCCCCCAAGCAATAAGACTTTTGAACACGTGATCTCTCACGATCAACAATCAGCACTGCACTTTATTAATCTTCATCTTGTATCACATACTGGACTGTCAATATATTCTCCCCAATTCACTTAGTGTATATACCCTATCTAGTGTATGTGTATTCTATATTGTGTGTATTGTTTACTGTACATTGTATATCAGTACTATGTTGTGTAATTATGTGTACATTTGATATGTAAATTGTTGTGTAAGTATATGTACATTTGTTATGTAAATTGTGTTGTGTAAATATGTTGTTTATTGTAATTGGTTTATGTCTCGTCATTGTCATGACTGCTATGTTGCTCGGAACTGCACACAAGACTTTCACCTACTGTTGCACTCGTGTACACAGTTGTGTGACAATAAAGTGATTTGATTTGAATTAAGACCCCAATATATGTAAAAACATTTTTTTTAAATGTTGTAAGTTAGATGTTGTTCTAGGAGTCCTCTGCAGATAATGAAGGATTTATTTAAAAAATATTTTTGTCAGAACAAATATACAGAACAACTAAGGGTTCATTTGGAGTGTAGATCACTTACATAGCACTATAACAGTATATTTCATTAATAATAATCACCCAACAGTCATATTTTTATGAATCAGAATTTATTAAAAAACATAAAAACTGGATAAAATTTTATATACAAAACGGAATGAAAAATTTGTCAAAGAACCAGTGTCCAGTGTTCACTTGCACTGGTAGTCCCAAAAGCAGTTCCTTTCCTCTGAAAAGCAGAGACGGTGATTGCACTTCCTGCAGAACGTATTAAAATATCCTTTTTTGCAGTGTCTGCAATGTCCTCTTGTTGTCTTCACCAGGAAATGTGCAACCATGTCGTTGGTGGTTCACAATGCCCTCTTGGCTGGGACCCCATTTGGTGGACCCCCATAAGCTGAGGATGGTCTCTTCTGAGCAGTCACAGGTCTCTGGGGTGTCACTGTTATGGATGTCAAAGGGCTCCCACTGGCTGAAGATGGCCGCCCTCTCCTTAGTGTGTTGACAGCCGTGTTTGTCAGGATGAGAGAGGATGCTAGTTGCGCCTGAAACAGTCTTCTTTTCAACATCTTTTCTTGGGAAAATTGAGAGCTTTGCAGACCCATTTGTAGAGGAGCCAGGCATTGATCACAGCAAGGATAATGGTGTGCCAGAAGATGTAACTGTACCAGTGGCACAATTTCATGGGGAACTTGTATTTGGCTGCAAATGAGCCAGCAAATCCACACCACCCATGTATTTGTTGTAAGCACCCACTATGTAAGGTCTCTCAACTTCAGTGTAGGCTTTGGTGGCTTTGTTCCAGTGTTGAATCTTTTGCACGGGTTCAATGCCAGCAAAGGATGACACAAGTGTGACTGCCCTGTTGTCATACCATTTGACAGCACAGATGTTGTGGTTTGCCTCCACTATGATTTCAAAGCTTCTTCTTCCCTTTTTCTTCAAGATCTTCTCATCTTCAAGGTTACAGTTGGGTAACCACACTTGCCTGGCTGTTCCCACATAATGAATTCCATGAGCAAGGAGCTGAACTACTAACGGGACACAGGTGAAGTCTGCGTGGTGTTACGGTGAAGTCTACGAGGTGTTGTCTGCGTAGACCTTGTAGTTCTGACCTTCAGGAAGCGTGGAGGCAAGCTTCATCACAATGTCACCTGACATTCCAAGTTCAGATTTGGCTAGTTTTCAATCGACACTGCCTTGGTACACATCAAAGTCACAGAGCATGCCAGAGATGCCAGTTTTTACCCACAATTTGAAGCCCCATGGGTGAGGTTTGTCTCGAATATCCCCTTGAATGGAATCATCATCTCATCCACAGAGTTGTGCTATTCGGGAACCACCTGCAGGCATTTCTCTCTGAATGAATCAAGCCATGGTCTGAGATTCCACAGTTTGTATTTCTTCTCTGGCATTGTCAGGTTGTTGACAAAATGTAATGAAGTCAGCAGAGATTGGAACCTGTGGTATGACATCACATCAGAAACAGGGTTGTACCGCGTGTCTGACTCCCAGTACATACGAACACCAGGCATTTGCATCAGGCCCATCTTCAGGTACATGCCAATCATCTGTTCAATTTCCTTGGTGATAGTGTTATAGTTGTTCCAGTCTTTTGAAAGCTGTACTGATTAGTGTGTTCTGTCAGAGCCTGAATCGTGTCTTCTGACACAAACATCTGGAAGTACTCCAGTGGTGTGTGGAGGGAAACATCATCACTGGTCTCGTCTGGACCAGATAAATAAATATTAGGACTGATGAAATCCTTTTTCAGCCAGCGATACCGGTCCCGGGGCATAGTCTGTTTAGTTGGTTGGCTCGATGTCCTCATCATCATCATCAGCTGGACAATCAGTGGGTCTCTGTTTCTCTTTGTCCACTTCCTCATCACTTGAATCACTGGTGTATGATTTAATGTCAACATCACTCTCTCCGTTTTGGATAGCAACAATGACATCTTGCACAGTGCAGTACACAACTCTCCTTGCTGGTGTCATTCTGAAATGGAAATGTAGTTAGAGCATGTTCAACTATAACAATAATAATATAATTCCAATTCAAATGAGTCCTATTTATGCAATACATTCCACTGAAGTCACACAATACTCTGTGACTTCAGACCTCATAAATCCCCACTTTCCAGAACGTTCACACCTGTCCCTGAACAATGCACCAAACATGCAACCCCCACATTCCAAAACATTTGCACCTGTCCCTGAACAACCATTCTCCAAAGCATTCCACAAACAGTATCTGCCTTGTGCAACAAGCAGATATTTGGAAAAACAAACAAAGTCCAGATAAAAAACAGTTCCCCATCTGTCGCTCACTTCGACTTCATGTCGAAGAAGCGACACTAGGGGTCTCTCTTGAGCACCGAATATGCCTCTGATCTATGAAAAAAGGCCAATGAGAGTTGGCAAACAGTATTTGCATACCCCGCCCCCGGATACAGATATAAAGGGGAGGGAAATACGCTTGTTCATTCAGTAATTTTCTTCGGAGCCGATGGTCGTGTATGCAGCCAGCTGTGAGTGACACAACTGTTTCCTGCTTCTATCCTCTGATGCTCTGCTTTGCTGTTGGATCTATGGCACACTTCAGCGGCTTTTCTCTTCTCTGCACGGCGTGCAGTTTGCCCCTGGGCACTTTGACAGCGCAGAGTTAAAAGAGTTTTCCTATAAAGAGTAATTTTCTCTGTAAAAGAGTTTAATTCTCTGAAAGAGCAATACACAGTGGCGTTGAACGTACTTTTGAGGACGTGTCTTTTTAAAGATGCTATTCAATCCCTGTGTAGTTCCTGGATGCGGTAGAGTGCTCTCCACTTCAGACGGCCACAGCCGATCACACCAAGGCAGTGTTTGTGGATGGTTCATGCTCTCTCTGTGAGAGCATGACCATGGCAACGTTGCGTTCGTGGCGCGCTTTCAATAAAACTCCAGCCGCCTTCCGTGTCCTCAAGTCCACCAGGCCAAGGCACTCAGGGATCTGCACGAGGGTAGCCCTGACGCCGATGTGCTGCAGGAACTGCGCTCAGCACCGACCTCGCCCTCAGAGCCACGAAGGTCACTGCGCAGGAACTCGGGCATGCGATGGCCATCCTTGTGGTCCAGGAACGTCATCTATGGCTCAACCTGGTCAAGATGCTTGAGGCCGACAAAGCTCGTTTCCTCGACGCCCCTGTCTGGCCTTCACTTCGCCCAGCAGTTCTCTGCGGTGAAAAAGCAGATGGAGGCCATCTCACATATCCTGCCGCGCCGCAAAACTGCCGCCATGGCCACTGCCCCGTCTGCTCGCCGAGGGCGTCCCCCTGCGGCCAAGAAATCTGCTCCGCCTCAACCCGGGCCCAGCTCTCAACCCGGGCCCAGCTCTCAGCCCCCCTTATGCCGCCCCCCTTAGATGGGGTTGCGGTACCCACGTTCTCAATAAAAGAGCTATTTCCTATGTCTCTGGGTCACCTGGCCTGCAAATGCCGTTCTCACGGCACTTTGCCACCAGATCTCAACAGTACCGGCTTCCTGGACACGGACCACTCATCCCGTTCCTTTGGTGCCCCTAGCGCAGAGGTTGGACACGTGGCTTTCACTTCCCTACCCATCTCGCTGGCTGGCCCGGACCATTCGACTCAGTTACGCAATTCAGTTTGCCAGGCCCCCGCCCCCTTCATGGGCATCCGCTTTTCCGCAGAACATGCCCAGTCCCTGCGTGCGGAAATCGCTACTCTTTTGTTCAAAGACGCGATAGAGCCTGTCCCTCCAACTGAGATGAAGAAGGGTTTCTACAGCGCTTACTTCATCGTACCCAAGAAAGGCGGCGGCTTACGACCAATCTAGGACCTGCGAGTTCTCAACCAAGCGTTGCACAAACTCCCGTTCATAATGCTCACGCAGAGACACATCTTAACCTGCGTCCGGCATCTAGATTGGTTCGCAGCGGTAGACCTGAAGGACGCGTACTTCCACGTCTCCATTCTGCCTTGACACCACCCCTTCCTGCAGTTTGCGTTCGATGGCCAGGCGTATCAGTACAAAGTCCTCCCCTTCGGCCTGTCTCTGTCCCCTCACATCTTCACGAAAGTCGCAGAGGCAGCTCTTGCCCCGCTCCGAGAAGCCAGCATACGCATACTCAATCACCTCGACGACTGGATTATTCTGGCCCACTATGAGTTACTATGCGCTCACAGTGACCAAGTGCTCAGGTACCTCATCCGGCTTACTCCAGTCCAGAGAATCTCTTTTCTCGGTATGGAGTTAGACTCAATGTCAGCACGTCTCACCAACAAGCATGCCGTCAGTGTTGAGGGGCCTCGCCGCCTTCAGGCCAGGCACAACGGTCCCTTTAAAATTTTTCCAGAGAATCCTGGGGCATATGGCATCCTCCACGGTGGTCGCGCCGCTGGGGTTGATGCATATGAGACCGCTTCAACACTGGCTTCAGACCCGAGTCCCGAGACAAGCATGGCGCCGCAGCACACACCGTGTGACAATCACCTCTGCCTGCCGCCAAACATTCAAACCCTGGACAGACCTCTGTTTCTTACGGGCAGGAGTACCCTTACAGCAGGTGTCCCAACGCGTCCTGGTCATGACAATGTGATAGCGGACGCACTGTCACGACAACGCTTGCCTGGTGGAGAGTGGAGCCTTCACCCCCACTCGGTTCAGCTGATCTGGGGACGGTTCGGCAATGCCCAGGTAGACCTGTTTGCCTCCGAGAGACCTCCCACTGCCCACTCTGGTATGCCCGCTCAGAGGCTCCCCTCAGGGCAGATGCACTGGCACACAGCTGGCCAGTGGGTCTGTGCAAGTACGCATTTCCCCCAGTGAGCCTTCTTTCACAGGTGCTGTGCAAGTTCAGGGAGGATGAGGAACAAGTCACTCTTGTGGCTCCTTACTGGCCCACCCGGGCCTGGTTCTTGGCACCTCCACGTCTGGTCCCTGGATGGGACGCAGAAGATCTAGCTGTTCTACCACCCACGGTCGTAGCTACGATCAACCAAGCTAGAGCCTCTTCTACCAGGCAACTCTATGCCCTGAAATGGCATCTGTTTGTGAATTGGTGTTCTTCCCGGGCAGAAAACCCACAGAGGTGCGCAGTTAGGTCAGTGCTCCTGTTCCTACAGGAGAGGTTGGAGGGGAGGCTGTCCCCTTCCACCTTGAAGGTGTATGTTGCCTCTATCGCAGCTCACCACGACCCAGTAGACGGCAAGTCCCTGGGTAAGCACGACTTAATTGTCAGGTTCCTAAGAGGTGCCCGGAGGCTAAATCCCTCCTGGCCAAACCTGTTCCCTTCCTGGGATCTCTCGGTGGTCCTCGCCGGTCTTCAGAGATCCCCCGTCGAGCCGCTAGAATCAACTGGACTCAGGGCCCTCTCCCTAAAGATGGCCCTGCTGATCGCGCTTGCCTCCATCAAGAGGGTCGGGACATGCAAGCGTTCTCTACTAACGACACTTGCCTGGAGTTCGGTCTGGCAGACACATATGTGAGCCTAAGACCTCGACTGGGCTATGTGCCCAAGGTTCCTACCACGCCCTTCAGAGATCAGGTAGTGAACCTCCAAGCGCTGCCCCGGAAGGAGGCAGACCCAGCCCCCTCACTGCTGTGTCCGGTACGTGCTTTGCATGCCTACCTGGAACGCACCCAGAGCTTCAGACACTCTGAGCAGCTCTTTGTCTGCTTTGGGGGACAGCAGAAATGGAACACTGTCTCCAAACAGAGGCTGTCCCACTGGGTGGTGGACGCCATTCTGTTGGCCTATCACACCCAGGCCGTGCCACCCCCCCATACGGGTTCGAGCCCACTCTACCAGGAGTGTGGCATCCTCATGGGCACTGGCTAAGGGCACCTCCCTAGCAGACATTTGCAGAGCTGGGGGCTGGGCAACACCTAACACCTTTGCGAGATTTTACAATCTCAGGGTTGAGTCAGTCTCGTCCTGTGTTTTCTCAGGTTCGAGCCTGTAGAACTCGGTACACGTCGACGGTCTGACCGGGTGAATCGCTTGCGTCCAGTGCCCTTTCCCTCTGCCGAGGTAAAACAGTGCACCTTCTTCCCAGGACACCCCTTTAGGTTCCTGGTTGATTCCTTTTTAGCCCTCTTGGGTCCGCAGTTCAGCAGAGGAACTCGCCTACCCAGTCCACTATGGGTACCCCAGGCTACCCCTACTGGAATAGGTGCTCCACAGATCAGGCCTCCTACGCGGACTCCTCCTGTGTGTACTTCCGCGGTACGGTCACCTTACGAACTGACCCGCATCTCCCTTAGGAAGTCCTTCGCTGCCCTCCGGTCACCGTATTATAGCTCCCCACTCCTCGAGGCTGGATCTACCACCGCGCCATTCTTCCCAAATGTGACCGAAGAGGCCATATGATGTATTTTGCCACCTTTACCTCCCCATTCGGGCAGGTGTGGCCTCCGCAGGGTCTGAACACAGTTGGTCGCTTGTGCACGTGAAATACCTGCCTGCTTCTGTGTCAGAAGCACACGTACATGGCTCAGCGCATGGCGTGATTTGAAGTGGACCCCTAGTGTCACTTCTTCGACACGACGTCGTAGTGAGCGATAGATGGGGAACGTCTCGGTTACGTATGTAACCTCCGTTCCCTGATGGAGGGAACGAGACGTCGTGTCTTCACGGCCACGTCACTGAGCCGAGCCGCTGAGGTGGCCAGAACACTCCCGGCTCCTCAGAAAAATCCTGAATGAACAAGTGTATTTCCCTCGCCTTTATATCTGTATCCGGGGGCGGGGTATGCAAATACTGTTCGCCAACTCTCATTGGCCTTTTTTCATAGATCAGAGGCATATTCGGCACTCAAGAGATACCCCTAGTGTTGCTTCTTCGACACAATGTCTCATTCCCTCCATCAGGAAACGGAGGTTACATACGTAACCGAGACCTTAACTATATTTGACGGCTAACAGAAATAACATTGATTTAGAATTATTCAAATCTGGTCTAAACTGAAAATTATTACAAATAACACATTTATAAAGAGTGAATCATCAAATACATTGTATTTCTGTAAGTATTTATCCTTTATGTGAACATTTGAGAAGTGTAATGTCTCCATGTATTGTGCAAGGTGCACATGCTATTTTGACTACCATTTTCACCCAACGTTGTAAAGTTACAACAAAGACATAACAAGCTGATAATCAAATTTGATGCATGCACTCCACAATAACTTAGAATATGTAGCTCATGTAAATACTAACAATCACAAAAAAAAAATATTTCAGAGATTTTACTTCAATGTTAATATACGATATGGACCAATTGGCTATGTAAATGTGGTCTTTAAAAAAAACAACATTTGCAAATGTGTTTTTGGAGAGCTAAAAGTGATGTTGTGATTTTACGACAATGGATCTTACAGGGTTAATTAAACTTGTTCAGTTTATGTCTTTGTTGTTGAATCTTTTTATGTTAATACAAATATTTACACGTTAAATTTGCTGAAGAGAGGACGTTTCTTTCTTTTTTTTTTTTTTGCTGAGTTTACATTACGCATGCACAAAATACAAAATAACACACATTTAATGTAAATTTCAAAATATTACAAAGAACACTTGTAAAAATTTAAACACTTATCAGAAACTCTTTTTATGTATGTTGGTCACACATGTAGCCAATCTTCTTGGGTGTAAACACCCAATAATTTGTTTTTATTATCAAATTGATTCTATACTGAACTCTATTCAATAACCTTTAATGTTTGTGAATCTTATCTGGAGAATGACTGTATTTCACAAGTAACATCCATTATATATGACTTGTAATGTATTGTATGATACAAGTTTATGTTATGTCTGTTTATAAGAAGATATTGCTTTTGTATATAAGCCTTTTGACTGTTTACACCAGGGTTCCTCAATAGGCGGCCAGCTGTCCACATCCGGCCTGCAAGAGACAAATGTTTGGCCCGCGCTAAAGGCCCGTTCACACCAAATCCGTGACGATTATGTGAGACAAACTTCAGACAAAAGGTCTATACACAAACAGAGTGCGTAATCAATTTTAATGTAAAACAATTTCACCTTTGTACAGTTGGCAGCGCTGTTGCTGTTCTATTTATACCAGTCTCATGCCCACACCTTCAGCTGTTAAAGATGAATATATTAAGCACTGTTTAAAGCATTAATTTACCTAATTTGGTTTCATTATGTTTATGGTGTTGATGCATTCTGAGGAGTATATAATCTGTGTTTTAATGCGAATGAGACGAGTAAACTGCGCTGTTGCATTAATATACATATTTAGATTTGCACACGTATTTTGCAACAAGTTTATTCCAAATGGGCTCCCGAAGCAAACTACTCTTTTTATAATGCATGGATAATATAAAAAACAAGGTAATGTGATACAAATAATATTGTACATATAAATATATATATGATGCAAAGCCTAATATTAAAAATAATTTATAAGAAAACTGTCCTTTCTTTTTTTAAATTATTGCAATATTTGTTATATTATCCTTAAGAACAATAACAACATTAATGTTAATAGGTCTAATAATCAAACCTGCAATTAGGGAAAGTGCAGGGAGTAGATCCCTTTTGGAGATGAGCAGGAAGAGTTGACTCGCATGGAGGACTTGGAGATCCAGATTGTTCATTAAAGTTTTTTTTTCAGCAGGCAAAGTTTTGTTCATCTGTATACAAACAAAATGTAAATAAAACAGGCTACTTATACTGAGAAAAATAACTAATAAAAAATAAGAACATTTATGCATGACACTTTTAATAATTAAAAACAACAATAATAATAATAATAACAACAGCAGCACAAATAAAATTGCCATTACATTGACGGCCTGTATTGTTGACAGAATTTGTTCCTTGGTAAAAATTTATTGGGGAACCCTGGTTTACACTATGCTAATTTGACATGATACGATTAACTTTATTAGCTTCTACTGCATTAAAACTGGATGTTGCTTGTGTTATTATGCCTTATACTCTTCCTATGAATAGGTGAAGTCTTATAATGTATTATAACTGTATGTAAAGGGATTTCGACGGGCAAGGAGGAGGCGAGAACCGGCTTGACAATATAAATAATATTTTATTGGCAAACTTAAACAAAAGACACAAACACACACATGACGGCATGTCCATAAACAATCTCTCTCTCATGCACCATCCTCAGCTGTTGGCCTTTATCCCTCTCGGAGGCTTGATTAGCCTGATAAGGGACCAGGTGTGTAGAATCACGACCCGGCCCCACCCTCCGCCCTGTGACACTGTACTTCTAATTATTTATGAGACGTTATAACTTATTATAAGGTGTATTATGAGACATTATAAATGCAGTATAATGAATGTACCATGATTTGTATTTTGAATGGTCGAGTCAGATTTGGCGCAAAATCTCAGGCTTATGTAGCTCATACTTATGTCATTACATCATGTCTGTAAACACAGAAAAGAAGTACAGACTGCCATGTGTTCTGGCTGGAGAAACTACACTGTTCAGTTAAGTTCAGTCACTGTCACAGTTCAGGACAGCATCACTGCAGTCTGGATGGATGTTTATCTGTTTACTGTTTGGTGAATTTCTTTACTTGCTATCAGTGACGTGCACAGGCATTTTGAGGGGCAGGGGCTCTAAACCAGATCTCCGTCAAACTGGGTGGGTGCGTGTGACCTCAATTTAGTTTTTGCTACAATATTTTTTTTTTTAGCCTTGTTACGTTTTATTGCTAAACTAAAAATAAATGACACTTTTATCAATGAAGGTTTGTCAATGTATAATTAGTCATAAAATTATTTGTTTTGTATTCAAATATTTTCCAAAATATGCTAAAGACATAAATATAAATGGTGTGCTAATTAGCACTATTCAGGAAAAAAAAAAAAAACACCTAGGTTTAGGTTACATTCACTGGTTCAAAAACATAATTGTGGATATGAAAACAACGCATAATACATTGTGCTGAACTGAAGAATGCACAAGAAGTTTCCAAATCTTTTCCGAACATTCTTTGTATTTATGGAGTACAGGGAGGTTTGGTTCATCATAAAACAAGAACAATAATACTGTTGTTACGCTAATTATTGAACCAATATGAATAATGGATAATATCATGTCTGACTTTATGCAAACTAACACAAACAGACGGTAAGACTGCTGATTATGCATAATAGATTTGCATATCTTCACGGGGACATTTACTGAACATGTACTATTATTGTAGTCATTATAACTGATTATGAATTGATTATTAAAAATTTAATTTCATTTGGTTGTGCAAGCTTTAATTTCGGGAAACACCTGTGGCTATGATTCTGCTTCGTCGGGGGGCACCTCATCAAAAGGAATTGCAAAAGAATTGTACATTAGCCATGTGTTAACCCATTGTGATGTATCTGCATTGTCCGGTGAAGTTACTGTAACATGTTTACTAATAATCATGACTTTTGTGTATATTATAACATTACTGTAGATTCCAGGTTCCCTAAGTTTGTGTGTGCTGCTGTTTTCTCATTTCTTTTGCCTCATTCTCAGAAATGCACAAGCTAAGGTTTATTGCTCTTTTAGCATAGTCTGTCTGTAAGCTGTTTTATAATCTCAAGTTGTTTAAAATGTACAGATTTCATAGCACAGTAATCAACATATTAATTTGTTTAGTGTGTAACCATGTCTCTGTTGTTTACTGCTAAATAAATTAAGTAAACATAATCACGACCTGTCAATAATGATCATCCCCATCATTATTGAATCCTCATTTTGTTTTTATTTTATGGTTTTATTGTGTACACTGCATAGACATATTATTGCAATAGTAAAAGTATTCAATTACTGGACATTTATTGAGTAAACAAGTAACAATCATCTGGTCATATGTTCTAAATTTGATAGTGCTCATGAATGTGCATCCACTACCATATGGAAAATAAAGCAGCTTATTCTCTAAGACTGATATGACTAGAGTTTTCATCTCATTTAAACATATTTCATAGTTTTAAAAAATACTGTTCATGTCTTTCTGTTTAGAAATTTTAAGGGATAGTTCACCTAAAAATGAAAATTCTCTGAATATTTACTCACACTCATGATATCCCAGATGTGTATGACTTTCTTCCTTCACCAAACACATTTAAAGAAAAATAGAACAACATCTCAGATCAGTAGGTCCTTAAAATACAAGTGGATGGTGATTTGATTTTTGAGGCTCCAAAGTTCACAGACAGTCGGCATAAACGTCATCCATAGGACTCCAGCGGTTAAATTAAATACTGATCTTGTTCTAACCAGAAGTAATCGTATTGCTTTAGAAGGCATTAAGTACTTTTTAACATTAAATCCAGGGGCGAGGAGTCTACCCCCATGCAGGACAGGACTCAACTGGTGGCTGTGGTGTGGTGGAGGTTGCCGTGTTGGCACACTGAAACAGCAATGTGATAGATTGTAAGCAGACTTATAAAGCAATGGCTGACACATGATTGGCTAGGAGTTACCTAGTTAATGGTGCGATGATGTACAGCTGCTAGTCTTCCCGCTAGAACTATGCTGCACTTACATTTCTGGTGTAGAAATAGTCATACACCTGGGATATCAGGGTGAGTAAATAATGAGAGAATTTTCTTTTTGGGTTAACTATCCCTTTAATAGTAAATATAAAATCACTGGGGGTCAAGTCATCCTAAATATCACCAGCTCAGAAATGTTATTTTTTATTTCTTTATTTACTGGTGAAAGCTAAACATAAATGATGATGAAAGCAGATGAAATTGGAAAATGAGATGTGATCTAGGAGTTTTATACAGCTTTTATACAGGATGCCAAGACATTGCCAGGCTGTTCCTCACAGCCTTGTTTTCATTCCAATCAAAAATCAAATATCACTTTACTCTGAAAAAGGTCTACAAGATTCTTACTACTCAACACTGGGTAATTGGATTTTTCTATATTGCACTCAATATAGAACGACATCTAGAGAAATTCTTCTATGTCATGAATCTCCAGATGAATAATTCAATATTATAATTATTATCTTTTTATGAAGGGAGAGTGAAAACATGTCATCTCAACAGCCCATGCACATATTAAAATGAATGAATGTGCCATGAAACCGAGAGGGGTGGAGTGTCCAAATGCTAGATGAAGTGAAGATCAGATGGTACATTCAGAGGTGTCACATGTTATGACTGCTGCATACTGCTGCATTTATTGTGCAGTTAGCTTTAAGTGCGCCTTTTATAATAGTTATTACTATTGTACAGTATATGGTAATTACTTAGTTCCTATAAAGGTGATGTAATTTTTGCATTTTCAAATACTTAAAACTCCTCTCTCGGTTTAATGTGTAGAAACAACTATAGGTAAGCCATTGTGTTGATTTTTCTGAAAAGTGGGAACACTGTCACTCTGTGTCACTATCAAAACATTGCTGTGTTTGTTTTGAGGATTCTGACAAAAACTTTCAAAAACGTTCACATTTTTTGCAATTTTGTTTGGTGCACTAGGGTGAAGACATTTCAGACTTTATTACCGGTAGTTCATTTTGATAATTTGTGTGCATTTTCATAACCTGTGTCTGCCCCGGTGAGTTAGTCTGGTTTGTTCTACTGTATGTGTTTCTATGTTTTCCCTTCCCTCATGTGTCTGATACCACGTGGCAGACACGAACAGTATTTCTATGGGAACGCTAGTTTGCACCAATCATTTGCTGATCAGAGGCACCTGTTTTCCATTTTCCCCTCTCTATTTAAGCTCCCTTGTGTGTGGTGTTTTGCTAGAATTTTTTGTGAGTTTGCTTCACTCTCAGTCTCACTCTTTGTCAGTTCTTGTTTGTTGTTTTGTTCCAGTGTTTTGTTTCTCTTCACTCCTGTTTGCCACAAGAGTCCAGTTGCCTGTTAACCTCCCAACACTCTCCATAAGATATTATCTCCTTCCTTACAAAAAATCTAGAGTTCTGCTCACACTTGCCACAAATATGCAACAATTTTTCCACTCATTATTTTCACATGCAAATAAACTTGTGATTTGAAGCAAATGTTTGCCAGAAGTTTGCAGCTCTCTCCGGTTTGGCAATAATGGACAATTTGCCGCAAGTTTGCCATGAACTCCAGATTTTTGTAAGGGCTTTTCTACACCCAGGTGTCTCAGTACTTCATTGTCTTCTAGTCCAGGGGTTTTCAACCTGTGGGGCATGCCCCCCAGCACCTGTTAATTCAGAAGCATACACTCAAGTGAAACAGCTGCGAATGTGAGCTAGCAAACCTTTAGAAATCCACTAGAGGGGGCAATCTGATTATTCCCCCGCTAATCAGGCAATCTTTACATATCCTCGTTGGCTATGGTTACGGCAGTGTTGGTATGATAGAGTTTGAGAAAACATAACTAAAAACAAATTGGACCACTGGCTTGTAAAAAGAATACCAGTGAAGGTAAAACGTTTAAACCGACTGACAATAAAGAGGAAGAGTTCCCGACTGAGCCCGTACCTCAAAATGATGGTGAAACCTCCACATCAACAAGGCTTTCCACTCAGAGGGGATTAATTGCATAAAGAAAAGGCCTGGGTGCATCAAAATGACAAAAGCATGACGAACAGTACATAAAATAGGGATTCACGTGCATCACATTAAATAACAAACCACGTCCACAGTATGTTCTGAGGTGCTTACAAATGACAGTTTGAAACCTGTGAAACTGATAAGACACTTACAAACCAAACACCCAAAGGTTAAAAGATTCCAATATCAGACAAAACCATCAGCTGTTGCATCACTGAGATGGCAACTGATATCAAATGTCAATAAATTGAGAGAATAATAATGGACGGAAAAGTCTTTAATTGCAATTATATTAGTCAAACTCCTCCCAACTACTTTTACTTGTCCGCTAATGCTGTGAGAGAAAATTGCTTAAGGATCTGTTATTTTGCTCAGCACTGGAAAAAACATGCACAGGGAGAGATATTTTTGAAAAACTCAAATGGCAAACTGGATGAACTTGGTCTTTGTTGGGACAATTGTTTCAGTGTGTGCACAGAAGAAGAAATAATTAGGGAAAAATAAAGGACTTGGTTCGTGATGTAGCTCCGTATGTTCGTTTCATCCACTGTATGATTCACAGGGAGGACCTTGCAGAAAAAACTCTTCCTGCTGAGTTGAACACATTGCTTTAAACAGCAACACAAATTGTAAATCTTATCAAAACTCGTCCCATAAAATCCAGACTGTTTGCCCTGTTGAGCAAAGAAATGGGGTCAGAATATGAATCCTTATAGAGGTATGGTGACTCTCCAGAGGGAAAGTACTGCAGTAGATATTTTCATTGTGTGATGAACTAAGAATTTTTCTGTTTGATTGTGTATCTTCCTTTGCAAATTAATTTACTGACCCAAAGTAGCTTGCAGTCAATTTTGATAGACTTAATACCCTTAATTTGTCTTTGCAGGGCCCAAATTCCAACTTCCTAACAATGTCTGAGAAAATTGTGAGGTTTGTGAGGAAACTGGAGCGATGGAGAGGGCAGGTTGATGGAGGTAATGTGGCCATTTTCACAACCTTGGATGAATTTCTCATGGAAAATTGGTTTAACAGAGATGTTACAAAAAAGGAAGTCACTCTCCATCTGCAAGTCCTGTCTACATATTTAATGAAGTATTGTACTGAGCAGAAAAGTTGGAATCAGTATGACTGGGTTTGTAACCCTTTCATCAAAAGCACAGGGTGTCTGTCATCAGATCAGCAGGATGCCCTTCTGGACCTTTCAAGTGACCAAAGGATCTGTTTGACTCAACCACACTGTCAGAATTCTGGCTGTCAGTGGAGACCGAGTATACTGAACTTGCGATACTTGCATTTTTTGTACTTTTGCATTTTGCCCCAACTTGGCTCTGCGAAGCCTCATTTTCAGTATTTACTTAAATCAAAAACAAGTAATGCTCACGCTTATTGACAGTTGAAGATGATTTGGATATTGAACCACAGATTGGAATGTTGTGCTCTCAGAAACACTGAATTCACACTGAATTCGGTAAACTGTTTTTATTTAATGTTTCAATGTAATTTAAGTTTATGCACACTATACACAGCACTTTTAAGTAATATGTTAATGATGTTCGTACGCATTACTTTGGTATTTTTTTTTTTTAAATTAGAAAAAAGAAGGGGGGGCGCATGCCTGAAAGTTTGAAAACCCTTCTTCTAGTCCACTGCAGTCTGGATTTCATCACCAGCTGTTGTTTCATTGTTCTTGAATAAACATCATTAACTCTTTTCCCACATTTGGGTCTTCCTTCTGTGCATGTGACAGAACAATCTGGCCAACATGGACCCAGAGTAAAGTTTTTATTCAGCACTAGCACATTAAGGAATGCTGCCTTTACACAAAATCTACATTTTTGACAAACTTGCCGCAAATTTACTGCAAACTTGTTGCAAATATCCCACTCATTATTTTCATGAGCTTTGAAATCACTGCAAATATTTGCCAGAAAACTTTGGCAACAAAGAAGAGCGGTGAATTTGCTAAAAAAAAAAATTTCAGGAGGTCTATATTTTTGTAATGATGCTGGGGAGACAACAGGATCCTTCTGCCTCGAATCAAGCCATTGAAGCTATAGCATTGCACATAGCAAAGCTCACCTCCCTTGTCCAACAACTTCATCTTGCTCCTGATCCCAGTCCCACCAATAAAGCAGCTGCCCTATCTGCATAAGCCCCTACTCAGAGTGGACACCTCTGAGCCTCATTTGTGGTAGAAAGGCAGCACGCGTTATCTCAGATCTATGCCAGGATGAAAGATCAGTGTCAGAATGTGAATAAATTTTGCTCCCTTACTGCCTCTTGAGACTGGAACGAGTGAGTGCAGTGGGACAGGTTTCTGCATGGGCTGGCAGATTACATCATGGTGAGATCTCTAAAAAGTGGCTGAATTCCACCATTCCTTGTCTGTCCTGTGCCCTCTAATCCAGCTCATTCTGCAATTTTTATTGCACCCACTCGGGAGGTTGAGCCCATGCAGATCGGAAGAGCTTGACTATTTCTGAAGGAGAAGCACCACCATTTCGTCAATGGGTTGTGCCTGTATTGCGGACGGTATCGAATATCTTCATTTAATCATTCAGTTAGTCTATTTTGTTGATTGCATTAACATGTATGCATTCATCAATTATCTAAAAATGACAATGTGTAATCAATGTACTATGAATAACTGCATTATGAATGTTATTCAGTGTATTAGATATTTAATCAATCATTTATTCATTTAATTATCATTTACTCAGTTTAAAAATCAAAGTGCAAATCAATGGAAAAATGCAGATTAGCTTCTCTTGGGAGAATTACAGTCTCTCTCTGTCTCTCTTTGCAAGGCTTTTTCTGTATTTATGGAATCATAAACCTTGCACCTCCTATACATTTTTGACTCAACTACTCTTCAAATGCTATTCTGAAGAAATGTGCTATGACATAATAACTTGGAGTGAAAGAAGTTGGACTGGAACAGAAGCGGAGTGAAGGTTGCCACATCAGGCTTGCAGGATGTGAGCTGCACAAACCGGTGGCCACATTAGGTAAGCAATTTTGCTTTTAGTATAAATTGCTTGTGTAGATTGCCACAGGTCTGCCTGTAGTTTTAAGATAATTTTTAAAGGTTTAAAGAACAGACACATTTCTGATTCTAGAAGAATTTGCTTGTATGCAAAAAAAATGTTTTACTATAAGTGGGCCTTGATGGATAACAGTAAAAATGTAAGATTCATTTTATTTTACTGTTAAGTGAGCCTTGATGGATAACAGTAAAAATGTAAGATAGATTGTGTTTTACTGTTAAGTGGGCCTTGATGGATAACAGTGAGCATTTCAGATAAATTGTGTTCTACTGTTTAGTGGGCCTTTATATATAACAGTGAGAGATAAATTATTGTGTAGAAAGTCCTATGGATACCACTCTATTGTGTAGCTATAAGAGGCCTGCATGGGTGGCAAAAATTCTACCAATTCCGCTTTTCGTCATATCGAGGAACTGAATCTGTGTGAAGGGCTCCTTGGTAGGTCAACAAAGAGAGATGGTAGAATAGTTGCATTTTAGAATTGTATTGTATTTTTTGAGAGCTGTGTTTATAAAGGCCTTGTGTTTGTAAAAAGTGTGAACGTTTCTGTGTTTGTGAGAGTGTTTGTATCTGTGTCTGAAAGTGTGTGAAGTGTGACTGAAGCGTAATGTGTATGGAAGTATATAACTGAGTACAAATATGAGCCCTAAAAAATAAAGGGACAAAATAATGAGTGCATGAGCCTTGTACAAAGGACAAAGAGTGAATGAATCACATGAGCCCAGTAGAGGGACTGGAATGGCTGATGAATCCTTAAAAAAGGAACAAAGTGTGAATGAATCTCATAAGACCAGTAGAGGGACTTCAATGTATGATGAGTCCTTAAAAAATAACACAGAGTGAATGTTTCATGAGGAACTCACTGAATGGAGTACATATTATCTGTCTCTTATATGTTGAATGGATGCAGTATGGGCTTCCTCAGAAGGGTGGCGGGCTTCTCCTTTAGAGATAGGGTGAGGAGCTCAGTCATCCGTGAGGAACTCGGAGTAGAGCTGCTGCTCCTTTGCTTGGAAAGGAGTCAGTTGAGGTGGTTTGGGCATCTGGTAAGGATGCCCCCTGGGCGCCTCCCTAGGGAGGTGTTTCAGGCACGTCCAGCTGGGAGGAGGCCTCGGGGAAGACCCAGGACTAGGTGGAGAGATTACATCTCCACACTGGCCTGGGAACGCCTCGGGGTCCCCCAGTCAGAGCTGGTTAATGTGGCTCGGGATAGGGAAGTTTGGGGCCCCCTGCTGGAGCTGCTTCCCCCGCGACCCGACTTCGGATAAGCGGTTGAAGATGGATGGATGCAGTAAATGAAAACCTGTCTCTTGTTTTGCAGAAGCTTTGTGTCTCTACTAATACTTTTGCAGGTTATTTGGACATTTTCCGAATTGTAGAATTTATGACCAAAAGAGAGAAACTCAATCTATGCTGTGCGATTGTCATTAATATATGTGATATATAGTGAAGGAGATCCATTAATACCCATATGTAATCTTAGAGAATAATTTTCTCTATGTTAATTTTCTATTCTAAGATATTCACCATTAAATTTAAAGGATCCCAGAGATAGATTACTTGCAGAAAATCCTGGTTGTACAGTAGTTTATATCAATTTTCATCTGGGCTTTCCTGATCTTGGCCTTACATGGTTAACTGTAAGACAGTTAGTATGCATAGAAAAGTGAATAGTATTGATAACCCATTTGTATTTCCTGAATTGAGAAGTAAATATCACCTATCTGTCAGGTTATGGGCAACATTTTGCTTTGGGCTGTTCTTTGCATGTCACAAAGGAAGCGTAATATGTAAAAGATTAACCAAACTAAGAAAGAGCAGCTGCTGTTATTGTTGAACTTGTGCCACTTCCAAAACATGGAAATTTATTTGACTTTATACAGGGAATTTATACACTCAAGTGGTATATCTGTGCTTAGAGTTAAAGTTCATATCATGATGAGAAGAATATTGAACTTAAAAATGGGAAATCACATTATTTGTACAAACAATAATGTGTTGAGACCATTGTATTGCTTTAAATTAAAAATTAAACTAAGTGGATATTTAACAAAGGTTGCATTGAAGATAAGTCTCGTTATATTACAATAAGATATAACATGGAAAAAGCTCCAGTGGAAATACTAAAATCTAGAAATCCATTGTGTAAAGAATTGGGGGGAAAAAAGAACCAAAAATTGTATACAAAATGGCCTAAAGATGGAACATTTGATGTGACCGATTGTGAGGAAATTAAAACTTTGATAAAGAACTATAAAGATGATGATAAGAGTAAAAAGAGAATTATTAAGGAGAAAGAGAAATTAAGTGTTGACAATGTTTAAAAAGTAAAGAGAAAACTTTATAAGAAACAAGAAACGGGCAAGAAAAATGCTGAAAGCTGAAGACAAAAAACATGAGAAACTAAGTGAAGACAGTGTTTGCTAAACCTCTGCCTTATGTGCCCCCAGGTGTTAAGTTTCCAATGATAAGAGGAACAGTGGAAGTGATTTGAGAGATCGACGTAAAAGGGGAAGTAGAAATAGATGAAGGTAGAATAAACAAAGAAATAACTCCAGAAAGGAAACAAGCTGAAGGAAAACAGAGGGAGTTACATTTGGATTGTTATAAACAAGTGGAGCCATTGATGAAGTCACAAGAACAGTACTAAGGACCAAGTTGGGAGATATTAAATGAGGAAGGAAGGGAAGATGAAGATAGTGAAGGAGAAATTAGAGAGATAAGGTCAGAAAGAAGCTTTTATGAAACCGATGGTACAAGCCTGGTCAGATGTAGCAACAGACTAAGAAAGAAGAATGAGAGAGAGCAGGCAGAAAGTCTTTTTGGGGCTAGGCCTAAACAATTTCCCATTCTAGTTAAAGGAACACAGGCACAATATGTGCCATGGGCCACACTGGACCTGGAGGGGCTGGTCTATCATCTGCCTGACATCCATGAGGGTTCCGAAAGTTATGTTAGGGCGTTTGCAGAAGAGACAATGGGTAAGCTTATGGCAGTAGGAGACAATCAAGGCACTCCTAGCAAAGATACTGGGTGGAGCAAAGATGGAAGAGATCCTCTCTGAATCCAACCTGGGGAGAGCTGTGGGCACAACCAATCTGGATGGCACAGCCTTTGATCCGATCCAACCAGATGTGTGGAGTACACTAAGGGCTGGATACCAAACCAGAATTGATTCAAAAGCACTGAAGGGAGAATAGCTGGAGGAAGCAGAAACCCCAAATCACATATGTCCTGAGACAACTGAAAAGATGGAAGCAAGGAAGAGGATCCAGAAGGAGACCCTTTGATGACCAAACTCTTCAGAAATGCAGTGGTTGATGCCATGCCACAAATGCAAGAGCAAGCTGGAAGATGTGGTAGGTCTGAACTCTAAGACACACAAAGAGTTCTGTGACCATGTGTCCCGTGCTGTAGATCAATACAGAAAGAATGAACAGAAGTTTGTAAATAAAGTAAGAGAGCTGCAAAGAAAACTCAAAGAACTGGCAAGCAAGAATAAAAAGAAAACACATCTTCCTGTAAATAAAAAAGAGGCAAAGCAGACAGCAGTGATAGCTGCAACGAACATTACTCCTTCTCAGATGAACATTCCAAATCGTTCAATTGTCAAACCTACTCAAGGTACATTGGTCCCTACAACTGTGAACCAAGATGCACCTGTGCCAGCTGTCAATATCTACACTGAGCAGCCAGGACAAGTTAGATGAAAAATCCACCACAAGGGGGACAAAGAGGAAGTGGCAGACCAAATTTTGGTCCACCTGGAGTGTGCTGGGGATGTGGTCAAGCTGGACACGACAAATGCAACTGCCCAACCAATCCATGGCAACAGTCTCCTCATGGTGAAGGGGGGAGGAGTTGGCAGCAGCCCAGTCTGGCCCAACAGCAAGGCCCAGCAAATTGGCAACAGCCCAATAAGACCTAACTTCAAGGTCCAGTAAATCCATGGCAGGGACCTAATGTAGGGTACTAGGGGTGCCCAGAGAATCCTGCAGGGTAGAGTCAGCTTCAAATTTTGTCAACAGAAGCTGATCAAGAAAGTATGCTGCAGGTTAATGTAGAGGGTAAAGTCACACCCATGTTGATAGACACTGGAGCAACTTACACTTGTGTAAATTCAAATTATGCCTCATCTACCCATGTCTGGAAAATTTGTAAAGACAGTAGGTTTCTCAGGTAAACACAGATAATTCCCATAACAGCTCCAGTCAGTCTACAAACTGAAAATAAAAATGTATCTCTTTCAATTCTTGTATCAGATCAAACTCCTGTCAATTTGTTATGAAGAGATGCATTATGTAAATTGGGTAAAAAAAGTATATTTTGACACAAAAGGAATAGGGACACAAATGATGAGTATGTGAGCCAGGTGCAAATGTTTATTGGTTAGGTCAGATAGAAGATGGGATAAGAACGACAATCAGTAAGTGGGGACAGTTTATTAGAGCTCAGATACCTGAGGTACATTCACCAAAATCAGAATTCCATTGTACAATGATGTATGATCCAACAAGAGACTCTGAGAAAAAAAATAAATGGCAGGAAGGAACTAAAGGGCAAAAAATCCAGTTGACCTCACAATAAAATATATAAATTTTATTATATGATAAATCAAAAAACTGATTAACAAATGTCAACAGTACCAGAATCAGTAGAAAATGTGAACAACAAACTTTTAGATGAAATGGAACATCAGGTGCCAACCGAATTATGGTCGAAACATGATACAGACATAGGGTTGCTAAAATCAGCTAATCCAAAAAGAATTAAAACCAAGCCAGGTGTTTGTTTGCAAAGAAAATCACAATACCCACTGTGACTAGAGTCCAAACAATACGTTAAAAACACCACTGAAGGACTGACTGAGGCAGGAATATTAGTAGAGACACAAAGCTTCTGTAATACTCCAATTTTACCTGTTCCAAAAACAGACAAATCTAAATGGCATCTTGTACATGATTTAAGAGTAGTTAATGACTGTGAAATAATTAAGGCTTCTCAACAACTTCACTGGGTGATGTAGCTTGCTGTGTCATCACAAAGCAATGCTGCAGCTGTTCCCTGTTTGAAGGATGTTCCATAGGAATGTGTTTCTTGTCTCTACTCTCACGTTTTACATGTAGCTCAAACATGTATGTCACCCCCATATAAGGTAATGAACTATTTTATTGGTGGGGGTCCAGTGGAATGTGGTTTTTCTGGACCATATAATGAAGTGCTGAACAATAAACGTTAAAGAAGGATTTGATAGCATTGGGTGTCTGTGTCATTTCTTTCTTCCCTCAGCTGAGCCATATCGAGACGGGGATTGCAGATCAAGAAAATAAATTAAATACATTGGATGACAAAATGATCTAACAATGACATAGTAGAAGATTGGCCAGCAGATGTTCCCATTCCTCGCACACAACTAAAAAATGTTCCTGCGGATGCAAAATATTTGACTGTTAGTGATCTTTTTTCTGCATTTTTCAGTGTTCCAGTGTTCCAGCACAAATCTGTTTTACATTTACGTATGATAACAAACTTTATACTTATAGCAGAATGCCACAGGGTTTCAAACATTCGCCACATGTTAAACCAGGTACTTAAGGCTGATTTGGAAGATCTTGTGATATACAGTATATTACTACAATATGAGGATGATCTGATGATGTGTTCCACTTCATTAGAGCAATGTCACAAAGATCGCCGTGATAAAAAAAAAATTGTCTCAAGGAGGCCACAAGGCTTCAAAAAACTAAATTGCAGTACTGCCAACAACAGGTTGAATACTTAGGATGAATGGTAGCCTATGGAACAAAAGCTATAGCTCCAGCCCAATTGGAAGGCATAAGAAAAGCACCATTGCCTCAAACAGTCATCTGAGTCGATAAGGAAGAACTCCAAAAAGCAAATACCTTAGCTACACCAGACTACACTAAACCATTTAATTTGTATGATGCTGATAGGGTGGATGGATATGTGTTGTCAGTGTTAATGAACTGGCAGTGGAAGTAAAAAAAAACAGCCCATAGCTTATTATAGCACCAAATTGGATAGAGTAGCTCAGGGCTATCCACCATGTTTTCAACAGGGTCCTGCAGCTGTACATTACATGTATGAGAAAGCTTCAACAATAACTATGGGATATCCAGTGATTTTATATAGATAGATAGATAGATAGATAGATAGATAGATAGATAGATAGATAACAAGATTATGGAACTAATTGAACAGAGAAAATTTGTCATCAAGGGAAATAATGCAGCAGATTTAGAAGTCCAAAGGCTTCTGGCTGTCAAGAAGCATTATCAGCACCAATGGTTCTTATTGAACCACAACCACAATTGGATGGTATCATTCGAATTCAACAGGAAGCAGGTTCATATGACCACACTACTTGGGAACATAGGGGTGCCAAGAAAGATTCACAAGGTATATGGCATTCACACTTTGCTTCTCAATGTTCTTATTTCAGATGCACATGTGCAGATGTATTTGGCCATTGCACAAGGGGGGATGTGATAAAGAAAATTAAACAACAGGGATATTGGTCTCCATTTTTGCAGGTGAAGTTTGATGAGTTTCCGACCACATGTGAAGTCTGTGCTCAAAATAATCTCAGAAAAGGTATAATAACACCCATAGGTCATATACCAGTGCCAGAAGGACCATTCAAACATTTGGTTATTGATTATGTGGACAGGATAAAGAAAGTGCACAGAAAGCTTTTTATGCTTGTGGTAATAGACAGATTTAGCAGATGGCTTGTAGCGGTACCATCTGCAGATTAGGGATCAGGAACATGAATCAAATTTCCAACAAGAGAGGTAATAAATGCATTCGGAAAACCATCAGAAATTAGTTCAGACAATGGTTCAGCATTTATACAACAAACTGTAAAGAAGGTATTGCAACGACAGAATAAAACAGAGATTATAATGCATCTATCATCCACAATCACATGGAATGGTAGAAATGGTAAATGGCACCCTCAAGGCAAAACTTAAATTATGTGTGAGCACTAAACTCAATTGGATTGATGCTTTGCCTCTTGCTTTAATTAAGCTATCGTATGCAAACTAACAGAAATACGCATCTAACACCATATGAAATGCTTAAGGGTCGACCCATGCCTGTGCCAAACTGGAGAGGTCCTTATAAAGGACCCTCACTTGAGCAATTGCAAATGGAACTGGAAGCATATATACAACAACTAACTGCAACACACTAAGTTGTCTATTTGCAAGAAAAGACAAAGGAGCCTAAGGACAATGCCAACAGCATTCCAAGTGGAAGGAAGCACCACATGGTACCATCTGAATCATTGCACCAGGGTACTGAGAGAGAGAGAGAGAAAGGCCTGAAGAGGAATCTGAAGGAAGCAATTCTGAAGATCCAGAAACATCAGGAGATGGGCTGCATTATGCTGAAAGATATGTACAAGGTGAAGAATGCCAAGAAGTAAATACAAATGAAGAAGGAAAAAAGCCGATAGACTATCAGGAGATGGAAGATGAGTCTGATACTGTACTTGATACTGGGGACAACATATATGCCACAACAGACACCGAAAGTCCAAGCTATTCTGGCCTCTAAGAACCAGAATTCAATAGAACCAACTTCACAGACCTGGACTCGTTTCAGGAATGACCTCAAAGTAACATAAGCAGAACAGAGGTTGGAAAAAGAAAGAGTCATTAGTCTATATAATAAGGGGGAAATAAGTCAAGAAGAAAACTTGGAGGAACTAGCACAACCTATGGTATGAATAGGTAAGGTATACAGCAAGAGAGGCAGGGAAGATAAATTATCTATTGTGTGCACTATCACCCACGAGTAAGGTATTAGTAGTCCCTAATCCACATGTCTATCGAGAATGTGCCAAGTTTAACAGAAACTTTTGTCATCTAAGGAAGGAGGTGAGACCCAGTTGTCCAGCTGAGTGTTACTGAATAGTTACTTTTATAGTCCAGGTTGGGGAGATTGGTGTTGATACTGGAACATGAATAAACATATTAAAATAACAGAAGAAGAGGTGGAAATCCCAGAATGGTATATTATTATCAAGAATATGAATGCTATAAAAAGAATTAAGGCAATTATGATGTGGGAAAATTCAATGGACGATGCGCTACTGTTTGGTAAATATTAAAGATACTCCTTGGGATTCAGGTGTACCACTTAGAGGTCCATCTAATTTAGCTCCAGGATTAAACCAGGGAAAGGATATAGACCCAGAAATATTCAAAAATCAAACTATAGCTTTATCTGCAGTGGCGTTGTATGTAGATCAGACATTAGTTGTAGCAGATTTATTTTGGGTCTGTGGAAAAAGAAACTTATCGCATCCTTACTGCGGGACAGATGTGTGCAGTACGGATTGTTCAGGAGATTGATATAGTGGAATGGGAACCAAGACTGCCTATTAAAGAAAATGAGAAGAAACAAAGAGCTAAAAGATCTTATGAACCTAATAAACCAGACCCTAACGTATATATAGACTCCATAGGACAGTCTAGAGGTATACCTAATCAACTTAAGGCTAGAAGTGAAATAAAGGCAGGATTGGAGTCAATATTTGTTTAATTAACACCAAAAAAGAATAAGGAATGGATCAGTTATATTTACTACACACAACAGATATTCATCAATTATACTGATACTGTTTTATCTGCATTGGGAGAACAGGTAGATGGAACAAGTAGATTGAAAATGCAGAATCGGCAAGCATAAAATTAGATATTAGCAGATAAATGGGGTGTATGTGTTCTGTTTGGAGACCAATGTTGTACTTTTATTCCTAACAACACAGCACTGGAAATGCATTTACAGTTGCTATGACTAAATTGAAAGCATTAAAAAAGGAAGATGTAGAAAATGCAGGAAGAGATGCAAAAATGTGCGATTGATTTGATTTATCATTAGGAAAATTGGGTGCATTGTTTTTCTAAAATTGGCATAATGATTGGGATAACAATTCCTTGTGGGAGGAATAATATTCTGTTGTGTGTTACCATTGATACAATAAAGCAGATGAAACATATGACAGTGATAAATGTGAATGGCCCAATGCAATACAATGACAACTATCCTGGATGGACAGAAAGACCAACATGGGAGGAAACTGATTCCTCCAATGAAGATATATAGTCTTGTTCCCTCCATCAGGGAATGTAGGTTACATCCGTAACCTAGACGTTCCCCGTCTGTTGCTCACTTCGACGTTGTGTCAAAGAAGCAACACTAGGGGTCCAATTTAAATCATGCCATGTGCTGAGCTGTGTTCGTGTACTGCTGACACCGGAGCGGGCAGGTACTTGACGTGCCAAAACGACCAGCTGTATCAGATTGCACGTACCCTTCCCCAATGCCCCATAAAGTCGTCGGAATCCTTATAGTTACCCTAGACAGGGGAACAAGGCGACACTTGCCAACCTGGGAACGGGCCGAGCCTAGCCGGGTCTCTTTTCTCTCTATGTTTCTCGCATAGAGTCAACAGCTGGGGCCCTAAACGCATCGGGGAAGAGGGTCTTACCCAGTTTCCTATTCTTTCAGGGGGAAAAGACCCTGCGGAGACCACCCAGAGAGGGGGAGGTAAGAGTGGTCACATACACCACATGGGCATTTAGGTCACATGTGGGAAGTGGTGCAGTGGTAGATCCCGCCACATTGGAGG
Organism: Moxostoma hubbsi; assembly: GCA_032164185.1. Taxonomy (NCBI): domain Eukaryota; kingdom Metazoa; phylum Chordata; class Actinopteri; order Cypriniformes; family Catostomidae; genus Moxostoma; species Moxostoma hubbsi. Next base: position 32,844,982 of record JAVLUX010000039.1, read on the forward strand.
GAGGAGTTGTTACAGACATGGCAACCGGGGGGCAGTGGAAACTGCCCAAGGGAGACGCAGGTCAGCTCATAAGGGGACCATACCGTGGAAAATACGCACAGGGGGGAAGTCCACGTAGGAGCCCTGACCTGTGGAGCACCTATTCCAGTACAGGGTAGATCTGTGTACCTGCAGTGGATTGGTCGGCGAATTGTGGACCCAGAGGGCTAGGGAGGAGTGAGTGGGATCACCTGGGAGAAAAAGCGCACGGTTTTACCTCAACTGAGGGAAAGGGCGCCAGGTGCAAGCGATCCACCCGGTCAGTCCGTTAGCGTGTTACCGAGTTCTACTGGCTCGGACCTGAGAAAACACGGGACGAAACTGACACTACCCTGAGATTGAAAAATCTTGCAACGGTTTCAGGTGTTGCCCAACCCGCTGCTCTGCATATGTCTGTCAGGGAGGTGCCTCTGGCCAGTGCCCATGAGGATGCAATACTCCTTGTTGAGTGTGCTCAGACCCGCAAGGGGGGGCCCTTGCACAGCCTGGGTGCGATAGGCCAATGAAATGACGTCCACCACCCAGAGGGAGAGCCTCTGTTTGGAGACAGCGTTCCCTTTCCGCTGTCCACAAAAGCAGACAAAGAGCTGCTCAGAACGTCAAAAGCTCTGCGTGCGGTCCAAGTAGGTACGCAAAGCATGTACTTGACACAGCAACGAAGGGGCTGGGTCTGCCTCCTCCCGGGGCAGCACTTGCAGGTTCACTACCTGGTCTCTGAAGGGCGTGGTAGGAACCTTGGGCATGTAGCCCGGCCATGGTCTTAGGATCACTTGTGTGTCTGCCAGACCGAACTCCAGGCAAGTGTCGCTGACAGAGAAAGCTTGCAGGTCCCCGACCCTCTTGATGGAGGCAAGCACGATCAGCAGGGCCATCTACTGCGTTGTTGTGAGCTGCCCTCTCCAACCTCTCCTGCAGAAATGAGAACACTGACCTGACTGCGCACCTTTGTGGGTCTTCAGCCCGAGAAGAACACCACTTCGCGAACAAGCGCCACTTTAGGGCGTAAAGTTGCCTGGTAGAAGGGGCTCTGGCTTGGTTGATCATGTCTACGACGGCAGGTGGTAGATCAGCTAGATCTTCCATGTCCTGTCCAGGGGCCAGACGTGGAGGTACCAGAGGTCTGGGTGCGGATGTCAGAGCGTTCCCCGTCCCTGAGAAAGAAGGTCTTTCCTCAGAGGAATATGCCAGGGAGGGGCTGTCACGAGGAGTACGAGGTCCGAGAACCAAGCCCGGGTGGGCCAATAGGGAGCCACTAGAGTGACTTGTTCCTCGTCTTCCCTGACCTTGCACAGAACCTGCATTGGCAAGCATTGTCGTGATAGCATGTCCGCCACCACATTGAGGTTGCCGGGGTTGTGAGTGGCATGCAGAGGACTTGAGTCTCTGCTGGCTCCAAAGGAGGAGATGACTTGGTGATTTATGTACGCTACCACGGTGGTGCTGTCTGATCTGATCAAGAAACCTCCGCAGGGCAAAGAATACAGTCAACAACTCTAGGCACAGCAGGGCCCCTTTCCAACGGCCCGTGGCTGCGTGCCCATTGCACACGGTGCCCCAACCCAATTTGGAGGTGTTCGTCGTGACCAGGACGTGTCAGGACACCTGCTGCAAGGGGACTTCCGCCCGCAGAAAGCAGAGGTCTGTCCAGGGTTTGAATGTTTTGCGGCAGGCAGGGGTAGACCATCACACAGTGTTGCTTGTGACACACATGCTTGTCTTGGGACTCGAGTCTGGAGCCAGTGCCTAAGCCGTCTCATATGCATCAACCCCAGCGGCGCGACCACCCCCAGGAGCCTCTGGAAAAGTTTTAAAGGGACCACAGTGCCTGGCCTGAAGGCGCGAGGCATTCCAGCACTGACTGCGCGCTCGTTGGTGAGGCACGCTGACATTGAGACTTGAGTCTAACTCCATGCTCTTTTCCCAGTTGACCTGAAGCCTTAAGTGGCTGAGGTGTCTGAGCACCTGGTCTCTGTGGGCGCATAGTAACTTTTGGGAGTGGGCCAAGATGAGCCAGTTGTCGAGGTAGTTGAGTATGCGGATGCCGGCTTCTCTGTGCGGTGCAAGGGCTGCCTCAGAGACCTTTGTAAAGACGCAAGGGGACAGGGACATGCCGAAGGGGAGGACCTTGTACTGATACGCCTGGCCGTCGAACGCGAACCATAGAAAGGGGCGATGTCGAGCCAATATTGAGAAGTGGAAGTACGCGTCCTTCAGGTTACTACTGCGAACCAATATAGATGCCAGACGCAAGTTAAGATGTGTTTTTGCAAAGCCCGGTTAGTCTAAGATCGGTCATAAGCCGCTGCCTTTCTTGGGTACGATGAAGTAAGGGCTGTAGAAACCCTTCTTCATCTTAGTTGGAGGGACAGGCTCTATCGCATCTTTGAGTAAGAGGGTCGTGATTTCCTCGTGCAGGGATTTGGCATTGTAATGAGGGTCTTGACTGGACAGGGGAAGAAGGACACGGGGACAGGCTGGTGAACTCAAAAGGTAAGGGTTTCTTTAATTTGTCAGGGAGCGGGGTTAACATAAAGGTGAACACAAATAATCTTAAATGTTTTCTTTAAATAAGGCTGCCAACACTGGACTGGCATCGCGCCCCGACTGGCGGTGTTGTGGCTCTTTTATGCCGCTCTCCCCGAGCTCACTGAAATTAGAGACAGGTGTTAGACATATTTTAGCTCAGGTGTAAGCGCCCTTACCGCTCCCCCTCTCCGGACGGGCGCTTGACCACGCCCCCACTGCCACAGGCATGTTCGCAGTATACTGCGGTATAGCGGACACCCCCGAGGGGGGGGGCATGGCAAACTGAATTGCGTAACCGAGTCAGATGGTCCTGACGGGTTGGGAAGTGAAAGCCACACATCCAAGCTCCGTGCTAGGGGCACTAACGGGACAATTATTTTTGACGTACCCGGTGGGGCTTCGCAGCGGGGTGGAGCAGGTAGTACGGCGTCGGGAGGCAAAGGTGCGTCCCAAGGCTCTGGTGCTGAGAAAACACTTGAAGCACTTACCTTGCTCCACACACCCGGTAAGGGGCAAGTTAGTGACTGAGGAGGAGGTCCGGTGGAGGCGTCCTCTAGACTCATCAGAACCGGCCGGCCGGTGAACTGTCGTTGGGCTGAAGGCACGTCCAACATGCCGGGATTGTTGAGATGTGGCGGCAGAGTGCCGTGAGAATGGCATTTGCGGGCCTGGTGCCCAAAAGACAAAGGAAATAGCTCTTTTATTGAGAATGTGGGGCAAATGAAATAAATTCGAACAAGGATTCTCCTCCCGGCCCTCCACTGGGGGACAGAGTGGCCTGCTTACCAGCTCCGGATCTAACTTATTGGTCTCTGGGTCGATGGTCTCATCGTCTCAGCGCCTGGGAGCCTTCCAGGTCCTCGAGGGGGTCCGTGAGACGGGCGGCATGCACTTCCTGCGGGGCGCTCGACGCCGGGGCTGAGAGCTGTGCCCGATTTGAGGCAGAGCCGGTTAGTCGCAGGAGGACGCCCTTTGCGAGCAGAAGGGGCTTGGCCCATGGCGGCAGGTTTATGGTGGGGCAGGATGTGAGATATGGTCTCCGTCTGCTTTTTCACAGCGGAGAACTGCTGGGCGAAGTCCTCGATGGTGTCGCTGAAGAGGCCGAACTGGGAGACAGGGGCGTCGAGGAAGCGTGTCTTGTCTGTCTCGCGCATCTCGACCAAGTTCAGCCACAGATGACATTCCTGAACCACAAGTTTGGCCATCGCCTGCCCGAGTGACTGCGCTGTGGCATTCGTTGCCCTGAGCGCGAGGTCGGTCGCTGAATGCAGCACGTCGGGATAAGGACTACACACATGCAGATCTTTAAGTGCCTTGGCCTGGTAAACTTGCAGGAGGGCCATGCCATGCAGGGCAGAAGCGGCCTGTCCGGTGGCACTGTAGGTTTTGGCGGCCAATGATGACATTGTCCTACAGGCCTTGGAGGGGAACACAGGGCGACCCCGCCAGGTGGCAGCATTCTCGGGACATAGGTGGATCACAACCGCCCTATCTACGTTGGGAATTGCCGTGTACCAGTGGGCCGCTCCACCGTCAAGGATAGTAACAGCGGATGAGCGAGGGGCTTTGTGACAAGTGGAGAGGGGTGCTCTCCATGCAGTTGTCAGCTCATCATGCACCTCCGGGAAGAAAGGGACCAGGGGGGCGTGGCTGTGTGTTGCGCACAGACCCTAGCAACCAATCATCCAGACTTGATGGCTGTGGGGAGGAGGGAGGGTTCCAGTCCAGTCCAGCTGTTATTTTCCTTGAAACGAGCATAAAATGTATTAAGCTCATCCGGGAGAGAGGCAGCAGTGTTCACGGCAGAGTTTTTATTCCCTTTGTAGTCCGTGATGATGTTAATTCCCTGCCACATACTTCTAGAGTCGGTGGTGTTGAACTGTCCTTCAATTTTGTGCCTGTACTGGCGTTTGGCTGCTCTGATAGTGTTACAGAGGGCATAACTGGCTTGTTTATGCTCCTCCGAATTCCCGGAATGTGCCGTGCAAACATCGCAGTTAACCCATGGTTTCTGGTTGGGGTAGATCCATATTGTTTTGGTTTGAACAACGTCCTCTATGCACTTCCTGATGAAACATGTTATGCTATCAGTGTAAACCTCGATGTCGTCATCAGAGGCGGACTGGAACAAAAGTGGTCTGATTTGCCAAATGGTGGGCAGGGGAGGGATTTGTAGCCATCCCGGAAAGGAAAATAGCAATGGTCCAAATCCCGGTGGTATTTTGGTGCGATTGTTTTAAAATTGGCTTTGTTAAAGTCCCTGCTAACAATGAATGCGGCCTCAGGTTGAGCGGTTTCCTACTCACTTATGCTCCCATACAGTTCCTTGAGTGCCTGGTCAGCATCGGCTTGTGGGGGGGGGATGTACACAGCTGTGATAATGACCACTGTGAATTCCCTCAGTAGCCAGAATTGTTGACACAGAATCAAGAGAAATTCCAGATCATGAGAGCAGAAAGACTTGATAAAATGTATGTTCTCTGATCACACCATGATTTGTTGATCTTAAAACATACACCACCACCTCTGCTTTTCGCTGAGGTCTTTCGCTCTGTCCGCTCGGTGCACGGAGAACCCACGTGTTCGATGGCTAAGTCTGGAATCTCCGCAGACATCCAAGTTTCTGTAAGGCAGATAACGCAGCAGACCCTCATCTCTCGTTGGAAAGAGATCCACGCTCTCAGCTCGCAGAGCTTGTTGTCCAGAGACTGAAAATTTGCCAGTAGAATACTGGGTAGCGGGGTTCGTTTTGCACGACGTCTTACTCTGATGAGAACGCTGGCTCTTTTTCCCCTTTTCCTTCTGCGTTTCCGTGGCCGGACTGCCCAGACAAAGGGCTCTGCTGGCGTGTTTGTAAACAGCGGGTCGGCATTGAGGAATTTTGATGGTGTGTAATTGCAGAACCAATGTCCAAAAGCGTTTGTCTTTCGTATACAATAAGGCAGACAACATCCAAGACAAAAAAAACCTAAAAACTGTAAACAAAACAAACAATAAACTGCTGTGTTGTGTCAGAGCTTGCAATGCAGCAGACATACTCGGTGCCATCCAGTCCATTGAGTGATGACAGAGTAAAGTGATGACGTAAATAATCAAGGCATTGATTTTATTGGTTCATATTATTGGATGATATTATTGGATGATATCCTGAGGTAATTTTTGGATGAAGAGGCCATCCTCAAAGAGAACAGAAACTGTATAAAATAGGCATGTTCTAAAATGTAACTTCAGATGCTTCATGATCCATATTGGCTTTGTTATTTTTATAATAGTCTATTTTTGGAATTAGAAACTTTGCACCTCCTAAAAATTTTTGACTCAACCATTCTTCAAATGCCGTTCTGAAGAAATCTTCTACAAAAACGGCCAGGCCATGTCTCTGCCTCCAGCCCAGTAAAATGGAACTCTCACTAGTGTTGGGCCTCATGTATTCAGGTACAAGACAAAGGCTGGCCTAACACAGTTGTAAATCCTTACTGAGGCCTTCAGACACTTTCATAAATCTAACTGATAAAAACCACACCAAAATCAAACAAAGAGAGTACAAAACAGACTGCATTTGCCATGAAGCTTTGCTCATTTTCCAAAGGATCGAATTCCTATTGGATGAGGCATATGACAGAACACCCCTCAACCATGATGTCATCGGCAGTAGAAATACTTCTGAGATCATTCTGGGCATTGCTTCCTGCTACTTTGCATGCCGAACATAGACGCAGCTCATCGCTGCCCTCAGGTATAGCCTCGTTGCACAAGGAAGTAACGTACGACTTGAAACTGTGTTTCAAATGCCATACAATCTCCATCTTGCCTGGACGAGTTGCGATTACTCTGTGTTCCACCAAACACTAACGGATCCAAAGGAGACAGCCGAGCAATCCGCATCTTCAACCGTTTGCCTGCAGGAAAGATTTCTCTTCCATCTTCAACCGAGTTGACGTCACTGATTTCTCCGCCAGCCCGCCGAGAATCAGCAGCAGTACCGCCAGCCGACAGAGTGAGAAAACGAGCCTCGAGGAACCGAGTCGGAGTCAAATAATGGATGAACACCCATTCTACCTGCGTCCTTATGCGGTTGAAGTAAGAGGTTACGTCTGGGCAGAGATAGAATATTATAGAGTGTTATTCTTATGTATAATGGTTATTGCTTGTACAGTTTACAGACAACCAAGTCTGCTCACTGCTGTTAATAATACTTAAGGTATTACTGTAACATACTGTTATCACGATTGAGATTTGCTGTGTTGTAATCCAACCACATTGGACTGTTGTGTATTTACGCCATCGCGGATGAGACTGGCACACTGTGTGCGGGATGGGTTGCGAGCCGTTCACCGCATCTCTGAGTGAAAACTAACAGTTTCCTTCTCTCTCACTCACTCACACACACACACACACACACACACACACACACACACACAAAACACATACATATCTTCCTCATGTGTTATATGATTATTTTTTGTTACTATAGATAATCATGTCACTGTTTAGTTTGTGTATTGACTGTATTGAATATTAATTGATATTACTGCATCAATTTAAGTTTTTATATTTCAAAGAGAAGTGATTTTGTTTGCATACACGTGTCAAAGGCTGGCAGGGGATGCCAGTGCTCGGATTAAAGCCTACATTGTTCCCTTTTGAAATTGTATGTTCTCCGGACATTGATTTTCCTAAGAGAACAATCTAATATTGAGACTGTTATACTGTCTGGTTATTAGTCCCTGATTCCAGGGTGGTGCCCCGGCGATATTAATCCTTATTAATATTCTATTGATTTTGATCATTGACAATTATCTTTGATTATTGTTGAATTTGAAGGATCAATAAGCTAGTGATAATGTTTATCAATATTCAATGTTCCATTAATTTTAATAATTAATTAATTATTATCTTTGATAATAGTTAATATTCTATTGAATTTGATAATTTGGTAGTTTTCTTTGATGATTGTTGATTTAAAGGATTATAAAGCTAACATTGATTCTATTGACTTTAATAATTGATAATTACTGTATCTATGATAATTATCAATTATTGCTACTAATCAAACCCGCTCCTAAACGTAGAGCCCTACACTAGTAGTGAAGGGGTTACTGGTGAGCGTGACCACATTAAAGAAATCCTACTGTTCATGCAGTGTGGTGAGGTCTCCCACCAGTGTAAGTGTAACTTGCACCACAATGGGGGCAGCCCACTGGTCTAATCCGCGAATACTTATCACACAAACATGAAACATATGTCTAAAGAAATCTTAAAATGTCTACTTTTAAATAAAACAATTCAATTTAAAACAAATATTCTCCTGCAATGTAATCTGTATGAAACAAAGCAATGTACAGTTTCTCAGCTAATTATACCTAATGTGATTCCACCCACCAGCAGAGTGCGCTATTTATGCGGTAGTGTGCTGAGGCGATCAATGTAAATGGTAAATGCCCCAACAGTGTCTTAAGAAGCATCAAGTTATCATCAGATTCATTCACTTTCCAGCACGTTTAGAAGATGTCACAGTACACAGGCAAGGAAGCTCTACAGATGTTCTTGGACAGTGATGAAGAGTTAACATTTTCCTCAGAAGAAGAGCGGGACTCCGACGATGAACGTTTGTATTTTGAAGAGAGACTTGATCCAGCCGAGGAAACAATTTCGTATGAGTAATTCTTTACATACATTAGTTGATATGCTATTTTATATAAAAATATACATATTTTACTAGTTGGACTACTGCCAGACAAATTTTAAATATGTCCTAATAGGCACGCGCATGCGTAAACCTTCACAAAAGCTTACTGGGATAACTCCGTCGAATTGATCCCCAATCCTTGATTTTCTTCTTTCACATTAGTTCATAAACCTAAATTTTAAACTTTACAAACGTGTGAACATATCTCCGATACTACTCTTCATAAAAAACAATCAGATTTCTTTGATATCGCTACTTATATCCAACTTTCCGAACTTCCGCTACTAGTCTTAGCCCGCTAGCACTGCACGCGTGGTCTCTCGCCTATCGATCGTCTTACTTACACCTGTATAACTGAAAGCTATAATTCGCCATTATAGCACATCTGCTATAATGGCGAATATAGCGGATGTGTGTCTAACGCTACCTCTGTGTGCAGGTGAAGACACCTTTGAACTACATTCGGTGCAGTTGGAGCTCGAATCCGTCGAGAGGCAGATCCACGACCTGCTAGATAGACAGGCCGAGCTGCGAGATCGGCGGTCCGCGCTTGAAACATCACGCGCCGATGCTCACAGGTCAGTGGTTAATAATTTTTTGACTCCGACCTCGTCTACTCCGTGTGTTTCTCTGCACAAGTCCAGAGCAACCAGGACGCGATCATCCCTGGCTTCATTCACTCCGGCACCGACACATCACCACGGACCCTGGGTGATTCCACGGCGGAAGACGCGAGCCAGGACCAGACCAAGGACCTCCCCGCCACTCCCGGCTTTCGAGATCTCCACCCGGAACCGCTTCTCACCTCTTCGCGAGTCACAGTATTTGCTGTCCCAACTTAATTGATATAAGTACCAATGTAGAACATTATATAGAAACTGTGTCTATTCCTCGTTTAGTAAAGCCAAACAATACATCTACTGTAGGATCTAGGAAAAATCTAATTGTAAATATAGCTGCAAGCAGCAATGCGATTCCTCCTCAAAATGGCAAATCATTTAAAATTGATCAGTAGAGGGTTGGGGTTAAACCGTCCCATTGAAGGAATCCAAAAAACAAGTCTTTCTGTCTGAATCTTAAACTAAACATTTTCAGTGTACAGGAAAATCCATCATGCCGGACCTTATGGATCCTGGATGGTTTTTTGTTTACAATGAGAAATGAGGTATGTTCACCAGGTTTCAGAAGAACTAAATAAATGGGGTGAAAATACAATCACTTTGAAAAAATGACATTTGGGCATGGTCTGATGCACCCCCTAAGGGTGAATGTGGACCATTCTTGGTTTCAGTGTTACTGTTGGCCTGTAGTATCAATGTACCAAATTAGTAAATTTTGGAACAGAAAATGAGAATTTTGGACATGGCCTATAGCGCCCCCTGAGGGTGAATGTGGGCCATTCTTGGTTTGTGGGTTCCTGTTGGCCTGTAGTATCAATATACCAAATTAGAAAATTTTTGACCAGAAAATGGGAATTTTGGGCGGAAATGTAGCGCCCCCTAAGGGCGAATGTGGGCCATTCTTGGTTTGTGGATTCCTGTTGGCCTGTAGTATCAATATACCAAATTAGTACATTTTTGACCATAAAAACGGGAAATTTGGGCATAGCCTGTAGCGCCCCCTAAGGGCGAATGTGGGCCATTCTTGGTTTGTGGATTCCTGTTGGCCTGTAGTATCAATATACCAAATTAGTACATTTTTGACCATAAAATGGGAAATTTGGGCATAGCCTGTAGCGCCCCCTAAAGGCGAATGTGGGCCATTCTTGGTTTGTGGATTCCTGTTGGCCTGTAGTATCAATGTACCAAATTAGAATATTTTTGACCAGTATATGTTAATTTTGGGCATGGCCTGTAGCGACTATGGGCAAATGTGAGCCATTCTTTGTGTAGTACTTCAGAACTAGAAAAAAAAGTCAAGACAAACTTTGATGTTGGCTTGAGAAAGACCGAACTTTGAACCAAGACTGGAACTCGATGATAACAATAAAACAAGATCACAGCAAAAATATTAAATAAATGCAATAAATTGAAAATTATTTAAGCTCTCCATGTCATTATACCACATACGTCATTCACTAAGATTTTCATTTTGTCCTAAGACTTCATTGCATGCTTTGTAAAAATAAGTGAATGTTAAAGGGATATTTGATCATTTCCTCACCCTCATGCAGTCCCAGATGTGTATGACTTTCTTCTGCTGAAATTGAATGAAGATGTTTAGAAGAATATATCAGCTCTGTTGTAAGTAAATGAGAAGTGGTGAGAAACAGATCATTAAGTAAGTCATTTTTTTAACTATAAATCGCTACTTTGTCTTTCAGAAGCGCACTTCTCTCTTAAGAGTTCTTTTTCTGTTTTTTTTTTTTTTTTTTTTTTTTTGTGATTTACATAACCAAATCATCCCTTCTGGGCAGGGAGGAGTATTTATAGTAAATAAAAGAAAAATGTTTTTTTTTTTTTTTTTTTTAAATACAATTTTTTTTAATCATATATATATATAGGTCTGTTTCTAACCCATGCTTATAATATCACTTCTGAAGGCATGGATTAAACCACTGGAGTGGCATGGATTATTTTATGCTGCATTTGTGATTTTTTGTAGCTTCTGAGTTCTGATCACCATTCAAGTGCATTGAAAGGTCCAACAGTGTTGAGATATTCTTCTAAAAAGCTTAATTTGTGTTCACCAGAAGAAAGAAAAATAATACACATCTGGGATGGAATGAGAGTAAGTAAATGATGAGAGAAATTTATTTTGGGGGTAAATACCATTTGTACTTTTTATTTACTTGGAATGTCAATGTTCAGGACGAAAGCTCAATTGTTTCTGTCTCTTTAAGAGATGGTTATCGCATGCATTCAAGGCACAGTTTGTTTCATTGAGTTTAATCTTTTGAGAACTGTGAAGTCTCATTATTTATTGCGTGAATGTTCAAACAGGGAAGTGTTAAAAACACATAGAACAGACAAACCTTCGTGAAGATGCGAGTAAAAATGAGATCGCCTCACGGAGCGCGTGCTGTAAGACGACGCTGATAATCAATCTCGGAAGTGTTGATACTAGATTTAGATTCCCGATTTCTTCATCAACTGTTTATGTTCACTTGAGACAAAACAGACAACACAATATATCATGTAATTTGACATTTTGTTGAATGAAATTGTCCGTTCAAACGCAAGAAGAAGCGAATGCGATCTCTCATCGGGGCTCGTGAGTTAGACGTGACGCTGCTCGCTGTTTCACATAAACAGTTTTGCAATTTGTTGAGTTGAATGGTGTAAAATCGCTTGAAAGTTCAAACAGGAAAGTGTTAAAAACACATACAACAGACAAACATTGCTCGCACTGAAGATGTGTTCATTTAAGAAAAGTGTTCGCGGAGTTTCACTTGATTTTTCTGACGTGTATCAGACCGCTAAGACAGATTCGGCGCACCCGGGTTATTTTCGTTATTTTACAAAAGCTCAAGGTTTTGTTGTTATTATAAGTGTACACAAATAAAATTAGACCTTTTATAGTTTGTAATGATCTCTTCCATGTATCTGAATTGGCAAAAATGACGCAGTATTTTGTTTAAGTTTTTTCCGCTGTTTAGAACAATGCATCTGAAAGGACGTCACAGCGCCAGTGTTGACCCCCGTAATAATGCCAGAATTCAATAATGATTCCCGATTTCAAACTCCTCGCAAACATTTATTTGAGTTGTATGCCATTTGTTGAGTTGAATAGTGTAAAATCGCTTGAATATTCAAACTGGGAAGCAGAAAAACACATCTCACTGACCTTGTGCAGTAACTCTCATCGGGGCTCGTGCGTTAGACGCGACGCATCTCGCGGTTTCACACAAAACTGCTCACAAACATTTATTTTAGTTGTTTTACCATTTGTTGAGATGAATAGTATAAAATCGCGTGAATGTTCCAAATGTCAAGCATTAAACACACACAATTGACATACCTTTGTGCAAACGCAGGCAAAATTCTTCTAGCTTAGAAAGTCGGGAGCTCCACCCACTAGTAGACAGAATTGCTCCATTAGAGAGATTTCTCCAGTAAAAGTGCATTTGGTAGACAGAGTTACACCAGCAGAGGGAGCCTCTTTGCTCAGCCAATGTAAGTGAATGGGATTTTACTTGTAGACCGTATTAATCCAGTAGAGGGGGCATTTTTGCTCAGCCATTGTAAATCAATGGGATTTTTTACATTTTTGATCGTCATTTATATAAAAAGCTTAAGTCGCATCAGGTAAAAAAAGACATTCCAGCAAACTTCAGAACAGTCCCCAGGTCTGTGGCAAGTTGGGTACTTATAGCATTAAAGCACTTGGAGGTAAGGTTGTTGAAATTTTAGTAAGTAAAATAGTATTAATAATAATAATAATAATAATAATAAATGTATGTAACATAACAATATGTTGGCTTTCTCAAGCCAACATAGTTATGTCATCTTGAAGCATGTTAGGTTTGAAAACCATCCGTCAAAATTACATTTGGTTTATTGACACTAATATATTGAGGCAATGTGGTCATTTACATAAATACGCACCTTTCAGCCATTTTGTATTGTATTCATTTTTGCTAAGTAACAAATTGAAAGACATCAATTGTACACATGGGTACCAAATGTCAAGTAAATTGGATCTGCGGTTCAAGAGAAGAAGAGTTTTAAATGTTTCACCAAATTTTCACTGTACAGGACAATCCATCACGCAGAACCTTATGGGTCCTTGAGGCTTTTTTGTTCCCAATGAGAAATGAGGCAAGTATACCAAGTTTTAGAATATTTGGAAAACTGGGGTGAAAATGCCATCATTTTGAAAATGTGACATTTGGGCGTGGCCTGTAGTGAACCGCTAAGGGCGAATGTCGGCTATTCTTTGCACAGTACTTCAAAGGGATGTTATCTTGAAGCATGTCAGGTTTAAAATCCCTCAGTCAAAATTACATTTGATTTATTGACTTATATATTGATTAAATGCGGAAATTTACATAAACACGCCCCTTTCAGCCATTTTTAATCGTACCTTATGGGTCCTTGAGGCTTTTTTGTTCCCAATGAGAAATGAGGCAAGTATACCAAGTTTTAGAATATTTCGAAAATTGTGGTGAAAATGCCATCATTTTGAAAATGTGACATTTGGGCGTGGCCTGTAGCGAACCGCTAAGGGCGAATGTGGGCAATTCTTTGCACAGTACTTCAAAGGGATGTTATCTTGAAGAATGTTAGGTTTGAAAAACCCTGGGTCAAAATTACATTTGATATATTGACATATATATTGATTAAATGTGGACATTTACATAAACACGCCCCTTTCAGCCATTTTATATCGTATTCATTTTTGCTAAGTAACGTTTTCAAAGACATCAATTCTACACATGCGTACCAAATTTCAAGTATATTGGAGCTACGGTTCAGGAGAAGAAGAGTTTTGTAGGTTTTGGCAAATTTTCACTGTACAGGAAAATCCATTAGGGCAGAAGTTATGGGTCCTTGAGGCTTTTTTGTTCCCCATGAGAAATGAGGCATGTACACCAGGTTTGAGAATAATTGGACAAATGGCTTGGAAATGCCATGACTTTGAAAATATTTTTTTGGGGCGTGGCCTGTAGCGCCACCTATGGGCGAATGTGGGCCATTCTTGGTTTTGGGGTACCCGTTGGCATGGAGTATCAATGTGCCAATTTAGAAAATTTTTGACCAGTGACTTTTTGAGATATTGGGGCTCAAGGAGAATAATAATAATAATAATAATAATAATAATAAATATAGCTGCAAGCAGCAATGCGATTCCTCCTCAAAATGGCAAATCATTTAAAATTGTTCAGTAGAGGGTTGGGGTTAAACTCTCCCAATGAAGAAATTCAAAAAACGTGTCTTTCTGTCTGAATCCTAAACTAAACATTTTCAGTGTACAGGAAAATCCATGATGCTGGGATCTTATGGATCCTGGAGGCTTTTTTGTTTACAATGAGAAATGAGTTATGTACATTAAGTTTCAGAAGAACTGAAAAAATGGGGTGGAAATGCCATCACTTTGAATGTGGGACATTGGGGCATAGCCTGTAGCGCCCCCTAATGGTGAATACGGGCAATTCTTGGTTTGTGAGTTCCTGTTGGCCTGTAGTATCAATGTACCAAATTAGAACATTATTGACCAGAAAATGGGAATTTTGGACATGGCCTATATCGCCCCCTAAGGGTGAATGTCGGCCATTCTTGGTTTGTGGGTTCCCGTTGGCCTGTAGTATCAATGTACCAAATTTGAAAATGTTTGACCAAAAAATAGGACTTTAAGGCATAGCCTGTAGCGCCCCCTAATGACGAATATGGGCAATTCTTGGTTTGTGGGTTCCTGTTGGCGTGCAGTATCAATGTACCACATTACAACATTTTTGACCAGAAAATGGGAATTTTTGACATGGCCTATAGCGCCCCCTAAGGGTGAATGTGGGCCAATCTTGGTTTGTGAGTTCCTGTTGGCCTGTAGTATCAATGTACCAAATTTGAAAGTTTTTGACAAAAAAAAAATAGCAATTTGGGAATGGCCTTTAGCGCCCCCTAAGGGCGAATGTGAGACATTCTTGGTTTGTGGATTTCTGTTGGCCTGTAGTGTCAATATACCAAATTAGAACATTTTTGACCATAAAATGGGAATTTTAGGCATAGCCTGTAGCGCCCCCTAATGGCGAATATGGGCAATTCTTTGTTTGTGGGTTCCTGTTGGCCTGTAGTATCAATGTACCAAATTAGAACATTTTTGACCAGCAAATGGGAATTTAGGGCGTGGCCTGTAGCGCCCCCTAAGGGCGAATGTGGGCCATTCTTGGTTTGTGGATTCCTGTTGGTCTGTAGTATCAATATACAAAATTAGAACATTTTTGACCAGAAAATGGGAATTTTGGGCTTGGCCTGTAGCGCCCCCTAAGGGAGAATGTGGGATATTCTTTACGCAGTACTTCAGAGTGATGTCATCTTGAAGTATATATATATATATATATATATATATATATAGGTCTGTTTCTAACCCACACCTATAATATCACTTCTGAAGGCATGGATTAAACCACTGGAGTGGTATGGATTACTTTTATGCTGCATTTATGTGATTTTTGTAGCTTCTGAGTTCTGATCACCATTCAAGTCATTGAAAGGTCCAACAGGGTTGAGATAATCTTCTAAAAAGCTTAATTTGTGTTCACCAGAAGAAAGGAAATAATACACATCTGGGATGGAATGAGGGTGAGTATACGATGAGAGAAATTTATTTTTGGGGTAAAAACCATTTGTAGGCCTACTTTTTATTTACTTGGAAAATTGTTACTGTCTCTTTAAGAGGATTTTAAACGCATTTCATTCAAGGCACAGTCTGTGCGGCTTGTTTCATTGAGTTTAATCTTTTGAGAACTGTGAAGTCTCATTATTTTCGTGCTGTTACATCTGTATTCATTTCAGAGATTAATTGATTGAGATTGTGAAACTACATACAACCGACAAACCTCCATGAAGATGCGAGTAAAAATGAGATCGCCTCGCGCTGTCAGACACAACGCTGATAATCATTCTCGGAAGTGTTGATACTAGATTTAGATTCGCGATGTCTTCATCAACTGTTTATGTTCACTTGACAAAATATATCATGTAATTTGACATTTTGTTGTAAGAAATTGTCCGTTCAAACGCAAGAAGCAGCGAATGCGATCTCTCATCGGGGCTCGTGAGTTAGACGTGACGCTGCTCGCTGTTTCACACATATATTTATTTGAGTTGTTTTGCCATTTGTTGAGTTGAATGGTGTAAAATCGCTTGAAAGTTCAAACAGGAAAGTGTTAAAAACACATACAACAGACAAACATTGCTCGCATTGAAGACGCGAGTAAAAATTAGATCGCGTCACTATCGCGTGCTGTCAGAGAACACGCAGATGAAACATCATTCTCGGAAGTATTGATACTTTAGGATCGATCCGTCCATCCCTTCTTTCTTTAGACATATGTTTCATGTTTGTGTGATAAGTGTTCGCGGAGTTTCACTTGATTTTTCTGACGTGTATCAGACAGATTATCGCAAAGACAGATTCGGTTTACCCTGTTTATTTTCGTTATTTTACAAAAGCTCAAGGTTTTGTTGTTATTGTAAGTGTACACAAATAAAAGTAGACCTTTTACAGTTTGTAATGATCTCTTCCATGTATCTGAATGGGCAAAAATGACGCAGTATTTTGTTTAAGTTTTTTCCGCTGTTTAGAACAATGCATCTGAAAGGACATTACAGCGCCATTGTTGACCCCCGTAATAATGCCAGAATTCAATAATGATTCCCGATTTCAAACTCCTCGCAAAGATTTATTTGAGTTGTATGCCATTTGTTGAGTTGAATAGTGTAAAATCGCTTGAATATTCAAACTGGGAAGTAGTAAAACACATCTCACTGACCTTATTTGTGCAGTAACTCTCATCGGGGCTCGTGCGTTAGACGCGACGCATCTCGCGGTTTCACACAAAACTGCTCACAAACATTTATTTGAGTTGTTTTGCCATTTGTTGAGTTGAATAGTGTAAAATCGCTTGAATATTCAAACTGGGAAGCAGTAAAATACATCTCACTGACCTTGTGCAGTAACTCTCATCGGGGCTCGTGCGTTAGACGCGACGATTATCGCTGTTTCACACAAACTGCTCGAAAACATTTATATGAGTTGTTTTACCATTTGTTGAGATGAATAGTATAAAATCGCGTGAATGTTCCAAATGTCAAGCATTAAACACACACAATTGACATACCTTTGTGCAAACGCAGGCAAAATTCTTCTGGCTGAGAAAGTCGGGAGCTCCACCCACTAGTAGACAGAATTGCTCCATTAGAGAGATTTCTCCAGTAAAAGTGCATTTGGTAGACAGAGTTACACCAGCAGAGGGAGCCTCTTTGCTCAGCCAATGTAAGTGAATGGGATTTTACTTGTAGACCGTATTGATCCAGTAGAGGGGGCATTTTTGCTCAGCCATTGTAAATCAATGGGATTTTTTACATTTTTGATCGTCATTTATATAAAAAGCTTAAGTCGCATCAGGTAAAAAAAGACATAGCAGCAAACTTCAGAACAATCCCCAGGTCTGTGGCAAGTTGGGTACTTATAGTATTAAAGCTCTTAGAGGTGAGGTTGTTGAAATTTTAGTAAGTAAAATAGTATTAATAATAATAATAATAATAAATGTATGTAACATAACAATATGTTGGCTTTCTCAAGCACACATAGTTATGTCATCTTGAAGCATGTTAGGTTTGAAAAACCATCAATCAAATTTACATTTGGTTTATTGACACTAATATATTGAGGCAATGTGGTCATTTACATAAACACGCACCTTTCAGCCATTTTGTATTGTATTCATTTTTGCTAAGTAACAAATTGAAAGACATCAATTCTACACATGGGTACCAAATGTCAAGTCAATTGGATCTACGGTTCAAGAGAAGAAGACTTTTGTAGGTTTTGGCAAATTTTCACTGTACAGGACAATCCATTAGGGCAGAAGTTATGGGTCCTTGAGGCTTTTTTGTTCCCAATGAGAAATGAGGCAAGTATACCAAGTTTTAGAATATTTGGAAAATTGGGGTGAAAGTGCCATCATTTTGAAAATGTGACATTTGGGCGTGGCCTGTAGCGAACCGCTAAGGGCGAATGTCGGCAATTCTTTGCACAGTACTTCAAAGGGATGTTATCTTGAAGCATGTCAGGTTTAAAATCCCTCAGTCAAAATTACATTTGATTTATTGACTTATATATTGATTAAAAGTGGACATTTACATAAACACGCCCCTTTCAGCCATTTTTAATCGTACCTTATGGGTCCTTGAGGCTTTTTTGTTCCCAATGAGAAATGAGGCAAGTATACCAAGTTTTAGAATATTTCGAAAATTGTGGTGAAAATGCCATCATTTTGAAAATGTGACATTTGGGCGTGGCCTGTAGCGAACCGCTAAGGGCGAATGTGGGCAATTCTTTGCACAGTACTTCAAAGGGATGTTATCTTGAAGAATGTTAGGTTTGAAAAACCCTGGGTCAAAATTACATTTAATATATTGACATATATATTGATTAAATGTGGACATTTACATAAACACGCCCCTTTCAGCCATTTTTATATCGTATTCATTTTTGCTAAGTAACGTTTTCAAAGACATCAATTCTACACATGCGTACCAAATTTCAAGTATATTGGAGCTACGGTTCAGGAGAAGAAGAGTTTTGTAGGTTTTGGCAAATTTTCACTGTACAGGAAAATCCATTAGGGCAGAAGTTATGGGTCCTTGAGGCTTTTTTGTTCCCCATGAGAAATGAGGCATGTACACCAGGTTTGAGAATAATTGGACAAATGGCTTGGAAATGCCATGACTTTGAAAATATTTTTTTGGGGCGTGGCCTGTAGCGCCACCTATGGGCGAATGTGGGCCATTCTTGGTTTGGGGGTACCCGTTGGCATGGAGTATCAATGTGCCAATTTAGAAAATTTTTGACCAGTGACTTTTTGAGATATTGGGGCTCAAGGAGAATAATAATAATAATAATAATAAATATAGCTGCAAGCAGCAATGCGATTCCTCCTCAAAATGGCAAATCATTTAAAATTGTTCAGTAGAGGGTTGGGGTTAAACTCTCCCAATGAAGAAATTCAAAAAACGTGTCTTTCTGTCTGAATCCTAAACTAAACATTTTCAGTGTACAGGAAAGTCCATGATGCCGGGATCTTATGGATCCTGGAGGCTTTTTTGTTTACAATGAGAAATGAGTTATGTACATTAAGTTTCAGAAGAACTGAAAAAATGGGGTGGAAATGCCATCACTTTCAATGTGGGACATTGGGGCATAGCCTGTAGCGCCCCCTAATGGTGAATACGGGCAATTCTTGGTTTGTGAGTTCCTGTTGGCCTGTAGTATCAATGTACCAAATTAGAACATTATTGACCAGAAAATGGGAATTTTGGACATGGCCTATATCGCCCCCTAAGGGTGAATGTCGGCCATTCTTGGTTTGTGGGTTCCCGTTGGCCTGTAGTATCAATGTACCAAATTTGAAAATGTTTGACCAAAAAAATAGGACTTTAAGGCATAGCCTGTAGCGCCCCCTAATGATGAATATGGGCAATTCTTGGTTTGTGGGTTCCTGTTGGCGTGCAGTATCAATGTACCACATTAGAACATTTTTGACCAGAAAATGGGAATTTTTGACATGGCCTATAGCGCCCCCTAAGGGTGAATGTGGGCCAATCTTGGTTTGTGAGTTCCTGTTGGCCTGTAGTATCAATGTACCAAATTTGAAAGTTTTTGACAAAAAAAAATTGCAATTTGGGAATGGCCTTTAGCGCCCCCTAATGGCGAATATGGGCAATTATTTGTTTGTGGGTTCCTGTTGGCCTGTAGTATCAATGTACCAAATTAGAACATTTTTGACCAGCAAATGGGAATTAAGGGCGTGGCCTGTAGCGCCCCCTAAGGGTGAATGTGGGCCATTCTTGGTTTGTGGATTCCTGGTGGTCTGTAGTATCAATATACAAAATTAGAACATTTTTGACCAGAAAATGGGAATTTTGGGCTTGGCCTGTAGCGCCCCCTAAGGGAGAATGTGGGATATTCTTTACGCAGTACTTCAGAGTGATGTCATCTTGAAGTATATATATATATTAGGGCTGTCAAAATTAGCGCGTTAATAACGCATTAACTAAAATTCATTTTAACGACACTAATTTTTTTAACGCGCGATTAACGCAACGCGCAATATCTGTTTGACCCGTGGACTAGCCCGTAGTTGGAGAGTTAGAGATGCACGTAAAGTGATAGATGTAAAGAATTCTGCAGCAAACAGAAATGGAGAAAGAAAATTGGGTCTTCTGAACGGAAAATTCATATACAAAACGATGTCTGATGGTTCTGTCGACAAGACAAATGTTGTCTGCATTTATTGTCGATGTGAATTAAGTTATCACCGCAGCACGTCGAGTTTAAAATATTGTTCAGAAAAAGCGAGCTGCCCTGTCATCTGAAAATGTAAACAGGCTCGTCTGTTTGAGCAACTGGCTCAGTGCAAAGAAAGAGAAATAATGGGAACCTGTGGTTTTTCTATATTCTTTTCCCCATGTGTTTAATAGACATGAACAAAATTCTTTGAAAAACATATATGACCTTTGATAGATGTCTAGTCTTCATGCTATGTTGAGTATGGTTTCACTAATAATAAACATGCATTTGCATAAAGCATCCATATTTGTCCACACCCATGTTGATTAATGTATTCAAAACTTGAAAAGTATTAATTTAAGGTACATTTAGAACTGATAAAAATGTGCGATTAATCGCGAGTTAACTCATGACAATCATGCGATTAATCGCGATTAAATATTTTAATCGATTGACAGCCCTAATATATATATATATATATATATATATATATATATATATATATATATATATATATAGGTCTGTTTCTAACCCACACCTATAATATCACTTCTGAAGGCATGGATTTAACCACTGGAGTGGTATGGATTACTTTTATGCTGCATTTATTTGATTTTTGTAGCTTCTGAGTTCTGATCACCATTCAAGTCACTGAAAGGTCCAACAGGGTTGAGATAATCTTCTAAAAAGCTTAATTTGTGTTCACTAGAAGAAAGAAAATAATACACATCTGGGATGGAATGAGGGTGAGTATACGATGAGAGAAATTTATTTTTGGGGTGAAAACCATTTGTAGGCCTACTTTTTATTTACTTGGAAAATTGTTACTGTCTCTTTAAGAGGATTTTAAACGCATTTCATTCAAGGCACAGTCTGTGCGGCTTGTTTCATTGAGTTTAATCTTTTGAGAACTGTGAAGTCTCATTATTTTCGTGCTGTTACATCTGTATTCATTTCAGAGATTAATTGATTGAGATTGTGAAACTACATACAACCGACAAACCTCCATGAAGATGCGAGTAAAAATGAGATCGCGCTGTCAGACACAACGCTGATAATCATTCTCGGAAGTGTTGATACTAGATTTAGATTCGCGATTTCTTCATCAACTGTTTATGTTCACTTGAGACAAAACAGACAATATATCATGTATGGTTGTATGAAAGTGTCCGTTCAAACGCAAGAAGAAGCGAATGCGATCTCTCATCGGGGCTCGTGAGTTAGACGTGACGCTGCTAGACGTGAGCAGGGAAGCGCATTTCACTGAATTTACGATGTTACACGTATAAACCTTCATCAACCCGTTAATCCAAAACGCAAATGCCGTTATTTTGCGTCTCTCGCTCCTGCTTGTGATTGACAAAGCTGTCAAACGGGACAATTTGCAAGCGTGCAAGTTTGGATCGGTCTTTTCACGTTTTAATAATTTGCAGTGTTCGACATCTACGTTCAAATCGAGCGGTGCAATATGCAATTCATCCAAAATAATTACAAAGTTATTTTCGCTCTTGTTCTACATATTTTTTTCAAGCGTCAGGTGATGTTTCTACAGTATTAATTTTCCTGCGCCACCACGAACAGAGTTGGAAATAAAACACGCATCCGGGCATTCAGATGGGTTAAAAAAAACTGCTTAAAAAACATCTGAACAGCGTCTGCTCTCGGTCTCACATTAATTCAGGTGGATTTTTCACAAGCGACAACATTGGCAAACAAAAGTGCTAGCTAATGTTTAATTAGCAAGTTTCACCGAAATGTATTAAAAATAGAGGCTAGCTGCCTGTCCGATGAACAAATAGAGTCACGTCATTTTTTTCCAGAAATAACTAGCAATACTCCTGCAAATAAATGCTTCGTAACTAAAACGTTTTGACTTTCAATAGAAAATATAGACAACACATGTTCTTACCTTGCAAAAATCGCCTCAGTATTTAATTTGAAGCAGTAAATCCAACACTGGAGTAAATCTCTCGTGATATCACCTTCCCATTGAAATGAAGGAAGACGGTGATGACGAAACAGTTATTATTCTTGCCCAGTAACCCCTTAACCAATCACATGTGCCTTTAGCTTTTATTGTCATGAGTATCTGGGCAGATTTCAGAAATAAAATCCCCTTAACCAATCACATGTGCCTTTAGCTTGTATTGTCATGAGTATCTGGGCAGATTTCAGAAATGAAATCGGTGATTGGACGACGATGAAACTGAGACAGGAACCATGGGAATAATTGTTCCCAAATTTGAACGCTCTGGCTGTAAATGGTTAAAGGTTGTTAAAAATTGCATCCGCCACTCAGTTGATGTATATATTGAGTGGGGACACATTGTTTGCTTTTTTTCTGGGATTCGACTGCAAAAGAGCTCAAGCAACTGTTGAACTCAGTCCCTGCCCATTCTGGACTCAGACCTGTTGTAAATCATTGAAGAATGAGGCTTGGATGCCCTCTATTGGACATTTCTTGTAATTGCCACTCAGAGAATTAACAGCCAGTGGATTAGACATGGGTTTTCTTGTCCTTTTCCATTTCAGTTGATATTTTGACTGTATTTTCTTGATCTAAAATGTACAAAATATTGAAGATATCAAGGATACCTTCGGAATTGAAAATGTGCAATGCCTTGACATTAGTCTGTATTTTTCGAGCATGTTCAGGGCGGTGCTTAAGGCGCTGGCGAAGTTTTGTCACTTTGCCAGCTAGATGCGTGACTGTTTCAACAAGGTCCGGTACCCAAACTGGGTGAGGCGGGGCTTTAGTTATTTGTTGTATTCACCTGCTACGGCGTGTGTAACATTTTTCTGTCAACTCTGCATACAGGTGAAACTCGAAAAATTAGAATATCGTGCAAAAGTTAATGTAACCCATACTATGTTGAACACAAGAGGGCAGTATAGCCCTATGTATTACATCACAAGACCCCCTCCCTTCCTACTCCTCACACACTCTCTAGGCAGCACCGCACTAGAGCACACTATGCAGTATACTTACCTTGGGCTGATTATCACTGCATCAGGGAGTTTCAGTAAGGCAATGAAAAGCTCGAAGAGCTCCATACGCTATTAAGAAAAAGTTCTATAATACTGAATTACCAATTCCAATCTGGTGTAAGATCTTTGATAATGTCATACAGCCCATAGCGCTGTATGGAAGTGAGGTATGGGGTCCACTCAGTGATCAGAACTACACTAGATGGGACAAACATCCAACAGAAGCCCTACACACAGAATTCTGCAAATTAATTCTAAAATTGCAAAGGAAAACACCCCAATAATGCATGCAGGGCAGAATTAGGACGATTCCCATTGATTATTAACATACAAAAAAGATCTCTACATTTTTGGAAGCATTTAAGATCAAGTCCCACAGAGTCGCTACATTATAAAATGCTACAAACCCAAGAACTGAACCCTGATAACAGTCCCCTCAGTCAACTGGTTCTGAGACTCAATAACCCGGTTAACACTACTAACAGTAACCAGCCTCAGACCAGCACTGCTTTACAACCAAACATCAGAATAAATCAGATCATCAAACAATCTCAAATCACCTGTCTGGAACATTGGGATCAAGAAACTAAAACACAAAGCAAATTACAATTCTATCAGACTCTAAAATCAAAGTATGAATTGGAAGAGTATCGCCTGACTGACTTGAGATACAAAGCAGAGACAGATCCTGAGCAAGTACAGGCTCAGTGAGCACAGTCTCGCCATCGAGAGAGAGACAGACAGTGAGAGAGAGAGAGAGAGACAGACAGTGAGAGAGAGAGACAGACAGATCCTGAGCAAGTACAGGCTCAGTGAGCACAGTCTCGCCATTGAGAGAGGCAGACAAAGAAAAACATGGTTACCCAGAGAAGAAAGGGTGTATGCTCACTGTACGACAGGTGAGGTTGAGACAGATGTGCACTTTCTCCTTCACTGCCCAAAATTTCAAGACACAAGGGACATTTATATAACTAAATTAACAAACATCATTGACAAATTTGCAACCAGAGAGAGGGACACACAGCAGCACTGGCTGCAAGATACGTTTTAACGTGTCACAACCTGAGAGACAGTGGGTGAATCTGTGTTATGTGTTTTACCCCCGTGTGCCACCCCAATGTTCATCACAGTGACCTTCAGTTTTTATGTGTGTATATTCATTTATGTGTAAGTATATGTCAGTTATTTAAACACTGTGGTCTTCAGCAGTTCTGAACCTGTTCTGTATTTATTTTTATTATTTATTTTTATATTTGTCAAATTTATTAATTATAGATTAAGGTGTAGATCTTTTTTTACACAGCCTCTGCTTTGGCAATAATGTATTGTTTGCATTCATGCCAATAAAGCCCCTTTGAATTGAATTGAATTGACAAAGGGAAGGACCTCCTAGATTGGAGAAGGGGTATGGGTGAGATGTAGGGGAGAGAGAGAGAGAGAGAGAGAAGGAAGTCTCTCTGGATCTCTGCCTCCTGGAAGCGCCGTCATGTAGCCCTTGGCCAGCTTGCCAGCATGCCAATGACACCGGGTGGTGGCACTGGACCCACTCTGCAATTCTCTGAGGAAGCTGGGAGATTAATTACTCCAGCGTCACCAGGTTGATGATATCCACGGCGCCGCGGGCTACCTCAGCCAGAAACCATTTCTGACAAGCATTCTAGAGCTGTTGTGCAAAAGCAAACAGGCGGCCATGTTTCCCAAACTTCAGGGACATGAAATGCTGGCAGTTCTGTTCAGGACAATGGACAAACTTTTGCATGATGGCCTTCTTCAGATCTCGATATTCGAGGAGGCTGGTGGCAGGAAGCTTTTGGGCCAATAGTTGTGCTTCCCCAGAGAGGAGTGATAATTATTTTATTACTCTTCAGTGTCAATCACCAAAATTAAACAAAAGGCCACTCAGTGGCCAAGTAATTACACTAATGAGTCAACAATTATTGTGGCACACACAGCAACAGTCTCTCCCTCTGGTCTCTCTCTGTCACTCCAAGGCCTCATGTGCCTTGGGGGATTAGGGGGTGGGTTCAATCACGAATAGTCACAAATTTGGGAGACCGGGTATAATTGTTACACTTTTTACTCCAGTAAATATTTATAGTTGGTTATTTTTAAGTCTTTTATGTATAGACACACTTTAAAGCATTGGCAACACAAAAGCTGTTGAATAGCTCCAATTTGACAGATTACATTTTTTGGGAGCCCTGTGTAGGTATGGAGTTTGCAGGGCACACAGACTGACTCTGAACTAGTTTCCTACCTGTGAAATGTATTGCAGGCTGATTAGTACTTCATTGGTGCACCTAAGCCAGACAAAATAAAGAAGGTATCAGTATTAATTCCACTCTACACAATGGTTGAGATTTTGGCCTATACGATTCCTAAAGTTTTCATATTTTGGATTTTTATATGCACACGTCAGATTATTTTTTAACAACAGAAATTTTATAATTTTTGTATTTTTGTTTTATGTTTTTCTGCTTTTAGTTCATATTTTGATTTTATTAACTTCATAATTTTGGTTTACTACTGTGCTGTACACTAACTTGTACATATTCAACTGTTTGCATTCAATTACTTTAGTACCGATACTTTGAAAAAAAAGAATATATAAATAAAGAGCCTAGAAGCGATGACGGGCCCAAGAACCATGGGTCCATTTCCACCTGGTGACTTTCGGAAAACAATGCAATGTAGACACATGCGTTTGGCATTTGACATTATTCTAAACAATTTTGAAGCAATTTTGGAAAAATTGCCATATTTCCTGCTGCCATTTGGTGGTGCTATGTCCTTTACAATTTTACATCAGCAGTGTCGACATTATTCTAAACAATTTTGAAGCAATTAATTTTAACATAAGAGGGCTATTTCAAAGTCTGTGTAATGTTACTGGACACAGGCAGACGAAGAGATGATGGTGAAGTGATGAACCCAAGAGCAGTTTTATTTACAGTTGTGAATTCCAAAAAACCCTAACAGAAATGTGAACTAAACATGAACATGAGCTTGATTGTACAAAAACTAGACTAAACATATGCTTGACTTAGCTTGGTTACATACACAATGGCAAACATGAGGGCTTAAATACAAGGACATGGTTAACAAGTAAACAAGACAACCAATCGCAAGACTAAACTATAAACAAGATTACAAGACTAAATGAACTTAAACCAATAAAAAGACAAGACTTATAACAAAGTAATCAACCAATGAACCAACTTGATGCCTGGTGGTCGCAGTTCCCTCAGCCTGGCTCAGTATATCGACCATGCCTTGTGGATTACTGGTCCTACGTTCACTGTGGGGGTGGTGGTCAACAAGCCAGCATCCCACGTCATGGTCCCATGCCTGCAACGATCAACGAGCTGGAAGCTTCATCTGTCCCAGTGCCAGAGTTGTCAGCCTCATCCGTTTTGAAATTATTCTAAAGAATTTAAAACAATGAATGTAAACATAATAGAGCTATTTCAAAATCAGTTAAAAGTGCCATATTTCCTGCTGCCAGTTGGTGGTGCTATGACCGTGATCCAGGTGTTCAAGTGTACATCCATGTGATCAGCCTCCATTACCAAACATACAGCTGAATTTTCATCAAAATCACACAATGCACACAGAATATCACTCTATGTTTCCCATTTTTCGCCTTAGATTTATTGCTTCACCATGGTGATACCATTCAAAATATCAAAAATCTGTTCGCAATTTAGCTTCTACAATGTCTTAACATGTTGTTGCACAAATTTAGTGCCAGTCACATTAATTCACTAGGAGGAGTATTTAAAAATTCAGAGCCAGCAATATTCAGAAAATCAAAAATGGACAACTTCCTGACAGGCAGAGGTAATGATAGTGTGTATTAAAGTTGTTCTGCTTGATGAGAACTATATATGAACCAATTGTGATGACTGTAGGTGAAAATGAGGGGTGCAACAGTACAAAGCCTTCCCCTGTTATTTTGTTAGACATGATCAGAGTACAGGAATGGGGCAGCTGGGCGTGGTCAAGCATCTGTCCAGAGAGAGAAAAAGTGGTAAGGGCGCTTACACCTGAGCTAAATTATGTCTAACACCTGTCTCTAATTTCAGTGAGCATGTGGAGAGTGGCATATAAACGGCCACGTGACCGCCAGTGAGAGAGAGAGAATCACGAGTGACCAGTGACTGGAGTGTCATATTAAATGTTTATTGTGAAGCTGAATGGTTTATATATTGAAATCTATAATGTTGTGAAGCTGAAGACTCAGATAAGTTTATGTTAACAAAGTTTGTGTCACATGTTAATTAAATTGGAGAGGACTACACAGACATAAAAAGGCAAATAAATAAAGAGCCTTACTGGACTGCATCACAGCCCCCTGTCTCGTCCTTTCCACAAGGACTTAAAGCTCAGATCTCAGTCTGTCTGCATCAATGAAATTGCCATAACTATTCATGAAATCTTGAAATACATAATCAGGAAACACCTTATTCATTTAATCAAATTTTCTTTGGTCAAGGAGTTCAAGAAAATGTTTACTTCCCAAATTTGAAAAGCAAAGAGAAATCTGCTCAATTAGGTTGTCTAAAATGGCCATGTATAGACTTTGGTAATGCTGCTGGGGATCCCGTAGCTGTGAGAGATCGCAACGCTTTCTCCAAACCATATTTTCCGGTTCCACTGGGAGGATTTCTGACTTTGTATTTGTATCCTTTCTGCTTTGCAAAAGTCATAAGGCTCTCAACCCTCTGTTTGCAAAAAAGAACATCCATAGCCCTCTGCTGCAAAATGTCAGACATCAGTTTCTGAGAAGATTTGCTCATATGTAACATAAAAACAAACACAAAATCTGAAGGAACCCTGGACATCGCACTATTGATGGTGTCCTCCCCTGTTATGCCCCCATCCTGTAGAATCCTTTCAAAAGTCTCCATAAGCCTCTCATAGTTATTAGCTGAAGTGTTTATAACCCAGATCCATCGAGTGGGAGCATTTATAGACATCTGTGAGCATCCTGTGGACTCAGGAAAGTGTTTTGTTTTTATATACATGTTATACATACATTGCCAGAACCTCTGTTAATTCCCTGTATTTTCTCTTATTGGCAGAATCAATTCCCTCCTCCTCTGAAAGCTAGCTCCTGATGACCAAGCAAAGATGTTATATCAATTAGGCGACTCAGGATTGCCCTATTCTTTTTAACAGTTTCATTGTGCCACTCATCGTTTGCCCTCATCAATGGCATTGTGCACACACACCCTGCCAAGCAAACTCAGCTGTGCACATGAACTTAATGCTCTTTCCCATTTTTATGTCTTTTATATGCTCTGTCAAATTAGCCAGTTCTGTAAAGCCCACCCCGACCAAATAGCGCATCCCTTAGAAGGTTTTATCAAGAGACATGGCCAGCAATACATTCGCTGGGTCACAGAACTACCAGTCAGACATTCAAATTTGCTATACCATGAATGCTGAAAGGACCTGTTTTTGCTGCCTTATTTCTGAACTAAATTAATCTTGGGCATTACCTCCTCATAGGTAAGGGCATCAAATGATTTCTCCAAAATTAAGTCAACAACATTAGCAGTATATGCCATTTTGCCTTCAAAAGCGGCTATGTTGCCAACTCACAAAACTCAAAAAATCTAAACTAGATAAACATATTGAATAATAAAAAAAGAAAAAATACAGAACCTGATATTTACAAATGTATTTACAACATATACATATGCCAATGGCAAAAGTGAAGATTTATAATCACTAAATTAACTGTGATAAATAAACCGCTGCTAACTTCATCTGCACCGCTGATCACTAACCGGATGATGGCGATTGTGTTTGAATCTGAAATGCTGTCACTCATGTACATCACCGCCTCAATGAATGGCAGTTTGCTATGTGGTTCAGCTCATTTGAGAGCTCAACCAATTATCAAATAGAAAAGCTGAGCATCTGGGCAGGATAAAAATAAATTGATTGAAAGCTCACTGTCCAATCAACAATCAGATCATTTCCCTCATGCAAATAGCGCTTATGAAGCTCTCATAGGGTGCTTCTCATTTCCTAAACTGTGCATTGAACGTTGTGTAATCGAACATCACGATAGTCTTGTATGATATTGCACACCTTTGTTACCTAAAATGTTGAACTGTGACAATAATTATCTGAGTTTGTGTGCAATTTGATAAATATGTCATTGCACAATTTTTTTATTAAATTTTAAGTGAAGTTGTGCTTCCTGTGTAGTCTTTAAGCAATCGCCACTGTCTCAACACAATGATTTTCTCTACAAGTATACCTGACTACAGCTTGTGTAACGGTCCCTTATGAATCGTTCTCACTGTGTTGTGTATGTGGAGCTGCACCTGCACATGGGGAAACCAAACTGGATCAGGATAGGCATGTCAGCATCACAGTCAGAGACATAAACAGCCCACAGCAGTTATCAGGAGTTCTGCTCTTTTTTTATTAAACTTGTTCAACTGTGATCGTATAGTGGAATGGTTATTTTTAACAAAAGTACAGTGATACATTTTTCACAATACTCTGTCTATTTCACAGTAAAATGTAAAATAAAATAAATTAAATCTTCAGCTTCTAAGGCATTTATGGTATATGAAAACACAGTATATGAGACAGTACAGTGTCTTCAACACCAGAATATTAACATTATACATTTTTCACATAACAAAAGTCAACATCAAATTCAGTATCAGTTACCTGCACATGGGGAAACCAAACTGAATCAGGATAGGCATGTCGGCATCACAGTCAGAGACATAAACAGCCCTACACAACGCACAGTAAGTCAGACGGAGGAATCGCATTAGAATCCATGCAAAATAAGCTACATTTAGCATTCAGCTCTGAGCCTAAAACTAACGACTCACTCGACGCCAAACAAACGGCACTCATCTCTAAATTACATCACAACAAAATTACAGTAAAATAAAACAATGTGTGGTGGGCTTTAAGGCATTTTGGCTAATATTGTCTCTGAAGCGTTTAACATGCGACTTACCACAGCAGTTATCAGGAGTTCTGCTGTGGATTACCCATAATTCGTTATTTTTAGCGTTGCGGCGCAATGTGGAAGTGACGCCAGCAGGCAGCGCTGTCCCCATTTATGCAGCAATTTAACAGAACCCATATACAACCCGTTACACTTGCTGAAGAGTCAGGTCCTTCTCAGTCTCTATTGTACACACACTGGGTCTCTCTCAGCGGTTTCACTTTTGAAACTGGTTCAGATGAAAGTGAGTGAGCATTTTTTTATCGATGCAAAGAAATACTGCAGCTTGACTGTAGCACTCGCCTGCTTGCGGATGGAGCCTTCATTCTCCATACTGTAAATCCGATTCCATTTATATAATGTCCTGGACATGCATCGTGTTTAATGAATAAGCATGCATAATCATAATCAGGATGTGCAGTTGAGTCAAGCAAGTATCTCCTGAAAAATTGGCATATATAATGTTAGCCACAGAAAGTGGGGAAAAATATTAGTACATTTCCGCCTGGAATTATTAAATGTGTAACATGGTTTATAATTATTCTGTCCAGATATAGGAACTTTGGTCTTGCCACCTTTAGAAATTTCAGTGCAGAGTGCATCTTTATTATAACAAGAAAATGATGGGAAGAATTACAAAAATGTGTAAAAAATGGGCCCCTGATTACCAGAGCTAGGTCAAAGTAAAGTTGACTCGTCAACAACTGATGGATCACCACATGCATTATATATTCCACATGTCTGATTTAATATCTTCAGCTGTCTGTTTGGACTGCACAAATAAATGTGTAATCTGATACTCATATCTAATACATCTCCGTACTTAAACACGGTGCAAAAATAGAGACCTTCAAAGACTTCATGTTTGGCCACCTTGTGAATACATGAAAAGAAAAACAAATCATGTTTAATTTTTGGCTAAATATTAATTTTTCCCCTTCAAAGTGCTCAT
Source organism: Moxostoma hubbsi (assembly GCA_032164185.1). Taxonomy (NCBI): domain Eukaryota; kingdom Metazoa; phylum Chordata; class Actinopteri; order Cypriniformes; family Catostomidae; genus Moxostoma; species Moxostoma hubbsi. The sequence goes on from JAVLUX010000039.1 coordinate 32,876,119, forward strand.
AATGTCAAACTTGCACTGATTCTATTTTGGCATCTGTGTTATGATTAAGTCTTTATTTATATGCTTATTTATTTATTTCACACTTTTCAAAGGCTTTATATAACCATGCAATCACTATTTATGGATGTGTTTCACGTCTGCAGGAGTAGTGAAAGTATAAAACTCATGTGTCAGTCATAGTTGTTTATAGAACTCAGAGTTTGGGTGTGTTGAGGGGGTCTGAAGCTTTGAGTAGTGTGTTTTCTTGAAGCAATGCATTATTAAAGATGCCTTTGTCCCAAGGGTTATATTAGAACAGGGGTTCTCAACCTTTTGCAAGCTGGGCCCCCCCAAAGCTGGTTCATTGTAGTTGGGGCCCCAGTGCCCCCCGCCCCACCACCATAGATAGATAGATAGATAGACAGACAGACAGACCTAGGCTATTATTTTTAGGCCCACATTATTATTATTATTATTATTATTATTATCATCATCAGTAGCGGTAGGTAGGCCTATTATCATTACTAGGCTATTGTTATAATTGGCAGTAGCACCAGACTTCTAATGTGAGCTTGCAGGCATCATTATTATTATTATTATTATTATTATTATTATTATTATTATTATTATGAGTAGTAGTAGGCCTATCATCATTACTAGGCTATTGCTATATAATTATATGAGGTTACATGCTTTATTGTTGTTGTTGTTGTTGTTGTTGTTGTTAATAATAATAATAATAATAATAATAATATTATTATTCAGTAGGCCTATTATCATTTTTTTATCATCATTTATATTGCTATAATTGGGAATTGGCACCAGACCTCTGATATTAATTTATGCTTTATTATTGTTATTATTACTAGGCCTAATAGTAGGCATCATCTGCATTTTTTACAGAAGCTTGCAGGTAGGTGATGTTAATGTGAGACCTGAGCCTGCTTTGAGAATCCTGCCTCACACAAATATGTCGACGTGAAAGGAAGGAGAATCTTCAAGGCGACGTCACAGAGTTCAGGGTATTCCTGCATCAATGCTGCCCAGAATGACGAAAGAGGGCAGGAGCTAAAGAGTTCCTTCAGTCTACTGTCACTCTTCAGCTCAATAAGCTGTTCCTGCATATCAATTGATAGCTTGTTTGCTGTGCACACAAACGGATCTCGAACCCACGCAAAAGAGCGATAATCCTCTTTAAAGTACGCCGCAAATTGTTTTCTCATTGCTGACAGGTGCTCAGACGCTGATTGAAATAGGGAGGAGAAATCGTGTGACGTGCCTGCATCAGTGATAAAGTCTGCAAGGCTGGGGAACATGTCACAGTTCCCTCGACTGATGCGGCCATGCCAGAGGTCTAGTTTTTGTGTGAAGGCGTGCACTTTGTCTGCAAGGAGCAAAATATGAGTTTCGCGGCCTTGCAAAGACAGGTTGAGGCCATTCAAGCGGTCAAATATATCGACCAAATAGGACAGAGATGCAAGCCACATAGTGTTATCCAGATGCTTCGCCAGATCTGATTTCTGTCAAAAACCACTTCACCTCCTCTCGCAGCTCATACAACCGCTGTAACACCCGAGTCTCCAAATACCACAAAAGTCTCCAAAAACACCATTAAAAGTCGCTGGATTTGTCGCTTTTGACAAAAAAAAAAGTTGCCAGAAGGATGATTTTTTTTTGTATTATAATCGGTGCTTGAAGTGGGGGAAAAAGGTGGCAGTACTCTCTTTGCATTGGCAAATCATGACATTTTTACAGTGAAAAACAAAACTTGGAGATATTGCTGTTACAACAATTTATAGTTATTTATTTATTAACAACATAAATGTATTTAAACATGTTTGTGTGTGCGTGGCTGCGTGTGAGCATTTCACAAAAACTAAAGGAAAGCTTTAACTGTAGCCTATTAGGACTAGTTTATTCGTATATATATATATATCGAACCATCCGAATTAATTTTTATGACGGACGGAAGTTTCAGAGGCTGCTAACGTATAAAACGTGAGGTCGTATTTAGTTTTATATATATATATATATATATATATATATATATATATATATATATATATATATATATATATATAAAACTAAATACGACCTTGGTATATATTTAGTTTTATATATATATATATATATATATATATATATATATATATATATATATATAAAACTAAATACGACCTCACGGACAGAAGTTTCAGAGGCTGTAAACGTATAAAACGTGTTTTATATATATAAAACTAAATACGACCTCACGTTTTATACGTTTGCAGCCTCGGAAACTTCCGTCCGTCATAAAAATTAATTCGGATGGTTCGATTCTCTGCATTTTTCGCATCCGTAGCAAATATTTTGAGGGGTTTTGACAATTGAGAGCCACCAAATGACGAATATGAAAAAACGAATACGACAGTTTCGGACTCAGTCTGGGTGCAAGGACCTTAAACTTTTGAGGCTTGCGCAGCTTCTCGAGGAGAAATCAAACAAATGAGCGCCGTTTTCTAAAGTCTATGAGCGCAGCACACACAAATAAACTAAATTGACATACTGCAGTTAAATTTCAAAATGTGTTGTTTTTATATTTATAACATTTGACTACAGTTCACTAGTAAATTAATCAAATTTACCATCTCCTCACGATTGAAAATGTGACACTGTTTTCATATGACAGTTCAACAAACAAGTTAATAATATTAAGTCACTTACATTTTAGACGAAATAATGACTGTTTTGGTCTATTTTAGCAGTGAAAATAAATCCGATGAATCCAAACAAAGATCACAGCCATAGCGCATCTCACAGTAACACTCAATCGTGTTTTGAATGATTCAGTGTTTTGAACGAATCGGTTGAGTCAAAGATTCAATGACCCATTCACAAACATCTGTCTCATTCTTGATGAATCGGCCGTTTGAACGAATCGTTTGAATGAACGACTCAATGACTCGCTTAATAAAACCGCTTATCACCTGCATTTGCGCTCACTCGACAAACCAATCAAATTTGTTCAAAACTTTTTTTTAAATCAGTCCAAACACATTTTAATTTTTATTCAGAAGTTATGTATATACAAAACTATAACTTTTTATGACAGTAGTTTAGTGATAAAAATGTTTTGCTATTTTTTTTTTTTTTCCAGTTTTTTTCCCTCCCATCCTGTAGCCTACTCGCGCCCCCCCCCGGGAGAGTGTGGGGGGGCGCGCCCCACCGGTTGAGAACCACTGTATTAGAACATCATGCATAGCCCTAAACTCAAAGTGTCTGACATTGTATGCTGTTTTTCTAACACAAGGGTAATTCTCTGCATATGTAAAGCCACTATGGCAGTGTCTCCAATAATAAACACAAGTCTGACGGTAAGGCTTAGTGGAGAGCGGTACTCAAATCTCACTCCAAGGTCACGGAGTCACACAAGTTCTGTTCGGCTTTGAGACAGGATAAACAAATGCTGTGGTAAATATAGCTTGGACACACTTTTGTTTCTCATGATTGCCATGTCTAAGTTTTACTGCAGTGAAACATTTAAGCCTCATATATATGTATAGTTTCACTTCTTGCTAGAGGAGTCTAGATTATCTCAGAAGCACATGAAATGGAAAACAAATCCCGCTATGCAGTTTTGTCCTCTCCAAAATCTAAAAGAAGGGAAGAAACAGAAGAAGTGTTGAAGTATGAGGGTGAACAGCCCCGAACGCTACTGATACACTGCAGTTTGTGAAAAAAACAAGGTTTATTCTGATGCGGGTCAGCAATTGTGAGTTTCTCGCTATTGCAGGATACAGTAGTCAAAAATGCGAGAATTAATATTACAATTTGTGAGAAATAATCTAAATGGCAAGAAATAAGATGAAATTGCATTAAAGTTGCAGATTTTATTATCTCAATTGCAAGTTTATATCACACAGTTGTGACTTTATATCAGAGAAACAAAGTCACAATTGTGAGATATATAGTCAGAAGTACCTCTTTTATTTTTTTTATTACATGGCAGAATCCAGCCTTATTAGGTTTTCTGAACACTCCTCCCATATTACTTTGCAGAACAGATCATCCCGCCCCTATACTCAGGCCATTTGTTGAGTCGCTGGGTGCTTTTCATTTGTGAAATTGTGCATCCTAAGGAGACGAGAAAAGGATCAAAGAAAAGAAAATGAGGACGAAGTAATCGAAGCAAAACAGATGTGTCAAATTCAATGTCCTTCTCACTCACGTATCAATTCAGAGCGCTGTGGAAACTTTGATTAATTGATATTTTCATAATAAATCCTAACAATTCAAGATGCACAATGAAAGTATGACAATTATGGTTTATTTAAATGGAAAAGGTGAAACATTAATTAAAACTGGTGTGTCAGATGTGAAGGGGGAGGAGAATTTACACGTGAACAATGTGATAACAATGTGGAAGATGTAGTTCAGCTAATCTACTTTACTGCCTTAAAGAAAACTCTGAATATCGTTCAAAGATTTGATGTTCCCTAGCAAGAGTTAATTGTATCAACCTTGTAAAAATGACTTCAGCTGTATTCGAACGGAACCTGTTTTTCCAGAGGACAATAGGAAAAAATGTGCTCCCTGTCAAAAACTACACTTTGATGCTGTGCTGATTTAGTGCTTTGGGAACAATTTTAGATGTGACCAGCTGTGAATATGTGTGCAACACATCAATGAAATTGACCAGAATTTATAGCCTCTGCTAATGACATCATTGGATGCACCTGTAGCAGGGCTATAAATAGATGCGTCACAGGTACATTGTCAGATCTTTTGTCTTCAGATCATTCTGTGTGTGTTGTGATTCTTGACTGTCAGAAATTTCTACTTTCTTCTGTTATGAGTTATAATTGGTTAAGTTATAATGGTTAGGCTGTGTGCAGAAACCTTTATCTTTCTCTTTTCTTTATAAAAAAAAAAAAAAGAAAAAGAATGACTGATAAACAAAGCAAGCGGTGTGTGTTCCCATGTTACGCTCTATGGCTGAGACGGACACACACCAGTTTTGTTTTGTATGTTTGGGTGAAGAGCATGCTGCTCTTGCGTTGGGGCGAGGCGGGTGCAAGCATTGCAATCTGCTTACAGTCAAAATGCTTCACACTCATCTCGCTTACTTCCAAGAGCCAGTGCCCACTCTTTCATCGTGGGGCTCTCGCATAGATCTGGCTGAGGAGCGAGAGACGGGTCCGTCCCTATCGCTCGCTCTCTTCCCAGATCCAGCTGATCCTTCTCGTAAGCCTGAAGTGCGCTTCGGCGCCTCTTTGGTTCACGAGGGGACACTCTGAACCTCTGAACATTCCACGCACAATAATAAAGTGGCTGAGGAATTACTTGAGGTGGTTCCTCGGGCTGTGGCCAAACTAAAGTTAGACTGGCCACACAAACAAGAGACCCCCCCAAATGTGCCAAACTAGAATTCAGATTTCTGTCTGGTGGCCAAAAATAAAAAGGAAGGGAATGCTATATCAGTCCCTTCCTTTCTTTGATGACCTCCATGACGAGCTCTTTCGTTCATGGAGGAAACCTTATACTTCCTATGTCTTCGTGCCCTCGACGTCGACATATTCGACTATCATGGGTGCCGATCACTGAATACCCCCATTCAGTGATGCCACTGGTAGAAGAGACACTTGCGGGGTTATCTTTCACCTGGCTCGGCATCGTCACTAAAGAGACCCACTCTCCCTACAAAGCCATGCAGGACCACCTCCACGCTTGTGTGGAAGGCTTATCAGGCAGCAGGTCAGGCAGGTGCTGCCCTGCACACTATGGCAGTGTTACAGGCATACCAGGCTGATCTGTTGAAGGACCTGAGTGCGGGCACCACGGTCGACGAAGAGGCTTTCCCTGAGCTTCGTCGAGCCACAGATCTGTCTCACCGTGCGACCAAGCAGATGGCTTGCGCCATTGGGCAGTCTATGTCTGCTTTAGTCAGCATGGAGAGACACTTATGGCTCAACCTATCGGGCATCAGAGACAAGGACAAAGTTTTACTTCTCGATGCCCCGGTTTCACCTTCTGACTTATTTGGTGACATTATAAATGTAATTATCACCAGGTTCCAGGAGGCAAAGAGTCACGAGGAAGCCTTTGGGCAATTCCTTCCTTGCTGCACTCAGGGGGAGGTTCTGGCCACCCAGCCCCACCCCGGTCCTTCCAGAAGGGAGGCTCAAAAACAAAGTGTGGCGAGTCGTGCTCCTCCTCGTAGAGACTGGGGCCGGCTCGTTGCCCTCAGCAGCCCCCAAAGCAAGACCTCAGGGCAGTAATTTATAAGAAGAAAAAACCCTAATGGTTTTTCACCCAGCCTTGAGGGGGTAGCCCCCCTCGGGTAGGAGCACGTGAAGCATTCACCTGTACCTTCCCGATACCCCCACGAAACCTCTCCAATCCTGCTGCCTCTGGTGTTTCGGGAGTGAGAGGTTTCCAGCAAAATGTTTGGTGTTCCGTTGCTTCCTGCCTTAGTCCAGGGCGCGGAATACTCGACATCCCCTCAACAGGAAGTGTCAAAATTGATACCCATCTCAGAGAACCAGGCAGTTTCTATGTGGGTTCTAAGAACAGTAGAAAAAGGCAACAGAATTCAATTTGATCGCCGTCCTCTGCGTTTCAATAGTGTGGTCTCCACTACCGTACTGTGGAAAGAACTGCAAAATATTTTGGTCAAAGGGGCCATAGAACATGTTCCCCTTCCAGAGAAAGAGTCAAGTTACAACAGCATATACTTCCTGGTTCCCAAGAAGGGTGGGGGGTTGCATCCGATTTTAGATCTTCGAGGCTTGAATCACTCAATCAGGGCTTTCAAGTTCAAGATGTTAACTGTCAAGATGGTCGTGTCTCAAATCCAACATCACAATTGGTTGGTCATGATCGATCTCATGGACGCATATTTTCATATGAAAATTCTGGCACAACACAGGAAGTTCCTGAGGTTTGCTTTCGGGGGAGAAGCTTTCCAATATTGGGTTCTTCTAATCAGCCTAGCCATATCACCCCGCACATTCACGAAATGCATGGATGCAGCACTGGCTCCTTTGCGAATCCGGGGCATCCACATTCTAAATTACATTGATGACTGGCTGATACTAGCACAGACACAAGAACTGGCAGTTTAGCACAGGGATATCGTTTTAGCTCATCTGTTTTCTCTGGGTCTGAGACTTAACGTCAAAAAGAGCGTTCTCTGGAAATGATCAATCTGGGCGTTGTATGGAATTCGATCATGTTGCGGGCACAATTGTCTCCCGCACGAATCGTGTCCATTAAGAACACCCTGAGCAAAGTCAGGCTAGGCCAAGGTTGCACTGTTCATCAGTATCAACGAATACTAGGTCTCATGGCACCTGCGTCCTCGGTGATCCCTTTGGGCCTTCTGCACATGAGACCGTTTCAGATGTGGCTCAAAGCCAGGGGATTTCATCCAAGGGCCAGTCCCCTAAGGAAGACAAGGGTTATGTGCCACGCACTTTGTACCCTTTCTATGTGGTTCAGACCCCCGGTTCCTCACTTTGGGTCCCACTCTAGGTGCACCTTGCCGTCACAAATTGCTAATGACAGACGCTTCCCTGATGGGCTCTGGTGTGGTCTTAAGTGGTTGTCCAGCTCAAGGGGAATGGGAGGGTCATCAGCTCGATTGGCACATCAACTGCCTCGAGCTGATGGTGGTATTTCTGGCTCTGAAATACTTCCTCCAGAATTTGAGAGGCTGCCATGTCCTGGTGTGTGTGGACAACACAGCAGTAGTCTCTTACATAAACCATCAAGGAGGTCTACATTCACGCCAGCTCAACAGACTGGCACAGCAGATTCTCCTTTGGGCCCAGAGCAAGCTCCTGTCAATCAGAGCAGTTTATATCCCTGGATGCCTGAATGTGGGAGCAGCTTTACTGTACAGACAGAAAATACCGATGTGGGAGTGGAAACTCCACCCTGAGGTAGTGGAACAAATCTGGGTGAGATTTTACAGAGCGGAAGTGGACCTCTTCGCCTCCCAACAGACAGCACAATGTCCCCTCTACTTCTCTCTTAGTCACCCAGCCCCCCTGGGTCTGGATGCGATGGCACATACATTGCATTTCCTCCATTTTTTCTGCTCTCAGGAGTCTTGGCCAGAGTTCGCCAGCAAGGGTCTTGCCTCTTACTGATAGCGCCGCGTTGACCGAACAGGGTATGGTTTGCGGAGATAATGTCTCTCCTCGATGGCTTGCCTTGGGCAATTCCGGACAGGAGGGACATTCTCTCCCAGGTGCAGGGGATAATATTTCATCCCCGGCCCGTGCTGTGGAACCTTAATGTTTGGCCCCTGAAGGGTATCAACTGAGGGACACTGGGTTTTCACCTGAAGTTATCGAGACCATTCTAAGTGTTAGGACTCCCTCTACTAGAAGTTACGCCAATAAATGGGGTGTCTTTGAAAGATGGTGCAGTGCACATAATGCAGATCCAGTTAACTGCCAGATTGCTTCAGTTCTGGACTTTCTGCAGGAAAAATTGTCAGCAGGCACATACCCCTCCACTCTCAGGGTTTATGTGGCCGCTCTATCGGCTTGCCACGCCTTGATTGACGGGGTGCCTTTGGGGAGACATCCTCTGCTCGCTCGCTTCGTTCATGGAGCCATGCGACTGAGACCTCCTGCTAGGACCAGGATCCCTTCTTGGGACTTAGCAATAGTCCTTGAGGGTCTGGTTGAGACCCCCTTCGAACCTCTAGAGTCAGCGTCATATAAACTTCTGACTCTCAAGATGGTTTTTCTTATGGCAATTACTTCTCTAAAAAGAATTGGGGATCTAAAGGCTCTGTCTGTCTTGCCAGCCTGATTAGATTTTGCCCCAGGAATGGCTAAAGCAATTTTACTCCCTCATCCTGACTATCTGCCTGAGGTTCCTTTCTCGACTGTACATCCGGTCACTCTCGAAGCCTTCTGCTCCACGCCGTTTACAACGCCGGAGCAGGAAAGAATTCACAGACTTTGTCCAGTCCATGCCCTTCAGACTTATGTCCACCGCAGTAGCCAGTAGCGTAAGTCAGGGCAACTATTCGTTTGCCATTGGGCAACCAAGTAGACTATGTCGCATTGGGTGAGGGACGCTATTGCCCTGGCCTACGAGGCACGCGGTCAAGCTTCGCCAGTAGTATCAGGGCTCACTCTACCGGAGGGGTCGCCTCCTCTAAAGCCTTGGCTAGAGGTGTCCCTCTGCAGCATGTTTGTAATGCGGCAAGCTGGTCCTCTCCGCACACATTCATAAGATTTTATAGTTTGGATGTTCATGCCACTCTTATGTCCTTGAGTCAACATCACAAGCTCATGTCTGAGAGCTCTCGCACTCTTATGAGAACAACCACACAACTTTAAAGGGTCCGGACATCCACAGTGCAGCGGCGTGGGTATTCTCGTTCCCAAAGAGCTAAATCAGTGCAGCATCAAAGTGTAGCTTTTTGACAGGGAATGTCTCGGATTACTTAACTGTTAACCCCTGTTCTCTGATAAAAGCAGATTTAACGAGATGCTGCGCTTCATTGCCGCACTGGGATGCCCCAGAACTGCTCTTCAGACAAAATACCTGATGATGCGCCTGTGACGCATCTATTTATAGCCCTGCTATAGGTGCATCCAATGATGTCACCAGCAGAGGCTATAAATTCTGGTCAATTTCATTGACGTGTTGCACACATATTCACAGCTGGTCACACCTAAATTTGTTCCCAAAGCGCTAAATAAGCAGGGAACAGGGGTTACAGTTAAGTAACCCGAGACGTTTCGCAGACATAGTTTGCGATTTAATTAATTACAAATGAAACATTTTATGTTTTTTTTCTTTTCTTCACACAACCTACGTACAAAATTATGCTGTTTATGTCTAACTTAGATGTCCTCTTAGATTCCCGAATAGGAATATCTGTGATTACGGCATTATTTTTTCACAAATTATATTCTCACAACGCTTATTATTTATTTGGACCTTTTTCAAATTATGTGAAATATCTTGTTGGACTTCCTGGTGCATTCATTATAGATTTAGACCGGTTGGCCAATTTTCTATAACAAATAACAGTTGGTGGTTCAAGTTCAATTCGATTTAGAAAGAAAATTTTATCCCTATGATCACAGATTGCTAAGGGATGCATTTCCCAAACAAGGTTACTCACTGCTTAACCACCATAGTATGATGCCTCGTTGGAGAAATTAACTAGCTAGTCACAACTGTTTCCTGAAACCATAGTAACTATGTCACACATCTATCATTCGAACTACATTGATTCAACAACACAAAACTGAGACTAATGAAACCATAACCCACAGTATTATGTCCATGTTCATAATTTAATTTTGTGGGTCTACTAGAATAGGTTTACATGCTGTAATGTTCAAAAATACATGTACATTTCTTTTCCCCGCTCTTCATACTCTGACCAAAACACTCTGATTTACCTCCTGTCTCTTCAAAGCCCCCCCTTTCCAAAAAGTCCAGTCTGCTCTGATTGGACAGCCACACAGAATGTGTGTCGGAAATGTAACGCTCCATACCATAGCCGAGTTTCAGGCTTCCTTAACAGCTGGAAACACTATTGTAACTATGGTAACAATGGTGTCGGTTTTTGCCATACCAGTTCGAGCCTGAGCCCGATAATGAATTAAATAATTAAAGTTTGGAAGAACAAGCTGATTGACCTGAACCACCTTTGCAAGCACAACTTGAACAGAACGTTTTACAGTGGTAAGTTTTTATTTAGAAGCTTTATTACAAGTACACTGTTAATGATTGAGAACCTAACAAAGCTTCAAGTAAAAGACATGTAGTGCATCAAAGTTAGTTATCTTTTGCTGGAAAGGGTGTAGCCAAACTTTTGTCACCAGAGCTATGAACATAGAACAGAGGCTTAATCCTCAGTAAGCAAGTTGGTAGTCCACGGCTAATAGCGGCCATAACATTACAGCTTGTAATTATATAAGACTTTTGAGATCGACCATTTTGTTACACAGTTTTAGGTAAAAGTGCCCCACAGCTGAATGTGGGGCACTTACCAAAACAATAACGTTACATAGTAAGTTAGCTGAGCACTACCGTGGATTGCAGATGTAAAAAATAAATCCATCTCCACACTTGATCACTATTCATGATAATAAGAACAACAAACAATCTGCATAATTCTACACAATTGTAGGTAAAAGTGGACCCACAACTGATTAACAAAACTATTTCAACACAATAACATTAGCTATCAGGTTAGCAGAGGCCTACAGCTGTGCACTGGGTGTACACCGTAGCTACAACACAAAACTCCGCATTTGAACACTTGGTAGCAGATAAATCCACAAGTAATCTAAAATACTTACATGGTGTGTTCCTAAAGCGCCAGATTGTCCCAACAAAGTGGGAACGATTCCATCTTTCAGACATAACCAACTTCAACAATCTGGCATTGGTTGTCATTGTACTGCTGAGAAATAGTGGTAAAAATACATTTTAACTACTGATACTTCAATTCATCTGCCTTTGGAAGTCCAAACAAAGATGTTTTGTTTTCTACAAAAAAATGGCTGTACTACAAACAGCCTGTTTCTTGTAGTTCATGTGCAGTGTTGTCTAGGGTGACCATAATGTTTTTTTTTTTAATGAGCAGTCTGGTGGAGCGGGCTCGAATGCTCTGATACCATGTTCCTGACGGTAGGAGCTGGAAGAGACTCAGGGATTGGGGTGTCCTTCACAATACTGGTGGCTTTGCTGGAGCACCATGCAAGGAAAATGTCCGTGATATGGGGGAGAGGGACACTGATGATCTTTGCGGATGTATTTACTGGTTGATGTAGTGTTTTGCTGTCTGCGGCGATGCAGTTCCCATACCAGACAGTGATGCAGTTAGACAATACACTCTCAATGGTGCCCCTCAAAAATGTGGTGAGGATGGGTGGAGGGAGACTCGCTCTTTTCAGCTGGTGCAGGAAGTGGAGGCGCTGCTGGGCCCTCTTGGATACTGATATTGTGTTGGTGGTCCAGCTGAGATCCTCTGTGATGTGCACCCTCAGCAATTTGGTGCTGCTGACTCTCTCCACGGTCACGCCATTGATGGTCAGTGGGAGGTGGTCAACAGAGTTTCTCCTGAAGTCCATCACAACCTCCTTTGTCTTCCCCACATGGAGGGACAGGTTGTTAGCACCACACCATTCAAGTAGTTGTGCCACTTCCTCTCTGTAGAGTGTTTCATCATTGTTGCTGATGAGGCCTACTACAGTTGTGTCATCTGCAAACTTGATGATGTGGTTCTGCTGTACAAAGTTTTAATACCTTGAATTTAAACTAATTAATGTAATTAATAAATGTAACACATAGAATGTATATTTAAGTTTTCAGTTAAGAGTTTACATGAATGACAGATGCTAACACAGTCACTGCTAGGTACTACAAAATCTTATATATCTGAGGTCAGGGGCAATTCTAACACAGTTTGGAAATCATATAACTGAATTGAAAGGTTGAGTCTTTAAGATATGTAATCAATATTCTTACATTAAAGCATCTAGTTTGCAATCTCATCAATACATTTTAGAAAAACTAAGGATTTGACCGGTTTTAAATTATTAGAATGCACTTTAGGTCCCACTAAAACAAAGACAATTTCAGGGATTCTTTGTTGGTTTATAGATGTGATGTCTTTGTCCCCTGAAAATGTCCTACTAGTTATAAAACTCATTAAAATCAACAGCGAGAGGCACTTAATTTAAAGTGACTAACACAATTAACGTTATTAACTCTTAACATGACTGTCATAAAATATAATTATTAAAATGTGGAGCATGTTGTGTGGTGGCTGGATGCTTCCTGAATGCCTGAAACTAACAGTGAGTATTTAGATCTCCAAAAATAAAAATAAAAGTCCCTTTTTCAGGACACTGTATTTTAAAGACATCATATTTTAAGAAGGACAGCTGTAACAACACCTCGGTACATCTGAATATCACACCTGTGGGACAGGTACAGGATGGCAACAACAACTGCCTGAGTTACACCAGGAACACACAATCTCTCCAGTGCTCAGACTGTCCGCAATAGGCTGAGAGGCTGGACTGAGGGCTTGTAGGCCTGTTGTAAGGCAGGTCCTTGCCAGAAATCACCTGTAACAACATCGACTATGGGCACAAATCCACCTTCGCTGGACTAGACAGGACTGGCAAAAAGGGCTCTTCACTGACGAGTAGCAGTTTTGTCTCACCGGGGTTGATGGTCGGACTCACGTTTATCAAAGGCCTGAGACCTGTACTCTGGAGCAGGATCAAGAGACTGTTCACCAGCTACGGTGTTTCCGCAGGCATCTCTATCCTTGGGTCAGCTGTCTCAGGGGTGCTTAGGAGTCCTTTTGGGGGTCTTCGCAACCGGCAGAGAAGTGGGGGGGCTTCCCTCTCTTTCGGGGGGGCTCTATGCCAGGGCCAAGAGCTGGGCTCGGGCGGGGCGCTTGGGTAGCCGCAGGGTGACGCCCTCAGACGGGGTCCGAACTCTTGAGCCGTGCCGGGGCAGGATGTTCTGGGTCGCCTCAATCTGCTGTTTCACTGCCGAGAACTGCTGGGCGAAGTCCTCAGTGTCGCCGAAGAGGCCAACCAGGGAAATAGGGGTATTCAGGAAGCCTTGTCCGCATCCCTCATCTCAACCAGGTTCAGCCACATGTGGCGCTCCTGGACCACAAGTGTGGACATCGTCTGCCCGAGTGCGCACGTGGTGACCTTAGTCGCTTGGAGGGCGAGGTCAGTAGCTGAGCATAGTTCTTGTAGCACATCAGGAGTGGGCAGTCTGTGGGGATTTACCCGGCGGAACCGTACCCCCCAGAATCACCTTCAGCATCAGCCAAAGCGGTCTCGTACCCGTAGCGAGGGGGACAGCTGAAGTGGCTTTCCCTCGGAGGAAGGAAAACCACAACATTGCCATGGTCACGTTCTCACAGTGAGAACATGAACCATCCATACGCCTCCCTCAACATGCTTATGGCCCAGGCATGTGAGGCAGTGATCGTGACCGTCAGAGGCGGAGAGGTTAAGTCCGCATCCAGGAACGGCACAGAGATGGAAAGGCATCTTTTAAAAGACGTTCAACATCACTGTGCCTGCTCTAATAGAGGAAACACACTCTTTTAGAGGAAAAGCTCTTTAAAATGCTTCCGAAGTGCCCAAGGGTGTAGTCTGCAGCGGAGTGCAGAGTGGAGAGAGAACCGCTGGAATGCACCATATATCCAACAGCAATGCTTTGCAGAGAGGAGAATGGAACTGCAGTGGTATTCATCTTGCTGTCAATACAACTGCTCGGCTCTGAAGAAAAATTCTGAATGAATCCGCATACCGGTTTATGCCTTTTATACCCATATGTCAGGGAGAGTGGCATGCAAATTCAATTCGCCAATTTCTCATTGGCCTTTTCTCAAAGATCTGAAGGTGAATCGGCTCCCAAGAGTGACCCCTAGTGTCACTACATCGACACAACGTTGAGTTCATACAAAAGTGTACACTACAGTCTTCAAAGAACAACTGGCTCTAACAAGGACAGAAAGAGATATGGAAGGCCAGGTGTACAATTAAACAAGAGGATAAGTACATCAGAGTCTCTAGTTTGAGAAATAGATGACTACCTACTCAACACCAGTTTCATGTACAACAGTAAAGAGAAGACTCAGGGGTACAGGTCTTATGGGAAGAATTGCAAAGAAAAAGCCACTTTTGAAACAGAAAAACAAGAAGAAAAGGTTAGAGTAGGCAAAGAAACAGTCATTGGACAACAGATAATTGGAAGTGTGTTATGAATCTTAACCCCATTGAGCTTTTGTGGGATCAGTTAGACTGTAAGGTGCATGAGAAGTGCATGACAAGACAGCCACATCTACTGTATGTCAAGTGGTTCAGGAAGTGTGGGGTGAAATGTCACCTGAGTATCTGGACAAACTGAAAGCTAGAATGCCAAGGATCTGCAAAGCTGTCAACTCAACTGAATTAAAGCGTTAAATCGACAGACCTAATAGTACCACCTGTTTTCTCCAGAGGGTCGTAAGCAAAACTCTAGCTGTTTATGCAACACTCATCTTATACAGCAAACAAACCACACTCACCCATATCAAACAGCACAAGATGAGAACACATTCTTGCATTTAAACACAGCTTGACCTAGCACAAATCCGAATGCAAGGATCTCAAGACATGTTTATCTAAGTTTCAAACTATGATTAACTTGACACAGCGACCAAAATACAGTCCCGGTTCCCCGGACGCAGTCACCTCGCCTCCGGACCCGCGACTGCTCATCCCGGCAGGTCGACGCTGACGAGTTCCAAAGATGCCTGATCTGCAGATTCTGACCTCTTGTCATATGTCACAACTCGCACGCCATCATCTCCTTTGGAATCAGCTCCGGACTCAGGTCGCTGCATGCCACTCATATCCCGGCAACCTCAACATGACAGCGGATGTGCTGTCGCAACAGGTTTCGCCCGGCGGAGAGTGGAGGCTTCACCCCCAGGTGGTCCAGCTGATTTGGGACCGGTTAGGCATGGCACAGGTAGATCTCTTTGCCTCCCAAGACAATTCCCACTGCCCGCTCTGGTACACCCTTGACAGAGGCCCCTCTTGGGACAGACACATTGGCACACAGCTGGCCCTGGGGGCTGCGCCAGTACGCATTTCCCCAGTGAGCCTTCTTTCACTTGTGCTGTGCAAAATCAGGGAGGACGAGGAACAAGTCACCTTAGTGGTCCCTTACTGGCCCATTCGGACTTGGTTCTCGGATCTCACGCTCCTCGCGACACCACCACCCTGGCAAAAGAGGAAGGACCTTCTTTCCCAGGGACGGGGCACCCTCTGGCATCCACGCCCAGACCTCTGGAACCTCCATGTCTGGCCCCTGGACGGGAGTGACCTAACATCTGCAGTTGTAGACACGATCAACCAAGCCAGAGCTCCCTCTACCAGGCAGCTTTACACCCTAAAATGGTGCTTGTTTGCAAATTGGTGTTCTTCCCGGTCTGAAGACCCGCAAAGATAAGTAGTTTGGTCAGTGCTTTCCTTCCTGCAAGAGAGGTTGGAGGGGAGGCTGTCCCCCTCCACCTTGAAGGTGTATGTAGCCGCTATTGTGGCCCACCACGACGCAGTGGACGTCAAGTCCTTGGATAAGCACGACTTGATTATAAGGTTCCTTAGAGGCACCTGGAGGCTGAATCGTACCTGGCCAAGCCTGTTCCCCTCCTGAGAACTCTCAGTGGACCTGCAAGCGTTCTCTGTCAGCAACACTTGCCTGGAGTTCGGACTGGCAGATACTCACATCATCCTAAGACCACGACTGGGCTTTGTGCCCAAGGTTCCTACAACCCCCTTCAGGGATCAGGTTGTGAACCTGCTAGTGCTGCCCTGGGAGGAGGCAGACCCAGCCTTTTTGTTGCTGTGTCCTGTACATCCTTTACGTATCTATTTGGGCCACACGCAGAGCTTTTGATGTTCTGAGCAGCTCTTTGTCTGATACGGCAGAAAGGGAACGCCGCCTCCAAACAGAGGTTAGCTCACTGGGTCATTGACGCTATCTCTCTGGCCTACCAGACCCAGGCCGTGCCCACCCCCTTGCGGGTTCGAGCACACTCGACGAGAAGTGTGGCATCCTCGTGGACACTGGCCAACAGCACCTCCCTAGGAGACATCTGCAGAGCAGCGGTTGATTTTGTCAGTGTTTTGTCAGGTCCGAGACGGTAGAACTCGGTAATACGGAACAGCCAACTGGGTGTTCTGCTTGCACCTAGCGCCCTTCACCAAGTTGATCCAGTGCGCTTTCTCTCCCAGATTAGCCACTAAGCCCTCACTTCCTAGATGTTCTTCCTCCCTAGCCTTCTGGCCTGTGAATCCAGTGGAGGAATTTGCGACCAGACCCACTACTAGCCGCAAGTGCTCTGTACTGGGGTAGGGCTTCACAGGCTTAATTCCTTCTTCAGGCAACTCCCTGTGATGTTTTTTCCGGAGTACGGCCCTGTCGGCAGACCCGCGTCTCCCTTGGGCAGTCCCTTTTCCCCCTGAAAGAATAGAATCGGGAAAGATTGCCTTCCCAGATGCATTTCATAGCGTTAAGATAGCCCCAGCCACTTACGATCTATGCGAGAAACATAGAGAGAAAAAAGGCTGCAGCTGGCTGGCTTGCTCCCATTATGGTCATGTAGCACCTGTTCCCCCCTTAGGGGTGCTGGGAAACTAAGGTCTGAATAGGACACCATTTTCAGGGGTTTTGGGGAGGGTTATGTGCGTATAAGGAGCTGATATTAAAAAATAGTTTTACATATTTAACACAGATCTAGTAATCTGCATAAATTGGCAAAAATAACCTCACAAACTATAACCTCACAAACATAATATTAAAAGAATAACTTAATGAAGATTGTGCGCTGATATACAACCGATCAGCCACAACATTAAAACTATCTGCCTAATATTGTGTAGGTCCCCCTCTTGCCACCAAAACAGCACCAACAGTTATGATATTCTTCTAAGCACAATTGAACAAGAGCGATTATCTGAGTTACCATAGACCAACAATCATGCCACGGTCCAAATCAATGAGATCACATTTTTCACCATTCTGATGGTTGATGTGAACATAAACTGAAGCTCCTGACCCGTATCTGAATGATTTTATGCACTGCACTGCTGCCACACGATTGGCTGATTAGATAATCGCGTGGATGATTGTTGGTGCCAGACAGGCTGTTTTGAGTATTTCTGGGATTTTCAAACACAACAGTCTTTAGAATTTACTCAGAATGGTGCCAAAAACAAAAAACATCCAGTGAGCGGCAGTTTTGTGGACAGAAACGTCTTGTTGATGAGAGAGATCAACAGAGAATGACCAGACTGGTTCAAACTGACAAAGTCTACAGTAACTCAGATAACTGCTCTGTACAATTGTGGTGAGAAGATTATCATCTCTGAATGCTATTCTGAGATGCAGGCTGGTGCTGCTTTGGCTGAACGAGGGAGACCTACACAATTTTAGGCAGGTGGTTTTAATGTTGAGGCTGATTGGTGTAAACTCCACTTACAATGTGTGCTCAAAAGAAGGATTGTCCTTTGGGTTTTTTCTGCAGTGCATTTCTAAAAATTCTGCCAATCAAGAACTATATGTCAATAAATAACTCTCATTTGTGTGTTCATCAACTCTAGATTATTAAGATCAACATCAATGGCGATAAAAAACATGGTTAAATGAGAATTGTTGAAAACAACTTTGTAGAAATTAACAGAGCTGTGTTAATGGACTCTATGCACGGAACATAGCCTATGTACTGTATTTCCGGTCAAATCTCAAGGGGCTAACAATCTTCCTGTATCATTTACATTTAAATTTATGCATTTGGCAGATGCTTTTTATATAAAGCAACTTACAGAGCCCTTATTACAGGGACAATCGCCCTGGAGCTACCTGGAGTTAAGTGCCTTGCTCAAGGACGTGGTGGTTGTGGGGATCAAACCGACAAACTTCTGCTTATCAGTTATGTGCTTTAGACCACTATGCCACCACCACCCCATAGTATCGTTAATGCAAAAGTGTCAAGAGTTGTGGCAAACTACAATTCTTTCTAAAATTAAGCAATTTATCACAACAAATGTAATTTTATTTAGTAAAAGTATAAAAAAAGATCTCAGTAATGAGCTCCAAAAGTGTAAATACATGTGATCTGAAGCTTGCAGAACTGCCGAGAAATGCTATACCGTTGTGTAAGGCTTCCTCTGTATGCAAAATATTTAAATCCAGCATTTGTACAGTGATTTACAAGTGATAAATACAGCAACACAAGCAATTCAAGAGCACAAACTATCACCTGAAGATGATGTGAGACAGTTGCTCCATTGCTTAGCTGAGGTTTTAAGGTGCCATCTGCTGGGCAACGAAACATCACAGAGAACACTACACACAGTAAAGATTTTTTTGTACATTTTTATATTTTCCCCTTGTCAAAGCATGAGATTACACATAAGTAAAGCATAACTGAGAAGGGATTAATTCATTTTTATTCATATGATCTGTAAAATCATACCACAATATTCATAAATAAAAGTAATGATACAATTACACAATTGTTAACACTTTACAATAAGGTTATTTGTTAACATTAGTTAACATGAATGAACAATGATACTTTTACAGCATTTATTCATTTTAGTAAATGTTTATTTCAACATTCTTATAGATTAAAATCAAAAGTTGTATATAAAATTAGTTAATGCACATTGAACTAACATGAACTAACAATGAACAATTCAATTTGTATATACTAATATTGACAGATTAATAAATACTGTAAAAATATATTGTTAATTGTTTGATAATGATTCCTAATGCATTAATGCATGCTAACTAATTGAACCTTTTTATATCTATATTTAGGCTATTGTGTCAAATTACTGCATCAATTAACATAAATTATACTGAAAGTGAAAATTATATTATCCTGCAAATAGAATACAATAAACTAATATTGACCACTATTGGACAAATTGTATGGTTAAAGAGTCACTATGTTAAGAAATATAATGTATGATCGTTCCCTCCGGTGTTTGATGTGAAGCTAGTATATCATTAATTGTCATATTATATTAACTTATAATATCACAGAGGGCTAAACGTTATCTAGCAATATTAATTTAAATAATTACATGTGTAATACAGTCGGAAACAGGGACCTTGCTAAGCCAGTGCTGGTCTATGGCTTGTGAATATTAACCCTCATTGTAATTGAAATAACTTATAATACTCGTTGTTAAACCCCTTCTTCCTTTTACTTGATGAAGCAACAGCTCAGTGTCTCAATGTGTGATGGATATTGTCCAATGTCATCCACAGAAACTTGTGTAAATAACGCATGTGAAAAGTAATCACCCCGAGTCATCTCGCTAGCATATATTAGCATACAAAGACATAGTTTCCGGCATGGCACTGGAAGTAAATCTGCCCCCTGAGGCAAAATGCGGGAGTGACCGTGCATGGAGTCCATTAATAGTCTGACTGACGGACTATTACGTAAGGGTTGTTACGGCTCAAGGATCTTACCTGTGATTGGCTCAATCAGCCGAAAGTAACAAAACACAAAGAATACTGTATACAAAACCACCATTTGGACATGGTATGGGTTTAGCTTGGAAAAGTGTGGGTTGCTACACCCTTGGTCTTATCAATGCTTTACTAGTCTGCCACTATAATGTAATACATTTTAATTCTTTGAATTTTAATTATCTTATAATAAAATTATTTTGTAATTATTTAAATATAACTATTTATAATTATTTAATCATTATATATTTAATTATTGTTATTTGAGGGGCTTTCTCAGCAAATATTTATATATGTGATTAATTGCGATTAATTTGATTAATTAACTGGCATAACGTAATTAATTAGAGAAAAAAAATATTGATTGAGCAGCACTAATATTTATATATACTAAAATTACTTCTGACTGAATCTCATGAAAACTGTTAAGAGCATGAAGATTTTGTTTTGTTCATTCACACATTCGTAGTGAGAGTAACAAAGTATTGCATTGTGATTGCATGTTTTCCCCATGGCTTCATGACTTTGCTATAATAAGACCCAGACAAATGCTGCTGACCATACTAAGAAAAGTGCATGTGAAAATCTGTTAAGCTCTGAAAGTAACTAAACATACAGCATCAGGTCTAAACAGGTCTTCCAAATGATTAAATTGACATATTACCTCTAGCTAATGTCAATCACAGAAATGCAATCAATAATGCAATATGTGCAGAGCCCAAACTCTGCTATTAGGTTATTTTCTTAGCACTAATTAGCACATGTAATTTTTGCACAATATTGCATCTTTAAATGAAAGAAATTTAGGGACAATGTCCATGTATAATGTATTTTTGACAATGTCTTTACAAGCTGAATTTAAGATATTGATGTACCAACTCATCCTTGTGTTGTTCCAAACCTGTATGACTTGAAATGTGAAATGTCTACAGAGGGGCATCAAATGCAAGTTGTAAAGCGAGTTATTTTAAGTTGTAAACGATGTACTGTAATACAGTGAAGAGTAATGTATATTTTATTAACAAATACAGTGAAGTTGAATGTATATTTTATTACCAATACATTGTATACAATGTATGATATAAATCAACAACAAAAAGGCAGTATTCAATTAAAGGAATTCTATGGGGATTGATATTGTTTATGCCTATTATAGAGATAGGTTATATTATTGGCAAAGAATAGAGTTGTGATTAGCTTGCTAAGTTCACCATTTCTTGTATTTTGCTTGTTCGCTCTAGCTAGACTACAGTTTTCCATAGCAAACCAAAATATCCCCTTTCCTTTACCTGAAGAAACATTTTGAGGTAAATTTCATATTTCTGCTTACTAGATTCTGTGTGTCTATAATGTAGCCTGTAATTTAACTATCTATCACTGAGATTATTGGGCTGCTGTGAGAAATTAATGCAATGTTATCAATAGGACTGCGTGATAAAATGATCTGGAAGTTTATCGGGAAAAAAAGAGAGATGTCCTCGATCAAACTTTTCTATACTTCTATAAACTTTTCAAGCTTTCTATATTTAGCCTATGTTCTACATCTAGAACAGGGGTGTTCATTGGATCAATCGCGATAGCAAGAGCACCACTGGTTGGTTGATCTAGATAAAATATAAAAAATTTACTATTTATTGCCTGACATCTGTGAACAAGGAAGATGGCATTTAATTAAACGCAAACATAAAGCACACCTTGGACCACAGACTTGGTTACAAGTGTACACAGCTCACATCACCGAAGTACTGCTCGAGGAAGTGGCACTTTACGAGCATCACTAGGAACAGTCAGGTATGCTCTCTGTGTAATTTAAACTACATTAATGGGCAACAGTCTCACCTGGGTGGTTTTTTCTCTCCGGCGAGCGCTGTGGAGACGGCGGTGCCTGGCTGGATGGAGGTCGGGGCCGAGCATGGCGTCTCAACCTGTGCGGAGCCGCGTGCGCCACCTTTGCCGGGAGCGTTGTCGGCTTCGACTTGGAGTCGGGACGGCAGCGCGTTAAGCGCTCGGGAGACATCGGATTATCGGAAACTACCATTTTTGTCAAGTACTGCAGGTGGAAGTTCACCAACTCTCACTCCAAAGGAACATAATGCTAATCAAATCAATAGCGAAATAACATCCGGCAGTCAAACTTGTCAACACAGGAAATGGTCTACAAATCCAGCTGTCGTAAAAAACAGGAAGTGGGATGTTTTTCAGACTGTTAACCACTCAAAAATAATATGGGATTCCAAATTAAAACCAAATGGATTATTTGATGGGCACCTCAATATACGAAGCCTCGTATCTAATTTGATCAAATTCAGTATATTTTAACAGAATCAAACTATCTTTGCTTGTCAGAAACCTGGCTAAAGGCAAATTCACCATCAGCTGCAATCATGGTACCAGGATACCAAATTTTTAGACGCGATAGAGTGAAATCTAAAGGAGGCGGAGTTATGGTGTATATAAAGAATAGTATTCAGTGTGAGGAGATAAACTTGGCAAACTGTGACCTAGAATGTATTGGGTTGAAAATTATTTTATCACCACAAATGTATTTTAGCCTCATTGTAATCTACCGTCCACCCAGCTCAAATATTGATTTTTATGAAAAGTTGCAAAATATGCTGGCTAATTGCAACTTTGATAAGGAGATAATAATAATGGGGGATTTTAATGTAAATTGGGATGATAGATCAGTCAGGAAAAAACTCAAACAAATAACAGATCGTTTTGACCTCACACAGGTAATTAAGGGCCCAACAAGAGTAACTCAGTTACCCAAAACCCAGATTGACCTGGTATTTAGCAATAGACCAGAAAGAATCACAAAATCCCTCAACATGATCACAGGACTATCTGACCACAATTTAGAACTTGTGGTGAGAAAATTAACAAAAAAGAGATTTGGTGTCTCTACTGTTAAAGACCAGGAATCATTTAGAATACTAAATAAAGACCAAGAAAATTTCAAAAACACAGTGAATAATTTTAATTGGGATTCTTTGTTAACTGGAAAAGATGTCCATGAGGGAAGCAGGACACTTTCAAGTAAACTACAGTGTATTATTAAAAATTTCACTTGTAGGTATATACACAGGAAAAGAGGAAGTAATCTCCCTTGGATTAATGCACATATCCTGAAGAAACTGAAAGAGCGTGACCTTGCACTGAAAAGGGCTATTAAAACTAATCTGTCACATGATAAACAGCATTTTGTTATGCTAAGGAACACTGTAACATCCATGTTGAGAAAATCTAGGGCAAACTTTTTTCTGACCATAATTAGCGAGGCAAGGAGTAACACAAAATTAGTATGGGACCAGCTAAAAAAATTAATGGGCAAAGATCATAAAACAAGAAAACCTGTGGAACTAACAGTGGACGAAAAGTGTATTAGGAACCCAGCTGAAGTAGCCACGACATTTAATCATTATTTTGTTGATTCGGTTACAGCCATTGCCCAGAGCTTCCAACCTGTAAATGTTTTGATGTGTAAATCTCGATCTACAGAACCTAGTCTTGTTTTTACATGTGCCACAGAAGCAAATACTGAAGCAATCATTAAAAAACTTAAATCGTCCAAAGCAAAAGATGTCCAGGGAATGGACACAGCAATGCTCAAAAATTTCAGTTTATCACTGGCCAGTCCCATTACAAAAATTATGAATCACTCCATATGTCAAGGAGAATTTCCAAACACATGGAAAACAGCTATTATATCACCCATTTTTAAATCAGGAAACCCACAATTTGTCTCTAACTATAGACCTATAAGTATTTTACCTGTAATGTCTAAGGTCCTCGAGAAATGGACATCTGATCATATAAAAGGCCACTTAAATAAAAGCTCTTTTCATCTTCACCCACTTCAGTTTGGTTTCCGACTGAATTATTCTACTGAGTCAGCTATTTGCTATTTTATTGATAAAATCATGTTATCACTTGACAGCAATAGCATTGTAGGAGCAGTCTTTCTTGATCTTAGAAAAGCATTCGATACAGTAAACCATAGCATTTTATTGGCTAAATTATCCTCTTTTAATCTCTCAGATAAGGTATTAAAATGGATAAATTCATATCTCAGTCAACGATTACAAACTGTTCGTATTGAAAATAGTCAGTCTGAGCCCCTCCCTCTGTCGACCGGCCTGCCACAAGGTTCCATATTAGCCCCTGTCTTATTTTGTATGTACATTAACGATCTGCCACTGGTGTGTCCGGAGATTAACATTCAAATGTATGCAGATGACACAGTCTTGTATGTACATGGATCTTCAAAAACTGAGGTAGCTGACAAGCTTACAAATGCAATGGTTAAAGTTACAACATGGTTGAATAATTCGTGTTTACAACTCAATGTGTCAAAAACTGTGGGTATGTTCTTCACAAAATCACATAAGGTAACCAAAGATGCAGATATCCTAGTGTCAGGTGAAAAAATACAAATTGTCCAAGAATACAAATATCTCGGCATTTATTTAGACACCAAACTAAATTTTAGGTCACATGTAAAGCAAACTTGTAAAAAAGTCCAATTTAACCTAGCAAATTTCCGATTTATTAGAAATTCAATGTCTATTCAAGTGGCCAAAACTTTTATGCGCTCAATGATTCTATCTCATTTTACCTACTGTTTAACGAGTTGGTCTCAGTCAAACTCGACTACTTTGAAACCACTACAGACTTTATACAAACAGACACTCAAAGTACTTGATAAAAAAAACCAAAGCATTTTCAGCACTGCGCCATTTTATTAAAATACAATATTTTAAGTTGGGAAAATCTAATTAAGTTCACAAATTGCTGTCAGGTCTACAAAATCTTACATGGGATGGCCCTGCCACCCCTTGGTGATTTTGTCAATCTTAGAACAACTACACACAGAATCACCAGAGGAGTGTCAAGAGGTGACTGTATTATTCCACTTAGAAAAAGTGCTTTTAGTCAGTCCGCATTCTGCGTTAGGGCTTCTCTGGAGTGGAACACCATTCCGTCAACAATCAGAGACATCAACACATATAGCCTTTTTCGATCACATCTGAAACGTTGGCTTATTAGTAATCAGGCCTGTCAACACTGAAGTTACTGTTGCCTGTTTGTGTTACAGTCGTGAATCTTTTTTTTTTTTTTTTTGTTATTTTGATGTAAATAGTAATTATTGTATGACCTTGCTAATTATGTTAAAATTTAGCATTTTTATGTGCATTTAACAAATGTTTTAACTTGTTGCACTGACAGTGCATGCTATTTTCTGTTATTGCATGTGCGTAAAAACTGCTGTTTTTCGGAACAAATTTTAGTGAGATTTTACATTTTCATAATTCTCGTCTATTGCAGCTACGCTGTAGCAGACAAACACAGCTGTACCTACATGCAAACTTTTAAAATTGTATTTTCCCTAGGGTGCCAATGTACATCTGGCAAACAGGACTACAGATGAATATTAGCCTTTGGCTAACTCTGGCATGTTACAGGCGTACTGTTGTTAATATGCATTGTCCTGGCAAATAAATAAATAAACAAACAAAAAAATAAACAAACTGCGTACTTTTTGATTGACAGGCGGCTAATGTTTGAGCGCTAACACTTTATTATTGAACCAATGCCTGTCTTGATGATGATTTAATGTAAACGCATTCGTTTATGTCTAAATTGAACTTAAACAGTGGGACAAAAAATTTAATTGCATCAAATTGTTGGACTTGAAGTATACATGTAACCGAATTGAGTCATATAAAAGGCTATTAATCAAACAACATTAACAAGGAAACGATTAAACCACTCACTATTTTTGGCCAAATAACTTGAGTAGCTTTAAAAGTATTAATGTAATAGAATAAAACAGTGACATTTTTAATAATAATATTTTTTTTAAATATTGTTCGTTTTTTTAATAATACCAACCCCTAATGTACATTGTGTTAATTGGTATGATATTTACCAGGAAAAGTAGAGATGATAAAATAATTTATAATTATGATTAGCCTTTATAAAGATAGAAAAGTATCAACATTTGCAGATCAATACTTCAGCAGAATATTCCAGCAGTCACAAACTTCAGAAAATTGTGCATCATTCATTAGAATGAGAACACAGCTTAAAAGCTACAAGAACTAAATCAATGTTGAACATTGTATCTCAAAAGGAGGATAATGTGCAACCCCCCATGTGCAACTTAAATAAATTATTTACTCAAAAAATTAAATTCTCTCATCATTTACTCACCCTCATGCCATCTGTCTATGACTTTCTTTCTTCAGAACACAACTTAAGATATTTAGAATATTTAGAATATTACAGCTCTGTAAGTGAAAGGGTGCACAATTTTGATGCCCCAAAAAGCACATAAAAGCAGCATAAAACTAAACTCCAGTTGTTTAATCCATGACTTCAGAACTGATATGACAGGTGGGGGGTGTAAACTACTCCCAAAACAGTACAGAGCAGGTGGCACAGTTGTAAATAATTATAAAACTGAGATCGGCAAATCCCAAAAAGTTGAACCAAATTTTGAAATGATCTCAACACTCAACTCTCTTATAGGTCACCGAGTGAATTAACCCCCCTCACAAACCACTCTGACCAGCAAAAAGGGTATAAATATAGCTGCAAGCAGCAATTATCAGGGCCAAGCACAGGAATGGCAAAAATTATTTAAAAAATTCAGGAATTCAGGATTTTGCAAAAGGGATACATTAAAGCGCCAACTACAGTATATGTGGCAACACCTCTAAACTCACCAGGGCATGATCTGAGACTAAAATGTTTCCAATTGAGCAATCCACAACAGATGAAATGGGGGACAAAAATATATATAAAAAAATCTATTTTAGAATAGATCTTATGGACTGATTAAAAAAATTTATAGTCCCTACCAAATGGATTCAAAAGTCTACAAATATCTATAAGACCAAGATTTTTACACATACTGTGAAGCGTCAATGTTGCTCTAGTGGACTTACACGCTTTTGCTTCACCATGATCAAGGACTGAGTCCATCAAAAGATTAAAGTCTCCTCCTAATATTATATCATGTGGGGTGACAGCGGCTTGCAACATCCCTTCAAGATCTATAAAAAAGCCCTGATCATCAGCGTTAGGTGCATTAATGTTAGACCAAATCAAACTTTGCTCCTAAATTTCTGCTAAAACAATAATGACTCTTCCTAATTTATCTTTTATCTGTTTGAGACATTTGAATTGTAGCTGTTTACTTATCAATATAATTACTCCCCTGCTCTTACTTGGGCCAGCACTAAATAAACCATGTCCACTCCATATCTTCCCAAATATTTCAGCTTCCTGAGGGAAAAGGTGCATTTCTTGAAGAAACATAACATTTATTTTATTTAAGAAAATAAATAACCTTCCTTCTTTTTATGGGGTGCCCCAACCAATTCACATTCCATGTGGAGAGAGATAATCAACTCATAATAACATTTGACATTTTTATATACTAGAAAAAAAGATTTTGTGTCAAAAACAAGATTATAAAGACCACTTTCCAACATTAGTCCAACAATCCAACCCTGAACCACTTCCCGAACCAAACAAACAGAAAAAAAAAGTGTGCATTAACCCCGCGCAGGACAGCGCCAACTGGTGTCCATCCCTTTAAATTCAAACAGTTCATGTACGCCTACGAGAGACCAGCTTCCTCGGACAATCAAGTTTATATTCTACGAGTCAAGCTCACTAGGGTGCAGCAAGAAAATCACCAAAATAACTTTCATTCCATTAACTTTATGAAATACATCACTTGTGGTGGGCATGTAAATACTTTGCGGCCATCCTTAGTATCTATTCTCAGTTTGGCTGGAAACATCAGTGCAAAAGTTTTCTTCCGTTGATGTAAGAGATTCTTGCATTCATTGAATCAGTCATGTTTCCCTCTTGTAGAATTTGCAAAGTCTGGGAACAAGAAAATGTTGTGGTTCTTCCAAGAAAGCTTTCCTTTGCTCCTCGCCTCGCATAACACGAGATCTTTAACAGATGATCTCAGAAATGTGGCCAGAATTGATTGTGGCCTGTCTCCCTCCACGGATCTGTGAGCCAGGACCCTGTGAGCTCGCTCAATTTCCAGTTTATGGCCTTTTATGTATATATTTTATATTTACCAGACTCGGGAAGAGCTCGTCTTGGAATTTCACCATATCTTGGCCTTCCTCTTTCTCAGGAATTCCAACAAATCTGATGTTTCGCTGATTAAGATTCTCAAGGTCTTCCAGCTTTCCCCAAACGTACTGCAAATCTGCTTTGGTCACTAGCAGATTAGCAGCTAATTCCCCCTCTGACAAGTCCAGGTAAACAATCCGTTCCTTGA
The DNA here is from genome assembly GCA_032164185.1 of Moxostoma hubbsi. Taxonomy (NCBI): domain Eukaryota; kingdom Metazoa; phylum Chordata; class Actinopteri; order Cypriniformes; family Catostomidae; genus Moxostoma; species Moxostoma hubbsi. Next base: position 32,904,455 of record JAVLUX010000039.1, read on the forward strand.
TGTCAAATAATCTTGTAACCAACTCAGAGAATCTCGTCTCCATCACCATAATCGATTGACGTATTACAGCAAGATCCTCCAGGTTCGCTACAACCTTCATCAACATTACAGACATGTTCGACAGCTGGCATTGAATTTCTCCAACAACACCATCCAAACCAAGTCCCTGGTCTGCTGCCTTGTCAGGGGCTTCAGCTTGAGCACGTAAGTGTCTTTTAATGTCTCCAGAGCCCAAGGCTTATGAATTCGTTGACATATTTTCTTCATAGAACAGTTATGACTGTAATGTCTGTATTGAATCTCACCGGTTTAAGACACAAAAAGTATTAAAAACTTGCAAAGTGCACAGAGATCGCCATTTACACGTCTGACCCTCACATGGCATTACGTGACTCTCCGATTTTATTTAGCTTTAAAATGTTGGCATCCATTTACTTGCACTTTATTGACTAAAATAGCTGGAGAATTCTTCTAAAAATCTTAATTTGTGTTCTGCAGAAGAAAGGAAGTCATACACATCTGGGATGGCATTTGCATGAGTAAATGATAAGATAATCTTCATTTTTGGGTGAACTATCCCTTTAAGGGCTCTTGTCAGATCTGGATGAATTTGTCAATAAGAAGAGAGGTTTGGAAACATTTCTAGTAATTATTACAGTGAAAACATGAACGATGTCCTACAGGGAAATATAAACCAAAGCAAGATCATGTTTTATTAATGCCTACTTTCGCTATTTCATAGCTTTTAGTTGTTAGTTCAGTGTAGTTACAGTTTTTAGTGTCAAAAGAATTTAGATCATTAGTTCTGTATCGCCACTCCCTGAACACAGAGTATGTAGCCTGTGAAATGCTGTCTGTTCGTGCTCCAGTTTTCAATAACGCAATCGGCAGAGCAAAATGCATTTACACTTAATGTGGATTTTTACATGGATTTATATCATTAATACGCACAAAGAAGCTGCAATAGTTCCCATTATCACCACAAGGGCACGGGATAAATGCGTAAATACTGCTTATGGCATTCGGAATGCAGGACAAAGCGCACTAATATTCTGCAGCAGATTTAAAAATTTACTCTTAAAAAATGCCACAAGAGCCCATATTTAAAGATATTCATCACCCTGAATATGACAATCACCATGTCACAGAAAATCCTGTGTTATCATAAGAGCCGAAACTTACCTCAATGTGCTGCCTTAAGTTGGAGATGCAATTTTAATCTTGAAATAGCCACTTGAATTTGTGTTAAATGTTGGCATTTTTGTGATGAAAGTATTCTTTACTTTATTGTGCAGAGCCAAGAAATTGTTTCACTTAGTTAGAAGAGCATGATGCTGTAGCAGTGATGGACTCGGCTTGAGTGATAATCTGTGACTGTACTCACAGCTATATGAACATCCACTGTTGTAAAATTCCCATTCAATAATCTCTCAATAAATTACACATGAATTAAAATTAAACCCAGTAATGAAACGGCAGGAACGCTGCCCTTTGTAATAACGCAAAAGTACAAAAATGTTATTAATAAATAAATATGTATATATAACAATAAATGTACTAGTGAGAGTAAAAAGTACCTAATTTTAAACCTACTCTAAAAGTAATCCCCCCAAAAGTTACTCAAGTAAAGGTAACAGAGTACATGTAGTGCATTACTACCCACCTCTGACCGTTTACGCTTTCTTCCATGTCTGATGACCTATTGGAGCTGAAATTAATTTTTTTAGCTGCCTCTTTCAATGGATTCAATGCAAAAACAGTACAATCTTGCTAGATTCAAGTACTTTGGAATAAGTTCCACGCAGTTTTGAGGAGTACTAAATGACAAACCGTCAGGAGTGCATATTCTGTGTTTGGACTCATAGCAGCTATTAGGGATGGGCATGAGTAGGATACACAGGATGGGAGGGAAAAAAACTGGAAGAAAAAAAATAGCAAAACATTTTTATCACTAAACTACTGTCATAAAAAGTTATAGTTTTGTATATACATAACTCCTGAATAAAAATTAAAATGTGTTTGGACTGATTTAAAAAAAAAAGTTTTGAACAAATTTGATTGGTTTGTCGAGTGAGCGCAAATGCAGGTGATAAGCGGTTTTATTAAGCGAGTCATTGAGTCGTTCATTCAAACGATTCGTTCAAACAGCCGATTCATCAAGAACGAGAAAGATGTTTGTGAATGGGTCATTGAATCTTTGACTCAACCGATTCGTTCAAAACACTGAATCATTCAAAACACGATTGAGTGTTACTGTGAGATGCGCTATGGCTGTGATCTTTGTTTGGATTCATCGGATTTATTTTCACTGCTAAAATAGACCAAAACAGTCATTATTTCGTCTAAAATGTAAGTGACTTAATATTATTAACTTGTTTGTTGAACTGTCATATGAAAACAGTGTCACATTTTCAATCGTGAGGAGATGGTAAATTAAGTGATTAATTTACTACAGTGAACTGTAGTCAAATGTTATAAATATAAAAACAACACATTTTGAAATTTAACTGAAGTATGTCAATTTAGTTTATTTGTGTGTGCTGCGCTCATAGACTTTAGAAAACGGCGCTCATTTGTTTGATTTCTCCTCGAGAAGCTGCGCAAGCCTCAAAAGTTTAAGGTCCTTGCACCCAGACTGAGTCCGAAACTGTCGTATTCGTTTTTTCATATTCGTCATTTGGTGGCTCTCAATTGTCAAAACCCCTCAAAATATTTGCTACGGATGCGAAAAATGCAGAGAATCGAACCATCCGAATTAATTTTTATGACGGACGGAAGTTTCCGAGGCTGCAAACGTATAAAACGTGAGGTCGTATTTAGTTTTATATATATAAAACACGTTTTATACGTTTACAGCCTCTGAAACTTCTGTCCGTGAGGTCGTATTTAGTTTTATATATATATATATATATATATATATATATATATATATATATATATATATATATATATATATATATATATATATAAAACTAAATACGACCTTGGTATATATTTAGTTTTATATATATATATATATATATATATATATATATATATATATATAAAACTAAATACGACCTCACGTTTTATACGTTCGCAGCCTCTGAAACTTCCGTCCGTCATAAAAATTAATTCGGATGGTTCGATATATATATATATATATATATATATATACACGAATAAACTAGTCCTAATAGGCTACAGTTAAAGCTTTCCTTTAGTTTTTGTGAAATGCTCACACGCAGCCACGCACACACAAACATGTTTAAATACATTTATGTTGTTAATAAATAAATAACTATAAATTGTTGTAACAGCAATATCTCCAAGTTTTGTTTTTCACTGTAAAAATGTCATGATTTGCCAATGCAAAGAGAGTACTGCCACCTTTTTCCCCCACTTCAAGCACCGATTATAATACAAAAAAAAATCATCCTTCTGGCAACTTTTTTTTTTGTCAAAAGCGACAAATCCAGCGACTTTTAATGGTGTTTTTGGAGACTTTAGTGGTATGGAGACTCGGGTGTTACAGCGGTTGTATGAGCTGCGAGAGGAGGTGAAGTGGTTTTTGACAGAAATCAGATCTGGCGAAGCATCTGGATAACACTATGTGGCTTGCATCTCTGTCCTATTTGGTCGATATATTTGACCGCTTGAATGGCCTCAACCTGTCTTTGCAAGGCCGCGAAACTCATATTTTGCTCCTTGCAGACAAAGTGCACGCCTTCACACAAAAACTAGACCTCTGGCATGGCCGCATCAGTCGAGGGAACTGTGACATGTTCCCCAGCCTTGCAGACTTTATCACTGATGCAGGCACGTCACACGATTTCTCCTCCCTATTTCAATCAGCGTCTGAGCACCTGTCAGCAATGAGAAAACAATTTGCGGCGTACTTTAAAGAGGATTATCGCTCTTTTGCGTGGGTTCGAGATCCGTTTGTGTGCACAGCAAACAAGCTATCAATTGATATGCAGGAACAGCTTATTGAGCTGAAGAGTGACAGTAGACTGAAGGAACTCTTTAGCTCCTGCCCTCTTTCGTCATTCTGGGCAGCATTGATGCAGGAATACCCTGAACTCTGTGACGTCGCCTTGAAGATTCTCCTTCCTTTCACGTCGACATATTTGTGTGAGGCAGGATTCTCAAAAATGACTCAAAACGAAATACCGCAATCGTGCACAAATCGAGGATGATTTGAGGCTATGTTTATCAAACATTGAGCCAAGAATTGAGGATCTTTGCAAGGCAAAGCAGGCTCAGATCTCACATTAACATCACCTACCTGCAAGCTTCTGTAAAAAATGCAGATGATGCCTACTATTAGGCCTAGTAATAATAACAATAATAAAGCATAAATTAATATCAGAGGTCTGGTGTCAATTCCCAATTATAGCAATATAAATGATGATAAAAAAATGATAATAGGCCTACTGAATAATAATAATAATAATAATAATAATAATAACAACAACAACAATAAAGCATGTAACCTCATATAATTATATAGCAATAGCCTAGTAATAATGATAGGCCTACTACTACTCATAATAATAATAATAATAATAATAATGATGCCTGCAAGCTCACATTAGAAGTCTGGTGCTACTGCCAATTATAACAATAGCCTAGTAATGATAATAGGCCTATCTACCGCTACTGATGATGATAATAATAATAATAATAATAATAATAATAATAATAATAATAATAATAATGTGGGCCTAAAAATAATAGCCTAGGGCTATCTATCTATCTATCTATCTATCTATCTATCTATCTATGGTGGTGGGGCGGGGGGCACTGGGGCCCCAACTACAATGAACCAGCTTTGGGGGGGCCCAGCTTGCAAAAGGTTGAGAACCCCTGACTTAAATAATTACAAAATTGAATTTTAAGCAGTGAGCGTTCTGCTAATTTCATTTCTGGACAATTTACTAGTTAATGTTATTCTTAAAACAGCTATAATGCATATGATGTGGAAACATACAGTATATACATATTTTACGCATCATGAACGAACAAACAAACATCTCAGTTACTGTCATAAGCTCCGTTTCCTGATGGAGGGAACTAGATATTGTGTCGATGTAGTGACACTAGGGGTCCCTATATGAAATGGCTCAATGGCTGAACTGTGTTACGTGAACTGCCGATGCAAGTGTAAGCAGGCTAATGCGAGCCTAGAAACAGATGCACTAAGACTGAACCTCCCCAGACACCCCAAAAGACGTTGTGTAGTTCCGGGTGGGGGGGAGATGTGGCCACTGACTTTTTTCTCTAAGTTTTTCTCTCCACAGAGTTTTTGATTCGAACTGAATTATAATTTGAATAATACTCATAAAATGCACCGGAGAAGGCGTTCTTTTTCTTTCCTATACTTTCAGGGGGAAAAGACCATGTGGAGACCACACCCTGCCCCAAAGAGGAGGGTAAACATGTGGCAAATACATCACATGGTCTCAGGGCCACACATGGAAGGGGTGCGGCGGTAGGTCCTGCCCTTCGAAGGGGAGGAGCTCTACAAACACAGCAACCAGGGCAGAGAGGGCTCTGCCCAAGGGAAATGCGGGTCTACCAAAGGGAGACCATGCCGTGGAAGATATATCACAGGAGGGTACCGGGGTAACCGACACCTGTGGGGCACTTACCCCCAGTACCCCATTTCACATGTTAAATCATGTCTAAATATGTATATCACTTCAATATTAATCAAATATTGCTATTTGACTAATATAGTGTCTAATTTCTTCAGAGTGCAATGAAACATGTCTGCTCTCCTCTGTTCCATCGAGTGAAAAAAAAGAGGAAAAACTCAAATCGCGTGCTACTTATGGAAATGAAAAATGCGCTCCACACCATTCTCAAATATCATTGGTCAGTTCTACCAAGTACAACATATTTTCATTTGCTGTTTTACTGCTCATTAAAAATAATTACCTTCTGCCCATTTACATTATTCAGTCAAATCTTAATACAGTTTGTAACCAGGGTTACAAAAGCAACTGCAAGCTTTTTTCAGGGGCGCTTAGGAGCCGTCTTGGGGGTCTTAGCAGCAGGTTGAGAGGCAGGGGGTGTCAATCTCCTGCGGGGGACTATACGCCAGGGCAGAGAGCTTGATTCAGCCTGGGGCAGAGCTGCTTGGACTTGTGTCGCCACAGGGGGATGCCCTCGGCAAACAGACAGGGTGCACACACTTGAACCGCACTGGAGCATGGTGTGCTGGATGGCCTTGGTCTATTGCTTCACCGCCAAGAACTGCTGGGCAAAGTCCTCGATGAAAAGGCTGACCTGGGAGATGGGCATGTTTAGGAAACATCCCGCACTCCTGGACCACAGATTCGACATAGTCTGCCCGAGTGCGTGTGCCATGACCTTAGTTGCACGGAGGGTGAGGTCAGTCGCCGAGCACAGTTCTTGTAGCACATCAGGATCAGAACTACCCTCGTGCAGGTCTTTTAGTGCCTTGGCCTGATGGACCTGTAAAGAGGGCTATGGCATGCAGGGTGGAGGCGGCCTGACTGGCAGCAATGTAGGCTTTGGTTGCCAGAGATGACGTTGTCCTACAGGCTCAGGTTGGAGTGACACGATTACCTTATCTACTAGGGGTATCGCGGCATAACCCTTGGCTGCTCAGTCTTCGAGGATAGTGAGAGCAGACGAGCTGGTGGATCGGGTTTGTTCAGTGAAAGGTGCCTTCTACGACTTCATCAGCTCGTCATGCAGGGAACTGGAGGGGCGCGTGGTCATGAGTGGCGTGCCGACCCCAAGAACCGAAGCCGCGTGTGCTCAGGTGTGTGTGGAGGGTTCCACTCTAGCCTGACACTCAAGGCAGCCCGGGCAAGCATGGCAGTCAGCTCCGCATCGGCCTCAGACTGAGCTGGCACACCCGAAGGCACTAGCCCAGTCCTTGTCATCTGACATCACCAAGGCGCTCGTTGATGCAGTGATCGACATCTCATCCAATCCACAATCTCCAAAAGAGACATTAGGCTGGCACTGAGGCAAGCTGCATGTCTCAAACCAGAACTGCCCCATTGAAGCCACTGAACCGCATTCAGCATCAACCGGAGCGGCCTCATACCCATGTTCTCACAGTGAACATGAACCATCCATGAACGCTTCCTCAATGTGATTCTGACCCAGACACGTGAGGCAGCGATCGTGGCTGTCAGAGGTGGAGAGGTAACGACCGCACCTAGGAACTGCACAGAGACAGAAAGGCATCTTTAAAAAGACATATCTTTAAAAAGTCAATGTGCTTGCTCTAATAGAGGAAATATTACTCTTTAGAGAAATACAATCTTTTAGCACTGTCGAAGTGCCCAGGGGCATACTCTGCATTGAGCGTGCAGATGGAGAAAAAGCCGCTGGATGCACCGTATATCCAACAGCAAATACTTGCAGTGGAATTCAAGTCAAGTCAAGTCAAGTCAAGTCAATTTTATTTGTATAGCGCCTTTCACAACACACATCGTTTCAAAGCAGCTTTACAGAAGTTCAGCATTAACAGACGATAAAAATGTAATGTCTATAAAGTCGATAAATCATCATCCTTGTGCAGGGCTCCAAACTGCGACTAAAAATGGTCGCATTTGTGACCAAATAAATTTATTTGCGAGTGTAATTTCTGTCAAGGTCGCCATTGGTGATTTTAAAATTTGCATTACATTTCCCGAGATACATTACAAAAGTTTATATCAAAGAAATAGCGGGGAAAACGGAGTTCATTGCAGGAACTAACCATTTCAAAAAAGAGACTGTGAGAAAATTCAGAGAATTCAGCTCGCTGATACACAACCGCTCAGCTCTGAAGAAAAAATCTGAATGATCTCTGTATTTCAGCTCCCTTTTATACCCGTATGTCCAGGGGAGTGGCATGCAAATTCCAATTGCCAATTCTCATTGGCCTTTTCTCAAAGATATGAGGTGATTTTGGGGCTCTCAAAAAGTGACCCCTAGTGTCACTACATCGAAACAATGTCGACTGAGTGACAGAAGGGGAACTGCAAATGGATTTCTGCAGATGGCATTACTGTAAACTGACTATTTTCTGTTCAGAATTTGACATTGCCTTCAATAAACAATTTGAGTGCTTCCTTAGTACCTTGACTGTGTTACACTTGTTATTTGGACTCAATACTGCAAGAATGAGATGCACTTTTAACCCCCTCCTTGGTAAACACAAACCATATGCATAAGAGGTTTCCTGAGGCTGATAGATACATTATGTGGTGTGTTGTTTGCTGGCCAGCAAAAGAACGTGTTTTCAGCTCCAGGTAAACACTGAAACTGCTTTCAGAAAAAAAATGCATGCCATATATAGTTCTTTAAGGTTGCACTGCCCAATTATTTGCCCAAGTGGAAGCATGTAAATAATTGGCTAAACAAAAGTGCCACATTTTCAGAAAATGAGGAGGTATTGTGTTTGATTACCAAACTAGCAAGGTTTGAGTCAGAAGTCCAACTGCATAAAAGCAATATTTTTTTTCTAGCAGTAGTCATTCATAATGGTTTCAAACAACTTGGTTGAATCCATCATGAAAAAGACAGTTTTTAAATAGAAATAGTAAATAAGTTGGTGTGTCCAAACTTTTGACTGGTAGTGTATCAAGTGTATATTATATGTTTTTAATGTCCCAAAAATAGATATATTTTCACCTTTTTAATATATATTTACTTATATATTTGCTGTTTACTCTTTAAAGTATCGCTACTTGACCATTAAAGAAAAGTTGTTTTAGTCCAATATGTTTGAGTTTAGTTTGAGTTTTAACAATTTACTTTAGTTGTCAGTGCATTCATTAAGATTGATAATTCCAGAAAAAAGAAATGGATATATCTTAATTTAACTCAGTAACCCACCCAATCAATATTGTAATAGCAACGTTGTTTAACCGAAAACACAAATCTGATGCATGGGTACAAAAATCCATGTCCGTACGGCGCGCACCTGTGCGCTTGCTATTAAAGCCACTGCAGCATGCACAGCCACACACACATGTCCAGGGTCTGGTTGCACCAGCTATACGTACATTACAACTTAGCCTAGTTGTGGCGTAAATGGGCACTAAGTCACAATTTATGCACTTCTAAATATTTGAGCATTGCACCATTAAACTTAGCTAGAACGCAACCCTACGCATGAACTAAATAATTGTGGAAGCCTCCAACCAAGAGTAACAGATGGAATAAAAAAGCAAAATGGTATTTTATGACATGAATGAGCTCATGTTTTGCGTGATAATCATCAATAATTTCGACATATTTGATGATGTTGGCATTTACAGTCATTTACATTTACAAGAGAGAAAAAAAGGCTCTTCTGCATATAACCTTTAAATGGTGCAGTTTTCAGGATGCCGGTATATGTCCGCTTTGGTCAGCATGGAAAGACACCTATTGCTCAACCTATCGGGCATCAAGGACAAAGATAAAGCTTTCCTCCTTGATGCCCCGGACTTCTGGACTTTTCGGAGATGCCATGAATATGGTTATCTCCAGGTTGCAGGAGGTGAAAAGCCATGAGGAAGCATTTGGGCAATTCTTTCCTAGCCGCACTCAGGGGTGGGGCCGTCGGCCACCCAGTCCCGCCCTGGTCCTGCTAAAAGGGAGGCTCAGAAACCCCATTGTTATGACTGGGGACAGGCTCATTTCCCTCGACAGACTCCAAAGCAAGACCTCAGTGCAGTTATTTCTAAAAAGAAAAAACCCTGACTGTCTTGCACCCAGCCCTGTGGGGGTAGCTCCCCTCGGGACGGAGCATGTGTACCATCCACTTTGCCCCTCCCGGTACCCCCACAAATCCCCTCCTTTCCCGCCACCTCTGGTGTTTTGGGAGGTAGAGGCTTCCAAATAAAAGTTGGGTGTAATGCTGCTTCCTGCCCTATTCCAGGACGTGGAACACTCGACATCCCCTCAACAGGAAGTGTCGAAATTAATACCCATCACAGATCCTGGCAGTGTGGAAACTTCTGCCCGGTATTTCTATGCGGGTCCTAAGAACAGTAGAAAAAGGCTACAGAATTTAATTTGCTCGCCGCCCTCCGTGTTTCAACTGTGTGGTCCCCACTACCGTGAAACCGGGGCAGGCATGTCTACTGTGGAATGATCTCAAAATCTCTTGGTCAAAGGGGCCATAGAACTTTTCCCCCTCCAGAGAAAAGAGTCAGGCTATTACAGCAAATACTTCCTGGTCCCCAAGAAGGGTGGGGGGTTACGTCTGATCGTAGATCCTAACTATCGAGACGGTCGTGTCACAAGCCCAACATCACATTTTGGCTGGTCACGATCGATCTTATGGATGCATATTTTCATATAGAAATTCTGCCACAGCACAGGAAGTTCCTGAGGTTCGCTTTTGGGGGCGAAGCCTTCCAGTATCGGGTTCTTCCATTTGGCTTAGCCCTATTACCCCGCACATTCACGAAATGCACAGATACAGAACTGGCTCCTTTGCGACTCCGGGGTATCCGCATTCTGAATTACATAGACGACTGGCTGATACTAGCGCAGTTCAGCACAGGGATATCATCTTAGCTCATCTGGTTTCTCTGGGTCTGAGACTTAACATCAAAAGAGCGTTCTTTCTCCCACCCAGGGAATTACCTATCTGGGAGTTATATGGAATTCGATCACGATGTGGGCACAGTTGTCTCCTGCTCGAATAATTTCCATTCAGAACACCCTGAGCAAAGTCAGGCTAGGTCAAGGTTGCACTGCTCGTCAGTATCAACGAATACCAGGTCTCATGGCGTCTGTGTCCACGGTGATCCCATTGGGCCTTCTGCACATGAGACTGTTCCAGCTGTGGCTAAAAGCCTGCGGGTTTCATCCAAGGGCCAGTCCCCTAAGGCAAAAAAGGGTTACGCACCTCGGGCTTCGTTCCCTTTCTATGTGGTTCAGACCCCGGTTTCTTACTTTGGGTCCCACTCTAGGTGCGTCTTGTCGTCGTAGGCTGCTAATGACAGACGCCCCCCTGACGGGCTGGGTAGCAGTCTTAAGTGGTCGTCCAGCTTAAGGGGAATGGGATGGTCATCAGCTCAATTGTCACATTAACTGTCTTGAGTTGATGGCTGTATTTCTGGCCCTGACATACTTCCTCCAGAGGCTGCGGTGTCTTGGTGCGGGTGGACAACACAACAGCAGTCTCCTACATAAATCGTCAAGGAGGTCTATGTTCACGCCAGCTGAATTCCCTGGAATGTCAGATTCTCCTTTGGGTCCAGGGCAAATTCCAGTCACTCAGGGCAGTTTATATCCCTGGATGCCTGAATGTGGGAGCAGACTTACTGTCCAGACAGAAATTACCAACGGGGGAGTGGAAACTCCACCCTGAGGTAGTAGAGTAAATCTGGGTGAGATTTTACAGGGCAGAAGTGGACCTCTTCGCCTCCTCTCAGACAGCGCAATGTCCCCTCTACTTCTCTCACCCAGTCACCCAGCTCCCATGGGTCTGAACGCGATGGCGCATACATGGCCCAGAATGCGCCTGTATGCGTTTCCCCTGGTTTCTCTGCTCCTGGGAGTCTTGGAGTCTTGTCCAGAGTTCGCCAGCAAGGATCTTTCCTCTTACTGATAGCGCCGCGGGTATGGTTCTAGAGGGCTCGCCTTGGCGATTGAATATTTCATCCCCGGCCCGAGCTGTGGAACCTTCACGTTTGGCCCATGAAGGGTACCAGCCGAGGGACACAGGGCTTTCACCTGAGGTTATCGAGACCATTTTAAGTGCTAGGGCTCCCTCTACCAGAAAGATCTACGCCAATAAATGGGGTGTCTTTGAAAAATGGTGCAGTACACATAACGCAGATCCAGTTAACTGCCAGATTGCTTAAGTTCTGGACTTTCTGCAGGAAAAACTGTCAGCAGGCATACGCTCCGCCACTCTCAGGGTTTATGTGGCCGCCATTTTGGCTTGCCATGCCCTGATGGATGGGGTGCCTTTGGGGAGACATCCTCTACTCGCCCGTCTGGTTGAGACCCGCTTTGAACCTCTAGAGTCAGGTTAAGAATATTCATGTACAGTATGTGGAAGATACTTAAAAATACTCATAAAGATTAGTATCTCTACATTTTTACCTTTCCCAGTATTGTTGCAGTGTATTAATAGTGGGTTAAGCAAGGGAAGTTTGTGTAGTTCACTGTGTTGCACACTTCTTGCACGCAGCAGGCTTTCAAGAAAAAAAAAGAAACGATATGAGTAATGGGGGGCCTGTGCCCCACTAGAGCTTTATGTCAAGTAACGACTCTGATTTCAAGGTTAAAAGGCATATGGAACTCCGTTTATTACATTATTAATAGCAATCAAACTATCAAACAGTCGATTATTTTCTCATCCAAATTTTTCAAAGAGGAACTCCCACCCTTGCCTCCTCAGAGAAAACTCCCCATATAATGATAACATGCCTCACTGTTTGGGTCAATGCGTGTTCAATGATCTGTGTCTTTATTCTTAGGCAATAGAGTGCAACAATCGGGTTCTGGAAGAAAAATCCCATTCATTCTTTCATAAATTAATATTTTTTAACAATAACTTATAAACCAGGTCAGACTTGTCCTGAGCTCTGAGGTTGTTAATCAATAGTATGCTCTTCTGTTGAAGACATTAATCCATGATATTTCAACTTCATTTATAAATAAATCTTGTTGAATTTTATTGGTGAAGAACTACACTACCCATGATACTGAAGAGATCAATCAAAGAATCACGTCAGAAAAGCCATGCAGCTCCGCTCACTCCCATGATGCACTATGAATGATTCAATTGAGTCACTCTGCCTACACTCTCACAATACTTATATATTGGTATTTATCTGGATTTTAGCGTTTAATCAATATTTTTATATATTTCTTACATTTTTAATTAGATTACATAATTGACAATGCCTCGTGGAATTGTAGTTCATTCCATCATTAAAGACGTTACGTACACAGTCTTGTATCTTTTTGTTTTCGTCTTATTTTCTAATACATTTTTGCTTCACATCAATGTTTGTAATGTTGGTTGCTTGTTGGTTTGGTTAATGGTGCACAACTCTTTAATAAAGGATTTTATGTAATCCCGATGGAAGAAATAAATTAGAAAAAATGTTACGGAACCAAGATGGCTGAAAAAGAGTGTGAGCACTTGGTGTAAATGTCTTTCATCTTTCATTACAGGTGTACAGTAATAACTGAGGTATGTGTCTATACAGAAATCCACTTTTAAAAACAAATCTACCCTGAGAAATTGACTGCAAAATAATAAGAAAATAAATAGAAAAGTTCCCTACTATCTCAAGACTCTTCTTTATATTCAAAATTATAAACCCAATGTCAATAACATTTCAGAGCACCCAGTCCAATATGTTGTTCTTTAGGACTGGTTTACCTGAAATTAATTTAACAGCAACCCTGTTAACCCAAGCTCTTTAGCAATTTACATACCGATATAACAGAGAATTGAGCAGTCAGGAGGCAGCAAAAAAAGTCAATGTGAGAACTTTATTACTCTTCAGCTTAGTGCACAAAACTCAAAACAAAAAGGGCACTCAGTAGCCAAATAATTACACACAAACGAGACATTCAGTCGGGTTGTGTACACACAAACACACACACACACACACACACACACACACAAAGAGTTTCTCGCTGGTCCTTCTCTTTCTGCCGACTGATGCTCTTTCTCAGCCTTTTCAGGTCTCCCTCTGCACCACACTGCAAAAAATCGACATACAAAAATAAGAAAAAAAAAAAACTAAATTAAGAAAATAAACCTAAAATCAAGCAAAATTATCTGCCAATGGGGTGAGAAAATTCTACTTGATAAGACATCTTGAAACAAGACAAAAAAACTTGTGATAAAACTGTTCTTAAAGTCTTAAAACAAGAAAAAAATGAAATAAATTTAGATATTTTAACTTGATTCAAGCAGTACAAATATCTTGAAACCAATGCAAAAATAGTAAAATCTAGTATTTTTTTCTTGTTTTATTTGTGGCTAGTTTTAAATACTCTTGGTAAAATTATCTTGATATAAGAATATATATACACATTTTAAGAATGTCAGGCTTATTTTGAGGGAAAAGTTTGGTTTAAATATCTTGATATAAGAATATATATACACATATTAAGAGTGTCAGGCTTATTTTGAGGGAAGGTTTGGTTTTAAATATCTTGATATAAGAATATATATACACATTTTAAGAGTGTCAGGCTTATTTTGAGGGAAGGGTTGGTTTTAAATATCTTGATATAAGAATATATATACACATTTTAAGAGTGTCAGGCTTATTTTGAGGGAAGGGTTGGTTTTAAATATCTTGATATAAGAATATATATACACATTCTAAGAGTGTCAGGCTTATTTTGAGGGAAAGGTTTGGTTTTAAATAAGTATTTAAAGTCTTAAAATAAGACTAACTAATATGGATGTCCCCTCTCAATCTAGACTATTTCTAAAAATAAACTCTGAAACAGAGATACAATTAATCAATCTGGTACAACAAACATGCTCTTAATATTGCTTTATTAACTGCAACTGCAAAAGGAAAGCAGACGATTGTTCAAAAATTACAGCAATGCATCATATCACAGCAATTGGTAAGCCTGTTAAAACAAAGCTTGGTAGCTTGGTCAAGCAGATACATCACTGAGAAAGTGAATATTTATATAAAATAAAATAAAATAAAGAGACCAAGAAAAACTGAATTTTTATTTTGTTTTAGAATTTAAGCAACTGCTGTCTATAAGAACCCGATGAAAAACAATTAGTGTCAACAATTAGTGATCAAAAGACCTACAGTCTGACTTTTTCACTACTCCCCAATGAACTTTTTCCACTCCAAAGTGGCTTTTTTGTAGGAAGAAGTTGCATCACGCCCATGTATTGCATCTGAAATTACTTCTGTCTGAAGCACAGACAGTAAAGTTGCAACACACTTTGGGTACACAAGATGAAGTGCATAATAGTATGCCATTAGGTAGAGCACACCTTCGTGGAGGTCTTCTTGTGGAAAAGTTGTCACAGGTGTAGTCCCAATGGCCAACATGCAGTTGTCCTCTGACACAATCAGGACAGGACTGAAGAGTGGTCTCCCCTTGAGGAAGGAATCTGGGTTTTCTGTTGGCTAGAAATACAAACACAAAAATGACTGAGCAGTACATCTTGATATAAATGACCACTTCTCTATTTCTCTTGGTCTTGCAGAAATATAAACAAGGTTGTATGTCTTACCTCAAGGATGTGCAGCATTGCTTCACTTGCATGTCCCATCTTTTTTGGTGGGGCTACAGGTGATGGGAACATCTCTGGAAGAGCCTTCATCAAGGCTATGGAGCGTTTCACTATTGACGAGAACAAATAGTCTTTTATGATTTACTGAAATTAGTGAGTTGAGCATGCATTAAAGGGATAGTTCACCCAAAAAACATTATTCAAAGTATCTTCTTTTGTGTTCATCAGAAAAAAGAAACTAATACAGGTTTGGAACAATTTGAGGGAGAGTAAATGATGTAGAATTTAAATTTTTGGGTGAACTATGCCTTTATCAAGATCAGAAGGTTAAAGGAAATTCTTAGTCTTATAACAATTGTGCATTAAAAAGGGATAAAAAACTTAATCAAAAGTAGTCGAAAGGATTATTAAACTTTAACTTATTTAATGAAGTTAAACTTTACATAACAATCTGTTAATAATTTCAAATTACAATAAACCGTTTAAATGTTTTAGAAATGTGAGATTTTTTTTAATGTTTTCTTTTATAAGTATCTTCGTCTCACCAAGCCTGCATTTATTTGTTCTTAACTACAGCAAAAAAGTGATATTGTGAAATATTATACTATGTGAATAGAAAGTGTAATTTATTCCTGTGATCAAAGCTGAATTTATCATCATTACTCCAGTCTTCAGTGTCACATGATCCTTCAGAAATCAGTATAATATGATGATTTGTTGCATATTAGAAACAAAATTAGATTTTTTTTTTTATGGATTCTTTGATTAATAGAAAGTTTATAAGAACAGCATTTATTTGAATTAAAAAGCCTTTTAACATTATAAATGTCTTTACGGTCATTTTTGATCAATTTACGGTAATGCATCCTTGCTAAATAACAGTAATAATGTCTTTAATTCCCTAACACCCATTTGTTTTACTGACCCCAAACGTTTGATCGGTGTACTAGTATATAATGTTACAAAAGCTTTCTATTTCAGATAAATGTTTTTCTTTTTAACTTTCTATTCATCACATTCCTTAAAAAAATGGAACAGAACTGTGTGCAACATAATAATAATAATCATAAATGTTTGTTGATCATCAAATCATCATACTAGAATGATTTCTAAAGGATCATGTGACATTGAAGACTGGAGTAATGATGATAAATTCAGCTTTGATCACAGGAATAAATTACACTTTACTATACATTCACTTATAAAATGGCTGTAGTTTGAATTAAATAAATGCAGCCTTGGTGAGCAGAAAGAGACATATTTTAAAATGTTAACTTTCTAAAACATTTGAATGGTAGTGTATGACACTGACAAGCAACTTAAACAACTATTGTTAGATTTTTCACATTTTAATTCAAGTAGTAAAGGCAGGTAGTTTACCTCCATCTAGAGTCATTGGTGGCTTCAAAACCTTTTTGTAAACCCCATAGAATTGAGCTTTGCTGCAGAAGCTCTCCCAATGGGCCTTTAGTTTTGGGATGAATCTGGGATTTCCTTTGTCAAGAATCCGGCCTAGTTCATCCATTACCTGGAATAATCCCACACATACACATTTGTAAAAACAATTGAAGTCACTAGAAACTCAAACATATTATCAGATATATTACTTACATGATGTAGTTCACTGAAACATGGGTACGCTTGCAGTATCTTTGAAGGTCTGTCCTGATCCTTGAAACAGTCTGAGTTGATGAAGGCTCTTCGAGCCAGAGTCCTGCACGGGTTCGGGTACCCGACGGGTGACCCGCAAATTTTGGTCAAACGGGTGAAAAATATCCAACTGTGTCGGATACGGATGCGGGTCGGGTCGGACACGGGGAAACGCGGGTCTAAACACGGGTTCAAAACAGTCACGTGCAAATGTAAAAATAAATGCATATTTTTAGGAACACATCTACAAAACTATGCCTGCCCTGTATTTCAAGTTGATAAAATATTTGTTTTTAGTTTATTTGAGCCCGCGCCCTCCCATGAGTCTCTAGGCCTAAAGTTACATTCACTTTTAAAAAATCACACAACCACTTGAACTGCTGCATGAGTCGTCTAGATGGATAGTGAGGAGTTGAAAAAAAAAATAGCTAGAGGAGATTATAAAGTTGTCGACAATACTTCATCGAAACTCAAGTCAAGTGTGTGGGAGAAATTTGGAGTCATCTCTGATGAAGAAAGCAACATTGTGAAAGGCTTTGCTGCATGCAAAACCTGCCTTAAAGTTTTCGTGTTCGATAGCCGAAAATATGGAACTTCGTCGCTGAGGAAGCACGCAGATACCTGCAGTAACAAACCGAACACCAGTTCTATCGAACAGTATCTTTCAAAGGGGACAGAACTGAAGGTGCCTCGTAGAGATGATAAGGACACCATAACAAGGCTGTCTGTGAACTTTGTATGAAATGATATTAGACCCTTTGATGCAGTACACGGCGAGGGATTTTTTGCATTAGCACAAGGGTTGATAGATGTTGGTGCTCGGGCTGGTCGTGTGGATGTTAAACAACTACTGCCTGACCCTACGACGGTTTCTCGTAGTGTTAACAAATATGCAGAGGAGATTCGCCAAAAACTAATCCCAGAACTTAAAATGCAGTTGGAGGGGAGTAATGGAGCTGTTACATTGGACATGTGGACTGACGATTACAGAAAAAACGGCTACCTTTGTGTTACTCTGCACTACATTAACAAAAAGTGGGAGCTTATCGAACGAGTGCTGTGTACCTCTGAGTGGGACAGTTCACTGCGTAAAACGGCTGACAACATTAAACCAGCCATCATCAGCGCATTGCGTAAATTTCGCATTGATGAATTCTACTCCAAACTCGTGTATGTGACAGATAGGGGCGCAAATATTGTTGCAGCCCTGCGTACAGTGACCAGATTGAGCTGCGCTGCCCATATTTTTAATACTGTCCTGTACACTACATTCAAACCGTCCCAGGAGGATATGTATGGGGAAGAAGTAACTGCAATGATTGACTCGGCCAAGTCACTGGTGACATATTTCAAGCAGACCAACCTCCAGGCTCGGCTGAAAAAGACTCTTAAAAACTCTGTAGAGACACGTTGGAATTCCCTGCATACAATGCTAGAGTCTATCAGCAGTCAATATGAAGACATCCGCACACTTCTGGAAGAGCGAGGGGAAGTTGACCGCCTCACAAATTTGGATGAAGAGGTCCTCTCCGACTTTGTTGCATTCCTGGAGCGATTTAAGGAAGCCACTAAAGCGTTAGAGGCATCGAAAACCCCGACCCTCCATCTAACCATTGTTTGGTATGAGCGCATCAGACGCCACTTGCGAGCTTCTTCAAATGATAGCATGACCATTTCCTCACTGAAGGAGAAATGCCTCAGTATCCTCCAGGACAAGTTCGAAATTCATCGTTTGCACAAACTTGCAATGTTCCTGCATCCTAAACTAAAAAGTATGAAGCTACTTGCTGCTGACAGTGAAGTGGCAAGCGTGCACAGTGAGATGCGGCGCCATGTGAAAGGTCAGTATTAATGCAACACAGCCACAGGGGAAAAAAATAATATTTTTTTTAAATAACATTTGAAAACCTGTATAAACTGAACACCAAATAACAATATTAACTATTGAGAGGTTCATGAAAAATGTCACAAAGAAACGGCAAAAGTAGCCTAATGATTATTGAATAGGCCTATGTCAAATATAGCCAGGAGACAGAACAGTCTGTTTTCTTTCGTTTTGAAATTTGTTTTGTTTAAAAGTACACATTTCAAGCTTTCTATATATTTATCAGGTCTGTGATGCATGTAGCAGTAGTTTATACGCTGAGTTTCGTTAATTTCCAGTTCATGCGCCGTTGCCTCCGCTCCGTGTCCTGATGCCTGCGATTACTTCTTATTTATTAAATTCAGACAATTGGTTATAAAACATTGATTAAAATTAAGATAAAATTAATACAAAACGAAATTCACTTTAAAGAAATGCTTTATACAATACGAAACTTAATGAAGTGGTCAATAACGTCTGCCCACTCTGTCTCCCGACATATTGCACAAGTTATGATCTTAGGCTACTATGCTTTTCACGCCTCATATAATCAACATTGATGAAATAATATATAAATATATATAAAATTGTGAAACTAAATGTTTTCTTTAATGCCTAGCGCCTACCACACGTAGGCCTAATAGCCTACAGTACACTCTAAAAAGCGCTGGGTTGTTTCCCTAACCCAAATGTTGGGTTGAGGCAGTTGGATCTAGGGTTGGGTCAGTTTGACCCAACGTTGGTTTATAAATGTCAACCCAACGCATTGGGTTGTAGAAGTAACGGTTGGAGATGCTTCTGCCCGCCCTTTCAAGAGCTGAGGACGACGGACAGGACACGCAACTTTGCACTGCTCTAAGTAAGTTGATTTATATAACATCAAACGGTGAGATAAACCACATAAAGTTTTGTTTAATTGTCTTAGTTATAGGTAGTTAGCTTGATTACTGATGGGAACGCTATTTTGAGCCTGGGTCGTTTAAACTACAAAATTGCCTACCGATCGCAAATTAGAAATCAGATCACATTTTGAACCGCTGATATTGAGGTCGTCAAAAGGCATATTTACGATTGAATTTGCATTGTTTAAGTAAATGGCACTTCGATATGTATGAAATGTTCCCTAACTATTTCAAATTTCCATGCCCGAGAAAAGTAGTTTTGAAACAAGCTAGCTAACTATTAGCTGTTAGGCTAATATGGCCATATGTCCGGCTATAAGGACAGTCCGGGTTTTTTAAGGGTCTGTCCGCCGTCCGGCGCAGCTTTGAGACGGACGCTCATTTGTCATTTATAGTCTACAGCAAACCTAGGATTGTTATGGTGAGTTTTCTTTTAGTTAACGTATATCTTATTTTCGGAAATGTATGTGACGAGTTTATAAGCTAATTAAGTCTCAAACGCCGTCTGTAAAACAGGAAAAAACTTGATTACACGAGTAAATAACTGCTTTGACCAAATATATCTGTTAAACCCCATGCATTTTATTGTACTGACATAAGCCTGTATTTGGCGATAATCGCCTGTTTTTGCACTCGTGAAGTTCAACATGAAAGCTGCAGCCTCGTTAAGTTGACCAGTGTAAGTTAGCAGATTTTATTTTTCTTCTTTTATTTGACAATTTCATGTGAATGCATTTGAGTTAAACAGACTTTACTAAAAGATAAATTTACTGTTGTATTTGACTGATGAATCTATCATATATATTTTACAGACAAACAAGGGGAGGTTGCGTTGCAGCTTCTCCCGGTGTTGCTGCCAACCGGGGTATACAAGGTTGGCAGAAAACTGTGCCGCCCCAGCCACCTTGAGCTCAGAAGGGCTTTTATTGATGTTCAGCCTGTAAGTTACAATGATTTTTACCTGAATTTATTTTTCTTCCTTATTATGAAGCTAAGTAAAATCATGACAACTCTGGTGATATTGCTGTTGCTGTTACAAGTACCTGACCTGTTCAAGCAACTTCCTTTTGTTTTGTTTTTCTTACAGGTTGGAACTAACCTGGCGGAATACCTGACAAAGGCACCCACAGAGTACTCATGTTGGGGGATGGGCATCAGTGCTCCCAGGCCTTTGTTGTCATCAATGGGACGGCTCTGGAGCACCCTTCCCTTCTGGGAGCTGTAGATGTCTGCTTTAAGGCTTTTTTTGTTTTTGACATCGCATACCCCAAAGTTTGCAGCAAAATTTGGGAGTTTATCCAAACAGCGCTCTTTGAAATCCCTGGACAAGAGGCAAATGAGGTCAAAATTCTCCGGGCTCAATTTAATTCCATTTAAATCCCAAATTTGTTGCATTCTTGCATTAAATATTTGTTCTATTGTTTGTTTTATTAACTATATACTTTTTATTGTTTTTAAATGGTGTTCTCTGGTTCTGATATTGTTCAGCACTTTGGGCGAATTTGTAAATGATCTTTATGAATGAACTTAAATTGTAAATTCTTTATGAAATGAATAAATATATTTTTAAAGACCAACTCATGTCAACTGAAGATCTTTTAATAGGTAAATACGAAATACAAACATGCATTTATAGAATAATGTTTTTAATATTATCTTTAATTTTATAAAATAACTGTACAAGTTGCTTTCATAATGCAAAGGTTAATTGAAAAAAGTAATTTTTAATCCAAATGATACCCATGACCCATAATTTGGGTTATATTCTTCAACCCATTGTTTAGTCTGTTCAACCCAACAATTTAGTAATTTCGACCCAACTTTGGGTAGAAAACGTAACCCAGCATGTTAGGTTAAATCAATAACCCAACTGGGTTGGTTTAAAATAACCCAGCGCTGGGTGAGACCCTTTTTGACCCAGCAGCTGGGTTATAAAATAACCCAACTTGGGTTGTTTTCAACCCAGCAGTTTTTAGAGTGTAGCCTACCCTAAATAATTTCTATGTCGGAGTGGGATATGAACGAAAGAAAAATGATTTGCCACCTAAAAGTTACAGATTTTTTTGTGTCACACGTAGGCATTGTGTATTTCCCTCATATTAAATATAAAACGCATGTGTAGACTGATATTTTTCCTTTATTAAGGGAGTATGGATGGATATATAAACAGACGTTTCCGTATATTGGTATTAAATGCATTTTCATTTATAAAATGCAGTTTTGACTGCAAATGTCACGTCCATAAAATTTTTGCAATATTTGTTTACATTTATTATAGACCTTAAGGATAAGCGTGGAAAAATGAGCAGTGCCACCACCCCCCACCGGAGAAGCGAGTTCGAGTGTCGGCGGACACTTTATCTGACGTGGAAGATTCCAGTGATGAGGGCCCGCAGTATCAGGACGAAGTGGCTGCTTACATCGATCACAAATCGCCAAAAGATGACCATTTTGACATTTTGTCATGGTGGCAAGACCATGCTCACCTTTTCCCTAATATTGCCCAGATTGCTAGGTCTATCCTCGCCATCCCTGCATCCAGCGCTGCAAGTGAGCGAGACTTCTCTTGTGCTGGATACGTTATCCAAGAGCGGAGGAGTCAGCTGAAACCGTCAACAGTGGACGATGTGCTTTTTTTACACAGCAATTTAAAACACCACAAATAGGATCTAATCATCTCGCACTGGATTCATAAACGGGACAGTTTCACGTCTCAGCCCTAATTGTAAGGCTGTTTATACCTAGTTGCCGGTGTATGTAGCGTTTAGGATTCGCATACAACTGGACTTTTCTTTCATTTAAAATTATCACATAGCCTACACTGTTTGTTATTGTCTAATTTAAAACTGTTAAGTAGGCCTATGTGTGGTGTGAAATTGTCTGATGTGCTAGACGAAATTGCATTGTTTTGTGGTAACGTTAGCCATGTTCTGTATAGGCTATCGGCTTTTTTGACAGCTTCGGCTGTTGTCCTTGTCTTAAGGCAATCCGCCAAAGGCAATAAAAATTTGAAAAAAGTGTGTCTATAATGTGATTGGCTAAACTGATTTTATTTCGGGTGCGGGTCGGGTCTCGGTTCAATTTTAAGCGGATCGTGTCGGGTTGCGGATTTTAATTAGTGCTGCTGTCGGAAAACGGGAGGATGCGGTTTTAAGCACTGCGGGTACGGGCGGGTGCGGATTTACAAAATCGGACCCGTGCAGCTCTCTGCTTCGAGCATCAAACTCAAGGTCAAGTAGTTGAGCAACTGCCTCCTTATTAGGCTTTGGTCTTTTATAGATCTCTTGGAGAGTATGGTAATGTCTGGCCTGGCTTTGTTGACTATCAGTGTCAGAATGGTCTTCATCTCTTCTATGGTCAGTCTGACAATGGTAAATCTTGTTCGGCTGTTCCTCCTTATTAAAAGACTATTTGCTACCTTTAATGTTAAGTTACTTGGTTATGACATCAAATATGAAAGAGAAGCAAATAAATTTTATTTAACCATTAATTTATTAACTAAGACTACAGTGTCATTTCGAAATTACACGCTAATTATCAGAACGTATATCTTTCTTTCTTACATTCATAAAAAACTAAATGATTTGATTAACAAATAAAAAAATATTTAAAAAATTGTTCTTACCTTCAAGCGCTCAAAATTGCGAAAACCGCGAAACTGGTACAAGTGGTAACGGTCGTTCGGTCCAGTGACGTAAATGTAAGGGCGGTTCCATTACGCTCCATCCGTAGGGTTTAAAACCATAGACATATAAAACCTGTTAAATTATAATGTTTTTAACCGTTCAAAATATTACATATTTAAATTTGGTGTTTTTTCTTTTTAATATACCTTCCCTTAGTACAACATTTAAAAATTCTAAAGGAATAATACTTTATTATTTCACCTATTTTATATCCAATGGAATATTCCGCTGCCTTGATTGGATTGAAAGTTTGAATTAGCTACTTCATTTCTTCTGATTGCTTTCGGAGTTTATGAAAAAATATCGTAGTATCGTGCTATCAGTTGCAGAGCTGGCGCCTCCGTCTCACAACGCGACGTAGTGACATTCACAGCACATTTTAACGCAGAGATAGCGTTAACGTTACATTCACGGGACACTGTACTTCACAAAAGTTGTGTTTTGCCTATTTCATTCGCGTGCTGATGCGCAGTTCTAACATGCGCTTTTGTCTGTCAAAGCCTGTCAAAAAGTTATATTTTAAGTCTTTTTGTGTTAATACAGTTGGTTATGTCTAAAATGAATGCTAACACATTTGAGAGAAAATAGAGTGCGTCATCGCCTGTATTAGATGCGATCAGGTCTTAAAGCGACAGTAGCCTAATAGTAAACTTGCTGCCGCTTTTCCTTAAAGGGATAGTTCACCCAAAAATGAAAATGCTGTCTTTATTCACGTACTCTAATGTTGTTACAAACCTTTTTTAATGTATCTCTTGTGCTGAACACACAAAAAAAATAGATAGTTTAAAGAAAGTGGCTAACCAAACATTTGATGGTCCCCAATGACTTTCATTGCAGGAAAAAAATATACTATGGAAGTCACTGGGGACCAGCATCTGTTTAGATGGCCACTTTCTTTAAAATAACTTTTTTCAACAGAAGAAAGAAACGTATTCGGGTTTAAAACAACTTGGAGAGTAAATGATGGCAATTTTCATTTTGGGATGAACTGTCCATTTAATGTTAAGACAAAACAAATAGAAAATCACTCGCTGCTCTTGACTAAGAACTTTAATAGTAGCTTTAATAAGAATCAATGTATAATTTATACAGTGAAGTCTATGTAGGCTTTTATATTTGTTTGTTTGTTTTTCATGCAATTTCTTTCTTGAATGCTACTGTTAAATACACTTACTTACAAATGAAATAAACAGTGCTTTATTTATTCAGCTAATTATATTGTGTATTGTTCTTATTTTTTAATAACAAAGGAAATAATGACAAGGTTTTTTTTTTATCTTTGCCACTTTGGCCTAAATGTCTGGCATTTTTTTAATTATATATATATATATATATATATATATATATATATATATATATATAATTGTTACATTGTAAGGCTTTGTTTTTAAAATAGGGACATTAGTTTGGCTGTAATGCTTAGTCACTTGAAAAAAAGTCAAACCAACATGAAAAAGAATCGTGATAAAATCATGAATCGTTACTTTTCTCAAAAAAAAAAAAAAAAAAATCGTGATATTATATTTTTGCCCTATCGCCCACCCCACATATAGCCAGCAATTGGACATAAGCCTAATATAGTAACTGTCTTGGTCCCGGGAGAAAAATACTATTTATTTTATCCATTTTAACATCGACTCATTGCTTTATTGTTTTTTTGTTGTTTACGTTAGTTGCAGATATCTTAAGGTTTGTTTATACGACACTATAAACAATGATATAATGACAATAAGTCATTTTCTTAAAAAAATAAAGTATATACTTTTTAAACACAATTGTTCGTCTTGTGCTGGGCATTACGTCATCACATTGGAAAGTATATTATTTTTATTTTATTTTTTTAAGAAAACGACTGATCGTTTCGCTAGATAAGACCCTATTCCTCAGCTGAGATCGTGCACAGCCCTTTGAAACTGCATTGATTTGGACTTCAACATTTTGGTTGCAATTCAAGTCCATTGTGTGGAGAAAAATCCTAAAACGTTTATCAAAAAAACTTAATTTCTTTTCCACTGAAGAAAGAAAGACATGAACATCTTGGATGGCATTTGGGTGAGTAAATTATCAGGACATTTTAATTTTGGGCTGAATTAATCTTTTAAAATGAAGTTACTGGATACTGTTTGGTGTACAAGATGTTGTCTCTATAAATTGACAGTTGTCAGCACTGAATAAAATGTTATATTTCTGATTTGCAACTTCTTCTTTCTCATTTGGTTCAAACTAAATGTTTAATTCACTGAATTGGGTCTATCACTCTCTCTCCTCTCCACTATAGCTGGTGTGTGGTGAGTTATACTGTGGCTGCCGTCGCATCATCCCAGTGGATGCTGAACACTGGTGGTGGTTGAGGAGTGATTCCCTGATATGATTGTAAAGCGCTTTGGGTGTACAGTAGTACATATGAAAGCGCTATATATATGAATCATGCATTCATTCAATGTAGGAAACAATTTAAAAAAAAAAAATGTGGTAACACTTTATTTCGATAGTCCACTTTAGACATTCTACTAACTATAAGTAACTTTACAACTACATGTCAACTAACTGTCATTAGAGTATTAGTAGACTGTCAGCTTAATATCTGCTAACACTTTATTTTGTTGGTCCCCCAACAGACATTCAACTGACTATAAGTAACTTGGCAACTACAAGTCAACTTATTCTCCTAACCCGAACCCTAACACCCAATCCTAACCTAACAGTCTACTGACAGTCTACTATAATATACTAATATTCTACTGACAGTTAGTTGACATGTAGTTGAAAAGATACTTATAATTAGTAGAACGTCTAAAGTGACTATCGAAATAAAGTTGAACCAAAAATCTTTGTGTCTGAACGTGCTAATTGTTTTCTAATATTAAGAAACGTTGTGCTCTTAAAATAAGAAAATATGGCTTGAAATTTCTGATTCTAGGATAGACTGTGTCAAAATATACCATACACATTAAAAAAATACTTAATTCATTTAAAGAAATCACCAGAATTGGCATTTTTTTCTAATTAAGAAAATTCAAGTTATATTTTCTCAAAACAAGCAAAATAATCTTTTGATTTTAGTTCTAGGCTAGTTAATTTATCTTAGAAGAAAAAAAACAAGAATTCTTGCCTTATTTTAAGATTTTTTGACTACAAGATTTCATTTTTTGCAGTGCACTATACCAAGAGACAGGTGTTAATGAAAGCCCAGGTGACAAGACTTACCACTCTCTTTCTCCCGCAGACAGACACATGACCATGCCCCCAACCCCACAATGGTAAAGCAAAAATACAAAGAAATAAACTGTCAGGTGAGATGGTTTTGTTGTGTTGGTGTACTAATGGACTACCCTGAGACATGTCAAGATTTCTGTAGTGAGTTGTGCAGTTTTACTCATCTCTCTCTCTCTCTCCACGTCTCTCATCTCCACAGGGTACATGGGTAATCTCCAGTCACCATGGTAACAAGGATGCTGGCGGTCTGACTACAAACAGGCAGCATTCTGTCCACAAAATTAACTTTTGGTATGATGTCAGAGGCCAGGTTCTTGGGGGTTGTGCAAATTGTATAATGCTGGACACAAAGGTTGAACTGATTTTCATCTACATCACAATAATCTACTAAAATCTACTTTGATAAAAATCCCCATCAGTCGATTCTTCATTCTTATTTCTCTTTTTTGCTGTCTTAAACCACACTCTCCACACTTTGCAAAGACATGTTAGCCAACCCCAGTGGGGGTCAATATTAGTTTCCCATTCATCTCAATGGCTGTTGCTGTATCTGCTTGTTTCCATCTTTGCTTTTTTATAGAAATACTTGCAATTTATATGAAGTTATATTATTATTATACAATTATACTGTGTGCAGTGTTAATTTTCACACTATTTAAATATACTCTTTTAGAGGAAGAATATACTCTTTTAGGCTGCTGAAGCACCCAGTGGTGTTCTCTGCACTCAACTGGTGCAAGTGGGGGAGAAGCCACTTTAATGCGCTGAAAATCCAACAGCTTCACAGGACTCAGAGATGGCTGGAAGAGTAATTCAGCTCAGTGAATACAACCACTCAGCTCTGAAGAAGAATTCTGAATGAGTGGTTGCATTCCAGCTCCTTATATACCCATATGTCCAAGGGAGTGGCATGCAAATTTCATTGGCCTTTTCTCAAAGATCAGAGATATCTGGGGCTCCCAGGAGCGACCTCTAGTGTCACTACATCGATACAAATTCGAGTGAGTGACAGAAGGGGAACATACTGAACCATGATTTCAAAACCGAGGTATACCAAACAGCCATTTTTGTGTACAATTACACCCCTAGCAAGCATCCCTTCTCTTACTGTATTAAATAACCAACCTTTTTTTTTTCCTTGAATGATTAAATGCTCCATTCTGTCATAATTAATGCTTAGTCATTTTTGCATAGTGTCCCGTCCACAGATGTTGCTTAAAGTCCTTATTATTTTGTTTCCATTCCACATCTGTAAACTCCTTTGACAACACTCACCCACATGTCTTTACTTCATACTCGCATCTAGAGATGCTTATCGTCATATTAGAGGAGGAGTAGGCATGAGGCTAATGATTGGTAAAGACAGACAGGGTATTAGATGCTGCTTCTAATTCTTTGTTTACAACACTGCAAAAAATTATTTTCAAGACAAGAATTTTTGTCTTGTTTTCCAGTAAAAGTATCTAAACATTCTTAAAATGTGATTTATTTACTTGACAAGCAAACTGGCATAATATTTTAAGTCTTGTTTTGAGAGAAATCTAATTAAATTAAGTGAACTTTATACTTAAAACGAGAAAAAAAATAATCTGGCAATGGGTAGCAAAACACACTTGTTTTCCCTTAGAATTAAGTTTATTTTTCTTACCCCATTGGCAGATTTGTTTTCTCATTTTAAGTATAAAGTTCAATTAATTTAATTAGTTCCCTTTACAAAAAGCTTCACTATGATGCTGCGCTGAAGAGCACTTTGGGAACACGTCTCAGTTGTGACCAGCTGTGAATATGTATGCAACATGTCAATGAACATTGACCGGAATTTATAGCCTCTGCCGATGTAATCATTGGATGCACCTGGCGCAGTGGCTATAAATAGATGGCGTCACCGGTGCATCATCAGATTTTTCGTCTTCAGAGCCATTCTGTGCTGTGTGCTATCACGAGCCTGTCAAAATTTCTTTCCTCTGTTAGGAGTTAGATTTTGTTAGGCAGTGCGCAGTGAACCTTTTCTCCTTTCTATTTCCTCTGGGGAAAAAAAAAAAGAAAAAAAGGAAAAGAATGATTGATAAACAAAACAAGTGGCGTGTTTTCCCATGTTTAAGCTCTACAGCTGAAACGGACGCACACCAGTTTTTGTTTTGTGTGTTTGGGGAAGAGCATGCTGCTCTTGCGTTGGGGCGGGGCAGGTGTGAGCTTTGCAATCTGTTTACAGTCGAAATGCTTCGTGCTCGTCTCGCTTACTTCCAAGAGCCAGCGTCCACTCTTTCATCGTGGGGCTCTCGCATATATCTGAGGAGCGAGAGATGGGTCTGTCCCTAACGCTCGCTCTCTCCCCAGATCCAGCTGATCGTTCTTGTAAGCCTGAAGCGCTCTTCAGCGTCTCTTCATTTCACGAGGGGGGCGCTGAACCTCTGTACATTCCACGCACAATAATAAAGCCGTTGAGAAATTTCTTGAGGTGGTTACTTGGGCGGTGGACAGACTACAGCTAGACTGGCCACGCGAACAAGAGATTCCCCCCCCAAACGCTCCAAACTATAAGACAGATTTCTGTCTGGTGACTAAAAAGAAAAAGGAAGGGAATGCTATATGAGTCTCTTCCTTTCTTTGATGACCTCCATAACAAGCTTTCTCATTCATGAAGTAATCTTTTTACTTCCTGTGTCTTCGTGCCCTCGATGTCGACATATTTGACTATCGTAGGTGCTGAGTCACTGGGCTATTCGTTGATGCCGCCAGTAGAAGAGACACCTGCAGGCTCTCTCTCTCACCGGGTTCAGCATCGTCATTTAAGATGACCTCCACTTTAGTGGGAAGGGTTTATCAAGCAGCTGGTCAGGCTGGTGCTGCTCTGCACACAATGGCTGTATCACAGGCTTACCATGCTGACCTGCTGGATGACCCGAGTGTGGGTGCTGCGCTCGTCGAGCGAGCTTTTTCTGAGCTTCGTTGAGCCACAGATCTTTCTCTCCGTGCGACCAAGCAAACAGCCCGTGCTATTTGCCGGTCTATGTCTGCCTTGGTCAGCACGGAGAGGCACCTTTGGCTCAACCTTTTGGGCATCAAGGATAAGGATCGAATTTTCCTCCTTGATGCCCTGGTTTCGCCCACTCGGCAGCCCCTAAAGCAAGACCTCAGGACCCTAATTTCTAAAAGAAGAAAACCCTGATGGTCTTGCGCCTAGTCTTGTGGGGTAGCTCCCTTCAGGATGGGGCGCATGCTCTACTTCGCCCCTCCCGGTACCCTCGCGAAGCCTCTCCGTTCCCGACGCTTTCGGTGTTTCGGGTGGTAGAGGCTCCCATCAAATAGTTGGGTGGTTCACTGTTCCCTGCATTTTTCCAGGACGAGATACACTCGACACCCCCTCAACAGGAAGTGTTAAAAGATTAATACCCATCTCAGAGAACCTGGCAGCATAGAAACTTCTGCCAGATATATATATATATTTTGTGGGTCCTAAGAACAGTAGGAAAGGGCTACAGAATTTAATTCACTCGCCTCCTTCTGTGTTTCAATGGCGTGGTTCCCACTACCGTAAACTGGATCAGTCATGTCTACTGTGAGAGAGAAAAAAAAATGCAAAATCTCCTGGTTAAAGGGGCCATATAACATGTTCCCCTTCCAGAGAGAGAGTCAACTTATTACACCGAGTTCTTCCTGGTTTCCATGGAGGGTGAGGGGTTGCGTCTGGCCTTAGATCTCAAAGCTCGAACTGCCCTGTCTGGGTGATCTCCATTTGGAACAGTTCTGAGTAGATTTTACAAGGCAGAAGAGGACCTCTTCGCCTCTATGAATAGCACAATGTCTCCTCTACTTCTTCCCGAGTCACCCAGTCTCCCCCCCCCACCTGGGGGGCTGAACGTGGTGGCGCATACATGGCCCAGAATGCGCCTGTATGCGTTTCCTTCTACTAAAGTTCATATTGCAGAACCAGCTAACTGTCAGTTCACTTCAGTTCTGTATTTTCTGTAGGAAGAACTGTCAGCAAGCACATGCCCCGCCACTCTCAGGGTCTATGTGGCTGTAATTTCGGCCCGCCACACCTTGGTGAACAGGGTGCCGTTGGGGAGACATCCTCTACTCGCTCGCTTCATTCGTGCAGCTAGGCAACCTAGGCCTCCTGCCAGTACCAGGACCCCTTCATGGGACTTAGCAATAGTCCTGGAGGGTCTGGTTGAGTCCTCCTTTGAACCTCTAGAGTCAGCATCTGACAGACTTCTGACTCTCAAGAGGGTTTTTCTTATGGAGATTACCTCTCTAAGAGAATTGGGGACCTACAGGCTTTCTTGCCAGCCTGTTTAGAGTTTGCCCCAGGAAGGACCAAATTAAATTTACACCCTCATCCTGACTACCTGCCTACGGTACCTTTCTCGACCTAACATCCGGTCACTCTCGAAGCCTTCCGCTCCCCGCCGTTTGTAACGCCGGAGCAGGAAAAACTTCAGACTTTGTCCAGTCTGTGCCCTTCAGACTTATTTCCACCTCACTAGCCAGTGGCATAAGTCAAGGCAACAATTCTTTGCCATGTGGGCCGCAACAGGAGGGCGCCCGCCACCAGACTATGTCGCATTGGTTAAGGGACGCTATTACCCTGGCCTACGCCAGTAGATATCGGGGCTCACTCCACCAGAGGGCTTGCCTCCTCTAAGCCTTGGCCAGAGGGGTCCCTCTGCAGCATGTCTGTGATGCGGCAGGCTGGTCCTCTCTGCACACATTCATTAGATTCTACAGCTTGGATGTTCATG
The DNA here is from genome assembly GCA_032164185.1 of Moxostoma hubbsi. Lineage (NCBI taxonomy): Eukaryota > Metazoa > Chordata > Actinopteri > Cypriniformes > Catostomidae > Moxostoma > Moxostoma hubbsi. The sequence continues at coordinate 32,935,714 of JAVLUX010000039.1, forward strand.
CCACTCCTTGAGTCGACATCTCAAGCCCATGTCTGAGCCCTCTCATGCTCTTGTGAGCACACTGCACAACTGTGTGAGGTCTGGACAGCCACAGTGCGGCGGCGTGGGTATTCTCGTTCCAAAAGCGCTCTTCAGTGCAGCATCATAGTATAGCTTTTTGTAAAGGGAACGTCTCAGGGTTACGTATGTAACCCTTGTTCCCTGAAAAAAGCGGAACGAGATGCTGCGCTTTTCTGCCGCACTGAGATGCCCCGGCACTGCTCTTCAGACGAAATACCTGATGATGCACCGGTGAAGCATCTATTTATAGCCACTGCGCCAGGTGCGTCCAATGATTACATCGGCAGAGGCTATAAATTCTGGTCAATGTTCATTGACGTGTTGCAAACATATTCACAGCTGGTCACAACTGAGACGTGTTCCCAAAGTGCTCTTCAGCGCAGCATCTCGTTCCGCTTTTTTCAGGGAACAAGGGTTACATACGTAACCCCGAGACGATTTCTCTCAAAACAAGACTTAAAATCTTATGCCAGTTTGCTTGTCAAGTAATAAATCACATTTTAAGAATGTTTAGATATTTTTACTAGAAAACAAGACAAAAATTCTTGTCTTGAAAATCATTTTTTGCAGTGAAATCGAGTGAGTAACATAAGAAGAAAGCTTTTCTGGCATATTTTTTAGATATCTCAACAAAGCAATAACTTCAATTACAGACTTTGGTGCCATTCTCACTTTCTCAGCCTTTCTCCACTTCTTCAGAAAGCAACAACTGACATTCTTCGCATGCACAGAAGTTTGGTTCGGAATACATGTAATGCACATGTAAATGAATATTTGAATTGGATTGCAAAGTTTAGGGGCATATAAACAGTAAAAACAGGAATATACAATTGGATTGAATTTATTCGGATTGATGAAAATTAGTGCATGTAAACATATCGGAGTTGAGAGTTATCCAGTGTCCTTGCTGCATTCATTAATGAGAACACATGCTCCACAGATGCAGATGTCCCAGGCAGGCATAAAATAAACTCCACAACCTTAGCGAAGACTCAGAAGTTGATGGTCTTGCTCTCCAGCTCACGAAAACGTCTGTCCATCTCCCAGACATGGCTGTCCTGTTCATGTTCCACTCAGTAATGCGACGAGTGACAGTATATTTTGCCCACTCATCTTAGAGCATGGTTTCGTCAATCAAACTGAGAGTGGGGATTGTGGAGTAGAAGTGTGCGAGGCTGCTCTGAATGTCTTTCCACTCTTTGATGTCTCTCAGTAGGGCTCACTCAAGTTCTACTGTGTTCTCCAATGAGCGGCAGCAATTTTGGAGGTAATCCACCGATGCTAATTAAAAGTTTCTCACTGCACAATAGAAATCATCCGCTCGCACGTCACCAGCTTCAACCAGGGCATCAAACTGCTTTTTAATGTCAGAGGGTATGAATGATTCCTCCAGCCTGGCCTGCAAGACTTTTCTCAGGTCATGAAAGTGCAAAGCTATGACCGTGCACAAAAGAATGATAAGCAAAAAGTCCTTCATTTGCGTGCACTTTTTCAGATTCGGAACTTTGCTTCACAAAAAAAATCACTAACACTTGGTGTGGCACACTTACTTTTAGCAGCATCCATGAATGAACATGCTGCGCGATGTCGGTGCAGTCTTCATGGGCGATGGAAAAGCGAGCTCCATGAATCTCACACCTCTATTTACTAGGCTCTTTCTGTGACTCCTTTTTTAGAACTGTAAACTCTTTTTGAAGATCCTCATTAAATGTACATGCACCCTTCCTTGACATTTTTCCAGCTGCAATTTCATCTGTGTGCTCTTTCAAATTGACTCTTCAATCAGTTCACTAACTGGATGTCTATTGATAGAGGATTGTGATTGGATAGTTTATTCCAATCATTAACTTAAAATAACACTGTGTGATTTTATTTGTTTTACAAGCCGCATCCATGGCTACCTTTGATCACGTGACTGAGAAAGCTGCATAGACGATAGATACATTTTAGGAGAGGGGAAATATGGGATAAAATATTTTTTCAGAATAAGTCGGGACACTAGAAAAAGTGCTCAAGTAAAAAATACAATAAGCAGTGTTAGTGGCAGTGCTCGTAGCATTAATATTTGGTTCTCGTCGTATTTTCGTCATCGTGTTTTACTTAAAACTGTTTTCCATTATTGTCATGATGATGTGTCTTTATCTTGTGTTCGTTATCACTGACAAAAAAAAAATTATAAATCCTTCGTCAACTAATTTTTTTAGTCTATAATTTTGTTGACGAGACTAATGCTGATTATATTAATTTTTATTTAAGCAGGCTACTTTTGAATTTCTGTCACTGGAGAAATGCGTTTTGCACATAGAATAATGTAGTCATGACATCTACTAACTGGGGTTAACTGGTGATGCTAACCAGCCAAACACGGACATCCCCTAGCAATCTAGAATGTCCAAAATGATTTACAGGTAGAGACTGTTTTGGACCGGTCACCTGACAGTTTTTTTTTTACTGTTTACAAGGTCATGATATACCACTTATATCAGTGATATCTTTCTGGTGATAGGGACACTTCATGCATGCTTAACAAAAATGCGTATAGCAACTTTGAATTACTTCTGTAGGCTATTTGTATTTCCTTAAAAATGTACTAGTTGATCTCTTGTATTCATGCACACTTTCTGTTTGTTTATTAAAGCCTCGGTTGTATTGTGCTGTGCTGAGGGAGCCTGAGACATAGTCATTGTGTGCCTGTGTGTGTAACCATCAAACCATTGAGGATATATCAATATTGCACTGCTCCCAGGTGCATAGGCCTCACTGCTATTCAACACACTTAGGCTTTCAGATGTGAGTGTATTTAAATGTGTCAATGTTTTCTCTGTGTGGCACTGGACTGGCGTGTTTGGTTTCAGCGTTCAGTTTGCCACAGGCTGTGTTGCAGCTCTGGTTTAAATATCTGTCACTGTAGAGTATGCTTGCGATTGCTTTAATGTCATTCTTCTTGTTCTGCTCTTGTGTGTGTTTCTACTTCTGTTTGATACATTTCTCTTTTAACTCTGCCAGTCTTTTATGCAGTCTTCTATGACTGTCTAATCTACAGTAGATGCAAAAAGTGCCCTTAAAGTCATCTTTTCATGTACATTGTAAACCTGTACAAAAGTAAAATAGTGTGTTGCACTTCATGAGAGTTATCCATTTGTAAAATTATCCAAATGAAAATGTCCGAAATGCATTCAAGGCAGAAAGCAATGAGATCACTAAAACCACTCAAAATTGATTCTTCTAAACAACAAAGAGATTAAACTTAAAGTCTCCTGCTTCTCAGATCCCTCTTTGGAGAAAAAAAAAACAGGAATCTTGTCTAAAAAGAGATCTCAGTAATATCTCAGTGTTCTCAGTTTGTGAACACTGAATATGCAAGTGAAGTGTCCCTCCATAGTTTTCTTCACTTTACAATAAGGTTCCATTTCTTTATATTAGTGTGCCACATTAGTGAACATGAAGTAAAATTAACACTACTTCTTACTATTTACACAAACACTACTTACACAAAAAATATTTTTATGTAGATGGGGGCAGTTAGAAGTAAATTAGAGTGTGGATTTGCTGATGGTTCTCGGCAATTCACAGTTGTGGTGTTAATTTTTCTATTGGTTTTTAATTTTTCTATTGGTAATTGTGCTGTTTTTTAACTTTTTATTGTCACAAGGTACAGATGATTTTCTGTTTCAAATATAGGAAGGCTATTGGATTATCTAAGAAATGGCAGAGATTATTGGGGTTAAGTTTATGTCTTGGAACTGTAGGGGGCTGCATACTCTTTACTAAAATCAAACAAGTGATGACTAGCATAAAGCAGCTACAATCTAAAATAGTTTTTCTCCAGGAAACACATTTAATGTCTAAAGATATTTGTACAATATGTAATTGATGACCTGGTCAAGTGTTTTCATTTAGTTCTTAAGGAAGATTATTACGATGATCCATAAATCAATTCCATTTCAAATAGCAATACAGGATCCATTAGGTAGATATTTAATTGTTTTAGGGACTTTATTGTCTAAATCATTGATTTTTGTTCATATTTATGGCCCTTATGAGGACAATCCCAAGTAACATCTTGGGTAGTAACCTCTTTCTGACTTCATCCAGCCTTTCTGGGTTTTATGTTGTGGGTATTTCAATTGCACACTGGACCCAATTAGAGATTGTTCTTTTGGCCTTGATCAGTCACATAGACAGATCAGAAAGACCCTTCATTATTTTATAAAGGACTTAAACCTTTAAGTCAAATTTCCAGAACAGGACAAACTCTTTCAGTTGACATTGTCCATATCAATCTACTCACAGGTTTAATAAATCTACCAAATCATTTCTCTGTTGCTCACCAGATTCTCTTACAACATGACAAAGATCTGCAGTATGTTGAGATGAACACACAGGTATGTCCCACACTACTGCTGAAACATTACAATCATTTTCAGTAACAGGCATTACAATTTGGGATACAAGTTCTTCATTCTGAACATCTGATACGATGCTGAAGGATTAGACATTCTTTTAGAAATATCTAGACACTCAATCCCTTCAACCTGTTCAATTTGTTGCACCGACTCATGATCACAAATCTCATGCTCACCATTGTCAAACACATCATCTTCCAATTCGCCAGTACCCATCTCTGCAACCTCATCTAAATCAGCAATCCATTGAGAAGTTTGGTCTGCAGTATCACTTTTCTGACAGTCAGTACGTGATGAATCACAGTATGAACTAAAGTCACACTCTGAATTCACTGAATCATCCCAAGCAAGCCATTGTAAAGAGTTCACAGGCAGTAACAGGTTCCGATGAACAGTTTTGACACAACCATTAACAAATGTGTTCAAAGAACATTTCTTACTGACCACAATATACATTGTGTGCTTTCCCAATGATCTGCTAATTTCCTTTTCTCCCCATTGTTTGCCAGGAGGACTCTATCACCCAACTCCAATGAATGACCCTTGCACTGGCAATTAAAATGCTCAGACTGTTTGCTCTGCTGCTGATGTTCATTTTGTTGTGCAAGTGACATTGCCTCCCTTAAATCCTTTCACAGAGACTGGACAAAATTTACTCATATCAACCCCCCCCCCCCAAACATCAATAAGAATAGTGGCTAGCATAGTTGTCTCATGCCTAGTGCAGTTGTATGAGAAAGTCAGTGTGTTAAGCATCTGAGGCTAATTAGCTTTAGACCTTAGAGGCAAGGACCTTATGTCACCAAGATTACGATTAAATCTTTCAGTTTGACCGTTACCCATAGGGTGATAGGGCGTGAGCTGACAATTTCAACTTTTCCACAATCAGAGAACTTTCAAAATTTGCTCACTTGTCTGGATGGATCCGTCCTGAGAACCCATACAGTATATACAAAAGAAACTGTTCCACAGAACATGGGAAACAGACTTTGCAGTTTGATTTGGACAAAACAAGCGACTGTACATAAGCGACTGCTCTAACTGCTGCACCTTCCTCCCAGTGATGGTGAGAACTGAATACAGCTGACTTCTCCTCACAGGACACTTTCCCCCCAGCAAAACTCTGAACCAGGTGAATCACCTCATGACACATCTGTGACCCAGATATTTCCTCCACAGCCTCCCTTTTTGTATGTTCACAGGACAAATAAAACATACCCTGCACCCACTCGAACTCAAGTGCCTCCGCTTCATGCTTCAAGATGTCATATGGCATTCTGGTAAGTCTGTGCAAGATCCTGGAAGTAGCAAAAGGTTCCCAGCTCTAGGAATCAGCCACCACGTTTTTTGGGCTAGGTATATATTGTATGTCAAATTCAAAAGGAGCCAACTTCACGACCCTCTCTGCTCGCAGGTATCAAGTTTCAGTTTGGTCAATATATACTTGAGTGGGTTGTCATCGGTCCAAACCGTAAACCTGTGCCCAAAGCCAGTGGCTGAATTTATCGCATATGGCCCATTTCATAGCCAAAAATGCGAACATGTGATCTGGATACTTGGGAAAAATCACTGTTTTGTCTTTGCTTACACTATTACAATAAAATGAATAGACAGACATCAGTATCCTAGGAAGAACTTCCATTTTGCCCCACATTGCCCTCCCCCCAATTTCTCTAGTTTCCCTGAGGTGCTTCCTCCACTCATCTGCCAGTGCTTTCCCTGGGCACATTCTTCTCACAATCGAAACTCATATGCCCAGATGAAAAACACTTAAAGCAGATATTGTACATCTTGCAAAGGGCCGTAGTGCTGTGATCTTTGCTGCTACAAACTCTACATTCACAACTCTGTTTGTTAGAGTGCTTGGAAGGATGGCGTGCCATTATCTTTTGCTGGTGTGTTTTTTCTGACCTATGAGGATACAGAGAATTTGAATCACCAACAGTCTCAAGAACTTTGGCTGACTTTCGCCTTGTCACTTTCTGTTCCCTTAGCATATCATCCAATCTCTCATGACTGTCCATGACTGTGTGGATTTGCTTCTGAACAAAGACAGTTCCTTATCTGGACAGTGTCGAATAAACATTACAGCCAGATCTCTTCTTCAATTTTCAAAGGTTCTGCCTTCCTCCCTAAGACTCTGTTCAGCTACCTCGGCTGCTTTGTTCAACCTTATCCAATAATGCAAAGGATTCTCATTGGAATAAGGTTTCACAGAGTAGAAATCAGCTAAAGACATTCCTGAGCTACTGGAATCACTGAAATGGTGTGTCAATACTGTGAACACAGCATCTACAGTCGGGTTACCATTCTGTTACTCAGCCAGACTTTTATGATGACCCTGGACCTCCCCATTAGTCTGTTCATCACTTCTTCAACCCTTTCAGAGTCTTCCACTTCTTTTTTGTTAAGGTACACTCGCATCGATTCTTCCCACTCCATCGTGGAGCACTTATCTGTACCGTCTCCATGATAATACGGTGGTGCGGTTACCTCAGATTTCAGTACCAAATTTAACTTGGAAGCATCTATAATGGCTGAATTCGATACCTTAGTGTAAGAAATGTTAGTAGTTTCTCCAAAACGACCAGTAGATGGCGGATTTTAATGTCCAGTCTGCAACAGACTGTCCCTGATAGCTTTGCCAATTTCAGATCCAATTTGTCTAACAAGGTTACTCATTTCCCTTGATAGTCTTGATTCAACTTTAGTTTACTGTGGGTTGCCAGGTTTTGTGATTGGACTACAGCACATGTCAGGTCTAGTATCAACTGGTGATCTAATGCTCCAACCCTCCAAGTGCTTGCATACTCAGGACCCATAAACTGAAAACCTCTGTCAGGTGTGGCTAGTAATGCAACACTTCCTCTACTGGCCATCAATACACTGTGTTCAAATGTTAACCTTTCCTCCTTATTATTTGCCATACTGAATTCTCTCAATTTTCTTAATACACTTACAAATAAGTTTGAAAATAACTGAATTTTAAATAAAATTACAATGAAATTAAATGTAAATTAATCTTTTGCCAAAAGAATTGTCCCTTCGAAAAATCTAAAAGAAACCAGAGTCCAAACCCGTCACTGATGAACCGCTACAAATTTATAACTCATAACACAAATTAATCTGTAAACTTGTTTTAGCGAAAAATACATTGCTCTATAACGAAACGCATCAACATACCGCACGTGCAGCAGCGGCCATTACCCGAATTCATACTTCCATTAAACATACTCTTACAACTTTCACAACTTGATCTCTCATTAAAGAAAAGTTAACAAACAAATGCATTTCACACAAAAAATCCATAAATAATAAGTAATTAACAATATTTAAGCACTTCTTCGAGGAGCTGATAGACATACCCTCTCATCGCCATGACATCCCACGAAAAAAGAGAGAGGGCACCCTGAAATTACATCAGCTTTACCCTCATGCTTACACATGATGTAATATATACGTATTGGTGCTTCCTAAACAGTTTATACAGGTTAACACATTTATAAAAAGTATAAAACAAAAACAATAACACGGAAATACAAATATACCTATATAAAGAAATAAAATAACGCAACATATTATGCTTATGATCACATGACCATAGATTACTCAAGTGTAATTTCTTACAATACAAATTATTTCAAAATAAAATGCCCTTAAATTAATACCATTAGTTAATCATTATCTCAATAATCTAGTGTAACAACATACACTCGCCACAATTGCTTTTATGATCAATTGTAATTTCAGATCACACCCCTCTATTATTCACTTACACTGACCCTAGGTTATTAGGTAATTCTCCAAAATGGAGATTTCACCCTAAATTGCTCCTAGACGAAAAGCTTTATGAATATATCACAACAGATACAACACAAACCTCAGCTTGTATCAGATAGGAAGCCTTTAAATTGTTCATTAGAAGTGTTCTTATAAACGTCACAAGCAGTAAATCAAAAGGCTACAAAAAAGAAATGACTGCACTTGATACAAAAATTGTACTTCTTGAAAAACACTTATCATATAAAGATGATTTAATCATTAATCAAGAATGGTTAACTCTTAGAACTAAACACAATTTGAATTATCTCCCAAAAAAGCAGACGCCAGTCTTATGATGTTAAGGCAAAATTATTATGATCAGTGTGAAAAGGCTGGGAAATTGTTAGCTTGGAGAATTAAAGAAAATCAATCTGAAAGAATCTAAAACCCACCAATTTTAGATATGTTTAAAGAATCGTTTGAAAATGGTGTACTCCAAGACTGTTTAAGAAACGCTTTCAATATGTTAAGGCCTAAGCCTAATAAAATAAATACCAAATGCAAATAATTTCGGCCAATTTCATTACTTAATACAGATTTTAAGATATTGAGTAAAATTCTGGCAAGGAGATTGGAGGCATTTTTACCCGATATAATATATCAAGACCAAAACTGATTTATTAAGTGCAGGCAAGGTTACCATAATGTTAGAACTTTGCTTAACATTTTATGTCTTAAAAAGTGAGCTTCTGATAAGGCTATTCTGTCCCTGAATGCTGAAAAGGCCTTTGACAGGGTGGAATGGCCCTATCTATTGAGGTCCAGAAAAGATTTGGTTTTGGAGAATTTTTCATAAATGGATTAAGATACTTTGCACACATCCTATGGCTGAGTTACTAACTAATATTATAGTTTCAAGGGATTTTAATATTCAAAGGGGTACTCATCAAGGGTGCCACCTATCACCTCTTCTTTTTATCTTAGCAATAGAGCCACAGCAGGAAGATCTCATTGTAACATACTAGGCATCAGATTAAACACCACAGATATAAGGATTTCTTTGTCATTTTTTTATCTAACAGGTTTGGCTCACTCCATTCCTTCCCTAATACAACATCTTAAAAATTTTGTTAACTTCTCTAGTTATAAAAATCAATCAATCTAAACCATGTATTCTTTTATTGAATAAGGATGAGTCAACTATCAGCTGTTACTCACTTTAATGTAGTAGACTCCTTCACTTATTTAGGAATTCAAATCACAGCTAATGTAGATTTATATATTCTCTGCAAATTATCAAACCCTATTAAATAACAACTCCAAATACATTGACAGATGGAAAAGTCTACCCATATTGCTAATTGGATGATTAAATGCAATAAAAATTATTGTATTACCTTAATACTGTACCTCTTCCATAAATATTCCTCTGTGCCCTCCACCCTCCTTTTTTACATCACTTCGGAAACTATTCACTGATTTCATCTGGAATAATAAACGAGCTCGAGTTCGTCTGCCATTATTATTACTTACCATATAGAGGTGGTCTTCAATTTCCTAATTTACAGTGGTATTATTGGGCAGCATAATTGCGATCTACTATACTATTTCTCTTCTGAGAATCTTGATTGGACATTTAATCTTTTGTTATAAAGTCAAAATGACCCCTTAATCTTTATCTTTATTCTATAGTTATCAAATATATTGTATCTCTTAACTCTTTTCTGATTAATACAATTAAAGTCTGGTGCGATGTGCATAATTATTTTAGTCAAATACTTTATCATGTTTTAACCAAATATGGGGAAATTAGAGTTTCAAACAAGCCAGATCAGACTCAGGATTTGAACTATGGTATAATAAAGGGCTACAAAAAATTGAGGATTTTTATAAAGGAAATTACTTAATGTCATTTGTTTAAATTGATCTCCTGGAGAGAAGATTTAAATATGAACATTTCCTTACATGGGAAAAGTATGTATGAAAGCTCAATCACAAACTATTAACAGTAATCTCAAATTAATACAGTACAAATGGATTATGAGAACATACACTCACCTAAAGGATTATTAGGAACACCTGTTCAATTTCTCATTAATGCAATTATCTAATCAACCAATCACATGGCAGTTGCTTCAATGCATTTAGGGGTGTGGTCCTGGTCAAGACAATCTCCTGAACTCCAAACTGAATGTCAGAATGGGAAAGAAAGGTGATTTAAGCAATTTTGAGCGTGGCATGGTTGTTGGTGCCAGACGGGCCGGTCTGAGTATTTCACAATCTGCTCAGTTACTGGGATTTTCATGCACAACCATTTCTAGGGTTTACAAAGAATGGTGTGAAAAGGGAAAAACATCCAGTATGCGGCAGTCCTGTGGGCGAAAATGCCTTGTTGATGCTAGAGGTCAGAGGAGAATGGGCCGACTGATTCAAGCTGATAGCAGAGCAACTTTGACTGAAATAATCACTCGTTACAACTGAGGTATGCAGCAAAGCATTTGTGAAGCCACAACACGCACAACCTTGAGGCGGATGGGCTACAACAGCAGAAGACCCCACCGGGTACCACTCATCTCCACTACAAATAGGAAAAAGAGGCTACAATTTGCAAGAGCTCACCAAAATTGGACAGTTGAAGACTGGAAAAATGTTGCCTGGTCTGATGAGTCTCGATTTCTGTTGAGACATTCAGATGGTAGAGTCAGAATTTGGCGTAAACAGAATGAGAACATGGATCCATCATGCCTTGTTACCACTGTGCAGGCTGGTGGTGGTGGTGTAATGGTGTGGGGGATGTTTTCTTGGCACACTTTAGGCCCCTTAGTGCCAATTGGGCATCGTTTAAATGCCACGGCCTACCTGAGCATTGTTTCTGACCATGTCCATCCCTTTATGGCCACCATGTACCCATCCTCTGATGGCTACTTCCAGCAGGATAATGCACCATGTCACAAAGCTTGAATCATTTCAAATTGGTTTCTTGAACATGACAATGAGTTCACTGTACTAAAATGGCCAATAGAGCATCTTTGGGATGTGGTGGAACGGGAGCTTCGTGCCCTGGATGTGCATCCCTCAAATCTCCATCAACTGCAAGATGCTATCCTATCAATATGGGCCAACATTTCTAAAGAATGCTTTCAGCACCTTGTTGAATCAATGCCACGTAGAATTAAGGCAGTTCTGAAGGCGAAAGGGGGTCAAACACAGTATTAGTATGGTGTTCCTAATAATCCTTTAGGTGAGTGTATTTTACTCCAGTTAGGTTAAACAAAATTTGTCAGAACACTCCAGACACATGCATCAAATGCTCAGTAGATAAAGGCATACTTTGCACTGAATGTGGAATTGGTGCAGGAGTTTTGGAAAGAGGTAGTTTTACTAATTTTTCCAGATGGTATCTGTTAATCTCCCAATGAAATCAGAAATGTTCATTTTGGGAATTTTTCCTGATAATATAGTATACGGTAGCAGCACTCGTAAACTCAATGAGGTGTATACTTCAAGCAAAGCGTCAAATAGCTATGTATTGGAAGAAAGTGGAAAGACCATCTATCATACAATGGATCAATAATATGTCCTTTTGTTTGTTGATGGAAAAGATTACATATATTCTGAAAGGAAAACTGTCCTTTTTTTAGAATATTTGGAAACACTTTATATCCTTTATTTCAAACTCTGATTTTAGTCATATAATGAATGAGGTAGAAAGGGGATAAAATAGCTTGATTCTCAATTTATTTTATAACTACTAAACCATTCATAATTTAATCATTTACAGTTTTTCCTAAATGACTCCTTTTTAATATCATGATTTGCTACTCTTATGCGACTATTTCCAACTCTTCTCAATGTGTAGCTATCTGAATTGACCGGTGTCCCTTTTTTTCTGTGTGTTTTGCTAGTTGTTGTTTTTCCTTTATTAGATTCCTCCGATAGGAGGGAATCTATTGTTATTGACAGTTTTATTATTATTATTATTATTATTATTATTATTATTAGATTCCTCCGATAGGAGGGAATCTATTGTAATTGACAGTATTATTATTATTATTATTAGATTCCTCCGATAGGAGGGAATCTATTGTTATTGACAGTTTTATTATTATTATTATTATTATTATTATTATTATTATTATTATTAGATTCCTCCGATAGGAGGGAATCTATTGTTATTGACGGTTTTATTATTATTATTATTATTATTAGATTCCTCCGGTAGGAGGGAATCTATTGTTATTGACAGTTTTATTATTAGATTCCTACGATAGGAGGGAATCTATTGTAATTGACAGTATTATTATTAGATTCCTCCGATAGGAGGGAATCTATTGTAATTGACAGTATTATTATTATTACTATTATTAGATTCCTCCGATAGGAGGGAATCTATTGTTATTGACAGTATTATTATTATTAGATTCCTCCGATAGGAGGGAATATATTGTAATTGACAGTATTATTATTAGATTCCTCCGATAGGAGGGAATCTATTGTAATTGACAGTATTATTATTATTATTAGATTCCTCCGATAGGAGGGAATCTATTGTTATTGACAGTTTTATTATTATTATTATTATTATTATTAGATTCCTCCGATAGGAGGGAATCTATTGTAATTGACAGTATTATTATTATTATATTCCTACGATAGGAGGGAATCTATTGTAATTGACAGTATTATTATTATTATTATTATTATTATTAGATTCCTCCGATAGGAGGGAATCTATTGTAATTGACAGTATTATTATTATTATTAGATTCCTCCGATAGGAGGGAATCTATTGTAATTGACAGTATTATTATTATTATTATTATTAGATTCCTCCGATAGGAGGGAATCTATTGTTATTGACAGTTTTATTATTAGATTCCTCCGATAGGAGGGAATCTATTGTAATTGACAGTATTATTATTATTATTATTATTATTATTATTATTAGATTCCTCCGATAGGAGGAAATCTATTGTTATTGACAGTTTTATTATTATTAGATTCCTCCGATAGGAGGGAATCTATTGTAATTGACAGTATTATTATTAGATTCCTCCAATAGGAGGGAATCTATTGTTATTGACAGTTTTATTAGATTCCTCCGATAGGAGGGAATCTATTGTAATTGATAGTTTTATTATTAGATTCCTCCGATAGGAGGGAATCTATTGTTATTGACAGTTTTATTATTATTATTATTATTAGATTCCTCCGATAGGAGGGAATCTATTGTTATTGACAGTTTTATTATTATTATTATTAGTGGTGCTTGCAAAGCAACACTATTGTAATCTCACATACTTATTTTTCTTCTTCTTCTTCTTCTTCTGTACAAAACTTCGGCACCTAACTCGTCCCGCACCTTTTGGCGTAGACCCATGAATGAGGTGTCAAATCGTGCGGCTCATTGAGGAGAGGTGTGCTATGACTTTTCTAAGCGATCGGGTGTACGATGTTCGAACAGCGGACGAAAAAGAGGCCAAAAAAGTCCCATTGACTTTACATTGCGGAATGTTCAGAAATTTAAATCCCAACTGACGTTTTCACACACACAGACAAAAAAGGGCCTGTCAGCCCTGCGTCTCTCGCTCTCTCTCCCTCAGAGGATTTCTTTTATCAAGCAGCCAATAAAAATCTTCATAGCCACACCCTAAAACATGCTAAAAATGTGCTAGCATCATGCTAACATATGCTGGCATCACCTAGCGAAGTGCTAAAACATGCTATAAACGTGTTAGCAACATGCTAACACATGCTGGCATCGCCTAGCGAAGTGATAAAACATGCTAAAAACATGCTAGCTACATGCTAAAACATGTTGGCATCGCCTAGCGAAGTGCTAAAACATGCTAAAAACGTGCTAACAACATGCTAACACATGCTAGTATTGCCTAGCGAAGTGTTAAAACATGCTAAAAACGTGCTAGCATCATGCTAACACATGCTGGCATCACCTAGCGAAGTGCTAAAAAATGTTAAAACATGCTAGCATTATGCTAATGCATGCTGGCATTGCTTAGGGGATTGCTAAAACATATTAAAAACATGCTAGCATCATGCTAACACATGTTTGCATCGCCTAGTGAAGTGCTAAAACATGCTAAAATGTGTTAGCATCATGCTAACACATGCTGGCATCGCCTAGCGAAGTGCTAAAACATGTTAAAACGTGCTAGCATTATGCTAATTCATATTAGCATTGCTTAGGGGATTGCTAAAACATGCTAAAAACGTGCTAACACCATGCTAACACATGCTAGTAGTGCCTATCAAAATGTTAAAACATGCTAAAAATGTGCTAGCATCATGCTAACACATGCTGGCATTGCCTAGCAAAGTGCTAAAACATGTTAAAATGTGCTAGCATTATGCTAATGCAGGTTAGCATTGCTTAGGGGATTGCTAAAATATGTTGAAAACGTGCTAACATCATGCTAATACATGTTAGCATCGCTTAGCGAAGTGCTAAAATATGTTAAAACATGCTAGCATTATGCTAATGCATGTTAGCATTGCTTAGGGGATTGCTAAAACATGTTAAAATGTGCTGGCATCATGCTAACACATGTTAGCATTGCCAAACAAAGTGCTAAAACATGCTAAAACGTGCTAGTATCATTCTAACACATGATAGCTTCACCTAGTGAAGTGCTAAAACATTCTAAAATGTGCTACCATCATGAAAAACACATGTTAGCAACATTCTATGACCTTTATTTTAGTGCTTAGAAACAAGTTAGGAAATGCTATTTGACGAGTTTTGCCACGGCAAGCACCACTCACATTTTCTTCAGGAAATGTACATTCTAGTTATTATTATTATTATTATTATTAGATTCCTCCGATAGGAGGGAATCTATTGTTATTGACAGTTTTATTATTATTATTATTATTATTATTATTATTAGATTCCTCCGATAGGAGGGAATCTATTGTTATTGACAGTTTTATTATTATTATTATTATTATTATTATTATTATTAGATTCCTCCGATAGGAGGGAATCTATTGTTATTGACAGTTTTATTATTATTATTATTAGATTCCTCCGATAGGAGGGAATCTATTGTTATTGACAGTTTTATTATTATTATTATTATTATTATTATTATTATTATTATTATTCTTCTCCTTGAGCCCCAATATCTCAAAAAGTCACTGGTCAAAAATTTTCTAAATTGGCACATTGATACTCCATGCCAACGGGTACCCCCAAACCAAGAATGGCCCACATTCGCCCATAGGTGGCGCTACAGGCCACGCCCCAAAAAAATATTTTCAAAGTCATGGCATTTCCAAGCCATTTGTCCAATTATTCTCAAACCTGGTGTACATGCCTCATTTCTCATGGGGAACAAAAAAGCCTCAAGGACCCATAACTTCTGCCCTAATGGATTTTCCTGTACAGTGAAAATTTGCCAAAACCTACAAAACTCTTCTTCTCCTGAACCGTAGCTCCAATATACTTGAAATTTGGTACGCATGTGTAGAATTGATGCCTTTGAAAACGTTACTTAGCAAAAATGAATACGATATAAAATGGCTGAAAGGGTCGTGTTTATGTAAATGTCCACATTTAATCAATATATATGTCAATATATCAAATGTAATTTTGACCCAGGGTTTTTCAAACCTAACATTCTTCAAGATAACATCCCTTTGAAGTACTGTACAAAGAATTGCCCACATTCGCCCTTAGCGGTTCGCTACAGGCCACGCCCAAATGTCACATTTTCAAAATGATGGCATTTTCACCACAATTTTCGAAATATTCTAAAACTTGGTATACTTGCCTCATTTTTCATTGGGAACAAAAAAGCCTCAAGGACCCATAAGGTACGATTAAAAATGGCTGAAAGGGGCGTGTTTATGTAAATGTCCACATTTAATCAATATATAAGTCAATAAATCAAATGTAATTTTGACTGAGGGATTTTAAACCTGACATGCTTCAAGATAACATCCCTTTGAAGTACTGTGCAAAGAATTGCCGACATTCGCCCTTAGCGGTTCGCTACAGGCCACGCCCAAATGTCACATTTTCAAAATGATGGCACTTTCACCCCAATTTTCCAAATATTCTAAAACTTGGTATACTTGCCTCATTTCTCATTGGGAACAAAAAAGCCTCAAGGACCCATAAGGTTCTGCGTGATGGATTGTCCTGTACAGTGAAAATTTGCCGAAACATTCAAAAGTCTTCTTCTCTTGAACCGTAGATCCAATTGACTTGACATTTGGTACCCATGTGTACAATTGATGTCTTTCAATTTGTTACTTAGCAAAAATGAATACAATACAAAATGGCTGAAAGGTGCGTGTTTATGTAAATGACCACATTGCCTCAATATATTAGTGTCAATAAACCAAATGTAATTTTGATTGATGGTTATTCAAACCTAACATGCTTAAAGATGACATAACTATGTGTGCTTGAGAAAGCCAACATATTGTTATGTTACATACATTTATTATTATTATTAATATTAATACTATTTTACTTACTAAAATTTCAACAACCTCACCTCCAAGAGCTTTAATGCTATAAGTACCCAACTTGCCACAGACCTGGGGACTGTTCTGAAGTTTGCTGCTATGTCTTTTTTTACCTGATGCGACTTAAGCTTTTTATATAAATGACGATCAAAAATGTAAAAAAATCCCATTGATTTACAATGGCTGAGCAATATTGCCCCCTCTACAGGATTAATACGGTCTACAAGTAAAATCCCATTCACTTACATTGGCTGAGCAAAGAGGCTCCCTCTGCTGGAGTAACTCTGTCTACCAAATGCACTTTTACTGGAGAAATCTCTCTAATGGAGCAATTCTGTCTACTAGTGGGTGGAGCTCCCGACTTTCTCAGCCAGAAAAATTTTGCCTGCGTTTGCACAAAGGTATGTCAATTGTGTGTGTTTAATGCTTGACATTTGGAACATTCACGCGATTTTATACTATTCATCTCAACAAATGGTAAAACAACTCATATAAATGTTTTCGAGCAGTTTGTGTGAAACAGCGATAATCGTCGCGTCTAACGCACGAGCCCCGATGAGAGTTACTGCACAAGGTCAGTGAGATGTATTTTACTGCTTCCCAGTTTGAATATTCAAGCGATTTTACACTATTCAACTCAACAAATGGCAAAACAACTCAAATAAATGTTTGTGAGCAGTTTTGTGTGAAACCGCGAGATGCGTCGCGTCTAACGCACGAGCCCCGATGAGAGTTACTGCACAAATAAGGTCAGTGAGATGTGTTTTACTACTTCCCAGTTTGAATATTCAAGCGATTTTACACTATTCAACTCAACAAATGGCATACAACTCAAATAAATCGGGAATCATTATTGAATTCTGGCATTATTACGGGGGTCAACAATGGCGCTGTAATGTCCTTTCAGATGCATTGTTCTAAACAGCGGAAAAAACTTAAACAAAATACTGCGTCATTTTTGCCCATTCAGATACATGGAAGAGATCATTACAAACTATAAAAGGTCTACTTTTATTTGTGTACACTTACAATACAACAAAACCTTGAGCTTTTGTAAAATAACGAAAATAAACAGGGTAAATCGAATCTGTCTTTGCGATAATCTGTCTGATACACGTCAGAAAAATCAAGTGAAACTCCGCGAACACTTATCACACAAACATGAAACATATGTCTAAAGAAAGAAGTGATGGACGGATCGATCCTAAAGTATCAATACTTCCGAGAATGATGTTTCATCTGCGTGTTTACTGACAGCACGCGATAGTGACGCGATCTAATTTTTACTCGCGTCATCAATGCGAGGAATGTTTGTCTGTTGTATGTGTTTTTAACACTTTCCTGTTTGAACTTTCAAGCGATTTTACACCATTCAACTCAACAAATGGCAAAACAACTCAAATAAATATTTGTGTGAAACAGGGAGCAGCGTCACGTCTAACTCACGAGCCCCGATGAGAGATCGCATTCGCTTCTTCTTGCGTTTGAACGGACACTTTCATACAACCATACATGATATATTGTCTGTTTTGTCTCAAGTGAACATAAACAGTTGATGAAGAAATCGCGAATCTAAATCTAGTATCAACACTTCCGAGAATGATTATCAGCGTTGTGTCTGACAGCGCGAGGCGATCTCATTTTTACTCGCATCTTCATGGAGGTTTGTCGGTTGTATGTAGTTTCACAATCTCAATCAATTAATCTCTGAAATGAATACAGATGTAACAGCACGAAAATAATGAGACTTCACAGTTCTCAAAAGATTAAACTCAATGAAACAAGCCGCACAGACTGTGCCTTGAATGAAATGCGTTTAAAATCCTCTTAAAGAGACAGTAACAATTTTCCAAGTAAATAAAAAGTAGCCTACAAATGGTTTTTACCCCAAAAATAAATTTCTCTCATCGTATACTCACCCTCATTCCATCCCAGATGTGTATTATTTCCTTTCTTCTGGTGAACACAAATTAAGCTTTTTAGAAGATTATCTCAACCCTGTTGGACCTTTCAATGACTTGAATGGTGATCAGAACTCAGAAGCTGCAAAAATCACATAAATGCAGCATAAAAGTAATCCATACCATTCCAGTGGTTTAATCCATGCCTTCAGAAGTGATATTATAGGTGTGGGTTAGAAACAGACCTATATATATATATATATACTTCAAGATGACATCACTCTGAAGTACTGCGTAAAGAATATCCCACATTCTCCCTTAGGGGGCGCTACAGGCCAAGCCCAAAATTCCCATTTTCTGGTCAAAAATGTTCTAATTTTGTATATTGATACTACAGACCAACAGGAATCCACAAACCAAGAATGGCCCACATTCGCCCTTAGGGGGCACTACAGGCTATGCCCAAAATTCCCATTTTATGGTCAAAAATGTTCTAATTTTGTATATTGACACTACAGGCCAACAGAAATCCACAAACCAAGAATGTCTCACATTTGCCCTTAGGGGGCGCTAAAGGCCATTCCCAAATTGCAATTTTTTTTTGTCAAAAACTTTCAAATTTGGTACATTGATACTACAGGCCAACAGGAACTCACAAACCAAGATTGGCCCACATTCACCCTTAGGGGGCGCTATAGGCCATGTCAAAAATTCCCATTTTCTGGTCAAAAATGTTCTAATGTGGTACATTGATACTGCACGCCAACAGGAACCCACAAACCAAGAATTGCCCATATTCATCATTAGGGGGCGCTACAGGCT
This sequence comes from Moxostoma hubbsi, assembly GCA_032164185.1. NCBI lineage: Eukaryota > Metazoa > Chordata > Actinopteri > Cypriniformes > Catostomidae > Moxostoma > Moxostoma hubbsi. The sequence goes on from JAVLUX010000039.1 coordinate 32,955,161, forward strand.
ATGCCTTAAAGTCCTATTTTCTGGTCAAACATTTTCAAATTTGGTACATTGATACTACAGGCCAACGGGAACCCACAAACCAACAATGGCCGACATTCACCCTTAGGGGGCGATATAGGCCATGTCCAAAATTCCCATTTTCTGGTCAATAATGTTCTAATTTGGTACATTGATACTACAGGCCAACAGGAACTCACAAACCAAGAATTGCCCGTATTCACCATTAGGGGGCGCTACAGGCTATGCCCCAATGTCCCACATTGAAAGTGATGGCATTTCCACCCCATTTTTTCAGTTCTTCTGAAACTTAATGTACATAACTCATTTCTCATTGTAAACAAAAAAGCCTCCAGGATCCATAAGATCCCGGCATCATGGATTTTCCTGTACACTGAAAATGTTTAGTTTAGGATTCAGACAGAAAGACACGTTTTTTGAATTTCTTCATTGGGAGAGTTTAACCCCAACCCTCTACTGAACAATTTTAAATGATTTGCCATTTTGAGGAGGAATCGCATTGCTGCTTGCAGCTATATTTATTATTATTCTTCTCCTTGAGCCCCAATATCTCAAAAAGTCACTGGTCAAAAATTTTCTAAATTGGCACATTGATACTCCATGCCAACGGGTACCCCCAAACCAAGAATGGCCCACATTCGCCCATAGGTGGCGCTACAGGCCACGCCCCAAAAAAACATTTTCAAAGTCATGGCATTTCCAAGCCATTTGTCCAATTATTCTCAAACCTGGTGTACATGCCTCATTTCTCATGGGGAACAAAAAAGCCTCAAGGACCCATAACTTCCGCCATATTGGATTTTCCTGTACAGTGAAAATTTGCGAAAACCTACAAAACTCTTCTTCTCCTGAACCGTAGCTCCAATTGACTTGAAATTTGGTACGCATGTGTAGAATTGATGTCTTTGAAAACATTACTTAGCAAAAATGAATACGATATAAAATGGCTGAAAGGGGCGTGTTTATGTAAATGTCCAAATTTTATCAATATATATGTCAATATATCAAATGTAATTTTGACCGAGGGTTTTTCAAACCTAACATTCATCAAGATAACATCCCTTTGAAGTACTGTGCAAAGAATTGCCCACATTCGCCCTTAGCGGTTCGCTACAGGCCACGCCAAACTGTCACATTTTCAAAAAGATGGCATTTTCACCACAATTTTCAAAATATTCTAAAACTTGGTATACTTGCCTCATTTCTCATTGGGAACAAAAAAGCCTCAAGGACCCATAAGGTACGATTAAAAATGGCTGAAAGGGGCGTGTTTATGTAAATGTCCACATTTAATCAATATATATGTCAATAAATCAAATGTAATTTTGACTGAGGGATTTTAAAACCTGACATGCTTCAAGATAACATCCCTTTGAAGTACTGTGCAAAGAATTGCCGACATTCGCCCTTAGCGGTTCGCTACAGGCCACGCCCAAATGTCACATTTTCAAAATGATGGCACTTTCACCCCAATTTTCCAAATATTCTAAAACTTGGTATACTTGCCTCATTTCTCATTGGGAACAAAAAAGCCTCAAGGACCCATAACTTCTGCCCTAATGGATTGTCCTGTACAGTGAAAATTTGCCAAAACCTACAAAAGTCTTCTTCTCTTGAACCGTAGATCCAATTGACTTGACATTTGGGACCCATGTGTAGAATTGATGTCTTTCAATTTGTTACTTAGCAAAAATGAATACAATACAAAATGGCTGAAAGGTGCGTGTTTATGTAAATGACCACATTGCTTCAATATATTAGTGTCAATAAACCAAATGTAAATTTGATTGATGGTTTTTCAAACCTAACATGCTTCAAGATGACATAACTATGTTGGCTTGAGAAAGCCAACATATTGTTATGTTACATACATTTATTATTATTATTATTATTAATACTAATATACTTACTAAAATTTCAACAACCTCACCTCTAAGTGCTTTAATGCTATAAGTACCCAACTTGCCACAGACCTGGGGACTGTTCTGAAGTTTGCTGCTATGTCTTTTTTTACCTGATGCGACTTAAGCTTTTTATATAAACGACGATCAAAAATGTAAAAAATCCCATTGATTTACAATGGCTGAGCAAAAATGCCCCCTCTACTGGATCAATACGGTCTACAAGTAAAATCCCATTCACTTACATTGGCTGAGCAAAGAGGCTCCCTCTGCTGGTGTAACTCTGTCTACCAAATGCACTTTTACTGGAGAAATCTCTCTAATGGAGCAATTCTGTCTACTAGTGGGTGGAGCTCCCGACTTTCTCAGCCAGAAGAATTTTGCCTGCGTTTGCACAAAGGTATGTCAATTGTGTGTGTTTAATGCTTGACATTTGGAACATTCACGCGATTTTACACTATTCATCTCAACAAATGGTAAAACAACTCATATAAATGTTTTCGAGCAGTTTGTGTGAAACCGCGAGATGCGTCGCGTCTAACGCACGAGCCCCGATGAGAGTTACTGCACAAGGTCAGTGAGATGTATTTTACTGCTTCCCAGTTTGAATATTCAAGCGATTTTACACTATTCAACTCAACAAATGGCATACAACTCAAATAAATGTTTGCGAGGAGTTTGAAATCGGGAATCATTGTTGAATTCTGGCATTATTACGGGGGTCAACAATGGCGCTGTAATGTCCTTTCAGATGCATTGTTCTAAACAGCGGAAAAAACTTAAACAAAATACTGCGTCATTTTTGCCCATTCAGATACATGGAAGAGATCATTACAAACTGTAAAAGGGCTACTTTTATTTGTGTACACTTACAATAACAACAAAACCTTGAGCTTTTGTAAAATAACGAAAATAAACAGGGTAAACCGAATCTGTCTTTGCGATAATCTGTCTGATACACGTCAGAAAAATCAAGTGAAACTCCGCGAACACTTATCACACAAACATGAGACATATGTCTAAAGAAAGAAGGGATGGACGGATCGATCCTAAAGTATCAATACTTCCGAGAATGATGTTTCATCTGCGTGTTCTCTGACAGCACGCGATAGTGACGCGATCTCATTTTTACTCGCGTCTTCAATGCGAGCAATGTTTGTCTGTTGTGTGTGTTTTTAACACTTTCCTGTTTGAACTTTCAAGCGATTTTACACCATTCAACTCAACAAATGGCAAAACAACTCAAATAAATATTTGTGTGAAACAGGGAGCAGCGTCACGTCTAACTCACGAGCCCCGATGAGAGATCGCATTCGCTTCTTCTTGCGTTTGAACGGACACTTTCATACAACCATACATGATATATTGTCTGTTTTGTCTCAAGTGAACATAAACAGTTGATGATGAAATCGCGAATCTAAATCTAGTATCAACACTTCCGAGAATGATTATCAGCGTGTCTGACAGCGCGAGAAGATCTCATATTTACTCGCATCTTCATGGAGGTTTGTCGGTTGTATGTAGTTTCACAATCTCAATCAATTAATCTCTGAAATGAATACAGATGTAACAGCACGAAAATAATGAGACTTCACAGTTCTCAAAAGATTAAACTCAATGAAACAAGCCGCACAGACTGAGCCTTGAATGAAATGCGTTTAAAATCCTCTTAAAGAGACAGTAACAATTTTCCAAGTAAATAAAAAGTAGGCCTACAAATGGTTTTTACCCCAAAAATAAATTTCTCTCATCGTATACTCATCCTCATTCCATCCCAGATGTGTATTATTTCCTTTCTTCTGGTGAACACAAATGAAGCTTTTTAGAAGATTATCTCAACCCTGTTGGACCTTTCAATGACTTGAATGGTGATCAGAACTCAGAAGCTACAAAAATCACATAAATGCAGCATAAAAGTAATCCATACCACTCCAGTGGTTTAATCCATGCCTTCAGAAGTGATATTATAGGTGTGGGTTAGAAACAGACCTATATATATATATATATATATATATATATATACTTCAAGATGACATCACTCTGAAGTACTGCGTAAAGAATATCCCACATTCTCCCTTAGGGGGCACTACAGGCCAAGCCCAAAATTCCCATTTTCTGGTCAAAAATGTTCTAATTTTGTATATTGATACTACAGACCAACAGGAATCCACAAACCAAGAATGGCCCACATTCGCCATTAGGGGGCGCTACAGGCTATGCCCAAAATTCCCATTTTATGGTCAAAAATGTTCTAATTTGGTATATTGACACTACAGGCCAACAGAAATCCACAAACCAAGAATGTCTCACATTCGCCCTTAGGGGGCGCTAAAGGCCATTCCCAAATTGCAATTTTTTTTGGTCAAAAACTTTCAAATTTGGTACATTGATACTACAGGCCAACAGGAACTCACAAACCAAGATTGGCCCACATTCACCCTTAGGGGGCGCTATAGGCCATGTCAAAAATTCCCATTTTCTGGTCAAAAATGTTCTAATGTGGTACATTGATACTGCATGCCAACAGGAACCCACAAACCAAGAATTGCCCATATTCGTCATTAGGGGGCGCTACAGGCTATGCCTTAAAGTCCTATTTTTTGGTCAAACATTTTCAAATTTGGTACATTGATACTACAGGCCAACGGGAACCCACAAACCAAGAATGGCCGACATTCACCCTTAGGGGGCGATATAGGCCGTGTCCAAAATTCCCATTTTCTGGTCAATAATGTTCTAATTTGGTACATTGATACTACAGGCCAACAGGAACTCACAAACCAATAATTGCCCGTATTCACCATTAGGGGGCGCTACAGGCTATGCCCCCATGTCCCACATTCAAAGTGATGGCATTTCCACCCCATTTTTTCAGTTCTTCTGAAACTTAATGTACATAACTCATTTCTCATTGTAAACAAAAAAGCCTCCAGGATCCATAAGATCCCAGGATCATGGATTTTCCTGTACACTGAAAATATTTAGTTTAGGATTCAGACAGAAAGACACGTTTTTTGAATTTCTTCATTGGGAGAGTTTAACCCCAACCCTCTACTGAACAATTTTAAATGATTTGCCATTTTGAGGAGGAATCGCATTGCTGCTTGCAGCTATATTTATTATTATTCTTCTCCTTGAGCCCCAATATCTCAAAAAGTCACTGGTCAAAAATTTTCTAAATTGGCACATTGATACTCCATGCCAACAGGTACCCCCAAACCAAGAATGGCCCACATTCGCCCATAGGTGGCGCTACAGGCCACGCCCCAAAAAAATATTTTCAAAGTCATGGCATTTCCAAGCCATTTGTCCAATTATTCTCAAACCTGGTGTACATGCCTCATTTCTCATGGGGAACAAAAAAGCCTCAAGGACCCATAACTTCTGCCCTAATGGATTTTCCTGTACAGTGAAAATTTGCCAGAACCTACAAAACTCTTCTTCTCCTGAACCGTAGCTCCAATATACTTGAAATTTGGTACGCATGTGTAGAATTGATGCCTTTGAAAACTTTACTTAGCAAAAATGAATACGATATAAAATGGCTGAAAGGGGCGTGTTTATGTAAATGTCCACATTTAATCAATATATATGTCAATATATCAAATGTAATTTTGACCCAGGGTTTTTCAAACCTAACATTCTTCAAGATAACATCCCTTTGAAGTACTGTGCAAAGAATTGCCCACATTCGCCCTTAGCGGTTCGCTACAGGCCACGCCCAAATGTCACATTTTCAAAATGATGGCATTTTCACCACAATTTTCTAAATATTCTAAAACTTGGTATACTTGCCTCATTTTTCTTTGGGAACAAAAAAGCCTCAAGGACCCATAAGGTACGATTAAAAATGGCTGAAAGGGGCGTGTTTATGTAAATGTCCACATTTAATCAATATATAAGTCAATAAATCAAATGTAATTTTGACTGAGGGATTTTAAACCTGACATGCTTCAAGATAACATCCCTTTGAAGTACTGTGCAAAGAATTGCCGACATTCGCCCTTAGCGGTTCGCTACAGGCCACGCCCAAATGTCACATTTTCAAAATGATGGCACTTTCACCCCAATTTTCCAAATATTCTAAAACTTGGTATACTTGCCTCATTTCTCATTGGGAACAAAAAAGCCTCAAGGACCCATAACTTCTGCCCTAATGGATTGTCCTGTACAGTGAAAATTTGCCAAAACCTACAAAAGTCTTCTTCTCTTGAACCGTAGATCCAATTGACTTGACATTTGGTACCCATGTGTAGAATTGATGTCTTTCAATTTGTTACTTAGCAAAAATGAATACAATACAAAATGGCTGAAAGGTGCGTGTTTATGTAAATGACCACATTGCCTCAATATATTAGTGTCAATAAACCAAATGTAAATTTGATTGATGGTTTTTCAAACCTAACATGCTTCAAGATGACATAACTATGTTGGCTTGAGAAAGCCAACATATTGTTATGTTACATACATTTATTATTATTATTATTAATAATACTATTTTACTTACTAAAATTTCAACAACCTCACCTCTAAGAGCTTTAATGCTATAAGTACCCAACTTGCCACAGACCTGGGGACTGTTCTGAAGTTTGCTGCTATGTCTTTTTTTACCTGATGCGACTTAAGCTTTTTATATAAATGACGATCAAAAATGTAAAAAATCCCATTGATTTACAATGGCTGAGCAAAAATGCCCCCTCTACTGGATCAATACGGTCTACAAGTAAAATCCCATTCACTTACATTGGCTGAGCAAAGAGGCTCCCTCTGCTGGTGTAACTCTGTCTACCAAATGCACTTTTACTGGAGAAATCTCTCTAATGGAGCAATTCTGTCTACTAGTGGGTGGAGCTCCCGACTTTCTCAGCCAGAAGAATTTTGCCTGCGTTTGCACAAAGGTATGTCAATTGTGTGTGTTTAATGCTTGACATTTGGAACATTCATGCGATTTTATACTATTCATCTCAACAAATGGTAAAACAACTCATATAAATGTTTTCGAGCAGTTTGTGTGAAACAGCGATAATCGTTGCGTCTAACGCACGAGCCCCGATGAGAGTTACTGCACAAATAAGGTCAGTGAGATGTATTTTACTGCTTCCCAGTTTGAATATTCAAGGGATTTTACACTATTCAACTCAACAAATGGCAAAACAACTCAAATAAATGTTTGTGAGCAGTTTTGTGTGAAACCGCGAGATGCGTCGCGTCTAACGCACGAGCCCCGATGAGAGTTACTGCACAAATAAGGTCAGTGAGATGTGTTTTACTACTTCCCAGTTTGAATATTCAAGCGATTTTACACTATTCAACTCAACAAATGGCATTACAACTCAAATAAATCTTTGCGAGGAGTTTGAAATCGGGAATCATTATTGAATTCTGGCATTATTACGGGGGTCAACAATGGCGCTGTAATGTCCTTTCAGATGCATTGTTCTAAACAGCGGAAAAAACTTAAACAAAATACTGCGTCATTTTTGCCCATTCAGATACATGGATGAGATCATTACAAACTGTAAAAGGTCTACTTTTATTTGTGTACACTTACAATAACAACAAAACCTTGAGCTTTTGTAAAATAACGAAAATAAACAGGGTAAACCGAATCTGTCTTTGCGATAATCTGTCTGATACACGTCAGAAAAATCAAGTGAAACTCCGCGAACACTTATCACACAAACATGAAACATATGTCTAAAGAAAGAAGGGATGGACGGATCGATCCTAAAGTATCAATACTTCCGAGAATGATGTTTCATCTGCGTGTTCACTGACAGCACGCGATAGTGAGGCGATCTCATTTTTACTCGCGTCTTCAATGCGAGCAATGTTTGTCTGTTGTATGTGTTTTTAACACTTTCCTGTTTGAACTTTCAAGCGATTTTACACCATTCAATTCAACAAATGGCAAAACAACTCAAATAAATATTTGTGTGAAACAGCGAGCAGCGTCACGTCTAACTCACGAGCCCCGATGAGAGATCGCATTCGCTTCTTCTTGCGTTTGAACGGACACTTTCATACAACCATACATGATATATTGTCTGTTTTGTCTCAAGTGAACATAAACAGTTGATGAAGAAATCGCGAATCTAAATCTAGTATCAACACTTCCGAGAATGATTATCAGCGTTGTGTCTGACAGCGCGAGGCGATCTCATTTTTACTCGCATCTTCATGGAGGTTTGTCGGTTGTATGTAGTTTCACAATCTCAATCAATTAATCTCTGAAATGAATACAGATGTAACAGCACGAAAATAATGAGACTTCACAGTTCTCAAAAGATTAAACTCAATGAAACAAGCCGCACAGACTGTACCTTGAATGAAATGCGTTTAAAATCCTCTTAAAGAGACAGTAACAATTTTCCAAGTAAATAAAAAGTAGGCCTACAAATGGTTTTTACCCCAAAAATAAATTTCTCTCATCGTATACTCACCCTCATTCCATCCCAGATGTGTATTATTTCCTTTCTTCTGGTGAACACAAATGAAGCTTTTTAGAAGATTATCTCAACCCTGTTGGACCTTTCAATGACTTGAATGGTGATCAGAACTCAGAAGCTACAAAAATCACATAAATGCAGCATAAAAGTAATCCATACCACTCCAGTGGTTTAATCCATGCCTTCAGAAGTGATATTATAGGTGTGGGTTAGAAACAGACCTATATATATATATATACTTCAAGATGACATCACTCTGAAGTACTGCGTAAAGAATATCCCACATTCTCCCTTAGGGGGCGCTACAGGCCAAGCCCAAAATTCCCATTTTCTGGTCAAAAATGTTCTAATTTTGTATATTGATACTACAGACCAACAGGAATCCACAAACCAAGAATGGCCCACATTCGCCCTTAGGGGGCGCTACAGGCCACGCCCTAAATTCCCATTTGCTGGTCAAAAATGTTCTAATTTGGTACATTGATACTACAGGCCAACAGGAACCCACAAACAAAGAATTGCCCATATTTGCCATTAGGGGGCGCTACAGGCTATGCCCAAAATTCCCATTTTATGGTCAAAAATGTTCTAATTTGGTATATTGACACTACAGGCCAACAGAAATCCACAAACCAAGAATGTCTCACATTCGCCCTTAGGGGGCGCTAAAGGCCATTCCCAAATTGCAATTTTTTTTTGTCAAAAACTTTCAAATTTGGTACATTGATACTACAGGCCAACAGGAACTCACAAACCAAGATTGGCCCACATTCACCCTTAGGGGGCGCTATAGGCCATGTCAAAAATTCCCATTTTCTGGTCAAAAATGTTCTAATGTGGTACATTGATACTGCACGCCAACAGGAACCCACAAACCAAGAATTGCCCATATTCGTCATTAGGGGGCGCTACAGGCTATGCCTTAAAGTCCTATTTTTTGGTCAAACATTTTCAAATTTGGTACATTGATACTACAGGCCAACGGGAACCCACAAACCAAGAATGGCCGACATTCACCCTTAGGGGGCGATATAGGCCATGTCCAAAATTCCCATTTTCTGGTTAATAATGTTCTAATTTGGTACATTGATACTACAGGCCAACAGGAACTCACAAACCAAGAATTGCCCGTATTCACCATTAGGGGGCGCTACAGGCTATGCCCCAATGTCCCACATTGAAAGTGATGGCATTTCCACCCCATTTTTTCAGTTCTTCTGAAACTTAATGTACATAACTCATTTCTCATTGTAAACAAAAAAGCCTCCAGGATCCATAAGATCCCGGCATCATGGATTTTCCTGTACATTGAAAATGTTTAGTTTAGGATTCAGACAGAAAGACACGTTTTTTGAATTTCTTCATTGGGAGAGTTTAACCCCAACCCTCTACTGAACAATTTTAAATGATTTGCCATTTTGAGGAGGAATCGCATTGCTGCTTGCAGCTATATTTATTATTATTATTATTAGATTCCTCCGATAGGAGGGAATCTATTGTTATTGACAGTTTTATTATTATTATTATTATTATTAGATTCCTCCGATAGGAGGGAATCTATTGTTATTGACAGTTTTATTATTATTATTATTATTATTATTATTATTAGATTCCTCCGATAGGAGGGAATCTATTGTTATTGACAGTTTTATTATTATTATTATTATTATTATTATTATTATTATTATTATTATTATTCTCCTTGAGCCCCAATATCTCAAAAAGTCACAGGTCAAAAATTTTCTAAATTGGCACATTGATACTCCATGCCAACGGGTACCCCCAAACCAAGAATGGCCCACATTCGCCCATAGGTGGCGCTACAGGCCACGCCCCAAAAAAACATTTTCAAAGTCATGGCATTTCCAAGCCATTTGTCCAATTATTCTCAAACCTGGTGTACATGCCTCATTTCTCATGGGGAACAAAAAAGCCTCAAGGACCCATAACTTCCGCCATATTGGATTTTCCTGTACAGTGAAAATTTGCGAAAACCTACAAAACTCTTCTTCTCCTGAACCGTAGCTCCAATTGACTTGAAATTTGGTACGCATGTGTAGAATTGATGTCTTTGAAAACGTTACTTAGCAAAAATGAATACGATATAAAATGGCTGAAAGGGGCGTGTTTATGTAAATGTCCAAATTTTATCAATATATATGTCAATATATCAAATGTAATTTTGACCGAGGGTTTTTCAAACCTAACATTCATCAAGATAACATCCCTTTGAAGTACTGTGCAAAGAATTGCCCACATTCGGCCTTAGCGGTTCGCTACAGGCCATGCCAAACTGTCACATTTTCAAAAAGATGGCATTTTCACCACAATTTTCAAAATATTCTAAAACTTGGTATACTTGCCTCATTTCTCATTGGGAACAAAAAAGCCTCAAGGACCCATGAGGTACGATTAAAAATGGCTGAAAGGGGCGTGTTTATGTAAATGTCCACATTTAATCAATATATATGTCAATAAATCAAATGTAATTTTGACTGAGGGATTTTAAAACCTGACATGCTTCAAGATAACATCCCTTTGAAGTACTGTGCAAAGAATTGCCGACATTCGCCCTTAGCGGTTCGCTACAGGCCACGCCCAAATGTCACATTTTCAAAATGATGGCACTTTCACCCCAATTTTCCAAATATTCTAAAACTTGGTATACTTGCCTCATTTCTCATTGGGAACAAAAAAGCCTCAAGGACCCATAACTTCTGCCCTAATGGATTGTCCTGTACAGTGAAAATTTGCCAAAACCTACAAAAGTCTTCTTCTCTTGAACCGTAGATCCAATTGACTTGACATTTGGTACCCATGTGTAGAATTGATGTCTTTCAATTTGTTACTTAGCAAAAATGAATACAATACAAAATGGCTGAAAGGTGCGTGTTTATGTAAATGACCGCATTGCCTCAATATATTAGTGTCAATAAACCAAATGTAAATTTGATTGATGGTTTTTCAAACCTAACATGCTTCAAGATGACATAACCATGTTGGCTTGAGAAAGCCAACATATTGTTATGTTACATACATTTATTATTATTATTATTAATACTAATTTACTTACTAAAATTTCAACAACCTCACCTCTAAGAGCTTTAATGCTATAAGTACCCAACTTGCCACAGACCTGGGGACTGTTCTGAAGTTTGCTGCTATGTCTTTTTTTACCTGATGCGACTTAAGCTTTTTATATAAATGACGATCAAAAATGTAAAAAATCCCATTGATTTACAATGGCTGAGCAAAAATGCCCCCTCTACTGGATCAATACGGTCTACAAGTAAAATCCCATTCATTTACATTGGCTGAGCAAAGAGGCTCCCTCTGCTGGTGTAACTCTGTCTACCAAATGCACTTTTACTGGAGAAATCTCTCTAATGGAGCAATTCTGTCTACTAGTGGGTGGAGCTCCCGACTTTCTCAGCCAGAAGAATTTTGCCTGCGTTTGCACAAAGGTATGTCAATTGTGTGTGTTTAATGCTTGACATTTGGAACATTCACGCGATTTTATACTATTCATCTCAACAAATGGTAAAACAACTCATATAAATGTTTTCGAGCAGTTTGTGTGAAACAGCGATAATCGTCGCGTCTAACGCACGAGCCCCGATGAGAGTTACTGCACAAATAAGGTCAGTGAGATGTGTTTTACTGCTTCCCAGTTTGAATATTCAAGCGATTTTACACTATTCAACTCAACAAATGGCATACAACTCAAATAAATCGGGAATCATTATTGAATTCTGGCATTATTACGGGGGTCAACAATGGCGCTGTAATGTCCTTTCAGATGCATTGTTCTAAACAGCGGAAAAAACTTAAACAAAATACTGCGTCATTTTTGCCCATTCAGATACATGGAAGAGATCATTACAAACTATAAAAGGTCTACTTTTATTTGTGTACACTTACAATACAACAAAACCTCGAGCTTTTGTAAAATAACGAAAATAAACAGGGTAAACCGAATCTGTCTTTGCGATAATCTGTCTGATACACGTCAGAAAAATCAAGTGAAACTCCGCGAACACTTATCACACAAACATGAAACATATGTCTAAAGAAAGACGGGATGGACGGATCGATCCTAAAGTATCAATACTTCCGAGAATGATGTTTCATCTGCGTGTTCTCTGACAGCACGCGATAGTGACGCGATCTAATTTTTACTCGCGTCTTCAATGCGAGCAATGTTTGTCTGTTGTATGTGTTTTTAACACTTTCCTGTTTGAACTTTCAAGCGATTTTTACACCATTCAACTCAACAAATGGCAAAACAACTCAAATAAATATATGTGTGAAACAGCGAGCAGCGTCACGTCTAACTCACGAGCCCCGATGAGAGATCGCATTCGCTTCTTCTTGCGTTTGAACGGACAATTTCTTACAACAAAATGTCAAATTACATGATATATTGTGGAGTCTGTTTTGTCTCAAGTGAACATAAACAGTTGATGAAGAAATCGCGAATCTAAATCTAGTATCAACACTTCCGAGAATGATTATCAGCGTTGTGTCTGACAGCGCGAGGCGATCTCATTTTTACTCGCATCTTCATGGAGGTTTGTCGGTTGTATGTAGTTTCACAATCTCAATCAATTAATCTCTGAAATGAATACAGATGTAACAACACGAAAATAATGAGACTTCACAGTTCTCTAAAGATTAAACTCAATGAAACAAGCCGCTCAGACTGTGCATTGAATGAAATGCGTTTAAAATCCTCTTAAAGAGACAGTAACAATTTTCCAAGTAAATAAAAAGTAGGCCTACAAATGGTTTTTACCCCCAAAATAAATTTCTCTCATCGTATACTCACCCTCATTCCATCCCAGATGTGTATTATTTTCTTTCTTCTGGTGAACACAAATGAAGCTTTTTAGAAGATTATCTCAACCCTGTTGGACCTTTCAATGACTTGAATGGTGATCAGAACTCAGAAGCTACAAAAATCACATAAATGCAGCATAAAAGTAATCCATACCACTCCAGTGGTTTAATCCATGCCTTCAGAAGTGATATTATAGGTGTGGGTTAGAAACAGACCTATATATATATATATACTTCAAGATGACATCACTCTGAAGTACTGCGTAAAGAATATCCCACATTCTCCCTTAGGGGGCGCTACAGGCTATGCCCAAAATTCCCATTTTCTGGTCAAAAATGTTCTAATTTTGTATATTGATCCTACAGGCCAACAGGAATCCACAAACCAAGAATGGCCCACATTCGCCCTTAGGGGGCGCTACAGGCCACGCCCTAAATTCCCATTTGCTGGTCAAAAATGTTCTAATTTGGTACATTGATACTACAGGCCAACAGGAACCCACAAACAAAGAATTTCCCATATTCGCCATTAGGGGCGCTACAGGCTATGCCCAAAATTCCCATTTTATGGTCAAAAATGTTCTAATTTGGTATATTGACACTACAGGCCAACAGAAATCCACAAACCAAGAATGTCTCACATTCGCCCTTAGGGGGCGCTAAAGGCCATTCCCAAATTGGCCTCAAATAAATGTTTGTGAGCAGTTTTGTGTGAAACCGCGAGATGCGTCGCATCTAACGCACGAGCCCCGATGAGAGTTACTGCACAAATAAGGTCAGTGAGATGTATTTTACTGCTTCCCAGTTTGAATATTCAAGCGATTTTACACTATTCAACTCAACAAATGGCATACAACTCAAATAAATCTTTGCGAGGAGTTTGAAATCGGGAATCATTATTGAATTCTGGCATTATTACGGGGGCAACAATGGCGCTGTAATGTCCTTTCAGATGCATTGTTCTAAACAGCGGAAAAAACTTAAACAAAATACTGCGTCATTTTTGCCCATTCAGATACATGGAAGAGATCATTACAAACTATAAAAGGTCTACTGTTATTTGTGTACACTTACAATAACAACAAAACCTTGAGCTTTTGTAAAATAACGAAAATAAACAGGGTAAACCGAATCTGTCTTTGCGATAATCTGTCTGATACACGTCAGAAAAAATCAAGTGAAACTCCGCGAACACTTATCACACAAACATGAAACATATGTCTAAAGAAAGAAGGGATGGACGGATCGATCCTAAAGTATCAATACTTCCGAGAATGATGTTTCATCTGCGTGTTCTCTGACAGCACGAGCTCCGTGAGGCGATCTAATTTTTACTCGCATCTTCAATGCGAGCAATGTTTGTCTGTTGTATGTGTTTATAACACTTTCCTGTTTGAACTTTCAAGCGATTTTACACCATTCAACTCAACAAATGGCAAAACAACTCAAATAAATGTTTTAGGGCAGTTTGTGTTAAACAGTGAGTCGCGTCTAACGCACGCACCCCGATGCGAGATCGCTTTCGCTTCTTTTTGCGTTTGAACGGACAATTTCATACAACAAAACGTCAAATTTTATGATACGTTGTGGAGTATGTTTTGTCTCAAGTGAACGTAAACAGCTGATGAAGAAATCGGGAATCTAAATCTAGTATCAACACTTCCGAGAATGATGTTTTATCTGCGTTGTGTCTGACGTACAGCACGCGCTCCTTGAGGCGATCTCATTTATACTCGCATCTTCACGAAGGTTTGTCTGTTGAATGTGTTTTTAACACTTTCCTGTTTGAACATTCACGCAATAAATAATGAGACTTCACAGTTCTCAAAAGATTAAACTCAATGAAACAAACTGCACAAACTGTGCCTTGAATGCACAGCACAGTGCCTTAAAGAGACAGTAACAATTGAGCTTTCGTCCTGAACATTGACATTCCAAGTAAATAAAAAGTACAAATGGTATTTACCCCCAAAATAAATTTCTCTCATCATTTACTTGCCCTCATTCCATCCCAGATGTGTATTATTTTCTTTCTTCTGGTGAACACAAATTAAGCTTTTTAGAAGAATATCTCAACCCTGTTGGACCTTTCAATGCACTTGAATTGTGATCAGAACTCAGAAGCTACAAAAATCACATAAATGCAGCATAAAAGTAATCCATACCACTCCAGTGGTTTAATCCATGCCTTCTGAAGTGATATTATAGGTGTCTTGAGCCCCAATATCTAAAAAAAGTTACTGGGCAAAATTTTTCTAAATTTTGCCAACAAGAACCCCCAAACCAAGAATATCCCACATTCTCTCTTAGGGGGCGCTACAGGCCATGCCCAAAACTCCCATTTTCTGGTCAAAAATGTTCTAATTTGGTACATTGATACTACAGGCCAACAGGAACCCACAAACCAATAATTGCCCATATTCGCCATTAGGGGGCGCTACAGGCTATGCCCAAAATTCCCATTTTATGGTCAAAAATGTTCTAATTTGGTATATTGACACTACAGGCCATTGGGAATCCACAAACCAAGAATGGCCCACATTCGCCCTTAGGGTGCGCTACAGGCCACGCCCTAAATTCCCATTTGCTGGTCAAAAATGTTCTAATTTGGTACATTGATACTACAGGCCAACAGGAACCCACAAACAAAGAATTGCCCATATTCGCCATTAGGGGGCGCTACAGGCTATGCCCAAAATTCCCATTTTATGGTCAAAAATGTTCTAATTTGGTATATTGACACTACAGGCCAACAGAAATCCACAAACCAAGAATGGCTCACATTCGCCCGTTGGGGGCGCTACAGGACATGCCCAAATTGCACATTTTTTGGTCAAAAACTCTCTAATTTGGTACATTGATACTACAGGCCAACAGGAACCTACAAACCAAGAATGGCTCACATTTGCCCTTAGGGGGCGCTACAGGCCATGCCCAAATATCATTTTTTCAAAGTGATTGTATTTCCGCCTCATTTATTTAGTTCTTCTGAAACCTGGTGAACATAGCTCATTTCTCATTGTAAACAAAAAACCCTCCAGTATCCATAAGGTCCGGCATGATGGATTTTCCTGTACACTGAAAATGTTTAGTTTAGGATTCAGACAGAAAGACATGTTTTTTGGATTCCTTCATTGGGAGGGTTTAACCCCAACCCTCTACTGATTAATTTTAAATGATTTGCCATTTTGAGGAGGAATCGCATTGCTGCTTGCAGCTATATTTATTATTATTATTATTATTATTATTATTATTATTAGATTCCTCCGATAGGAGGGAATCTATTGTTATTGACAGTTTTATTATTATTATTATTATTATTATTATTATTATTATTATTATTCTCCTTGAGCCCCAATATCTCAAAAAGTCACTGGTCAAAAATTTTCTAAATTGGCACATTGATACTCCATGCCAACGGGTACCCCCAAACCAAGAATGGCCCACATTCGCCCATAGGTGGCGCTACAGGCCACGCCCCAAAAAATATTTTCAAAGTCATGGCATTTCCAAGCCATTTGTCCAATTATTCTCAAACCTGGTGTACATGCCTCATTTCTCATGGGGAACAAAAAAGCCTCAAGGACCCATAACTTCTGCCCTAATGGATTTTCCTGTACAGTGAAAATTTGCCAAAACCTACAAAACTCTTCTTCTCCTGAACCGTAGCTCCAATATACTTGAAATTTGGTACGCATGTGTAGAATTGATGCCTTTGAAAACGTTACTTAGCAAAAATGAATACGATATAAAATGGCTGAAAGGGGCGTGTTTATGTAAATGTCCACATTTAATCAATATATATGTCAATATATCAAATGTAATTTTGACCCAGGGTTTTTCAAACCTAACATTCTTCAAGATAACATCCCTTTGAAGTACTGTGCAAAGAATTGCCCACATTCGCCCTTAGCGGTTCGCTACAGGCCACGCCCAAATGTCACATTTTCAAAATGATGGCATTTTCACCACAATTTTCGAAATATTCTAAAACTTGGTATACTTGCCTCATTTCTCATTGGGAACAAAAAAGCCTCAAGGACCCATAAGGTACGATTAAAAATGGCTGAAAGGGGCGTGTTTATGTAAATGTCCACATTTAATCAATATGTAAGTCAATAAATCAAATGTAATTTTGACTGAGGGATTTTAAACCTGACACGCTTCAAGATAACATCCCTTTGAAGTACTGTGCAAAGAATTGCCGACATTCGCCCTTAGCGGTTCGCTACAGGCCACGCCCAAATGTCACATTTTCAAAATGATGGCACTTTCACCCCAATTTTCCAAATATTCTAAAACTTGGTATACTTGCCTCATTTCTCATTGGGAACAAAAAAGCCTCAAGGACCCATAACTTCTGCCCTAATGGATTGTCCTGTACAGTGAAAATTTGCCAAAACCTACAAAAGTCTTCTTCTCTTGAACCGTAGATCCAATTGACTTGACATTTGGTACCCATGTGTAGAATTGATGTCTTTCAATTTGTTACTTAGCAAAAATGAATACAATACAAAATGGCTGAAAGGTGCGTGTTTATGTAAATGACCACATTGCCTCAATATATTAGTGTCAATAAACCAAATGTAAATTTGATTGATGGTTTTTCAAACCTAACATGCTTCAAGATGACATAACTATGTTGGCTTGAGAAAGCCAACATATTGTTATGTTACATACATTTATTATTATTATTATTAATACTATTTTACTTACTAAAATTTCAACAACCTCACCTCTAAGAGCTTTAATGCTATAAGTACCCAACTTGCCACAGACCTGGGGACTGTTCTGAAGTTTGCTGCTATGTCTTTTTTACCTGATGCGACTTAAGCTTTTTATATAAACGACGATCAAAAATGTAAAAAATCCCATTGATTTACAATGGCTGAGCAAAAATGCCCCCTCTACTGGATCAATACGGTCTACAAGTAAAATCCCATTCACTTACATTGACTGAGCAAAGAGGCTCCCTCTGCTGGTGTAACTCTGTCTACCAAATGCACTTTTACTGGAGAAATCTCTCTAATGGAGCAATTCTGTCTACTAGTGGGTGGAGCTCCCGACTTTCTCAGCCAGAAGAATTTTGCCTGCGTTTGCACAAAGGTATGTCAATTGTGTGTGTTTAATGCTTGACATTTGGAACATTCACGCGATTTTATACTATTCATCTCAACAAATGGTAAAACAACTCATATAAATGTTTTCGAGCAGTTTGCGTGAAACAGCGATAATCGTCGCGTCTAACGCACGAGCCCCGATGAGAGTTACTGCACAAATAAGGTCAGTGAGATGTATTTTACTGCTTCCCAGTTTGAATATTCAAGCGATTTTACACTATTCAACTCAACAAATGGCAAAACAACTCAAATAAATGTTTGTGAGCAGTTTTGTGTGAAACCGCGAGATGCGTCGCGTCTAACGCACAAGCCCCGATGAGAGTTACTGCACAAATAAGGTCAGTGAGATGTGTTTTACTACTTCCCAGTTTGAATATTCAAGCGATTTTACACTATTCAACTCAACAAATGGCATACAACTCAAATAAATCTTTGCGAGGAGTTTGAAATCGGGAATCATTATTGAATTCTGGCATTATTACGGGGGTCAACAATGGCGCTGTAATGTCCTTTCAGATGCATTGTTCTAAACAGCGGAAAAAACTTAAACAAAATACTGCGTCATTTTTGCCCATTCAGATACATGGAAGAGATCATTACAAACTATAAAAGGTCTACTGTTATTTGTGTACACTTACAATAACAACAAAACCTTGAGCTTTTGTAAAATAACGAAAATAAACAGGGTAAACCGAATCTGTCTTTGCGATAATCTGTCTGATACACGTCAGAAAAAATCAAGTGAAACTCCGCGAACACTTATCACACAAACATGAAACATATGTCTAAAGAAAGAGGGGATGGACGGATCGATCCTAAAGTATCAATACTTCCGAGAATGATGTTTCATCTGCGTGTTCACTGACAGCACGCGATAGTGAGGCGATCTCATTTTTACTCGCGTCTTCAATGCGAGCAATGTATGTCTGTTGTATGTGTTTTTAACACTTTCCTGTTTGAACTTTCAAGCGATTTTACACCATTCAACTCAACAAATGGCAAAACAACTCAAATAAATATTTGTGTGAAACAGCGAGCAGCGTCACGTCTAACTCACGAGCCATGAACATTTTTGACCAGCAAATGGGAATTTAAGGCGTGGCTTCTTGCGTTTGAACGGACAATTTCTTACAACAAAATGTCAAATTACATGATATATTGTGGAGTCTGTTTTGTCTCAAGTGAACATAAACAGTTGATGAAGAAATCGCGAATCTAAATCTAGTATCAACACTTCCGAGAATGATTATCAGCGTTGTGTCTGACAGCGCGAGGCGATCTCATTTTTACTCGCATCTTAATGGAGGTTTGTCGGTTGTATGTAGTTTCACAATCTCAATCAATTAATCTCAGATAAATGAATACAGATGTAACAGCACGAAAATAATGAGACTTCACAGTTCTCTAAAGATTAAACTCAATAAAACAAGCCGCACAGACTGTGCCTTGAATGAAATGCGTTTAAAATCCTCTTAAAGAGACAGTAACAATTTTCCAAGTAAATAAAAAGTAGGCCTACAAATGGTTTTTACCCCAAAAATACATTTCTCTCATCCTATACTCACCCTCATTCCATCCCAGATGTGTATTATTTCCTTTCTTCTGGTGAACACAGATTAAGCTTTTTAGAAGATTATCTCAACCCTGTTGGACCTTTCAATGACTTGAATGGTGATCAGAACTCAGAAGCTACAAAAATCACATAAATGCAGCATAAAAGTAATCCATACCACTGCAGTGGTTTAATCCATGCCTTCAGAAGTGATATTATAGGTGTGGGTTAGAAACAGACCTATATATATATACTTCAAGATGACATCACTCTGAAGTACTGCGTAAAGAATATCCCACATTCTCCCTTAGGGGGCGCTACAGGCCATGCCCAAAATTCCCATTTTCTGGTCAAAAATGTTCTAATTTTGTATATTGATACTACAGACCAACAGGAATCCAAAAACCAAGAATGGCCCACATTCGCCCTTAGGGGGCGCTACAGGCCACGCCCTAAATTCCCATTTGCTGGTCAAAAATGTTCTAATTTGGTACATTGATACTACAGGCCAACAGGAACCCACAAACCAAGAATTGCCCATATTCGCCATTAGGGGGCGCTACAGGCTATGCCCAAAATTCCCATTTTATGGTCAAAAATGTTCTAATTTGGTATATTGACACTACAGGCCAACAGAAATCCACAAACCAAGAATGTCCCGTATTCACCATTAGGGGGCGCTACAGGCTATGCCCCAATGTCCCACATTCAAAGTGATGGCATTTCCACCCCATTTTTTCAGTTCTTCTGAAACTTAATGTACATAACTCATTTCTCATTGTAAACAAAAAAGCCTCCAGGATCCATAAGATCCCGGCATCATGGATTTTCCTGTACACTGAAAATGTTTAGTTTAGGATTCAGACAGAGAGACACGTTTTTTGAATTTCTTCATTGGGAGAGTTTAACCCCAACCCTCTACTGAACAATTTTAAATGATTTGCCATTTTGAGGAGGAATCGCATTGCTGCTTGCAGCTATATTTATTATTATTCTTCTTCTCCTTGAGCCCCAATATCTCAAAAAGTCACTGGTCAAAAATTTTCTAAATTGGCACATTGATACTCCATGCCAACAGGTACCCCCAAACCAAGAATGGCCCACATTCGCCCATAGGTGGCGCTACAGGCCACGCCCCAAAAAAATATTTTCAAAGTCATGGCATTTCCAAGCCATTTGTCCAATTATTCTCAAACCTGGTGTACATGCCTCATTTCTCATGGGGAACAAAAAAGCCTCAAGGACCCATAACTTCTGCCCTAATGGATTTTCCTGTACAGTGAAAATTTGCCAAAACCTACAAAACTCTTCTTCTCCTGAACCGTAGCTCCAATATACTTGAAATTTGGTACGCATGTGTAGAATTGATGCCTTTGAAAACTTTACTTAGCAAAAATGAATACGATATAAAATGGCTGAAAGGGGCGTGTTTATGTAAATGTCCACATTTAATCAATATATATGTCAATATATCAAATGTAATTTTGACCCAGGGTTTTTCAAACCTAACATTCTTCAAGATAACATCCCTTTGAAGTACTGTGCAAAGAATTGCCCACATTCGCCCTTAGCGGTTCGCTACAGGCCACGCCCAAATGTCACATTTTCAAAATGATGGCATTTTCACCACAATTTTCGAAATATTCTAAAACTTGGTATACTTGCCTCATTTTTCATTGGGAACAAAAAAGCCTCAAGGACCCATAAGGTACGATTAAAAATGGCTGAAAGGGGCGTGTTTATGTAAATGTCCACATTTAATCAATATATAAGTCAATAAATCAAATGTAATTTTGACTGAGGGATTTTAAAACCTGACATGCTTCAAGATAACATCCCTTTGAAGTACTGTGCAAAGTATTGCCGACATTCGCCCTTAGCGGTTCGCTACAGGCCACGCCCAAATGTCACATTTTCAAAATGATGGCACTTTCACCCCAATTTTCCAAATATTCTAAAACTTGGTATACTTGCCTCATTTCTCATTGGGAACAAAAAAGCCTCAAGGACCCATAACTTCTGCCCTAATGGATTGTCCTGTACAGTGAAAATTTGCCAAAACCTACAAAAGTCTTCTTCTCTTGAACCGTAGATCCAATTGACTTGACATTTGGTACCCATGTGTAGAATTGATGTCTTTCAATTTGTTACTTAGCAAAAATGAATACAATACAAAATGGCTGAAAGGTGCGTGTTTATGTAAATGACCACATTGCCTCAATATATTAGTGTCAATAAACCAAATGTAAATTTGATTGATGGTTTTTCAAACCTAACATGCTTCAAGATGACATAACTATGTTGGCTTGAGAAAGCCAACATATTGTTATGTTACATACATTTATTATTATTATTAATAATACTATTTTACTTACTAAAATTTCAACAACCTCACCTCTAAGAGCTTTAATGCTATAAGTACCCAACTTGCCACAGACCTGGGGACTGTTCTGAAGTTTGCTGCTATGTCTTTTTTTACCTGATGCGACTTAAGCTTTTTATATAAATGACGATCAAAAATGTAAAAAATCCCATTGATTTACTATGGCTGAGCAAAAATGCCCCCTCTACTGGATCAATACGGTCTACAAGTAAAATCCCATTCACTTACATTGGCTGAGCAAAGAGGCTCCCTCTGCTGGTGTAACTCTGTCTACCAAATGCACTTTTACTGGAGAAATCTCTCTAATGGAGCAATTCTGTCTACTAGTGGGTGGAGCTCCCGACTTTCTCAGCCAGAAGAATTTTGCCTGCGTTTGCACAAAGGTATGTCAATTGTGTGTGTTTAATGCTTGACATTTGGAACATTCACGCGATTTTATACTATTCATCTCAACAAATGGTAAAACAACTCATATAAATGTTTTCGAGCAGTTTGTGTGAAACAGCGATAATCGTCGCGTCTAACGCACGAGCCCCGATGAGAGTTACTGCACAAATAAGGTCAGTGAGATGTATTTTACTGCTTCCCAGTTTGAATATTCAAGCGATTTTACACTATTCAACTCAACAAATGGCAAAACAACTCAAATAAATGTTTGTGAGCAGTTTTGTGTGAAACCGCGAGATGTGTCGCGTCTAACGCACGAGCCCCGATGAGAGTTACTGCACAAATAAGGTCAGTGAGATGTTTTACTACTTCCCAGTTTGAATATTCAAGCGATTTTACACTATTCAACTCAACAAATGGCATTACAACTCAAATAAATGTTTGCGAGGAATCTGAATTCGGGAATCATTATTGAATTCTGGCATTATTACGGGGGTCAACAATGGCGCTGTAATGTCCTTTCAGATGCATTGTTCTAAACAGCGGAAAAAACTTAAACAAAATACTGCGTCATTTTTGCCCATTCAGATACATGGAAGAGATCATTACAAACTATAAAAGGTCTACTGTTATTTGTGTACACTTACAATACAACAAAACCTTGAGCTTTTGTAAAATAACGAAAATAAACAGGGTAAACCGAATCTATCTTTGCGATAATCTGTCTGATACACGTCAGAAAAAATCAAGTGAAACTTTGCGAACACTTATCACACAAACATGAAACATATGTCTAAAGAAAGAAGGGATGGACGGATCGATCCTAAAGTATCAATACTTCCGAGAATGATGTTTCATCTGCGTGTTCTCTGACAGCACGCGATAGTGAGGCGATCTCATTTTTACTCACGTCTTCAATGCGAGCAATGTTTGTCTGTTGTATGTGTTTTTAACACTTTCCTGTTTGAACTTTCAAGCGATTTTACACCATTCAACTCAACCAATGGCAAAACAACTCAAATAAATATTTGTGTGAAACAGCGAGCAGCGTCACGTCTAACTCACGAGCCCCGATGAGAGATCGCATTCGCTTCTTCTTGCGTTTGAACGGACATTTTCATACAACAAAATGTCAAATTACATGATATATTGTGGAGTCTGTTTTGTCTCAAGTGAACATAAACAGTTGATGAAGAAATCGCGAATCTAAATCTAGTATCAACACTTCCGAGAATGATTATCAGCGTTGTGTCTGACAGCGCGAGGCATCTCATTTTTACTCGCATCTTCATGGAGGTTTGTCGGTTGTATGTAGTTTCACAATCTCAATCAATTCATCTCTGAAATGAATACAGATGTAACAGCACGAAAATAATGAGACTTCACAGTTCTCAAAAGATTAAACTCAATGAAACAAGCCGCACAGACTGTGCCTTGAATGAAATGCGTTTAAATTCCTCTTAAAGAGACAGTAACAATTTTCCAAGTAAATAAAAAGTAGGCCTACAAATGGTTTTTACCCCAAAAATAAATTTCTCTCATCGTATACTCACCCTCATTCCATCCCAGATGTGTATTATTTTCTTTCTTCTGGTGAACACAAATGAAGCTTTTTAGAAGATTATCTCAACCCTGTTGGACCTTTCAATGACTTGAATGGTGATCAGAACTCAGAAGCTACAAAAATCACATAAATGCAGCATAAAAGTAATCCATACCACTCCAGTGGTTTAATCCATGCCTTCAGAAGTGATATTATAGGTGTGGGTTAGAAACAGACCTATATATATATACTTCAAGATGACATCACTCTGAAGTACTGCGTAAAGAATATCCCACATTTTCCCTTAGGGGGCGCTACAGGCCATGCCCAAAATTCCCATTTTCTGGTCAAAAATGTTCTAATTTTGTATATTGATACTACAGGCCAACAGGAATCCACAAACCAAGAATGGCCCACATTCGCCCTTAGGGGGCGCTACAGGCCACGCCCTAAATTCCCATTTGCTGGTCAAAAATGTTCTAATTTGGTACATTGATACTACAGGCCAACAGGAACCCACAAACAAAGAATTTCCCATATTCGCCATTAGGGGCGCTACAGGCTATGCCCAAAATTCCCATTTTATGGTCAAAAATGTTCTAATTTGGTATATTGACACTACAGGCCAATAGAAATCCACAAACCAAGAATGTCTCACATTCGCCCTTAGGGGGCGCTAAAGGCCATTCCCAAATTGCACATTTTTTTGTCGCGCTACTGGCCATGCCCAAATGTCATTTTTTCAAAGTGATTGTATTTCCACCCCATTTATTTAGTTTTTCTGAAACCTGGTGAACATACCTCATTTCTCATTGTAAACAAAAAACCCTACAGGATCCATAAGGTCCGGCATGATGGATTTTCCTGTACACTGAAAATGTTTAGTTTAGGATTCAGACAGAAAGACATGTTTTTTGGATTTTTTCATTGGGAGGGTTTAACCCCAACCCTCTATTGATCAATTTTAAATGATTTGCCATTTTGAGGAGGAATCGCATTGCTGCTTGCAGCTATATTTATTATTATTATTCTTCTCCTTGAGCCCCAATATCTCAAAAAGTCACTTGTTAAAAATTTTCTAAATTGGCACACTGATACTCCATGCCAACGGGTACCCCCAAACCAAGAATGGCCCACATTCGCCCATAGGTGGTGCTACAGGCCACGCCCCAAAAAAAATATTTTCAAAGTCATGGCATTTCCAAGCCATTTGTCCAATTATTCTCAAACCTGGTGTACATGCCTCATTTCTCATGGGGAACAAAAAAGCCTCAAGGACCCATAACTTCTGCCCTAATGGATTTTCCTGTACAGTGAAAATTTGCCAAAACATACAAAACTCTTCTTCTCCTGAACCGTAGCTCCAATATACTTGAAATTTGGTACGCATGTGTATAATTGATGTCTTTGAAAACATTACTTAGCAAAAATGAATACGATATAAAATGGCTGAAAGGGGCGTGTTTATGTAAATGTCCACATTTAATCAATATATATGTCAATATATCAAATGTAATTTTGACTGAGGGATTTTAAAACCTGACATGCTTCAAGATAACATCCCTTTGAAGTACTGTGCAAAGAATTGCCCACATTCGCCCTTAGCGGTTCGCTACAGGCCACGCCCAAATGTCACATTTTCAAAATGATGGCATTTTCACCACAATTTTCGAAATATTCTAAAACTTGGTATACTTGCCTCATTTCTCATTGGGACAAAAAAGCCTCAAGGACCCATAAGGTACGATTAAAAATGGCTGAAAGGGGCGTGTTTATGTAAATGTCCACATTTAATCAATATATATGTCAATAAATCAAATGTAATTTTGACTGAGGGATTTTAAAACCTGACATGCTTCAAGATAACATCCCTTTGAAGTACTGTGCAAAGAATTGCCGACATTCTCCTTAGCGGTTCGCTACAGGCCACGCCCAAATGTCACATTTTCAAAATGATGGCACTTTCACCCCAATTTTCCAAATATTCTAAAACTTGGTATACTTGCCTCATTTCTCATTGGGAACAAAAAAGCCTCAAGGACCCATAAGGTTCTGCGTGATGGATTGTCCTGTACAGTGAAAATGTGGGGAAACATTCAAAACTCTTCTTCTCTTGAACCGTAGATCCAATTGACTTGACATTTGGTACCCATGTGTAGAATTGATGTCTTTCAATTTGTTACTTAGCAAAAATGAATACAATACAAAATGGCTGAAAGGTGCGTGTTTATGTAAATGACCACATTGCCTCAATATATTAGTGTCAATAAACCAAATGTAATTTTGACTGATGGTTTTTCAAACCTAACATGCTTCAAGATGACATAACTATGTTGGCTTGAGAAAGCCAACATATTGTTATGTTACATACATTTATTATTATTATTATTAATACTATTTTACTTACTAAAATTTCAACAACCTTACCTCCTAGAGCTTTAATGCTATAAGTACCCAACTTGCCACAGACCTGGGGACTGTTCTGAAGTTTGCTGTAATGTCTTTTTTTACCTGATGCGACTTAAGCTTTTTATATAAATGACGATCAAAAATGTAAAAAATCACATTGATTTACAATGGCTGAGCAAAAATGCCCCCTCTACTGGATTAATACGGTCTACAAGTAAAATCCCATTCACTTACATTGGCTGAGCAAAGAGGCTCCCTCTGCTGGTGTAACTCTGTCTACCAAATGCACTTTTACTGGAGAAAACTCTCTAATGGAGCAATTCTGTCTACTTGTGGGTGGAGCTCCCGACTTTCCAAGCCAGAAGAATTTTGCCTGCGTTTGCACAAAGGTATGTCAATTGTGTGTGTTTAATGCTTGACATTTGGAACATTCACACGATTTTATACTATTCATCTCAACAAATGGTAAAACAACTCAAATAAATGTTTTCAAGCAGTTTGTGTGAAACAGCTATAAGCGTCGCGTCTAACGGACGAGCCCCGATGAGAGTTACTGCACAAAGGTCAGTGAGATGTGTTTTACTGCTTCACAGTTTGAATATTCAAGCGATTTTACACTATTCAACTCAACAAATGGCAAAACAACTCAAATAAATCTTTTCGAGCAGTTTGAAATCGGGAATCATTATTGAATTCTGGCATTATTACGGGGGTCAACAATGGCGCTGTGACTTCCTTTTTAGATGCATTGTTCTAAACAGCAGAAAAAACTTAAACAAAATACTGCGTCATTTTTGCCCATTCGGATATATGGAAGAGATCATTACAAGCTATAAAAGGTCTACTTTTATTTGTGTACACTTACAATAACAACAAAACCTTGAGCTTTTGTAAAATAACGAAAATAAACCGGGTGCGCCGAATCTGTCTTAGCGATCATCTGTCTGATACACGTCAGAAAAATCAAGTGAAACTCCGCGAACACTTATCATGCAAACATGAAACATGTCTAAAGAAAGAAGGGATGGACGGATCGATCCTAAAGTATCAATACTTCCGAGAATGATGTTTCATCTGCGTGTTCTCTGACAGCACGCGATAGTGAGGCAATCTTATTTTTACTCGCATCTTCAATGCGAGCAATGTTTGTCTGTTGTATGTGTTTTTAACACTTTCCTGTTTGAACTTTCAAGCGATTTTACACCATTCAACTCAACAAATGGCAAAACAACTCAAATAAATATTTGTGTGAAACAGCGAGCAGCGTCACGTCTAACTCACGAGCCCCGATGAGAGATCGCATTCGCTGCTTCTTGCGTTTGAACGGACACTTTCATACAACCATACATGATATATTGTCTGTTTTGTCTCAAGTGAACATAAACAGTTGATGAAGAAATCGCGAATCTAAATCTAGTATCAACACTTCCGAGAATGATTATCAGCGTTGTGTCTGACAGCGCGAGGCATCTCATTTTTACTCGCATCTTCACGGAGGTTTGCCGGTTGTATGTGTTTTCTTGAATGTATTTGAACATTCACGCGATTTTACACCATTCACGCAGTCTGTATTTTATCATCTCACACCCAAACAAATGAGGGTGTGAGAGAAGAAACTGATGTTGCTCAGCTTCACTTGACAGCGTTGGAATGATCACGGAAGATCCATCGAGAACAGATGAACTATTAACAGCAGAATTAGTCATTCAGGTTCTTCATGATTACAAGTTTCACAATCTCAATCAATTAATCTCTGAAATGAATACAGATATAACAGCACGAAAATAATGAGACTTCACAGTTCTCAAAAGATTAAACTCAACGAAACAAGCCGCACAGACCTGTGCCTTGAATGAAATGCGTTTAAAATCCTCTTAAAGAGACAGTAACAATTTTCCAAGTAAATAAAAAGTACAAATGGTTTTTACCCCAAAAATAAATTTCTCTCATCGTATACTCACCCTCATTCCATCCCAGATGTGTATTATTTTCTTTCTTCTGGTGAACACAAATGAAGCTTTTTAGAAGATTATCTCAACCCTGTTGGACCTTTCAATGACTTGAATGGTGATCAGAACTCAGAAGCTACAAAAATCACATAAATGCAGCATAAAAGTAATCCATACCACTCCAGTGGTTTAATCCATGCCTTCAGAAGTGATATTATAGGTGTGGGTTAGAAATAGACCTATATATATATATACTTCAAGATGACATCACTCTGAAGTACTGCGTAAAGAATATCCCACATTCTCCCTTAGGGGGCGCTACAGGCCATGCCCAAAATTCCCATTTTCTGTTAAAAAATGTTCTAATTTTGTATATTGATACTACAGGCCAACAGGAATCCACAAACCAAGAATGGCCCACATTCACCCTTAGGGGGCGCTACAGGCCACGCCCTAAATTCCCATTTGCTGGTCAAAAATGTTCTAATTTGGTACATTGATACTACAGGCCAACAGGAACCCACAAACCAAGAATTGCCCATATTCGCCATTAGGGGGCGCTACAGGCTATGCCCAAAATTCCCATTTTATGGTCAAAAATGTTCTAATTTGGTATATTGACACTACAGGCCAACAGAAATCCACAAACCAAGAATGTCTCACATTCGCCCTTAGGGGGCGCTAAAGGCCATTCCCAAATTGCACATTTTTTTGTCAAAAAATTTCTAATTTGGTACATTGATACTACAGGCCAACAGAAACCTACAAACCAAGAATGGCTCACATTCGCCCTTAGGGGGCGCTACTGGCCATGCCCAAATGTCCTTTTTTCAAAGTGATTGTATTTCCACCCCATTTATTTAGTTTTTCTGAAACCTGGTGAACATACCTCGTTTCTCATTGTAAACAAAAAACCCTCCAGGATCCATAAGGTCCGGCATGATGGATTTTCCTATACACTGAAAATGTTTAGTTTAGGATTCAGACAGAAAGACATGTTTTTTGGATTTTTTCATTGGGAGGGTTTAACCCCAACCCTCTATTGATCAATTTTAAATAATTTGCCATTTTGAGGAGGAATCGCATTGCTGCTTGCAGCTATATTTATTATTATTACTATTATATAAAAGAGTTCTAACTATTTTTAATTTATAATATTGTTGTAAAACACTGGCATAGATTGTTAAATCTCAATAAAAGTAGCCTCAGTAGTAGAGGTGCAAATGCCCCTTTCGGCTGTGCCACTGGTTGAGGCGCAGTCGTCAAAAGTAAGCCACATGTTGCACTAAAGATAAGAGCCATGCATGAATTCCTCTGTCTGCCCAGCTAGCAGCTTGACAGCAAGTGCAGGGCATTTTGAAATGGGTACTTCATACGATATAGCATGGTAATGTCATTCAATTTAGACGGGCTCAACAAGTATTCAATAGGGTCGTTCCGACAGATGTCTCTGTTCGAGAAGCCCTGTTTTTGATTCGGGAATTTTACTTTTAAATTACATGTTTTATCACACAACTTTTTAGACGGAGCTTCAACGCAACTCACCTCTCTTCAGTCGCGCTTACCGTGAACTGAAAGAGAGCAACCGGAACCAGAACATGAATCTTAAAGGAGCCACACACCATTATTAACAATACTGAAAATTACCATATAACCATGTAAACATGACATCTCAATTAAAAGAAATCAATGTTAAAGGAATAAATTAAATATTAAAAGAATAATTTCCAGAATACAAAATAATTATATAAATATAACAAATAATAATAATAATAATAATAAGGACAGAGATTT
The DNA here is from genome assembly GCA_032164185.1 of Moxostoma hubbsi. Taxonomy (NCBI): domain Eukaryota; kingdom Metazoa; phylum Chordata; class Actinopteri; order Cypriniformes; family Catostomidae; genus Moxostoma; species Moxostoma hubbsi. Next base: position 32,985,505 of record JAVLUX010000039.1, read on the forward strand.
TGAGTGAAATTAATAAAAAAAATATAAAAAAATATACCTGTTACATGTTAATATAAAGTTACCAAAGATTTCTAGCAGGTTAATCACTACCGGTGAAGAGCTGCTCACTTCTGGCAAACATTTGCGGCATGTGCATGTGAAAATAATAAGTGGCGAATTTGCAGCAAGTTTGTCATTAATTCAGACAACAGAACATTTGAACGTGACACAATCATAATTACAACTTCAGAAGTGGGAAGTAGGATAAGTCCTATAGCACACGAAGGCAGCATTCATTCCACAACATGTTTTGTGTGTCAATGTGTGGAGTTTCTTAGCATGCTTCTCTAATGTTTGTCAACTCTATAGTGCACGATACATGTTGATTTAATCCAGTGAGTCACTTATGTTCAGAAATCATTTGATAGTTACTAACACACCTTATTCTTGCTAACAGCTGTACAATAAAGACCTGTAGTGGCAGGTTTGATATCAAAACTGCCAAACAGCATTAGATTTCTTTATCATCAGTCAAAAAACACTTCATTTGTCACATTATATTGTGAACACATTAACTGAGTGAGTGAATCAAACACTCTCACCTGAACCATCCTCTCTCTCTCTCTCTCTCTCTCATGTAGCGCTGGAAAAATTTAACTTTTTGGGTGAATTAATTCCTTTATTAATTCCTTAATTCACCATGTTTAATATACTACTTTGAAATACCTTTTCTTTACAAAGTCTGCAAGATTTACTTCACTGCATCACTAAGCATTGCCTGACAAGGTTAGTTTTGAACTTGGAATTACATGTATATTTTTTAAACATTTGAAAATGTAAATCTAAACACCTAACATGGCCTGATCTGTGTTTTGTTTATGTATTTTCAGATTTTTTTTAGCATTGAAGTACCAGCGTTACAGGTCAAGTACAGAGGTTGCATTTCAAATATCAGAGGAAGAGGTTGTAACGTTTTAATCATGGTGTATTTTATCCGTCCTATTGTTTCCCTAATAAGTAGTATGTCAAATCAAAGTCAACATTTTTTTCACAATTTACATAATTTATGATTCTGGTTAAGAGCTCAGAGCATGTCTGGTGCCATTTTGCCTACACACACAGTGTGTGGCTGCGCATGCAGAAAAGAAGCGGGCAGGCAAGAGAGAGAGAGTGTTTTTGTTTTTTAAAGACTGCACTCTTAGAACTATGTCCTTCCTAGAACGGTCCTTCTGAGGCTTTAGGCTAGACTCCTTCTCAGCACTCAATGCTAGAATGAGACAGTCTAGCATGTGTGCGAGGCGAACCATAACCTTAGAACCATGTGATATTTTACTTTGTTTAGAAAACTCAAATACTTCAGAAAATGAGAAATATGTCCTTAATACCTTAATACCTATTTTATATTATAATATTAAGTTCACTGAAGTTTCCTTTCTTTTTTTTATTGAATCTAACACATGATAAAGAAAAGAAAAACATATGCACAGAATCAACTTTTAACCCCAATTATTCCCCTTACCCCTCCCAAACCCCAACCCCACCCTGACACCCAACAAACATCCCTGTGGTCAAAGCCAAATTGCACACACACACACACACAGACATATATATATATATATATATATATATATATATATATATATATATAAAAATCACACACATTTAAACTATAAATCCCTCTCCATTTCCCCTCCCCGAGAGCCTTCCAAAAAGATTAGATAGCTACCCCACTTCATATTAAACACCCCAAGGTTGCCTAGTCTTCTATCTGACATCTCCTCAAATGCTGCCTCCCTGCCCATCTCCGTGACCACTCCTGAAATGAGGGTGCACCAGCTAAGATTTCTAATGTATTTATACCCTATAGTAATGACCGTCCTATCGCCTAAAATACAGAGTCTTTGGTAAAATGAAATTTGAGTGCCCAATAAGTCACACGTAAAACTCTGAACCCTCAACCAGAATTATTGGATCTTAACACATCACCAAAAAACATGAGTTGTGTCCCAATCTTCTGACTGGCATCACCAGCAGGTGTGTGTTTCTTAAAGTTCAAGCCTATTAAATCTAGAGATTGTCAAATATAATCAATGTAAAATCTTGAATTGCATAAGGCAAAACCTTGCATCTCTAGATGCAGACTTAGCACACACTCCCTCCTCCAATACAAAGTTTAAATCTTTCTCCCATAATCTCTTGAGAGAAGTTAAAGCTCTGTCCACAGACTCTGATTTAGTGTGAACGTTATCATTTCTGCAGCAAGTTCCCAGCGGAAATACCAGGTCAAAGGGGCTTTCGCTGCCCAGTGATTGGTCCTTCCTGAACAATCCTATCCCATTCCTAGCCTAGGTCCTAATGACTGTAATGGTTGAAGTTGACGAAATATTGAATTCTAAACCTTTGGGATATCACTTCTGGTGCTGATGATCTGGATCCTGTTACTCCCAATTTGCTCCTTATGGGGTGGCGAGATGCTTCTTTATCTCAAGTCATCTATGCAGATTCTAAGATTCTGACTCAGAGGGGATGGAGACATAGCCAGTTCCTTGCAGATCAATTTTGGACCAGTTTTATTGGTAATTATTTGCTAACTCTACAAGTTTGCCAAAAATGGCGGCAAGATTAACCCTCTGGGGTTGACAGACACGCTGGCGCGTCCTGCTGGATATTTTCGTCATTACAGCAGAAACAACTTAAACTACTCCGTCATTTTTGGGTATACAGATAAGTGTAAGACATCATTAGAGACTATAAAGGGTCTACTTTTATTTGTGTACACTCATAATAACAATGAAACATTGTGCTTTTGTAAAATAAAGAAAATAAAAAGGGTGAGCTGTCAGTAGTCTCTGTGTTCCCAAGCATATATCTGAAACACGTCACAAAAATGAACTGAAACTTCGCAAATACTTATCACACAAACATGAAACATACTGTATGTCTAAAGAAAGCTTTAAATGTCTACTTTTTAATAAACCAATTCAAGTTTAAAACAAATATTCTCCTGCAATGCAATCTGTTTGAAACAAAGGATGTTCAGTTTTTACCAGTTCATCTAATTATCTGTAATGTGATCTCACCCACCAGCAGAGCGCGCCATTTATATGCTAATGTGCTGAGACAATCAACGCAAATGTACACGCCCCCGACTGTGAGGTTGTAAACAAATTTTGTTCATTTTTCTGTGCGTTTGCAACGATACAGAGGCAAGAAAGCTCCAGGATTGTAAGGAAGAGTTAACATTTTCCTCAGAAGAAGAGCGGGACTCCGATGAACATTTGTATTTTGAAGAGAGACTTGATCCAGCCGAGGATACAATTTCAGACGAGTAAGTCATATAGTTTTCATTAGTTGACATGTTGTTAATATATATATATATATATATATATATATATATATATATATATATATATTTTACTAGTGGGACTGTTTCCAGACTTGCCAGCCAGGATTCAGAGTATTGACATTTGAAATATAATGTCAAGTTTTAAGCAAGTTTTAGTTACATTTAAATGCTGTTTCGGCTAAAGCAGGTATTTAAATTGTATGCTGTATAATATAAATATGATATGTAATATGATATAAAAATAATATGAATTTTTAGATTATATTTTATCTAGTGTTTATAATGCCTCATTATCATCAACAAAGCTTGTGCTTGCAAATATGTGTTCAGGTTAAATGAGTAAAATCACTTTAAATATGCCCATATTAGAAAATCAGCATATTATTATGATTTCTGAAGGATCATGTGACACTGAAGACTGCAGTAATGATGCTGAAAATTATGCTTTGATCACAAATTGCATTTTACAATATATTTAAATAGAAAACTGTTCTTTTAAATTGTAAAAAGAGTTCAGAATATCAATATTTTTTCTGTATTATGGATCAAATAAATCCAGTCTTGGTGAGCAGAAGAGACTTATTTTAACGGTAGTGTAGGTCTAAAATTAAGTAAAGTCTTTATGTAAAGAAAATATATAGTCATAACTTCTTTTAACTTAAAACTTGATTTTGATCATTAAGTCTCCTCACAGTCATTCTCTTTCTGTCACATTCCTCATTGATAGGCCCAGGGGTGGGGTCTTTTTTCTCTCAGGTGTGAATCACCTAAATATTCACGATCATTCACGCCTATTACCTTTCAACACTAAAATTGTCTTACAAAAGTTAAATTACTATATTGTTTTGTATGAATGAGTGATCAGGATGGTGTTCACATCTTTTGTAGCAAAAACTCATTAAACTCTTAAAATTTTAGTTTTTTCAAAAACCATGCATAAACGTTATTTTCTCAAAAATACAAACATGTACACACATGTTGCTCACAAATTATTGCAGCCCTGTTTGTGCTGAATACAATGTTATCAGACTTTAGCCTTTAGTATGTTTTTAAGCAACTGAAAAAAGCACAAATGTCAAGGCATGTCAAAACTTCTCCAGGGCCCAAAATACCCTCAGACCCCAGAGGGGTAAGGTAATTTGGAGAATTCCACAGTAATTATGGTTTTGGATCCCCGACTCCCCCGTGCTTTATGGCCCATTGGTAAAGTATTAAAGACTTTCTTGGGTAAAGATGGCCGTGTCAAGAGTTGCTGACATAGAGATAAATGGAAAATCATATGTACGACCTGTTAACCGCCTTATTCATTTACCATTCATTGAGGATTAGGATTTCATAATATTATGAAATATTATCATATTTTGGGGTGGCCTGGTTGAAATTCCCTATGACATTGATGTCATTGAAGCTCCACCCATTGTTGAACTCTAATTAGTGACCTTTAAGAAGGGTTGCTTTAGTAGAGCAGTTTACTCTCTGTCCTTGTCTCTGCTGCTCAGGAATTTTCATTAAGTGTTGTGGCTGTGTAAGTTATCGTAATTTGGGTTGTTTAATATATGGTAATCTTTGAATTGTTTGTCATGTAATTTATTGTTGACTTTCTTTGTTTATTCACATTCTTTATGTATTTGTTTAGAAACCAGTCTGATGCACCTATGGAATGACATGTACTGTCATTGGTGAAAATAAAACTTTAAAATGGATGTTGCCTCAAGGTTGTTTCAACTGATGCTCCATTGTGATGCTCCCCCTGTGAATCAACCGCATCCTAAGAATATTTTACATGTTGTCCTTCGAGCCGGAAGTATTTCAATGGACCAAGATCAATTAATTAGCCAATGCCATGTACCACCTTGTCGACAGTCTTCAAGACAGACCAAGTTTCCAGTCTATCTTGAAGATTATGAGGACACTTCCTAGTTCGAAACCCCACCGAATTAGCTATTCAGTTTCCACAGCCCCAGTCCAGAGCAGTATCTGATCCATTGTAGAAGTTCAATCTGAACCTTGTGACCCTGTCTTATCGGAGATGAAACAGTTGAAGGAGCTTGATATTGAATTGGGCAAAAGTGTGTATCTGATAAATGGTAAAGTTAATGGAATGTGATCTTCAGCAAGTAGTCAACATTTATCTGTACCTTCCTCACCTAATATGGACTCCCTTGCCCCTTCTTCTGTTACTGAGTCAGCTGCAGCATTACTTATAGAGCTGCAGGATTGTCTGCAGGAGCATCAGAATGAGCAAGCTATTCCTGAGTTAAGGTCACCACCATGTGTCAGTAAACGGTCGTCTTTGCCACCACCTCCAGCTATGGTACTAACTCCTCAACACCAGTTAAATACTGATTTTGAGTGGGCCGCAAGTGAATCAAGCCCCCGTTGATGGGAACCCTGTTAATAATTCAGTGTCAGGGCAACTATATGCAGTTCAAAGTTCTCATGTTGCCAATTTGTCTACTTCGGAGGGAAGCTTACAGTATCCGGTCAGTCAGTTTATGCCCCTTATATTGCCTGCTCTAAATCCTTGGGCTGATATGCATCTGCAGTTATCAGGACAAACGCATGTGGCTAGAGCTGTACTGTAACCACCTCTACCTCCTTAGGCTTGGAATCCACCGTTGTTTGGTCCAGTATATCATGGAATTTGGCCACCAGTAAAGCCATTTGTCAATTCCATTAATTGCTTATGATTATCAATGATCAAAAGATTCCCAATGTTTTCTGTCATCATCCCCATGTTCACCACTTTCTCAGCAGACTTTGAATAATCCAGTATCTTAAAATTAACATCTTAACAATCAGTTTCCTGTTGCATCCAAGTCAGCATTTGGAACAATTAATCAGTCAACTGTTTGGGGCAGCCTTGTTGAAAATCCCTATGACATTGATGTCATTGAAGCTCCACCCATTGTTGATAGCTGCAGCCTGTTGGGACTCTAATTGGTAACATTTAAGAAGAGTTGCTTTAGTAGAGCAGTTTATTCTGTCTTTGCTGCCCAAGAATTCTCATATGGTGTTGTGGCTGTGTACTAATGTAAGTTATGATATTGTTTTATGTAATTTATTGTTAACTTTTTGTTTTATTCACATTCTTTATGTATTTGTTTAGAAGCCAGTCTGATGCACCTATGGAATGACATGAACTGTCATTGGTGAAAATAAAACTTTAAAATGGATGTTGCCTCAAGGTGTTTTAACTGACACCCCATTGTAATGCTCCCCCTGTGAATAAACAGTATCCTGAGAATCTTTTACAGAGAGTAATACACTGATGCCTCATGTCCTTTTCCAAAAGCAGCAATTACCACTTCCAGAGAACTCCCGCTTTAGGGTTGGTGTATGCTACTCCCAAAAATGGTACATAGAAGGTGGCGTAAATGCCTAAAGAATTGAGACCTGAGAATCCCAAAATGTTTGAATACAATTTTCAAAGGATCTCAACACTTTCACCAAACTTATTAACCTCTCTCACAATCCATTCTGTCCAGCAGAAAGGGTACTTATTAATACATAACTTTGGGTTCAGCCATATACTCGAAGCAACATTTAAATGTGTTTTTTTTTTTTTGCCTATACTACGTGCAAATGTGAGATAATGGGGTGTAAATAAACTTCTCTAGTTATTTTAATAGAAAGGCTTTGCAATGGTGAAATGGGGAAATAATTGCTGTTCAATACAAAACCAGGGAGGGGCTCTCTCAGGTGGAAGCAACCGATGAGCCAAATGTCTGAGACCTGCATTATAATAATACATAATAAAACAATCTTAGGTAGGCCTAGCCCACCTTTATCAGTCGGCCTATGCAACTTACTGAAATGTAATATGGGATGTTTACTCTTACAAATGAAGTGCTATGCTATCAAATTGCTTGAAATAAGAGTGGGGGATATCTATAGGGAGAAATTTTTGTAGGTAGTTGAATTTTGGAATACAATTAATATTAATCTTCCTAATCATAGTGTAACGTATCTGGCAGACAATTATGTGATGATAAAACCAGATGCAGTTTATTTACATATGTGTACTCCAAAAACCCTAACTATAAACATGAACTAGACCGAACCATGACACAACATTATATCAACAGGACAATGGCAAACATGAGGGTATAAATACATGGACTTGGGAGAACACATTAACAAGATAACCAATCACAAGACTGAACTAATAAACAAGACAATGACCATGAACCAATTAATTAACTAGAACTGATAACAACATAATGAAACAATAAACCAATGAAAACAAGACACATGAACATGGAGGGAAACATGAAATCACATGACAAGGGGAACTAGATTTTCAAAATAAAAGACACCAAAAACAGGATTTGGAATTGAGGGATTGGAATTTATTAAGTTTTCTAAAAATAAAAAAAAATGAATACGATTTTCTGAGCTTGCATCATGGTTGGCGGAAGCTTTCCATTCTTTAATAATTCTGCATAAACTTCTAGCAAAAGTGTAGCCAATTCTGTAGCGTAAGATCTAAAACACTCAGTGGCAAAGCCATCTGCTGCTGGAGCCTTGCCTATAGGCAAGGCCTTAATTACCTTGCCAGACTCCTCCAAGTTTATCTCAGAATCAAGAGAATTTTTTTGCTCATCCAGCAGTTTAGGAAGTTCTAATGGTTCCACAAATTTTTTAATACCCTCATCAGTAGACGAAGACGTGGAACTATAGAGATCAAGATAAAACTCTTTTAAAGCATTATTAATATCAATGGCTAAGGTAAGAATTTCACCACCAGCAGATTTCACTGAGGGATTGGTAGAAAAAGACTCTCTCTGTTTATAAATCTAGCCAGAACTTTTCCTGCCTTGTCCCACGACTCAAACTATGATTGTTATGCCTTGAATAGCCAAAACTCCACCTTCCGTGACAAAATAGTATTATACCTGTATTTCAATTGGGTCAATTCTCTAAGGCCATTAGACGACATTCAGCACTTCAGCTGTGCCTTGGCACTTTTTAATATTCTCCTCCAATTTCACAAGTTCTTGTGTTTTGGATTTTTCGGTGAATGAGGCATACTGGCCCCTAAGAACCTCCTTGTGGGTGTGCCTCCCAAGCCACACCCACAGAGGATACGGAGGACCAGTTGGTCTCCATATATAAATTGATTTTAGCCTTTAACATTTGTTGGAATTCAGGATTTTGCAAAAGGGATACATTAAAGTATCAACTATATGATTTCCTTTTCTCCATTTATGGCAACACCTCTAAACACACCAGAGTGTGAACTGAGACTAAAATGTTGCCAATTGAGCAATCAACAACAGATGAAATGATGGACTTAGAACAAATCTGTTCTAGAGAAAATATTATAGACTGATGTAAAAAATGTATAGCCCCTACCAGATTGGTTCAAAAGTATCCAAATATCTGTAAGGCCAAGATTTTTACACATCTTGTGAAGATTCAGTGTTGCTCTAGGGGGCTTGCACACTTTTGCTTCACTATGATCAAGTTCTGAGTCCATCAAAAGATTAAAGTCTCCTCCTAATATTATATCATGTGGGGTGACAGCGGCTTGCAACATCCCTTCAAGATCTATAAAAAAGCCCTGATCAACAGTGTTAGGTGCTTAAATATTAGCCAAATTCAGCCTTTGTCCCTGAATTTCTACTAAAACAATAATTATAAAAATAAACTCTTCCTAATTTATCTTTAATCTGTTTGAGACATTTGAATTGTAGATGTTTATTTATCATTGTAATGACAATGCTACTGCTCTTACTTAAGCACTAAAGAAAACACGTCCACCCCATATCTTATCAATTTTTTCAGCTTCCTGTGGGGAAAGATGCATTTCTTGAAGAAACATTATATCATATTTCTTACGCTTAAGAAGAGAAATAACCTTCCTTCTTTTTATGGGGTGCCCCAACCCATTCACAAAAATGTGCGGATTCATCCACAAAACTGTCCCGAAGGTGTGTTACTCTACACAACAAACCCAATAAAAATAAGAAAAAAAAGCCGCTCAGGTCTCCAGAGCCCAAGGATTTTGAATTCTTTGACATTATTGTCCTCCCAGAACAGTTATGGAACAGAATGTTTTGAATCTCACTGGTTTATGTTATTAAAAGTGTTAAAACTAGCAAAGTGCGCAGAGTTCGCTGTTCACACGTCCGATCCTCGCATGGCGCCATGTGACTCCTGAAGTTTCATTTCTTAAAATAAATTGTTGGATAGGACTCAATGTATTGATTCGAAATTTTGTTTGATGATTAGTTGGTCTCTAAAGGGAATACATTTCCTTTTCGATATTGTATGATTTCATCATCTTGCACAAATTAGTATGTGTTGTCATGAGACTATGCTGGTTGTCTCCCAAGTTATTATATTGTAATTTAAATGTCATTGACTAAATTTACATGTACATCATGTAATGAGTTTTTGCCATGAGCTGCTGAACCAAAAAGGGGCTACTGGCACATTCATTCAGAGGGCTCAAGGTTACAATATTAGCCCGTGCTGATAGATGCTGTAACTGCACAGTCTGGGCTGCTTTTTTTTCCTTTAACGGTCATTCAAAAGTAGCATTGTAAATATTTTTAATAGATGTTTAAGCACTGACTGATTTTTTTTTTCTTCTTAAAGGGATAGTTCACCCAAAAATGAAAATTCTCTCATTATTTACTCACCCTCATGATATCCCAGTTATGGGATGTATGACTTTCTTTCTTCAGAACTATTTTAAAATAGAAAATGTTTATTTTCCAAGTGATTGGAGATTTCTCTTGTGAAGGTCCAAAAATAACAGACATACACGTCAGCATATACGTCATCCATACGAAACCAGCTGTTAAATTAATCTCTTCTAAAGTAACACGATCACTTTTGGTGTCAAATTCTAAATATTTAAGAACTTTTTTTAACTCTAAATCACGCTTCCGGTCGGCAGTGGTAAGCACGTTTGATGTGATCGCTTTGGCATTTGAAACGCGTGAGAACTGAGGCACATGCACAGCCAGAACAGCAATGCTGTTTACAAGTGAGGAGGAAATCTGTACAGAAGCGTGATTGATTTTTGTTAAGATCTGTTATTATCTGTTTCTTTACTCACAATGGTGCATTTGTGTGCTTATCCTGGATATCTCAACCGAGTGGAGAACGTGAGATTACCTTGTTATACATGGCAACACAAATTCTTCACACGAGAGACAGCTTGGACTCCACCTTCTTCTGAATCATTGGCTTATAGTTCAAAAGTGCTTAAATATTGAACTTTTTCGCACCAAAAGTGATCGAATTACTTTAGAAGTCATTAATTTAACTGCTGGTATCATATGGATGACATTTATGCTGACTGTCTGTGATTTTTGGAACTTGAAAAGAGAAATCTCCATTCACTTGCATTTTAAGGATCTACTGAGCAAAGATATTTTTCTATTTTTCTTCAAATGTGTTCTGCTGAAGAAAGAAAGTCATACACACCTGGGATATCATGAGGGTGAGTAAATAATGAGGGAATTTCATTTTTGATTGAACTACCCCTTCAAATGAAATCTCCTCATTGTCCTTCTCACTGTTGTCACTGGTATGTTTGAGAGAAGAAAAGCAATTTTGTTGCATTGCACGTTGATTTGATGATACTTCTAGTCTTCAGTAAATCAGCTAAAATGTATCTGGTTACCATGGCAATGACGTTGCACTCGTTGCCATCCTGTGAGTCAGAGCAAGTTAGTAATCCCCAAATAAAAGTGTTTTCAACAACTAGCTGAAAGGAGCCAATCCATTTCATGAAAATGTAAACGAGGTGTTTTGCTGTCACTGTGAATGTTAATTTCCCCATGAGCAATAAGGCTAATCAGACATTGTCACATTCAAGCCCTGTTCCTATTGTCAGCGATTTTGTCACTGAATGTGACTTCCAGCGATTCGACCATTGGCGAAAGTATGTGGGCGTGTCAAGAGATGCAACAAAGTTGAGAAAAGTTTAACTTGATGCAAATGAAGAGCGATATCGCGCAGCAACAACCAATGAGAAATGACAGTGAAACTCGTGTTATCTATCTCCTGTGACATAATGGAGATGAATGCAGAAAAGGCAGAGTTGTTGTCATCGATTTCAAGGATATAATATAACGATGTGTGAAATCCGTTTCAGAAATTGTCTGCATTCTGAGTGAGTTTTATTGATACATTGAAAGGTTGATCTTTGTGTTGATATAATGCATTGTGTTGATTATTGCTGCAGTTTTTAGCAATACTGCAGCTAAAGAAAATAGATTTTTAATCAAATTGGATAATGTACCAGCAATTGTCGACATTGTGAGTGAGATTATTTCATACAATAGTACATTGTTCGTCTGGTTCATGATAGCATTTTTTCGGGCACTGGCAAAGGTGTTCATCCACTGAACATTGGGAAACTTATGACTCAATCACTTGCAAGATATTTAAACGTACAGTGTTATTATACAGATAAATTACATAAATAAATAAAAATTACATTTAGTGTATTTTAAACCCTCTTTTAAAAACTCTAATATGTAAAATATTGTTTCCCTTTCATTTTAATTATGGATGACAGACATTACAAACAATATCTCTTTTAAAGAGAAAATAAAGCTTTGACATCATATATTTACACTTGTGCTAGTCTTGTCTTGAGAGAGATTTCAGAAGACATGACGACATTTCCGGTAAGGGAACATAAAGAGCAATGATTCTCCCAGGTTTTTCTAGGGAGCGAATATTTCATTGCCCTAGAATTATTTTGCAAATAATAGGGAGCTGATTGAGAGGCACCCTGTGGGTGCCCACTGCGTGGATCTGATGACACTTCCCCTGCCTGTGTGTTTGACACTGCTGATGTAGAGTGTGTCTGCTTAAGATACTGTATTTGACAGTTCGGATTAGAGGTGGGTCTGACGTGTTTGTTTTGAGGAGACGAAGTCAAGTTTTCAAGGTATAAAATAGTTTTTATTAGTAAGAAAGAATAAGTCAAAAATCACTTTAAAAATCTACTTCACCCGTGAGCTTCGCTCGAAAAGACCCCGTTTCTCCTGTGTCTCCTTCTTTTCTACATTTCTGACCCAGGGTGTATTCCTTTGTTCTCGTTTTTTACTTTTGATTGGTTTATTTTTGCCGCAGGGGCATCTCCAATATTTTAAGAGATAAGTTTCAATAATTCCGTTGGTACTAGTTTTGCCTTCTATTGGTTTGTTCTTATCAGTTCCCTGCCTAAAGAATTTCCAGTGGAGAGACTGTTTCTAGGTTCCGCCCATATCCTGTGTCATTTTAGTTTTAGTATAGTATTGGGGGCAGTGGTGGCTCAGCGGTTAAGGCTCTGGGTTACTGGTTACTGACCCAACACTGCCAAGACTCCACTGTTGGGCCTTTGAGAAAGGCCCTTGACTCTGTCTGCTCCAGGGGCACTGTATCATGGCTGACCCTGCACTCTGACCCCAGCTTAGCTGGGATATGTGAAAAAAATATTTTCACTGTATATATGCAGAAATGTATGTATAATGTATGACAATTGATAAATTATATATATTTTCTAGTTAGTTATATACATCATTCATCATTTGTTAGGAGGCATACATTGTTTAAAATTTGTCACACACATATATACCGATTAAGATTGTAGCACACAACAATTCCCTCCTTTTACACCATTCATGGTGTAAACACTGTCCCTTCGATGCTTCGTCATGTGTGATACTCTGTGCTGATTTTTTCTCTCTTAAACCTTGTTAGGTGTGATACTCACTCCAGCACTTTTCTCTCTTATACCTGCACTGATCTCTCATTCCCTTAGGGCCATCTACTACACCTATACAGGCGATCAGCTGGCCCTCGGTCCTGGGATCCCACTTTGCTACAAAATACAAGGAAAAACTTAATGCTATCGTATCTGCTGTGTGAAGAGGAAAACCTGTCGTGGAGTGTAATACACTCTTAGTGCCAGTAACTGTTCTTGACAGGAATCTCTTCCACTATTTCGCTGCATTGGCGGTCACCTGTAAGGCATAAGGCTATAACATGTCATTATTTACAGTATTTTGAGTGCTGGATTTTCTCTCTTAAGTAAACCAGCTCTCTTCTTCCACTTCACTCTCTCCCTTTGGGAGTGGTACTTCGGATAAGGGAAATCCCACTTTATTTTGTTCTCCCTCTTTTGTTAGGGTAGTTATTATCAACCTATTTATAAGGGTTCTGATGCATGGTATACAACAACATCCACATGCCACCAATATTGCCGACATAACTCTAATAGACAGGATAATGCTCGCCATCATAACCTTATATTTTTAGAATTTGTCTCTACCACCATTACTTCTCTGATGCTAGTGCAATTAGTATATATTTTCATTTGGTTTGTGGGTGATGTAGGTATTTGATACACGGGAGCTTGTTTTGGGGAGTTGTTTTCCTGTTTACCTTAACCTTCACCTGCTGGAATGTATCTTTGCCCCTATGCTCGATGGTGCACCAGTACTGTCCCACATCTTTTATTGTAACTTGTCGGATTACCCAGGTTGCAGTGTTGTCTGTGCGTGCAGGAATCAGTGAATATCTTCCTTCCGAGGGGGATGAAGTAGACACTATGATATCTTCCCAGTTACATAGCTCTTTACATATGTATTTTTTGTATGCTTTCATGTAAATGACGTTGATGCCCCATCCTATAAAGGGCCCACACTTTAATGACACTGTTTTTCCTTCTCTCAAACTATATTCTTTGCTGACCAGTTCCCAGAGCCCTGTAGCTTGGTGCAGGGACACTAGGATCAGCAGTTGTAAAAGTAGTTGGGACATTTTATAAGCAAAGCTTATTTCCCCAAAGCTGCTCCGGCTCATGCAAGTATTAACACTACCACTAAGCTGATTCCTACCCAGAACACACAGCAGATGATACTCCTAGCTCCAGTCCCTTTTTTGTTTTCAGTTTTGTAGGTAGTTATGTGGATGTTCTCTTACTTACTATAGTAAATGGGGACTCTGAATCATCCCCTATTGCTGCTTCTATTTCTTCTAAGGTATTTTGCCAAATTCTAGACATCTATCTTTTCATGCAGCTCAGCCAAATCAGTTCTAACCTCCGCAGTTGTGCGTGTGGGGGTCTGTGAGGGTATACGATATGTCAGGTGGTGCCAATTAGCTCCTGTCTTACCCCTTACTTTTATGGCATGGGGTTGCACTCCACCACTTCCCACGGCCCTCTCCACCTGGGTTCAGACCACTTTCTCTTGTGGACCTTCACACGTACCCAGTCACCAGGCTTGACAGGAGGCTCCGCGATCTCTTCCTCAGGTTCCTCTGCGTTTCTTACCTGTGAAGACAGTACTCGTGTAATGATAATGAGTGCCCTGATATATTCATCTTCCTCTATTTGCCACAGATCCAGGGACGGTCCGTGACCCCCTTCTCTGGGTGGCCCAGGCATGGGCCTTCCAGTCAACAATTTATGCGGTGAGAGATGCGTCTTTCCACTCTTTGAAGAGCGCATAGACATCAAAGCTAATGGTTATGCATCTACCCAATTCAATTTCGTACCATAGCATGTTTTGGCAATTTTTCTTTTTAGGGTTTGGTTTGCTCTCTCAACAATCGCCTGTGATGCAGGGTGGTCAACCGACCCAAATTGGTGTTCAATCCCTAAATGCTTTGCTACTTCATCTAGTTTCTATGCCGTGAAATAGGAGCCATTGTCAGACCTTATACACCTGGGAACTCCATATCTGGGTATGAGTTCTGATTTTGCATCCTATATTTTGCATGGGATTGCTTCTACCCAGTTTGAGAACCGATCTACCATCACCAATATGTACCTGTAGCCCTTAACCCTATTCTCTGCTCCCATGCCAGTAAAATCAATGCATATTTCTTTGAATGGGGCCTCAGGTACGGGAAACCTTCCCATGGGGCATTTGTAGGTCTTTTTGTCATTAAAAGTATTGCAGGTGTCACAATCGGTAATGTTGTTTTCTACCATTTCTTTAAAGTAAGGGTGCCACCATTTCTACTTCTCTCAGGGTTAATTGCTTTCCTACGTGGGTTGACCCTTGAGCCTGTTTGATTAGCAAATTTCCTAACTTGCTGGCGCCACTAGTCACCCATCATGTGACCTCCAGAGGTAATTTTCCTTTTTTGCACCATTTTGCAGCCTCTGATTCTGCTCATAAGGCCCTGCTTCATGTTGCATTTGTTTTATGTGTTCTATTGTTAGCTCTGGTCTCATTTCTAACTGCAAACACACCATTTGACCATTGTATCCGCCTGCTTCTTCGGCAGATTTGTCTGCCGCAGCATTCCCTATTGCTACTGGGGTGTTACTGTTTTGGTGACCTTAACATTTCATTACAGCTATCTCTTTTGGCATGAGTACGGATCTTAGTAGTGATTTTAAGTGTTCTGCATGCTTCACAGGGGTCTTTTCTGTGGTTAAGAATCCTCTTCTCATCCATTGTGGTCCATCAACATTTATTGCTCCGAAGGCATAGGCAGAGTCGGCATAGATATTTACTCTTTTGTCCTCACTTATTTAAAGTGCTTTGGTGAGTGCGGTGATTTCAGCCAGCTGAGCTGAGGCTGATTGTGGGATAATCTGAGCGTCCACTATGGTGATATTTTCCCCTTCTTGTTTAACCACTGCATAGGAGGCCACATTCCCATGATTTTCCTTATAGCAACATCCGTCGCTGTACAGGGTTAAGTCTGGTTGCTCCAGGGGTTCTGTGTGTAGTTCCATTCTTATCTGTTCCATTCTATTCAGATCTTTTGCTGCCTTAAATTCACAGTCATGTGGCTCTTGTCCTTCAGAGTTCATTCCTGTTGCCATGTTTACCCCTGTGGCAGTTTAGTTAATATGAGGTTGTTTCAATGTTTCAGCGATCTTTAGCTTTCTTACTGTTGAAAATGTGAAGGCTGCTGAGTTTAGGTATGCCACCACTCCAAGTAAGGTGTTCACTATGAGTGGATGGCACATAACAACAATGTGTGCCATTTTTGTATTGCTTTGCAGAGTGCTGCTAAATGTCTCGTGCAACCCACCTGGCCTTTTTCCACATTGTCCAGCTTTGAGCTGTGGTACATAAGTACTCTCCTTTCTCCCTCCTTTTTCTGAAACAGAACAGCATTCACCACCCCACCTGCCAAGTCACCTGCATTTGCCAAGTCTATCACTGTGAAATATTTATACTCAGGGTTAAGGTTCTGTAGCGCTATGTATGGGTCTGGTACTGGCACATTCTCAGTCATGGTCTCATCATTTACTGCCCTTAGGTCATGTATCATGTGCCATCCTTTCTTTTCAGCTTTTGGTACAGGGAGGATGGGTGTGTTTCACGGCGAGTGTGTAGTTCTTTACACCCCTGCTTTCAGAAGTCCTTCAATGGTTTCAGATATTCCCTCTACTTGTTCATGTTTGGGGCAGTATTGTGGCCTTCAGCAGGGTGCAGCTCCTTTTTTCAGTATTACAGTAACAGGTTTAGAGGTCACACAGCCCACATCGTTTAGATAGTTCCCTACCATGGTCCCGGTTCAGGTCCACACTCTCAAGGTGACCTATGCATGTACTGGCATGAATGATTTTCCACATGGTTCCATCTGGTGAAATTTGTAATGCAGGTGATGCAGTTTGTATTCCCAGAGCTTTTTTAATCATTGGCCCCAATGTCCGTGCTTCATGTCCCACTGTCACGGCCAGTGTGATGTGTGGTTCTGCCTCCTCCTCCAGTATGTACCACTATGCTTGTTCTGAGGTCAGTTGTACATGTACTGCTACCCCTTGGGGTCCTGCGAATATGTCACCTGCTTTGATTGTTTCGTTGTTTTCTTGTTTCTCCTCTTCCCATGCCTCTTCGTATTGCTCATCGGGAGTTCTAAGGTAGTTGTACGTGCAGTGCAAGGGATCTATAGGAGGGCCATAGGCATTTAGTGACTGCAGCCATTTCTTCCATGATAAAAATACTTGTTGCACTTTTGCACTATTCACGTCTGGAAACAGTAACCATGACCAAAACACTCTAGTACTCTCAAATTGATTTCCTGGTGTCATATCTGTTCCCATACACAGTATCCACTGTCCCTCCTTTCTCACCACCTCTGGCTGTCCTGGGAGTGTTGGAATAAGCCCTTCAGGGGAGCATATATTTTAGCTCCTATTTTTATCAATAGATCTCTTCCCATCAAGTTCACAGGGCATTTGGGTGCATATAAAAATTAATGTGTCAGGATATGGTTGCCAATAGTCATTCCCAATGGGTTTGTATATTTTTGCTCTTCAGTTTTCCCAGAGAATCCTACAGTTTTGAGTCTTTTGCTGGAGAGGGGGGGGGGAATATTTCCTCTCAAATCTGTAATGCATGATGCCATTGCACCCATATCTGCCATAAGTTGCATTCTCTCCCCCTCTATTTCACAGGTGACCATTGGTTCTTGTTCTGCTGGTATTGCTGCACCTGTGTTTAAATTCTCTGGGCCTACTCATTGTCTCTGGGCTGTCCCAGGGCTCTGCGTCCACTCTTCCACAGTCATTTGATGAGTATGTGAAGGGTTGTGTTCCTGCGGTGGATAAGCATAACCATTTGAGGGTAGGGCACTTCCTTTTCCTCTTCCCCTAAAACCACCTCTTTGATGTCTATTGAATGGCTGGTTTCTTGCCGGGCATTCTCTGGCCTAGTGTCCAGGGTCCCCACAATTGAAACTTATTCTTGTTCTGTATTGCCCTCTATAGACATTGTGTAGGTTGCTGGGAGTTATTGGTTGGGGAAGGTAAGGGGGCACACTTCCAGCAAGCAGCCTTGCCATGCTTGCCATTCATCCTTTGTTGCGGTATAGGGGGTGAAGTTTGTATTTGGGCACCAGGTCCTCTGGGGTGTGTTCATTGCCATCTGGTGTTTCTCTTTTTTATTCTTATATGCTTCATTATCCTTTTCTGCAACTTGCATCTTCAGTAACCTTTTAGTGAGGGTTTTCAGTTCCTCGTCTCTTTTCTGGCGGTGTTTGTTGTCATAATGTGTCAGATGTGTCTTCCATACTTTCTCATCCATTTCATTCAGCCCAACTATATCTTCCAGATTTTGTTGGACAGTTTGGGGCAGCACTTTCACAACGGCAGCCCTCCATAGCATACTGGTGCTTTCGCTCTTGTTGTGGAATTCACCAGTGCTTTCTAACCATGCTTTCTTCACAGCGTTTCAGAAACACATGCATTTCTTCATCTAGTCCTTTCTTGAAGCTGTTTAAAGCAGTCATTGAGCGTGTGGTGGGATAGGTGGTTCTCCCAGCATTCCAATATGCTCTCCTTACATTATTATAAGGGATGTCATCAGCCAGTTTGGTGCATGCTGCCATAATTTCAATTCTTTGCATCTTCAATTGTCCCTCGACTCTTCCTAGTAATGCCCTTAAATCTCCCAGACACAAGCGGTCTCCAGATGTGAATTTTTCTACATCTATCATCCACTTCTGTCCTCCATTTGCTAAGCTTTCCCAACAGTGCTTCCAGGTCCCATTGTCCCCAGGGCTGATAGATAGAACATCCGTTTTGTGCAGGTATCAGAGGCATTTGACTATAACCCCTCCTTTTCCTTAATTCTTTCTGGTTCTACTTGCCACTCCATTACTCAGAACAGATGAGGAAAGATGGCAGAATTTAAACTGCACACTCCCGGGGCTGCATGCGCCACCAGGGAAACTGCCTTTGAGATTAATGGAAATGCTAACGAATAGCTCTCTGCTGGTATTTTAGACATCCTCAGTTATTGGCGGGAGTATTTTGTGTCTGTGTTTGAGGATTCATTCAATGATTCATTTTTAAATGCAAGTGTTTGATGTTATTTGACTCATGTATTTTGTAAACTGGTGTGTTGCCAGTTAACGTTGTGTTTGATTGAGAAGAGTGCAACATTCTACAATTCTATGGTGTATGCCATTATTTCTTTTTTTTAATTTTTTTTTTTTAATTTTCTAACTTATTCAATCATGTTCTATACCATTTCAATTTATTGGAAATAATGCAATACCCTTGTATTCTATGGCACTGGTTATGATATCTGTGATATATTTCTTAACCAGTTTTAATGTATTTGACCCAATCACGTTTTAAATCAGTTAATCATGTCCTTAGAAATTCTGATGTGTGTGGAAGGGTTAATATTTTGCAATACATTCAGACTACAAATCTTTTATCTGATCGGGATAATTTATACTTTACATCACCCCTATTGAGTGTGCATTATTTTGTTGTTTTGCTTTTTCACGAATTTATATGTGTAGTGCTTTATTTAGGGTTTCAGTGTATTTAATGTTTATATCACTTTATTTGTATGAAGTTTTTACGTTTGTTTCTTTTTTGGTTGGATGATCCTATGTACTTGATGATTGTTTTCCAGTAAGAGAAAGTGGCATGACCAGCATTCTTGAATTGCAAATGTGCACAAATGAGTCATTTTATTGAATGTTTTAATAATAAACATTGTTTTCTAAAAAAACTGTGGTTTGTATATCAGCTGGTACTTCCTGAGCTTCTCCTTTCAGAGGACTTGCAGCTGGACTTTAACCTTGTGTGTGCCTATGTACATATCGAGTAAAGGGGATCTCCCACCAAAATACAAAAGAAGTGGTGTAGTCGGGGTTGGTTATAAGTATAGTACCACCACATTAGCTTACTTGTAAAGGTCTCACAGTGAGCCGAGAAGCAGGAGAGACAGCTCGCAGAATCCGGATGAGCAGTCTGATACATCTAAATCCTGTGTGGTTGTTACAGAGCAATATGTAACTGCTGGATGGCACCACTGACCAATTAGAATTGAGTATTCCAGAGAGCCATGTAATGACATTAGTTAATAAGCCATGAACTAACAATGATCATTCAGACTGCTCATCTTGGTCTCCTTAGAATATTGACTTGTTGAATATCAAAATCGAAATCAAATATTAAGTGTTGTTGAAGAACTCCATGGAGGAGAGGAAAAGAAAGCTATGGTGAAATATCTATCTACACACATAATCAGAATAATTAGCCATTTACACGTTTTCACAGAACTAAAAATAAATAAGATATATGCTTAATAATAAAAACAATTAAAATATTGTTTTAAATCTCAGTAATTTTGAAGATGTAAATAGGTTCAAAGTAGAAATGTTTAAAATTGTATAGACCTACGCTACTGTATACATCCCCCTGTCCCCTTACTCAATACGAACGAAAAAGTAAATATGGGAAACATAACATTTTATTTAGTTCAGCGCAACAGAGAGTGCAAGGCTTTTTGACATACAATATTTCATCATAAAATACATACAATGTCTTATCAACTACTTTTGTATTTTTATTTCCAAACTATTTTTATGTCTGGCTTGTCAGGATCAAGTTGTTTGATGGCAAATTTGTCTTGAATTTGCAATAGAAACAACATGCTGTTACACACACATTAATTGACAGTGTTTGCCATGTTCATAATCTGTCATACAGCTAGTGCGCACTAATACTAAAGTTACTATTGCTTTGGCTCTACGTTTATGGATAGATTCATTTCTGCCCCAATGCGTCTTAATGAGGGCTCATTGCTGTATCATATTTGACCACAGAATTCCATTGGAAAAATTGGGAGGAAAAGTTTGGGAGGGCAGAAATTTCTCTGCCCCAGATGTGTTAGATCTATATTAAATAAAGTGTTATGGAGGTTTCGGCTAAATTATGAATTAATTAGAATAAAAACTTATTTTAGGCCTGCTTATAGATACATAATCAGAATTTTGAACACATTATGTGTTAACAAATGACATATTGGCAATTTATAGTATGGATCTATGTTTTCAAATGGATGAATATTTAGGTGGGACTCTGCCCTACCTACCCATATAGATGGGCCGCACCTGCTGTAGTATTTATATTGTGTTTGTGGTTTTGGTTTGCTTGTTTTGTTTGTATGTACTTTTATGTTTGATCATTTGCTGAAAGCGCTAAATGAAGTAAACATTTATTATTGTCATTATTAATGGTAGTAACTCATTCAGTTGCATGAGTTTGTCATGTGTTGTCAACATGGCAGTGCCCAGTAGGGGGCAACCCACTCAATGTTAAATTAAACAGCTTTTGTTGGGCTACTGACATGACTTTAGTCTTCTCATGTGTGTACTTCATTTTTAACATATTTTTAAACAATGCTATTAATGTTTTTTTAACATATTTTTAAACAATGCTATTAATGTTTTTATGTGTAAAAAAAAATTTAATTAGCAAAAACTTACTGAGTGCACCTTTTTGTTGGGATAGGGAAAATCATCTACTTCTACTCTCTTGAAATATGAGGGGTACATTGCGGAGTCACTTGGCCATTATCTCCATAGAGTTTATTTTCCTATTCTTCTAAAAGACCCCTCCTCAAAGGCAGCCACCCTTCCCATCTCCGAACACCACTCCTGAAAGGAATGTGCTTCAGCCGACATCCAGCTCCTTAGAATGATCTGTGTGGCGATCATGACACTGTTTAAGACCCAACTCTTTGTGTGTCTATTTTAAAAGTCATTGACCGCCACATCACCCAAAATACAGAGTCTGGGGCTAAATGATACCAAAGTGCCTAATATATCGCACAGCAGACTCTGAAGCTTCAGCCAAAACTCCTGAATCTTAACACACCCCCAAAAGACATGGGTTATGTTTCCATCTTCTGATTGGCATAGCCAGCAGGTGGGAGTGTCTTTAAGACCAAGCCTATACAATCTAGAGGGGGTTCAATAGAACCGATGTAAAATCTTTTGAATTGCACAAGGCACACTTTTGCATCTCTAGATGCAGTCTTGATGTTTTTAAGAATTTCAGCCCACTCTCTCTCCTCCAATTCCAAGTTTAAGTCTTTATCCCATAATCTCTTGAGAGTGGTCGAGGTTCCATCCCCCAGACTCTGAATCAACAGGGAGTAAAACACTGATGCCTCATGACCTTTTCCAAAAGCAGTTATCACCACTCTCATAGTATCTGCTGCTTTAGGGGGGTGAATGCTATTTCCAATAATAGTACAGAGCAAGTCACACAGCTGTAGATTCCTAAAAAAATGAAGTCCTGGGGATCCCAAAATGTTGAACCAAAACTTTCAAAGGATCTCAACACACTACTCTCATATATGTCACCGAGTGCAGTAACCCCCCTCACAATCCACTCTTTCCAACATAAAGGGGACTTATTGATAAGTAGTTTAGGGTTCAGCCATAAGCTTGAGCCAACATTTAGATAAATATCCAAATTAAACACTCTGGACACTTTTGTCTACACCGTGTGCAAATGCGAGATAACGGGTATTGTTTATCTTCTCCGGTTAGTTTGATAGAAAGGCTTTGCAATGGCAAAATAGGGGCAAGAAATCCCTGTTAAATACAAAGCCAGAGAGGGGCTAATTCAGGTGGAAGTGAACAATGAGCCAAATGTCTGAGACTGAAAGCATAATAATAACCTATGTCAATCAGCCTATGCAGTTTACTGAAACTGAAGATAGGATGCTTACCATTCCAAATTAAAGACTTGTTCTTGTTATGCTCTCAAATTGCTTAAAATAAGAGAGGGGGACATCTATGGGGAATGACTGAAGCAGGTCGAAATACAGTTCATTTTAATAACATTAACCTTCCCAATCATCGATAAATGCAATGGAGCCCACCTTCCCTGATTGCTCGAAAAACGTTTTTATTAAAATGAAGATGAATTAAATGATGGTCAAAATGAAATCTAACTAAATCAGACAAATTTGCTGGGAATAAAATACCCCAAACACTTAATGCCCTGTTTGGGCCACTGGATGGCGCCTAGCTGGAAAGCTGTTACTGGGCAGTACGCTGCAGAGAGCTGCACGGGTCCGATTTTGTAAATCCGCACCCGCCCGTACCCGCAGTGCTTAAAACCGCATCCGACCCGTTTTCCGACAGCAGCACTAATTAAAATCCGCAACCCGACACGATCCGCTTAAAATTGAACCGAGACCCGACCCGCACCCGAAATAAAATCAGTTTAGCCAATCACATTATAGACACACTTTTTTCAAATTTTTATTGCCTTTGGCGGATTGCCTTAAGACAAGGACAACAGCCGAAGCTGTCAAAAAGCCGATAGCCTATACAGAACATGGCTAACGTTACCACAAAACAATGCAATTTCGTCTAGCACATCAGACAATTTCACACCACACATAGGCCTACTTAACAGTTTTAAATTAGACAATAACAAACAGTGTAGGCTATGTGATAATTTTAAATGAAAGAAAAGTCCAGTTGTATGCGAATCCTAAACGCTACATACACCGGCAACTAGGTATAAACAGCCTTACAATTAGGGCTGAGACGTGAAACTGTCCCGTTTATGAATCCAGTGCGAGATGATTAGATCCTATTTGTGGTGTTTTAAATTGCTGTGTAAAAAAAGCACATCGTCCACTGTTGACGGTTTCAGCTGACTCCTCCGCTCTTGGATAACGTATCCAGCACAAGAGAAGTCTCGCTCACTTGCAGCGCTGGATGCAGGGATGGCGAGGATAGACCTCGCAATCTGGGCAATATTAGGGAAAAGGTGAGCATGGTCTTGCCACCATGACAAAATGTCAAAATGGTCATCTTTTGGCGATTTGTGATCGATGTAAGCAGCCACTTCGTCCTGATACTGCGGGCCCTCATCACTGGAATCTTCCACGTCAGATAAAGTGTCCGCCGACACTCGAACTCGCTTCTCCGGTGGGGGGTGGTGGCACTGCTCATTTTTCCACGCTTATCCTTAAGGTCTATAATAAATGTAAACAAATATTGCAAAAATTTTATGGACGTGACATTTGCAGTCAAAACTGCATTTTATAAATGAAAATGCATTTAATACCAATATACGGAAACGTCTGTTTATATATCCATCCATACTCCCTTAATAAAGGAAAAATATCAGTCTACACATGCGTTTTATATTTAATATGAGGGAAATACACAATGCCTACGTGTGACACAAAAAAATCTGTAACTTTTAGGTGGCAAATCATTTTTCTTTCGTTCAAATCCCACTCCGACATAGAAATTATTTAGGGTAGGCTACTGTAGGCTATTAGGCCTACGTGTGGTAGGCGCTAGGCATTAAAGAAAACATTTAGTTTCACAATTTTATATATATTTATATATTATTTCATCAATGTTGATTATATGAGGCGTGAAAAGCATAGTAGCCTAAGATCATAACTTGTGCAATATGTCGGGAGACAGAGTGGGCAGACGTTATTGACCACTTCATTAAGTTTCGTATTGTATAAAGCATTTCTTTAAAGTGAATTTCGTTTTGTATTAATTTTATCTTAATTTTAATCAATGTTTTATAACCAATTGTCTGAATTTAATAAATAAGAAGTAATCGCAGGCATCAGGACACGGAGCGGAGGCAACGGCGCATGAACTGGAAATTAACGAAACTCAGCGTATAAACTACTGCTACATGCATCACAGACCTGATAAATATATAGAAAGCTTGAAATGTGTACTTTTAAACAAAACAAATTTCAAAACGAAAGAAAACAGACTGTTCTGTCTCCTGGCTATATTTGACATAGGCCTATTCAATAATCATTAGGCTACTTTTGCCGTTTCTTTGTGACATTTTTCATGAACCTCTCAATAGTTAATATTGTTATTTGGTGTTCAGTTTATACAGGTTTTCAAATGTTATTTAAAAAAAATATTATTTTTTTCCCCTGTGGCTGTGTTGCATTAATACTGACCTTTCACATGGTGCCGCATCTCACTGTGCACACTTGCCACTTCACTGTCAGCAGCAAGTAGCTTCATACTTTTTAGTTTAGGAACATTGCAAGTTTGTGCAAACGATGAATTTCGAACTTGTCCTGGAGGATACTGAGGCATTTCTCCTTCAGTGAGGAAATGGTCATGCTATCATTTGAAGAAGCTCGCAAGTGGCGTCTGATGCGCTCATACCAAACAATGGTTAGATGGAGGGTCGGGGTTTTCGATGCCTCTAACGCTTTAGTGGCTTCCTTAAATCGCTCCAGGAATGCAACAAAGTCGGAGAGGACCTCTTCATCCAAATTTGTGAGGCGGTCAACTTCCCCTCGCTCTTCCAGAAGTGTGCGGATGTCTTCATATTGACTGCTGATAGACTCTAGCATTGTATGCAGG
This sequence comes from Moxostoma hubbsi, assembly GCA_032164185.1. NCBI lineage: Eukaryota > Metazoa > Chordata > Actinopteri > Cypriniformes > Catostomidae > Moxostoma > Moxostoma hubbsi. The sequence continues at coordinate 33,010,949 of JAVLUX010000039.1, forward strand.
GAATTCCAACGTGTCTCTACAGAGTTTTTAAGAGTCTTTTTCAGCCGAGCCTGGAGGTTGGTCTGCTTGAAATATGTCACCAGTGACTTGGCCGAGTCAATCATTGCAGTTACTTCTTCCCCATACATATCCTCCTGGGACGGTTTGAATGTAGTGTACAGGACAGTATTAAAAATATGGGCGGCGCAGCTCAATCTGGTCACTGTATGCAGGGCTGCAACAATATTTGCGCCCCTATCTGTCACATACAGAAGTTTGGAGTAGAATTCATCAATGCCAAATTTACGCAATGCGCTGATGATGGCTGGTTTAATGTTGTCAGCCGTTTTACGCAGTGAACTGTCCCACTCAGAGGTACACAGCACTCGTTCGATAAGCTCCCACTTATTGTTAATGTAGTGCAGAGTAACACAAAGGTAGCCGTTTTTTCTGTAATCGTCAGTCCACATGTCCAATGTAACAGCTCCATTACTCCCCTCCAACTGCATTTTAAGTTCTGGGATTAGTTTTTGGCGAATCTCCTCTGCATATTTGTTAACACTACGAGAAACCGTCGTAGGGTCAGGCAGTAGTTGTTTAACATCCACACGACCAGCCCGAGCACCAACATCTATCAACCCTTGTGCTAATGCAAAAAATCCCTCGCCGTGTACTGCATCAAAGGGTCTAATATCATTTCATACAAAGTTCACAGACAGCCTTGTTATGGTGTCCTTATCATCTCTACGAGGCACCTTCAGTTCTGTCCCCTTTGAAAGATACTGTTCGATAGAACTGGTGTTCGGTTTGTTACTGCAGGTATCTGCGTGCTTCCTCAGCGACGAAGTTCCATATTTTCGGCTATCGAACACGAAAACTTTAAGGCAGGTTTTGCATGCAGCAAAGCCTTTCACAATGTTGCTTTCTTCATCAGAGATGACTCCAAATTTCTCCCACACACTTGACTTGAGTTTCGATGAAGTATTGTCGACAACTTTATAATCTCCTCTAGATATTTTTTTTTTCAACTCCTCACTATCCATCTAGACGACTCATGCAGCAGTTCGAGTAGTTGTGTGATTTTTTTAAAAGTGAATGTAACGTTAGGCCTAGAGACTCATGGGAGGGCGCGGGCTCAAATAAACTAAAAACAAATATTTTATCAACTTGAAATACAGGGCAGGCATAGTTTTGTAGATGTGTTCCTAAAAATATGCATTTATTTTTACATTTGCACGTGACTGTTTTGAACCCGTTTAGACCCGCGTTTCCCCGTGTCCGACCCGACCCGCATCCGTATCCGACACAGTTGGATATTTTTCACCCGTTTGACCAAAATTTGCGGGTCACCCGTCGGGTACCCGAACCCGTGCAGGACTCTGGTACGCTGTCAGAGCCAAAGCTTAGAATTAGATGAATTGACTTTGTATCCTGAGAACTTAGAAAAGGAGTTAATAATTCTGTGGAGGCAAGGCAAAGATCTAGTGGGGTCAGAGATGAATAATAAAATATAATCTGCAGTAAGCAGAAGCTTCTGCACCATACCTCCCGCCATCACCCCTGGAAAATCCTCCTTTCTTATTACGGCTGCTAATGGTTCCAGAGCAAGACAGAACAATAATGGGGAAAGAGGACTACCCTGCCAGGTGCCCCATCCACAGTATAATAATCTGAAATTAATCTATTTGTTTGTACTGCCACTACAGGGTGTCTATAAAGTAACTTAATCAATTCAATAAAAGTGTTACCGAACCTGTATATTTCCAAAATCTTAAAAAGATAATCCCATTCTACCATATCAAATGCCTTTTCGGCATCATTCGCAACTGACCACATGATATTGATGAAATGCCTAAAGTTATCAGAAGAGCTATGGCACGGAATAAACCCCACCTGATCAATATGTATAAGAGATGTCCTAACTTTACTTAATTTGTTAGCTAAAGTATTTGACAATATTTTAACGTATGTCTGGATCAGGGAAATTAGACGGTAACTCTTATACTCGCTTGGTTCTATATCCTTTTAAAGAATCAGACTGATCTAGGCTTGTGTCATGGTTGGCATGGTGCTTTCCATCCTTTAATGATTCTGTATAAACTTCTAGCAAAAGTGGAGCCAGTTCCATTGCATAAGATCTAAAAAAAAATAGGCAAAGCCATCTGGCCCTGGAGCCTTGCCTGTAGACAGGGCCTTAATTACCTCGTCAAGCTCCCCCAATGTTTTTACACTGGGGAGCCGAGAATGAGGTTCAGCCGTTACAGTGGCTCGGTACCGTGTCGTGGGCGGGGTTCACAACATCTGTTCCCTCCATCAGTGAACGGGTGTTACAATAGTAACCTAGACGTTCCCCGTCTGTCACACACTCGACGTTGTGTCGAATGAAGCGACACTAGGGGTCCCTATTCAATCACGCTCTCTCTGCAATTCTCTCTCTGTTTCTTGCATAGAGTTAAAGCAGCTGGGGCCTTTTAATACTATAACACGCATCAGGAAAGGTGTTCTTTCTGTCAGATCACATCCTGCCCAGGCTGGGAGAGGTTAAATGTGGTGAATATGTCAAATGGGTTTTCAGGCAACACGTGGAAGTGGCGCGGTGGTAGCGGAGGAGTTGCTACAAACACAGCGACCAATGGGCAGAGGGGACTGCCCAAGGGAGACTGCGGAAAATACACACAGGGGGATTCATCCGTGAAGGCCAAACCCTGTGGAGCACCTATTTCATTACAGAGTTGAAATAGCGCACATAGGTATGCAAAGCACGCACCGGACACAGCAATGAAAAGGCTGGGTCTGCCTCCTCTGCGACCTTCGTAAAGATGAAAGGGGACAGGCCAAAAGGGAGGACCTTGTACTGATTCTCCTGGCCGTCGAACACGAACCATAGGAACAGTCGATGTCAAGGCAAGATAGAGACGTGGAAGTACGTGTCCTTCAGGTCTACCGCTGCGAATCTATCCTGATGCCAGATGCATGCTAGAATGTGTTTCTGCATGAGCATCTTGAAAGGGAGTTTGTGCAAGGCCCTGTTGAGAACTCGCATGTCCAGGATCGGTCACAAGCCACCGCCATTTTTGGGTATGATGAAGTAAGGGCTGTAGAAACCCTTCTTCATCTCGACTGGAGGGACAGGCTCTATTGCGTCTGTGAGTAAAAGGGTCGTGATCTCCGCACACTGGCATCTTCGCTGTGCACTGAGGTAAAGTGGATACCACCGAAAGGGGGTGGGGGCCTGGCAAACTGAATCACGTAGCTGAGTCAGATAGTCCTGGCCAACCAACGTGAAGGGTTGGGAATTGAAAGGCACGCGTTCAAGCTCCGTGCGAGGGGCACTAAGGGGACGATCATTTTTGACATACCTGGCAGTGCTTCGCAGTGGGGCGAGCAGGTAGTGTTGCGTCGGGATGCAAAAGCATGTCCCGAGGCTTTGGTGCTGAGAAAGGACTCAAAGCACTTACCTCCCTCCTCACAGTCGGGTTAGTGACTGAGGAGGAGGTCCTGTGTAGGCATCTTCTGGACTCTTCAGAACCAGCTGGCCGGGGGACAGCATTCGTGGGTCTGGAGGCTAGGGGTCCGAGTCTGGGGTGCCGGGACTGCCGATGTTTGGTGCCGTGTTGCAGTGAGAATGGCATTTGCGGGCTAGATGACCCAGGGAACAAGGAAGTAGCTCTTTTATTGAGAATGTGCCCAAAGGGGGTGCGGCAAAAGAAATAAAGGAAAATGAGGAATCCTCCCTGCCCTCCACCAGGGGATGGAGTGGTCTGCTTGCCAGCTCTGGAACAAACGTCTCATTCCCTGGGTCGTCCGTTTCAGGAATGTTTTGGATCCTTCCGTGTCCTCGAGGACGTCCAAGAGACGGGGGGCATGTGCTTCCTGCGGTGCGCATGACGCTGGGGCTGAGAGCTGGGCCCAGGTTGATGGGAAGCTGCCTGATGTTTGGAGGCCGCAGGGGGACGCCCTCGGCAAGCAGATGGAGAGAAAGCAGGCTTTGTTGACCATCCTGCATCTCGACCAGGTTCAGCCACAGGTGACGTTCCTGGACCACGAGGGTGCATGTCGGGTTAAGGACTACCCAAGTGCAGATCTTTAAGTGCCTTTGCCTGGTGGACATGCAGGAGGGCCATGGCATGCAGGGTGGAGGTGGCCTGTCCAGTGGCACTGTAGGCTTTGACGGTCAGTGAAGACGTCATCCTACAGGCCTTGGAGGGGAGTACCAGGCGATCCCGCCAGGGGGCGGCGTTTTCCAGACACAGGTGGATCGCATCCTCTCTGTCCACCTGGGGGACCTCTGAGTACCTGTGGCCGCCAAGCTGTCGAATGTAGTGAGAGCGGACGAGCAAGGATGTAGGTTGCGGGCAGTGAAACGTGCCCTCCATGACCTCATCAGCTCATCGTGCACCTTGGGAAGAAAGGAACCAGAGGGGGGCGTGGCTGTGAGTGGGGCCCGGACCCAAGGAACCAATCGTTTAGCCATGAGGGCTGCAGGGATGATGGAGGATCCCACGCTCACGGCGGCCCTGGCAAGTATGTCGGCCATCTGGGCATCTGACCCGAATGCAGCAGCCCAGTTGAGTCTTCCACGTCAGACGCCGGGACACTCTCCAATGCAGAAAAACAGACAAACAGAAAAACAAAAAGAAAAGGTTAGAGTGGGCAAAGAAACACAGACATTGGACAACAGATAATATGAAAAAAGTGTTATGGATCTTTTGTGGGATCAGTTAGACTGTAAGGTGTGTGAGAAGTGCCCGACAAGACGGTCACATCTATGACAAGTGCTACAGGAAGTGTGGGGTGAAATGTCACTCAAGTATCTGGACAAACTGACAGCTAGAATAACAAGGAAATGCAAAGCTGTCATTTCTGCACGTGAAGGATTTTTTGATGAGAACTCTTTTTGAAGTGGTTTAAGAAGGTCTGAACATTTTTTTCAAACAGTAATAGTAAATTTTCAGGTTATTAATGTCCTGACTGTAGGTTGTAATCAGTTGAATGCAACTTTGATGAATCAAAGTAACAATTTCTTTCCATAAGAGCAAAATCTTTACATTATTCCAAACATTTGACTGCCAGTGTGTATATCTATCTATCTATCTATCTATCTATCTATCTATATATCTATACTGTATATATAGCTACATTTTTACTACATAAATAAAACACTAAGCACATAGATTTTAATTAAAACATTATTCCCTTTCCACTAAAGGATAAAATTCCTGAAATAGGAGATCAGTGCTATGCAACAAAAATAAAATGGGCAATGGGTGCTGCTCAGTAACAAAGAGATTTCACATCATAGGTGTTTCTATATTGTGTATTTTAGCATGCCTGGAATTCTGTGTTGACCAGTCAGCATCAATCATCTTTTTTGCAAATGTCTTTTGTTCTATTTTCAGTATGTACTTTAAAAAAGTATTTTGTTAAGACCTTACATTAACATTACTTATTTAAGGGTTTATTAAGGTGTTCATTAATGACCAATAACTCATTTACAAATGCATTATATTACTGATTTGATGTTACAACAACATGAGTAAAATGTGTGACTGTCATACTTGCCAAATAGTAAGCCATTTTACCTACATGTTTTAAATGCTTAATAACACTTATTCAACATTAGTAACCTATGCAAATATATCTTAATATAAAGTGGAAACTTGTGAAGCATTTTTGAGGTGTCAACATTAGACACCTGTGTACATAAAGTTCAGTATTGTTTAATGGTCATCAGGCCTTATATTATATGATATTTGCTGTGAATGAGCATGAAGAGCTGAAAAGTGTTTAGGAAACTAGGATTAGGTAAAACTATTCTATTGATTCTTTTGACATCAACGTGACAATGAAAGTGAAAACACAAGCGAGTCAAGAAATTACAGTAATGAATATACACACAATGGCATAATCCCTCCTTTTAATCTCACTATAATTGTCTACTTTGGCTGCATTGTGGAAAAAAATTATGAATTAAACCATTTTATTCTTTTGATTAATATACATATTAATAACATGGAAGTTAAAATACTCACTGTTTGGCAAGTACTGCATGAAAATCACCCTTTTTATTCATGTTGTTATAAATGATTTATAATGCATTTGTAAATGAAATATTAGTCACTAATGAACCCCTTTATAAAACTTTAATAAAAGTAACATTAATGTAGAGTTACCAGTATTTGTTCCTCCTCATTTCAGTCTCATTATTGAGTTCAGTTTGTGAGAAGACACGTCCATTCTCCACAGGCCTGCAATCAAGTTTTCTCACGATAATTGTCTGCGTTTCAGAACTTTTTGAACCAAGAGATATAAATCTGCATATCAGAACCGTGCAGCTGTGAGCATTTTAGAAGCCTCTTATTCCCTTTTATGATTACCTGTACAAAGATCCTTTATATCACACAAGTCTTAGGGGAAGTTACAATAAAAAGAAAAACACAGTTAAAACCTGAGAGAACATTTGAAGAATGAAACACTTTCTTTGGCCTTTGGGATGCATACTTAGTATGCAGACCCTTGTCTGTATGAACTAATGTACTATTCTTTTGCTTGACTTCAAGTACGACAGGGCTTTTTGTTGTTCTTGAAAGAATCTGTTTGTTCAGTCTGTGGTCCTGAGTGAGTTAGGTGGGGTTCACTAATGGCTCATTTTGTTTCAGATTGTGCGTGAAAATGATTTTGTATGATGCATTTTTAATGATGCATAGGGTTTGTGTGTGATGGCTCTCAGCACCTTGTGCATCTGTAGATCAATACTTACTCAAGTAACCAGCCTCAAACCAATGGGTGTAAGTGTTCAATCTTGTCCCCTGCGGTGCTGGCAGTAAATCCAAGGTAGCAGCCATAAACCTGAGCTGTCCAACGACACTAGGGGATGAAAAAATCTTGAGGATGTACCATATCTTCTCTCTAAAATATTTGTTGTCACTTTTGAATTCTCTTTCATTTGCTAGACAATGTAAACATCTCGCGTTCTCCTTTTTTTCTTTTCTTTTTTTTTTTTTTATTGTGCTGTTTGCTATGTTGAGCATCTCTGTTATTGTTCATATTTCTAGTTTCATAGTTTCTATCCATACAATGCAAGTTAATGGGGTCCAAAACTTTCCAGCTCAAAAAAGAACATTAAATGATGTTAATCCATATGACTCCAGTGGTTTAATCCATGTCTTCTGAAATGATACCATCAGTTTTGGATACGAAACAGACCAAAACTTAAGTCCTCATGCACAATAAATCTTGACATCTGTAGTCTCCTTGGCACGTTCATGAGAGAAGCTTGATTACACTTCGTGCTGGACAAAGGGAAGCAGTCACTTATATGTCCTTGAGATATTATAGACAGGACTAGATGAACAAGCTCCTCCTGAATTTACTTATGAAACTTTATTTATTATTGCGAGAATGTTTCTCATTGTTAAGAGATATTAAATCATAATTATAAGAAAGTTTCTCAATATAATTAGATACCATTTCATAATTACTTAATAACTAATTAATATGACATAAATAATCACATTTGCTAATCAGCTGTGGAATAAACTGGCTTCGATATGTTAAACATCTACCAAAATATAATGCGCATGTGCAATTTGTATGCTGCTTGCAATATATATATATATATATATATATATATATATATATATATATATATATATATATATATATATACATACACACTCACCTAAAGGATTATTAGGAACACCAGTTCAATTTCTCATTAATGCAATTATCTAATCAACCAATCACATGGCAGTTGCTTCAATGCATTTAGGGGTGTGGTCCTGGTCAAGACAATCTCCTGAACTCCAAACTGAATGTCAGAATGGGAAAGAAAGGTGATTTAAGCAATTTTGAGCGTGGCATGGTTGTTGGTGCCAGACGGGCCGGTCTGAGTATTTCACAATCTGCTCAGTTACTGGGATTTTCACGCACAACCATTTCTAGGGTTTACAAAGAATGGTGTGAAAAGGGAAAAACATCCAGTATGCGGCAGTCCTGTGGGCGAAAAAGCCTTGTTGATGCTAGAGGTCAGAGGAGAATGGGCCAACTGATTCAAGCTGCTAGAAGAGCAACTTTGACTGAAATAACCACTCGTTACAACCGAGGTATGCAGCAAAGCATTTGTGAAGCCACAACACGCACAACCTTGAGGCGGATGGGCTACAACAGCAGAAGACCCCACCGGGTACCACTCATCTCCACTACAAATAGGAAAAAGAGGCTACAATTTGCAAGAGCTCACCAAAATTGGACAGTTGAAGACTGGAAAAATGTTGCCTGGTCTGATGAGTCTCGATTTCTGTTGAGACATTCAGATGGTAGAGTCAGAATTTGGCGTAAACAGAATGAGAACATGGATCCATCATGCCTTGTTACCACTGTGCAGGCTGGTGGTGGTGGTGTAATGGTGTGGGGGATGTTTTCTTGGCACACTTTAGGCTGCTTAGTGCCAATTGGGCATCGTTTAAATGCCACGGCCTACCTGAGCATTGTTTCTGACCATGACCATCCCTTTATGGCCACCATGTACCCATCCTCTGATGGCTACTTCCAGCAGGATAATGCACCATGTCACAAAGCTTGAATCATTTCAAATTGGTTTCTTGAACATGACAATGAGTTCACTGTACTAAACTGTATGGCCCCCACAGTCACCCGATCTCAACCCAATAGAGCATATTTGGGATGTGGTGGAACGGGAGCTTCGTGCCCTGGATGTGCATCCCACAAATCTCCATCAACTGCAAGATGCTATCCTATCAGTATGGGCCAGCATTTCTAAAGAATGCTTTCAGCACCTTGTTGAATCAATGCCACGTAGAATTAAGGCAGTTCTGAAGGCGAAAGGGGTTCAAACACAGTATTAGTATGGTGTTCCTAATAATCCTTTAGGTGAGTGTATATATATATATATATATATATATATATATATAAAAAAAAAATATATGGCTACTTTTGATTGCCTGTGAAAGATGCTATTTTCCCAGCAGAATGGCGTAGTTACAGCATCTAACAGCAGGGGTGAACTGACTGTGCTAACTAGCCGAACCTTGATCCCCTGACATGAACAATACCTCAAATCATGCATCTTGAGAGGGGTGTTATTATTATTCCAAGAGATTGGTTAGTTGCACATGGCAACCATGTTCGATTTATGGTTTAACGAGTGTGGGCAAAAACACTTCCAGTTTCCAGAGACAGCTGAAAATTGTGTTTTATACAAGATGTTTACATAATCTGCCATAGATCACCATAATATATATATATACATCACACACATTAATAAACATCAGAAACAGCAGTGGCTCATCTATGTGTGCAAGTTTATGTGAAAATAAATAAATACTGATGGATACTGTACTAAATGGATACAGATTCATTGAACAATATTATTTTAAGTTTAAATGCATTTAAATATGCACATGTAGGGTAAAAAATGCAGTAAAACTTTATAGTAAGGTTCCATTTTTTAACATAAGTTAACATCATTAGATAACATGAACTAACATTGAACAGTACTTTTTCTATTGTTCAACATTTATTTTTCTTAATTATTGTTAATTAAAAAATCTATTTTTTTTTTTAAATAAAAAGTAGTATAACTTAGTTAACATTAGTTTTTGCACTAAGAACTAACATAAACTAACACTGAACACTTATATTTTTATTAACTAACATGAACTAATTTTAAAAAATATATAGTTAATTGTTAGTTTTTGATTCCTAATGCATTAACGTCTAGGTTACTAGTGTAACCCCCATTCCCTGATGGAGGGAACGAGACGTTGTGTCAATTGTAGTGACACAAGGGGCTTCTTTCGGGAGCATTGGATACCTCTGAATATCAAAAAGGCCAATGCCAATGCAAATTGGCAAACAGAATTTGCATGTCCTGCTTCTGGACATACAGGTATAAAAGGTGGGATGTGCCTCTGTTCAGTCAGGTCCATCCTTCAGGGAATGGGGGTTACACTAGTAAACTAGACGTTCCCCTTCTGTCACTCACTCAACGTTGTGTCGATTGTAGTGACACAAGGGGTCCCTATGCAATAACGCCAACTACACTGACCGTGTTACGTGATCTGCTGATGCTGGTGCAGAAGGCTGAAGCGTGCCAAATGCGCATGAGCATCAGACTGCACGTAACCCTCCCCGACGTCCCACTAAGATGTCATATTGTTTTTATTAGATTCCAAGGACTGACCAAAGACTCCCTTGGGGGGTGGGAACAAGCGACGTGGCAAGCATGGGAACAGGCCGCACCAGCCGCAGTCTTTTATCTCTGTTTCTCCTCATATAGTGTTAGATGAGGGCGGGGCCATGTAGCTATAACACACATTGGGGAAGGTGTTCTTTTCTGACTCCTATACTTTCAGGGGGAAAAGACGCTAGCCAGGTTCACTACCTGGTCCCTAAAGGGGGTCATAGGAACCTTGGGCATGTAGCCCGGTCGTGGTCTTAGGATGACACGAGTATCTGCCAGACCGAACTCCAGGCAAGTGTCGCTGAGAGAGAAAGCTTACAGGTCTCCAACCCTCTTGATGGAAGTGAGCACAATCAGGCGGGCCATCTTCTGGGAGAGGGCACTTAGCTCAACTGATTCTAGAGGCTCGAAGGGGGTTCTCTGAAGGCCCGTAAGGACCATGGAGAGATCCCATGAGGGGAACAGGCATGTCCTGGGAGGGTTCAGCCTCCGGGTGCCTCTTAGAAACCTGATGATCAGGTTGTGCTTTCCTTGGGACTTACCGTCCACCGCGTCGAGGTGGACCACTATAGCAACAACATATACCTTCCAAGTGGACACCCGCCCCTCCAGCTTTCCCTGTAGGAATGAAAGCACTTAAAGTGACCTCTGCGGGTCTTCAGATCGGGAAGAACACCGATTTGCAAACAGGTGCCACATTAGGGCGTAAAGCTGCCTGGTGGAGGGAGTTCTGGCTTGTTTGATGGTGTCTACGACAGCTGGCTGTAGACAACTCAGATCTTCCGCATCCCGTCCAGGAGCCAGATGTGGAGGTTCCAGAGGTGTGGGCGTGGATGCCAGAGGATGCCGTCCCTGAGAAAGAAGGTCTTTCCTCGGGGGGATTTGCCAGGGAGGTGCTGTCGTGAGGAGATCCAAGAACCAAGTCCGGGTAGGCCAATAAGGGGCCACTAGAGTGACTTGTTCCCCGTCCTTCCTGACCTTGCACAGCACCTGTGAAAGTAGGCTCACTGGGGGAAATGCGTACTTGTGCAGCCTCCGGGACCAGCTGTGTGCCAATGCATCTGTTCCAAGGGGACTTGCCTCTGACCTGAGGAAGTACCAGAGTGGGCAGTGGGAGTTCTCTTGAGAAGCGAACAGGTCTATCTGTGCTTCGCCATAATGGTCCCAGATCAGCTGAACCACCTGGGGGTGGAGCCTCCACTCTCCGATGAGGGGAGCCTGTCGCGACAGCACATCTGTTGTGGGGCACGCTACCATTGAGACTAAGTCTAACTCCAAGCTGAGTAAAGAGATGCTCTGAACCGGGGAGAGCTTGCTCTTTTCCCAGTTGACATGAAGCCCTAGATGGCTGAGGTGCCTGAGCACCTGGTCCCTGTGGGTGCATAGTGTCTCTCGAGAGTGAGCTAGGATCAGCCAGTTGTCGAAGTAGTTAGAGTATGTGGATGCCCACATCCCTTAGTAAGGGTAAGGGTGGCCTCTGTGACCTTTGTGACGAAGTGAGGGTACAGGGATAGGCCGAAGGGGAGGACTTTGTACTGAAATGCTCGGCCCTCAAGCATGAATCGTAGAAAGGGTCAGTGTCGGGGCAAAATTGAGATGTGGAAGAACGCATCCTTCGGGTCAACCACTGTAAACAAATCTTGATGCCGGACGCATGTTAGAATGGGTTTTTGCGTGAACATCTTGTAAAGGAGTTTGTGCAGAGCCCGATTGAGAACTCGCAGGTCCAATATTGGTCTCAAGCCACCTCCTTTTTTTGGGTACAATGAAGTAACCTCCATCTCGGCTGGAGGGACAGGCTCTATTGTGTCCTTTTGCAAAAGGCTCGAAATTTCCATGCGCTGGCTTTTTCGCCGAGCTCCAAGGTGAGACGGAGGCTGCTGAAACGGGGCGGGCACCTGGCGAACTGAATCGCGTAGCCAAGTCGGATGGTCCTGGTCAGCCAGAGCGATGGGTTGGAAAGCATAAGCCATGCGTCCAAGCTCTGGGCGAGGGGCACCAAAGGGACGATGATTTTTGACATACCCGGTGGGGCTTCGAAGCGGTGGGGAGCAAGAAGTGTCGCGTCGGGAGGCAGAGTTGCGACCTGAGGCATGTGTGCTGAGAAGAGACTCAAAGCAATTACCATGCTCCGCGTACCCGTTAGGGGGCGGGTTAGAGACTGAGGAGGAGGTCCTGCTAAGGCGTCCTCTGGACTTGTCAGAACCAGCCGACTGGGTTTGTGAACGCTGTACAGACGCGGATGTACACAAACCATCTACAAACGCTGCCTCAGTGTAATTGTGACCCAGACACACAAGGCATCGCCTATGGCCGTCAGAAGAGGAGAGATATCTGCCGCATCCAGGAACAACGCAAAGGCGGAAGGGCATCTTGATACTGATGCGTCTTTAAAAAGACATTCAACACAAAGCGTAACTCTTTTATTTTCCTTGAAAATAGTACTCTTTAAGAGGAGTGTTTGCTCTTTTAGAAGACTGTCGAAGCGCCCAGGAGCATGGACTGCACTGGTGTGCAGAGGAGAGAGAATGCCACTGGCAATGCACCGTAGATCCAACAGGAAAGCTCTCTAGAGGTGATGTGGAATGGTCACTGAACACACACAACCGCTCGGCTCCAAAGAAAGAATCTTACTGAAAAGAGGCACATTCCACCTTTTATACCAGTATGTCCGGGGGTGGGACATGCAAATTCTGTTTCAATTTGAGATTGGCCTTTTTCAAATTCATAGGTATCCGAGGCTTCCGAAAGAAGGCCCTTGTGTAACTACAATCGACACAACACCGAGTGAGTGTAAAAAGGGGAACTAATGTTAACTAATGGAACCTCATTGTAAAGTGTTACCAAAATGCCATAGAAATCCTTGGATGGACAACAACCAACACTTTTTATTGAAATTAAGATTAAGTTGCAATTTCTGTTCATGCTAAATGAATTTCACACCTATGCAGCGCTATTCCCTATATCCCTACTTTACAATAGATTCCATTCTCTAACATATTTAATGCATTAGGCAACATGAACTTACAATGAAAAACAAAGTTAAACAGCATTAACTAATGTTAATTTATACAAATTTAAAGGTATTTTTTTATATGTAGACATTAACATTAACCAAGATTTATAAATACTGTCAATGCTGTTTGTTGTTATTTCATGTTAGCTATTGCATTAACTAATGTTAATGTATTGTATAGAATCTTATGGTGAAGTGTTAAACAATATTTTTTACACTATTTATTGTATACTGTTTTTTATTTGATTCAGCATATCGACATGATCTCCATTTTAAATCAGTGCTTATACGACTGGAAAAAAAAATGCCCACACTCATAGTTAACTGACACCATCTTGCGCACCAAATGAATTGAACTTAGACTGTCCCGGCTATAAATAAATAATAAAAACCCATAGACTGAAACTGAAAAAGGGATGCAAGCTATAGGGACCAGAATATCATAGACACTTTAGGGTCAGCTCATTCGAATTGAGCCAGTATATAACAAACTAGCAACCACCCAGAAATCCCTAGTAACCAAATAGCACTGCCCTAGCAACCTCTAACAAAAGTAAATCACTGCTGCTTAGATACCCTCAATCACTGAATGTCATATTATAAATCGCATTATGAAGCACAGCACGTTTGTCATATTTAAAGAGAGGAATGTCATTCCTGATATCTCAATCAAGCCAGTATCACAACTTACTGCCTTGTTGGAAGTTATGTGTAAGTGGATCACATAATTATACCATATGCCAATGAATCATCCATTAATGAAATATCAAATTAGTGTAAAAAGCATATATGTGGATTTCAAAGGCAGAAAACTTAATAAACACTGTTAAACACATCATATGCTGTTTGATATGATATGACATCTAGAGTTGTCTGCCCATGAAGGTTGGTGAGTAAGATTCTATCATCTGTGGGGGCAGCCTGATCCAAATAAAAAATGGCAAGTGTGTGCTGATTTTTATTTAGCCAAAATCGGTATATGTTGACCAAATTTGAAAACACTGCCTCCAGAGGCTTAAGCAGTAAGTTTGATACATTTTACTGTATATCTAGGAGAGGTCGTCAGAAGCCAGTTGTAAAAAGAATTGTTTTCAGCTGAACAAGGTGTAAATCAGTGAAGAGAAATGCTTATTTTATTTAATCTACCCCCAACCAAAACCCCAATCTAACCCTAACCCATTAGCAGAGACAAAATGCAATGTTAAGGACAAAAATGCACCCTCCTTATCATGCTCATGATTGTTTATACAAATGTTATTACTTCCTCGTTAGATTGGGGATTGAACTGTGGTCTCCCATGCAACTGATGCTAAGCGCTACCAGTTGTGCAGTACAATACATATGTAAGCATTGTGGAAGAAATTTAGTATGTTCTTTATGTTGGCATTTGATTATATTTAGAATCTTAGAAATATGATGAATTAAATAAGATTAATGTAGTGTCGATATATGTGCATGTCCTTGTTAATTTGACTAAGTTTATGACGGAGACAGAAGGTCTCCACTCAAGGGTAGTATGATAAAACAATCTAAACAATATGTCAGTTATGGCTAAGACATATCTTCATTTAGCCTCAAGAAACAACCTTGGGGGAGGAACAACTATAAAGAAGGAAGGATGCCCCAAATCGTAGTCACACTCTGCAGGCACTTTGTATGACTGTTGACCTTTTCTTGCAAGAAAATAAATAACCTTTAAAGAAAATTGGTACATGTTTGTCTCTTATTCAGTGATGTGTTGTTTGCCACCACAGCATACATATTGAATACTGATAATTCAGACATTTGTATGAATATAGTTCTCATTTGTCTTGTAATGAACAAAGCAATAGACATCATGTGATAGTAAACTTATATAGATATTAAATAATTAATAAAATATGATTTATGGAAGTGCAAAGATACATTGCGACACTTTTGGTAATATATATATATATACAGGGATGGGGTGTAACAGAATACAGGTAATAGGAGTACGTATTTAAAATACAAAATATAAGTAACTGTATTCCACTACAGTTACAAATTAAATAATTGATCATTAGAATACAGTTACTTTCAAAAAGTATTTTGATTACTGAAGAGATTACTTTTGCAATTTATTGTTATTTGTTTCATTTAGTATTTAAACATTTATACATATAAATGATGTGATCCAAAGAAACACTTTCTTATGATGTGTTACATTCATACAAGCAGACAGAAAAGAAAGTTTGAAGTACGTTTGAAGTAAGTTTGGAGCAGAAGAAATAGAAATAAATATTTCTAGCCCTTTACATGCACATATTACTAGGCACGATCATATTTTATATCAAGAAAATTCACGTTGGTTCATCATTTCTTTTTTTCTAGTGAGACCATTGATATTACAGAGAAAATAATATTCTTAATCATAATTTTTGTATTGTTTTCCTGTAGAAATATCTAAAAATCCTTAAAACAAGATCAATTTGATTATCTTCTTTTAGAAACAACACTGTATTAGATATATATGTCCCCGTCTGTCGCTCACTTCGACGTCGTGTCGAAGAAGCGACACTAGGGGTCACTCTTGAGCGCAGAATATGCCTCTGATCTATGAAAAAAGGCCAATGAGAAGTTGGCAGACAGTATTTGCATACCCTGCCCTGGACATACGGGTATAAAAGTGGGGAAATACGTTGAATACATTCCGAAATTTTCTTCGGAGCCGATGGTTGTACTGCAGCGAGCTGCGAGTCACACACCCTTTCCTGTTCCTCTGATACTCTCTATCTGTTGGATCTACGGCGCACTGCAGCGGCTTTCTCCTTCCTTGCACGGCAGTGCAATTTTCCCCTGGGCGCTTCGATAGTGCAAGAGCATATTAAAAGAGTGATATTTCTTTGAAAAGAGCAATACACAGCGGCGTTGAACGTCCTTTTCAGGACGCATCTTTATAAAGATGCCATTTCCGCCCCTGTGTAGTTTCTGGATGCGGTGATTTCTCCCCACCTCTCATGGTCATAAAAGCTGCCTCGCGTTTACACGCAGGCAATGTTTTTTGAATGGTTCATGTTCTCAGTGCGAGAACATAGCCATGGCATCATTGTGGTCGCGGCTTTCTTTTGTCATGAGAGAAAACCACTTTAGCTGCCCCCCACACCTCACCTCCTTCCTACGGGATTGGGGCAGGCGCCGCGGGTGATTAAGGCGATTTGGGGATAATGACGGGCTCTGTTCACCGGGTAAACCCCCTCGAACCACCCGCCTCCCCGGAACGCTTGCTTGCTTCTCAATTGGATGACATCACCACTGCATCGGAGAGCATTACAGCGGCGTTATGTGTGCCGCTCACAGACACGGCCCCCGGTTCCTTTCTTCCCGGACGTGCATGACGAGTTGAGTAAGCCGCGGCTTCCTCGCTCCTCTGCTCTCACTACCCTCGCGGTGGAGTGGTCCCATACTGCTTCCGCCCTGCACGCCACGGCCTTTCCTGCAACCAACACCAGGCCAAGGCACTTCAAAACTTGCACTTGGGTATTCCTGTTCTTGATGTGCTGCAGGAACTGCGCTCGATGACCAACCGCGCCCCCCGGGCCATGAAGGTCAGAAGCGCCGGCACTCGAACGGGCGATGGCCACCCTTCTGGTCCAGAAACGCAATTTATGGACCGGACCTGGTCCAAATGCGGGTGGTAGACAAGGCACACCTTCTCAAACACTCCCGTCTCCCAGCTCCGTCCATTCGTCAAGCACACCGCAGGAAGCAGACGCCCCCGTCTCACGGACCCCCTCGAGGACCCGTAAGGCTCCCAGGCACTCCAGAGAAGCTCGACCCAGGAACCAAGACATTAGATCCGGAGATGGTAAGATCACTCCGACCCCAGTGGAGGGCTGGGAGGAGAATTTTTTGTTGAAATTATTTTCACATTCTCAGTAACAGAGGTATTTCCTTTTGTCTCTGGGTCACCTGGCCCGCAAATGCCGTTCTCACGGCACTCTGCCGCCAGATATCAACAGTCCCAGCATGTTGGACGCGGACCACCCGCCTTCAGCCCCATGACTGTTCCCCGGCCGGCCAGTTCCGATGAGTCTAGAGGATGCCTACATTGGACCTCCTCCTCAGTTGCTAACCCACCCCCTGCTGGGTGTGCGGAGCAAGGTAAGTGCTTTGAGTCTTTTCTCAGCACCAGTGCCTCGGGATGTGTCTTCGCCTCCCGACGCTGCTTTACCTGCTCCGCCCCGCTGTGAAGCCCCACTGGGTATCTCAAAAATAATTGTCCCCTTGGTGCCTCAGTTTGCCAGGCCTCCGCCCCCCTTCACGGGTATCCGCTTCTCCGCAGTACATGGCGAACATGCCAAGTCCCTACGCGCAGAAATTGCTACTCTCTTACTCAAAGACGCGATAGAGCCTGTCCCTCCAACTGAGATGAAGAAGGGTCTCTACAGCCCTTACTTCATCGTACCCAAGAAAGGCGGCGGCTTATGACCAATCTTGGACTTGCGAGTTTTCAACCAAGCGTTGCACAAACTCCCATTCAAAATGCTCACGCAGAAACATATTTTAACCTGCATTCGACATCTAGATTGGTTTGCAGCGGTAGACCTGAAGGATGCGTATTTCCACTTCTCAATTTTGCCTCGACACTGACCCTTCTTACGGTTCGTGTTTGATGGCCAGGCGTATCAATACAAAGTCCTCCCCTTCGGCATGTCTCTGACATGAGACCCCCCTTCGAGCCGCTAGAATCAGTTGGCTCAGGGCCCTCTCTCTAAAGATGGCTCTGCTGATCGCGCTCATTTCCATCAAGAGGGTCGGGGACCTGCAAGCGTTCTCTGTTAGCGACACCTGCCTGGAGTTTGGTCCGGCAGACACCGGCCGGGCTACGTGCCCAAGGTTCCTACCACGCCCTTTAGAGACCAGGTAGTGAACTTGCAAGCGCTGCCCGGGAGGAGGCAGACCCAGCCCCTTCATTGCTGTGTCCGGTACGTGCTTTGCGTACCTATTTGGACCGCACACAGAGCTTTAGGTGTTCTGAGCAGCTCTTTGTCTGCTTTGGGGGACAGCGGAAAGAGAATGCTGTCTCCAAATAGAGGCTCTCCCACTCGGTGGTGGATGCCATTTCATTGGCCTATCGCACCCAGGCCGTGCCCCCCCCCTTGCGGATCCGAATGCTCTCAACAAGGAGTATGGCGTCCTCGTGGGCACTGGCTAGAGGCACCTCCCTAGCAGACATATGTAGAGCAGCGGGTTGGGCAACACCTAATACCTTTGCAAGATTTAACAATCTCAGGGTTGTATCGTCCTTTGTTTTCTCAGGTACTGAGCCGGTAGAACTCAGTAACATGCTGACGATCTGGTCGGGTGAATCGTTTGCACCTGGCGCCCTTTCCATCGGCTGAGGTAAAACTGTGCGCTTTCTCTCCCAGGAGATCCCACCCATCCGGGTCCCTGTTTGATCCTCTTGATCCAGCCCTGTGGGGTCCGCAATTCAGCGGAGGAATTCGCCGTCCCAATCCACTGCGGGTATCTCAAATCTACCCTGCACTGGGTAAAGTGCTCCACACATCAGGCCTCCTACGCGGACTCCTCCTGTGTGTACCTTTCCGCTGTACGGTCACCTTTTTTTTTTTTTTTTTTTTTTTTTTAGTCTCAAGATGGCGCCGAGTATGGCTGCTGCGTCGCGAGCTCCGTCAAAACACTGCAGTTTATTGTTTGTTTTGTTTACAGTTCTGTGTTTTTTTTTTAAACCGGACTTCACATTCCTCAATGCCGACCCGCGGTTTACAAACACGCCAGCGGAGCCCTTTGTTTGGGCTGCCCGGCCGCGGAAACGCAGAAGGAAAAGAGGAAAAAGAGCCGGCGTTCTCATCAGATTAAGACGTCGCGCAAATCGCCCCCCGCTACCCAGTATACTACTGGCAAATGTTCAGTCTCTGGACAACAAGCTCTGCGAGCTGAGAGCGCGGATCTCTTTCCAACGAGAGACGAGAGAATGCTGTGTTATCTGTCTTACGGAAACCTGGTTGTCCGCGGAGATTCCAGACTCGGCCATCGAACCCACGGGTTTCTCCGTGCACCGAGCGGACAGAGGGAAAGACATCTCAGGTAAAAGCAGAGGTGGAGGTGTATGTTTTATGATCAACAAATCATGGTGTGATCAGAGGAATGTACATTTTATCAGGTCTTTCTGCTCTCCTGATCTGGAATTTCTCATGCTTCTGTGTCGACCATTCTGGCTACCGAGGGAATTCACAGCGGTCATTATCACTGCTGTGTACATCCCCCCACAAGCCGACACAGACCGGGCACTTAGGGAACTGTATGGCAGTATAAGTGAGCAGGAAACCGCGCACCCTGAGGCCGCGTTCATTGTTACCGGGGACTTCAACAAAGCCAACTTCAAAACAATAGCACCAAAATACCACCAACACATCAGCTTTAACACACGAGGGGACCGGGTTTTGGATCATTGCTATTCTCCTTTCCGGGATGGCTACAAATCCCTCCCCCGCCCACCATTTGGTAAATCCGACCACTCTTCCGTTCTGCAAACTGAAACGGGAATCACCCGCCCTCAGAATGATCCAGTGCTGGTCGGACCACGCGCACTTACTGTGCGGACCACCGCTTTTAATTCCGGGAACGCGGAGGAGCGTAAACAAGCCAGTTATGCCCTCCGTAAATCCATCAGCACAGCCAAACGCCAGTACAGGCACAAAATTGAAGGTCAGTTCAACACCACTGACTCCAGAAGTATGTGGAAGGGAATTAACATCATCACGGACTATAAACAGAATAAAAACTCCGCCATGAACACCTTTGCCTCTCTCCCGGACGAGCTTAATACATTTTATGCTCGTTTCGAGAACAACAACACCGCCCTCGCGGAGAGAGCACTCGCGGCCGATACTACAGATGATGGTTCACTCTCCGTCTCTGTTGCGGATGTAACACGATCCTTCCGACGGGTGAACGTTTACGTTCGTAAAGCCGCGGGTCCAGACGGCATTCCGGGCCGCGTCATCAGAGCATGCGCGAACCAACTGGCTGGTGTTTTTACGGACATTTTCAACCTGTCCCTCTCCCTGTCTGTAGTCCCCACATGCTTCAAAACATCAACCATTGTGCCTGTACCGAAGCAAGCCAAAATCACTTGTTTAAATGACTGGCGTCCTGTTGCTCTGACCCCCATCATCAGCAAATGCTTTGAGAGGTTGATCAGAGATCACATCTGCTCTGTTCTGCCCACCTCTTTGGACCCATTGCAGTTTGCCTACCGTAAAAACCACTCCACTGATGATGCTATTGCATCTACAATACACACTGCTCTTTCCCACCTGGAAAAAAGGAACACATATGTGAGAATGCTGTTTGTAGACTACAGTTCAGCATTCAACACCATAGTGCCCTCCAAGCTTGATGTGAAACTCCGGGCTCTGGGCTTAAACAGCTCGCTGTGCAGCTGGATCCTGGATTTCCTGTCAGGCAGACGTCAGGTGGTTAGAATGGGCAGCAACATCTCCTCACCACTGACCCTCAACACTGGAGCCCCGCAGGGCTGTGTTCTCAGCCCACTCCTGTATTCCCTTTACACACATGACTGTGTGGCGACACATAGCTCCAATGCCATCATTAAGTTTGCTGACGATACGACGGTAGTAGGTCTGATCACTGACAATGATGAAACAGCCTACAGAGAGGAGGTGCACACTCTGACACGCTGGTGTCAGGAGCACAACCTCTCCCTCAACGTCAGTAAAACCAAGGAGCTTGTGGTGGACTTCAGGAAGAAAGACAGAGAACACAGCCCCATCACCATCAATGGAGCACCGGTGGAGAGAGTCAGCAGCTTCAATTTCCTCGGTGTCCACATTACTGAGGAACTCACATGGTCCGTCCACACTGAGGCCGTTGTGAAGAAGGCTCACCAGCGCCTCTTCTTCCTGAGACGGCTGAGGAAGTTTGGAATGAACCATCACATCCTCACACGGTTCTACACCAGCACCGTAGAGAGCATCCTGACTGGCTGCATCACCGCCTGGTACGGCAATAGCACCGCCCACAACCGCAAAGACCTGCAAAGGGTGGTGCGAACGGCCAAAAACATCATCGGAGGTGAGCTTCCCTCCCTCCAGGATATATATAACAGACGGTGTGTGAAGAAAGCTCGGAGGATTATCAAAGACTCCAGCCACCCGAGTCATGGGCTGCTCTCACTGCTTCCATCAGGCAGGCGGTATCGCAGCATCAGGACCCGCACCACCCGACTACATGACAGCTTCTTCCCACAAGCAATAAGACTTTTGAACACATGATCTCTCACGATCTACAATCAGCACTGCACTTTATAAATCCTCATTCTGTCAATATATTCTCCCAATTCAGTTAGTGTATATATATATATATATATATATATTTATACCCGTATCTAGTGTGTGTATTCTACATTGTGTGTATTGTGTACATTTGTTATGTAAATTGTTGTGTAGGTATGTGTACATTTGTTATGTAAATTGTTGTGTAAGTTTGTTATGTAAATTGTTTTGTGTAATATGTTGTTTATTGTAAAGTGGTTTATGTCTCGTCACTGTCATTACTGCAATGTTGCTCGGAACTGCACACAAGAATTTCACCTGCTGTTGCACTCGTGTACACAGTAGTGTGACAATAAAGTGATTTGATTTGATTTGATTTACGAGCTGACCCGCGTCTCCCTTAGGCAGTTTTCGCTGCCCTCCGGTCGCTATGCTGTAGCAACTCCCCCGTCCTGGAGGTGGGATCTACCACTGCGCCTCATTCCACATGTTGCCTAAATCCCATGTGATGTATTCGCCACCTTTACCTCCCCTTTTGGGCAGGTGTGTCCTCCGCAGAGTCTTTTCCCCCTGAAAGAATAGGAAACTGGGTAAGACCCCCTTCCCTCGATGTGTGTAAGGGCCCCGGCTGTTCTTGCTCTATGCCGAGAAACATAGAGAGAAAAGAGGCCCAGCCAGGCTTGGCCCATTCCCAGGTTGGCAAGCGACGCCTTGTTCCCCTCAGGGTAACCAGAAGGATTCTGATGACTTTTTTGGGGCATTGGGGAAGGGTACGTGCAGTCTGAAACACAGTTGGTCGCTTTTGCACATGAAATACCTGCCCGCTCCTTTGTCAGCAGTACACGTACATGGCTCAGCGCATGGTGTGATTTGAAGTGGACCCCTAGTGTCGCTTGTGAGCGACAGACGGGGAACGTCTCGGTTATGTATGTAACCTCCGTTCCCTGATGGAGGGAATGAGACATCGTGTCTTCCCGGCCACGCCGCTGAGCCGAGCCACTGCAGTGGCCGGACCATTTCCGGCTCCTCAGAAAAATCCTGAATGTATTCGACGTATTTCCCCGTTTTTATACCTGTATGTCCGGGGCGGGGTATGCAAATACTGTCTGCCAACTTCTCATTGGCCTTTTTTCATAGATCAGAGGCATATTCGGCACTCAAGAGAGACCCCCTAGTGTTGCTTCTTCGACACGACGTCTCGTTCCCTCCATCAGGGAATGGAGGTTGCATATGTAACCAAGATGTTTTTCGGAGAATGTATTTTTAACATGTGTATTTTGTCTCACTGTACTGACAGAGTTTTTATGGTCAAAACAAGTGAAAAAATCTACCAGTGCTGAAGAAGTAATCCAATGTTACTAACCTTGAGTAATCTAATAGAATACTTTACAAATTATATTTTACTGCATGTATTCTGTAATCTCTACTAGAATTCAAAAGTAAGTTTCAAAAGTAACCCTCCCAACCCTATATATATATATATATATATATATATATATATATATATATATATATGGCTCTGGAAAAAATTAAGAGACCACTGCAAAATGGTCAGTTTCTCTAGATTTACTATTTATAGGTGTGTGTTTGAGTAAAATTAACATTTTTGTTTTATTCTATAAAGTACTGTCAACATTTCTCACAAATTCTAAATAAAAATATTATCATTTAGAGCATTTATTTGCAGAAAATGACAAAAAGATGTAGTGTTTTCAGACCTCGAAAATGCAAGGAAAACAAGTTCATATACATTTTTAAACAACCCAATACTAATATTTTAATTTAGAAAGATTTCAGAAATCAATTTTTGGTGGAATAACCCTGATTTTCAATCACAGCTTTCATGCGTCTTGGCATGCTCTCTATCTGTCTTTCACTCCTGGCACAAAAATTCAAGCAGCTCGGCTTTGTTTGATGGCTTGTGGCCATCCAGCTTCCTCTTGATCATATTCCAGAGGTTTTCAATGGGGTCAATCATCACCAATCAATCATCACTAATCCTCCACCTGGTCCACAGTGTCTTGCACCCACTGTGAAATTTGGTGGAGGATCGGTGATGATCTGGGGGTGCTTCAGCAAGACTGGAATTGGGAAGATTTGTCTTTGAGAAGGGCGCATGAATCAAGCCACGTACAAGGTTATCCTGGAAGAAATCTTACTTACTTTGGCTCTGACAAAGTTCCCTGACTCTGAGGATTGTTTTTTCCATCAGGAATGTCAATCAAGGTGTGGATGGAGGAGCACCAGATCAAGACCCTGGTAGCTTAGCAATTAAAGATGCTGATTACCACACCTGGAGTTGCAATTTGAATTTAGGGCGTGCTGAGTGACTCCAGTCAGGTTTCCTAAGCAACCAATTGGCCCGGTTGCTAGGGTGGGTATAGTCATGTTGGGTTAACCTCCTCGTGGTCACTATAATGTGGTTCTCGCTCTCGGTGGGGTACGTGGTGTGTTGTGCATGGATGCCACAGAGAATAGCGTGAGCCTCCACACATGCTAGGTCCCACGGTAATGCGCTCATCAAGCCACATGATAAGATGCATGGATTGACTGTCTCAGATGAGGAGACAACTGAGATTTGTCCTCTGCCTCTGCCTCTGTGATCAAGAGGGAGATGGATGGCCACATGCCATCAAAGTCGAGCTGATTGAATTTTTGTGCCAGGCGTGGCATAAAGTCACCCAACAGCATACCAAGATGCATGAAATCTGTGATTGAAAATCAGGGTTATTCCACTGAAAATGTATTTCTGAACTCTTACTAATTTAAATATTATAATTGTATTGTTTAAAAATGTATATTAACTCGTTTGTCTTGTCTTTGTAGTATTTGAGTCTGAAAACACAGCATCTTTTTTGTCATTTTGACCAATTTTCTGCAAATAAATGCTCTAAATGGCAATATTTTTATTTGGAATTTGGGAGAAATGTTATCAGTTTATAAAATAAAACAGAAATATTAAATAAATAGTAAATACAGAGAAAATTATAATTTTGCAGTGGTATCTTAATTATTTTCCATATATATATATATATATATATATAGTTACACTACTCATAATAGAAAGGTTGAGGAATATTAAAGAGGTTGAGGCATAATTCCAAAAGATGGATGATGAAAATGGGGTGGAATAAGATCTCTGTTCACTAAAAACCAAAATGTTTTTATTCAGTCAAGTTTTACTAACAGTCTACCTTATATTGGTTTAAAATAAATAATTGAATATCATCTGCTGAATGTCGCTGTAGGCTCAAAATACTGGTTTGTTGTCTTTCATCTTGAAAGATGCTGCGTGTGCTTTAGTTTGTTTGTTTCAAAGTTATGCCGTAATCACACATTCTAGAAAATTATTTCCAATCTGACCTGAAATGCACCAGCATCCATTAATGGGCTGTTTGAATTTGTGCCGAGAAATATTAGAGGGAACCTGTAGCTTTTGTCATACATTAATGAATATGTGCCATACAGAGAAAGACACGAGCTCCACACTTAGCCACTGCAGTAGCCTCTGCCAAGAAAACAGGAGAGAGCGGGCGAGAGAGATAGACGGACAAAGAAAGAGAGAGAGATTAATTCAGCCATCACTCTGTTCTTGCTGAGTCTCATCAATTAGCAGCACTCTGAAGCTTGGCAGAGTGAACAGAGCTGCATTCTGCCCGTGTCCTCAATCACAACTGTAATATACAGCTGACCCAAGCAACACATCCCACACATTTATTCATTCATGAATGTACAAACACACACACACAATCTTTAAATCATAAGAACATACACAAACTTCAACCTGCTAGGAAATGGTTTCATTTAAAGCAATATGTTTTTATCAAATGCAGTAAATAGTCTAGCTTTAATTTGTTGCAAAGTCAGTATGTATTTAGTATGATTAAAAGATGTTTACCAGAATGTCCACTCCACTCTTTTTCATACAACAAATGCATAAAGCCACCAAAAAGATTAAAAACAGCATAAAAGCACAATAAAAGCAGTTCTACCAGAAAGACTCAGGAGAATAATACTGAACAATTAACCATTTATTTACAGCTCAGCAAACAATATAAAGATAAAAGTTCTTTGGCGTAGGCCCCATCAGTAGCTCGCAATCCGGGGGTCCGGACTCTGCATTTCCTGCCTGGCGATGAAGGCAGGGGCGCAGCCGACCCCCAGTGAGGTATGGGAAGGGACCATCCTGGTGGTGGTGTGTAGGAAGGAAGGGATCATCTTGGTGGTGGGGAGGGTGGAGGAGAACGAAAGCGTCAGCATCTGTGAACTCAGACATGTGTAAGTACCCATCTTTTATACTGCAAGTGTTAGAACGCGATTGGATAGATGAGAAGGTAATGAGTGACGTAACAATTGAGTCTTCCTGGCAGAACTTATGCTAAAGCTTCCATTTCACACAACATATGTGTTGTTTTCCAAGTCTTCTGAAACCGTTTGATAGTTCCGTGGAATGATCAGCAAATCTTCTGCTCCACCATAGGTTGATATTAAATAGTCATGTGTGCCATTTGAAAGCTTTGAGTCACTTTTACATTTTTGTTATATCAAAGCACAATATGTGACCTGGAAACCTCCATGCCTCAAATGAGTGCCACCTTATGGTAATGATGAAGAAACATGAATATGAATGAAAACATTTTAAAAAATCACTACATTAGAAGTCATATATCAAATAAAGGAATGTGACTATGCAATGAATTTTGTCGCATTAACACTATGCAATGATTATCAAAAGAATCACAAGTGAAATATGATAAGAAAGACAAATGTCTCAGTAATGCTTTGATCTGCTTCTGTTAGCCCCCAAATATTGTATCCTGGATTGATTTGTTAAATGAAAACTTAATTCAAAGGGAAAACATGTTTGTTTTGCTTACTGCATTGGCAGATTCTAAAGTTCACAAATTTTGTCAGATTTATCTTAAAACAAGACATAATATGTTATATTATTTTCCTTAACAAGTAAATAAAACACGTTTTAAGAATGTTTAGATAATTTACATTCAAAAACACTAATGCTCGACCACACCCCCTTCCACCACATACCAAGATGCCCCGGCCTTCCAACTACCCCCCCCCCCCATTTCTGGAGAGAAAACCCACAACAGCCATCTGTGCCCCTGGCCTGTGGACCACCTCTGAGCTTCTGACTGATGTTCAGCACTGGGCGCTTCTCCCCCTCTACCCGCTGCCAACACAGCTCCCAACCCTCTATCTGATGCATCAGTCTGTAACACAAAGGGGAGAGAGAAATCGGGAGCATATAACAATGTTGGCACGGCTCCGTCCACTAGACCAGGTCTTGGGCTCCCTTTCTGTTGAGATCAGTCTGGTGAGATCAAATAGGAACAAATCTTCAAAACTAGCCGGCCAGCCCCATGAACTGCCTCACCTACTTTTTGGTATTGGGTCTCTTGCAGGCTGCGATCGCTGTGGTCTTATCAATATGGGGACGCACCTGCCCTTGACCCAAGTGGAACCCCAGATACCGTACCTCCACCCGTCTAAATGCGCACTTCTTGGGGTTTGCTGTGAGTCCCATCCACCGCAGTGACATCAGGACCGCCCTCAGATGCTGCATGTGCCGCTCCCAATCATTACTGTAAATAATGATGTCAATCAGACTGCAGTCTGAGGACTCGGTCCATAAGGTGCCGAAACGATGCTGGGGCCCCAAACAATCCGAACAGAAGGGTCACAATTTGGTGTAAGCCAAACGTAAGGAGAAGGCCGTTTTCTCTATAAAATTGCCAATACCCCTTTGTCAAATCCTGTGACGAATAAAAGCGAGCCCCGCCCAACCAACTGAGCAGTTCGTGAATACGAGGCATTGGATGCGTGTCAAATTTAGACACTATGTTGATCTTTCTATAATCCAAACAGAACCGAACCAAGCCATTGCTCTTCAGAACCAGCACCACCGGGCTGGCCCAGTCACTGTGGAATTCTTCTATTACCCCCATATCGAGTATGGCTTTTTTAAAAAAAAAAAAAATTCCTTTTAGGAATGCCCAATTCCCACTACTTATTAGGTCTTTATGGTGATGCGGTTACTCACCTTGTGGAGACCACAAGGGAAGAATTAAAAAGCCATGTTTACAGTGGATGGGGTCACCTAGCGCGATGATGCAGAAAATAGAAACCAAGCGAATGACAGAATGTACCATCACTCGTCATGGATAGTTAGGACAAAAACGCTGATGATTATCATAGAAAAGATACCTATCACGTGTCTTTTGCTGTTAGGTTAGGAAATGGTGTGACTATGGCTGTCTTCAGTCTCCTCTGTCTTCTCCTGTGTCTGGTTTCCTTTTATACTCTCCCGCAACCTCCCTAGAACAAGAAAAAGGTGTTAGACTCTCATCTCCCGATCTCGCTCTCCATTCACACACTAGCGCTCGACCACACCCCCTTCCACCACATACCATGATGCCCCCAGCCTGTTGACCACCTCAAACTTAAAAGGCTGAAGAGCCAGATGCCAACAGGTGATTTGCTTGCTGGTATCCTACATGCGGTGGAGCCAGAAGCTGGAAAAGGTTGCCTTCGAAAAATGTGTACAGGGTTAGGATGAAAATAATGTGCTCTTCAAACCACCCTGAGAACAGTTCCTTTAAGAGTCCCATTCATTCATAAATGCTATCGGTTAAGCCGCTAACTAATTATGTTTTCGGAATCTCTTAATCGGAATCTCTTGATCTCTCTCAGATTGATGGAGTACTCTGGCTGAAAAATACAAATATAATATAAGGCTGGGCATAGAAATGCATCTATTCTCCAACTACAAACTCATCAGACATGATTAGTAAGTTCTGTTCTCTGGTTTGTGTGCAACTGTGTTGTGTTTTGTTTCAATCACTGTGGTGAACATATTTTTAGATTATCAAAACATATTTTAGCCTGAACGTGCCTTTTCGCCAACGGGCTGTATGAACTACTGGTCTTGTACAGTTTCAGGAACGTGCAGAATAGAGCAATGGTTGGCCAACAGTTTCATTAAATAATTCATCAGATTTCAGTTTGTTTCTCAACAAAACTCATGGTATGTTTTCATTACAATAATGAGTCTCATGCAATAATTTAGTAGACTTCTGAATGATACTTTTGCCTACTTTTGCCATTGTATGACAACACTGAGCATTTTTTCCCAATTTCTCCATTTGTGTTAAGAAAAAGAAAGAAAGTAAAATGTGGTTATAACAACACAAGGGTGAGTAAATAATAGGAGTACATTGCAGCAATATACCCACTTGTAACATTAAAAGTCTGGTGGCGATGCACTTTCTGAAATTTTATCACTTGTCTACTCTTAGATACTGGGGTATTGAGAGAGACAATTTCCCACAGATGTGTGGTTATATAGAAAATCTACTTCTTCAGAGAGACTTTTGGATTTATTTTCCAATTGGTCAAAATGAGGATTTTAATATCAAACCATATCTTTAAGTATTTTGGTCTTGGTATGCTCTGATACATTTTGATATGTGTATAGGGATATCTGTATTCATGCTGTACGTATGTGTAGGTGCAGAGGTATGTGGATATGTAAAATATGTCCTGGATATGTATGTATATGGGTATATATTTTAGTTTATGGATGTGGGTTATTGTGTAACTGAATGTAAGTTATATAATTTGTATTTCATTATATGTATATCATTACCTTTGTGTTGTTTATATCCAGCCTAGGATTTCTGAATGGGTGGAGTCATTAACAAGATCGGGAGCACCTGTGAGCTCTGCACACTTCAGATGGTGAACTGAAAGAAATCTGACGTGAATTGATGAATGTATTGGCAATGCTGATGAAGGTCATTGCAGTCTTGGAGGATCTTGCTGTGATACATTGATCTATCACTTCCACAGAGACAAAATTATCTGAGTTGGTTACAAGAATGTCGGATGTTGAGAAACAGATTGATTATCTAGAGTCATCGGAGAGAGAATTAGCTGCTAACCCACTAGTGACCAAGGGAGATTTGGAATGCATCTGGGAAAAACTAGAGGATTTGGAGAATCATAATCTACAAAACAATGTCCGAATTATTGGAATTCCTGAGCAAGAGGAAGGCCCAGATATGGTGAAATTCCTAGATGGGCTTTTCCCCCCCGAGTCTGCTTGACATAGGCCATAAGCTGGAAATCGAGCGAGCTCACAGGGTGGGAGACAGGCCCGATCGATTCAGGCTGAATTTGTGAGATCGTCCGATAAAGATCTCATCTTACGTGAGGCAAGGAGTAAAGGTAAGCTTTCTTGGAAGAACCACAGCATTTTCTTGTTCCCAGACTTTGCAAATTTGACAATAGAGAAACGTGAACGATTCAGGGAATGCAAGAAACTCTTGCATCAACTGAAGGATGCATTTGATGTTTCCGGCCAAACTGAGAATAGATACTCTGGATGGCCATAGAGAATTGACATGCCCACAGCAAGCATTGTCCTACATAAAGACAATAGAATGAGTAAGCCTCTCATGGACCTGACACACAACATTCTCTTGACTGTTTGAGTAAACTGGGTGCCTTTTTCATTTCATTTTGTACCGGTTCTGCCTAGTATAATTTTTTCAGTACAGCTTGTGGATGAATCTGCTCGATTTAGGTGCTTATGCCACCTGTTGGCTGGTGTTGGTTTTGTGGAATATTTCTTTCAAGATACTGGAGTGAGTTTGACTGCCTGAAGAACTGAACAGCCCATTTATTTATAAATGTTTTTGTGCTGGTTCAGCTAGTGGCTGAAGCTTGTTTTGTGGAGCTACACTCCTCCGAGACAACTTTTTGTGTGTGTTTATTCAGCTTATTGGCTCGAGTTTGTTTTATAGATTATCTTCTGTTGAGTAATTCTGTTTGACAAATTTTTGTATAGAAACACTGGACTTGAGCAATCTGACAGCAAAGTTGTCACAGGGGCTCTCATAGGCGTACATGGACTGATTGAGTTTAGAGGGATGGATCCCGGTTGGCGACGTCGTGTGTGGGGTTAATGTGGATAATTTTTTTTATTTATTTTTTTCTGGGAAATGTTAGGGGGTTGAATTTTGCACCATTGTGGAATGTGGTTTTTAGAATTTTATCTTTAGCACACAATCAAATTTTCCAATATGTCAAAATGTGAAATCTTAATATGAGTGGATTGTCATTCTCCACGTGGAATGTAAATGGGTTGGGGCATCCCATAAAAAGATGGTATCAAATATGATAAACTGTTTCTTCAAGAAACGCCTTTCCCTGCGGGAAGCTGAAAAATTATGGAGTGGACATGTTTTCTTTAGTGCTGGATCAAGTAAGAGCAGTGGAGTCATTACATTGATAAGTAAACTGTGGTGAGCATGGCAGAGTCGAGCGGCATCTGGGCAGAACGAGGCTGGGAAGATAAGTTGCGAATGACTTCCACCTGCACCCCACACTGGCCTCACGTTCCAGCAAGGGGAGGCGGGAGTATTTAAGGAGAAGAGACAGTGGCAGAAGGGAGAGAGATGTACAAAGCTAGTACACATGTTTTCGTGTTTTTATGATTTGACACAGCTGGCTGAAAAGAGTTATTTTATATTATTGTTTTACCAGGGGCAAAGGTTGATTTAGGCTAATATTTACGCACTTAACGCTGATGATCAGGGCTTTTTTATAGTTTTGAAAGGAAGTTGCTGGCAACCCTCGTGATATAATATTGGGAGGAGACTTTACTCACTTTCATAGTGAAGCAAAAGTGTGTAAGCCCCCTAGAGCAACATTGGCACTTCATAGGATGTGTAAAAATCTTGGTCTTACAGATTTTTAGAGATCTTTGAACCCATCTGGTAGGGACTATACAATTTTTTCATCAGCCCATAAGATTTATTCTACAGTAAATTTATTTGTGATATCTAAGTCCCTCATTTCATATGTTGTTTATTGCTCAATTGAAAAATGTTTAGTCTCAGATCATGCCCTGATGAGTTTAGAGGTGTTGCCACATATGGAGAAAAATAAATCATAAAGTTGGCATTTTAATGTATACATTTGCGAAATCCTGAATTCCAACAAATGCTAAAGGCTGAAATCAATGTCTATGCGGAGACCAACTGATCCTCTGTATCCTCTGTGAGCATGGCTTGGGAGGAGCTTAAGGCAGTTCTTAGGGGTCGGATCATACAATATACATCATTCATCAAAAAATCCAAAGCATAGGAACTTATGGAGTTGGAAAGAAACATTAAAAGTGCAGAGGCAGAGCTGAAGTGCCAAATGTCTTCTGATGGCCTCAGAGAATTGACTTCAGGGGCCAGGTGTTTTTGCTGCCGAATTTTTTAGATCTTATGCTACAGAACTGGCTCCACTTTTGTTAGAAGTTTTTACAGAATCATTAAAGAATGGAAATCTTCCGCCAACCATGACACAAGCCTGGATCAGTCTGATTCTTAAAAAAATACAAATATCCAAGCGAGTGTAAGAGTGCAAGTGTTACCATCCAATTTCCCTGATCCAGCTAGACGTAAAAATACTGTAAAAAATTCTGGCTAACTGATTAAGTAAAGTTATGACATCTCTTATACATATAGATCAGGTGGGGTTTATTCGGGGTCCCAGCACTTCTTATAACATTAGGTTTTTCATCAATATTATGTAGTTAGTGGCGAATGATCAGACTCCTGTCGTGGCCATCACACTTGATGCTGAAAAGGCATTTGATATGGTAGAATGGGATTATCTTTTTAAGATTTTGGAAATATATGGGTTTGGGAATACTTTTATTGGATGGATTAAGTTACTTTATATACAAAGTTTGTACAAACAAACAGATTTTTTCAGATTATTTTACTCTGGATGGGGCACCCGGCAGGGTTGCCCTCTTTCCCCATTATTGTTCTGACTTTCCCTGGAACCATTAGCAGCCATGATAAAAAGGGGATAGGATTTTCCAGGGGTGGTGTCCGGAGGTCTGGCGCATAAGCTTATGCTTTACGTAGATGATATTTTATTATTCGTCTCTGACTCCATTAGATCTATGCCTTGCCTCCACAGAATTATTAATTCATTTTCTAATTTCTCAGGATACAGATTCAATTGGTCTAAATCCGAAGCTTTGGTTCTGACAGCGTACTGCCCATTAACGACTTTCCAGCTGGGTGTCTTCCAGTAGCCCAAACAGGGCATTAAATATTTGGGCATTTTATTCCCAGCAAGTTTGTCTGATTTTGTTAGAGTTTTTAACTCCTTAATAAAAACGTTTTCAAGTGATGTGGGCAGGTGTGCTTCATTACATTTATCTATGATTGGGAAGTTTAATGTTATTAAAATGAATTGTATTCCGAAATTCAACTACCTTCTACAATCTCTACCTGTAGATGTCACCCTCTCTTATTTTAAGCAATTTGATAGCATAGCAAAATCCTTCATTTGGAATGGTCTAGATTGCATTTTAATATGTTACACAGGCCTATTGACAAAGGTGGGATACGCCTACCCAAGATTTAATTTTATTATTATGCATTCAGTTTCAGACATTTGGCTCATTGGTCGCTTCCACCTGAAAGAGCCCCTCCCTGGTTTTGTATTGAACAGGAGGTTCTTACCATTAATTTGCCATTGCAAAGCCTTACTATTAAACTAATCGGAGAAGTTAAGTGACACCCCGTTATCTTGCATTTGCACTCGGTATGGACAAAAGTGTCCAGAGTGTTTAATTCAGCCATTTATTTAAATATTGCCTCAAGCATATGGCTGACCCTAAATTTTGTATTAATAAGTCCCCTTTCTGTTGGTCAGAGTGGATTGTGAGGGGGGTTACTACACTACATGACCTGTATGAGAGTGGAATGTTGAGATCTTTTTGAATTTGTTTCAACATTTTGGGATTCTCAGATCTAAGTTTTATAGGTATTTACAGCTGTGCCACCTGCTCTGTATTGTTTTTGTGAGTAGCACACCCCCCCAAAGCGGCAGATACTGCTATGGAAAAGGTCATGAGGCATCAGTGTATTACTCCCTGCTAATTCAGAGTCTGGGGGACGGAGCTTCAATTTCTCTCAAGAGATTATGGGAGAAAGATTTGAATTTGGTATTGGAGGAGTGAGTGTGGACTAGGATTCTAAAAAAATTAAAGTCTGCATCTAGAGATGGGGCACTAAAATCGTACTTTGCCCCAGACTTTGTATTTTGGCCGATGGGGCAATCATAAATTTGGGGGATAAACGCATATGGGTTCTGTCCAGTATCATGATTTGCAGACATATTATTTTAAGGCGTTGGAAGTCGGATGGAGTGCCATATTTTCCGGAGTGGTGTGTGCAGATAGGGAGGCTGTCAGCTTTCGAAGAGGTGGCAAATAGAAGGCAGTGGTTTGTGGACGTTTTTGTCAGGAAATGGGGTAATTATTAAGTGTTTTTGGAGAGAGAAGTCTAGTTTAATTATGTATGTTTATTATATATTTATTTATTTATTTTGTGTGTGTATTTATATGTGACCACAGGGGTGTTCGCTGGGGGTTAGTGTGGGGTTGATGATTGGGTAAGGATATTTGTGGGTGTTAAATGTTAAACGTCATGGTTACTTTTGTAACCTCCGTTCCCCGAGGGAAGGAACGAGACGTTGTGTCGAATGAAGTGACACAAGGGGTCTTCCTGGGATGCCAAACGTACCTCTGAACCTGAGAAAATGCCAATGTCAAGTTGGCAGACAGAATTTGCATGCCCCGCCCCAGACATACGGGTATAAAGGGAAGCGGGGCAGCGAGTGCCAGTCAGGATTTTGCACTGAGGAGACAAAAATAAGGTATGGCAATTTACAGTGGTAAGTCTAGTGCTGTGGCAAGAGGGACACAACGTCTCGTTCCTTCCCTCGGGGAACGGAGGTTACAACAATAACCATGACGATCCCCTTCTGTCACTCACTCGACGTGTGTCGAATGAAGTGACACAAGGGGTCCCATATAAAAACGCCACGCACTGACCGTGTTACGTGAACTGTCGAGACTGGTGCAAGCAGGCTACTGCGTGATAGAGGCAACTGTGTCGGCTGCAAGTAGCCCTTCCCAACGCCCCCAAAGAGATGTTGCATACAGACCTTAGGTTCCCCGCACCCCTGAGGGGGGGAACAGGAGCTACATGACTAGCATGGGAGCAAGCCCGGCAGCCGCGGCCTCACTATGTCTCTCACATAGGACGTGAAGCGGCTGGGGCTATCTTAATGCTATGAAAGGCGTTGGGGAAGGCGGTCTTTCCCGGTCCTATTCTTTCAGGGGGACCCTGCGGAGGCCACATCCTGCCCAGTCTAGTGGGAGGTTACATGTCGCAAATACACCACGAGGGTTGTGAAGCCGTGAAATGGTGCGGTGGTAGGTCCAGCCTAATGAGGGGAGATTCTACAAGCACGGCGAATGGGGTAGGGGGCTGCCCAAGGGAAACACGGGTCCGCCGACAGGCTAACCCTATCAGGGGGGCCGTCTTCAGGGAGAGGGCCTTGAGCTCAACTGAATCAAGTGGCTCGAAGGGGGGTCTCTGAAGGCCCGAGAGGACCACTGAGAGATCCCAGGAGGGGAACAGGCTAGGCCGGGGAGGGTTCAGTCTCCGGGCGCCTTTCAGGAACCTGCTTAACCTTGGTTAAGTCATGCTTACCCAAAGACTTGCCATCTACCGCGTCGTGGGCGGCTGCGATTTCAGCTACATAAACCTTCAAGGTGGAGGGGGACAGCCTCCCCTCCAGCCTCTCCTGCAGGAATGAAAGCACTGACCGAACTGCGCACATCTGTGGGTCTTCGGCTCGGGAAGAACACCAATTCGCGGACAAGCACCACTTTGCGGTGTAAAGTTGCCTGGTGGAGGGAGCTCTGGCTTGGTTGATCGTGTCTACGACTGCAGGTGGTAGATCCACTAGATCTTCCGCATCCCATCAAGGGGCAAGACGTGGAGGTTCCAGAAGTCTGGGCACGGGTGACAGAGGGTGCCCCATCCCTGAGAAAGGGGGTCCTTCCTCAGGGGAATTTTCCAGGGAGGTGCTGTCGCGACGAGCGTAAGATCCGAGAACCAGGCCCGGGTGGGCCAGTAAGGGGCCATAGGATAACTTATTCCTCGTCCTCCCTGATCTTGCACAGCACTGGTGCAAGAAGGCTCACTGGGGGAAATGCGTACTTGCGCAGCCCCTGGGGCCAGCTGTGTGCCAGCGCATCTGTCCCGAGAGGAGCTCCTATCAGTGAGTACCATAGCGGGCAGTGGGAGTTGTCTTGGGAGGCAAAGAGATCTATCTGTGCCTTGCCAAATTGGTCCCATATCAGCTGGACCACCTGGGATTGGAGCCTCCACTCTCCGCTGGATGAAACCTGCCGTTACAGTGTGTCCGCCATTGTGTTGCGGTTGCCAGGGATGTGAGTGGTGCGCAGCGACCTGAGTCACGGCTGACTCCAAAGGAGGAGATGGCGGGCGAGTTGTGACATATGACGAGAGCCCATGCCGCCTTGGTGATTTATGTACGCTACCGTCGCGGTGCTGTCTGAACGGATCAAGACGTGCTTGCCCCGGATTAGTGGGAGAAACCTCCAGAGGGCAAGAGATACAGCCAACAACTAGGCAGTTGATGTCCCAACGCTGCCGGGGTCCTGTCCAAGGGCCAGCGGCAGCGTGCCCGTTGCACACAGTGCCCCAACCCTGTTGAGAGGTGTCTGTGGTCACCACGACACGTATGGAAACCTGCTGCAAGGGGTCTCCGGTCCGCAGAAAGCAGAGGTCTGTCCAAGGGTCGACACGGTATGTGCCGTGGCGCCATGCCCAACTCGGGACTCGAGTCTGTAGCCAATGCTGAAGCTGTCTCATATGCATCAACCCAATGGAATTGTTTTAAAGGAACTGCTGTGCCGGGCTCGAAGAGAGCGAGGCACCTGAGCAGTGTCCGAGCAAGCTCGTTGGTGAGACGCGCTGTCATTGAGTCTAAATTTATTCCGAGAAAAGAGATGCTCTGAACCAGGACGAGCTTGCTCTTTTCCCAGTTGACCTGAAGCCCCAAATGGCTGAGGTGCCTGAGCACCTGGTCCCTGTGAATGCACAGTAACTCTCGAGAGTGGGCCAGAATGAGCCAGTCATCGAGGTAGTTGAGTATGCGGATGCCCACTTCCCTTAGCGGGGCAAGAGCTGCCTCTGCAATCTTCGTGAAGATGTGAGGGGAAAGGGACAGGCCAAAAGGGAGGACCTTTTACTAATACGCCTGGCCGTCGAACGCGAACCGTAGGAAGGGTCGGTGTCGAGGCAGAATGGAGACGTGGAAGTACGCACCCTTCAGGTCTACTGTCGTGGACCAATCTAGCTGTCGATCGCAGGTAAGAATCTGTTTCTGTGTGAGCATTTTGAACGGGAGTCTGTGTAAGGCCCGGATTAGAACTCGCAGGTCAAAGATTAGTCGTAACCTGACGCTTTTTTTGGGTACAATGAAGTAAGGGCTGTAGAAACCCTTCTCCATCTCGACTGGAGGGACAGTCTCTATCATATCCTTGAGGAGCAGGGTCGTGATCTCTGCTCATAAGGTGCTGGCTTTCTCGCCTCTCACGAAAGTGGAGCAAACACCGCTGAAACGAGGCTGGAGTCGGATGGTCCTGGCCAGCCAGCGCGACGGATTGTGAAGTGAAAGCCATGCGTCCAAACTCCGCGCGAGGGGCCCCAGCGGGACGATCACTTTTGATGTACTGGGCAGGGCTTCGCGGTGGGGGGGGGGGAGCAGGTAATAGTGCATTGGGAGGCAGAAGAGTGTCCTGAGAAAAGACTCAAAGCACTTACCTCCCTCCGCCCACCCGGCAGGGGGTGGGTTAGAGACTGAGGAAGAGGTCCTAGAGAGGTGACTTTGGGACTCATCAGCGCTGGGCTGAGCAGTCGCAGGGCCGGAGGCACAGGAACTGCATCCGGGGAGCCGAGACTGTAGCGTTTTTGGGCCGGGGTGCCGTGAGAACAGCTGGATGACCCAGGGAGTGAGGAAATCGCTCTTTTTTTTTGAGAATGTAGATACCGCAGCCCAAAGGTGGTGTGACAAATGAAAGTAATGAAAACAAGGATTCTCCTCCCGGCCCTCCACCGGGGGATGGAGTGGTCTTGGTACCAGCTCCGGAGTGAACATCTGAGTGCTTCCAAGCTTTCCTGGTCCTGGAAGGGGTCCTGGAGACGCAGGCCATACGCCGCCTGCGTGGTGTTCAACACTGGGGCTGACAGCTGGGCCCAGGTTGAGGTGGAGCTGCCTGTTGTTTAGTCGCAAGGGGATGCCCTCGTCCTCAGCCAACGCTGCCATGGTCATGTTCTCATAATGACTTACTTGACATTGGCCTTTTCTCAGGTTCAGAGGTACGTTTGGCATCCTAGGAAGACCCCTTGTTTCACTTCATTCGACACAACGTCGAGTGAGTGACAGAAGGGGAATGTTGATTCCTTGTGTATGCATTGTGTATTTTTTAATCAATAAATAATGTTAATTACAAAAAAAATTTTTTTTTAAATTGGAGCAGTAAGTGTGCCATATTATCTCTGTTATTTTTTAGATGTTCAACAAAAAAATATGCAGTCCAGCAGAAAAAGCATGATAAACAAACACGTGTAGAATACACACTTTTTCATGAGGCATATGTGTATATGTGTACTGTAAATGCAAATTCAAAAATTCATAGATTTCTTTTTTAAGAGACGATAGCTGCTCAACCACATACTACATGAGCTTGTCAAGTAGCATCGTTTTCATGGCAACCATGTCACGATCTCGGCCACCCATCATTGGTCACGAACTCAAGGTGGCAAAATACTCTCCTCTCATGTTTTACTGTAACATTAAGCAATGTCAGTTGTCGTGTGGCATCTGTTGATTTTATTGATGATGATCTATGATATTCTTAAGGTATTTTAGCATGCATCTGAAAGCGGAAAATTATATTTCAATTGCGCACGCATTCAGCACTTATTACACACAAGTTAATTCACACTTTTCATCCAACACTAGATCACAGTGACAAAGGTGACACAATTGTGCCAGAGCACACCAGTTCATATGCCCACTTTGACCATTGTGTGAGTCGTTCATGGCAACACTGCCAGGCAAAAGGAAAAATATGTAAAAAAAACTATTGATTTTCTTAATGCTGAAGTCTCCACTGAATGATCATCAGATATAATTATAGTAGTCTACTGATTCTTTACTGTCGGAGTTTAATTGAGAGGTCTGTAAATTAAAACTAGCCATATTATTGAAGAATTATTATGTGGTGAGATGGCTTATAAAAGCTATCCAGCCAAAGAGTGAGTGCTTTTCCACAAAGGCAAAATGCAGTAACTACACAAATACTGAAACTGAAAAGTATTTTTAATAATGTCCATTATCAAATTTTCACACTACGTTTCTTTTTAATCTTATGGTAGTTAAGCCCAACCAATCTGTTGCAGGACAGATTACTTTAATCAAACCAGTTACTAGATATATTACCACATAAAGCACATTTTTTAAGATTTTGTTCACCTAAAAAAATCTGAGATCCCAACCTTAACTCAATGTTGATAAAATGTGTTTACTGTGTTTTACCTTTGATGGTCATTATAGTTGTTTAACAATATTACCAATTTCGTATACAGTATTTTGTATTATCTGCATAAGTTAAAGTGGTTTGTCGGGTAGCTTGTGTTAGATAAAAATGTGCTTTATGTGGTTACATTTAAATGTGCTTATACTGATTAATATGACCAAATCAACATGATTGCTTTAAGTTATAACAACAAAACTCTTGTTTTAAAGGTTAGATCAGGTAGAAAAAGATCCTCAGTGATCTCTTGATCAAATGATCTCTTTTAAAATGTAGGCTATATGACATCAAAAGTGTTCTGGTAAAAACAATTATGTGCTCTCTTTTAATTTTAGGCAATATTGTTACAACAGCAGCATAGATTGATTCTGGACATAACTACTATACACAAACATATCTTATGTACTTATGATCGTTGTGTGCTACACATTCTGTCCTCTTCTGTACTTTTTAAATGATTGCTACACCCCTCTATACTAATTATTCTTACACTAATATGTTCTTGACTAGGTTTTATACATCATTGCAAAACTGTTGATCTCAGCATTCCAGCGACAACTGGATTTAGCTACTAGTCCACGCAGTGGCCGAGATATCCAACTAAACATTCGGAAAGGTGTGTGGGTTCACAAAATAGACTGAGGGGTAGATTCAATAAACAGTTGTGCAACTTTTTAGCATGGTATTTTTAGCGCAAAACCCTGCGTCTTATTCACTGACAACCCGCAATTACGTTTAACCCTCTTGGGTCGATTTGTGTACACTCACAATAACAACAAAACCTTGTGCTTTTGTAAAATAAAGAAAATAAAAAGGGTGAGCTTTCAGCAGTCTCTGTGTTCACGAGCATATATCTGAAACACGTCACAAAAATGAACTGAAACTCCACAAATACTTATCACACAAACATGAAACATATGTCTAAAGAAGGCTTAAAATGTCTACTTTTAAATAAAATAATCCAATTTAAAACAAGTATAATGTAATCTGTATGAAACAAAGCGATGTACAGTTTCTACTGGCTCAGCTAATTATCTCTAATGTGATCACACCCACGGACAGAGGCCGCTATTCATACGGTAATGTGCTGAAGCGATCAATGCAAATGGTGAACGCCCCCGACTGTGCCGTAAAAACAACTAGTTCATACACTTTTCTGCACGTTTGGAAGACAGCATGATACACAAGTGAGAATACTCCTGGATAGTGACGAAGAGTTAACATTTTCCTCAGAAGAAGAGCGGGACTTCGATGAACGTTTGTATTTTGAAGAGAGACTTGATCCAGCTGAGGATACAATTTCAGACGAGTAAGTCAACTAGTTTTCATTAGTTGACATGCTATTTTATATAAACATGTACATATTTTACTAGTGGGACTGTTTCCAGACTTGTCAGCCAGGATTCAGAGTACTGAAATTTTAAATAAAATATTTATATCCTAATAAACAAGTTTTAGTTACATTTAAATGCTGTTTTGGCTAAAGCAGGTATTTAAATTATGTGCTGTATAATATAAATATGATATGTAATATGATATAAAAATAATATGAATGTTTAGATTATATTTTATCTAGTGTTTATGCTGCCTCATTATCATCAACAAAGCTTGTGCTTGCAAATATGTGTTCAGGTTAAATGAGTAAAATGCACTTTAAATATGCCCATATTAGAAAATCAGCATATTATAATGATTTCTGAAGGATCATGTGACACTGAAGACTGTAGTAATAATGCTGAAAATTCAGCTTTGATCAAAAATTGCATTTTACAATACACTTAAATAGAAAACTGTTCTTTTAAATTGTAAAAATAGTTCAAAATATCACTGTTTTTACTGTATTTTGGATCAAATAAATGCAGTCTTGGTGAGTAGAAGAGACTTATTTTAACGGTAGTGTAGGTCTAAAATTAAGTAAAGTCTTTATGTAAAGAAAATGTATACTTCTTTTAACTTAAAACTTGATTTTGATCATTAAGTCTCCTCACATTCATTCTCTTTCTGTCACATTCATCATTGATAGGCCCAGGGGTGGGATCTTTTGTCTTCTCAGGTGTGAATTACATCAATATTCATGATAGTTCACACCTCCTTGCATATGACCTTTCTAACACTAAAAGTGTCTTAAAAAGTTAAATGACTACATTGTTTTGTATGAATGATTGATCAGGATGGATTTCACATCATTTTGTAGCAAAAACTCTAGGCTACAAGATTCCAGTTGCTCACCTAGCCCAGTTTGTGCTGAATACAGTGTTATCAGACTTTAGCCATTAATATGTTTTTAAGCAACTGAAAAAAGCACAAATGTCAAGGAATGTCAAAAATTCCCTAGGGCCCAAAACACCCTCAGACCCCAGAGGGTTAATCGGCGCAATCAGCGCTGAAATTGCCCTGCGTCTCAAGTATTTAAATTAAGTCAATGTCATTCCTTAACATGCTTCATTTCTATGTAAATTAGGCTTATTGTAGATTGTGCCTCATTCACAAAATGCACCATTTATACCGTGCTTTTATAGTGAATGAAAGATTTGTTTGTGAAAATTTTTAAGCAATCATATCAGCAGTAATTCATCAAATAATGATCAAATGATGGAGAATAACCTAATAACCTGGCATATATCCAGATGCACTATGTAGTCGAGAGAACTTTCGGCATGTCTAAGAGATGATTTAGACATCTGGATCACAGTGATGATGTAAAGTCCCTGGTAGTTTGCGACATCCTCTGCTATATAGCGTTCAGAATCGGACTGCAAAATATTGCATGTGCAAATTGCATTCTG
The DNA here is from genome assembly GCA_032164185.1 of Moxostoma hubbsi. Taxonomy (NCBI): domain Eukaryota; kingdom Metazoa; phylum Chordata; class Actinopteri; order Cypriniformes; family Catostomidae; genus Moxostoma; species Moxostoma hubbsi. The sequence continues at coordinate 33,052,725 of JAVLUX010000039.1, forward strand.
TACACTTTTTGTCAGCATGATTGCTAGGGCTGTTCGAGTCTACAAATTTAGGAATCAACTCATCCTGGTTTTGGAATCGATTGCAAGAGTCGATTCCAGACTTATATATTCGATTCTTAAAAAAAAGAAAAAAGAAAAAACAGGTGGTAAAGTTAAATCTCATAATAAAAAGGTCACTACAAAGCATTTTTGACACTATTTATAGTAGCTTGAATGACATATACTATTAATAGGTCCATTCTAAAATTAAATGAGGGAATATATGCACATACCATAGTGCGATGTTTCAATCCCGTGAGATAAATTTGAGGGACGTTTGAGTTGACGTGTATTTCAAAGAACAACCGAACAAAACAACCGTCTTAAAAGCACCATTTAACCTACATTGAAATCTGTTACCACTCATGAGTTCTTGACTAGAAAGCGGTTTATATTAGAATGTCCAGAAATTATCCACTGCTGCTAGTACACTGAAGAAAATGTCCAAACAATACACTTCAGTTTTATTTCAAAATCCAGATAGTTGTAAACTGGTTTATTTCATACAATATCTATCTATCTATCTATCTATCTATCTATCTATCTATCTATCTATCTATCTATCTATCTATCTATTTTTTTTTAATTTTTTTTGTGTATATAAAACATTTGTTTTTGAATTTGATTTCATGAAATAATTTAAAAGTAAAATTGTGTAAAATGTAGGCTAATTAAATTAATTAAAAATAATTAAATTGGGGGGTCTGTGTAGCTTAACTAGTAAAGACACTGACTACCCCCACCCCCCAGTCGTGAGTTTGAATCCAGGGTGTGCTGAGTGAATCCAATCAGGTCTGCTAAGCAACCAAATTGGCCCTGTTGTTAGGGAGGGTAGAGTCACATGGGTTAACCTCCTCGTGGTTGCTATAATGTGGTTCTTGCTCTCAGTGGGGCGTGTGGTGAGTTGTGTGTGCATTTCGAGGCAACTGAGATTCGTCCTCCACCACCCAAATTGGTCATTATGCCACCACGAGAACTTATATATGTTTATATACAATAGGTTTTAAAATGTCGAGAACGAGTAGAGAAGTAATAGATGCTCACTTTTAAAAGTGCAGCACATTGATCATTTAAACTTTAGCATATAGATTTATTGATGTGAAATTGGAAGCTGTCTCAAAGCCATATCCTTGTTGCAGACATGTGTTGTAACATTGGGGAAGTTGTTATTGTTTGCCAATTTTACAGATTGTTACAAATTTGCCATGTTACTTGATTCTAAATTTAATCTAAAGTAAAATACTGGCACACTATACCAGTCTGGAAAGAAGCTGTGTTGAAGGGCTTGTGTGATTGCTTCATTCAGATGAACAAACGGAGTGGATTTACAGATGCTGACAGATTACAAAAGACTCAGAGTCCGGTTGATAATCGTTAAAATGCAGCAATTTTATAATCCTTTATATTGTATTAGTGATGTTAGGCTTCTAACGTGTAGTAGTTCAGTGGTCGAGGAAATAAACACAGTCTGACAAAAATCAACTGGTTTCCCTGAAAGGAATGGACTCCAGCTTTGGTGTTGATTCCAATGTTTTGAGTTGACACATGATTCCCAATGCCTCGGAATCAATTCCCAGCCCTATCGTTTGTGCTGTTGGCATAATTCCTTTAGAGAATGCGGCGCTAAACCATTGCAAAAAGTGTGGCGCAAAATCAATCTTATTGAATTCCCAGCTGAATATCTATGTTTTAGCACATGGCGAGTGTTCAGCCATGTTAGAGCGCCACCAGCATTTCACATAGGTAAATTGGAAGGTGATTGAGGAACATTAATTTTTCCAAGTATTTTGCTGCAATCTAGTGGAATGAACTAACAATTTTGGCAGGAACATAGAGCAAACAGAGCCTGAATCACAGAATTTCAAAGACAGGATAACATATACAATATTATTTATGAATTAATAATATTTTTCTATTTTGTTCTTCAAAATGAGACCAATACTTTACAATTAATCCATTGTATATGTGTTTGGTGAGTGGTGTGAATAACTACAGCTGGACAGAGCCCATTTGGGATTAAGCACATTACCAGTAATCAGAAGGTTGTTGGTTTACTCCCCATAGCCACCACCATTGTGTCCTTGAGCAAGGCACTTTACTCCAGGTTGCACCATGGGGATTGTCCCTGTAATAAGTGCACTGCAAGTAATCTGCAAAATGCATAAATGTAAATATCATTCAGTGTATGGAAAAGGGCAGAGTGAACATTCTACAAATTTTATTTTATTTTTTCCAGCAAAGAATGTCATACAGTTTTAAACAACACGAATGAGTAAATAATGATATAATTTTAATATTTTATAATATTTTAACACTGATGTTTTACACCTGAATGTAAAAATCATACAGACAGATCATGCCGGCTTACCCATTATTTCCCCAGAGGGCGCTGACATTCTGTAGCAAATCTAAAGTCTTTTCTTTTCTTATTCCTCTTTCTGCTTCACTAACTGGATCTGTGTAGAGAGAAATATACCCATCCACAGGCACTCTTCTTCAAAGCACCAAACACATTGGTTAGTTCTCTCCTGCAGTTGAGGCACACTGGTATGCCACAACTACTTCAGAGTCATTTTGGACATTTCATATTCTTCACTGTGTTCCCACCCAGCAGAACTTGGCAGGCAAGTCTTTGGATGATCGAACAACCACATTGCATAAAGCTTAATTGAATTAAAGTGTTGAGGAGACAGAGTGTGCATGTGTGTGTGTGTCAAGGTGAAAATACTGCACCACATTGGATTACACGCTGCAGAAACCGTCTGTACAACACTAAAACTGTGTACTATTTTGTTGCATCATTTATAAAGCTCTGACAGGACAAGTGATTAGCTAAGCGGCCTGAGAAAGGACAAAACTGTTAAGAAGCTCTTAGTGAGTTGAAGCGTAAGAAGCCACGCACTATAGGGAGTGTCCACGATAAATTTATTAAAATGTTAATGGAGATTTTAAAGTTATTAATCATCTCACACCAGCAGTTGTGTCACATGTGTTTTGTAACATTGTGGTTTTATTGTATTCAAGGGTCAACAACTTTGCCCATGCTCTTTCTCTCTTTTTCTACAGAAGTGGTAGAATTGGTTTTGCTTGGAATTTGCATTGGGCATCAAGTGGCAATCCAATGCAACAATAAAAAAAGGTTTTAATGTACAAAAGTAAACAAAAACGACATACAAATTTTAAGCACATCTTTTTAGTATTATGCAACATTTAATGATATTTCTAACATTTATCATATTCATACAGTTTAGCATGTCACACAGCCCGTCCATGTTTGACATCTGCCTAATTAGATACAATATTATAGTGATTCTCACAAAACCTGACAAGAAAATGTACTGGTTCTTTTTTACTCCAAAATCAAATCTAAAAAAATAAGAAATTAAAGTTTATATAAAACTTACTGCTCTTCTGTACATTAGAACAAATTGAACAAATTTATTTACTCAACACTTTATTTTAAGTGTGATTTTCGTTTATTGAAGACCACATGTCCTGTATTTTCTAGATATTAGAATGAAAGATATAAATGCACAGCACAGGTAGCCATTTCAGTGGCTGTGATTTTGTGGATCAACACCAAACAAACATAGTCCCTAACATATGAATGCAACAAAACTGTCATGAGAGTTTTGTTGCATTCATATGGGCCAATAGGAGCTGACATTTAAACAATACCAAATGCAGCAGGTACTGTCACTGAAGCATAGTAAATTCTCAGTGCTGATTTGCACAAAATTATTCATACAAGCTTGCTATGCCTTGCAATGCTTTCTCCATCACTTTGGTTCAGTGATGGTGGGATTGTGTATTCATCACCCAGCATCATAGAAAAGCGTTGTGCCTGTTACAGTGCTGAGATTTGTTGACAATGTGTGAGCAAGTTGCAATTTGTTTGGTGCAGAAATGGAGCTCACAGCACTCCGATACCGTTCTAATTGTACTCCTTGATGGTGTTCACGCATGGAACAGTGACCAGGATGACTTTAAAAATGCAAGAAGAAGAAGGTGGCTCATTCATATGTTTGAAAAGCAACTTTACATGAATGTTTCCTTTGTTAAGGGTTAATAAATGCGTTCATTAATGACTAATAAGACATTTACAAATGCATTAATTCTTCCAAATCATTCTTTTGACATCAAGCTGATAAGAAAAGATGCAACATAAGTGAATCGAAAGATTACAGTAATGAACATAAACACAATGACGTAATCTCTCCTTTTAATCTCATGATAATTATATTTGCTGCATTATAACATAAATCATGAATTAAGGCATGTGTATGAACAAGTGTATTTATGATACATTTATAACATGTAAGTTATATGCAAGATCACTAGTTGGCAAGTATTGCATGGAAGTTCTCTTTTATTCATGTTTTTATAAATTAGTATAAATGCATTTGTAAATGAATTAATAGCCATTAATGAACCGTTATATGAACCCTTAACAAAAGGCTTAATATACAGTGTTACCAAATTTGTTTTGCTTACCCAACACATACAGGGTTGTGAAAAAGTATTTGCCCCTTACTGATTTCTTCTGTTTTTGTGTATTTTTATACTAAATTGTTTTAGATCTTCAAATGAGATATAACCTAAAACAAAGTCAAATTTAAACAAAAATACAGTTTTCAAATATATATATATATACACTCACCTAAAGGATTATTAGGAACACCTGTTCAATTTCTCATTAATGCAATTATCTAATCAACCAATCACATGGCAGTTGCTTCAATGCATTTAGTGGTGTGGTCCTGGTCAAGACAATCTCCTGAACTCCAAACTGAATGTCAGAATGGGAAAGAAAGGTGATTTAAGCAATTTTGAGCTTGGCATGGTTGTTGGTGCCAGACGGGCCGGTCTGAGTATTTCACAATCTGCTCAGTTACTGGGATTTTCACGCACAACCATTTCTAGGGTTTACAAAGAATGGTGTGAAAAGGGAAAAACATCCAGTATGCGGCAGTCCTGTGGGCGAAAATGCCTTGTTGATGCTAGAGGTCAGAGGAGAATGGGCCGACTGATTCAAGCTGATAGAAGAGCAACTTTGACTGAAATAACCACTCGTTACAACCGAGGTATGCAGCAAAGCATTTGTGAAGCCACAACACGCACAACCTTGAGGCGGATGGGCTACAACAGCAGAAGACCCCACCGGGTACCACTCATCTCCACTACAAATAGGAAAAAGAGGCTACAATTTGCAAGAGCTCACCAAAATTGGACAGTTGAAGACTGGAAAAATGTTGCCTGGTCTGATGAGTCTCGATTTCTGTTGAGACATTCAGATGGTAGAGTCAGAATTTGGCGTAAACAGAATGAGAACATGGATCCATCATGCCTTGTTACCACTGTGCAGGCTGGTGGTGGTGGTGTAATGGTGTGGGGGATGTTTTCTTGGCACACTTTAGGCCCCTTAGTGCCAATTGGGCATCGTTTAAATGCCACGGCCTACCTGAGCATTGTTTCTGACCATGTCCATCCCTTTATGGCCACCATGTACCCATCCTCTGATGGCTACTTCCAGCAGGATAATGCACCATGTCACAAAGCTCGAATCATTTCAAATTGGTTTCTTGAACATGACAATGAGTTCACTGTACTAAAATGGCCCCCACAGTCACCAGATCTCAACCCAATAGAGCATCTTTGGGATGTGGTGGAACGGGAGCTTCGTGCCCTGGATGTGCATCCCACAAATCTCCATCAACTGCAAGATGCTATCCTATCAATATGGGCCAACATTTCTAAAGAATGCTTTCAGCACCTTGTTGAATCAATGCCACGTAGAATTAAGGCAGTTCTGAAGGCAAAAGTGGGTCAAACACAGTATTAGTATGGTGTTCCTAATAATCCTTTAGGTGAGTGTATATATAATATATATATTCTATTGAAGCATAAAAATTATCCAACACCAATATCACCCAAGTGAAAAACTACATACCAACTTTAGCAGCATCACTGCAACCAAATGCTTCCGATAACTGCAGATCAGTCTTTCACAATGCTGTGGTGCAATTTTGGCCCACTTTTCTCTGCATGAACTGCCCGTTTGTATTTTTTTGAGCCATTCAGAGGTGGATTCAGGGCCGGCTCTAGCCCTTTGGTTGCCCTAGGCGAGATTGAGTTTTGCGCCCCCCCCCAACTAATAATTGCATATACAAAAATACTACAAAGAATGTTCAAGGACATTTAATTATGACTCAAACAATGGATGAACAAACAAAAATGCTTTTATAGTCACTCCAACACTTCAACAAGCATATTATGACTTGAAGGATCAACAGTAATAAATTGTTCATACACAAATGCTACAAAGAATGTTCGAGGATATTTACCAATTTAAATAATAAACTCCATTAACTGTGCAAAACTATACCCTCTACAAACAAAAGTCCCTTTCAGCTTTCACCAAAATTGACGCAGCATTACAATTTGACTCGTCTGGACTTCCCAATGACAAATTCGTTGATTGTATCATCAAATTATATTTTACTTGAGACCTCTTGGTTGATGCTCATCAGTGCAAGCCCATTGATGCGTTCCTGACTCATCGTTGACCTCAGGTAGGTCTTAAGTAATTTTAATTTGGAGAAGCTTCTTTCAGCAGAAGCTACTGTCACAGGTAGTGTGACAGCAATTCTTAGGGCCACCCACATATTAGGAAAAACTTCTTCAAGTTTCTTTTCCTTCAATTAATTCAGAATTTCCATTATCGTCATGCCAGCTTTTGGCAACACTGGCAAATTTTTCAACTCAAGTGCCAGTTCCCTCCCATCAACATCTTTATGGTCACCGTGGCTCAGAGTGTTGCTGAGGGTTTCGTTCTATTGTATTTTAATACATACTAACCTTTTTCTATTGTACTTTAAAGTATGGATGAGGCTTGAATAAATACTATTAAATAGACTCACTTGATGCAGGCTGTGTGTTTCTGGCCTGTGTGTCGCTGGTCCCTGGAGTACTACTGCTGGATGTCCCTACTCCTGCAGCTGTATGTATTTAAACACAGAGTTCATCCATGCTGTTTGTTACACAATTGCATTTGGTCATTTCTATCATCCTACCACATAGTTGCATTTTACAAATACATTTTATCTCTGACCATGTAACTTGTAGTAGATAAATTACAATTAATACCACCACTACTATTATTACTAATCTATTAGGCTGCTACAAGGCTAAATAATACTACTGATTACAATTAGTAGTATTAATGTGATGTGATTATAAAAGTAATAATTGCTAATAAATGTTAATAAAAACAATAACAAAAACAGCAACAATAGTACTAGTTGTACTTACAAAGTAAGGTGTCCTTTCTACAGCAGGTGCCGGCCTCTGCAAATATTGCCTGAGTGCATCTGGCCATGGCCAATTAAAAAAAAAAAACATATTTTAGTATATTCCTGGAGGGGAACTGTACAGAAGGGTGAACACCATGTCAACACCACTATCACCATAATGGTTACTGTGAACTCACTAAACAGAACTTATGCATTTATAATGAATGTAGAGAGCAACTGTACTTTTCATAACTAGCATGCTGTAACGATCCACACCGTCTTTGGTTTGTGTACCTTTTATTTTAAGTTCTGGCACCTTTTATGTTCCATATTGTTATTTGTTCATGCTCTCTTATTTGAAGTTTTGGCACCTTTTATGTTCCGTATTCTTTTGTTTTATGCACTCTTATTTTGAAGTCTTGTCATATCCTGTTTTCCCTCCTTGTCTATGTGTCTGGTTTTTCATTGGTTTATTGTTTGATTACTTTATTATCAGTTCTAGTTTTGTCATTGGTTTAAGTTAATTGCCTCATTATCTTGTTTTGAGTTCTGTTTGCCAATTGGCTTTAGTTTCCCTTTGGTTTTGTATTTAGGCCCTCATGTTCACCTTGTCCTTTGTTGGTCGTTGTTTAATGTTTGGTGTTAGATGTTCAGTCCATGGTTGTTCCCGAATCCTACCTTAGTCCGTGTTCCTGCCTATGCCCTCCTTGGAAGACTCCCCGTGTTATTATTTTGTGTTAATGTCTTTTTTTCCCCTCGTGGACGTTTCATTTGTTCCTGTGTTTCTACTTCCCTTTACTTTGTGACCTTTTGAATAAAGCTGCACCTGGATCCTTACTCCCTCGTCTGCCCACTTTGTTACACATGCATACGTTATCCAAATACTTTTGACATTTACATCCATGTAGGTTATCAGTGAAGTTAACTAGCAAAGTAACTAGCTAGCTAGTGATAGCTTAGTGACAGCAATGAAACGTTCACTATTAGGTGATGATGCACAATACTAAGCAAATTTATTTCATTTAACACCTTAATGGCTGAGATGAGAAGACTTACTTCTATACTGGGCTTTCCTTTCATCTTCTTCCTTTCTCCGTTTTCGTCCCTGTGCACCGGAGGGTTTATTAGACCGCTTCATTTTCTTTTATGTTAACGCCAGCAGTTGCGCACTTTCCTAACGTAACGTAACATAACAGCGACCCTAGAGGGCGCCCACGCCCTCAACACATTTGTCGCCCTAGGCAACCGCCTAGTTCGCCTATAGCAATCGCCGGCCCTGGGTGGATTTACTCCTATGCTTTGGATCATTGACTTGCTGCAGTTGCGCTTGAGCTACTGTCGACTTTCAACTCATCAGTCAACCGAATATTCTCCCAAAAGTTTTGAGGATCATCAAGGTGTGTTTTGACAAAATTCAGAAAAGCCTTAATGCTCTTCTGGGTTAGCAGTGGTTTTCACCTCGCCACACTTCCATGGATGACATTTCTGGCCAGTGTCTTTCTCATTTTGGGGTCATGTACAGTGACCTTTATTGATGCGAGAGAGGCCTGCAGTTCCTTGGATGTTGTGCTTGGATTTTTTGTGACTTCCTGGATGAGTCCTCGCTGTGCTCTTGGGGGAAATTTGGAAGGTTAGCCACTTCTGGGAAGGTTCACTACCAGGCCAAGTTTTCTCCATTTGGAGATAATGGCTCTCACTATTGTTCTTTAGAGTCCCAGAGCCTTTGCAATAGCTTTGTAACCCTTCCCAGACTAATGTATTTCAATCACCTTTTTCCTCATAATTTCTGGAATTTCTTTCGACCTTGGCATAGTGTGATAATGGGTGAGACCTTTTAGTCAACATCATGCTGCTGAAAAAGTTTTATTTAGGTGTTGATTTGATTGAACAGGGCTGGCAGTAATGAGGCCTTGGTGGGTCTAGTCCCGCTGAACCATTTTATGAATGCGGTTTCATAGATTTGAGGATTTAGTAACTAAGGGGGCAAATATTTTTTCACACATGCCCAGTTGGTATTCAATAACTTTTTTTGTTCAATAAATAACATTATAATTTAAAACTGTATTTTATTTATTCAGATTGCCTTTGTTTTATATTAGATTTTGTTTGGATTTTTGAAACAAATTTGTATGAGATATACACAAAAACAGAAGAAATCAGGATGGGTCAAATACGTTTTCACAGCAATGTATTGCAGATGTAAGACAAATGTACTTCATTGTAAAGCTTAAAATATATGAGAAAAAAAAGAAAAGAAAGTAGAATTACTTCATTTCAAAGGATATTTGAAATTGCAGTTAATTGATGCTGCATACATATATTAGGGTCCATGGCCCTAATTACACTAGTATAATCCACTTCTCAGAGACAGAGAGAAAGAGAGAGATGGAGAGAGCAGTTGAAGGACTTCAGACTATCAAAGGCAAAGCAAGGATGTTTCAATATTACTTTTCAGTTTATTTAGATCATATGCACATGAATGTACCAACACAAATCATCTTTGGACTTGACTTGCATTTACTTTTTTCAATGCTATTAGTTGCATTTACATGTGGTTAATTCAAAATGGGAACTCTATTACAGGCTTTCTTGCCCCATATATTTAGACATTAATCATAATGCTGCCACAGGTTACATGCACTGCCACAACAGCAGCGTGCAGCACACACAAGGGGAGTCAGACTTACTAAAAGTGAGACTGATCAATAGATGCACAGTTTAAAGGATCATACATATTTCTGGTCACTAATTAATATAGATAATTCATGTTATTGTTGCAAAAAGTGTCAAATTGGAGTGTCAGTTCTAAATAGCAAATTGTGTGTAGCCATATGGTAACAATTAATTTATTTTCTTCACTTTCTTTTTAGAAAAAAATAAATCAAATAAAAATAACTAGTCCAATAACCAGCAACCAATAATATGCTGTTTTTAAGCCACATTAAATTGTATTTTCCAGGGGTCACCCTTACGCCTGCTGAAGTGTTCAAAAATTAAAGCACATGTCAGTGTTTCTTCTACATCATTATTATTGCTGCATCTTTGAGAAGTTAATTAGATGTTGTTAACTGGAAAATATGAAGGAAATATGAATGTTACAATATGGTTACACTGTACTACCATGGAATTGCACTAATACATTTTTTTTATATAGATGATGGTATCAATTACAGTATATTATTGCATTTATTTGGAAGTGTTTTGTATAAATGCATTTATGCATTACACAAATATGATTTATATTTATTATTTTCAGACAAACATGACCATGACAATGTTCTATGAAAAGGGCAAGAAGAGGGCACAGAATGACACAGTGAGGAGATGGTTAAAATGACATAGATATTTGACAATATTGAAGAAAGCATGATAAAGATTCTCTCAAATTTAGTTTGTAGTTCCAAATATATAAATATATTAATTAATAAAATAAATATTATTTCATTAGATAGATCATGGCCTCACAGCAAGAAGGTTGTGGGTTCAAACCCCGGTTGCCCCGGCCTTTCTGTGTGGAGTTTGCATGTTCTCCCCGTGTCTGCGTGGGTTCTCTCCAGGTGCTCCGGCTTCCTCCCACCATCCAAAGACATGCAGGCTAGGTTAATTGTTGTCTCCAAAAATTGCCCTAGATGTGAGTGTGAGTGTGAGTGTGTGTCTGTCTATGTGTGGCCCTGCGATGAACTGGTGACCTGTCCAGTGTGTACCCTGCCTTTCGCCCAATGTTAGCTGGGATAGGCTCCAGCCCCCCGCGACCCTGTACACAGGATAAGCGGTTGACGATGGATGGATAGATCATTTTTAAGAAAACCCATATATATATAGAGTTAAACTCTTTGAATGCACTTCAAATCACACTCCTAGCCCTGGATTATTCCTTTATAAAGGCACATTTTCCAGTTAAGTACTACCAACCATATATTTCTACCATGAAAATACTTATTTTAAGATATTCTAAATAAATCCAATTGTGACCTGACAACGAGGTCAGTTGTAACATCTAGTTTCATTAAGCCTGTTTGAGAAAGATGCATTTATTATTATTTTTTAAATTAGGCTACCTTACTAAGCCAGTAAATGACTCTTATAATGCACACTATTTATTACAGGAAGAATCACTTTTAACTTTTAAATAACATTAAGAGTGCTGCTGGAAATACAGCATTACACACAGGGATCAATGGATGATTGTACGGTGATGTGTGACACGGCCTATCTTGACCCAGACATACCTTGAGAATCAGTTATGTACTTTTTTCACGAAAAAAACAAAACAAAACAAAACACCACTTTATTGCAATTTATTTGAAAAAGTACGTCAAGAGGAGACCTGCGAAGAAGGGCAGGGAAAACGGTTGGTCGCTTCAGGATCCGGCGCGCTCTCTCCTCAGGTCTCAGGTTAAACGGCTGATAGAGGAGTGAAAAGATGGCCAATATATGCAAATAAATAAATAATAAATAAACATTTCAATGGAGAGAGATTTCAAAGAAAATAGTGAACCAGATTTTTATGACATACATGCATTCCACTGCCATTATTGTATTATTTGTGTACACAATTTTTGTAACACCAACAACAGTGCTCGGGGGGCAAGAGGAGCTGTCATGGCACACAATACAGAATGGCATATTTGGTGGAAATGAAAAACAAAACGAAAGTAGTAAAACTTAATCAGCTTAATCCAAATCTTAACCAGTATTTCTACACATTAGAAATAAACTTCATAGTTTATATAATATCTTTCAGCAATTTTGTTATTGCACACTTATGAATGGGGTCATTTTAAACACACAAACACATGTTGGTGCAGCTATCATTATGAGGACTCTCCATAGACATAATGATTTTCATACTGTTCGAACTATAGATTCTATCCCCTAACCATAACCTGTTTTTTAAGCGATTTGTATTATGGGGACACTACAAATATCATCATAAACCATATTTATGGCATAATACCCTTGAAATTACCCGTTTTGACCTCATAAACCGCTCACACATTAACAGCCTATATTGCAATAATCGGTTTCATATTGAAATCTCTCCCCTAAAATTTCACCTCTGTTCCCAAATTGTTGGTAGCAAGTGGTGTAGGAAAAGCTGTTTGCATCTTCCGGATGTCCAACTGATATCTGCAGCAAGCACTCGTTACCTCAGGGACAGGCGTACTTTCCTCTCCACAGCACAGACATCACTGAAATAACATCACCAATCTACCATATGACATAATATCACTTATCTGTTATGTTGTATTTAAAATCACGAACCTGCTATTGTATCATTACTGATCTTCTAACATCGCCCATATTCTGTGAATTTTAATCATTTCGTTTCAGCTGAAGGACGGTTCAACAAAGTAGCCATGTTATCAAGAGCACAACAGAACCCTAGCACTGGTGTTCATCTGTTAGAAAGATCAGGTTTTATGCATACATTTCACAAGAAGCATCACCCACAATGCAGAATATATTTCCTTTGATAGCTCCCAGACAATTTGAGAGCATTTGTGTCACAAATACTGTCTAGGAAATGCTGGATGGAGATGTGAGAAAGTGTCCAGTGCTTCAGTCTTGATTGTAGATCATTGTAATTCCGCTCGTGACCGACAGATCTGACGGGAGTTGTCCACCGGTGTGTGGTGCTGAAAGACTTCAAATACACTTACCCAAACAATTAAGGGACATTTCTGTTCTCATATTCCCGCAAGAAATATCCTTTAATTGTAAGAGTAAGAATATCATAATTTTTTTTTCGATATTTGGTAAAGTGGATTTTTAAAATCAGTCCAGTGCATCTAGTCATTTCTCCACTTCACTCTCTGGTCTCCCCAAGTATATTCCCAACACATTGTCTAACATACGTTCATATCAACATATTGAAATGCAATTATAATGATCAGGAAAAAAAGCAAGATAAGCTATGTAAAACCAGCACATGACGTATTATTTGCAGATTTCATATTATTGAAAGCTCGTGGTTTCATGTTATAGCTACATGGCAACGTATATTTGAGCATGCTGCCAAATAAATCAATAAATTGCAGTTTTTAACTTAAGGAATTATTTCAACCTGATCTGACTCTTTAAAATGACTTTCGTTGGTGTAACCCGATGTTGTCAGGTTGATGCAGTCATATTAAATATCCTTTTTGACATGTATAAACCCCAATTAATGTATGTTATCACATGAAGAACACATTTAGATTTTATTTGTTCTTATGAAAGGCAGCTTGTGGAGTCTAAAAACTACTTGACTGATGTACAAGGAACCATCATTCAAATGTCAGTAGTCACAACACGTCCTGCGCTATATAATAAAAACCTTTTTCATTAACAAATATTAGCCTTATGTCCATTTCCTTCGTTTTCCACGGGACTTCAGACAGCATCCCGCCGTCTCGCGCCGACTCCTGCCTTCCGCATGCGCGGCGCGATTGACACGTCCACTTCGTCACAATGTGCAGCGATTATCTACTAAATAAAAATCATTTATAATCGAGAATGAATCGAGACCACATTTTAACACAAAAAAGAACATTACCGTTTCGTTCTGTGCGCGAGGGGTCTGTGAACCGCCAGTTGTCCTCAGATCTCCACACTCGATTTCCTCACGTTTAACGGGTAAAACACTCTAAACAGATGTCGTGTATAATGTTTGTTAATTGCACATAGTTGTCCAGGATAGATTAAAATCGCAAATATATAGAAAGCACACATTCAAACACTGAAAAGAAAGTTAGCGGTTCGTTCTGCGCGCGACGAGTCGGTGAACCGCCAGCTTTCCTCAGCTCTCCACACTCGTTTTTCTCACGTTTTAACTGGTGGATTCTCTGTAAAACATATATCGTCTATAACGTTCATGTATGTTTAACTACCACGGTCCAATATGATTATCGATCAAAATCGAGAATATGTCGAGACCACACTTGAACACTCGAAAGAAAGTTGACGCTTCGGTCTGCGCACGATGACTCCGTGTTTTCACGGCAGGAAATCGCTGTTAATATGTCGTCGGTGACGGTAAAGTCCTCGTGTATGCCTCGCGCCGCCGCCTTCTCTCTTCTCCGGCTTCGCGCCGAATTCCATCTCTATCCGCGTGCTTGCGCTCTCCCTCTCTCGCGCGCACTCTATAGCTTGCGCGCGCGCGCGGGCGTCCCTCCTCCGCAGTTTGGAGTTTGTGATGTGTCTCAGACTCCGCGAGCGACGCGCGAGAGCGAGACCTGAGGAGAGAGCGCGCCGGATCCTGAAGCGACCAACCGTTTTCCCTGCCCTTCTTCCCAATACCCCCGTATTCCCTGGCGGTATTCCTCACACGAGCGCTATCCTTCAACACCGCCGCACTTTTTTCTTCTTCACAGGTGCATTTGGTCTCCTCTTGACGTACTTTTTTCACTCGCTGGGAATTAACGGACATCTGAGGATCGTGTGGATGCGCGTGTTCAGAGGGACGCGGAGATGGATTTGCTGATAATATGTCTTTCTGTTGGGATATTGCAGTGCAGTTCGGTGGGAGCGGACTCCATCATTCACATCGGTAAGAGTGAGCTGTTAGAGTCGTTCTTTGAGACCAAAATGAGAATTAGTACGCCATCAATACTGAGAGACTGTGTTGTAGGGGTTGATGTGAAATAACCATTGTTTATATCCACTGAAAATTTTCCATGTTCATCGGGCTGAATATCAATTGAGAAGACCACTTGTGATAACGTCTCTCTTGATCACAACGGAGATTGCGTTGACAGGTGCAGGGAGAAGTCTAATCTAATCCCAGTCTGTGTAGGTTGATCTCAAGGAATTCCTAATTATGTAAATCATAAATTTCAGGTAAGTTGGGAAGCCAGGAGGCGTCTGTCATAAGGCAAAGTAAGCCAGTGTGTGTGTGGGGTTCTCTTCCCCTCCCATCCATAAGATTGAACTTTGTATGAAACGTGAGGGAAATCTTAATAAAGGATGCTGAAGAAAATAAATGACTAGAGGACAAATGCTCATTCTTAGCTATCCCAGGCTGTAAATGTCATCTTAACCAGTCCCCTTTTCCTCTGCCAGACCTCTGCATTCAGATATCCTCCCCAAACGTGAAGAAAGAAATATTTGGGCTCCCTTCAGCAGCAGAGAGGAGGGCTGATGGGGAGGAGGGTTGGCATTCTGATCAGTTGGCATGAAGGACTATACATAAACTCAATCACTCATTCTCTCATTAAAGAAAGGATTCATTGGAATCTGTTTTCCAGATAATAATATCCCAGCCTTTGCAATTCTGCAGTACTTATGTCATTCAACCCAAACAGGGTTTGCTGTACTCTACTAGACTTGCTTGCCATATTGGCAAGTTTATTTACCCTCCAACAAAATCTAATTGTAGTGGATTTTAATATGCCATCATTTGATTTAATCAAAAGAGCTTCCTCATTAAAAAATAATAATCATTTATATCAAGCGCATATCAACATTTTGTGGGGCCAACACTGCTCAAATATTAAATCCAAATAAGCTTGGACATATCAACATGAATGATACTGGTGTTAGGTAGTTTGCTGCCTGGAAGGTTTATTAAGTCCTTGTTAATGATTCAAGTCATGCACAGTCAAGTTCAGTCACCTCCTGGCTGTACCACATTGAAATCATGTATATTTGAGGTGTTATGACCTGGTGAGAATGTAATCTCTGGGTTTGCAAAGGGAATAAATCACACGGATGTACACAAGAATGAGTTATATTGACAGCTTTTCATCAGATTCTTCAGTTTAACGACCAGTTGCATGGTTGTAGGTAGAAAAAATCCTAGGTAGTGAAGACCCGACTGTTTCTGTGGCCATGTAATTGGCAGGGCTCACAGGTGCATGACACGTGAAATATCTAATGGCCATCTCTCCAATGCCCAATACTTCCACTTTGTCACATCCACTCACGTTATCATCCTGACCAAATTCTGCTTCAAAGGGCAAAAGAAAAATAAGGCTGTCCCTTGAGTGGAACGGGTGACGTGAAGTGATTTTCTAGGCAGTGTGGTGATTTACAGAGGTGACGGCCATCCAAAACTAGTAATTGGATGGCTAGTACAGGCAGTGTGGCTCAGGGTGGCTCTCACTGGCAACTGGAATGAGCAGATGCGACACCCCTATTTCTGCTAAATAAGATGAACACTACAGTGATACATCAACCACACTCTACCTGCCCATCCTATAGGCTGCACCTAACACAGGTAGAGAGGATGGATACACATATATGAGGCCTCTCAACCTGGAAAAACCATTTACAAATATGATGTTTGAACATGCTTAAATATTTTAATCTGAAATACATGCAACTTTTTACAGAACTTTCTTATTAGTCGGTTTGGTAAAAAAGATGCTAAGAATCTAAATGTAACACATTTTTTTACCCTTGTACTCGTTTTTTGTTCATCACTTAAATAAAGTGTCAATTCTGCCATTATTTACTTGCGCTCATGTTGTTTCAAACCTGTATGACTTTATGGCTTCTGTGGAACACAAAATGAGAAGTTTTAATGAATGTTCATGTTGGTCTGTTTCATATAATGAATGTGAATGGGGACTAAGCGCTGTTAAGCTCTAAAGAGGATAAAAAAGGCACCATAAAACGAGTCCATATTAATTATGCACTTAATTCTAAGTCTTATGAAGACATATGATAACTTTGCATGAGCAACAGACTAAACTTTGAGTCATTATTCACTGAAAAGCAATGGATTCATTTACTTATATTGTTTTGAAAAGTGTTCCAATTAGTAATTACATTTTTGGTCCATGAAAGAAAAAAGGCATACAGGGGTCAATGACAATTTTGTCTAGATCTATTGAAGTAATAAAATACACAAAAATTGCAATTCACACAAAACAATTACTTTAATGAAGCTAAAACTCATTTTGATATTTTTTTTGATATTCAATTTGATATTTAATTAAACAATGTCATGTGTTGGAAATGTCCAGAGACAAAGTAAAATATAGTTAAAAACTTCTTGATATTTTGTAGTTAAAAATTCACTATATTTTTCACCTTGAAAGAATCTTTTTTTAATTGAATGATTGAGTTGCGGACACTTGTACTTGTACACCGTATTCAAGGTGCAAGGAAAGTGTTAAATACCTTTTTCATGATGGTTACACCACATGACATTTCATTAAAAGTCAAGTCATTAAAACTTTTTTTTTTTTTTTGGTAGAAAAGTATGTAAAAGTTTTTCAAAACCATTGTGAAACCAACATGGACTCAAAGATTAAGAACTTGACACATGTTTTAAACTGGAATTTTAAAGAAAAGATTTCATTTGTATCACCTCAGACAACCTTATTTGTCAATGACCCACAGATCACAAAAGCCAAATTGTAATAGTAAGTCTTTAAATTCATATTCTGTTGAATAAGTGTTGTTAAGCATAACATGATGTTAAATGGCTCACTATTTGGCAGGTGTTGTATGAAAGTCACCTTTTTATGCATATTGTCACTGTATAACCAATGATTTCTAATGCATTTGTTCATGATATATTGGTCATTAATGAAACATTCATGTTAATAGTTAGCATTTGATTTCTTATTTTACAGAAAAAAACACGCTATTCCACATCTTGTTCAATCAAAATCCTTTTTGGATATATTAATAAAATATTAAACCTTTATAGATGATATGAGTCAGTAACTTTCCATTTGCCCTCTGTATACAAACTAACCTTTATTTGCACAACCCACTAAGACCCAAATAACTATCTGCACATGCCCGCAGGTGCCATTTTTGAGGAGAATGCAGCACGGGATGATGAGGTGTTTCAGTTGGCGATCTCTGACCTCAGCCTCAATGATGACATTTTGCAGAGCGAGAAAATCACCCACTCCATAAAATATATTGAACCCAACAACCCCTTTCAGGCAGTCCAGGAAGGTGAGTGAATCATTGTGTTCGGTTTCATAACTCTTGAACTGCATCATTCCCCGATGTCTGCATGTACATGCTAAAAAAATGGACATGCAACTTGTTTTCTGACGGTTTGAATAGCATTCAGTCTACTGTGTAACGTGATAACAGTAGGACATTGAAGTATGGGAATGATATACAACACTGGGTTTTCTGGCGACTGAATGTGTCTCAAAAATATACACAAACTTGCTTAATGCCCGTACGAAAGGTGACATTTGGTTTCAAAGTCTTGCACCTGAAGCTCCTCCACAGTCTGGTGTCTTCTGTGAAACAAGAGCTAGGTGGAGGTATTGAGTCAAGCTGGTCTCAGTAACATTTTTCAATATAATTGCAGTTGAGTATGAGTGCTCTGATGCCTGAGCTTTCCAAAAGATCATTTTGAAAAACCAGGAGAAAAAGAATGTCTTTTCTGAATGGACTAATGGCAGTTAATGATGCTGGATTTTAAGAGGAAGAAGAAGATGATGATGGTGACGATTACTTCAGATGAAAATATCCTCAATCAGAATATTCTATGTTGTTTTTTGAAAATATCTGTCAGGAATCAATCTAAGTGAGCTATTGAAGTAGTTTTCTTTCTTTTCTTTCTTCTTCATCTACTATTACTTGGACCTTTAGTAACTAAATCGCAAATCATCTAGTGCTGTCTGTTTTGTCAAAATTCCCTGCATGAGATGTTTTATTGTCACCATATCAGCCTGAAGAATAACACTAACACACAAGGGAATCTAATGCTCTTTAATATCGCCTGTGCTAACAACTGGAATGAAACTGTCCCAATATGTTTGATTTACTTATGCAACAATGGTGACACCAGGGATCATAGGAAATAATAGGGTGTAGAAGGAGACGATGGAAGTGTATGTGATTGGTTGGTCTAAAAGTCATATGATTTTGTGTCACCATTGTCATGAGGCAGTGTTGTTTTATCTTATAATTTGTTGTTGAAATGTAATTTTGGTGAATAAATTAAGGATTATGAAAAGGCAGGTACATTTTTCTGCCATCATTGTGTGATGTTTCTTTGTCAATGTTGAAGATGTTCTTGAGAGTGGTGCTGTTGAAATGCAGGGCAGTGTGTAAATACCTCAACGCTGTGATGCTGCGCTCTCCTGCCTGAATGCCTGTTGATTTTAGCACAGTGAATATATTCCACACCATTCAAGTCAGCCAATGCAGTCCTTTTTACTGGTCACAGTTGCAATCTCAGAACAGTAACAGTAGCTCACATTGTGTGCTGGGTTGTGCTGGAGAAAAGCATTGGAACTCATTTTATTCAGCAGTAGAGCGACTTATTCACGCCTTGGTATAACTTATTCATGGTTTGGTTAAGGGATCTCACAAAACCTGTCAAAAACAGAAATAATATCCTGCTAATAGAAAATGAAGCCTCTTTACAAAGATTTTTTATATATATTTTAATGCACAATTCAAATAAAAAACATTCTGCCCCAAATTCACATTTCATTTTTGTATTTTTTATAAATACATCCATTGCAGTATTGAAAATAAAAATACAGTATATATTACATCTAAGTAGTATTTGTTGTATTGCCTTACATTTATGGCAGTTTATTGTATTATAGTAATGAGAATTACCACTGAGAATAATGGGAATTATAAACAATATACAATAGCGTTATTGGCATGAAAATAATGTCACAATGCAAGATCCTAAAAGTCAAGTCAAGTCAAGTCAAGTCAATTTTATTTGTATAGCGCCTTTCACAACACACATCGTTTCAAAGCAGCTTTACAGAAGTTCAGCATTAACAGACGATAAAAATGTAATGTCTATAAAGTCGATAAATCATCATCCTTGTGTGTTTTATCCTTGTAAAATACAGTAGGTCTCACAAAACTTTTCAAGAAAATGTCCTGGTCATATTTAATACAAAAATAAATAAATCATTATTTAAAAAACAAAATCCTAAAAATAAAAATGTTATTACATTTTGAAATGAAGCCCAGATTAAGGATCATTAATGTTATTTAGCATTTTGAAATTATTTTCTAATATTACTGTAACATGTTGTACTTTCAGTATTCCCATTGTTTCTAATGTTAATTCTCATTACAGTAACACATTCTGTCATTTTTTGCACTCTATTACAGTAAAAAGATGCAGTTGTACAACAGTCTTTGTCATTAAAATCAGGGTAACTGAAAGGCAGTAAAAACGAAGAACTATATATGATGTATATATACTTTACTAAGTAAATAGTGTACCATTTTGCTCTTGTTGTGGTAATGAGAATATCGTCATAATGTCACAATTAGGGCTAGGTGTTGATACACATTTCCCAATTTGATTTAAATTCACAAGCTTTTGATTCAATTTGTTCCAGATTTCGATACAATTCCAATTCATTTGGATATATTTTGGTTATTATGTCCATTTTGCTTACATATGAAATCAATTCCCCCATATAATGGTGTTAATAATACCGGGGACCTGCTAACTTGGTACATTGTGAAAAATAATATTTTTACAAACTTTTTTTCTCATTTAGTTTTTCATCATTTTGGTCACATCTGTATCTTTTTAAAAATGTGCTAATCCATGTATTGAAAAATATGAAATTGTATATTATTATTTGTATATATGTTGTTACATGTTTACCACATCCATGCTATGTATGATTAAAATTAAATGTTTTTGATCAACAACTGACTTTAAAGAACAGAAATGATATTAAAACAGACATTATTCAATGACAAATGGATTGTGTGGATCTCGTCTTTGGACAAAATATAGATTTTCTGATGCATTGTGATCATTATTTGAATGATCTCGATATTGATTCTGATTTGCAACCCTCTACTACAGTGCGAGGAAATCACTCGCATTTGGAACAAAATTTTGCGCTAGGCGGCTAAAATGATTCTATTTATTTACTCGCTTGTTTCTCATTCATCTGTATGGGCACAATGGCTCCAACCTCATCGTAAGCAAAGACCACAATGTGCTGTGTGTGTTTGAGGGCTGGTTATGTTGTAATGTTGACAGTTAGAACATTCGGTTCTCAAAACTATAAAAGCTGACTGGTATTGAGATCACTTCTCAAGTTTTCTCGGTAAGTGACTCTGACATGAGCAACACGGTGGAAAGTTTGTGTGTGTTTGTATGTGTGGCTTTAAACTACAAGTGGGAACCCAGTGTGCCTGTAACTTTCTCTATTGCTGTTCGATGTCATGATAGAAAGTCTAAGGCCTTCAAAAGCCATACAGCAAACCCATCTAATCTGGTGCCTATTACACGCCAAACTAAGATTGCTGTGGGGTCAAAAAGTAAGACTGTTAAGTTAGCACTTTTAAACATCCGCTCACTTAAAAATAAATCACTTCTAGTCAATGACTTAATAAGCACATACAACCTGGATTTTATGTTTTTAAATGAAACTTGGCTAGAAGACAGCTGTAGTGCAACAGTCCTTAATGAAACATCCCCTCCTAACTTTACTTTTCTGAGTGTCTGCAGAGAAGGCAGGAGAGGTGGGGGCTTAGCTGCTCTTTTTAAAGATGTCAATCAATGTAAGCAAATATCATTGGGAATTGGGAATGACCCGTCTTTCGAATATCTGGGTATTGTGTTAAAAGGTGCTCCACGCGTTTTACTTATCATTATTTACAGGCCTCCAAAATACTCTCCAGCCTTTGCTGAGGACTTTACAGAACTGTTATCAACAATTACCTCAGAGTTTGACTGTTTTGCTATTGCTGGAGATTTTAACATTCACATAGATAATGCAGAAACCATTATGACAAAAGAAATCAAAACTGTTTTAAAAACGTTTGATCTGACTCAGCATGTACATGGACCCACACACAATCATGGACACACTCTAGATTTACTTATCAGTAAGGGTCTAAACATTTCATCAATTGTTATTAAGGATGTAGCACTGTCTGATCATTTCTGTATTTTCTTTGATATATTGATCTCTCCTGCCATTGAAGCTAGATCTGTGTCTGTCAAGAAGAGATGCTTAAATGAGAACACTAGTGTACTATTTATGAAGGCTATATCTTTAACACCAAGAATATCTGCTGACACTGTTGATTTTCTCCTTGATTCTTTTAACTCAAAAGTTAAAAGTGTAATTGATGATATTGCTCCTGTGAAAGTGAGGAAGAAGAGTGGCAGTCAAAAAGCACCCTGGAGAAACTCAACAGCAGTGCAAAATATGAAAAGACAATGCAGAAAAGCAGAGCGCATTTGGCGGAAGACAAAACTTGTAGTCCATTATAATATCTACAAAGACAGCATCCATGCTTTTAATATGGAACTAGGCAAAGCTCGACAGTCTTTCTTCTCGAATATTATAAACAGCAACTTAAACAACACACGCACTCTATTTGCGACTGTAGAGAGACTGACAAAACCCCCAAGCCAGATTCCCTGTGAACTGCTCTCAGATAGCAAGTGCAGTGAGTTTTCTTCTTTCTTCTCTGAGAAAATAAATAATATCAGAAAGGTGATCAGCACATCCTTGAGTTGTGCTGGGGTCAGACAAATCAAACCACAACCTGAGAAAGTGGTTACTTTGTCTGACTTCAAAGAAATTGATGGCAAAATTTTGGAAGAAACCGTACGGCACCTTAAAACATCAACCTGCGCCCTTGATGCACTTCCAACATCTTTTTTCAAAAGTGTGTTCAACTGTTTAGAAGCAGATCTCCTAGAAGTGATAAACTCCTCACTTCTCTCTGGGAGTTTTCCAAACTCCCTGAAAACTGCAGTTGTCAAGCCCCTCTTGAAAAAGAGCAATCTGGATAAGACCATATTAAGCAACTATAGACCGATCTCAAATCTTCCTTTCATAGGCAAGATCATTGAAAAAGTTGTCTTCAATCAACTGAACAAATTCTTGAACTCGAATGGATACTTTGACAATTTTCAATCTGGTTTCCGATCACATCACAGCACAGAGACAGCGCTCATAAAGATAATAAACGATATTCGCTTAAATACTGATACAGGCAAATTATCAGTACTGGTACTACTCGACCTCAGTGCTGCATTTGACACTGTCGATCACACCATACTTCTGGAAAGGCTGGAAAACTGGGTGGGGCTTTCTGGGATGGTCCTAAAATGGTTCAGGTCATACTTAGAAGGGAGAGGTTATTATGTGAGTATAGGAGACCATAAGTCTGAGTGGACGCCCATGACATGCGGAGTCCCTCAAGGCTCAATTCTTGCTCCACTCCTGTTCAACCTGTATATGCTCCCAATTAGCCAAATAATGAGAAAGAACCAAATGGCTTACCACAGCTATGCAGATGACACACAGATCTACTTAGCCCTATCACCTAACGATTACAGCCCCATTGACTCCCTGTGCCAATGTATTGATGAAGTAAACAGTTGGATGTGCCAAAACTTTCTTCAGTTAAACAAAGACAAAACTGAAGTCATTGCGTTTGGAAACAAAGATGAAGTTCTCAAGGTGAATGCATACCTTGA
The DNA here is from genome assembly GCA_032164185.1 of Moxostoma hubbsi. Taxonomy (NCBI): domain Eukaryota; kingdom Metazoa; phylum Chordata; class Actinopteri; order Cypriniformes; family Catostomidae; genus Moxostoma; species Moxostoma hubbsi. Next base: position 33,076,461 of record JAVLUX010000039.1, read on the forward strand.
TGCTAGGGGTCAAACAACTAAAAATCAAGTCAGGAATCTTGGTGTGTCTCTAGAGTCAGACCTTAGTTTCAGTAGTCATGTCAATGCAATAACTAAATCAGCATATTATCATCTGAAAAATATTGCAAGAATTAGATGCTTTGTTTCCAGTCAAGACCTAGAGAAACTTGTGCATGCTTTCATCACCAGCAGGGTGGATTATTGTAATGGACTCCTCACGGGCCTTCCCAAGAAGACCATAAGACAGTTGCAGCTCATACAGAACGCTGCTGCCAGAATTCTGAGCAAAACCAGAAAATATGAACATATCACACCAGTCCTCAGGTCTTTACACTGGCTCCCAGTTACATTTAGGATTAATTTTAAAGTATTATTACTGGTATATAAATCACTCAATGGGCTAGGACCTCAATATATTGCAGACATGCTCACTGAATATAAACCCAACAGATCACTCAGATCATTAGAATCACATCAGCTAGAAATACCAAGGGTTCACTCTAAGCAAGGAGAGTCTGCTTTTAGCTATTATGCCAGCCGCAGCTGGAACCAGGTTCCAGAAGAGATCAGATGTGCTCCTACAGTAGTCACATTCAAATCCAGACTCAAAACACATCTGTTTAGCTGTGCATTTACTGAATGAGCACTGTGCCACTGTGTGTCCGACTGTTTGTACTGTGTTTTATTAGATTTTTTTTAAAAAATTTTTTTTATTCTAAACTGTTTTAATTATTCTTATTTTATTATTCTTGTTTTTTTTCTTTTTAATTTCTACTATGTAAAGCACTTTGAATTACCATTGTGTATGAAATGTGCTATATAAATAAACTTGCCTTGCCTTGCCTTGCCTAAACTAAAGCCTATTGGTTGTTTTTAAGAGTCGGTCAACTTGTCCTGCCCCCAATTCCTGTTTCAGTAAGAAATACGTCAAAACAGCTAATTGAACAGTGCTCTTCAGAACACTTCAGTGTAGGGCTGCACCTAACGATAATTTTTTTATGGATTAATCTAACGGTTATTTTTTCAATTAGTCGATTAATCTAACAACTAATTTAATATAAAAAAACTTGTCTCATTAATTTTTGAATATTTGAATAAAGTATCTTCTCTTAAACACAAACAAATGTACACGAAACAAAGTGTGCACTGCAGGGCATTATTCTGCAACAAAAATAGCCCTGTTTTAACAGGTAATCTCTGTTTTACAGTCCAACATTTTATTTAGGAGAGATTTTATGTTGGACTGCTAAACTCGAGGTTGCACAATGTTTTGATATTCCTCCTGAAAGTGACTTGAATTTTACATTTATTTTGTTTTATTGCTAAATGTAGATTACTTAAATTTTATTTTGGAGTGATTTTAAGTAAGAACTTGTTTAATTCGAGTAAAAGGAAAATGCAATCTACATTTAGCAATCCAACAACAAAATAAATGAAACAAATTATAAAATTCAAGTCACTTTCAGGAGGAATATCAAAACATTGTGCAACCTCGAGTTTAGCAGTCCAACATAAAATAATTTTACAGTAAAATTAGTGCAATTTGAGTAACACAAATGTTTTTCTAACAGGAATAACTAAAACTTGTGCATTCTCAATCAATTCTCAGTAATATACACACCCAATTTACCACATACACACAATCTCTCTCCCCCTCCTTCTTTCCCTCCTCTCCCTCCACATTCCACCTCTCCTCCTCTCTCTCTCTCTCCCCCTCATTTTACAGTAACATTAGTGCAATTCGAGCAACAGTTAACTTTTTCTAACAGGAATAAATAAAACTATTGCAATCTGAATTAAATCTCTGTGGGGCAAGGAATATAATTGAAATGAATTACAGACTGTAACAGTCACACAGTTTACGCCATTTTCTTACTCATACATGGCCGTTAAATAAACAGAAAATGTAAAAAGGCCAAATAAAAAATGAGATGACACATGGTGTAAAGTTACATTAGCAGCAGTGCAGAAATGACTTTTTACATGGGGGAGATGAGGAAACATATAGAAAATCTATTTTAAGTGACTACTACTAACAGAAACGCATGTTGTAATACTATATCATGTTTGGGTGGGGACAAAAAGTAAACAGGACTTACGGTGCTGCCGTCTTAACAAGCGCTCCGGGATGCTTTCGCTTCATGTGTTCGTTCATGGTGGTTGTACTGCTGTGATGAGCCATTTCCAATTTGCATATCTTACACAGCATCACATCATTGGGTCTCTGGCTAAAATACTCCCACACTTTAGATGACCATGGGCAAGTGTTTTAGCTGCAGCTTGTTCTTAGGGGAATCCATTCTTAAACCAGGTGCTGCCATTTTAATTATTCCAATATGACGCACCACGGTATCTTATGCAAATAGACGTATTTCTGTAATCGATGACGTTAATTACGTCGATGAATCATCCCAGCCCTACTTCAGTGCGACTTTAATACCCTTTCTGTTCTCTACAGTCAGTTGTTGATAAAATAAAAAAAAATACAAATAAACCTTTAATTCTAATCACGCATAGCACAGATGAGATAAAGACGTTCAAGTCTCTCTCATTAACAGACGCTATTTACAGTAATGCAATTAAACAGAAACATATAACAAAAAAGAATATATGAAATATAAAATGTTATTTATTGATTGAAAACATGGATTTGTTGATTTTTAAAAAGCCAAAATTTGACCAAAATCATGAAAAACTAATAAAATACAATTAGTAAAATGAATATCTTGTAATATACCTAGTTAGAAGGTCCCCTGTATAATTAACAGCATTCTTGGAAATACATTTCTTTCATATGTAAGCAAAATGGACATTATAACTGAAATATACCCAAATGAATCAATATTGAATGGAATCGTGCTTTTGAATCTGAATCGAATCAAATCAAGGAATTTGTATCAATACTCAGACCTATTCACCACGACACTACTCAATCACTGCTGAGAGAAATCTGAATATGATCAAATATGATATGGTCAAATATGATTGATTTACTCGCATTGTAGATCATAGCCGTGTAGGTATTCATTTGCAAATGCAAAACATAATTTATTTTCCTTTTGATTTTGGGGTACAATATGAACATTTTGGTTTCATGAAATTCACCCTAAAGGATTTTAGAGCTTGACATAGTGACATGATAGGATTTTGACTCCTCATCATTTTACTTTTGTGTGTGTGCCCTATACAGAGTAATACATTTTGGTAAATTAGTCTATTATGAAATGTAAATGGAAGCTAAATAACCTACAATTTTGACTATGGGCTTAATATCAATAATACAGGAAGGCCTTTTGAATATTCCTGATTATATCAGAGCATGTTGCCTGAAGTTGATCTTAGATTATGACTTAACCCTCCTTTTGAATTTTCATTACTTACAGAGTTCCTTTCTTATTGAATTTTTTTTTTTATATTTTCATGCTGCATCCTCAGGCTTTTGTCCTACACTCTGTATTAGTTGCTAAAATCTACCACAGAAGCTAATGGAGAAGGTGTAATGGTTCATCACAAGATCTTGCTGGGTGTCTGAGGCGCTTTCACACTAGAGATTCAGTCAGTGAACTGCTTTTGATGACATATCATGTGTATCTTTGCATGCTATGAGTCAAACCTATTATAGTTTAATGCAGTTCTTATAGATTCTTGTCTGTGATTTAATTTTCTTTGGAGAGCAGATCACATTCCTCACCTCTTGCAATGGGCTCACACCCAAGAGTGCAATATTTAGCGAGACTTGCAGGGGCAGGACTAGAGAGGTGGAATCAACCTCCTGTTCATATCCTCAAAACGAGTGTGAAAACAGCCTGGGATGTCAGGAATGATTTGGATATTTAGCAAGACTGCTATCACAGAGGAGATTAACACACACAGTTCCACTCCAAACTCTCTAAATGGAGCATTCACTGTAGCATAGATGGTGTTTTCAAAATCTGTCTTTGTTAGGTAACCACTCATTTTCTCATCAAGTACCTTTTCCTCTCAGTAGACTTGTAATGAGACTTAACAATATTTTAAATGGCACGTGTGAAAGTGACAAATTGTCATAGCATTCTGATTGGTTTATTAGTGGAAAAGCACACACATGGGTTCAAACAACCTCTGATTTGTTGTGTCACAATGTCATAGGATTGTTTAAGTGCTAGTTTCATTATGCTTTGCCATCCCCTTTGCTTTGATTATTACATAATTTAATGGATAGTGGTTATTCAGGGACTAAGGAGCACTATTAATTCATGCAATAAAAACTTACATGCAACTGATGTGGAATATACTCCTTTGAGCTTTTAACAAACCATGTAGATGTCCAGAAAAGTAGACAACTGATCAGCGATTCAGCCAAATCACCGCATGCTGTGTAGCATCAGCAGTCTGACGGGTAGCTAGAGATTGTGTCTTCGCAGCTGAGATGATGTGGTTAGGAAACAAATCTTGTATGTCTCAACTGAAGATTTATGCAGTTGTTGTAATGAACGGTGCAAAAACACATTACATAACTATAATTTATCTTGATCTCTGAAATATTGGCTTATATATGTGAACACATTCTCGGGAATCTGCAATGGGGTTCACTTATATCTAGGGTGGCCAGACGTCCCGTTTTCCCCAGGACAATCCTGTTTTCAAGCACTTTTTCTAGTGTCCTGAAAAAAGAGTGTTTTGTCCCATATTTCCCCTCTCCTAAATTTCTGTCGCCTATGTGGCTTTCTCAGTCACATGAGTATTCTAATCAAAGGTAGCCAAGGAAACGGCTTGTAAAACCAATAAAATGTCACTGTCTTATGTGAAAAACATGATTGGCTTAAACTATCCAATCACAATCCTCTATCAATAGACATCCAGTTAGTGAACTGATTGAAGAGTCAATTTGAAAGAGCACACAGATGAAATTGCAGCTGGAAAAATGTCAAGGAAGGGTGCATGTACATTTAATGAGGATCTTCAAAAAGAGTTTATATTTCTAAAAGAGAAGTCACAGACAGAGCCTAGTAAAGTGAGGTGTGAGATTCATGGAGCTCGCTTTTCCATCGCCCATGAAGACTGCACCGACATCGCACAGCATGTTCATTCATGGATGTTGCTAAAAGTAAGTGTGCCACACCAAGTGTTAGTGATTTTTTTCATTTTCACACAAATGAAAGACTTTTTGCTTATCATACTGTTGTGCACAAGTCTTGCAGGACAGCATGTAGGAATCATTCATACCCTCTGACATTAAAAAGCAGTTTGATGCCCTGGTTGAAGCTGGTGACATGCGAGCGGATGATTTCTATTGTGCAGTGAGAAACTTTTAATTAGCATCGGTGCCATCGGTGGATTACCTCCAAAATTGGAGCCGCTCATTGGAGAACACAGAAAAACTTGAGTGGGCCCTACTGAGAGACATCCCAGAGTGGAAAGACATTCAGAGCAGTGGGTTTCTGCAAAATATACTGTCACTCGTCGCATCACTAAGTGGAACATGAACAAGACGGCCATGTCTGGGAGATGGACAGACATTTTTCGTGAGCTGAAGAGCAAGACCATCAACATCTGAGTCTTAGCTAAGGTCATGGAGTTTGTTTTATGCCTGCCTGGGACATCTGCATCTGTGGAGTGTGTGTTCTCATTAATGAATGCAGAATGGACAACGGATAAATCTCAACTCAGTGTAACAGTCATGAAGGCAATGCTTTTCTTATGCCTTAATTTTTGACTGAACTGCTCTGCATTTTACGTCAAACACTTGAAAGACAAACGCACACTGAGAAAAATTGCTGCCAGTAAAAAGTACAAGGTGACAACAGTTACAGATGCACTCTCTACTTTGCATTGATCTGCGCCTCGGTAATGATATGTTAATTTCATTTTTGCTGGGAGTGGCTTTTTTCACTAGCAGGAATCTGGTCACCCTACTTATAATGGGATTGTAAATGTGTTCATTCTGAGCAGAAACTGTATTTTTTGCATTACTTGGCCTCCTTTCCATATATGGTAACTGGTTAGAACAAAATAATAAGAATGGTTAATAAATGCATTTTTTAAGGGACATTACTCTGTGCTACGGTTGGGGGATATACCAGTGTTGCCAAACCTCGCAAGAGAAACAAGGGACATGGTGAGGAAAAATAAGCCCCAAATAAGTGACTTGCCTCACACAATTAGCGAAAATAACCGATCATTTTTTTTCCCTCAATGTGTTAAATATCTGCCTTCATGATATATTTGAGCCTTGCCTTAATGTATGCCAGTTTGGTTTGTTATGTTTGCTTGTGTTTACCTAAGAGCTATATACATTAGTAGCATACTCTAATATTTTGTTGGACTGCCTTTAGCTTTGATTACGTCAAGCATTCGTTGTGGCATTGTTTTGACAACCTTATACAATGTCACAACATTTATTTCAGTCCTGAGTTGCATAAATTTTTAGACAAGATCTTGTATTGCTACACATTTTCTCAATTGGAGAGTCAAACCACTTTGGATGTGCCTGCAACACATCCTAAAGACTCAGTGGAGTTAAGGTCAGGAGTCTGTGGTGGCCAATTCATGTGTGAAAATTATTCCTCATGCGTCTTGAACCACTCTTTCATAATTTGAGCCTGATGAATCTTGGCATTTTCGGCCTGGAATATGCCTGTGCCATCAGGCAAGAAAAAATACATGGTTGGGATAACCTGTTCATTCAGTACATTCAGGTAGTCAGCTGACGTCATTTTATTGCCGCATAAGGTTTCTGAGCCTAGACCTGACGAATTGAAGCAACCCCAGATCATAACACTGCCTCCACAGGCTTGTGCAATGGGCACTGTGCATGACGGGTGTATCGCTTCATGTGCTTCTTTTCTTAGACTGATGCTCACATCGCTTTTGAATAGGGTAAATCTGGACTCATCAGACCACATGAGCTTTTTCCATTGCTCCACAGTTCAATCTGTATGCTCCCTATCAAATTGAAGAATTTTTCCGATTAGCCTTTGTGGCAGGGCGGAGGGAAGGGCCGGGTCGTGATTCCACACACCCGGCCCCTAATTAAGCTGATTAAGCCTGAGAGGGATAAGGCCGACTGGAGATGGCAGAATCACTTGTGACCACACTGCTGTTTAGTCCCACTCCTGTAAGTTCTCATTGCATTGTGCATGTGGAAATGCTCTTACTTTCACTTTTAAACATAGTAGCATTCTACTGTCAATTTGTTACGATTTGACTTCACTAAGCGTTTTAGTGATCTCTGATCACAATCATTTATATATATATATATATATATATATATATATATATATATATATATATATGATTATGATGCTATTAAAAATGGACATTGTAGCTTTACAAAAATTTACAATAAATATTCTAATTTAACAGTGTTTTGAAATAGATGTTTGATACCATCATACTACACTTCTGCTATAGAAAACACACATTTGCTCGATTGGACTTTTGACTTATTCTTATTGTTACTAAGAGATATCCTTTGACATATTATTTTGTGGCAACTAGCCCCAGTCTTCCCTATACAACAGTGTATGCATGCTTGTTATGAATAGCTGATACACAGTGCCACGTCACCATATATGCTTGAAGTCAGGAGAGCTTATGAACTACAAGCACCTACCTGGATCTTTAGGAATGTGATGGCTATATTTATATGAAGCATGCATTACTCTAGAAGTGCATCTCTTGTCTCATGTATGGCCTTATATAGCCATGTTACAAATCAAGAGGATGGTGTTTGTAGTGTGTTCATGTTGGTCTCCCAGCTGTACTAATGCATAGTTTAGAGATTAGTTTTTTGGATCCCACTGTGAAACACAAGTTTCTTGGACCTGTGTCCATTAAGAGATGCTAATGCTAGAGGTTTCAGAATGACCCACACATATATTTTTGGTCTGTACTGTTATAGTCAATTTGTGTGCAGACAACACATGTTGGAGCGGCTATCCTTATGAGGACTCTCCATAGACATCATGATTTTTATACTGTACAGACTATAGATTATATCCCCTAACCCTACCCCTAAACCTAACCCTCACAAAAAACTTTCTACATTTTTAAATGAAACAAAAAACATAGTTAAGTTTGTTTTTAAAGTGATTTGAATTATGGGGACACTAGAGATATCCTCACAAACCACATTTATAACAAAATACCCTTGAAATTACCAGTTTAAAGCAAAGGAAATGTCCTCATAAACACACACACACACTCACACACGAGACACACTTATATACAAGCCCTTATTTTAGGCTGTGTGGGCAGAAAAGTAATTCTCCGTTGAATTAGTATGTTTTTAAGTTTTGTGTTGAAAGAATACCCCTGCTTGTTTTCTGGCCTTTTCTCTTAAATGAAGCTGACTGATGTTTCCTGACTCTGTGATTCGCTCATGAACTAAATTGCCCTCTATGAGGTCTTAAATGCACTTTTAACACAAATAAATGAGGTTAATTACCTTGTTACCTGGGCCTGCCATCTGATTGCCAAATTGCACAGTGCTACTGTAAAAACAACAGAGTAGAAAGTTTTCATGCTTAACAATGTAATTCAGGCTTGAAACATAATAAAAGTTTTTAAATTTGACCAATGGCATCCAATCTCAATTAAAAGCATGTTGTAATGCCCAACAACTGCATTTGAGTTCTAATTCTGCGAGACCGCATGAGCCCCTGATCCTCCCACTTCGACTTCCCTTGTCACAGCCACCACAGTTAACGTGCAAATCGAGCATCCTTCGGAGCAGCATGTGTCCCTGACCTGCCTTCATTGGTGACAGCCAGGTGATGATAGTGTTTACCCTAAGCTTCGGCATTGTTTGTCACCCGTCTCAAGAAAATATGCAAATATATGATTCGTCCACTTTTTACATGCTCATACTGTGTAACAAAAACTTTAAGATATAGCCTAGTAAATGATCATTTCTTACTCCTGTGACACAAAATAATTGGTAATTGTAGGCAATCCAACTGATTGTCATTTGAATACAATAGTCCAGGGCCTAAACACTCTCAGATTTGAAAGTTTAACTGTTCATCTAATTTTAATTTTAAAAGCAGGAGAATGATCCTACTCCCTTCACTTAGCCTAATTGTTGCAACTGAACATAGGCTTACTTTGTAGTTTTGAGGGTAGATTTGTTGGTTTATTATTTTATTTATTCAGAGAACAGTCTTTTTTCATTTTGAGTAAAGATTTTTGATTTTGAATGGTTATTTATTTTATAGACCACTTAAGCACAATGTGGCATTGCTTTCTTTGTTATTGCCTGTTCTTGTGATAAATGAAGAAATAGCAGTGTTTCCCATTAACTACCTGTGGTGGCCCGCAAGTCTAATTTGTCCTGCCACAGTTTCATAATGAACCGAAAATATTTTTACACTTATCATAATAACATAAAAGATCCATAGTGTTGTGTTTTGTGCCGTTGCTTTGGCAAAGCATCACTCACTCCCAGTCTGCATCTGAGGAGCAAGTTCAACAAAGGTAACCACTTTTGCTTCATTTCTTTGATGGCTCAAATGTATGCTGAAGTCCAGGGCTCTTCAACTACTTTCTTGTGTGGGCCAGATTATCCAGATGAAAACTTTGCGGGGGCCAAATTGTTTCCGTATTCATTTTAGCTAGCACTTTTATCGCAAGTAACATGTTACTTAAAAAACACCCTTAATACTGTGCATTTATTTATATTAATATAGTTACAGGGTATACTGTATTGAGTTATCATGTTTTAAGCTCTTTCCATAAATTACTCCATAAAAACTAGCTCTTAAGTAACAAATACATTTTGAAGTTTTTCTTTTTTTTTTTTTTTTTTTACAAATTATGTAATCTAAGGAGGGACATTTAGATCTGACAATATCAACCCACATATGAAAACAATGGTCATATTGAAATGTCATGTTTACTTTTCTTTTTTTTAAATTAAATTTAAACGTAAAGCTAAAATGTTCATCCTAGTCAGTGAGGGGAAATTAGTCCAGCAGATAATCCTAGGGAAAAGAATAAACTGAGTTGATGCTGTTCATGATTGAGAGGGCTGACTCACAGCTGAATGTAGAACCAAATATAGTCTGGATATTTGCAGGTTCATTTCCACATTATCACTTTATGATGAGACCAACAGACCATGCACAGATGAGACATTCTGTTTGACACTTCAAGAATAGTGAATAAAAGCAAACTTTTTAGCGCATTTTCTTTTAATTTTTGTTTTTCATCTTCAATATATCTGTTGTTGCCTGAGATGTGAATATGCACTGACAACATTTCTGTCACAATTGTTGTGATAATTTTTTTATATCTGTAGATTTGACCACACTCCACACAACTAAGCAATTTATATAAATATATTTGATTGAAAAAGATGCAGTCGAATGCTCACCTAAATGGTGCAATCCACGTTTAGATTCAAAATGTTGGCACCCATTCACTTGCATTGTATGGATCTACAGAGCTGAAATATTCTTCTAAAAAATATTTGATTGTGTTCAGCAGAAGAAAGAAAGTCATACACATCTGGGATGGCATGAAGTTGAGTAAATGATGTGAGAATTTTCACTTTTGGGTGAACTAACCCTTTAAGTCTTGTACCTTTGTCTTTTTGTCTGATTTTCAAATACTTCTGTGCTTAAAATATTGTGATTAATCTCTGAGCTGGCTGAAACCTATTTTATAACATATTTGGAAATCCCTAAATAAGTGGGCAGGCACTCTTGCGCTCTGTGGACACTGAAATAAAATACTTGTGCTGTGATGTGAGCAGAATTATCAAATGCAAAATGGGAAAGTAGTCACTAAGAAAATGGCACAGACCAGACCAGCTTCATATGTGTGACCTCAGCATCACTCTGTTCTTGATTTCGTTTCAAACACCGAATATCAGCGGAGATGTAGAGGCACTGGATCACAGTGTTAGGAGATTGAGCTCTCTCTCCTGGGCAATCGAAGCGTGTCCCTGCGCCGTTACAGTCAGTTCCGACTGACACTTCCTGTGAAAGATGTCCATTGTAGGATAGAGCAAACAATGCAGTGGAATTAATTGGGCAACGAAGGCTCCCCTGATCCGTCTATGGCAGCTACAGTCACTGAGGAAGGTATAAACATTGAAAAGTGCAAGCCTAGTCCTATCTGAAGGGAGATATACTGCCGTGACTATGCAGAGGCTTCATCCATTAGCTGGGCTGCTGCTTCCAAGCCACGGATAATTAATTTGCAGACTTCCCCACTTTCTATTGCAGTGCGTCTAATGTAGGTTCTGATTAAAATGTGTTCTGCATACAGAACGGCTTTATTATGGCTTCAAAGAGAGATGGCATTACATGACATATTGGAACGGGTGTGCCATCTGAAAAAATAATCTTTAAATCAAACACATCTGTAAGTGACAGCTCCTGCAACGTGACAACTTGAAACAAATTCTCATGTTGGTGCTATGAACACTAGAGATGAAGACCAATTTTGAGCACTTCACAAATATTTGAATACTTGAAAGACACAGCTTTTAGATGATAGATTGTTGTGACTTGACTTGGTCTTGAGCTGATGATCAGAGACAGATCATCTCTTCAGAGACTAAGCTTCACTCGTTCTGCTCTTTGGATGGATGCTGTATGCAGCGGTCAGTTCAGAAAGCTTCACACGTGTGTGGATGAAAAATCCAATCAGCCTATAAAGTCAATTAACTCTTTTACCATGCACTGTTTCTGAAGATAAGAATATTAATCATGACTGGACCCATTTGATAGCAACCGCTGTAGCTGATTTAGATCTGGCAACTATTAAAAATGACTAGTGACATTTACTGTAGAATGATGTGCTATCTAGATTCAGCATTGACTGCTTTCCTGTATTTAGGTTATTGGTAAAATGTATTACAATGGTGTGATAAAACCAGTTGTTCCCCGTCTGTCGCTCACTTCAACGTTGTGTCGAAGAAGCGACACTAGGGGTCTCTCTTGAGTGCCGAATATGCCTCTGATCTATGAAAAAAGGCCAATGAGAAGTTGGCAGACAGTATTTGCATACCCCGCCCCCGGACATACGGGTACAAAGGTGGGGAAATACGTCTGTTTCATCCACAAAATTTTCTTTGGAGCCGATGGTCGTGTATACAGTAAGCTGTTGGATCTGCCGTGGACTTCTGCGGCTTTTCTCCTTCTCTGCACGGCAGTGCAGCTTGCCCCTGGGCACTTCGACATCGCAGAAAGCTAAAAGAGTTTATTAAAAGAGTGATTTTCTCTGTAAAAGAGTATTTTCCTTTAAAAGAGCATTTACACAGTGGCGTTGAACATCCTTTTCAGGAGGCGTCTTTATAAAGATGCCATTCCACCCCTGTGTAGTTCCTGGATGCAGTAGAGTGCTCTCCGCTTCAGATGGCCACATGCATTGTCTCGTATGTCTGGGCAGCGATCACATCGAGGCAGCGTTTGTGGATGGTTCATGTTCTCACTGCGAGAGCATGACCATGGCAACATTGCGGTCACGGCTCGCTTTCAAAAGAAAGTTCGCCACTCCAGCCGCCCCCCGCATTGCTCATTCTTCCCACGGGATTGAGGACAATGCGGCTGGCAATGGAGTCGATCTGGGTACGGCAGTGTGTGCAGCTCTGCCGGCTACGCCCCCTCGGCCCCCCATCACACTCGTTGGCTCCCTTCCGTGCTCGAGGCGACTGCGGCTCGCCTCACGGCCAGTCCGCTTATCATTTAGAGCTCGAGGTGGATGAGCTCACCGCTGAATTGAAGAGCGCAGCGTCTGATGCAGATGACTCCCCTGGGCTGCCACCTTCGGGCCAGCACGCTGAGGCTGACATGCAGATGACCGACATGCTTTCCCGGGCCGCCGCCAGCATGGGGCTGAACTGGAACCCTCCGTCCTCCCCACAGCCATCGCGGTTGGATGACTGGTTCTTGGGGTCTGCACGCCACTCACAGCCTCGGCTCCCCCGGTCCATTTTTCCCGGAAGTGCATGATGAGCTGACATCTTCGTGGAGGAAACCCCTCTCCACTCATCACAAGCCACTCGCTCATCCGCTCTCGTTACCCTCGACGGCGGAGCGGCCCACGGGTACACGGCGATTCCCCAGGTGGACAGGGCTGTTGCGCTCCACCTGTGCCCCGGAAACCCTACCACCTGGCGGGGTCGCTCTGTGCTCCCGTCCAAGGCCTGTAGGACGATGTCTTCATTGACCGCCAAAGCCCACAGCACCGCTGGACATGCCGCCTCTGCCCTGCACGCCATGGCCCTCCTGCAAGTCCACCAGGCCAAGGCACTTTAAGATCTCCACGTGGGTAGCCCTGATCCCGATGTGTTGCAGGAACTGCGCTCAGTGACCGATCTCGCCCTCAGAGCCATGAAGGTCGCAGTCATGCGGGCAGGCGATGGCCTCGCTCGTGGTCCAGGAATTTCATCTGTGGCTGAACTTGGTCGAGATGCGTGAGACCGACAAAGCTCAACGTCCCGTCACCCTCTTCGGCAACACCGTCGAGGACTTCACCCAGCAGTTCTCCGCAGTGAAGAAGCAGACGGAGGCCATTTCACAAATCCTGCCCCACCGCAAGCCTGCCACCATGGGCCATGCCCCGTCTGCTCACCGAGGGCGTCCTCCTACGGCTAAGAAACACCCTGCTCCGCCCCAACCCGGGCCCAGCTCTCAGCCCCAGTGTCGAGCACACTTTAGGTAGCAGACGTCCCCGTCTCACGGACCCCCTTGAGGACCTGGAAGGCTCCCAGGCGCTCCAGAGACGCTCGACCCAGAGGCCAAGACATTAGCTCCGGAGCTGGTAAGCAGACCACTCTGTCCCCCGGTGGAGGGCCGGGAGGAGAATCTTTTGTTGAATTTATTTAATTTGCCACCCCCCCCCATACGGGGCTGCGGTACCCACATTCTCAATAACAGAGCTATTTACTTGTCTCTGGGTCACCTGGCCCACAGATGCTGTTCTCATGGCACTCTGCCGCCAGATATTTACAGTCCCGGCATGCTGGACGAACAGCCCCATGACTGTTCCCCGGCCGGCTCAGTCACTAACCCGCCCCCTGCCGGGTGTGCGGAGCAAGGTAAGTGAGTCAAGTCTTTTCTCAGCACTAAAGCCTCGGGAAGCATCTTTGCAAAGATGCAATAGAGCCTGCTGCTAAACGTCAAAACCCTGGACAGACCTCTGCCTTCTGTGGACAAAAGTCCCCTCGCAGCAGGTGTCCCAATGCGTCCTGGCCATGACCAACACCTCCAAATTGGGTTCAGGCACCATGTGCAATGGGTATGTCCAAACAGAGTCTTTCCTTGGGGCAGACGCACTGGCACACAGCTGGCCTGCAGGGCTGCGCAAGTATGCACTCCCTCCAGTGAGCCTTCTTGCACAGGTGCTGTGGTAGGTTAGGGAGGACGAAGAACAAGTCACCCTAGTGGCTCCCTATTGGCCCACCCGGGCCTGGTTCTTGGACCTCGTACCACTCGCTACAGCCCCTCCCCGTTGAATTCCCCTGAGGAAAGACCTTCTTTTTCAGGGATGGGGCACGCTCTGAAATCCGCACCCAGACCTTTGGAACCTCCACATCTAGCCCCTGGACGGGATGCGGAAGATCTAGCTGGTCTACCACCTGCCGTCGTAGCCACGATAAACCAAGCCAGAGCCCCTTCTACCAGGCAACTTTACGCCCTGAAGTTGCGCTTGTTTGCAAATTGGTGCTCTTCCCGGGCTGTAGACCCACAGATGTGCGCAGTTAGGTCAGTGCTCTTATTTCCGCAGGAGAGGCTGGAGGGGAGGCTGTCCCCTTCTAACCTGAAGGTGTATGTTGCCGCTATCGCGGCTCACCATGACGCAGTAGACAGCAAGTCTTTGGGTAAGCACGACTTAATCATCAGATTCCTAAGAGGCGCCCAGCCAAGCCTGTTCCCCTCCTTGGAACTCTCAGTGGTCCTTGCGGGCCTCCAGAGACCCCCCTTCGAGCCACTAGAATCAGTTGGACTCAGGGCCCTCTCTTTAAAGATGGCCCTGCTGATTACGCTCGGCCGGGGAGGGTCGGGGACCTGCAAGCATTCTCTGTTAGCAACACTTGCCTGGAGTTCAGTCCGGCAGACACATATGTGATCCTAAGACCACGACCAGGCTACGTGCCCAAGGTTCCTACCACGCCCATTAGAGACCAGGTAGTGAACCTGCAAGCAAAGCTGCCCTGGGAGGAGGCAGGCCCAGCCCTTTCGTTGCTGTGTCCGGTACGTGCTTTGCGTGCCTACTTGGACCGCACGCAGAGCTCTAGATGTTCTGAGCAGCTCTTTGTCTGCCTTGGTGGACAGCAGAAAGGGAATGCTGTCTCCAAACAGAGGCCTTTCCTCTGGGTATTTGACACCAGTACATTGGCTTATCACACCCAGGCTGTGCCACTGCCCTTATGGGTCTGAGCACACTCGACACGGGCACTGGCCAGAGGCATCTCCCTGGCAGACATAAGCAGAGCAGCAGGTTGGGCAACACCTAATACCCTTGGGAGATCTTACAATCTCAGGGTAGAGTCAGTTTTGTCCCGTGTTTTCTCAGGTCCGAGCCGATAGAAATCGGTAACATGCTGGCAGATTGACCGGGTGGAACGCTTGCGCCTAGCGCCCTTTCCCTCGGCTGAGGTAAAATCGTGTGCTTTCTCTCCCAGGAGATCCCACCCACCCGGGGTAAGAACGACCGGTAACGGCCGGGAAACCAGGTAAGAACGGCCGGGGCCCTTACACGCATCGAGGGAAGGGGTCCCTCAATGCGTGTAAGGGCCCCGGCCGTTCTTGCTCTATGCGGAGAAACATAGTGAGAAAAGAGGCCCAGCCAGGCTTGGCTCATTCCCAGGTTTGCAAGTGTCGCCTAGTTCGCCACGTTGCATTTGCACGCCTTTGTACCCGTATGTCCGGGGGGTGGGGTATGCAAATACTGTCTGCCAACTTCTCATTGACCTTTTTTCATAGATCAGAGGCATATTCGGCACTCGAGAGACCCCAAGTGTCGCTTCTTTGACACAACGTCTCATTCCAGGGAACTGAGGTTACATACGTAACCTAGATGATAAACTGAATTTCCAGTCAATAGTTCTTGACAACTAACACAGTAATAAGCCTCAAGAGGCTGAGTGTAACAGCGATTTTAGGACTGTGTTGCAATCATGTATGTCACAAGACTTGAGATCCTGTATTGTTATATTTTTTATTTGTTTTTCTTTATGCATATAGTTTCCTACAGTTTAATTAATAAGGAATGATGTCTCTAAATAAGCAAAAAAAAAAAACCTGAAACTGACTTTTCTCAGTGTGGTCAGAGCCACTGTTAGGATGAAGTGAACCAGGCGAGAGACAATAAAACTGATCCCACAAATGCACTCTTTTATGCCGACTCACTGACATGCCCAATCTCGCTTCGGACATACACTCACCTAAAGGATTATTAGGAACACTATACTAATACTGTGTTTGACACCCTTTCGCCTTCAGAACTGCCTTAATTCTACGTGGCATTGATTCAACAAGGTGCTGAAAGCATTCTTTAGAAATGTTGGCCCATATTGATAGGATAGCATCTTGCAGTTGATGGAGATTTGTGGGATGCATATCCAGGGCACGAAGCTCCCGTTCCACCACATCCCAATATGCTCTATTGGGTTGAGATCTGGTGACTGTGGGGGCCATTTTAGTACAGTGAACTCATTGTCATGTTCAAGAAACAATTTGAAATGATTCGAGCTTTGTGACATGGTGCATTATCATGCTGGAATTAGCCATCAGAGGATGGGTACATGGTGGCCATAAAGGGATGGACATGGTCAGAAACAATGCTCAGGTAGGCCGTGGCATTTAAACGATGCCCAATTGGCACTAAGGGGCCTAAAGTGTGCCAAGAAAACATCCCCCACACCATTACACCACCACCACCAGCCTGCACAGTGGTAACAAGGCATGATGCATCCATGTTCTCATTCTGTTTACGCCAAATTCTGACTCTACCATCTTAATGTCTCAACAGAAATCGAGACTCATCAGACCAGGCAACATTTTTCCAGTCTTCAACTGTCCAATTTTTGTGAGCTCTTGCAAATTGTAGCCTCTTTTTCCTATTTGTAGTGGAGATGAGTGGTACCCGGTGGGGTCTTCTGCTGTTGTAGCCCATCCGCCTCAAGGTTGTGCGTGTTGTGGCTTCACAAATGCTTTGCTGCATACCTCGGTTGTAACGAGTGGTTATTTCAGTCAAAGTTGCTCTTCTATCAGCTTGAATCAGTCGGCCCATTCTCCACTGACCTCTAGCATCAACAAGGCATTTTCGCCCACAGGACTGCCGCATACTGGATGTTTTTCCCTTTTCACACCATTCTTTGTAAACCCTAGAAATGGTTGTGCGTGAAAATCCCAGTAACTGAGCAGATTGTGAAATACTCAGACCGGCCCGTCTGGCACCAACAACCATGCCACGCTCAAAATTGCTTAAATCACCTTTCTTTCCCATTCTGACATTCAGTTTGGAGTTCAGGAGATTGTCTTGACCAGGACCACACCCCTAAATGCATTGAAGCAACTGCCATGTGATTGGTTGATTAGATAATTGCATTAATGAGAAATTGAACTGGTGTTCCTAATAATCCTTTAGGTGAGTGTATTTGGAACGGCTCAACAACAATTAATTTCTCCTGTGGCTCAACTGGTAAAGCAGTTGCATGGGAGACTACAGTTCAATCCCCAATCTAACGAAGAAGTAATCACTTTGTATAAACAATCACAAGCAAGATAAGGAGGTTGCATTTTTGTCCTTAACATTGCATTTTGTCTCTACTAATGGTTAGGATTAGATTGGGGTTTTGGTTGGGGGTTGATTAGGGGACTTTCACACTTGGCTCAATTGCTTGGACCGAACCCAAGTTCGCCCCCTGCCACCACTGGTCATTTTTTGGGTCCGAACCACGGCTCGATGACGTCATCAACGTGAGTACAAGCGGCAGATGTTTACCATTGTATCTACTCTAGGTAACATCTTGAGAAGATGTCATGTTAAGTGAAGTTTTAAAGTTTGTCTTTTTGGATTTACCACGGAACTTGCCATGCACAGAACAACACTATTGTTTGTCTCCTGCAGATGCATTGAATGTGCAATTATGTGATGAATATTACCGTTTGTCTGCCGCGAGCCCACAGTTGTGTTGGAAGAGATGTGAAGAATGTGAGCTGCTCTGTGAAGGCAGTGTATTTGCACACAAGCAGGTTGGAGAAATGCATTATACCATATTAATTACGCAAATTAACATCATCACAAGCAGTTCACTTCCACGATTTGGTATGATTGTGTTCATATCAATAGTGAACCACACTAGAGTTTACATCGACCGTACTCCAGACCACCTTTTCAAGTGGACCCGGGTGCGGTTTGCAGGTGTGGACCCGAGTTTGGAAAATAGCGTTCATATCATCCAAACGAACCGAACTTTGATGTCAATCAACCCTGGGTGCACACCAAAAGTGCTAGTGTGAAAGTACCCTAAATAAAATAGGCATTTCTCTTCACTATTTTACACCCTGTTCAGCTGAAAACATTTTTAAACTGGCTTCTGGTGACCTCTCCTGGACATAAATGGATGTCACACTTGTTTACATGGTCTGAAAAACGTACTGATTTAGCCTCTGGGGGCAGTGTTTTCAAATTCGGATTTCAAATAATAATAATAATAATTCAAATAAAGAAAAATCGACACACACACACACACACACACACACACACACACTTGCCGATTTTTATGTGATTTTTATGTTTTAATTCAACATATTGACAAAAAAATAGGTTGCATGATAACAATGCACTAACAATGTTTATTTTTGTATTTTTTTGTATCTAGAAATAATTGCTGTAAATAGTCCAGTCATAGTATGTTGTGGATGTCCCTGCTGAACATCTGTACAATGAACTTTACGGGTTAATTTGCTCTCTCAAAAACATCTTATATTTGTGATATTAATCACAATATCCACAACATACACTTCTATTACTATTTACATCTGAATGAAAACAATGAACAGCTGAACTTTAACTAAATTATGCGCTAGTCAGAATGAGTAACTTGTGTTGTGAATACACCGTTTCCTTAAAAACACGCTACACGTAACACAATATCCTAAAGTATCTTAACGTGAAGAATTTGCAAGCGTCACTTCTAAAAGTAGCTCATACTTCAGTAGATTCCTTATATGAGATTACTACTGGAGCTCAGCTTTTCACAGTAATCTTTTATGTGCTTGATACATGTTTAAATAACTGTGCATAGTTTATACATTATTAACAATATTTTAATAGTCCATAAAAGTTGGTAGTCTGTTCCAGTTTGATTAATGTTTTTGACATTTTGCACATATGCACATATTCTAAATACCATTTTAGTAGAACTGACTAAAATGAATAAACTGAACATGATGAAAAATTTACAGAATTTAAAAGACAGTTTTGTCAAAAGACAAAATAAAAAATAAAAACAATTGTGAAAATGAACACTGCTGGGAATACAACTTTGTAGGCCCCACTTCCAACCCCTGCTGCCCCGAGTGCCAGACCCCTTGTCCAACTTGTAATGACATGGCTAAATAATATTAGGAAACACGTGTTTTAGAAGGCTAACATTAGTGGTACCCTCATTATATTTTCGCTAAAGGCACAGCATCCTTTGGCAATCTTGGTCCATGAAGCTTTATAGGCCCCTGAGTCTGAGGCCTATGACCCAGTCCATAATCCAGCCATGGTTGGACCTCAGATTCAACTTACTCTAAATTTAGATTGTAGATGATGTAGCCACTTTTATTAAAGGTTCGTTCAAGTATGTAACATGCGTTCACATTTGTTTAATCAGATTTCCTTGTCTTCTTGTGAGTGCACTCAAAAGACCAGAGGGAAGGGAATCTCTGGCCCTTCCAGTAGGGCCTTTCAGGTTAAAGGTTCTCAGAGGAACCATAGCTTTTATTGAGAGCCTCATCTTGATGATGTATGATTCCGCTCTGAACTAAACACTCTTAAAAGTCAAGGGGAAAGCAACATCACCCTTGAGGGATGCCCCACACAGCACTAAGATGCTCTTCTTGAATTGAGAAATCTAAGTATCTTATAGGACAGCTGTTTTAACTTACTTGCCCTTAGAAACTCATTATTGCTTGAGAAACTCAGGAATTTGGACAGTAGGTCAAATAGTCACAACAGTTTTCCTTTGTGTCACTTGACGTCAGGTAATGTTAACACTGTGGCTTCATTAGTCCTGGTTCCTGCCAATACTTGCTTTACAATTAGCAGTTAAGAGGATATAGAGCCATTGCTGTTAGCATACATACTCCTGTAGCTATGACTCCATGTAATCCATATAAATCCTAATAATCCACGTGTTTTGCATGTAGTCAATAGTGCAACCATATTACATTGAAGTGTGCTTTAGCATCATATGGCTCATTTTTAGCTGAGACTAACTAATTTGCATTCAGGTTTTCATTTATTTTTTAAGACTTAAAGATCCAGTGGGTCACTTTAGTGCAAACAGGTTTGGAGTGAGTTTGAGGCTTTTGTAAGGTTAATGGTGTATCGAGTTACAAATCAACAAAACCGACCTCCCTACTCAAAATGTTAAACTTAAACAAGGCTTTGGGTTTACCAAGAGGAATACTTGGTGTGCAAGAGATGAAGCACATTAATTTATTTTGAGCTCTAAATTCTTTTTAGCCCTGTGTAACTTTATAATGACTTAACTAAACAAATGAATGACAATGTAATCAATGCAGAAGGTGAACCTGTTAATGTGTCTAAATATTAGGATTTATATTTCGTCATAAAATTTGATTAAATTATTTTGGAATGGTTCAGTATTATTTTCCATAATAATTTTAGGGGTTGCAGAAGGTTTGGTACATGTGCAACAGCAAACGTAAATAGCCAAAAAAACAATACTAATGTTAGATTTATTATTGAGCCATTATGAAAAGGATGATAACATCATGTCTGGCATTATGCAAACTAACAGACGGTAAGTACACAGTTGAATATGGTAAATATATTTGAATATAATAACAGAGGAACTTTATTTAAACAATAATTGAAATATAAAGAAAAACATATTTTTACATCAAGCAGGGTCCCAGATATAATATGCCTATAACACGTGTTATGCACAATTATCACGAGTAAAGGCGCACTACTGTACCTTTTCATGTCTATTCTCCAAATATTCTAACATGCATAATATATCAGAATTGGGGAAGCAAAGAACAACAATAATCTTATTTTGGTCATATGGGAGCACACAATTATGAAATCGAACTCAGCTGCATAAACTTGCTTAATTTAAAGTGAACGCTTTTTTTCCTCATTCTCACACTCAGTGTCTGTTGCGAGAGCGCACGTGTAAATTTAGAAGATTTCTGTTACACACTGGGTATTGTTATAGTCGTTACAATCTATTAGTAAATACCGTAATTGATGCATCGAAGATTCAGCTATAGATAACATAGATAGATAACATACTATTATTAATCTTCAAAAAGGTATTTTATTTGGGTGTGCATTGTGCAAGCAGACGTTTTGGGTGGCACACTAAACCTAACCAATAGTGCAATATGCTATAGTACAAGTGTTTATATGTCATAAAATAGCATTGTTTGAGGAACAGATTGAAAAGTGTTTATGAACTGATAATATGCCATTTTACTCATGATTTTTGTGAAAATTGTGTTCATTTCAACCGGAAACTGTTGCAATATGTACAACAAGAATATTTTTTTTTTATATCCAGTAGTAACGTGATTCTATGAGACCAGATTGGATTCTGCACATTTAAATGGGATAGGAGAAAGTATTTAAACATCCAAAAAGTGACACATATGAACTACAGGGGCTAATTTTCTTGCAACAGATGACTTGGTCATAATACATTTATTATGTTTAAAGCTGCACCATGAGGGTTGTTAGAACTTACTCATGTGCAATGGTTTATATAAATGTGCCAGTAGGTGTGATTTCTTTAAAGTTCCATATACTGCAAATGCTGATATTATTTGAATTACAGTGCCATGTTGTTATTTAAATGTAAGAATCCATTGTGGGGTTTGAACTGAACTTGAGTTATTCCTCAGTGTGTTTGCTCAAGATATCTCTCAAAACCCCTTGAATGTGCTCATTCAGAAAGATTTATCTAATACTGATACCAGTACAAAGCAAACATGGCATATTTTGTGTGGGACGCTTTACGGCTGATAAGATTTCCAGACATCTTGATTTAATTCAGAGCACTTTTTGAAAGAACAACATCTTGACAAATGTTATCACCATCTGTGAGATTTTATTTTTCCTTTTTTTTGGGGGGGGGGGGGGGGGGGGGGGGGTGTTGAGAGTTTGAGTGGCCAATTTGTGATGATAAAATCATATAATAACTACTCTCAGGACAGTGATATCTGGCCCCACAGCATGATGATAATGAGACATTAATCACATCCGAGTCATGGTATATTTGGAGAATATATCATGTGAAAAGTCACTCTGTAATCCGCTGTTACAGTATCATGCCCCTCGCTGTAACTCTGATTTACCCATGCTAAGACGACTCCTGCTAACTAATAAGCAGTGATGCATCGTTTTTCACAAGGGCAGTGCATTTATCTTTATCTTATTTTCTTAGTGCTGAGCTATGCTTGATAAGATTCCTGCTATCTAATTGTGCAAATAACTCACAGTTTAGCACCCATGACTAGTTGTTCTGGGCTGGAGGCAGGGAACAGAGAAGAAATTATAAATCATTCCCGCTAGCATGACTTTTGCAGCCCTGTATGACAAGCCACTGAAATGAATTGCAATAAATCCAAACAGTGTTTGGAAATGGTGGAAATTTACATGCTCTTTATCAGACATCATATTTAATCTCAAATAAATGCAAAAATTATTTTTGCATAAAGAAAATTAAAAGATTACATTTAGGACCTTTTTAAAGACACTTTAGAGTAAATTTTATCCCCCATTTCTGATAACCATAATGTGTCCAGGCATTTTACTTTTACTTTTCCCATTGTTTTCAGTTATAACTCTCATTACTGTAACATTATTTTAAAATTAAGTTTTAAATTAAAATAAGCAAAAAATTAAGGGAGACTGCTATTGATGTATAAATACTTCACAAATTAAATAATATTTAAAAATTTCACATTGCTACAATGAGAGAATTTGGGGGGTAAAATGTCTGTATCTTTCTCAAAAATAATCTCACAGTGTAAAAAATCTTAATGACCGTAAAAGTATGCCTCATTTTTCTGATTTTTAAGTAAAATAGGACCAGGACATATTCTTAACAGGTTTCATGGGAATCACCCAAAAAGTTTTATTTACCTCAACGTTTGTACAGTAATAGCGATGAACCTTATTTATTTTTTTGTAAAGTTAAATATTCCAAATGAAACTAAAGTGTCAGTGACATATATCTTTGTGTAGTGTGTAACAAATGCTCTGCTCTACAGTGTAAGCACTATAAGTGTTCTGCCCTGCAATAAGGGTAGGCCCTAGTGACGTAGTGAAGTAAGTTCACTACAGGACAGTTGAACATGAGCAGTGTGTTGTTCAATTATATTGGCCTGTAATACACAGATTTTCATTATCTGATATAGAGCTCAACAGTCTGGTTCCAGAAGTAAAAATACAATTTTCTCTATAGGTGAATTTGATTTAAAAAATAACTTCATATCCTTTAAAGACAGACGTATCTTGAGCTCTGTGGTTGCTAACCGGTATGCCTCTGTTTCCCGTACAACAACGTAACTCACTGCTTAACCACCGTAATATGAAGC
Source organism: Moxostoma hubbsi (assembly GCA_032164185.1). Taxonomy (NCBI): domain Eukaryota; kingdom Metazoa; phylum Chordata; class Actinopteri; order Cypriniformes; family Catostomidae; genus Moxostoma; species Moxostoma hubbsi. The sequence goes on from JAVLUX010000039.1 coordinate 33,100,241, forward strand.
ATTGTTGGAGAAATTAACTAGTTTCCTGTTTCCTGAAACTGTACAATGTCACAAAATCATCGTTTGAAGCACTTTAGTTTAACAGTATAGAGCTGTCGTTAATGATGTAATGCAGGGTGCGGATTAATAACTTCAGTGAATATAAAAATGTAATAGCTAATTTTTTCATTCACCAGAAAGACGTTTAATGCAAGAAAGCAGTTGAAGACAAGAAAGTGGCATGCAATGCATCAGAAACATTACGCTGCAATAGTGGGGTTTCGCTCTACATCAGACTTCGGTGTTCTCACCACGTTCTAGAGCACAAACATATATGATAAAACTCTTTTTCTTAACAGCTTTAATCCCTTAAACTTCTGCATTTGCGTTTATGTGACGTTTCAGAATGCCACTTTCTGCAGAACCCCTGAATAAGTTGTTTTCTTAAATGCATGTAAACAGCATGAAAGGTATTTATCACAAATGAAAGATTTAGAAGCCTCAGCTATGTCAAACAATATCCACACAGCAAACTAATAAGGAACTACAGTATGCTTATAGTTCCAACAACTGTATGAGGCTGCTTGCAAAGGTTCAGTGGAACTATGGTTTCAGAAAACACAAAATGTTGAACTATGTTGGTAATGATGAAACTGTTTCTGCCTACCTTTTGAAACAGTCTTCACATCATTAGTGCACCTATGATGCCTAAAGACTGAATGCCTGCATGTTCTTGTACTGTTTTCATTCATCAAAAGAGATTTGCAAAAACTAAATAACTCAAGATGTTTAATAGCTCTAAGGAAATTCCATGGTGGTTGTTTTTTAATTTCATAAACATTTTGAAAATATAATTACTGTCCTATTGCCAACAACGTATCCCTTATTATGGAACATCTTTAAGATAAAGCAAAAATGTCTTCTTAAAGACTTAAACTGCCTAAGAACACATTGGCTCTCTGTAGGAGGCACAACTCCTCCAATTATCAGCTACATTGCCTAACTATTAAACTGTGCAATTAAGTGCCAATTGTCTCATTATAACAGCAGGTAGCTATTACCTCCCTATACCAAGCTTTTAGTGTTCTGGTGTGGTCCAGGAAGGTGGCAAAAACCTCCCATGGTAAAAATGACATGAATTATTAAGGGGATACTGATGGAAAGGAAAGAGCAACCTGTAAGTTCGCATAGCACATCAGCTATCAAAGCTTTTTAAGTGTCGGCGTGGTGTTGAATAATTCATTTTCACCTTCTCTCTAATGCCTCCATAGTTTCCTCATGTTTTATGTTTCCTAGATGCCCCCCCCCCCCCCCCATTTATGCTAATTGTACCGATTAGCATAGCAGAATGCCTAATGGGAAGTCATTTGAGATGCCTCTCTTGATTTGACGTTGAAAATTTGCATCTCTCCAAACTTATGAGCATGTTTTGGCGCAGTGCTGTGGGAACTTGCCCTCGGCTGGTTACACACTCACACTCGCAAACTACATATTAGCAAACCGATGTTTAACCAGACAAACACGCGACCTGTTAAAATCCTGCATTGGGAATGTTGTAGTTCAATGAAATAATACAACCTTTGTTCTTTGCATTTGGCTTGTCTCTCCCCGCATTTGCATCAATTAATCCTTGGGCAGAGCAATTCATAATATTTGACTGCTGCAATTACTGTGATATGGAACACACACTCTCAGAAAAAAATTACAAAACTGTACCTTTTAGGGTACAATCAAATCAAATCACTTTATTGTCACACTACTATGTACACAAGTGCAACAGTAGGTGAAAGTCTTGTAGAGCAACATAGCAGTCATGACAGTGGCGAGACATATACCAATTTACAATAAACTTCTCGGTTACGTATGTAACCTCCGTTCCCTGATGGAGGGAACAAGACGTCGTGTAGGAGAAGCAACAATAGGGGTCCACTTCAAATCACGCCATGTGCTGAGCCGTGTACGTGTACTGCTGACACAGAAGCGGGCAGGTGTTTCACGTGCACAAGCGACCAACTGTGTTTCAGACTGCACGTACCCTTCCCCAATGCCCCAAAAAAGTCGTCGGAATCCTTTTGTTACCCTAGGGGGGAACAAGGTGACGCTTCCAACTTGGGAACAGGCCAAGCCTGACTGGGACTCTTTTCTCTCTATGTTTTCTCGGCATAGAGCAAGAGCAGCCGGGGCCCTTACCGCATCATGGGAAGGGGATCTTACCCGAATTCCGGAGGCCACAACTGCCCAAAATGGGAGGTAAAGGTGGCGAAAATACATCACTTGGCCTCTTTGGTCACATGTAGGAAAGAATGGCGCAGTGGTAGATCCAACCTCGAGGAGGGGGAAGTTGCTACAACACGGGGGGTTCCGAGAGATGGGGGGCGTCTGCTTCCTGCAGTGTGCTCGACGCAGAGGCTGAGAGCTGGGCCCGGGTTGAGGCGAAGCAGATTTCTTAGCTGCAGGGGGACGCCCTCGGCGAGCAGACGGGGCAGTGCCCGTGGCGGCAGGTTTGCGGCGGGGCAGGATGTGTGAGAAGCCTCCGTCTGCTTTTTCACCACGGAGAACTGCTGGGCGATGTCCTCGACGGTGTCGCAAAAGAGGCCAAACTGGGAGACGGGCGTTGAGGAAACGAACTTTGTTCGACCAGGTTGAGACACAGATGACGTTCCTGGACCACAAGGGTGGCCATCGCCTTCCCGAGTGCCTGCGCGGTGACCTTCGTGGCTCTGAGGGCGAGTTCGGTCGCTGAGCGCAGTTCCTGCAGCATATCGGGGGTCAGGGTTACCCTCGTGCAGATCTCTGAGCGCCTTGGCCTGGTGGACTTGCAGGATGGCCACAGGATGGTCCCGCGGCGTTGTAGGCTATGGTGTTAAATGAGGATGTCGTCCTACAGGCCTTGGAAGGCAGTATAGGGAGCCTGCACCAGGTGGTTGGGTTTCCGGGGCATAGATGGAGCACAACAGTCCTATCCACCTGGGGAATCACCGTATACTCGTGGGCCACTCCACCGACGAGGGTAGCGAGAGCGGACGAGCAGGGCTTTTAACGAATGGAAAGCGGGGCTCTCCACAAAGACGTCAGCTCGTCCTGCACCTCCGGGAAAAACGGGACCGGGGGGGGCAAGGCTGTGCGCCCAGGAACCAGTCATCCAACCGTGATGGGTGTGGGGAGGACGGAGGGTTCCAATCCAACCCCACACTGACGGCGGCCCGGGCAAGCATGTCGGACATCTGCGCATCAGCCTCAACCTGGGCGTGCTGGTCCGAAGGCAGCAGCCCAGGGAAGGCGTCAGTGTCAGACCGGCCCAGAGGCGAGTCGCCATTACCTCGAGGACGGACGGGGGTCAACAAGCGTGTCGGGGGGCGGGTGGTCCGAGGGGGCGTACCCGGTGGAGCTGCACCTGCTGCCCTCCCCAAATCTCCTCCATCACCAGCCGCATCGTCCTCAATCCTGTGGGAAGAAGGAGCGAAACGGGGGGCGGCTGGAGTGGCGTGCTTTCTATAGAAAGCCAGCCGCGACCGCAACGTTGCCATGGTCATGCTCTCGCAGTGAGAGCATGAACCATCCACAAACGCTGCCTCGGTGTGATCGGTGCCCAGACACACGAGACAACGCCTGTGGCCGTCTGAAGCGGAGAGCACACTACCGCATCCAGGAACTACACGGGCGGAATGGCATCTTTAAAAAGACGCGTCCTGAAAAGGACATTCAACGCCGCTGTGTATTGCTCTTTTAGAGAATTAAACTCTTTACAGAGAAAATTGCTCTTTATGAGGAAAACTCTTTCAAACATATTTACGCAACACAATTTACATATCAAATTTACATATACTTACACAACCCAATACTAATATACAATGTAAACTAAACAATACATACAATATAGAATACACATAAAATAAAAATAAAAAAATAAGAGTGTTCTGTATAGGGCTTAATCATATGTCATTTTATTGAACTGTCCTTGATTTGAGTATTTGATTCAACTGTGACATTTAGGGGTGAAAGATGTTAATGCACTTGTTTTTAGAACTGAAACAGGAAGTCTGTTAAAAAAGTTCTCTGTCTGTGTTCTGGTGCTCATCGTCATTTTCAACGGTCCAATCCTTGGCGTAGATACGACCGTAAGTTATAATTGTTGTGCTTAAACAAGTGTAGCGCTCTTATGTACAAGTTTACTTGAAAGCTGAATAGTTAAAGGTTCATTCATTTAGTAAAAGGTTCATTGATCGATGGTCTGTTAAGAAAGTTTAGACTAGCTAATGTGTAGCATTTCTGAGAAGGTTATGTAATCTTTTCTTTATGCATATGCATATTGTTAAATGCAAATCAATGTAATTAATGACAGGTTGTTTGTTCAGTTATTCAAATGTGTACATGAATGTACGTGAATGTGAAAATATCTAAGTTTGTGAATTACTCTGTAATTTGTGTTTTTTTTTGTTTCTTTCAGTTTTACAAGAAAAGATATATTGAAGTGGAGTGCATTAAAGTCTGCATTGCATCAATACAAAGAAAGACGTGTCACGAAGCTTCATTCTTGTTAACTATCTGTCATAGCTTTGTAAAGAACACAACTGCCAGGACAGAATAAAGAGTATACAAAAATGTATATGCAGTAGTTATATTGTGGAGAATATATTTGACAGTCCGGTGTCATAAGATGAAGATTAATAAAGTGCAGTGCTGATTGTTGATCATGAGAGATCAAGTGTTCAAAAGTCTGATTGCTTGGGGGAAGAAGCTGTCATTTAGTCGGCTGGTGCGGGTCCTGATGCTGCGATACCACCTGCCTGATGCAAGCAGTGAGAGCAGACCATGATTCGGGTCTCTGATGATCCTCCAAGCTTTTTTCACACACCGCCTGTTATATATGTCCTGGAGGGAGGGAAGCTCACCTCCAGTGATGTTTCTGGCTGTTCTTACCACACTTTGCAGGTCTTTGCAGTTGTGGGCAGCACTATTGCTGTACCAGGCGGTGATGCAGCCAGTCAGGATGCTCTCTACAGTACTAGACTCGGGTAGAACCGTCTCAGGAAGAAGAGGTGCTGGTGAGCCTTCTTCACAACGGCCTTAGTGTGGACGGACCATGTGAGTTCCTCAGTAATGTGGACACAGAGGAACTTGAAACTGCTGACTCTCTCCACCGGTGCTCCATTAATGGTGATGGGGCTGTGCTATCTGTCTTTCCTCCTGAAGTCCACTACAAGCTCCTTGGTCTTACTGACATTGAGGGAGAGGTTGTGCTCCTGACACCAGCATGGCAGAGTGTGCACCTCCTCTCTGTAGGCTGTTTCTTCATTGTCAGTGATCAGACCTACCACCGTCGTATCGTCAGCAAACTTAATGATGGCATTGGAGCTATGTGTTGCCACACAGTCATGTGTGTACAGGGAATACAGGAGTGGGCTGAGAACACAGCCTGACGTCTGCCTGGCAGGAAATCCAGGATCCAGCTGCACAGCGAGCTGTTTAAGCCCAGAGCCCGGAGTTCCCCGTCTGTCGCTCACTTCGACGTCGTGTCGAAGAAGCGACACTAGGGGTCTCTCTTGAGCACCGAAAGATGCCTCTGATCTATGAAAAAAGGCCAATGAGAGTTGGTGAACAGTATTTGCATACCCCGCCTCCAGATACGGATATAAAGGCGAGGGAAATACGCCTGTTCATTCAGTAATTTTATTCAGAGCCGATGGTCGTGTGTATGCAGTCAGCTGCGAATGACACAAACTGATCCTGCTTCTGATCCTCTGATGCTCTGCTTTGCTGTTGGATTTACGGCACACTTCAGCGGCTTTTCTCTTCACTGCCGGCGTGCAGTTTGCCCCTGGGTGTTTCGACAGCGCAGAGTTAAAAGAGTTGAAAGAGTGATTTTCTCTGTAAAAGAGTTTATTTCTCTGAAAGAGCATTACACAACGGCGTTGAACGTCCTTTTCAGGACGCGTCTTTATAAAGATGTCATTTCCGCCCCTGTGTAGTTTCTGGATGCGGTGATTTCTCCCCACCTCTCTCGGTCATAAAAAGCTGTCTTGCATGCCTGGGCTGCGATCACACACAGGTAGCGTTTTATGAATGGTTCATGTTCTCAGTGCGAGAACACAGCCATGGCAACATTGCGGTCGTGTGGCTTTCTTTTGTAATGAGAGAAAGCCGCTTCAGCCGCCCCCCGCGCCTCGCCTCCTTCCTATGGGATTGACGCAGGCGCCACGGGCGATGAACACGATTTGGGGACAATAACGGGCTCTGTTCGCCGGGTAAACCCCCTCGAACCTCCCGCCTCCCCGGCATGCTTGTTTGCTTCCGTCTGAGCCCGGGATGAGCATTCTCTCCAATGGTTCATCTTAGTGCGAGAACATGGCCGTTATAGCATTGCGATTGCACGGCTTTCTTTTGTAATGAGAGAAAGCCACTTCAGCCGCCCCCCGCGCTCCGCCTTCTTCCTACAGGATCGGCGCAGGCGCCGCGGGCGATGAAGGTGATTTGGGGAATATGACGGGCTCTGTTCGCCGGGTAAACCCCCTCGAACCGCCTGCCTCCCCGGCACGCTTGCTTGCTTCAGAATTGGATGACATCACCGCTGCATCGGAGAGGGTTACTGCAGCATCGATGCTGATCACTCACCTGGGCCGCCACCTTCGGGTCTGCCGCCCAGCCTGAGCCTGACGCACGGAGATCCGCTATGTTTTCCCGGGCTACTTGATCGGTCCTGTGGGCAGGTGCGCCGCTCACAGCCACGCCCCCCCCCCCCCCGTTCCTTTCTTCTCGGACGTGCATGACGAGTTGAGCAAAGCCAAGGCTTCTTCGCTCCTCCGCTCTCACTACCCTCGCGGTGGAACGGTCCCAGACCGCTTCCACTCTGCACACCACGTCCCTTCCTGCAACCAACACCAGGCCAAGGCACTTCAAACTTGCACCATGTGTAGTCCTGTTCTTGATGTGCTGCAGGAACTGCGCTGGATGACCAACTGCGCCCCCGGGCCACGGAGGTCAGAAGCGCCGGCACTCGAACAGGCGATGGCCACCCCTTGTGGTCCAGAAACGCATCTGTGGACTGGACCTGGTCGAAATACGGGAGGTAGACAAGGCACACCTTCTCCCACACCCCCGTCTCCCAGCTCCGTCCATTCGGTGCCACCGTTGACGACTCTGCCCAGCAGTACTCAGCGGTGAAGCAGACGGAGGCCACTGCACATCCTGCCCCGCCGCAAGCCTGCCGCCATGGGCCATGCCCCATCTGCTCGCCGAGGGCGTCCTCCTGCGGCTATGAAACACCCTGCTCCGCCTCAACTCGGGCCCAGCTCTCAGCCCCAGCGTCGAGCACTCCGCAGGAAGCAGACGCCCCCATCTCACGGACCCCCTCGAGGACCCGGAAGGCTCCCAGGCTGTCCGTAGACGCTCAACCCAGGGACCAAGATGTTAGCTCCGGAGGTGGTAAGACCGCTCCGTCCCCGGTGGAGGGCCGGGAGGAGAATTTTTTGTCGAATTAGTTTTCACATTCTCATATTCTCTGTAACGAGCTATTTCCTTTTGTCTCTGGGTCACCTGGCCCGCAAATGCTGTTCTCACGGCACTCTGCCACCAGATCTCAGCAGTCCCGGCTTCCTGGACACGGACCACCCGTCTCCAGCCCCATGACTGCCCCCCCGGCCGGCCGGTTCCGACGAGCCTCCTCCTCAGTCGCTAACCCGCCCCCTGCCGGGTGTGCGGAGCAAGGTAAGTGCTTTGAGTCTTTTCTCAGCACCCCAGCTGCGGGTCGCCCTGTTGCTGCCCAACGCTGCCCTACCTGCTCCGCCCCGCTGCGAAGCCCTGCCGGGTACGTCAAATTAATCGTCCCCTTGGTGCCCCTAGCGCAGAGGTTGGACGCGTGGCTTTCACTTCCCAACCCGTCTCGCTGGCTGGCCCGGACCATCCGACTCGGTTACGCAATTCAGTTTGCCAGGCCCCCGCCCCCCTTCATGGGCGTCCGCTTTTCCGCAGTATACGGCAAACATGCCCAGTCACTGCGCACGGAAATCGCGACTCTTCTTGCCAAAGACGCGATAGTGCCTGTCCCTCCATCCGAGATGAAGGAGGGTTTCTACAGCCCTTACCTCATCCTACCCAAGGAAGGCGGCAGCTTACGACCAATCTTGGACTTGCGAGTTTTCAACCAAGCGTTGCACAAACTCCCGTTCAAAATGCTCACGCTTAACCTGCGTCCAACATCTAGATTGGTTCGCAGCGGTAGACCTGAAGGACACGTACTTCCACGTCTCCATCCTGCCCCGACACTGCCCTACCTGCGGTTTGCGTTCAAGGGCCAGGCGTATCAGTACAAAGTCCTCCCCTTCGGCCTGTCTCTGTCCCCTCGCGTCTTCACGAAAGTCGCAAAGGCAGCTCTTGCCCCGCTCCGAGAAGCCGGCATCCACATACTCAACTACCTCGACGACTGGCTCATTCTGGCCCACTCGCGAGAGTTACTATGCACCCACAGAGACCAGGTGCTCAGGCACCTCAGCCGTCTGGGGCTTCAGGTCAACTGGGAAAAGAGCAAGCTCACTCCAGTTCAGAGCATCTCTTTTCTCGGGATGGAGTTAGACTCGGTCTCAATGTCGGCACGTCTCACCAACGAGCGTGCCCAGTCAGTGTTGAACTGCCTCGCCACCTTCAGGCCAGGCACAGCGGTCCCCTTAAAACTTTTCCAGAGGCTCCTGGGGCATATGGCGTCCTCCACGGCGGTCACGCCGCTGGGGTTGATGCATATGAGACCGCTCCAACACTGGCTCCAGACCCGAGTCCCGAGACGAGCATGGCGCCACGGCACGCACCGGGTAACAATCACCCCCGCCTGCCATCAGACATTCAACCCCTGGACAGACCTGTTTCTTACGGGCTGGAGTGCCCCTACAGCAGGTGTCCAGATGCGTCCTGGTCACGACCGACGCCTCCAGATTGGGTTGGGGCGCCGTTTGCAACAGGCACGCAGCCTCAGGCCATTGGAAAGGGGCCCAGCTGCGTTGGCACATCAACTGCCTCGAGTTGTTGACCGTCCTTTTTGCCCTGCGGAAGTTTCTCCCGTTAATTCGGGACGAACATATCCTAGTCAGGTCGGACAGCACCACTGCGGTCGCGTACATAAATCGCCAAGGCAGCGTACGCTCCCGCCACATGTCACAACTCGCCCTTCGTCTCCTCCTTTGGAGCCAGCACCGACTCAAGTCACTGCGTGCCACTCACATCCCCGGCAACCTCAATGTGATAGTGGACGCGCTGTCACGACAACGCTTGCCTGGCAGAGAGTGGAGGCTTCACCCCCACTCGGTTCAGCTGATTTGGGATCGGTTCGGCAAGGCCCAGGTAGACTCCTCTGCCTCCCGAGAGACCTCCCACTGCCCGCTCTGATACGCCCGCTCAGAGGCTCCCCTCGGGGCAGATGCACTGGCACACAGCTGGCCGGTGGGGCTGCGCAAGTACGCATTCCCCCAGTGAGCCTTCTTGCACAGGTGCTGTGCAAGGTCAGGGAGGACGAGGAGCAAGTCACTCTCGTGGCTCTTTACTGGCCCACCCGGGCCTGGTTCTCGGACCTCGTACTCCTCGCGACCCCTGAGGAAAGACCTTCTTTCTCAGGGACGGGGCACGCTCTGGCATCCGCACCCAGACCTCTGGAACCTCCACGTCTGGCCCCTGGACGGGACACAGAAGATCTAGCTGGTCTACCACCCATGGTCGTAGCCATGATCAATCAAGCCAGAGCCCCTTCTACCAGGCACTCTACGCCCTGAAGTGGCGTCTGTTCGTCAATTGGTGTTCTTCCTGGGCAGAAGACCCAGAGAGGTGCGCAGTTAGGTCGGTGCTCCTGTTCCTACAGGAGAGGTTGGAGGGGAGGCTGTCCCCATCCACCTTGAAGGTGTATGTTGCCGCTATCGCAGCCCACCACGACCCAGTAGACGGCAAGTCTCTGGGTAAGCACGACTTAATCGTCAGGTTCCTAAGAGGCGCCCAGAGGTTAAACCCCTCCCGGCCAAACCTGTTCCCCTCCTGGGATCTCTCGGTGGTCCTCGCCGGTCTTAAGAGATCCCCTTTCGAGCCGCTAGAATCAGCTGGACTCAGGGCCCTCTCTCTAAAGACGGCCCTGCTGATCGCGCTCGCCTCCATCAAGAGGGTCAGGGACCTGCAAGCGTTCTCTACTAACGACACTTGCCTGGAGTTCGGTCCGGCAGACACTCATGTGATCCTAAGACCTCGACCGGGCTATGTGCCCAAGGTTCCTACCACGCCCTTTAGAGATCAGGTAGTGAACCTACAAGCGCTGCCCCGGGAGGAGGCAGACCCAGCCCTCTCACTATTGTGTCCGGTACGTGCCTTGCGTGCCTACCTGGACAGCACCCAGAGCTTCAGGTGCTCTGAGCAGCTCTTTGTCTGCTTTGGTGGACAGCAGAAAGGGAACGCTGTCTGCAAACAGAGGTTGTCTCACTGGGTGGTGGAGGCCATTCAGTTGGCCTACCACACCCAGGCCGTGCCACCCCCTTACGGGTTCAAGCCCACTCCACTAGGAGCGTGGCATCCTCATGGGCACTGGCGAGGGGCACCTCCCTAGCAGACATTTGCAGAGCTGCGGGTTGGGCAGCACCTAACACCTTTACGAGATTCTACAATCTCAGGGTTGAGTCAGTCTCGTCCCGTGTTCTCTCAGGTCCGAGCCTGTAGAACTCGGTACACGTCGACGATCTGACCGGGTGAATCGCTTGTTCCAGCGCCGTTTCCCTCTGCCAAGGCAAAACAGTGCGCTTTAGTCCCAGAGGACTTAGGTCCCTGGTTGATTCATCCCTAGCCCTTCGGGCCTGCAGCAGTTCAGCGGAGGAACGCGCTGGTCCAGTCCACTACGAGTACCCCAGGCTACCCCTACTGGAATAGGTGCTCCACAGATCAGGCCTCCTACGGGACTCCTTCTGTGTGTACTTCCGCGGTACGGTCACCTTACGAGCTGACCCGCGTCTCCCTTAGGCAGTCCTTTGCTGCCCTCCGGTTGCCGTGTTGTAGCAACTCCCCCCTCCTCGAGGTTGGATCTACCACCACACCATTCTTCCCACATTTGACCCAAGAGGCCATGTGATGTATTTCGCCACCTTTACCTCCCCTTTCGGGTGGGTGTGGCCTCCGCAGGGTCTTTTACCCCTGAAAGAATAGGAATTCGGGTAAGACCCCCTTCCCTCGATGCGGTAAGGGCCCCGGCTGCTCTTGCTCTATGCCGAGAAAACATAGAGAGAAAAGAGGCCCCAGCCAGGCTTGGCCCGTTCCCTAGTTGGGAGCGTCACCTTGTTCCCCCCTAGGGTAACCAAAAGAATGCTGACGCTTTTTCGGGGCATTGGGGAAGAGTACGTGCAGCCTGAACACAGTTGGTAGCTTGTGCACGTAGAAATACCTGCCCGCTTCTGTGTAAGCAGTACACGTACACGGCTCAGCGCATGGCGAGTTTTGAAGTGGACCCCTAGTGTCGCTTCTTCGACACAACGTTGAAGTGAGCGACAGACGGGGAACGTCTCGGTTACGTATGTAACCTCCGTTCCCTGATGGAGGGAACGAGACGTCGTGTCTTCCCGGCCACGTCACTGAGCCGAGCCGCTGAGGTGCCCGGAACACTCCCGGCTCCTCAGAAAAATCCTGAATGAACGAGCGTATTTCCCTCGCCTTTATATCCGTATCCGGAGGCGGGGTATGCAAATACTGTTCGCCAACTCTCATTGGCCTTTTTTCATAGATCAGAGGCATCTTTCGGCGCTCAAGAGAGACCCCTAGTGTCGCTTCTTCGACACGACGTCTCGTTCCCTCCATCAGGGAACGGAGGTTACAATGGTTGGGGTGCCATGTGAGTGCAACGGGCACGCAGCCGCGGGCCATTGAGAAGGGGCCCCGCTGCGCTGGCACATCAACTGCCTAGAGTTGTTGACTGTATTCTTTGCCCTGCGGAGGTTTCTCAGGTTTCCGCTGGTTCAGGGCAAACACGTCTTGATCAGATCAGGCAGAACGGTGATTTTGGCTTGCTTCGGTACAGGCACAATGGTTGACGTTTTGAAGCATGTGGGGACTACAGACAGGGAGAGGGACAGTTTGAAAATGTCTGTAAAAACACCAGCCACTTGGTTCGTGCACGCTCTGATGACGTGGCCCGGAATGCCGTCTGGACCCGCGGCTTTACGGATGTTCACCCGTTGGAAGGATCTGGATACATCCACAACAGAGTCGGAGAGTGAACCAATCTCTGTAGCGCGAGTGCTTTCACCACGAGGGCGGTGTTGTTGTCCTCGAAACGAGCTTAAAATGTGTTAAGCTCATCCGAGAGAGAGGCAGCGGTGTTCACGGCAGAGTTTTTATTCCCTTTGTAGTCTGTGATGATGTTAATTCCATGCCACATAATTCTAGAGTCGGTGGTGTTGAACTGTCCTTCAATTTTGTGCCTGTACTGGCGTTTGGCTGCACAAATACAGTTACAGAGGGCATAACTGGCTTGTTTACGCTCCTCCGCATTCCCGGAATTAAAAGCGGAGGTCTGCGCATTAATTTCCACGTGAACATCACCGTTAACCCATGGTTTCTGGTTGGGGTAGATCCGTATTGTTTTGGTTGGCACAATGTCCTCTACGCACTTCCTGATGAAACACATTATGCTATCAGCGTAAACCTCGATGCCGTCATCAGAGGCGGACCAGAACATCTCCCAGTCCGCGTGATCAAAACAGTCTTGCAGCGCAGAGTCTGATTGGTCTGACCAGCACTGGATCATTCTGAGGGTGGGTACTTCCCATTTCAGTTTCTGCCTGTAAGCGGGCAGAAGCAGAATGGAAGAGTTGTCTGATTTGCCAAATGGTGGGCGGGGGAGGGTTTTGTAGCCATCCTGGAAAGGAGAAAATCAATGGTCCTAAACCTGGTCCCCTCGTGTGTTGAAGCTGATGTGTTGGTGGTATTTTGGTGCTATTGTTATAAAATTGTCTTTGTTAAAGTCCCCATTGACAATGAACGCGGCCTCAGGGTGCGTGGTTTCCTGCTCACTTTTACTCCCATACAGTTTCATGAGTGCCTGATCTGTATCGGATTGTGGGGGGTTGTACGCAGCTGTGATAATGACCGCTGTGAATTCCCTTGGTAGCCAGAATGGTCGACACAGAATTGTGAGAAATTCCAGATCAGGAGAGAAGAAAGACTTGATAAAATGTACGTTCCTCTGATCACATCATGATTTGTTGATCATAAAACATACACCACCACCTCTGCTTTTACCTGAGAGGTCTTTCACTCTGTCTGCTCGGTGCATGGAGAACCCTGCGGGTTCGATGGACGAGTCTGGAATCTCCGCAGACATCAACTACTATGTTTATTTCAAATTTGTATCTCTGACCTACTGTACATTTATAGATTTTTCTTATTCTTCTGTACAAAACTTTTGTGTTATGGACGGATACCTTAAATTGTGTGGCTTATTGAGGAGAGGTGTGTTATTTCTTTTCTTAGCCCTCTGTAACGCGGGGTTAAGATGGGAAAGGAGGAGGCGAGAACCGGCTTGTCAACGTAAATAATATTTTAATAAAGAACTTAAACAAAAAGCACAAACACACACAACGGACATGTCCGTGATTGATCTCTCTCTCTCAAACCGTCTTCACCGGCCGCCTTCATGCCTCGCGCGCCCCATCAGGCCGATTGGGGACCGGGCGTGCGACATTCCAGCCCGGCCCGGCCCCGCCCCCCTCCACTCCACACTCCTCCCAGCATTACCTCAGGCCGGGGTTCGACCGGCATGATGTACACCCCCCCCCCCCCTCTTTCCCTGGGGAGGGGTGTGCTTTACGAACCGTCGTCACTGGCCGGTTATCCCCACCTTCCTCGGCCTGGGAGGAGACAGGAGGGGAAAACAACAACAAAAAAAACAAAATAGACGAGGGAAAAGGCCAACATGGTGCAAAAGAGCGAGAGAGAGAGAGAGAGAGAGAGAGAAAAAGCTCACTCACCGGTTCTCTGATGTACCATCGCGTGGTCCTCGAACACTCCTCCACACTCTCCGGCGGACGACAGCCGCTCCTCTCCGGGTGAACCGAAGTAAACCTCCGACCCCCAGCAGACAGAACACCCCTCCGCTTTCCTGGCGACGCGTGGGGACATTCCTCCACCCCTGGCAGCGGCCCTACTACTCCGGACGGTCGGGGAATTACTTCCCTCCTCCCCTCGCGGACGGCGGTCTTCCCTCGACCCCTCCACATCTCTGGGGATGGCAGGGCACTCCTCCGCCCGCGGCAGTGGCTCCCTCGCTCCAGGCAGTCAGGGAATCCAGTCCCTACTCGCCCCGCGGACAGCAGCCGTTCCCCACATCCGGGCCACTCCGTCACACGGCAGATGGCAGCGGCGCTCCCCTGGGTGGACGGCAGTGTCGAGGACTCTGCGATGGGCATCCCTCCTCCCTCCTGGGTGTCGGCACCAATGTAACGCGGGGTTAAGATGGGCAAGGAGGAGGCGAGAACCGGCTTGTCAACGTAAATAATATTTTAATAAATATCTTAAACAAAAAGCACAAACACACACAACGGACATGTCTGTGATTGATCTCTCTCTCTCTCGAACTGTCGTTACCGGCCACCTTTATCCCTCGCACGCCCCATTAGGCCGATTGGGGACCGGGCGTGTGACATTCCAGCCCGGCCCTGCCCCCCTCCACTCCACACTCTCATACTTACAAACAAATGTGCACAAAATCCAATAGACTTTTGGTGGTGGTCTCTTTTGACTTGCGCCAACAAGCAGCCATTCAGTAACACCCTAGCAACTTCCTAGCCGCAACCTAGAAACCAGCCAGAACACTCTTGCAACCATACAGAAAAATGCCAGTGTCATATCTCATCACCACAATATCATAGAGTCTTAGGGGTGGGCTCTTTTGACTCGGGGCATTGAACTGTGCCTCTAGGGGTCACTACCATATCTCCACTCAAGAAAATCATAGAGACATGGGGGTGGCTTCTTTTGACCTGAGGCATTGAATTTAGTCCTGTTGTAGGCACCATGGGGCCCCTGCTATATCTCGGCACAGGAATATAATTGATACATGGGAGTTTGACTTGAGGCAATGTACATAGCTCCAACATTCTGGCGCTGAGTGTTGCTATAGTAGGTATTACAGAAAATTGATTGATCCAGTTATTATTAATGCAAATATTTAAATACAAATTCATTTTCATGTACCATATTTGAAAACAAATAGCTGTTACAGTATGTCAAAAGGTTTTAAACCAACATTACATTAGTTACTTTACCCGAACAACATTGTTTCTTTTTAAACCATTGACAGATTACATATTCAAGTGCAAATATCAAGAAAAAACAAAACAAAACAAAAAATTGGTTTGGGCAAAACCAATTTTTTATTTCTGCCTGATTAATTTTATTAATATTTAGTTGCCTATACTGCAACCAGTCACTAGTGGTCTTCCTTTGAAAACTAAGTTTGCACTTACTTCTTTATCATATACAGGAAAGGAAGAGTTTACCCAAAAATTATAATTCTTTTATAATTTACTCACCGTTATGCCCTCTCAAACTCATATGACGTACTTTCTTCTGTGGTACACAAATATTTTGAAGGATGTGTGGTGTGTTTGTGGCAATCTTGAGGCAAATTGTGCTTTGTTGCTGCAGGTTCACCATGACCGGTGAGGAGCTGCAAACATCTGGCAAAAATTTGCAGCAAAAATAATGAGTGGCAAATTTGCGGTAAATTTGTGCCAAATTTGCCAGAACTCTAGATTTTTTGTAAGGAAAATGATTTAAAGACATTCCATTGTTTGCAAGGAAAGCATGTTTAGGTTTAAGTATGTTTCCTGTTGTTGACAAGATTGTTTTTCACTTCGTTATGCTGATTTTATTTTAGGACTCTACTCAGGATTTGAGTGGCAATAAACTCAATTTATGGATCATTTGGTGCAGTACATAGTTACAGAATGTCTTTCTGCTATTATATATTCTTAAAGTAAGAACCCTTTAAAATCGACCAGAAGAAAGTTATGAACTATTAATTTACTCAGTCGCTGCTGTTATAAGCTGGTTACAGTGCTGCTTAAAAGAAGAGTTCACCCCAAAATTATTTACTCACCCTCATGCTGCCTCAAACTCATATTAATTTCTATATTCTGTGGAACACAAACAAATATATTTTGAAGGATGTATAATGTCAATATATTCATACAATGCAAGTCAATGGGGTCAAACACTTTCAAATAGTGAATAAGGACATAAATGTTGTTCTGTTCCTCACCTAAAAATGATCAAATTGCTTTAGAAGACATGGATTAAACCACTAGAGTCGTAAGCCCATTTGCATGTGGAAATGTTCAGTGGTGAATATGTGTCAAGTTTGCATCAAATTTGCCATGAACTGATTTTTGTAGAGGTTTCACTTTGAATATGATGAATTCACATTCTCCAGACCCACATGGAATCTGCACCTACAGAAATCAGCAAAAAGCCTGTAACAGGGGTGAACTGGACAAGGAGGCGGGAACTGGCTGAACAGTCAATGTTTAATGAAAACTTAAAGACACAAACAAATACACATACGGCAGCTGCGTGTGGCTCTCTCTCTCCGGAACTGATGCATCAGTCTCGGCTCTATCCCTCTCCTCGGCTGATTAGCCTGATTGGCCCCACCCTCCAGCCCCCCTGGCCACGCCTGCCGGCAGGCTTTCCCCACCTCTCAAGCCCTTGGAGGGAGACATGGGGAGGGAAAAGTGGATAGGAAAAGAGCGAGGCAGAGTGACAGTGAGAGAGAGAGAGAAAACAAATTGCTTCACTTGGTCCTCGACCACTCCACCCTCTGGCAGATGACAGCCACTCCTCCCCGGGCAGACCGGAGCGAGTCCTCTGACCCCTGGTGGATGGAACGCCTCTCTGTGTTCTGGCAGCCGGTAGTGAGCCCCTCACTCCACCGGAAGTGACTCCACTGCTCCAGGTGGCCGGCAGCGAGCCCCTCCTCCCCTCGCGGATGGTGGCCATTCCTCCATGTCCAGACTGCCGGCACCGACTCCTCCATCCCCCTGCGGACAGTCGCAGCTGCTCCTTTTGGCAGATGGCAGTGGCGAGGACTCCACAACAGTGCCTCCTTCCTGGGTTTCGGAACCAATATAACGGGTAAAAGGAGGAGGCGGGAATCAGCTGAACAGTCAAAATAATGTTTAAAGAAAACTTAAAAAGACACAAACAAATACATACAAGGCAGCTGCGTGTGGCTCTCTCTCTCCCAAACTGCCACATCTGGCTTGGCTTTATCCCTCTCCTCGGTTGATTGTGGGCCGGCTGTGCACACTCTCGGCCTGCCCCCGCCCTCCTCCTTGTCACAGAGCCCCACAAATTTCAGCAGAATTCAAGACCAGTCATTCACAGAGTTCTATACACACGTCACCCCTTGTCATTCCAAACCCTTATGACTTTGTGTCTTCTGTGGAACACAAAAGGAGTCCTTTAGTAAAATGTTCACACAGCTCATTTCCATATAATGAAAGCAGACAGTGGCCAGGGACAAAAAAGCATCATAAAAGCAGTCCTTAAATCCATAAGTCTTCTGATGACATACAATAGCTTTGCATCAAGAAAAAGACCCAAATTAGATTTTTTAGAAATCTAATAATTTAGGATGATTTAGTATTTCAGTACTTATTTTTGTCATTAAGATGTTTGAAATCTGGTATCTGGAATAAAGATGTGGGTTGGGCTCACAGCAGTGCGGTCCATAGGAGCAGAGATTTGGTAGATGGAAAACTGCAAAGATAAAGGAGGAGAAGGGGCATCATGGTACTCCTATGCTAAATAAGGGCTATTGCAGCTGCTGGGGATTTATTCAGTTATGCACAAGTTTGTAGAATTTGTGGTTACAGGAAATACTCCAGTAGCCGCAAGGAATGGCTGGATTGTTTTAGATAATTGCCCAGCGCGTTTAAATCAAGTTTCATTCTTCATTCAATTCAATTGACAACACAACAAATAGCCCAAACTAGTGTTTTAATGGTTCATTGTTCTTTTGTTGCAGACAGATTGCAAGTGTTTGTGGGTGTATGTTGTTTATCACAGCAGATGTGTCTAATTTCCAGTTCTCTGTGGCCTTCTGGAAACAGTTTCCCTGCCTGTTGGCATCAAGTGGAACTAATTGTCTCTGCTGGCCTTAAAATCAATGCTGGTTCCAATGTATTGCAGTTGTCCCCATGAACACACAGTTGTGTATTTTTAATTGTGTTATTGTAGGAGTGGAGTGATTGCATCAGGGTTGGGAGATGGACCTGAACTTTCTCAAGCCCTTTTGGCACAGGATGTGTGCTTGTGTACCCAAAATTTTAAGTCTGGTGCAACTGTTGGCCTTGCTATCCTACATTATTCTTAATGTCTCATTAACTTCTCTTCAGCTTCTTGTTCAAGTTGCATGAGACTCGCAGTTAGGTCTATTGAGTTCACAAGGAGTGACAGTGTGGAACTCTTGATAGTGGCATTTGCTGGTGTAGGCACCAGTTTAGAGATTGGAACAAAGCTCTAACCAGTATTAAACTTAGGAACCTAACACAGCATCACTGCATCATGGCAGCAAGTTCTGCAAAAGACAAGCACTGTTTAGCACTGAAAATAGAAAGCACTGAAAATAGAAAATGTTTAATATTTGCTTCTTTTCAAATATTAGTATTGTGTGGCCATGCAATTCATACATGCTAAATTTTTAACCTTTAGAGATCTAATGTAGCAGAATCGCAATGTTTGTTTAAAGTAATTACTGTAGATAAAATCTAATATTCATGAAATATGGGCAAAATCTAAACATAACAATAGCTGACACACTTAACTCTATCACAACAACAACATATAGTTGAAAAAAATGGCATGTTAACTAGCGGTATGACGTTTTCACGGTATGATAATAGTCACAAAAATTACAACAGTATTACGGTATCAAAGTATTGATGTGCATTGATTATGTTATTTGCAGTTTCATATTTGGTTAGGAAATATGTCTGATAAACACAGATAAATATTTCACTTATAACCAATTCTTGAACTTTATATTGGGTTTCTTCAACGTTAATCCTTTAACTTTTGATCTTGAACATCAGGTAAAAAAAGAGAGAGAGAAAAATCACAAACAGATAAAACAATAAATACAAAAAAGGTTTGCAACATGTACAGTAGTCAGATGATTAGTACTAAAAAATATTTTGTTATTGTTATTTTATGATTTATGAAATTTAATTGTAATCATTTGTAATGATTATTGCCCAGGTTTTCACTTCAGATATGCATTTGTATGCATTCAGTAATTTGTTGCATTTGTGATCTAGTTTAATTCTAAACAATACCTACTGAAAATATAATATTCCTGTGCAGTTTATTTATTGCCATGTTGTCCAATACTGTCTATTTTCTTCTACAGATTCACTGTCAGTTTCATGCATGCATATTTTAAAATATATCCATGCATATCCATGCACTTTGTAAACCCTATTTATTACTATATTTGACAAAAAAAAAAAAAAAAAAAACATATTATTAGTAGTATCAAACACATTGTTGGCCTACTTTTGCAGTGCACTTAGACTAATGAACAAAAATCTGTTTAAATCTATTTGCTGCATTTGTAAATGTGACAGAAAGCATAAACATATCTTTAGCCTACCTAGTCATTACAAATCATGTAAAACTACATTGAATCTGGTGTTTATATGAAATAGGGGTGATAATTTATTATCCTGTATACTGTATTTCCACTTAAATCATCTTTGCAATTTCTGTGGAATGGTGCTCACGGAGAATATGCTTAAGGTTTGAAGTGTTTCCTGCCTAAGCCGATCCTTTACAGACTGGGTAACCATCAACACTAATGGTGCCTCATGGGTCTTTTACATCCCCAAAGTAATCCCAGACAGCGGAATTCAACCGTTAATGCTCGAACATGTCTATATGATGCGCTCGTGCTGCACTTCTGATATGCTTGTGATGTACTTGTGACACTCAAATTGAGTGACAGTCGAATGTAACATGAGGAAGGTGCCATTTAAAGATTTATTTTATCTCACCAAGTTTATATAATGCTGCGTAGATGTTGTAGATTCTGTCTTAATTAAACTGATTTGGGTTTTAGAAAAGTTCTGAAAAAATCTGTCTTTATATTCATGCAATATCGGCAATGAGAAGATTTCAACGGTATGATAACCATCAGTTTTAAAACCGAGGTATATTGTGAAACCGTTGCATCCTTAATATTAACTAAAATAGTTTGCTAAAGTCAAAAGCTAGTTGACAAGATTGCTAACACTTTTGGAACCTGGGGCCTGTACCATGAAACCGGTTTCGGTGGCTAGCCAGGGAAGTTTCCAACCTGGTCTCATAGTGAAAATGTGACTCTATATCCATTTTTGCAACACTTGTTATGCATGTCTTCAAGTACAATTCTCTGCAGTTTACAGGAGAAATGAACACTAGAGGCGCTACAACAACTGTGTGCTTTATTCGCTTTCTCACATATCACGACTTTAATGGCTGATTATGACATATAAACCCTTATTTTTCTCTGTATTACTCAGAACCTGCTATTTTATGATATCAATACACTTTAAGTCAAAAACTGAAAAAAATTGTGACTGTGAGCGGCACCCTGACCCAGGGAACCAATCATCTAGCTGTGGGGGGGGGGGTTCCAGTCCCACCCTGCATTCACGGCATTCCAGGCAGGCATAGCGGACATCTGCGCATCAGGTTCAGACTGGACGAGCAGACCCAGAGGTGTCAGGCTAGTCGAGTCTACTTAATTATTTAGTATACACTTGTTATACTAAATAATTAATGAATAAAACTTTAAATACAGTTTTAAGCTTTTAAAATGAATAAGCCTGTGTGTTCTTGTTGTGGACATACTGTATATTAATTCACTTACGCATTGATATATCAGCTGTTTTATGTTTTTATCACATTCAAAATGAGTTTCCAGCAGTCCTATTGAGCTCTCGCAGCAACTGTCATGTTTCATGCTGTGTAAATGTCTTTCATTTCTTCATAATTGAACAGTGAACCTTTGTGCTGTGTAAATAATTTGCTTTAATTCTTAATGAAAGTGATCTATTTTGTAATATCAATGAGTTTTAATTTTTCATATTTTTAAACAAATCTCTTTGTTTTGCTGTTTAAATGTATTTAAATTCTTTATATTTTCAGAATGATTGAGGTAAATCCCGCCGACTCTCACGAAAAGTTCATTTGAATTGCGCTCTCTCTCTGTGTTTCACGTGATTGGCTGTTCACTGCAAACGTCACACATTCATGTGCATGCACGGATCAAAGCCTGAATTGACAGAGAAAATTGATGAGAATCATGTTGCCAATTAAGCCTGATTGGATTTGTTTGTTTTTGCCAACTCAAACCCAATCTTGGAGCTTTGAGTTTATTCAAAGAGCTTCATAGTGCAGGCCCTTGTTTTCATTGTCATGTTTCAAAAATCATTCCATCCCTCGAAAATATCTTTTATAAATTTTATGCATTTTTCAAAGCATAGTGAAAACACAACTCTGAGCATCAGTGGTTAAACGTTGTCTATATTTACACAATGTACCTATTCAGTAAATCATACATAATCTGCTGTTTTCTATTTCTATTTATTATAACCAGTGTGTGTGTGTGCGCGCGGTGGGGGGGTGGGGTAGTACTGGGGAGAGCGATAAAAAGACGAGGGAGAGAGAGCTACCCATCTGAAAGAGACTGTGTGTGTTTAGCTAAAGAGTGTTATGCTGAAAAGCCCCATTGAGTTTGTTTATTAAAAGTTGAAGCCCAAGTTTCCTGTGTCCTCCTTTCCCTCCCTTCCTCGAAAATGTACACAGTGGCTTAATAAATAAACTATCAAAGGAGAGAAAATATATAGAGTATATGTGCAGTATATATATATATATATATATATATATATATATATATATATATATCAATATCAGTGCTTGGGTGTATGTGGGTTAAAATCGGCCATCGTTCTGTAATATTTTAATAATGATTGGCACATATGGCTTTTGTTGTTTTTTAATTATCAACTAATATATATATATATATATATATATATATATATATATATATATATATATATAAAGAGATGCAGTTGTAAACATAATAAAGCACATATTTAGTAAGCCGACACTTAGATGTAACAGAGTGAATCAATAAACAGCAATTTAGTCCAAATCTTTTCAAGCATGTTATGCAAATCAACACTTGGTGTTCTAGATATTCATGAGGCTGCATTGCTGACATCATTATTATGTTTAGACATAAAGAAGAGCTTTGCATCCATACTATAGTGTTCTATATGTGATTAATCATCTTCTCATTGTATCATTACTCTTTAAGAACCCCATATGCATTCAAACTCACAGATTGTGTAGTGCACTATAGCATATTCTGCTAAGAAATGTGAAGGGCCCTTGTGAACTTTACATTCAGTTGTGTGTGTTTCATTTGGATGTTGATACAAACAGAAATCACACCTAAGATTGGCAAACTAGCTGAGGAATACTGTAGGTGTTGGTAGGATGAATAAATGGATTGTGCAAACAGTTTGGGAGAGATGCTCAATAGTAATGAGGGCAAAAGCTTGGTGGGATTTGAATCACCTTGTGCAGTGCCAAGTGTTTTATGTCTGTCAAACTAGGCCAGAGCATTAGATCTGCTCCTTAAGAACACTCTCTCTCTAGACTAAGATTTTGGGGTTGCTGTTGATTATAGCAAAATGATAATGCAGAGGTTTGAGCCATTAGCATTGCACAAGTGATTTGGTCAAGAAATCTGACACTTGTAATTGTTTCTGTGTTCCCCGTCTGTCGCTCACTTCGACGTCGTGTCGAAGAAGCGACACTAGGGGTCTCTCTTGAGCGCCGAAAGATACCTCTGATCTATGAAAAAAGGCCAATGAGAGTTGGCGAACAGTATTTGCATACCCCGCCTCCGGATACGGATATAAAGGCGAGGGAAATACGCTCATTCATTCAGTAATTTTCTTCGGAGCCGATGGTCGTGTTTATGCTGCCAGCTGCGTGTAACACAACTGATCCTGCTTCTGATCCTCTGACGCTCTGCTGCCGTTGGATTTATGGCGCACTTCAGCTGCTTTTTCTCTTCTCTGCCGGCGTGCAGTTTGCCCCTGAGCACTTCGACAGCGCGGAGTTAAAAGAGTTCTATTTTAAAAGAGTGATTTTCTCTATAAAAGAGTATATTTCTCTGAAAGAGCAATACACAGTGGTGTTGAATGCCCTTTTCAGGGCGCGTCTTTATAAAGATGCCATTCAACCCCTGTGTAGTTCCTGGGTGCGGTAGAGTGCTCTCCGCTTCTGACGGCCACAGGCGCTGTCTCGTGTGTCTGGGCGCCGATCACACCGAGGCAGCGTTTGTGGATTTTTCATGTTCTCACTGCGAGAACATGACCATGGCAACGTTGCTGTCGCGGCTTGCTTTCAATAGAAAGCACGCCACTCCAGCCGCCCCCCGTATCGCTCCATCTTCCCACGGGATTGAGGACGATACGGTTGGCGATGGAGGCGATTTGGGGAGGGCAGCGGGTGCGCTTCCGCCGGGTACGCCCCCTCGGACCACCTGCCCCCCGACACGCTCGTTGACCTCCGTCCAGCCTCGAGGTAATGGCGACTCGCCTCCGGGCCGGTCTGCCTATCCTCTGGAGCTTGAGGCAGATGAGCTCGCCGCTCCTTCGGAGAGCGTGGCATCTGACGCTGACTCCTCCACTGGGCTGCCGCCTTCGGGCCAGCACGCCCAGGCTGAGGCGGATGCACAGATGACTGGATGACTGGTTCCTGGGGTCTGGGCGCCGCTCACAGCCACGCCCCCAACCCCCCCCGGTCCCGTTTTTTCCGGAGGTGCATGACGAGCTGACGTCTTCATGGAGGTCGCCGCTCTCCATTCGTCAAAAGCCCTGCTCGTCCACTCTCGCTACCCTCAACGGCGGAGAGGCCCACGGGTACACGGCGATTCCCCAGGTGGATAGGGCAGTTGCGCTCCATCTTTGTCCCGGTGACCCTACCACCTGGCGCGGGCGCCCTGTACCCCTTCCAAGGCCTGTAGGACTTCATCCTCGTTAAACAAAGCCTACAGCGCCGCGGGACAGCCGCCTCCGCCTTGCACGCCATGGCAATCCTGCAAGTCCACCAGGCCAAGGCGCTCATGGATCTGCACGAGGGTAGCCCTGACCCCGATGTGCTGCAGGAACTGCGCTCAGCGACCGACCTCGCCCTCAGAGCCACGAAGGTCACCGCACAGGCACTCGGGCAAGTGATGGCCACCCTTGTGGTCCAGGAACGTCATCTGTGGCTCAACCTGGTCGAGATGCGTGAAGCCAACAAAGTTAGCTTCCTCGACGCACCTGTCTCCCAGCTTGGCCCCTTTGGCGACACCGTCGAGGACTTCGCCCAGCAGTTCTCCACGGTGAAGAAACAGATGGAGGCCATATCTCACATCCTGCCTCGCCGCAAACCTGCCGCCAAGGCCACGGCCCCATCTGCTCGCCGAGGGCGTCCCCCTGCGGCTAAGAAACCTGCTCCGCCTCAACCCGGGCCCAGCTCTCAGCCCCAGGCGGTCCTGAGACGGACGACCCAGTGACACAGACGTTAGCTCCAGAGGTGGTAAGACCGCTCCGTCCCCCGGTGGAGGGCCGGGAGGAGAATCTTTTGTTTCTAAACAATTTAATTTGCCGCCCCCCCTTAGATGGGGTTGCAGTACCCACATTCTCAATAAAAGAGCTATTTCCTATGTCTCTGGGTCACCTAGCCTGCAAATGCCGTTCTCACGGCACTTTGCCCTTAGATCTCAACAGTCCTGGCTTCCTGGACACGGACCACCCGTCTTCAGCCCCACGACTATCCCCTGGCTGGCCGGTTCCGACGAGTCCAGAGGACGCCTACCAAGGACCTCCTCCTCAGTCACCCCTGCCGGGTGTGTGGAGCAAGGTAAGTGCTTTGAGTCTTTTCTCAGCACCTCAGCCGCGGGTCGCCCCGTCGCCGCCCAACGCTGCCCTACCTGCTCCGCCCCGCTGCGAAGCCCCGCCGGGTACATCCAAATTGATCGTCCCATTGGTGCCCCTAGCGCAGAGGTTGGACGCGTGGCTTTCACTTCCCAACCCATCTCGCTGGCTGGCCCGGACCATCTGACTCGGTTATGCAATTCAGTTTGCCAGGACCCCGCCCCCCTTCATGGGCATCCGCTTTTCCGCAGAACACGGCGAACATGCCCAGTCCCTGCGCGTGGAAATCGCGACTCTTCTGGCCAAAGACGCGATAGAGCCTGTCCCTCCAACCGAGATGAAGGAGGGTTTCTACAGCCCGTACTTCATCGTACCCAAGAAAGGCGGCAGCTTACGCTCAATCTTGGACCTGCGAGTTCTCAACCAAGCGTTGCACAAACTCCCATTCAAAATGCTCACGCAGAAGCAGATCTTAACCTGCGTCCGGCATCTAGATTGGTTCGCAGCGGTAGACCTGAAGGACGCGTACTTCCACGTCTCCATCCTGCCTCGCCACGATGGTCAGGCGTATCAGTACAAAGTCCTCCCCTTCACGAAAGTCGCAGAGGCAGCTCTTGCCCCGCTCCGAGAAGCCGGCATCCGCATACTCAACTACCTCGACGACTGGCTCATATTGGCCCACTCGCGAGAGTTACTATGCGCCCACAGAGACCAGGTGCTCAGGCACCTCAGCCGTTTAGGGCTTCAGAAAAGAGCAAGCTTACTCCAGTTCAGAGCATCTCTTTTCTCAGGATGGAGTTAGACTCGGTCTCAATGTCGGCACGTCTCACCAACGAGCGTGCCCAGTCAGTGTTGAACTG
Organism: Moxostoma hubbsi; assembly: GCA_032164185.1. NCBI lineage: Eukaryota > Metazoa > Chordata > Actinopteri > Cypriniformes > Catostomidae > Moxostoma > Moxostoma hubbsi. The sequence continues at coordinate 33,126,066 of JAVLUX010000039.1, forward strand.
CCTCGCCGCCTTCAGGCCGGGCACAGCGGTCCCTTTAAAACTTTTCCAGAGGCTCCTGGGGCATATGGGTCGCGCCGCTGGGGTTGATGCATATGAGACCGCTCCAACACTGGCTTCAGACCCGAGTCCCGAGATGAGCATGGCGCCACGGCACGCACCGGGTAACAATCACCCCCGCCTGCCGCCAAACATTCAACCCCTGGCCAGACCTCTGTTTCTTACGGGCAGGAGTACCCCTACAGCAGGTGTCCAGACGCGTCCTGGTCACGACCGACGCCTCCAGATCGGGTTGGGGCGCCGTTTGCAATGGGCACGCAGCCTCAGGCCGTTGGAAAGGGGCCCAGCTGCATTGGGACATCAACTGCCTCGAGTTGTTGACCGTCCTTTTGGTCAATGTGACAGCAGACGCGCTGTCACGACAACGCTTGCCCGGCGGAGTGTGGAGGCTTCACCCCCACTCGGTTCAGCTGATTTGGGAACAGTTTGGCAAGGCCCAGGTAGATCTTTTTGCCTCCCGAGAGACCTCCCACTGCCCGCTCTGGTACGCCAGAGGCTCCCCTTGGGGCAGATGCACTGGCACACAGCTGGCCGGTGGGGCTGTGCAAGTACGCATTCCTCCCAGTGAGTCTTCTTGCACAGGTGCTGTGCAAGGTCAGGGAGGATGAGGAGCAAGTCACTCTCCTGGCTCCTTATTGGCCCACCCGGGCCTGGTTCTCGGACCTCGTACTCCTCGCGACAGTCCCTCCCTGGCGAATTCCCCTGAGGAAAGACCTCCTTTCTCATGGACGGGGCACGCTCTGTCATCTGCACCCAGACTTCTGGAACCTCCACGTCTGGCCCCTGGACGGGACGTGGAAGATCTAGCTGGCCTACCACCCATGGTCGTAGCAACGATCAACCAGGCCAGAGCCCCTTCTACCAGGCAACTCTACGCCCTGAAATGGCGTCTGTTCGTGAATGGGTGTTCTTCCCGGGCAGAAGACCCACAGAGGTGCGCAGTTAGGTCGGTGCTCCTGTTTCTACATGAGAGGTTGGAGGGGAGGCTGTCCCCATCCCCTTGAAGGTGTATGTTGCTGCTATCGCAGCCCACCACAACACAGTACACGGCAAGTCTCTGGGTAAGCACGACTTAATCGTCAGGTTCCTAAGAGGGGCCCGGAGGCTAAATCCCTCCCAGCCAAACCTGTTCCCCTCCTGGGATCTCTCGGTGGTCCTCGCCGGTCTTCAGAGATCCGCTTTCGAGCCGCTAGAATCAGCTGGACTCAGGGCTCTCTCTCTAAAGACGGCCCTGCTGATCGCGCTCGCTTCCATCAAGAGGGTCGGGGACCTGCAAGCGTTCTCTACTAACGACACTTGCCTGGAGTTCGGTTCGGCAGACACTCATGTGATCCTAAGACCTCGACCGGGCTATGTGCCCAAGGTTCCTACCACGCCCTTCAGAGATCAGGTAGTGAACCTACAAGCGCTGCCCCGGGAGGAGGCAGACCCAGCCCTCTCACTGTTGTGTCCGGTACGTGCCTTGCGTGCCTACCTGGAACGCACCCAGAGCTTCAGGCGCTCTGAGCAGCTCTTTGTCTGCTTTGGAGGACAGCAGAAAGGGAACGCTGTCTCCAAACAGAGGTTGTCTTACTGGGTGGTGAATGCTATTCAGTTGGCCTATCACACCCAGGCCGTGCCCCCCCCCCCCTCTTGCGGGTTCGAGCCCACTCTACTAGGAGCGTGGCATCCTCATGGGCACTGGCTAGGGGCACCTCCCTAGCAGACATTTGCAGAGCTGCGGGCTGGGCAGCACCTAACAACTTTACGAGATATTACAATCTCAGGGTTGAGTCAGTCTCGTCCCGTGTTTTCTCAGGTCCGAGCCCTTAGAACTCGGTACATGTAGACGGTCTGACCGGGTGAATCGCTTGTTTCCAGCGCCGTTTCCCTCTACCGAGGCAGAACAGTGCGCTTCTCTCCCAGAGGACCTAGGTCCCTGGTTGATTCCTCCCTAGCCCTTTGGGCCGCAGCAGTTCAGCGTAGGAACGTGCTGGCCCAGTCCACTAGGGGTACCACATGGAATAGGTGCTCCACAGATTAGGCCTCCTACGGGACTCCTCCTGTGTGTACTTCCTCGGTACGGTCACCTTACGAGCTGACCCACGTCTCCCTTAGGCAGTCCTTTGCTGCCCTCCGGTCGCCATGTTGTAGCAACTCCCCCCTCCTCGAGGTTGGATCTACCACCGCGCCATTCTTCCCACATGTGACCCAAGAGGCCATGTGATGTATTTTGCCACCTTTACCTCCCCTTCCGTGTGGGTGTGGCCTCCGCAGGGTCTTTTCCCTCTAAAAGAATAGGAATTCGGGTAAGACCCCTTTCCCTCGATGCGGTAAGGGCCCCGGCTGCTCTTGCTCTATGCCGAGAAAACATAGAGAGAAAAGAGGCCCAGCCAGGCTTGGCCTGTTCCCTAGTTGGGAGCGTCACCTTGTTCCCCCTTAGGGTGACCAAAAGGATTCTGACGACTTTTTTTGGGGCATCAGGGAAGAGTACGTTCAGCCTGAACACAGTTGGTCGCTTGTGCACGTAGAAATACCTGCCCGCTTCTGTGTAAGCAGTACACGTACACGGCTCAGCGCATGGCGAGTTTTGAAGTGGACCCCTAGTGTCGCTTCTTCGACACGACGTCGAAGTGAGCGACAGACGGGGAACGTCTAGGTTACGTATGTAACCTCCGTTACCTGATGGAGGGAACGAGACGTCGTGTCTTCCCGGCCACGTCGCTGAGCCGAGCCGCTGAGGTGCCCGGAACACTCCCGGCTCCTCAGAAAAATCCTGAATGAACGAGCGTATTTCCCTCGCCTTTATATCCATATCTGGAGGCGGGGTATGCAAATACTGTTCGCCAACTCTCATTGGCCTTTTTTCATAGATCAGAGGTATCTTTCGGCGCTCAAGAGAGACCCCTAGTGTCGCTTCTTTGACACGACGTCTCGTTCCCTCCATCAGGTAACGGAGGTTACATACGTAACCTAGACGTTTTTATGCATTAATCTTATTCTTTTAATTCAGTTTTATTCATATTTGAATCTCTGTATCATATTCTATGCATGTGGATATCTGTAAAGCACTTTGTAAACACTATTTTAAAAGTTGCTATATAAATAAAGCTTTATAATCTTCTTCTTTACTTAATAGCCAGTCACAATGTCCACCTAAAACCACCTATGAATGTGGTTTAGATGAGGCTTGTAAAAATCAGATTTAATGTGTTTTTGTCCTGTTCAGACTACAAAAATCTTAACGGATTTGAGTGACTGTGTCCAAAAAAATCTGATTTTCTTCTGCCTGTGTGAACATTAGACCATGCATTTTCAAACGTTTTGATGCCAAGAACCCCAAAATGTGATAATCACTTTGCAAAGGACCCCCTTCTTAAATTTAAAGTCATCTATATATTTTCATGTACATATATGGGAAAAAGGCAAGTGTTATTTTATTAACATGTCGTAGGCAAAAAAAGATATTTTTTATGTTGTCATTGTACTAAAGCCAAAATAAAATATTAAACTATTGTCTGAGAAGTATTTACTTCCAGTATAAGTATTTATTTACTATCAATATCACATTTTCAATTCAGTTCAAATACATGTTTAATTTATTTGTAGTCTTTGAAAGAGTTCAAATGAAATTCAGTTCATGTTTGTATTTATTTGACTTTCCCCCACTTTTTTCTTTCAACTCTCTGCAGACCCCTTAACACATCCTTTTGGCTCCCTAGGGGTCTGGTTTGGTTATACTCTAAAACAGTACCCAACTTGTCCATCAGAGGTGATTTCATGCTTTCTGGAAATCTTATAAAATGTAAGTTATACAGATGCTTTTTCATATACACTGGTGGCACAGAGTTGAGAATATCGATAAATGCTTATCACAGTGTATTATTTTCGTTATCTATGTGGATGTTGAAGTCATGACTATTAAAGCGATCTGACAGAAAATCAACAAATACTTGGAGGAATACAGAATATGGTCCTAGTGGTCTATATACCGTTGTAAGAACAAAAAACTGCAAAGATTTTTTTTTTTATTTATATCTGACGGTGTCACATTAAGCATTATCAGTTCAAAAGAATTAAACTTATATCCTGAACTTTAGTAACAATAAAAAAACACTTTAAATTGCAGCAACACCTCCTCCTCGACCTGTCAGACGAGGCTCATGTTTATAACTATAACCTGAGGGAGTAGACTCATTTGAACTAATAAATTCATCCATTTTAATCCAGGTTTCAGTCAAACAGAGAATCCAAACTATGATCTGCTTTACTACAAACTTTGAGACTAAACTAAAACTACTTATCAGCTAACATAGCATACTGACAAACACATACAGCTACATACTAGCGAACTATACCAGACACTTTACTGTTGCACTATTGTTTGTTTTGTATGTCATAATGGTGTACAACGAATAAAAAAACAGCGTATTTTCTTAAATTTATCCTGTATACTTGACTTTTAGTATAAAAGAAGATCGTTGAAATGATTTGAAAGTTACGAAGCAAGGTAGCTTGCAATTCGTCAGTGTTAGCGGGCAAGATCAAATTAACTAAAATTACACAGATCAATCCTTATGGCACTATATTTCACATGGTTTGCAGTTATGTAAGCTTACCTGTCTGATAAGAAGAATGCCAATGACGGTATTCATTAGATAAATGTTTTTTTGGCTTACTCTGAGTTTGTTAGAGCCGGACATTTGCTGGATTCTAGTCTCGAAGATAACGTTACCTAGTGTTACAGTTTGTTGTCGCTTTTGAATAGCGGAAGAGAAGATATTACTGTCTGAGGCAAGGCTCTCGGGAGCGAGCATAATCAAATCAAATCAAATCACTTTATTGTACACGAGTGCAACAGTAGGTGAAAGTCTTGTGTGCAGTTCCGAGCAACATTGCAGTAATGACAGTGACGAGACATAAACCACTTTACAATAAACAACATATTTACACAACACAATTTACATAACAAATGTACACATACCTACACAACAATTTACATATCAAATGTACACAATACACACAATGTAGAATACACACACTAGATAAGGGTATAAATATATATATATATATATACACTAATTGAATTGGGGAGAATATATTTGACAGAATGAAGATTAATAAAGTGCAGTGCTGATTGTTGATCGTGAGAGATCATGTGTTCAAAAGTCTTATTGCTTGTGGGAAGAAGCTGTCATGTAGTCGGGTGGTGCGGGTCCTGATGCTGCGATACCGCCTGCCTGATGGAAGCAGTGAGAGCAGCCCATGACTCGGGTGGCTGGAGTCTTTGATAATCCTCCGAGCTTTCTTCACACACCGTCTGTTATATATATCCTGGAGGGAGGGAAGCTCACCTCCGATGATGTTTCTGGCAGTTCGCACCACCCTTTGCAGGTCTTTGCGGTTGTGGGCGGTGCTATTGCCATACCAGGCGGTGATGCAGCCAGTCAGGATGCTCTCTACAGTACTGGTGTAGAACAGTGTGAGGATGTGGTCATCAATCATCAATCATCAATCATCACATTCTTTGTATTTTCCTAAAATTCAAAAGTGACCCGCTTTGAAACCCGCATGAAAATCAGTCTACAGGCTTTAATAGGCAACCTTGGAAGTCCGGGAAAGGCTCATTTTTTAAGTTGCATTACAAACCGTTCACACATTGGCAAAAAAAAGGCGAATATTACATGAAAATTGTTACATATTGCACCTTTAATGGGCCTTAAAGTCATTATAGTCATTACAGTCATAAATGCAGTTTTATTTTCCTTAATTCTTGCACACCCTTTTTCCTTTGGCACATCCAGAGCCTTGTTTCTGGTAACGACACTGCTATGACATGTCCTGTGACAGTGTAACATATTTGTGTGTTGATTCATGTTTAGATTCATGTTCGTGTTTTCAGGTCTTTTATTGTGAAATTAGTTCACTTCCTTGTCTAGTCATGTCATATCCTGTTTCCCTCATGTCTTTGTGTCTTGTTCTCATTTATTTTTTTGTGGTTAATTTGTTATCAGTCTTGTATTTTCATTGGTCCATGTTTTAGTAGTCTTGATATCTTGTTATTAGTTAATTCTTGTTATTGGTTGTCATTGTCATGTGTTTGCCAATGTCCTTGTATTTTTATGCCCTCATGTTTGCTATTGTGGTTGTCTGGTATTGTGCGTGTACTACGTTGTTCCCTATCTGTCACTCACTCGACGTTGTGTTGATGTAGTGACACTAGGGTCACCATTGGGAGCCCCAAAGGAAAATCTGATCTTTGAGAAAAGGTCAATATGAATTGGATACGAATGGAATTTGATGCCACTCCCCCAGACATACGGGCATAAAAGGAACTGGCTTCCAACCACTCATTCAGATTTTCTCTTCGGAGCTGACCGGTTGTGTTTCAGCAAACTGAATTCAAGGTCCTCCCCTTCGGTCTGTCCCTATCACATTGCACCTTCACAAAGGTCGCAGAGGCAGCCCTTGCCCCGTTAAGGGAAGTGGACATTTGCATCCTCAGCTATCTCAATGACTGGCTGATTCTAGCTCACTCTAGGATTTGTTGTGTGCGCACAGGGACCTGGTGCTCAGGCACCTCAGCCTGCTGGGGTTTCGGGTCAGCTGAGAAAACAGCAAGCTCTCCCTGGTTTGACAGATGCCTCCAAGGCTCCTGGATAGGGCCACGACTGCGTTGGCATTTCAACTGCCTCGGGTTGCTGGCAATATTGCTCACCCTGTGGAGGCTTCGGCCATTGATCCAGGACAAGCACATGGTGATGTTGCCCAGCGGTAGCAAATTTTTAAAAATCATTAACCAGTCAATATCTTAAATGACTAGAGAGGTCATAGATAAGTCAGTAAGTGTGGGAACACTGAATTTTAATTATCAAGCCACCCTTCTCATTTTTAATCCAATTTTACATCAGATTCAGAGATAAGATTCTATGCTAAGCTATGATCCTACAGTCGCTCTCAGAGCTGATCTAGAGTCTGTGTTGTCTCAGCCTACGGTCATATCATCTCCATAATTGGCTCATTGTTTTCTCTCGCTCTGCTCTTTAGCTTAAGTCTACTGCAGAGTCACTGTTCTATTCTCAATCTCTGGGTCAGCAGCTGTGCTTGGCCTTTAAAAGCAGCCCTGCTGAGCATCCAAATGTCAGCACACACACCACTTCTTCATGTATAAGTGTGTGTTTGTTTGTGTGTGTGTTGAAGATTGATGTAGCTCACAGAATCCAAACCATTGCCACAGCTCTTTAAGAATTAAAGGAATATTTCCAAAAATGATCATTCTCTCATCATTTACACACCTTTATGCTGTCTAAACTGTATTAATTTCTTCTGCTGAACACAAACAATTTTTGTATATATGATATGAATATAGTATTCATACACTTTCAAGTTCCAAAAAGGACATAAAGGCAGCATAATGATAATGATAATTATTATTAATACTCCAGTGGTTTAAGAAGTAAAAAAGATGCATGGTTGAAGAAACATTTGATTTTGAAGTAATTTGACTAAGAACAGATGACAGAAAAGCTGGCAAAGTGCTCATTTGCTTAAATATTTAAAATGTGATATTCTGAAATTTTCTGGCATTCACCAGCTACTGTGTCTGGTGTGTAAAAATGTTAATTTCCCATTCTGATCACTTGCATTGTTTGTCTGTAGTGAAGCTGAAACTGGTAAAGTGTGATTGAAGAGATGTCATTGCATAGAGCTCCTCATGAAAAAATCATGTTTGTGTTCCCCAAGTTTTAGTTTTACTGAAAGTGTTTTCAGATTGCTGTGGAGAGTCTGTGATGAAGGCTCTCTCTAGCGTAGTTTTTTTCAAACACTTGCTGATTTTGAGCAGCGGCACTTCTCACTGATCAGCTGATCATTAATTATTTTTGATGTCATCTTTTTTGATGCGGTAGCAGTTTTTCAGGTGCACTAGTGCCCCACTGGCTGGAGATTTCACAAGTGTCAGCACGAGTACACACACATATCTTCAAACACTGATATTTTATTCAACTGCACAATACTGTGTACATTCAACCTCGGTTTAGTGGTTGGATTTTGATATGCCTTTTCCACCAGCATTGTGCCCAATCTGAAACCAGGTTTCCACCTAAGAAAAGGCAGTTCTGGGCTGGGAAAACAGATTAAACACCTCTCCCTTAAACGTGCTGGTGTTGAACCAGGAACCAGTCCCAGAGGAAACTTTTTATTGCTCAGAGGATCACTTAATTCCGAGAAACAAATGACACAATTGTTAACACAGTATGGGGCAGATTCACTAAACAGTTGTGGTGCTATTGTGCATGATATTTCAGTGCAAAAACCTGCATCTTATTCACTAAGAACCTGCAATCTATTTTTGCACGTTGCAATCAGTACTAAATTGTGCTGCATCTTGAAAATGTAAGTTATTGTCATTCCTTTCAACACAAACATGCCTCCTTTCTATGCAAATTCTGTTCATTGTCGATTGCGCTTCATTCATAAAAAAAGCCTGCCACAAATTAGATTGTGCTATTTCTGCCAAATTAAAGTAGGCAGGAAAATGTATTTCATTTAAAAGAGATGTTTGGGAACATTTTCAACCGATCATATCAGCAGTAATTCATCAAATATTTATTAAATGATGGAGAAAAGCGTTATAACCTGGCATATGTTCAGATGGGCACTGTCATCATGTGCATGTTCTGCCTGTTTAAGAGATGATCCAGGTGTCTGGATCAAAGTGATGTTCTACAGTCCCGGCAGGGTGTTAAATATGGTGGTCTGTGGCATCCTCTGCTATATAGTGCTCAGAATCGGATTGCAAGATAAAAAGGTTATTATAGCAGTGTTTCCTACAGAATGCTGTTTATGCAGTGAGGGATATACCATTTAAATTGCCATTATATCGTAGATTCTATAGCGGTGCTGGGAAACTTTAATGTTTTGATAGCAGATGCTGGTGTCTTGGCAGTTCTAAGCACATTTTGAGAGACACTGATGAGATCTCTTCTGAAGCTCTATAGTGGAGACACATGTTAGATTAGACAGATGTTAGGTCTTTCTGCAAAAATGTATTACAGATAGATTAGTATTACTGAGAGGGGTAGAACTCGGAATTCTCAGTGTGAAACTGTGTATTTTTGAGGAAATGAATTTTTATGTGCGCTAGCATATGCATACAGGGCGCATGACATAAATGTAGTCATCAGCAGGGTACGTGAGCGCTGTATGCGCAGCCCAATCTTTCTTTAAGCGCATTCTCTGCTCAAACCTGGACACTAATTAGTGGCTCCACAAGGTGGCGACACCAACTTACTCGCAAATTAGTGCAAAAAGACAATGTAAATGTTGGCGAACAACAGTAGATTAATTTGTAAAGAACAACAGTGGATGTGCATGTCAAGACCGCATGTGTGAGGAGGTCAGGAGAGACCTGCATTTGTGCACTCAAATCTAAAAGGCAATAAAGATGGGTCTAATGACCTGAGAGAAAGTCCAGTATGGCATATGCATTAAAAACAAAGTATACTTTGGGCTGATTTAATCTGGGGTTTTTTTACACACCTGTCTCTGCAAGCATTTGTCAAATAGGTTTTATTAACAGCTGATATAGGAATTTATCTTAAAATCAATGTTTATCATTCACTATCATTAACTGTGTAATTTCTCTGTGCCACCATGTTTGTGTGATGTCAAACACCCACACCTTGGAGAAATCAAAGTTGTGGATTTCTGCACTTGTTTCCAAATTGGAAGTCTGACTTTATGTGGTGTTCTATTGCACTTTTCCATGGAGGAAGTAGAGCTTGCATGTCTACTCATTTTTGTTTTCTACTTGACTAGTCATCCAGAATAGTCTTTGAGTCAAACTTTACCATATCTTAATGATTTACAACAAGGTGCTGCATCAGCAGTCTTTGCTGTTTTGATGTAGTCCAATGCTGCTAAGTTACCTTGGGGTCCCAGGGATTGAGATTTTCTGTTCAGTTAGCAACTTGGGCAGAGAAATCCAGGTTGGGAACGGTTTGTAATCGTACCATACCAAACCATGTCCCTGTGGAAATGCTACTGGAACTATTACTCACCGTGTTCACAAATGTTCATCCAGATGTTGAAAAAGCTGCAGTAGTTTATATCAGTCTCTGTGTGAAAATGTGATACTTTCTGGGGGGTGCTCAAGAATTTTGGCTAGCTAACCAGTCAGTGCACCCCTTAGTGGGAAGTTAAAAACTCTGACTTTCCAAGTTAATTATTTCAAAACCATGCTTTAATTTTTTTCCTCTTACTGATTTTCTAACTCACTTTCTCACTCATAGTAATATCTTGCTGTTCAAACTCAGTTTCCCAGCTCCCCTCTCTACACCCATGGTTTTTCAATGGTCTGTTTGTCTACCCGCTCAGTTTTTGCCCTTTTAGATTATGATCAGTTAAGTCTCTTTGGTTGTTTTAGCTCCTCCTGACAAGCACAATATTGGCCACTCTGATGTTCCCAATAGCCCCTGTGGCCCCAGTGCCTTAAGCACTGTAACTCTAAGCACTCAGATCTGACTTTGGGTCATCCACTCTCCCATTGATTGATTCTGCCTGCTCCAGTAATCTGCTAGATTGCCATGTTTACTGGGATTAACCTGTTGCCGACTGAACTGTAGATGGAACATAGAGGGAATAGCACTGTTCCATACAGAGATTCATTCAAGCTTTCAAATAATAGTGAGCTTTTTGTTGCATTTGAAGGCAATTATACAGTCATTTTTTTAGTAGTGCTTGCAACTATCACTACTACTTTTGCACATACCTAGAGTTAAGGATCTGAACCAGCCCTAACCCTAAGGCCGAAAACTTTACAAAAGTATGCATATGCAGATGCGAGCACTTGGCCAATGCGTGTTCAGGTTGAATGATCTTTTATTAACATGCATTTTTGCTTTAATGTGGCGATAACAAACCTTAGTACTCAAGGGATAGAGAAACCTTTAAAGTCTGTGCCATTAGACAGGATTTTTTGTTATTACTCATTTGTTCATATTTTCATATTGCTATGAAAATATTGACTTTAACTAACATACTCAGCAATATTCCCTTTAAGCTGTTGCTCCACTGTTGACAGCAGTTAATTGAAAGAGACAAATAACTGTAGAAGAGGACAATTCTATATACAAATGTCCGCTATAGCACTCCTTGTTGCAATATTGAGAATGCAATGTGTTAAAAATTGCAGTATGACACAGTTTGAAATGCAATGTAATTTGATATGCAACCACCTTTCAACCATCTAGAACAGCCAAGCATCCAAATAACTACTCCTTGGTAACCAACTACAACACCTTAGCATTGTGGCTGTGAATTTTGTACAGGCAAGCACCACTCACTCTTTCTTTAGAAAATGTAAAAATCTAGTTTCCTCCTGCTATTTGAAGCAGAGCTCATAACAGTAGAATAAACCAGGAACAAACATTATCTAACAATAGCTCTTTATTGCAACATTCACAATACCATTAGCATGACCGGAGACTATGAAGCACTGGCATCAGCATTTAAAAGAATGAGTCTATTAGCTCTAGCGGAAGTACTGGAAGCCTCATATCTACAAAAACAAATCTTAGCAAAGCAAAACTGCAATCGTAGAAATGAGCCTTAATGACGGAAGAGTCCTTACGGAATGCACTCAATTGCTCACACCACCTAATCGCTGTTTAAACAGTCCAATTTTCCCCTGTAGAGGCATCATTTTCCTCACATAGACTCCTTATCTGCAGTTTGGAGGTGAGGATGAAGGGACTGATGTGATATTTAGGTAACGAGCAGCCATCACGGTAGGGAACATTTGAATAAAGACATATATGATAATAAACATAGCACATATACAGTAAAGTAGTATGTATGTGTCCTCATTTATCAATTAGGGTGTGTGGGTTTTGAGTAGAGATATAACGTCTGTGATCTTCTCACCTTGATGCTTCAAACATTGACGTAAACAGATCTTATGCACAGTTTTTGATAATGAATTGGTGCTGGTGGAAGACTACACCTCATAATAGCATTCTGAGATGATATTCTTCTCACCACAACTGTACAGAGCGGTTATCTGAGGTACTGTAGACTTGAATTCGGCATAGAATTCTACATCACCACCCTTGATTTTACTGTAGAAACACTAACTGTACTTTAGGCACAAATACATTGATAATAAACATTATCATATCACTACATCATCTCTATTAAATTTGTCATAGGCTAAATTAATGGAGTGAGGGAATATAATTATTTATTTTTTACAAGTTATAAATACTGTATTCATATTTTGTATTTATTGTTTTTACATGTGTAAAAGTAGGTCTACTGTGTCATAGTTTGCCATAGTTTGTTTTATAGAAATCATATTACATCTAACCATGGTAGTGAAGAAGATCCATGCTTCCATGTGTTTACTATGATCTTGTAACAAATACCACTGTTAAAACTATAAACATAAATAAAGGCTAAAATATTTTTGTTTGTGTAAGAATTATTTTTTTTATAGATGTTATAGATTAACTTACTGTTGTTGATATGAGTAAATTTATATCTGCATCAAACTCAAAATCAATGCTGTAATGTAGAATGAGCATTTCAATGGGACACAGTATGCAATATTATTGGTCTTATTTTTGAAATATATGAACAATATCACTTTTATTATTAGTTTCTGTCTTTGCATTTTCATTTTATAGGCCCCAGATATAGCCCTCAATCTTTTTGAATTCAAGAAATGCATGGTTTGGTCTCACATACATGATGTGTAAGCCTACTGTTTTTATTTAAAAAAAAATAAAATTATGCAATGCATCGAAGTTGCTTCGAGCAAATTAAGCAATCAACAAAGTCTCTGCTTAGAAATTATGTCACACTTTTTTTTTTTTAAAGATACACACACTGGTCTGGCTGCTTGATTATTACATACTTCATAAGACAAGCGATTTGGGTCCATTCCATCTGTTCACTGACTGTCACAAAATGGCATGAGCTACTGAAATCAGCAGATTCAACCTGATTGGTTGTCTTTACGCAGCTTCTGGGTGCACAGGTTTAAATCAGTTCGCCAGAAAACAAGAGTGCTAACCAGGTTGACACAATGAGCGCTTTGAGGAAGAACTAATGACTGGATGTGAGAAAATTTGTGAGGTTAGCAGTGGTGGAAAAAGTCATACATTTCCATCCTTAAATAAAATTGGAGATACCACACAAATGTATTTCTTAAGCAAAAGTAAATGGCATCCATTAAAATACTACTTAAGTAAAAGTGAAAACTGCCTATTTTAAAAGAACTTAAGTATCAAAAAGTTAAAGGTAATACTTCAAATTCAGATCTGTTCCTCTTATAAAATGTGACCCATTTAAAAAAATATATTGTTATTTTAAGCCATTTCATTGAGTCTCATATGGGTAGTATTGGATATAATACATGATAGATCAATACATTAAGTAAACCTGTGTCGCAGGTGAATAAGGACAGGGCCTTTTATTCAGAAAATATTAAAATAATACAAACAATAATATCAATAACTTTATTATGTATAAGTTTAACATATTTACTTATTCTGTCCCTGAGCAATTTTGAGTTGAAGCTTCACTTAAAAAAATTGTTAGCTTTACTACAATATATTAACAATAGGGCCTAATTACACTAAAGTATTATCATTAATAAAAACTATCAGTATTAAATAGCATTTAAACACATACACCAGTGTGTAAATAAATGTAACACATCCATGATGGAATCGTCTTTTAATACTGTTCATGTAACTATATCCTTTGAACAAATCGATTAGTGCCCCATATCGGTGTTTACCGATAAGCACAGATATAAAAACTTTTTTCAGAACATATAATGCAGAAAACAATGCTTTAGAATTGGTGTCATAATGTAGTTTATCCAGCAGAACACGCTCTGACTCCATTGTTACAGAGCTGACTCTGAACTGACGGTGGCTCTGCAGACAGGGCGGTGTTAAGCGGTGTCTTCTCTGTAAGCTATTAGTCTGTGAAATACATACTGGAAAGTTCATAAACAATGACCCCATCATTTTCCCTTTTCAATATAACTAATATAATGTTAACACTGTCCCTGACAACTATGTCACTCATGTTTATCACATATGTGCTTTTAGCTAGCTATAGTTTGTCAGTGCAGTCAGTAACATTGCAGCAGATTGAAAGGTAAATATCAGAGCATCTTTATGCAACTCAGTAGACAACAGTGCAGTGGTGGATTGTGTCTGATGAGTGTTAATTTCATGCTACGCTGTTACGCAGTTGGTGAGATGCTTTTTAGTCCCCCTAAAAGACTAGGAATTGTAAAAGAACGCCTTCCCTGATGTGTGTGATAGCGTTAAGATGGCCCCAGCCACTTCAACTCTATGCGAGAAACATAGAGAGCGAAAAAGGGGAAGGGTACGTGCAGTCTGACGAAGCCTGTCACTTTAGCACGCAACTGTCTGCCTGCACCTGTGTCAGCAACGCACGCACAAGGTAAAACGCATGGCGTGATTAAATGTAGCCCCCTAGTGCCGCTTCTTCGACACAGCGTCGAAGTGAACGACAGATGGGTAGTTACTATTGTAACCTCCATTCCCCGATGGAGGGAATGAGACGTTGTGTCCTCCCGGCTATGCCGCTGAACCGAGCCACTGTTAGCCTCATTCTTGGCTCCTCAGGGCAAAATCCTGAACGGACAGACGCATTTCTCTCCCTTTATACCCGTATGTCCAGGTGTGGGACATGCAAATTCTGTCTGCCAATTTCTCATTGGCCTTTTCTCAGGTTCAGAGATGCACAAGGCTCTCAAGTGAGACCCCTAGTATCGCTTCTTCAACACAACGTCTCGTTCCCTCCATCAGGGAACTGACGTTACAATAGTAACCTAGATGTTTTACACTGTTGAAAATTTCCACTGAACTTGTATAGCAGAATACAGTGAAACACCGCTGCCGCTGTTTATCTTTTGTCTCGGCAGGTGTAAATACTTCTTGTTTTGCAACCTGCCCCTAACTGTCTTTAATAACTGAGTATTAAAATAGTCAACATTTGACTGATACTAAACAGTACTGATGTTTATTTAGATATGTATTGTATTTTATTTATTCTTTATTTTATAAGTGTTCATTTCTAGAATTTGTTGACAATGTATAATAATAATGTCAAATATTCTTTGATAAAAATATTCATTCAAGAAAGCAGCCTTCTGTGTACCTTTTTCACTGTAATATCTGTGAACAATCCACAAAGAAAAGGTCTGTTTTCATTTCAGCTGAAAAATGACTATATCGGCCACCAAATTGGTAATCTGTGAATTTCCCCCCACTAAAATTGGTTTCGGTCTCAAAAACCCCATATACGTTGGGCTATAAAACCGATCCACTAAAATGAATCGAACTTCCCAATGCTTTATAGAGGACAGTTTAGGAGAGGTTCATATACATGTATCACCCAAACTAATCAATTCATTAAAATGAATACAAATTTCTAAAGATTCATTTGAGAGAGTGGTTTAGGAGAGCATGCTTGATCAGTGTTTTATAGTGTGCATGTAAACAAGTACTAATATGGTTGAATGCATCATTCAAATTCTGGAATCTTTTGTGAATGGAATTAGATTTTTCCAGGTCAAATGGCCAAAAACCCAGTAAATCAGTGTTATTTAATTAACATGGTTAATTAATATAAACTCAGCCAAAAAGAAACGTCCTTTCACTTTCAACTGCTTTTATTTTCAGAAAACTTAACATGTGTAAATATTGGTATGAACATAAACGTCTCGGTTACGTATGTACGTACGTAACCGAGACGTTCCCCATCTGTCGCTCACTTCGACGTCATGCCGAAGAAGCGACAGATGGGAAGCGAACAGACGGGGCATGGCCCATGGCGGCAGGCTTGCGGCGGGGCAGGATGTGGGATAGCCTCTGTCTGCTTCACCGCTGAGGACTGCTTGGCAGAGTTGTCAACGGTGGCGCCGAATGCACGGAGCTGGGAGACGGGGGTGTGAGAGAAGGTGTGCCTTGTCTACCTCCCGCATTTTTTACCAGGTCCAGTCCAAAGATGCGTTTCTGGACCACAAGGGTGGCCATCGCCTGTTCAAGTGCCGGCGCTTCTGACCTCTGTGGCCCGGGGGCGCGGTTGGTCATCCAGCGCAGTTCCTGCAGCACATCAAGAACAGGACTACCAGGTGCAAGTTTTGAAGTGCCTTGGCCTGGCGTTGGTTGCAGGAAGGGCCGTGGTGTGCAGGGCGGAAGCGATCTGGGACCGTTCCACCGCGAGGGTAGTGAGAGCGGAGGAGCAAAGAAGCCTTGGCTTTGCTCAACTCGTCATGCACATCCGAGAAGAAAGGAACCGGGGGGGGGGGGGGGGTGGGGGGGGGGGTGCGGCTGTGAGCGGCGCACCTGCCCGCAGGACCGATCAAGTAGCCCGGGCAAGCATAGCGTACCTCCGTGCGTCAGGCTCAGGCTGGGCGAGCAGACCCGAAGGTGGCACCCCAGGTGAGTCATCATTATCAGACGAGGGTTCGAGGGGGTTTACCCGGTGAACAGAGCCCGTCATTGTCCCCAAATCGCCTTCATCGCCCGCGGCGCCTGTGTCAATCCCGTAGGAAGGAGGCGAGGCGCGGGGGGTGGCTGAAGTGGCTTTCTCATGACAAAAGAAAGCCACGCGACCGCAGTGTTGCCATGGCTATGTTCTCGCACTGAGAACATGAACCATTCATAAAACGCTGCCTGCTAGTGATCGCAGCCCAGGCACGCAAGGAAGCTTTTTTGACCGTGAGAGGTGGGGAGAAATCACCGCATCCAGAAACTACACAGGGGCGGAAACTCTTTTACAGAGAAAATCACTCTTTCAATGTAACTCTTTCAATTCTCTGCGCTGTCGAAGCGCCCAGGGGCAAACTGCACTGCCGTGCAGAGAAGGAGAAAGCCGCTGAAGTGCGCCGTAGATCCAACAGCAAACAGAGCATCAGAGGAACAGAAGCAGGAATCTGGTGTGTGACTCGCAGCTGGCTGCATACACGACCATCGCCTCCGAAGAAAATTACTGAATGAACGAGCATATTTCCCTCGCCTTTGTACCCGTATGTCCGGGGGCGGGGTATGCAAATACTGTTCGCTAACTCTCATTGGCCTTTTTTCATAGATCAGAGGCATATTCGGCATCAAGAGAGACCCCTGTGTCGCTTCTTCGTCACGACGTTGAAGTGATCGACAGACGGGGAACTGAACCAATTTAACAGACATGTGACTAACAGAAATGTAATGCCTATTTGAATAAGCAGTCAGTCAATTAAATAAATCCTTTTTTATTTCTTTTTATATGTAACTTGACAAATAATAATAAAAAACCTAGGCCTACAACTTGATTTTAATTAATTCTTACATAATGATTAATTTCACATTATGCCACATTTCAATCTGAAATGTTGTTGACCAATATTATTATTATTATTAGAAATTTCCTCAAGAAACTCAAGAGCATTCTTGCAGGAATAAAAAAAATAAATAAAATAAAAACATGACCGAAATAATGCGCTGTGCATCTTTTGGCTTTCATATATTCTTTTAATAATCATAATAATCATTTTGAGGGAATAAAAAGATTAAATCCAAACCAGATATCACATTTGTTTAAATAACAAGCACCTCTGAATTTTCTTGACTTTATGGGAGTGGTCCCATTCTGTGGAGATGTTATTCTTTCAGGGTATTCCCTAGGTCAAAAATGATTAAGTAGCGCAAGTTATCTCGCTCTGTGATTCCTGTAAATAACAGGAGGGGACTTATTTTAATATTTCTTTATAAACATAAATATATGTGGCAAAATGCAGTTTGTTTGTTTTTTTGCTTTGCCCCCTTTTGAATGTTCCCTTTACAAAAAGCTTCACTATGATGCTGCGCTTTGCTAAGCGCTATGGGAACGATCCTAGTTGTGACCGAGCTGTGAATATGTGTGTAACATGTCAATGAACATTGACCAGAATTTATAGCCTCAGCTTATGTAGTCATTAGACGCACCTGTGGCCAGGCTATAAATGGATGCGTCACCAGGTGTCGGCAGATCCTCTTTTTTCAGAGTGATTCTTTGTGTGTGTGTGTTTTACAAACCCTGTCAAAACATTCTTTCCTCTGCTAGGAATTAGAATTTGTGAGGCAGTATGCAGTGAACCTTTTCTCCTTTCTCTTCTGTCTAGAAAATATATATATTTTTAAAAGAAAGAGAGAATGACTGAAAGCCGTAAACGATGTGTGATCCCCTGTTCTCGCTCTATAGCTGAAGAGGACACGCATCAGTTTTGCTCTGTTTGTTTGGGGAGTCAGCACCCACAATTCATTTGTGGGGCTCTCGTATGGACCTGGCTGAGGAGCGAGAGACGGGTTGATCCCTATCGCTCACTCTCTCACCAGACCCAGCTGGTCCATCCCGTGATCTCGAAGTGCACTTCGGTGCCTCTTCGGTTCACGAGGGGGGCGGGGCGCTGAACCTCTGTACATTTCACGCACAATAATAAAGCGGCTGAGAAATTACTCGAGGTGATTACTCGGGCTGTGGCCAGACTAAAGCTAGACTGGCCACGCGAACAAGAGACCCTCCCCCAAACGCTCCAAACTAGAAGACAAATTTCTGTCTGGTGGCCAAAATAATTAAATAAATAAAAGAGGGAATGGAACTTCCTTTCTTCTATGACCTCCATAACAAGTATTTTCTTTATGGAGGAAATTTATACTTCCCGTGTCTTCATGCACTCGACGGTGGTGTATTCAACTATCGTGGGTGCTGAAGCTCAGGGGTATTCGGTGATGCCGCCGGTAGAAGAGACACCTGCGGGTTTTCTCTCGCCTGGCTCGGCATCAACGCTAAAGAGACCTACTCTCCCCACAAAGCTGTGCAGGACCACCTCCAGGCTTGTGGGGAAAGCTTATCAGGCAGCAGGTCAGGCTGGTGTTGCACACTATGGCAGTGTTACAAGCGCACTAGGCTTAATCTGTTGAAGGACCTGAGTGTGGGCTCCTCACTCAGGGGGAGGGGCCGTCGGCCACCCAGCCCCGCCCCGGTCCTTCTAGACGGGAGGCTCTAAAACAAAACGTGGTGAATCATGCTCCCCCTCGTAAAGACTGGGGTCCAGTTTGTAATTTCTAAGAAAAAGAAACCCTGACAGTCTTGTACCCAGCCTTGTGGGGGTAGTTCCCCTCGGGATGGGGCGCGTGTATCATCCACTTCGGCCCTCCCGATACCCTCACGAAACCTCTTCACTCCCACTGCCTTTGGTGTTTCGGGTGATAGAGGCTTCCAAAAAAGAGTTGGGTGTACCGTAGCTTCCTGCCTTGATCCAGGACACGGAACACTCGACATCCCCTCAACAGGAAGTGTCAGAAATAATACCCATCTCAGAGAACCTAGCAGCATGGAAACTTCTGCCAGGTATTTCTGTGTGGGTTCTAGAAACAGTAGAAAGAGGCTACAGAATTCAATTTGCTCGCTGTCCTCCCCGTTTCAACAGCGTGGTTCCCACTACCGTGAAACTGTGACAGGCATGTCTACTGTGGAAAGAACTGCAAAATCTCTTGGTCAAAGGGGCCATAGAACATGTTCCCCTTCCAGAGAAAGAGTCAGGCTATTACAGCAGATACTTCCTGGTTCCCAAGAAGGGTGGGGGGTTGCATCCGATTCTAGATCTTCGAGGCTTGAACCGCTCGGTGTTCAAGTCCTAGATGCTGACTATCAAAGACGATCATGTCACAAGCCCAACATCACGTTTGGCTGGTCACCATCGATCTCATGGCCACATATCTTCATATAGAGCCACAGCACAGGAAGTTCCTGAGGTTCGCTTTCGGGGGCGAAGCCTTCCAGTTTCGGGTTGTTCCATTTGGCCTAGCCTTATTAACCCGCACATTCAGGAAATGCATGGATGCAGCACTGGCTCCTCTGTGACTCCAGGGCATTCGCATTCTGAATTTTATAGATGACTGGCAGTTCAGCACAGGGATATCGTCTTGACGCATCTGGGGGTTATATGGAATTCGGTCACGATGCAGGCACAATCGTCTCCCGTACGAATCGTTTCCATTCAGAACACCCTGAGCAAGGTCGGGCTAGGTCGAGGTTGCACTGCTCGTCAGTATTATTGAATACTAGGTCTCATGGAGTTGGTGTCCGCGGTGATCCCTTCGGACCTTCTGCACATGAGACCTCTTCAGCTGTGGCTAGAAGCCAGGGGGTTTTATCCAAGGGCCGGTCCCCTAAGGGTTACGCTCCACGTGCTTCGTTCCCTTTCTATGTGGTTCAGACCCCGGTTCTTACCTTGGGTCCCACTCTAGGTGCGTCTTGTCGTCGCAGGCTGCTAACGACAGACGCCTCCCTGACGGGCTGGGTAGCGGCCTTAAGTGGTCGTCAGGCTTAAAAGGATAGGAGGGTCGTGAGTTCGGTTGTCACAGTAACTGTCTCGAGCTGATAGCCGTATTTCTGGCCCTGAGGGAGGAGCAGATTTACTCTGAGGTAGTGAACAAATCTGGGTGAGATTTCACAGGGCAGAAGAGGACCTCTTCGCCTCTATGATAGCGCAATGTCTCCTCTACTTCTCCCTAAGTCACCCAGCCCCCTTAGGTCTCGACTTAAAGGCACATACATGACCCTGAATGCTTCTGTATGCGTTTTTGTCCCCCGGTTTTTCTGCTCCCGGGAGTTATGGCAAGGTTCGCCAGCAAGGGTCTTGCCTCCTACTAATGGCGCTGCGCTGGCCGAACAGGATATGTTTCTCGAATACCTCTCCTCAACGGCTCGCCTTGGGCGATTCCGAACATGGAGGACCTTCTCATCCCTGGCCCGAATTGTGAAACCTTTCATGCTTGGCCCCTAAGGGTACCAACTGAGGTTCACAGGGCTTTCTCTTGAAGTTATCGAGACCATTTCAAGTGCTAGGGCTCCCTCCACTTGGAACTGATCTGGGTAGATTTTACAGGGCAGAAGAGGACCTCTTCGCCTCTGTTGATAGCGCAATGTCTCCTCTACTTCTCCCTGAGTCGCCCAGTTCCCCCTGATCGTGGTGACGCGTACATGGCACAAATGTGCTTGCATGCATTTCCTTCTACTAAGTTCATATTACAGAACCAGCTAACTGCCAGTTTGCTTCAGTTCTGGATTTTCTGTAGAAAGAACTGTCAGCGGTCACTTGCCTCGCCACTGCCACGTTCTATGTGGCCCCTAAGAGGCATCCTTGCTAGGACCTCTTCATTGGGTAAGACCCCCTTTTTAGACCTCTAGAGTCAGCGTTTGGTAGACTTCTGACTCTCAAGATGTTTTTTATGGCAATTACGTCTCTAAGGAAACTTGGGTACCTACAGGCTCTGTCTCTTTTGCCGGCCTGTTTAGAGTTTGCCCCAGCTATTGCCAAAAGCATTCTTTGCACCCTCACCCTAACTACCTGCCCAAGGTGCCTTTCGCAACCCTTGGCCGGTTATTTTCTAAGCCTTCTGCTCCTTGCCATTTGTAACGCTGGAGCAGCTAAGACTTCTCAGACTTTGTCCAGTCTGTACCCTTCAGACTTATGTCCACCGCATTTGCTAGTGGCGTAAAGTCAGGGCAGCAATTCTTCACTTGGAAGCCGTGACTGGGGGGCAGTTATTGGGGGACATTATTGCCCGGACCTACGAGGCGCGTGGTCAAGCTTCGCCAGTAGGTTTTAGGGCGCACTCTACCAGAGGGCTCTCCTCCTCTAAAGCCTTTGCTAGAGGTCTCCCTCTGCAGCAAGTTTGTGATGTGGCAGGTTGGTCCTCTCTGCACACATTCATTAGATTCTTATAAGTTTGGATGTTCATGCTACCCCGGGCTCTTATGCCCTTGGGTCGACATCTACGCTCATGTCTAAGCAAGTTTGTGATGTGGCAGGCTGGTCCTCTCCGCACACATTCTCAGATCTTATGGCTTAAATCTTTCATGCCTGAACAAGTTTGTGATGCGGCAGGCTGGTCCTCTCCGCACACATTCTTCAGGCTCTATGGTTTGGATGTTCGTGCTACTCCGGGCTCTTATGCCCATGAGTCGACGTCTCGAGCTCATGTCTGTTCAAGTTTGTGATGCAGCGGACTGGTCCTCTCCGCACACATTCATCAAATTTTATGGGTTAGATGTTTTGCTACTCCAGACTCTTACGTCCTTGAGTCGACACCTCATCTCATGCCTGAACAAGTTTGTGATGCGGCAGGCTGATCCTCTCCGCACACATTCATCAAATTTTATTGTTTACATGTTTTGCTACTTCGGGCTCTTATGCCCTTGAGTCGACGTCTCAAGCTCATGTCTGAGACCTCTCGCATTCTTGTGAGCACACTTCACAAACATAGGGGTCCGGACAGCCCCAGTGCGGCGGCGTGGGTATTGCGTTCCCATAGCGCTTAGCAAAGCGCAGCATCATAGTGAAGCTTTTTGTAAAGGGAACGTCTCGGGTTACATGTGTAACTTAAATTAAATAAATAAAACCCTTGTTCCCTGAAAAAAGCGGAACGAGATGCTGCGCTTCTTTGCCTCACTGGGACGTCCCAGGACTGCTCTTCAAAAAGAAGTATCTGACGACACCTGGTGATGCCTCCATTTATAGCCTGGCCAAAGGTGCGTCTAATGACTACATCAGCCGAGGCTATAAATTCCGGTCAATGTTCATTGACATGTTTCACACATATTCACAGCTCGGTCACAAATAGGATCGTTCCCATAGCGCTTAGCAGAGCAGAGCGCAGCATCTCGTTCCGCTTTTTTCAGGGAAAAAGGGTTTTATTTATTTAATTTATTTTTGGCTAACAGTGGCGGGCATGCATTAAAAGTCTAGGCCTTCAGTGCGATTCATGCCATTAAGAAAACACAGTTTCACAATGAATAAGATGCCATATGCCTTTTGACATCATACATTACGTTGCAGCTAATTAATAATACCAACTGACATTTTAAAAAAAACATCCCCACACAAAAGCCAAAACTTGAAACAAATCGAATGCTCAAGGTATCCTAATCTTATCTGCAGCATATTGTTTTGTGAAATGCATGTGTGGCACGGTGGAGGGCGGGACCGGGGCGTGATTACGCACGCCCGGTCCCGTATTAGGCTAATTAAGCCGTCAAGAGGGATAAAGGCCACTCGCGGACGGCGATGCAGGAGAGAGAGATCATTCACGGACATGTCCGTTGTCTTATGTGTTTGTATTTTGAGTTTTACATTAAACCTTTAGTTATATGTCAAGCCGGTTTCTCGCCTCTTCCTTGCCCACGAACTTGATCTGTTTTACAGTATGATTAAATAAAGAGTTAGATACAGTACGTCTTTCGAACGGACATTCAAAATTCATAATTTTTCACATGAATCTACCAATGAGGTCTATAATAACTGGAAAAAGCTATCTGATCAAGTCTGCGATTTTAATTTTACTTGCAATAAATTTCACTGAATGTTTCACTGAAGACTTTGAAAACACTTGATGTTGCTATAACAATGCAAAAAGCACTTACCAATTTAACTGAAGTCAAAATCAGCCCTCCTTTCCTGTTTAATAAATGAAGAAATCCCACGCAGAACATCTCGGGTTTATAAAGCCATAAGGATCTCTTTCTCAATTGCAATAACAGCAGTGAGTGATGACAGCTGACCCTGTCGTGATCTCGCCTCGTGCACTCTTCGGTTTCGAATTACGTCCATTAATGTTTATTTGTGTTTTTTAAGGCCAGATATAAGGCATTGACTAGGAATTATCTAAAAGGCTACACCCACCAAGAACAAATAGCTGTTGAATCTAACAATCTGACTTTAGGTGACTATTCAATGCACTGTTGAGGGATTCTGTGGACCTTCTGAAGGATTAACAGGGTGGAGCTCTGACTCACGCGCTTCTTTGGCTAACGAGCTCGGCTCTGGTGATGTGAACCAGGCATCATACTTATAAGTATCGAAGAATACATTCTGATTGGATAAACGTTTTGTTTTTCCCTATTCATTTGTAAATTAATAAAATGAATAGGCAAAAAGGTGAATGAGAATGTCAGGATGAAAAAATATTTATTTATTAGGCATGTTAGGCCAAAAGAGAAGGCTTTGCTGTCTCTGAGAATCCGCCACTGGACATTAATTCCATGATGGCTGTTATTTGTTTTATTTTTAATAGAATAGTAGCTAAACAGAACAGATGTTTTTCATTAAAATTGTGTAATTGTTATACCATGTTATTATCAGGTGCAAAAGCAACACAAACAGCACTTGAACACACATGGCCACAGACACTCTGCAGTCTGCAAAGACACTTTTGGGGAAGTCACTTAGTATGAATTGCATCTGCTGATACTAGCATTCTCTATGTGCTGCTTGTGTTGATTTGCACCCGATTCACTGCAACAAAGCAGTAAACGGCACAAACACGCATATAAAATGTGTGCGACTTGCACAATTCATCACCTTGTTGGACAATACTTGTATAAAGCATTAACTGTAGAAAAATGTACTGAGTGTATTTAAGATATTAAAGTGTATAATTTATTATAATAATATCGGAGAGGACAAGAAGTTGGAGCTGTGCATGTGATACTGAGTGTGCAGATGACAGATGCAGTTCCCACGAGATGCAAGAGAGCAATAACACGTGTCCCTGTGTGTGTGTGTGTGTGTGTGTGTGTGTGTGTGTGTGTGTGTGTGCAGCTTCAGACAAATAAACTGCAGTGAGCAGTGCCGTGGGCAGAGGCAAAGCATGTGGGAAATGTCATTTGTGGTGCTGCTTTAATGTCCGTGTGGGGCAGGTGGGTCTTCCAGTGAACAAGTGTAATCTAAACACACCACACAGAGCAACATATAAGTCTTTCTGCATTTTTCTTTCTTCTTTCCCCCCCATTTTCTTTCATTCCCCCCCCCCCCCCCCCCCCCCATACATACAAAGACAATTGAACTTCCAGTTTTGTTACTGGTTTGGTTTTGGTACTTTTAAGTGTTTTCATGTAACACTAGTATTTGGATACACTTTTATTTAGAAAGCATCTTTACCTGTAGTAGACAATCATTCACAGGCTGCACTCGCACATGATCTTCATCACTGGCAAACAACTGAACACAGCTGCAGGTTTTGTTTCAGTGAATTGTAAGTAAATATCCACTTTATTCAGCGTTGTTTTTGTTCTCTGTCTTCTAAAGCATCCCCTTACTGTTTTACTGCGTGACAAACTCTTTAAACAATTCAGCCAGCATGTAAGAAAAAATCATTGATAAAAACTGACTCAAAAGAGAGATTATTTCAAGCATCGAGCCCCATGCTCGTGTGTTTATGGCCGTGTTCACAATGGCATACTGTCCATACTTCTCTCACTGTTTTGGCGAAACACAGGTATAGCAGAAAAATTATGATGGAATAGTATGATGGTAAGGCATTTACTACACAGACTATATGTTCTGTGGGCGCACCACAACACATTTCGGAATGCACAGGGCACATCTTGTTCGACAGATTGGACACAAGCTAAAATTGGTTTGGTATATCGTCACTCCCAAAGCGATGCAGCCCTAGTGGGTTGACCGGCCCTGGTTGCAGGCAAATTAGCTCACAAACATTATAATCATCATATTTTTTGTTAGAAATGTAGTTAGGAAATGTGTTTTTCTAATTATGATGAATTGAAATGGGAGTCGCTCATGTTTTGTGGTCTGTAAACTGGGTTAGCACCCAGATAATTAAGTCCATGTTGCGTTGTTTTGTCTCACTTTATTTTTTGTACATTAACATGGGACTGCTGTTGACATTTTTCTAGATGCCATGGCATTTCTATGGTTTGGCAAACGGTGTAGTCCTACTTATCATCTAACACACAAACCACTAACACAACAGTTATACTGTAACCAGAGGTGTAGCCTAGACCAGACCCTCCAAGACCCAGACCAAAACCTGACCCCTTGAGAACCAGATCCAGACCAAGACATGTTGGTCCAGGAAACAGACAGTACATTTGAATGAACCAAGATGCTAAATTATTTGCAGAAATCATATATAATGTTCAACAGTTGTTTTAAAATCTTTTCATTTATTTCATTAATTGAACAAGGAACAAGTCAACAATCAAACTTTACCACCTTTTTGTTTAAGGTTTTCCCCAAGAATATGAATAAAACAAGTGTAAATTAAAAAGTAGAATAAACTTTAAGTAATTGTGCTTCATATGACTTATTAATATAATATTTTAATATAATATTTTCAAAATCACAGACATGTCTGTTGAGAGCATACATTTTTGTCTATCATTGTTTTCAGAATACAATCAGTGATATAATTTTATATATTTGCGATTACAGTTGGAAAGATGCCAGTTTAATTTTCAAATGCAAACAATGTAAAAACATTGTTGATTTATTACACTTTTGCATACTCAGCCAAAGTATTGCCACAATGAATGTGTGCAATCATCAGTTGATGTCTGTTTGAAGTCAGAAATATACATCATGATGTGATTAAAGCACAGAATCCAGCAGAATCTCAAGCATTAAAGACATATTTTAAGCACATATGACAGACATGACTGCTTCCAGCTCACAGTGACTGGCTGCCACCCCTTCGTTCCTCTTTTGAATATAGCTGAGAAATCTCAACTTTATGATGCTCTCGACTGCCCTCAAAGCTTTTTCCACACCTTGCGATCATGGCGCTTGACGTCTATAGGAATTCATTGAAAACGCTCACTCGCCTTCACTCAAAATGCACCAATGGAAATGTATGGTTAAGTCTTGTTTATACTTTCGCCTGGCACCGCAGTGCGACACTCCACCGACTGCGCACACACCTCTCCAAATTCTAGAGGTGTTTATACTTGACGCGCTCACCATTGTACTATTCTATGAAACGTCATGGGGCAGTCGAGAGAAAATGTATTATGAAATCAGCAGGAAGAACAGTGAGAAGTGTCCTGCATGCATTTGCTTGATTTGGGTGGTGGGTCATTATTGGCTTCATTATGTGTTTTTAAGCAGTTAGAATTGATTTACCTTTGTAAAATCCTTAATTAAAGCATCAAACTTCAGTCTTGTTGTGTTTTTATTCAACATTCAACAATAAAAGGCACCAGACAAATACCTGTATTTTATACCTTAAAAAGGCTTTATTTATTGTACCTTTATATATTTATTATATTATATATACAGTATATATGGTGCAATATAAAACATTAAATGCATATTGTATATTTCTTGACCTTATACTTCTATAAAATTATACATGTAGAAATGCTACGATATAAAATATTTTCACAAACTATACTCTCCAAAAAATGTTGGGTTATTTATTTTTCCCAATAGCTGGGTTAAACATATTGATTCATTCTGTTGGGTTATTTCTAATGTTTATTGGGTTGTTTCTATAATAATGCACCCAGTTGGGTTAAAATTGGTCTTGCGAGGACATTTTAAATTTCAACGGTCGACCAGTGCCATTGCCAACAGAAGATACAGAGGTAAGTTAATAATATCAAGTTATATGAGTGCTTTTAGTTTTCTTTATCAACATACAATAATAGCTGATTAATTAAATAATTAAATAATTTTGGCTACCGACATAACACTTGTTATAAAGTCAGCCAATTTAAACTGTGGTGTAGAAACTATTAGTTGGGATGCTCCACCTCACTTTCTTTGTTCCTCCTGACACTTTTAAAAAAAAAAAAAAATTTTCCTAGTCAATGGCTGTGCCGATGAAGTATTACTAGTGGTGTTCCCTGTCAAAAAGCTACACTTTGATGCTGTGCTGATTTAGTGCTTTGGGAACAACTTTAGGTGTGACCAGCTGTGAATATGTGTGCAACACATCAGAATTTATAACCTCTGCTGGTGACATCATTGGATGCACCTGTAGCAGGGCTATAAATAGATGTGTCACAGGTGCATCATCAGATCTTTTGTCTTCAGATCATTCTGTGTGTGTTGTGCTTCATGTGCCTGTCAGAAACTTTCTACTTTCCTCTGTTAGGAGTTAGATTTTGTTAGGCAGTGCGCAGAAACCTTTCTCTTTTTTCCCCCCAAAAAAAGAAAATGACTGAAAGACAGAGCAAGCGGTTTGTGTTCCCTTGTTTATGCTCTATGGCTGAGAAGGACACACACCAGTTTTGTTTTGTATGTTTGGGGGAAGAGCATGTTGCTCTTGCGTTGGGGCGGGGCGGGTGCGAGCATTGCGATCTGTTCTCAGTCAAAATGCTTTGCACTCGTCTTGCTTACTTACGAGAGTCAGCGCCCACACTTCCATCGTAGGGCTCTCGTATGGATCTGGCTGAGTAGCGAGAGACGGATCTGACCCTATCACTCGCTCTCTCCCCAGATCCAGTTGGTCCTTCCTGTGATCCTGAAGCGCGCTCCGGTGCCTCTTCGGTTCATGAGGGGGACCATGAATCTCTTGAGACTGCGGACTTCGAGTTAACCACCTCCAAGCATTCCGGGTATTATAATAAATCATCTGAGGAATTACTCAAGGTGATTACTCGTGCGGTGGCCAGGCTTCAATTAGACTGGCCACGCAAACAAGAGACCCCCAAATGCTCCAAGTTGGATGACAGATTTCTGTCTGGTGGCCAAGGGAAGGGAACACCTCATCAGTCCCTTCCTTTCTTTGATGACCTCCATGATGAGCTCTCTCATTCATGGAGGAAACCATATACTTCCCGTGTCTTCGTGCCCTCGATATATTCAACTATCGTGGGTGCTGAGGCACGGGGGTATTCGGTGATGCCGCCGGTTGAAGAGACAATTGGGGGTATCTCTCGCCTGGCTCGGCATCATTGTTAAAAGTCCCACTCTCCCCACAAAGCCATGAAGGACCACCTCCATGCTTGTGGGGAAGGCATATCAGGCAGCAGGTCAGGCTGGTACTGCCCTGCACAGTATGGCAGTGTTACAGGCGTACCAGGCTGATCTGCTGAAGGACCTGAGTGCGGGCACCATGGTCGACGAGGGTTCTCCGAGCTTCGTCGAGCCACGGATCTGTCTCTCCATGCGACCAAGCAGATGGCGCATGCCGTTGGCCTATGTCTGCTTTAGTCAGCACGGAGAGACACTTATGGCTCAACCTGTCGGGCATCAGAGACAAGGACAAAGTTTTCCTTCTCGATACACCGGTTTCACCTTCTGGCTTATTTGGTGACGCTATGAATGTAGTTATCACCAGGTTCCAGGAGGCGAAAAGTCATGAGGAAGCCTTTGGGCAATTTCTTCCTCGCCACACTCAGGGGGAGGGGCCGTCGGCCACCCAGCCCCACCCCGGTCCTTCTAGAAGGGAGGCTCAGAATCAAAGCGTGGCGAGTCGTGCTCCTCTTCGTAGAGACTGGAGACCGGCTCGTCGCCCTCAGCAGCACAAAGCAAGACCTCAGTTTAGTAATGTCTAAGAGGAAAAAACCCTGACGGTATTGCGCCCAGCCTTGTGGGGGTAGCCCCCCTTGGGACAGGGCTCATGTATCATCCACTTCGACCCTCTCGATATTCCCACGAAACCTCTTCATTCCCGCCGCCTCTGGGGTTTTGGGAGTTAGAGGCTTCCAGCGAAATGATGGGTGTACCGTTGCTTCCTGCCTTGGTTCAGGACACGGAACACTTGACATCCCCTCAACAGGAAATGTCAAAATTAGTACCCATCTCAGAGAACCTGGCAGTGTGGAAACTTCTGTCAGGTATTTCTATGTGGGTCCTAAGAACAGTTCACTACCGTGAAACTGGAGCAAGCATGTCTACTGTGGAAAGAACTGCAAAATCTCTTGGTCAAAGGGGCCATAGAACATGTTCCCCTTCCAGAGAAATAGTCAGGTTATTACAGCATATACTTCCTGGTTCCTAAGAAGGTTGGGGGGTTGCGTGTGATCAAGTCAGGGCGTTCAAGTTCAAGATGCTAACTATCAAGACGGTCATGTCCCAAATCCAACATCACGAGTGGTTGGTCACGATCGATCTCATAGATGCATACTTTCAAATAGAAATTCTGCCACAACCTAGGAAGTTCCTGAGGTTCGCTTTTGGGGGCGAAGCCTTCCAATATTGGGTTCTTCCATTCGGCCTAGCCCTATCACCCCGCACATTCACAAAATGCATGGATGCAGCACTGGCTCCTTTGCGACTCCGGGGCATTTGCATTCTGAATTACAAAGATGACTGGCTGATACTAGCACAGTCTCAAGAACTGGCAGTTGAGCGCAGGGATATCATCTTAGCTCATCTGGTTTCTCTGGGTCTGAGACTCAACATCAAAAAGAGAGTACTCTCTCCCACTCAGGGCATTACCTATCTGGGCATTGTATGCAATTCAATCACGATGCGGGCACAATTGTCTCCCGCTCGAATTGTGTCCATTCAGAACACCCTGAGCAAAGTCAGGCTAGGCCAAGGTTGCACTGTTTGTCAGTATCAACGAATACTAGGTCTCATGGCATCTGCATCCTTGTGATCCCTTTGGGCCTTCTGCAAATGAGACCATTTCAGTTGTGGCTAAAAGCTAGGGGATTTCATCCAAGTGCCAGTCCAATAAGGCTAATAAGGGTTACGAGCCGCACGCTTCGTTCCCTTTCTATATGATTCAGACCCCGGTTCCTTATTTTGGGGCCCACTCTAGGTGCGTCTTGCAGTCGCAAATTGCTAATGACAGACGCCTCCCTGACGGGCTGGGGAGCCATCTTAAGTGGGCGTCCAGCTCAAGGGGAATGGGAGGATCATTAGCTTGATTGGCACATCAACTGCCTCGAGTTGATGGCTGTATTTCTGGCCCTGAAATACTTCCTCCAGCATTTGAGAGGTTGCCATGTCCTGGTGCGGGTGGACAACACAGTAGCAGTCTCTTACATAAATCATCAAGGAGGTCTACGTTCATGCCAGCTGAACACTCTGGCATGTCAGATTCTTTTTTGGGCCCAGGGCAAGCTCCTGTCAGTCAGGGAAGTTTATATCCCTGGATGCCTGAATGTGGGAGCAGATTTACTGTTCAGACAGAAAATATCAACGGGGGAGTGGAAACTCCACCCCAAGGTAGTGGAACAAATCTAGGTGAGATTTTACAGGCCAGAAGTGGACCTCTTTGCCTCTCAACAGACAGCGCAATCTCACCTCTACTTCTCTCTGAGTCACCCAGCACCCCTGGGTCTGGACACGATGGTGCATACATGGCCCAGAATGCGCCTGTATGCATTTCCCCCAGTTTCTCTGCTCCAGGGAGTCTTGGCCAGAGTTCGCCAGCAAGGGTCCTGCCTCTTACTGATAGCGCCACACTGGCCGAACAGGGTATTGTTCTTGGAGATAATGTCTCTTCTTGACGGCTCGCCAAGGGCAATTTCGGACAGGAGGGACCTTCTGTCTCTAGCACAGGGGACAATATTTCATCCCCGGCCCGAGCTGTGGAACCTTCATGTTTGGCCCCTGAAGGGTACCAACTGAGGGACACTGGGGTTTCGCCTGACATTATCGAGACCATTCTAAGTGCTAGGGCTGCCTCTACTATAAGAAGTTACGCCAATAAATGGGATGTCTTTGAAAGATGAGACAGAAAGGTGCAGTGCACATAACGCAGATCCAGTTAACTGCCAAATTTCTTTAGTTCTGGACTTTCTGCAGCAAAAATTGTCAGTAGGCACATGCCTCGCCAGTCTCAAGGTTTATGTGGCTGCTCTATTGGCTTGCCATGCCTTGATTGACGGGGTGCTGTTGGATTGACATCCTGTGCTCGCTCGCTTCATTTGTAGAGCCATGTGACTGAGACCTCCTGCTAGGACCAGGATCCCTTCATGGGACTTAGCAATAGTCCTTGAGGGTCTGGTTGAGACACCTTTCGAACCACTAGAGTCAGCGTCTGATAAACTTCTGACTCTCAAGATGGTTTTTCTTATGGCAATTACTTCTCTAAAAAGAATTGGTGATCTACAGGCTCTGTCTGTCTTGCCAGCCTGCTTAGATTTTGCCCCAGGAATGGTTAAAGCAATTTTGCATCCTCATCCTTACTACCTGCCTAAGGTTCCTTTATCCACTGGACATCCAGTCAGTCTCAAAGCCTTCTGCTCCCCGCCATTTACAATGCCAGAGCAGGAAAGACTTCATAGATTTTGTCCGGTCCGTGCCCTTCAGACTTATTAGTGTGCCATGGGGGCCGCAACAGTGGGGCGGCTGTCACCAAGCAGGGACGCTATTGCCCTGGCCTACAAGTGCGCGGTCAAGCTTCGCCAGTAGGTATCAGGGCTCAATCTACCAGAGGGGTCGCCGCCTCTAAAGCCTTGGCTAGAGGTGTCCCTCTGCAGCATTTTTGTGATGCGGCAGGCTGGTCCTCTCCGCACACATTCATAAGATTTTATAGTTTGGATGTTCATGCCACTCCGGGCTCTTATGTCCTTGAGTCAACATCACAAAGCTCATGTCTGAGACCTCTCGCATAACTACACAACCGTAAGGGGGTCCAGACATCCACAGTGCTGCGGCGTGGGTATACTTATTCCAAAGTGCTAAATCAGCGCAACATCAAAGAGTAGCTTTTTGACAGGGAATGTCTTGGGTTACTTAACTGTAACCCCTGTTCCCTGATAAAAGTGGAAGAGATGCTGCGCTTCATTGCCGCACTGGGATGCCCCAGGGCTGCTCTTCAGACAAAATACCTGACAATGCACCTGTGACGCATCTTTTTATAGCCCTGCTACAGGTGCATCCAATGATGTCACCAGCAGAGGCTATAAATTCTGGTCAATTTCTTTGACGTGTTGCACACATATTCACAGCTGGTCACACCTAAAGTTGTTCCCAAAGCCCTAAATCAGCACAGCATCTCGTTCTGCTTTTGTCAGGGAACAGGGGTTACAGTTAAGTAACCCGAGACATTTTCCTAATTACATGACATGTTGTTCTGAAAGCAAAAAAGAAACAAATGGAACACGGAATGTAGGCTGTCATCCGTGCAGTCTGACTGAAGCAAAGTGGGCGCATTTACTTGCGCTATTAATCAAAAGAGAAGTGCTGCTGGCTCGTGATCAGGGCTGGACTGGTACTCTGGCATACATGGTACATCATAAATGATGAGCTGAAGTCTATGAACAGCATTCAAACATATGAGTCCTTTTTATCTAGGTGGGTGAGGGCCAGATGGAGGGTTTTGGCGATGGCGTCGTCTGTTGAATGGTTTGGACGATACGCAAATTGCAGTGGGTCTAGTGAGGGGGGCAGCTGGGTCTTAATGTGCCTCATGACGAGCCTCTCAAAGCACTTCAGGATGATGGGTGTGAGTGCAACGGGACGGTAGTCGTTGTGGCAGGACACTCAAGACTTCTTTGGCATGGGGACGATGGTGGTGGCCTTGAAGCACGTTGGAACGACGGCACTGCTCAGAGAGATGTTGAAGATGTCGGTAAGAACATCTGCCAGCTGGTCTGCACATCCTCTGAGCACTCTGCCAGGAATGTTGTCTGGTCCAGCAGCCTTCCGTGGGTTGACTCTACGTAGAGTTTTCCTCACATTAGCCGTGGTAAGACAGAGCACTTGGTCGTTGGGAGGAGGGGTGGTCTTCCTCGCCACCATGTCGTTCTGTTCTTCAAACCTAGCGTAGAATTCATTCAGCGCATCTGGATGGGAGGCATCTTTGTCACAGGCAACTGTAGTTGTCCTGTAGTTGGTGATGGCCTGGATGCCCTGCCACATGCACCACGTGTCGCCGCTGTCCTGGAAGTGACTGTGGATTCTCTGGGTGTGTGCGCGCTTTGCCTCTCACATGGCCCGGGACAGTTTGGCCCTCGCTGTTCTCAGGGCAGCCTTGTCGCCTGCTCTGAATGTGGAGTCTAAAGTCCTCAGCAGCGCATGTACCTCCACAGTTATCCACAGCTTCTGGTTGGAGCGTGTGGTGATGGTCCTGGAGAAGGTGACATCATCAATGGACTTACTGATGTAGCTGGTCACAGATGCTGTGTATTACTCCAAGTTGGTAGAGTCGCCATATGTTGCAGCCTCCCTGAACATGTGCCAGTCAGTACACTCAAAACAGTCCTGATGAGCAGAGATGGCTCCTGTTGGCCAGGTTTTCACCTGCTTCTGGAGAGGTTTTGTGCATCTGACGAGCGGTCTGTATGCTGGAATTAGCATAACAGAGATGTTGTTTGAATGCCAAGGTGGGGGCGGGGCTCTGCCTGGTATGCATCTGGGATGTTTGTGTAAACAAGATCAAGCATGTTCAACCCCTCTCGTTGCAAAGTCCACATACTGATGGAATTTAGGGAGCGCTGTCTTGAGATTCACGTTGTTGAAATCTCCGGCGACAATAAACAGTCCGTCAGGGTGAGCGTTCTGCAGTTCGCTCATAGCCCCATACAGTTCACAGAGCGCTTCCTTAGCGTGGGGGGAATGTAAATTCCGGTTATAATAACAGTGGTGAATTCCCGTGGTAAATAAAAAGGTCTGCATCTATCATTCTCAAGTTCCACCAGTGATGAGCAGTAACTAGAGACTAGCATAGATTTATTGCACCATTCCGTTTTGATGTAAACACACAAGCCACCTACCGCAGAGCTGCATTTCTGTCGGCACGAAACGAGGTGAGCCCGTCTAGCTGAATGGTGTCATCCGGAACGATGTCGCTGTGCCACGTCTCCATGAAAACAAAGACGCATCAGTCTCTAAGCTCACGCTGCGTAGTCTGCTGGAGTCAGATGTAGTCCAGTTTATTTTCCAGAGAGCAAACATTTGAGAGCAGGATAGATGGGCGAGTCGGCCGGCTAGGGTTTGTTTTTAGCCTAGCATGGACCCCCGCCCTCTTGCCGCGCTTTTGCTTCCTTGCACACCACTTACGACATCCCCTCCCTTGAGCAACAGCATCAGGTGACGCCGAGGACTGGAGGCCTGATCTCCACAGCAAGCCGAGTTCACATAGCAACTCCTGCTTAGAATTCATTCAGCGCATCTTGAAGGGATTTCATCTAATTCCATTTTTAATTGGTTAAATTGGTTTAGTTGGTTTTAATTGGTTTTATGGTTGTTCTAATTCCAGGGATTTCTAATTCCATCATGCAGCTTGTTTGTTGCATTAATCTTATATTTTAACAGTGTCTGTCGATGGTAGACATGAACACCGGTTGCTCTGATGTCCATGTACCGTAAAAGTCGGCTAAGTGACAAAAATAGCACCATTTTGGTTTCATTGTCTTGTTATATAGTTTTCAGTCTTGTATTTTCATTGGTGGTCTTGTTAACTTGTTACCCATGTCAATGTATTTTAGCCCTCATGTTTGCCATTGTAATTTGTCGAGTATTGTTAATGTAACTATGTTGTAGTCAAGTCAAGTCAAGCCAAGCCAAGTCAAGATTTAGTCAAGTCATGTTTTGTTTGTGTCAAGTGTAGTTTAGTCATGTTCATGTTTATATTTCATGTTTCTTGTTATGGTTTTTGGATCTCACTTTTGTTTAATAAACTGCACTTGGGTTTGTCACTCCATCGTCTTCGTCCTTGCCAACAACGTAACACCATTGCCTACTTATTTATTACTTATTTATTTGTGGTGGTTATTGTAAATTGAAACATGATTGTAAATAACTTAATGATAAAAAGGAAGTAAATTGCAACCATTTACTTAATTAATGAAAATGTTTGCAACTTTTAATTTCATGGAAATGAATATTTGTAACTTGTGCAAGATATTTGTAACTTGTGCATTATAATGTATTTACACAGCAATAATAATAATGTCAAGAATAATAATAGTACCAATAATACTAGGATGGTTAACACCCCCCAAATAACTGATATAACCCAACAATATGTTGGTGCTATAGCAACCCACCACTGGTCTATGTGTTGGGTCATTTTTAACCCAACTGATTTTAGTGAGTACAAAACAATTTAGTTCAGTCATTTAGTTTAGTCACTTGATGTTAATATCCTTAATAATCAGCACTTCCTTGTTTTAAATGGGTAGAGGGGTAAAAATGTCATCAGGGTCTTCAGATGGGCACCCTCCTTCACCAGTGTTTCGTTGATAGGCCCACGACACCTCCAGAGGGCTCAACAGGCTCACGTCTTCCCTGGCGGCTGGAGCCTACGGTGCCACCGGACATCGGTAACGACCTTGCCCTCCAGGCATCGAAGGTCACGGCACAGTCTATCCTGCAGCTGCTGTACCGGCTCCGCCTCAGAGGCCCCACACTGCATCGAACCCACCACAGTTGGCAGACACCACGTGTCTCATGTCCGCCCACCAAGAAGAAGGCTTCGAAGAGCCCTGGAGACAGGCGACCCAGGTACCAGGATATCTGGAGAACAGACCACTCCATCCCCCGGTGGAAGGCCAGTAGTAGAATCTTTTGTTCCTTTCTCATTTAATTTTGCTGCACGCTCAAGGGGCTGTGGTACCCAAGGAACAGTTTCCTCAGTCCCTGGGTCACATAACCAGTCTGTACAGGGACATGGTGCTCACACACCTCAGCCAGATAGCACTTCGGTTCAACTGGGAAAAGAGCAAGCTCTTCCCAGTTCGGAGCATCTCTTTTCTTGGTTTGGAGTTGGGATTCAGTCAAGCCTCACGAACGAGTGTGCCCAGTCGGTACTGGCCTGTCTGAAAGTGTTTAGACAGAAGACCACGGTTCCACTGAAACTATTTCAGAGGCTCCTGGGGCATATGGCATCCTCGGCGGTGGCCACACTGCTCAGGTTGATGCATATGAGACCGCTTCAGCACTGGCTCCGTACTCTAGTTCCGAGATGGGCATGGTGCCACGGCCCACATCGCGTGGCCACCACGCCAATCTGTCTCTGTCTCTTCAACGACCTTGCATTTCTACAGGCAGGGGTTCCACTTCTGGCCCTTGGACGGGACATGGAAGACCTCAGTGACCTACCACCTGCTGAGGATACACAATACAAAATTGGGTAAGACTTTGGATTAGTATCCGTAAAACAAATGATGCACAAAATTGTTAAAGTGTATTGAACACTCAACAAGTGAAATACATAAATGTATTTACAACCCATCATAAGCACAGGTATATACACAACCAACCATAAGCACACATATATAAACCAAAATCCATCATAATTTGCTCCCTCTAGAAGAATTTAGCACTCAAAATAGGGAGGCTGCTAATAAAAAACACATTCTTTTCCTCAAACTGTACATTTATTTATAACGCAGTTATTTTTCATACTCTGGCCTAAACACTGATTTACCTCCTGTCTCTTTAAAGCCCCCCTCTCCGAAAAGCCCTGTCTGCTCTGATTCTGAATCTGTAAAATCCAAGCAACAGCTTTAAAAGAAACTGCATTAAGTGCGAGAGTCTATTTACCACGTGGCATTCGCTTTTAGCATTTTCAAGAAATGAATACCGCATACCATTTCCAGTAAGCATGGTAAAATTACGTCATTGGCACTACTATGGCAAGTCATAGTAGACATTACTCATAATGTTAATTGGCACCAACCACACAAAACACAAGGGAAATAGACATAACAGGGACAGGTACATAATAATGTGCTCATAACAATATACATTATTATTAATTACAACCCCCTTATAATATGCGGCAAGTGTTAGAAAATAATACAGCATGCAAATACATTTATATTAATCAATATTATTAACAGCGATTACAATATCAAGGGAAATAATATTCAATTATGATTTTAGTCATATCGTGCAGCCCTACTCCCGCCAAAAACTCATAAGAATACCACTCCTGCTTAAAACTCCTAACAATTGGTCAATTTGTTTGAAAATGATCAAATAGAACACTTGTTTTAACAGAATCACACTTGCTACAGAAAACCAAGGTCCACCCTGCTTCACCAAAGGTCCACACACTAGAAGATTTCTGGCCTTTCCACTGGGCAACAAGCAGTACTCTCCAGGTACTTTAAAACTCCTAACAGATCAAGGTTTTGCCAGGCTATGATTTAAAGTAAAGGCTATAAGCTAAGGACATTATGGCTGCACAGAAAAGAACCTGAAAGACGCATCACTGCAGGTCAGTGTTTAATTACTTCTGGCTCAACTCTTCATCACTGCTCACTGATCCTCTTAAATACCAGCACACCACAGGTGTGTGTGTGTTCTCCCTCCTGTGGTCATGTGACACCCTCTGACTCTTCAGTGGGCTGCTGAAGTCAGCAAAGCTCTGCACAGCTTTAATGGACATCAGTGTACTTTAGCCTGATTGTTTTACCGGGACACCACTAGGGACACAGTTGTTGTGCTTGTCACTTTACTTATTGGATGACTGGTTTCCCATTGGCAGAGGTACTTTCTTACTAAGTGCACTGAGGGGAGCTGCAACTGCAAAGTAGGGCTGAAATGATTAGTCGTCATTATCAACAAAGTCGACAAAAAAAATTGACAAAATTTTTTGTTTCATCTCATTTAACGTAACATGGGATGACATTAAACTGTAATGATGACTTGTGAGAGAAGCACTGCAGTTCGCGCAAGACTGAGGAGAGGAAGAATTACACAGATCACAATCCAGACGCACTCTAAACTTTGCAAACAGCTTCAGGTGATGTAGACCCCAAAGAATGAGGGAATTATAAAAAAAAAATCATTCAGAAGCAATCTCGTTGTGGAATAATTAGAGCCGGAGCTCTTTAAAGAAAACACCTCGTGTTACATCTTAAATGCAGTTATATTTAATGCATTACATCTTTAATGCAGTTATATTTAATGCATTACAACTTTATTAAAGTTCAAATAATAAAGAAGCAGATCATGTAAATAACTACAAACTCCGACTCTGGCATTTTACTGTGCGGTCAGCGCCTCTTCTATGATTTGTGTGAATGTCCCAATCTAAAGGGGAGAGATTGAAACTGCATCCGGCTGATGCACACACTGTCACGGGGACGTTCCTCCCTCGAGCTCACATGCAGCTAGATTATAACGTGATGACTCGTGACTTACTGAATCATGATATATGTGTCACTGTGCATTTCTTATCGTTAAGTAAATTGGCAATACGCAGCTTTATTAATAAAAGAGAGTTTGTTTTTTAGGAAATTAAAGATGGATTGAAGTGAACAGAAAGGTGAGAGAGGTGTAGTCTTCAAAATAAAAAATATGTTTTTGATTTCGTTTTAGCTTGTTTTACAATATAAATATCTAAAACTGAATGCCTCTTCTCTCATGAGATCTCTCTGTGGTCCTCGTGGGCCTTCGGAAAGCCCCATTGAGCGGCTAGGGCCAGTTGAGCTGAAAGAGGGTGGGAGACCTGCAAGCGTCCTCTGTCAGCGACTCTTGCCTAGATTTCGGTCTGACAGATTCTCATGTGATCCTGAGACCCCGACCGGGCTATGTGCCCAAGGTTCCCACAACCCCCTTCAGGGATCTGGTGGTGAACCTGAAAGCACTGCCCCAGGAGGAGGCAGACCTAGCCCTGTCATTGCTGTGTCCGGTGCGTGCTTTGCGCATTGACTTGGATCGCACGCAGAGCTTTAGAGGCTTTGAGCAGCTCTTTTTCTGCTTTGATGGACAGTGGAAAGGGAATGCTGTCTCTAAACAGAAGCTTGCCCACTGGACTGTGGGCACCATTGCATTGGCCTACCAGACCCTGGACATGCCCGCCCCCTTCCGGGTTCGAGCACACTCTACAAGGAGTGTGGTGTCCTCATGGGCACTGTCCAATGACACCTCTCTAGCAGAAATCTGCAGAGCAGCGGGCTGGGCAATGCCCAATACCTTTGCGATATTTTGCAATCTCCAGGTTGAGCCAGTTTCATCCTGTGTTCTTTCAGGTATGACCAAATAGAGCCATGTATGCACCATCGCGTCCAGACCCGGGGGTGGGCAGGGTGACTCAGGGAGAAGTAGAGGAGACATTGCGCTGATCATAGTGGCGAAGAGGTCCTCTTCTGCCCTGTAAAATCTCACCCAGATTTGTTCCACTACCTCGGGGTGGCGTTTCCATTCCCGCGCCTGTATTTTCTGTCTGGACAGTAAATCTGCTCCCACATACGGGCATCCAGGGATATAAACTGCCCTGAGTGACTGGAGCTTACCCTGGGCCCCAAGGAGAATCCGACGTGCCAGAAATTCAGCTGATATGAACATGGACCTCCTTGATGGTTTATGTAAGGGACTACCGCTGTATTGCCCACCCGCACCAAGACATGGCAGCCCCTGGAAGACCCTCCCATTCCCCTTGAGCTGGACGACCAGCCCGTTTGGGAGGCATCTGTCATTAGCAGCCTGCGACGACGAGACGCACCCAGAGTTGGACCCAAGGTAAGAAACCGGGGTCTGAACCACATAGAAAGGGAACGAAGCCTGCGGCGCGTAACGCTTATTTGCCCTAGGGGATCGTCCCTTGGATGAGATCCCACTGGCTTTCAGTCACAGCTGGAATGGTCTCATGTGCAGAAGACCCCAAGGGATCCAGACGCCATGAGACCTGGTAATCATTGATACTGACAAACAGTGCAACCTTGGCCTAGCCTGACTTTGCTCAGGGTGTTTTGAATGGACTTGATTCGAGCGGGAGCCCGCATTGTGATCGAACTCCATATGATTCCCATATAGGTAGTTTTCTGAGTGGGAGAGAGGACGCTTTTCTTGGCTTTGAGCCTCAACCCCAGAGAAACCAGATGAGCTATGACGATATCCCTGTGCTGAACAGCTAGTTCTTGGAACTGCGCTAGGATCAGCCAGTCGTCTATTTAATCCAGAATGCAGATGCCCCGGAGTCGCAAAGGAGCCAGTGCTGCATCCATGTATTTCGTGAATGTGCGGGTTAATAGGGCTAGGTCGAATGGAAGAACCCAATACTGGAAGGCTTCGTCCCCGAAGGAACTTCCTGTGCTGTGGCAAAATTTCTAAATGAAGATATGCGTCCATGAGATCAATGGTGACCAGCCAAACGTGATGTTGGGCTTGTGACATGATCGTCTTGATAGTTAGCATGACACCCTGACTGGGCAGTTCAAGCCATGAAGATCTAAGGTTGGACGCAACCCCCCACCCTCCTTGGGAACCAGGAAGTATTTACTTTAATAACCTGACTCTTTCTCTGGAAGGGGAACACGTTCTATGGCCCCTTTGACCAAGAGATTTTGCAGTTCTTTCCACAGTAGACATGCCTGCTCCGGTTTACGGTAGTGGGGACCATGCCGTTGAAACATGGAGGGCGGCGAGCGAACTGAATTCTGTAGCCCCTTTTCTACTGTACTTTAGGACCCACATAAAAATATCTGGCAGAAGTTTCCACGCTTCCAGGTTCTCTGAGATGGGTATTAATTTCAACATTTCCTGTTGAGGGGGTGTCGAGTGTTCGTGTCCTGGACTAAGGCAGGAAGCAGCGAATCACTCAAATTTTCGATGGAAGCCTCTACCTCCCGAAACACTGGAGGCGGCGGGAATGGAGAGGTTTCGTGGGGGTACCGGGAGGGGCGAAGTGGATGGTGCACGCGCCCCGTCCCGAGGGGAGCTACCCCCACAAGATTAGGCACAAGACCATCAGGGTTTCTTTCTCTTAGAAATTAGCATCTTGAGGTCTTGCGTTGGGGGCTTTTGATGGTGACAAACCTGCCCCCAATCTTTACGAGGGGGAGCATGACCGCCATGCTTTGTTTTTAAGCCTCTCTTCTAGGAGGACAGGGACGGGTCTGGGTGGCTGACGGCCCCACCCCCTGAGTGTGGCGAGGAAAAAAAACTGCCCAAATGTTTCCTTGTGGCTTTTCGCCTCCTGGAACCTGGTGAAAACTGTATTCATAGCGTCCCCGAATAGGCCAGAAGGTGAAGCCGGGGCATCAAGAAGGAAAACTTTGCCCTTATCTTTGATGCCTGAAAGGTTGAGTGTCTTTCTTTGTTTACCAAAGCAGACATAGACCGGCGATCTTTAGTGATGATGTCGAGCCAGGCGAGAGATAACCTGCAAGTGTCTCTTCTACCGGCGACATCAACGAATAGCCCCGTGTCTCAGCACCTACGATAGTCGAATATGTCGACATCGAGGGCACAAAGACACAGGAAGTAAAAAGATTCCTCCATGAAGCTCATCATGGAGGTCATCAAAGAAAGGAAGGGACTAATATAGCGTTCCCTTCCTCTTTTTTTTTTTTTAGCCACCAGACAGAAATCTGTCTTATAGTTTGGAGCGTTTGGGGGGAGGGGGTATGGGGGGGTGTCTCTTGTTTGCGTGGCCAGTCTAGCTGTAGTCTGGCCACAGCCCAAGTAACCACCTCAAGTAATTTCTCAACCGCTTTATTATTCTGTGTGGAATGTACAGAGGTTCAGCGCCCCTCTCGAACGAAGAGACGCCGAGGCGCTTCAGGCTTACGAGAAGGATCAGCTGGATCTGGGGAGAGAGCGAGTGATAGGGACGGACCCGTCTCTTGCTCCTCAGCCAGATATATGTGAGAGCCTCACAATGAAAGAGTGAGCGCTGGCTCTTGGAAGTAAGCGAGACAAGTGCGAAGCATTTTGACTGTAAACAGATCGCAAGGCTCGCACCTGCCCCGCCCCAATGCAAGAGCATGCTCTTCCCCAAACACACAAAACAAAAACTGGTGTGTATCCGTTTCAGCCGTAGAGCGTAAAAATGGGAACACACATCACTTGTTTTGTTTATCAATAATTTTTTTTCTTTTTTTTTCTTTTTCAGAGGAAATAGAAAGGAGAAAAGGTTCACTGTGGCACTGCCTAACAAAATCTAAATCCTAACAGAGGAAAGAAAGTTTGACAGGC
This sequence comes from Moxostoma hubbsi, assembly GCA_032164185.1. NCBI lineage: Eukaryota > Metazoa > Chordata > Actinopteri > Cypriniformes > Catostomidae > Moxostoma > Moxostoma hubbsi. The sequence continues at coordinate 33,168,757 of JAVLUX010000039.1, forward strand.
TCATGATAACACAGCACAGAATGGCTCTGAAGACGAAAAATCTGATGATGCACCGGTGACGCCATCTATTTATAGCCACTGCGCCAGGTGCGTCCAATGATTACATCGGCAGAGGCTATAAATTCCGGTCAATGTTCATTGACGTGTTGCATACATATTCACAGCTGGTTACAACTGAGACGTGTTCCTAAAGCGCTCTTCCGCGTGGCATTATAGTAAAGCTTTTTGTAAAGGGAACATGCACATGCCCTTTTACCCACAGTTGAGTTCACAAAGTCATGGACACTGGATGTGCATCCTCCCTAGCTCATCAACACAATGTCTCGTTCCCTTCATCAGAAAACAGAGGTTACGCCAGTAAAGATGGAGTTACTTCTGCACTGACACGTCCGGTTTCTTTCAGCATCCCAATAGAACTGCTTTCAATGGGCACTTTGTTCAAACTGAGGTAAAAATGCCTCAAAAAGTGCTGTTTGTGGAGTTGCAACATGCCATTTCCAAAATAATATTGAATGGTTGGAAGATTATTGGCTTCTTTAAATTTCCATTAGGATCGATGAATCAGGACAAACTCAGGATTTGACTAATTCTAATATTTCACTGATCAGCATCATTATTGTGTCTGCTCTAAAAATACTCAATTGCCCCGCAACTGCTGCCTGAAAATTTTAACTTTTCAAGAAGGAATTGCACAATATCCAATTGCAAATGGATGTTTTATATTTCTAAAGCAAAACCGCTGTGACAGAAAGTAGGCCAAATTTGATCTAACAACGGTCTTATTGAACAAGATCGTAGCGTGTGATCTAACAGGATGAACCGCAACACATCTCACCACCACTGCAGTGCTTTCAGGCTGTTTGTGTGTGGATATACCAATACTAATAATTCACTACTACTAAGATTTATCTTTGCATTTCTTTTTAATTCAGTAAGTAGCTTATTCAATCTAAATCATCTGTTTGCATAATGAATATTAATAATATGTAATATGATATTATGAACTGTATGTGGAGTAATTATTTAAGCAGTAAATACACATACTGCATGTCTGATGGTAGTTTTCATTTTTAAATGTCACATTTCTCAGGCTTTAGAAGTGTGCTGAATGTGCGAGGATGTGTATTCATCAACTTGTAAAACATACAGGCCTGAGTTCCGGTCTGGCAATGAGATGAAGACGCATGCCGAGCTCCCGACATTTTCTAATAATATTAGTTCTAATATTAATATTTAAGCAATCCAAATCAGATTTTTCTTTCTTTTTTTTTCATTTGTGTTAAAGGGGTGTTCGTTATAGTCGTACTGAAATTGCAAGATGAGTAACACGTTGCACACATTTTTGCACGTGCACTTTATATAGGTATTATATAGGTATTTTATATAGGTATTTTTATTTAGTTTGTGTAGTCTCATGTGGTTCTGTGTTTGTCCTATATTGTTTTATGTAGCACCATGGTCCTAGAGGAACGTTGTCTCGTTTCACTGTGTACTTTACTCTGTATATGGTTGAAACAACAATAAAAACCACTTGACTTGACTTGACTTAACTTGTACAAATCAGCAGTAAATGTCCTGCCAGCAACGAGAACCAGTATAGCTTTGATGGCTTGTGTGGGGAAGTCTGCAGAATTCCCTTCAGATAATGATGGCGTTTCCATGAGCCAACTAGTAATGGAGCAGACAAAGCAACAAGTGTTGATAAAGGAAGATATTTCAACCCTGATCCAAGAGTTGATGGTGCCGCTTCAAGCATCGGCGAATGAACTAACAGAGGCTTTGGTAGGTTTTCAGTCTTGCTTGTGTGCCACAAAGACACTTGCTAGCGATAACTTCACTGTGTGTGAAAATTTGATGCTTCTGGATGAGTTGATGACTTGGAAAATCAGTCATGGAGAGCAAATCTCAGGATTTTAAACGTTCCAGAGAACAGCTAGGAAGGAAATATACAATTAAGTTTGTGTCTGAGATGCTAATGGAAGTCATGGGTCAAGAAGTTTTTGATAAAACTCCCGAATTGGAATGTGCACACCGATCTTTGAGCCCAAAACCACTGGAAGGAAGACCTCTTCATCCACTGGTTGTGTGTTTTCATAAATTCCAGGAGAAGAAAAAGGCATTAAGATGGTTCTGACAAAATGACTCTACTTTTTTTCTTCCTATCAGAGCAGTAATAATAAAAATACAATAATTTAATAAGAATAAAGATAAGTGTAGTCTGCAAAAAGAACAACTAATGAAACAAAAAAACTGACATATACAGCATATACAATATAAAGGAGTTGAAAACATAGTGATGAGAAGCTGTCATTACACAGCAGAAGGTGTAAATGCATACTCAAATAAATCAGATACTCTTTTGTAAACAGTTAATTCACATTAACCATCTGAATGCACCAACATTTTTTGGTGCATTTGATGATTGATTCAGTTCCACCAGCGCAATACAAACAATCAGTGATTTTATCACGCTACATCGCTAATTGTTGGAAAATGCAGCTCACTACTGGAAAAGCTACACTGTTTTCTTTCAAATGTTTTGTATGTTTAGAAAAGTCTCTTTGTGAGGTTTGAGGTCATCCTTAATAAGGACAAAGCATCTCCTCCTGTACCAGCTGTCACAAAATGAGAATAAAGGTGACAGGTACTATTTTCCACTAGGGAGCTGTTTAATTGCTAACAGCCAATGACTTTTACCTCCTGTACCCCACAGAAATGTGCCAGGATAGGGAACCATTAAACACTGCCCTGAAAATATCATTCTTATCAGATTATCCTCTAAAACTAACCATCTCCTTAGAGCTGCCCTTTGCATTACCTAATGCTAATATATCTTAATTATTGCATGCTGGATAATTTTTTTAAATAATTATACTCAGTCATTAATACATTGGTAAGAAATGGGAAAGAAAGGATATGTTAACCTTACAGGAATAATTAGAGAGAAGGAACCGAGTTGAGGTCTTGTCGTTTGTCACTCGCCGATTTGCCCTAAAATATTCTTGTTTTCATAATGAGGGGGGTGTAATAGTCCAGATGAACACTCGCATAGTCGACTATTAAAATCAGTAATCATGCAACCCCTATTTCATAGCGGTAATACAATATGGCAACCATGGTTTTGCTTCTTTAGCTCAAATCGCACATAAATGAAAATATGCTGATCCAGCTAATTTGCACATGCAATCTAAAGTTCAATTGATATAAAGTGATATAATTTGCGTCAGGGTGTTAACACATCATTCAACGCTAGCATCACGTGCCATTTCGATTGCCACATTAAAAGCTTGTTTTGATTGTAGCACTGGCAGTAGTCATTGTGTGACACTTTAAACGGTCATCGGCAACAGGGTCAATGTTTAACTTTTTGAGCTTTGAGTTGCACATTATAGCAATTGACAGAATCGCAACACAGAGTTGGGGAAACGCTGAAGCTGCCGCTTCACTCCATAAAGCACAACGTATTATGCAAAGGTTACATGAGTCATTTGGAAGTCACTTAAGAGTAAACAAAAAGACAATGCCTCTATCGAAACCAGATTGGCTCTTTTAACTTAAAGGCGTAATTCCCATTCCTACGGACAACGTATTAAGTGTTTCAATTTTCTTGTTAGTTTTCCATTGAGTGATACATCGTTGGCATTAGTCAAATCTCTCATGTTCTTTGTTTGTGCGGGGCATGTAAGTGACTATTAAATAAGTTGCTGCCCTTGACAAACGTTTCAAAACAGTCACTCATGAGGTTACATTTGGGTTAGGATCCTGTCTTAGAAGGTACTTGCTTATGTAAACAATAGACAGGGAGGAAGGTCACTAATGTTGGAAACAGCTAATGTCACTGCCTAGCTAGAACATTCAAATTGATCCTCCAAGTGCTCCAGGTGCAGAGTATTCCACCACAGTAGGACAACCAAAATGTTTGTCACCTCTCATTTCTTTTTTCACACTATAAAACATATTAGTGAACTGGTCCCCAGTGCCAATCTCATTGAAGGATCCTGGCAGGGAGTAGGTCAAGGAGTGGGTAAAAGGTTTCGGTGCTTAAGGGTCTAACAGCTGGTTGTGACAGCTCTACAGCCCCATTATGAACACGCTGTGTGACCTGCTTTCTTAGTCGCAGCCGGCTCATTGGCCTGTGAATCATGGATATATCCCAGCAAGCTGTGCTTCTTTATTAGCAGAGGTTTCTATGCATAGCAAAACAACTTTAATGCTCCCTGATATCACATCAACATCACATTTGTCAGCTTGCACGACGAATAGACTTCAAGGGAGGGGGCATGTAAAACTGGATGGAGACAGATACGAGGTTGTGTGGGAATATCAGCATATTAATCATGTGTTTTGCGTGCCTCTCCATGATTTATTCATGACGACTACTTCTCCTTTCCGTGTCTGCTGAGGAGATGAGGATACTACAGAGAACATCATGTATAATGCAGTGAACAGCTGCATTCTGCTGTGAATTAGTCTGCAGTGAAGCACAAACTCTCTTCAGCCAGTGTGCAGACCTGAGGGGAGAAATTAACTCAACTCACCAGGGCTACATTTATCTAATGGTGACATTCATCTACTGCTCCTATAAACCAACAGTTGACTTGGAACCTTCTGCCTCAAGACACCACTTGCTCAGGAAAAATCAAAGTGTTTTAAAGGTTCAAATGCCACCTTTTGCCCGTAATGACACTTACACAACAGTTTTGTGGTACATCGGTACATTAATGATATCACATACCAGGTGACAGTGTTCGCTTGGCAAAATGTTGCTACCCTACCTGTGCCCGTCTGAGTGGGATGTCTGTGCATTCTAATCAGGTGAGGTGGAGAATAAAAAATCTTTTGTAGTCAAACACGACCATGTGGGTTCATGGTCAATTGAATACTTTCACAGGCTTGAGCACTCGATGGTGCGAGAAATGTAATGGCAGGTGAAAAAAAAGAAAGAAAACAAAGAATAACCTAGGCCTAACCCTAACAATAACAATTTGAGCAAAATAAGTGGGATGGTTGGTTGATTCAAAAGTTGCTCAAGCCGCAACTCTAACCCTAAAGCTAACCTAAAAAAACAGAAACAAATATTGGGTGAAAGGAATGTAGCTCCAAGACAAGCAAGGATTTTGACTGAGGAAAATGCCCGACTTCACAGGAAACTGTAATATCATGGTACTTTGATATATACCATAGTACTTAATGATTACCAATTATTATAGAATGATCCTTTATTTACAGTACCATGTTACTTATGTGTTTCTCAGAGGTTTTTCAAAGAGCACCATGGCACTACCATAGTGTATTTCCAGAATGTCAAAAAACAAAACAAAAATAACAACAACAAAACATTGTAAGCGGCCTTATCTACATCAGTGTACACAGGGGCTGTAAAATCTAGCTTTAGAAAATTGAGCCTAATTGTGACGGGCACCGAGAAATGAAAACGTCATGCTTCAGGATTTGCCCTCTGCATTCAACAAGATGGCTATTGGGTTTAAGCTCTGCATATGCAAGTGTGCTATATACTGTACTTACCGGCCCATGGTTCCCTGTGATAAATCGGTCTTGACTCTCTGAATGACCCCTGGCTTGTTGGGACAGCTTTAAGGACGTCACTTTAAAATCCCTTTTCCCCATTATCTCCATTGTACTGGCATATCACTTGCGTTTGGACAGATGACTTTGAGTGGGTTGTGACTCTGTCAGGAGGGGGATGCTCCCCAGTTCCCAGAGCAGTGACCCCAGCTCCGAGCAGAGTGACTGTGTGGCACTGGAGACAGTGTGAAATACGCTTAATGAAAATGCAGAGAGAGTTAAAGAATTTGGTCAAGGGATATCTAGTTGAATTTTCATGGTACTACAATTTAAAAAAAAATCGATATCAACACCAGTGGAATTTCATGATTCTCGATGCTAGATACAGTAGCACAGTAAAAGTGCACTTCTTTAAAAAGTTGAATGTTAATATTTAAAATTTTGTTTGTTTTTTTTTGTTAGATTTGAGGCCATCTGCTAGTGCACTCCTAAACATTGTCAAAATTCACTTTTAGTCAATATACAATGTATTTTTCACTTCTTGTCCAATGAAATGCTCTCTAGAATGAGAATTTACCATCCCCCCAATGCCATCTGCAGCTGACTAGCAACTAGCATCACATGCGGCTGTGATGTAACTAAAACCACTGGCTGCTTAAGAAGAAGGAACAAGCCCTTTAATATGTCCCACCCAAACTTCCTGATTCAACAGTGTCACAGATCTCCCTGTCTTTCCCTGCTTTTATGCTTCACGCTCCCTTTCCACTAATCATTAATCACCTGCACCTGTCTCTTGTTTCCTTCCACTCGATAAATACTCTGTTCTCCCCTCACTCTGGGTCTGGTCTCGTTAATCGTTTATCGTTAAACGTATACAGACTCATTCCTTCGTACCTGTGACCTTCCTATCTCCACGCTCCTTCGTTCCTGTTAACTTCCTATCTCCACATTCCTTCGCTCCTGCGTTTCTAACCCAAGCTCCTCGCTCCTTTACTCCAGCGGAGATCTCTGAAGCTCAACGATCTCTGAAGCTCAGCGATCACGGAAGCTCAACAATCTCAGAAGCTCAACGATCTCGGAAGCTCAACAATCTCAGAAGCTCAACGATCTCGGAAGCTCAACAATCTCGGAAGCTCAACAATCTCAGAAGCTCAGCGATCACGGAAGCTCAACAATCTCAGAAGCTCAACGATCTCGGAAGCTCAACAATCTCGGAAGCTCAACGATCTCGGAAGCTCAACGATCTCCCAAGCTCCACGCTCGTCCAAGCTCCCCGCTCATTCACTCCAGTGACGTCACTCCAAGCTCCACGCTCGTCCAAGCTCTGCGCTCATTCTCCAGCTCCACGCTCATTCACTCCAGTGAAGTCAGCCCAAGCTCCACGCACTTCTGATATTCATCTCCTTTCCTTAACACTCTAATTGAATAAACACAACTTCCGGGTTTAACACTATTCCTGTGTCTGAGCACTTATGTTACAAACAGGAAATATGTCAACACAAGAAAAAACAAAATAAATAAAAAACTAATAACACTCTGTGCCTGTCCAGCTGTTGCAAAGGGGTCTTTAAATGTACAAACTAAATTAAGATATTATCCTTCATGTATTTTTCACTCAAGTAAACAGTCAGTAATAAATAATAAAAAATAAACAAACAAATAACAAGAAAAAACAAAATACAGAACATTCATAAATATAATAATCATAATATGATAATAAAAATAAAATTAATAAAAGAAATCAAATGTAAAAAAATAAGTGGCTAACTCATTCGCACATGTATTAACTGGGCTAACATCAGCTACTCTATAAGAATACATTTTTAAATTATTATTTCAACATTGAAATAATTTTGACAATTTGTACACATACTGTAGAGGCAGAAATGAAAGATGTGACAGGTGCTCTGAAGGGTTTGCAGAGACTGCTCTTATGAAAAGTTGGCTGAATTATGTTTTAGAGTTTTGTTCTGATGACAAAGCTGCATTTTTTGACATTTCAAACGAGTGATGCTATTATCTTTTTTTGTCCTCTAAGGGCTCTGTCTGAACTCCAAATTAAGTATACGACATAAGATGATTGATTATGCAGCTGCTTATTAATTAATGCCTTGATAATTGGAAATCAGCAGCGATTCATCTTCAAAATAAAACATGATGACATATTAGCATTGTTGAGGTGAAATTGTCGAGCTCAGCATGTTAAGAGCATGCGTGTCAGACGGGTGTGAATGCTCGCATCAATCACTGTATCCAACCTCTCCATCAAACTCCTGCCCCATCACTCCTTACACCTGTCAACAGCTCCCTCCACTCATTAGTATCAATTATCACAAGCGCTCATTAATGAAGGGTGGGGGCTTTGGTACTCTTTGGGAGGATTTCTGGGTGGTTGCTCAATCGCTCTCTCAAACTGCTGCTCATAATTCTTTGTCAACTTTCTCTCCTCTTAAATAAAATGTTTTCATTGACCTCTATCTGTCTCGCACATTTCTGTCTCTCCAATGTATAACTTCTGATCAACACCTTTCTTTTTCTGGTTTTCCATTGTTTACTGTTTTTGTGTACACATTTTTATTTGATAATACAGTAGTTGAAAGAGACAGAAAGTCAAAATAAGATTTGTGGTAATCAAATGCTGTCAATTGAGCTTAACTTGTACTGAACCCGGAAAATTCCTTTAATTGTAATATATTACTACTCGCAGTTCAGTGGGCTCAGATAACACGCTCTGATGAACTTCATGTTTGCATGTTTCTGCTGCAGATATCTTATGTCTGGAAGTAAAAACGTGTCTTGCAGATTGGAACATGATGACCAGGGCAACATTTGAGATGCTATGTAATGATATTCTGCTTGTTTGTCAAGGGAAGTCACATTACTTTTTTGGTGTACATCTACGAATTCTACAAGAATGTTTTTCATATATGTGTTTCCATTGTAGTTTATGACTGCTTTTCTTACACAATAAAAACTGTATCCACCTCATGCGAGCATTGTGTGTGTGTGTTTTTGTGGTTATTTTCTTATTTATGCACTATCCAAAAATGTGCATACAAATACATTGATGGAAACACAGCTACTGACACCTCCAACACTCTTATTTTAAAAATTATGTTTATTTTAATTCTACCAGTGGCTAAAATCATTTAAAGCCCACACTATTGGAAAATAAGCCAGCAAAATCTGCAGCCATGATTTTGGTTGTTCCATCCAGAACATCAGACTGTAATGTGTTCTGAGTGGATTTGACCAGGTTAATAGGGTGTTGCTAAGTGTTTGCTAGATATGGCTTGGGTTAAATGTAAATCTATGAAATCATTTAGCCAATTTTAACGTTCGATCACTTAGGAAACTAGTAGCATTCCTCCTCAAAAATGGATATGGTTTGAGGAATCATTCATGTCAAACTAAGTGGGATAAAATCACTAACCTTAAGGATAGGCATTAGTAGCAGTGATGCTTGCTTTAGTAAACACATAAGAGAACAAATGAAAGCATCCCTGTCACGTTCACAAAAAACAGCTGAGGAGGAAGAACAGGTGGCAAGAGCGGGATAGATGCAAAGATATTAATGAAAGAGATGCTGCTTCTGTAGAAGATAAAAGACATGCCAGAATGGCTTCCACCCGGTCCATTTTTCTCTCTCCACATCCCATTTATCAGCGCTTTGTGTCATTGCCCAGAGACGGGCTCAGAGTGAAGGAGTCAGGGGCGCTAATCGAATTCAAATCCCCCTTTCCATAAACAGCCAAGTGGATCCTATTCCGAGGCCGGTGGTCCCAAGCTAATCGCATAAAAAAATATAAATGATTCTCGTCTCTTGATGGTTGATAATAGGTGTGTTGCTCATGGGGAATATAGCAGGTGTTTATCTGACGTATTAATCTCAGTCTAAGTATCTCTCATTACATGAGGCACCGCTTGAGTGGATGACTGTTTTCTCTGAAATATTATTTCTTCCCATCCTCTGGAGTTTAGTTTCAATGTGGCTTTGGTTACTGTCACTGTGCACGGAACAGGCTAAATGTTTTCTTGATAAAATGATAAGATAAGTGTTCCTCAAGGGTATAGACTGGGATCATTCCTTTTGTTCCATCTCTACAAATCCTTTACTTTTAAGTGGAAAGTTATAGTCTGCACAATCTATATACATTTCTTGTCCTTGTTTTATATAATCAATTCTGCTGTATTGAATTTAATTACTTGAATGTGAATATACAGTATGTACATAAGGGGTGTTAATCGCTTAAAATGTTTAATCAAATTAATTACAGACCTTGCTGTGAAAGGCACCCAACTAAACATAATTCATATAAAAGAGAATTATTAAAATATTTCTAAATATAATACGTACATTTATAATAGTGGTTGAAATTCTGTAACCTCATAACATCCGGCCTCTTTTTGTGCATGAAAATGACATACCCAAAGTAAAACTCTTCCAGTTCTTGAACCCTTTAGTCTACAAACTCAAACTTGGACTTGTTTGAAAGTAGACACTTAGACATTTGTTATTCATGGATAAAAATGTATCATTGTAGAATAAAACATTAGTTAGAATTATTCAAATATTTTGAATAGTGACCGCAAATATTATTATACTACTATTTTTTAAATTTGTTTTTTATTTGCAGTACCCCAAAAAGCACATCTGATACAAATCCACATGTCTGATGAAGTTGATATGATCAAATCTCTTTGTTCCATAATGATTTATAGTGTACTTCCAAAAAAAAAAGGCCACTTGGAGGCGCCAATTGACCACTTGTAGTAACTCCGTAAACTAATGATCAAAGTGGCTCAAAACACACAATTTGTTTATATTTCAATGTAAAAAATACCACACAAACCAAACTATACATGAAATTTGTATTATTATTTGGGTATATATTATAATGCATTCCATTTATGTATTTTATAAACCGTGTGAAATGAACATTGCAATTTGAATGTAAAGGAAATAAATGTTTACTTTACAATAAAGGTACTTCTGTTCATTTTTCCCCATACAAATGCAAATTGACAAGTGCAACAGTGGGTGAAAGTCTTGGGTGCAGTTCCAAGCATCATAGCAGTATGACAATTACAATAAACATCTTATTTACACACAGCAAAATTTACACATCTTGTTACACAACACAATATACAATATACACCTAATAATATAGAGTATACACAAAATGAGAAGACTGTATATAATATATAATAAAAAATACATTGTATTACAAATGTAATCAGTGGAAATAAATATGAAGTGTTGTGTTGACATTCAGCTGTCGGTTGATAGTCACTTGCCAGTGTGTTATTAAGAGAAGTATAAAACGTGAGTCCAGTCTGAGGCTAATAAAGTGCAGTGCTGATAAATGAATAATGAGTGTTCAAGAGTTCAAAAGTCTGATTGCTTGGGGGACGAAGCTGACATGTAATCGGCTGGTGCGGGTCCTGATGCTGCGATACCGCCTGCCTGATGGAAGCAGTGACAGCAGCCCATAACTCGGGTGGCTGGAGTCTCTGATGATCCTCCAAGCTTTTTTGACACACCGTCTGGTATAGATTTCCTGGAGACAGGGAAGCTACACTCCAATGATGTGTCAGGCAGTTCGCACCACCCTTTGCAGGTCTTTGCAGTTGAGGGTGGTGCTGTTGCCGTACCAGGCGGTGATGCAGCCAGTCAGGATGCTCTCTACAGTACTGGTGTAGAACAGTGTGAGCATATGGTGGTCCATTCCAAACTTCCTCAGCTGTCTCATGAAGAAGAGTCGCTGGTGAACCTTCTTCACAACGGCCTCAGTGTGGACGGACCATGTGAGTTCCTCAGTGATGTGGACACAGAGGAACTTAAAGCTGCTGACTTTCTCCACAAGTGCTCCATTGTCCGAGCCCCCTGGATGAGCAGTTGAACAGGAAGTTTAAAGAAGAAATGCAGTCGAGAGGAGCAGTTCATCCAGGCCCTCGATGATGGTGACTGAACCCGAGGAGTGTAGATCAGATCACAGGTCCAAAAGCCGAGTTCTCTGTTGACAGTACGGCAGTAACGTGCTATAACTTCACACCGTATGTAAAAGCACAAACACAAACAAACACAAACAAACACAGTCCACTGTTTTTCAATCCAAACCTTATATCATTGTTTTCATCTTTTCATTGGCTACACGACCAATCAGTCAAAAATGATCTACCTTTTCATTGGCTGGCTTTATCCAGAGATACATGGATGATGCAAATCTTTACATCACTCATGTCAACGTTCCTGTTTGGCTATTTTTACTACCCAATCACAACTGTGCAGAATATTGCGGGAGGGCTAATTTTTTTCGAACATTTTTGGGTGTTTTGCTACTGAAACATTACACCGAGAGCATGATTTCACAGAGAATGGACATGAATGATAACATGTGTTGAATATGTAAAACCTGAACAAACAGATTGATCAATATTTCTTCATATTTGAACATTTTTGGACTCAAATCTCTAATGGAATTTATTAATTGGACTCTTGCAATGAAAAGCATACCGAAGTTTGGAGGATCGTGCTCATCTGTGTTTGGCTGGAAGAAAATTTCATTTCATTTTCATTTTCCGTGTTTTGATATTCACTCTTGACATGTTTAATAAAATTATATTGTGGTAACTTTACGATCATCAAAATCTCTTTAAAATATCTTGCGACCCAGATCTTTCAAATTATATATTGGATGTCAATATTGGTTTACAATTTCACAGTTTAAACATGCATTAAACATAAAATAAATGTAAATAAATGCACATGTTGGTTATTTTTGACCCACCCATCATTAAGAGGTTAAAAAAGATGAGTAGACAATACAAAAAATGCCTTAATTACTCAATATATTGTTTGTTTTATTCCCATATCATTGAACAAGCCTAGTATAGTATAGTATCATATCTGGAACTGTGCCAAATTCACAGTTCACATTATTTAAAATTGTTTCTAATTCCACCCATTGTCACGATTCCCTGTTGTCAGCCTTGTGTTTTTCCCTCACCTTCACCATAAACTACGTTTCCCACATTTCCCGGCCCTAATCACTCCCTCATCATCCCCACCTGTCTGTCATTCCCTCGTTTAGTTCTATGTGTATATAAGCCCTGTTGTTTTGTCAGTCCTTTGTCGATCGTTGAATGTTGTTCCTGCCTGTCACCGTGTTCCAGCCTCTTCCCCTCGTGGTTATTTTATAGTGTTTTCCCATCGTGGATATTTCTTGGTTGCAGTGTTTTCCTTTGTTTTATGTCTAATAAAGAAGCTGCATTTAGATCCTCACTCTCCGGCTGCTCATTCGTTACAGAACGATCGACCCACAATGGATCTAGCAGCATTTGTTATGGAGCTGACCCAGGCAGATCTAACCATTCGGGAGTTCACCCACTACTTCTCCCGCGTAGCTGGTTTCACCGGCTGGGATGACAAGACCCTGAAGTCAGCTTACAGAACCGGTCTACCCATACACCGATGGTGGGAGTTGCCTGAGATAGGTAACTACACCTGGCAGGAATATGTGGAGCTCATCCTGGAGACGTACGCTGCGGAGGAGCCTCCTCTCTCGATTCCGGGTTGGGCTTCTGGGTATTCCGCGCCTGCCACGACCAACGAGCCAACGCCCACGCCTGCCACGGCTAACGAGCCAACGCCCACGCCTGCCACGGCCAACGAGCTGGAAGCCTCGTCCGTCCCAGAGCCGGCGTTGCCAGCCTCGTCCGCTCCAGAGCCAGCTTTGCCAGCCTCCTCTGCCAGGAAAAGGAGGAGAAGAGGAGGGGCTTCTGCTCACCAGTCTCCGTCCTCCATGGCCAAGTCCTCAGAGCCAGAGCCAGCGCCTGTAGCCTCGACCGTCCAAGAGCCAGAGCCAGCGCCTGTAGCCTCGACCGTCCAAGAGCCAGAGCCAGCGCCTGTAGCCTCGACCGTCCATGAGCCAGAGCCAGCGCCTGTAGCCTCGACCGTCCAAGAGCCAGCGCCTGTAGCCTCGACCGTCCAAGAGCCAGAGCCAGAGCCAGTGCCAGCGCCTGTAGCCTCGACCGTCCAAGAGCCAGAGCCAGCGCCTGTAGCCTCGACCGTCCAAGAGCTAGAGCCAGCGCCTGTAGCCTCGACCGTCCAAGAGCCGGCCCTTCTTGAGCCTCCAGAGCTTTTCAGAGCTCCGCCTCCAGAGCTTTCCAGAGCTCCGCCTCCAGAGCCACTCACAGCTCCGCCTCCAGAGCCACTCACAGCTCCGCCTCCAGAGCTTTCCAGAGCTCCGCCTCCAGAGCTTTCCAGAGCTCCGCCTCCAGAGCTTTCCAGAGCTCCGCCTCCAGAGCTTTCCAGAGCTCCGCCTCCAGAGCTTTCCAGAGCTCCGCCTCCAGAGCTTTCCACAGCTCCGCCTCCAGAGCTTTCCACAGCTCCGCCTCCAGAGCTTTCCACAGCTCCGCCTCCAGAGCTTTCCACAGCTCCGCCTCCAGAGCTTTCCACAGCCCCGCCTCTCGAGCCTCCCAGAGCTCCGCCTCCAGAGCTTCCCAGCTCTCTGCCTCCAGAGTCACCCAGCGCACTGCCTCTCGAGCCTTTGAGACCAAGGTCAGGGCCTCCCACGCCTCAGCCACCCGAGCCTTCTGCACCCCTGTCTCCCGAGCCCTCCGCGCCTCTGCTGCCAGAGTCCCCCAGGTCTCCGCCTCAGAGGACTGCCTCGGCTCTGCCTGCAGCTGCTCCGCCTTCCACGGCTCTGTCTGCTCCGCCTTCCACGGCTCTGTCTGCTCCACCTCCCACGGCTCTGCCTTCGCCTATTAAAACCCCAGGACTTTCCAAGCCTCCTTGGTCACTGCCTACTATGGCACCGTCCCTGGGGGCCTCCTCAACTCCTCTCAGGCCTTCTGACCCTGCCTTGTGGCCTCCTCCTAGGCCTTCTGACCCTGCCTTGTGGCCTCCTCTCAGGCCTTCTGACCCTGCCTCGTGGCCTCCTCCCTGGCCTTCTGAACCATTTCCTGTCCTGCGGCCGCCTCCCAGGCCTCCTGACCGGGTCCCTGTCCTCTGGCCGCCTCCCCGACCTCCTGACCCAGTCATCGTCTGGTGCTCCCCTTGAACTGCCTGTTTGCCCCTTGTGCCCTCTTGGACTGCCTGTTTGCCCCTTGTCTGCTCGCCCCGAGCCCCTCCCTCACCCCTTGGACAATTGTTTTTTTTTTTTTTTGTTTTGTTTGTTCTTATTTTTTTTCTTTGAGGAGCGTCTGGAAGCCGCTCCTTTGAGGGGGGGTTATGTCACGATTCCCTGTTGTCAGCCTTGTGTTTTTCCCTCACCTTCACCATAAACTACGTTTCCCACATTTCCCGGCCCTAATCACTCCCTCATCATCCCCACCTGTCTGTCATTCCCTCGTTTAGTTCTATGTGTATATAAGCCCTGTTGTTTTGTCAGTCCTTTGTCGATCGTTGAATGTTGTTCCTGCCTGTCACCGTGTTCCAGCCTCTTCCCCTCGTGGTTATTTTATAGTGTTTTCCCATCGTGGATATTTCTTGGTTGCAGTGTTTTCCTTTGTTTTATGTCTAATAAAGAAGCTGCATTTAGATCCTCACTCTCCGGCTGCTCATTCGTTACACCCATAATTTACCCTTGATTGTGTGCTCTTATGCATATATTCACCCACAGGAACTGATCAACATGGATTTGAGATTAATGTCTACACACACTGTATGAAACCCCCTGTTGAGTTCAAGACATCATAGGTGGGCGGGGCTACGGACATGCCCGGACAAGTTTCGTCTTATCTAGAGTGTTCTATTGTTGCAATGAGACAGATCATACAGTTTGTTTGGATGTATGTGCGTTTTTGAATCTAGACCACATTTAATCACATACAAACAGATAAAGAGAAACAAATTAATTTTGGAATTAATTAAAATAAATCAGTGCTTTGGAACAGAGACTGTTGTGAAACTGTTCTTCTTTGCTCCCTGATATAAACCTTCTGACAGAGGTTGAAGATAACTAGTTAACACACCAGTGCATCTACACGCAAAGCATCTATTACACACACAGTTTCTTTGTGTTGTTTTCACAAGCTCAGTAAATACCCAGAGGATTCAAGACTTTACCTTAATCAACACTATTGCACCAATTACATACAGTTAATAATTGATGAAATAGTTAGTACACTATACATGACTAGAAGATTATGTATATTTACTCATTCTATTTGCCACTTCTTAAGCTTTACTCTTACTGTGGCTCTGTTCCAAAACACTTTCCACTTCTTTAAATATTTATGTTAATCTATCATATTATGCCCATGTATTCATTTCAGGGATGGGCATGAGTACTTGAGATAATGAAAATGCGTGACGTGACTTTTCACTTAATTCAAAATTCAGTGACAACTACCTGACAGCTATATACAAACGTGCCTTATTTTTAATTTTGAGATTGATTAATTTGTGATTTTCAGTGGTACCTTGATTTTCAACAGATACAGTGGGAATAAATAATGTACAGTGGGACATTTTCTTAAGTTTTGTGAGCATCAGCCTCATATTACATCAGAGGATGCTGCGATATATTTAATTCAAATACTAAATGATAAAAAGTAAGATGTCTGGTCTACTGTGTTTCTCTACTCTAGAAAAATGTCCACAGTAAAGTATGCTAAGAAGTATTAGAGCTGAAGAAAAGAGGTGAAAAGAGTTTAAAAGCATGCCGGGAGAGAGAGTCGAGGCATTATATGTGTAGTCCAATGTATTATACATGGGATATTGTTCATTAAATCGGGTCACCCGATCACAAGACTGTACTATCTCTTGTGCTCTTCTTATTGCGATTGTAGAATAGACCCTTAAGTCCCAGCAAAATTAACACATAAGTCAATATAAACATGTCTGGTGTATAGGAAGCATATGATTATTATACATTACATATACAACAGTTAGTTCTGGTCCTCGAATCTGATTGGACGAGAGATGTTCAGTGAATACTGATGCCTCAGAATATTTGCGCTCAGACGCTTCAGTGTGTGTATAACGCCGCTTTTGTTCGTGGTGTTCTAATCTAAAGTGTATATATGCAAAACATAAAGAGCTATGTGTCTCCTTACATTTATTTTTGTGACATTACAGATTTTAGCCATCAGGTGGCGGCAAAAGACAATTTATGTGTATAAGATGAGCCTGTTAAGTGATATGAAGTGAGTCAGCATCAGCCAGTGCTTTCATTCATCAGCACTACGTGACTGCTTGGATTACTACTACACTACTAAAGCTAGGAAATGGCTTTAAACTAACAACTTCTGCATTAAGGGTAGGGGTGTTCAGCGCAGCCATTATCTGTATTTGTATCTGTATCTGTTACTTTTGCAAAAATTATCTGTATCTGTCTCTGTATTCAAATAGAACTGAATGTGAGCGGGGCTTAAAACAAAAGTGCGGCAAAACTAAACGGAACACCTGTTTTTAAAATGTAACTATTACTTGTAACTCTATATTATTTGTATAGTTTATATAAATAAAATATGCCTTTTGTATATGCCTATTCATAATTATAGCCTAATAAAAATAATACTAATTATTATTACTATGAGTATTATTATTATTATTGTGTTATTATTATTTCATTATATTATTATTTTATATTTTTTTCTTACCAGATGAAGTTTAACATGTTGTTAACTGAGGCATGAGGTGTCAAGCAATTGTGAAATGTTAAGCATGCATTTTGCAGCGAACATTAAATACAAACCTGAAAAGTAATTAGAATAAATCAATATTAACTAAAAATAGGTGAAAGTACCATAAATATATCAGGAATTTTACACTTGAGGCAGATTTGTGCACACATATTTTAACATATTTTAACAAAATTTTGAGGACATAATTATTTAGATAATTTACATGTACAGAATTAGCAAAATAGTGAAAAGTAGCGAAACCACTTTTTTTAGACCAAGTACAAGTACTTAATTTTGGGTACTTGCCAATACCGAGTACCTATATGAGTACTTATACTATGAGAAATAATACCATTTCAGAACTTCCAACAATGTTTTATTTTCATCAGATGTTATTTACTTTCTGACTGTAACAAATTAAATAAACAACCTTGATGCAGTTGCTGACATTTTTAACATTCAACTTTGTGTTTTCCAGAACAAACACATTCAGTGGATTTCAGTACCAGACAACATAGTAACAGAACAACTGACATGTCATGTTATGCTGTCTGAGGACTAAGCTTTTTTCAGAAAGGTGAGAGGCAGGTTCTTTTTGATGAAAAGAAGCGTCTCTGTATTATCAGCTGTGAGCCTGTTTCTGTTTTCATCTACAATATGTGACACTGAGCTAAACAGCCTTTCACTTTCCACACTACTGTATGGTGCTGAGAGGTATCTGCGGGAAATTTGGGCAAGAGTGGGAAACCGGACTTTGTTAACCCACCAGTACTGCAGTGGATTGTCTTCCAGAGGTGTTGTGTTCTCTCAAAGGTATGCCTCTAACTGAATGGCATCACCCACTGGTGCAATGCTCAGTGATGTTGATGCTTGCGCATATGCTATCTCATCAAAGACACTGTCCAGAGGGCTGCTGGCCTGGCCCTTGCGTAGCTCTCTAGCAGGTGGTTCCCCCAGATCCTCCTTGTCTGCCTCTCCTCCAGACACCTCCTGCAGCTCCCGCATCACCATCTCTTTGGCCTGTTGACTTTTGAGAAAAAGAGATCTTTATACCTAAATTAAAGAAAATTATATTTTAGCTGGTAACAGACAAGCTAGTCTGAAATTGTCAGAATGAATGTCAGTATTTAAATCATGTAATAAAGTAAATTGATTATGTAAAAGATAAGTAGTAAAAAACAAAATAGGTTGCCATAATGACAGTTTTGTTTTCATCATTGTCTCTCTCTTTCTCACATGCTCAGCAAACACACACAAGCACAATTTACCTTGTATCGAGTACAGTTGAAATGCAGTGGAGTGTTTTTCTGTGTCAGTGAAGCATCTCTTGATGGCTGCAGCTAAGGTTTCCTTCATTGTTTTAATGCCATGGTCCTTGTCTGTTTCTTTGATCAAAAGTCTCTGAAACACAGTCACAGGAGTAATCACATCTGATGCCAAAGCATCAGAGGAGCTAATGTTTCGGGTTAACTCCTCAAATGGAGCAAGAACAGATAGAGTATTTTCTAGAAGTGTCCACTGGTGAGCGGTGAAATTGTCGGGTAGCTCATATTCGGACCCAAATATTCCCTGAACACACTTCTGCTCGATGAGAGATGGTACCATGTAGTAAGTGCTATTCCAGTGGGTCTGCACGTCTTGCTGAAGTCTCCTTAAAGGCATGTTGAGCTGTATCTGAATGTCTTCCAGGCGAGAGTAGGCCAAGGTGGAATGTTTAAAATGTCCAACTATTTTACGCCGACTGCCACCGCATCAGCAACACTTCTCTGAGCCAAAAGACCCTCGTTAACAGCCATCTTTATGGTGTGAGCGGCACACTGCAAGCTAGAGAGTCTAGCATCACTCATAGCCTTGATCATGTTTTTGCCTTTGTCCCGAAGCACAGCGTGAACATAACATTTAGGAATGCCCCATGTCTGAATCATATGATCAAACGCACCTGCTATGGCTTGACCAGTGTCATGCAGCTTTGGCAATATGGTTTCTGTAATGTGCTGACGGCTGCAAAGCTCATACTTCGGCTCAAGTACACCAAGACGATGACGAAATCCCTTATTATCTACAACTGACACGGCTGGTCATCAAGAGCAATAAACTGGGTAAGAGCTTCAGTTATTTTTACTGCCCGTGGGTTGTCTCTGAACATTATCTCTCGCTTCTCCAGCATTTGCTGCAAAGTTGGTTGACGCTGTTTCCCACTTCTAGCATTAGCAAACTCTTTGAACTCAGGGTGATGTTGGTTCTTTAGATGTTTAATAAAATTTCTAAATTCTATTTTTCACCCCTCTTCTTGACAATTTTGCAGAAAATAGTTTGCAGTCTGCTCTACTTTTATCATCCTTTTATCTTAAAATATCTCCAAACTGCTGACATTGCTACTCCTCCGACTGCTCAAACTCAACTGACGAGAGGCTAATGTCACGTTTTGATAAAGTATTGGGTGTGGTTGTATCGTCATAATCGTACAAGTACGAGTACATGAGCACAGTATCTGACCGAGTCCCGAGTACTGGTATTGGTATCGGTGCATCCCTAATGTACACGTTATCTAGCATTTAAAACTTTATGGAGCATTCAAACCTTTTTGGAATAAAGTCTTCACCAGATACTTGATACAGATCGGTGATGTGAAAGTGATGAGCCCCACTGTGAAATCATCAAAATAGGATGCATTTTACGAAAATTACATTATCTTCAGAAAGCTGACTAACAGGCTACCGCATCTCTTATTGGGAGTGGCAACAGGTGTGTGTGTGTTTGTGTTTGTATGTCCTGGTCAAGAAATGTTGAAGCGGGATTCGCACAGGGTGCCATATATATATATATGGAATAGTTTATTTATAATTAAAATTTCCACCTGTTGAAAGCGGGAGGTAAATAATATTTTAAAGAGATGCTTGTGTACATTTTCTATCAATTGTGGCATCAATTTCTTTCAGCATGTTGAAGGGATGATTCAGGTGTCTGGATCCTGTATTTCAGATCTCTGTGCCCTACTTTATCCTCTAAAAAGCCCAAGGTGTCCACTTTAAGCATTTTTTTGGCTGATGGCGCTTAAATGACACCCCCTAGGGAGCACTATCAAGTCTGATTTTCTGCAAAAGATTTTCTACACGAGCCTATGCAGCTGCTAGAGAGTATGGCCAGCTATGCAGCATCTCATTCTACTCAGGGAACCAAGGTAATGTACGTAACCGAGACGTTCCCTTTCAGAGAACATGAGCTGTGTATGATCACTGTGGGAACTTCTTAAGCACTCGAAATTGCATTAATAAGCCAATGAGACAGTCTTTGTTTGGACATGAAAAACCTGTGTTGTGGCCACCAAAGCACAGAAACAACTGTTCTGACTTATGCCACTGGCTAGTACAGTCGACATAAACTTGCAGTGCCTGAACTAGGCAAAGCATTTGTAACCTTTCATGCTCCTCCGACTTAAATGGGGCAGGAGAGAAAGCCTGAAAATGTATAGTCTGTGAGCGAAATGACATATAAATAAACCTGAGCAATTAGTCCAAACAAGGTCTTAACACAACCTATGAATACCCTGGTGCAAAAAACATACAAGGACTGACAGACATGGCATGCAAATCACAGACTTTTAAACGATGCCAATGCCACTAGCAGTGCTATCTTGAGAGTCAAAAACTTATCAGTACCTGTTGTCAAGTGCTCCAACGGAGAACACATCCCACTCTGAACATTGCTAGACACTGGTGGAATGACAGAACGCGAGCTGTAGACAGGTGTGCCTGCATTGCCTGCGAGTCCAGCTCCACTCCTAGAAACAGAGTCTGTTGCCTTGGCAACATGATGCTTTTGTCTAGGTTTACACACAGCCCTAGATCGCTCAAAAGGAGAGAGATGGGCCACCAGCGCTTCATCACCGGGACCAAAATATATCCATGGTCGGAAGCTCAACGCATTAGAAAACTTAGAGTCCGATTTGTTTGTAATCCAGGTCGAGTAAGGTTGATCCCGGTACTTCGAAATCTCCTGATGGAGGTCAGGGGAAAAGTAATAACAACCAGCAACTCTGTATAAGTTACAGAGAGCCTGGAAATCCAACTGCTAGCCTGGCCACCAGCTAAATCAAAATGGCGTCTTTGTCCTAAGCACCAAAGGAAACCGCTGTGCAAGTTTCAGTGCTAGGATGCAAATGCCCAAGTGTAAACTCCACGGGAGAACGTCAGTGACAGAGAGAACCGAAGGTCGGCCTGCTGCTCAGCTCCCATCTCCTCGGCATTCGTGCTGGCCTCCCACGAGTCACATGGCCAAACGCCGCTGGCACACATGCGGCCAGCACAAACACACGGCTTGACTGAATCCCTTCCAAAGGATGCAAGCCTTTTGCCGGAGCATCCTGACATTCATAAAATCCCACTGGGGACAATCTGAATGCGGCCTCCGCGTGGCAAAACCACAGACAGGAAACACATGTTGTGGAAATCCTCACAGGTGATAAAACATGTACACAAGGGTAAGTATTTCTTAAAATGCATCCTGTGTTGCCAATCGAAAGGGAGAAATAATAGTCCTCGGGTCAACGTGAGTTGCTAGTACAACACGGACCAGATGAGATTGTGCACTGAAGTACAGAAAATCTTGCGAAAGCGAGTACCTTTATGGATCTCGTGACGTAGCTCCCTAGGGGTCGTCACTTATGCGCCATCAGTCAAATAAATTGTAGAAGGGCTTCAGACTTCGTGACACTCGGACAGTGTCCCACAGCGATCATACAGAGCTCGAGTTCTCCGAAAGGGAACACACACACACGGTTGTAATAGGCAGGTTAATAGCATCAGAAGGACCTTATGGCTTAACAGGCAGCTTCGGTGACCTATTCATCACTGGCACTTTAGTTTAGTAAATATCACAGGAAAAGATCAGCGGCTGTACACTGCATTCAGGAAATAGAGGGTTCATGGAGGGTTATTATCATGCACTAAAGTTACAAGATGAAAACATTTGTTTAAAAAAACTTTTTTGTGAACTTGGTTATTTAGGAAATGGTAAGAGCACTGACTGAAAAACCTACTGAAATAAAATAACAACAACAAAAATGAATGGCTTCTAATCTTTTAAACTGTTTCTTGAAGTACATTTGATTATGCTGCTATTGTCCGCAGTCTGTCATGTCGGTGTGTTTTTAACAACTCTTGGGATTCATGGAGTGTATTATATGGGGATCATATTCAAAATGTCTCTCAAAGAGTAATTCTTAAAAAAGAAAAAAGTAAGAATATCAACATTTGATTGGTGTATTGTGATATGCCCACGGGTTACGAAACAACAAGTTAAATATGGATTCGGCTAATTATGTGTGAAGAAACAGATCTATTGTGGGTGTTAGCTCCATGACTTCATGAACTTCTAACTGTTCCTCTGAGTAGCAGTGTACAATTTCCCTCTTCAGCGTGTCAACGAGGGGCAAATGGAGGACGGGGCAAGGGTACTTTTGGTGCGGTGAGTGTTTTACCCCCTTCAATTAGCCTCTGAGGGTTCAGATGACCTCCATGTTTTCTCCTGACTAAGTCCCTCTTCTTAGTCCCTCTTCTTAGTCACCCACATGCTGTGCTCTCCAGTGGAAGCAAACACAAGTGGAGGGAATGAGATACAGAGCTTTTTTACACTCTAAAAATTACTCTTATTTGAGTGTTTAAAAGTACAACAAAACGCTGGTAGCTATCAAAAATCATATCATTATAAAAAAGCAGAAAATGTAGAAAGCATGTTTACCATGGATCATACTCATTTCAAGTAAACCAAGACTTCATTATCAGGTTTTTCACTTCAAAATGTAAACGTAAAAGATGGATGATTACTTACGAAACTAGCCCTAAAATGTCCAGGTCATACAACCCCAAAACAATAAAAAAAAAATGCAAATACATTTAAAGATAAAATATTTTGTGTAATGGAAATAAGCCTACATTATGACATTAAGTGTTTCTTTTTTGCAATTTGTGACACATTTTAGCCCCCAATTTTCATGTCCGTAATGCATCTGAATGTTTTACTTTTACTCTTCCCATTTGTTTTTTCATTACCATAACAGTCTTTTTAAAATTGTATTACAGTGTTTTGTTTATGTATTTTTTATTTTTATTAAAATCCATGAAAATTATAGGCATTACCAGGGCAGAAATGCTATAAATATGCATAGGACGATATATCAAAACATATCAGAGCAAAACTGGATATTTCGAAATGACCCATCAAACATCAAAATCTCTCTATCGCTTTATTTTACCCCTACTGCGCTTTCTTCTACACTGTTTACAGGGTTTACACAAGGTCCTTGAAAGTTTTAGCTTCTAGAAAATGAAGTACCGTAATACTGTAAATCTAGGCAAATGTAGAAGTGCAGATCAGATTGTATATGTGTAGGACTTTGATGCAGAAGATAACTATGAAAAGTTCAACAATTCTACACAGAATGATTTAAATACAGAATCTACACTGACTTTCTCCTGAGCTAGAAAGAGATTTAGACTGGCGCCAGCAAATCTTAACTGCCATAAAAACAGTGGGGAATCATGGGAAAGGCACAGTGAAGCTCATCTGTCTTTTTTTGAATCAGATAAACCCCCAAACTAACCCATCACATGACTGGCCATTTGCTGAAGGACTTCTCTTTTCATGATTGCCAGGGAAACCCATTGTTCTTCAATATAACTAACTCTCCACATATACAACTATTATACTAATCATGAGGCATGTTTCCAGCTCACATGAAGCTTCATTCATGAACAGTTGACATGGATCTTGGCCTTTTCTATTTCACTACAATCCAAATACACAGACATATGTAGGATTATACTATAATAAAGTTTGCAAATATGGGCAAATGCATCCTATACAGATGATAACCCTGACAATTCTGTTTTTCATAATGTGTAATGCATTATCCATGTTAAAACT
This sequence comes from Moxostoma hubbsi, assembly GCA_032164185.1. Taxonomy (NCBI): domain Eukaryota; kingdom Metazoa; phylum Chordata; class Actinopteri; order Cypriniformes; family Catostomidae; genus Moxostoma; species Moxostoma hubbsi. The sequence goes on from JAVLUX010000039.1 coordinate 33,192,841, forward strand.
AAAAAAATTAATTAGCAATCTAATTAATTAAATTTTATCATGCATTATAACTGAATTCTAACTGTAATTTAATAAGAAAGTGCAAGTGTTTTGTATATAATTGATTGTCTCTTAGGGGGCTTTCAAACTGGGCACATTTGCTGTGGTCCGCTTCTGAGTGCAATTGTTCCCGGTGCCCCCTGCAGCGTTGGTCTGGTTTCACACCCACTTGATTCTATTGAAACCCGGTCCATTTGTCTTCATCTTACGTCATCACAAACACACATGGTGAACACAACGCGACTCATTATACTTTTAGTTTTTTTGTTGTTATTTTGGTGCCATTATGAACAGCAGAGTGAACGACAACTGCGTATATGTGCGCTTCAGCTGATTGTAAGGAATTAATTTGCGTCTTTGTTTACACTGCACACTTACTCACACTCATGTCCAAGGTGAAGTTATCGCCACTGTCATCTCCTAATATACCCTATATTTATTACATATAATAACATTTACATAGAGATTTTATAAGGTGTGTAGAAAGATAGATAGACAGACAGACAGATAGACAGACAGTATTTATAGTGTTGATTGTACTTGTATGTCATTGTGGTGTCATTACCTTTTTGGGACTTTCAGGAATGTGTGGATCCTAGTGTGTTGTCGAGACGCATGCGCATGTTACTTTACTTCCTGAACGAGTGTGCACCCAAGTCTGAGTTGCTTTCACATTCATGCAAATCGTGCTACAGTTCCATTTCAACCAAACTCAGACCACCTCCAACAGGTAGTCTCGGGTTTGGTACCATGGTGCGCACCCCGGTCCGCATGACAGCTTTCACATTACCCATTTTTTCTGAAACTGTGCTCTGTTTTGAACTAAACTGCCAGTGTGAAAGCACCCTTAAATTCCAGAATGATGGTGTTTAGTATTTTCAGGTTATTTGCAGTTATAGTTTTCTTATTGAATTTATGATTATCATTAAAATGTTACATTTTTGAGCGGGAAACTGACAAACATTAGAACAAACACTTTTGACACTTTGACCACAGGCCCTCAGAAAAGCCAGCTCTGATTGGCTTAGAGCACCTTTGGGGTGTGAATTCACACACTTTGACCACTGTCCTGGGAAGTCCTGAGATCTCCCTGGCAGGAGTCCTCGCCTCCAGGGTTCTGCCTGGTCATTTCCATCACCCATCCATCAAACAAAGGCCTCCTGGAACTGAACCAAGCCAAAGGACTTCAAAGAGCTCCACAAGACAAACAACGCATGCAACACAAGTACAGAACTCCAGTCTTACACAGAAATCTGGTGCTTTCTTTAATATAATTTGAGTAACCCGATCTCAAATCATGGCATACTAAATTAAGTTCTCAGGATGTGTTCAAGTCAAGGTCTATAGACTCCATAAAGTAAATTTTTCTGTTACAGATATTTTTACATTCATCTTCTGTCAAAGCTCACTTACCAACCCATGTTTATGTTTGTTTGTCTATGTGTTAGTTTAGTTGTGTGTTAGTCAGTCTTATGTTGTAGATTAGCATTAAAGTCTTGTTCCTAGTCAGGAAGTCCAGGACCCAGTTGCAGAGGGAGGTGTCCAGGTCCAGCAGGTTCAGCTTTCCAATCAGGTGCTGCGGAATGATTGTGTTGAATGCTGAGCTGAAGTCTATGCACAGCATTCGAACGTACGAGTCCTTTTTATCTAGGTGGTTGAGGGCCAGATGGAGGGTGGTGGCGATGGGGTCATCTGTTGAATGGTCTGGACGATACGCAAACTGCAGTGGGTCTAGTGAGGGGGGCAGCTGGGTCTTAATGTGCCTCATGATGAGCCTCTCGAAGCACTTCATGATGATTGGTGTGAGTGCAACGGTACGGTAGTCGTACTGTGACACTCATAACTGTTGCTCCCTTTAAAGTGCTGCAGCGTCATGCTCAGCTATTGTTAGATGAGCGTTCCTCCTCCTCTCAGTTCTTACCCTCAGTAGAGAAGTACCCCCTTGGGACCTCTCTGTACTCCATTACACCACGAGGGGCTGTCCAAACAGTTACACTAAACACCAGCAAGAACTGGAAGTGTTCCTGGAGTAGAGGAGCCCTCTCCATTAATCAGCACTATCCCCTCTGATGAGCAGGATGGATAGCAGTGCCATATCTAAACAGGGTTCTACAGCAGGGCACCATAATGAGAGAGACCACGCAAGATGCACGCAAGATGCACGAGAGGCCAATGAGCCAAGATGTGTCCACCTCTATAAATGGTTCGCCGAAGAAAAGGATACCTTAAGAAACATACAGAGGCTTTGCTCCAAAACCTAATGAACTTTCTACATTGGAAGTATTTTATGGTGTGTTCTGGAGATGAAACCTGTTTCAAATGGTAGGCAGCATAATTATGCTACACTGGAAATTCTATTGAAATCCATTGTGAGTCAAGTCTCCAGTGCAACTCATATGAAGTGACCATACCATATGTCACAGAGACTCCAGCTAGGATACATGTTGATAGTAAACTGCAAGACCTGCAAGTGCACTACATTTTGGAATGGAGCCAGAGTTTGATGCATAGAGCAACCCTTTAGATATACCAAAGCAATTTTCACTTGCAATTAACCATTCTTTAGACAGTGTAGGATTTATTGTTTGAAATTAGTTAATGCTTTTAGCCCTGTGAATTTAATATGTCTGATTAATAGTTTGCTGTTATACGCTGCTGTTTTTTGCCCATTCTAATTATCTTGCCATTGCTGATTAATATAGCTTAACATGCTTGCATGAAATCACCCAATACTCACCCAATGTGACACTGCAGGAGTTCGTTTCACACTAATTATAATAGTCTTGGCGCATTGCACTCTGATGGATTAGTAATAGTGGCAGACATGTAATTTCAAGCAGACAGCTATATCGCTTGCAATCCTTGCACCTGCACTACTTGGATCCTTTGCTTTGTTTTATTCATAAGCCCCTTTGTAAGCATGCTGAACCAATTAAACACTGCTGCCTTCACATGCCAGCATGGCAAGGGAAGAACATTATCTTTAGGGTTTCAAGTGACTTTGAAGGATAAGAAACTGTCTTCACGATTCTCAACAGTAAGACCTCACAAATGCATCACATTGGATGGCTGCCCTACATTTGTGTATGTGGAGATGCGTAATGTGCCTTTTATTATATGGAAGGTGACAACAAGATGGAGTGGCACAAACAGAGTCATGAGAGATTTGCTCTGCTTCATCAAATACTTTACATCAGCAGGATATGTGTGTTTGAGGAAAGAGAGTCAACAATGCGTGGATCACATTGCCTGAAGATAAACAGATAGCATGCACACTTGTTGCTTTATCGGTTCCTGAAGCATTATCTTTAACTGATAAACAACAGCAGTGGCAGGGATTTTACAAATGACAAGGAGAAAAATGGGAGATTGACAGTATTCCATTGAATAAACTGGAAATACGGGCACACAGAGTCTCCATAATGATTCTGTGTGCACATGCCCAGGCTCACCGAAGCTCCCCTGAAGTGTGCGACTATTGCTGTAAATAACCATGCAAATATCATGAATGCATCTGCATTAATCTGCCGCCAGCTCATGGGGCTTTTAAGAAGGATGATGAAGTCCCCATGTTTATTTACTGAGTCGACCACACCACGTCCTCCATCATTCTAACAGCTGGGTGCCGATCTGCCCTCCCATGTGCAGGCAGAACCTGTATGCCACCGACAAAGCCAATTAACTGATCATAATCCATTATACACTTCTCACTTTTCTGCAGCCTGCTGTGACATAAGCAACTCCCTTCTTTATGTGTGCCAGACTGGGACTCAACACAGGCCTGCAGTCTGTTATGTGCATGTAGCATCCAAGGAGAGGATATACTGTAGGCAGACTTTTCACATGTTCTGTGTTGATTTTTGGGTGAACATCTGCAGACTTATGGGGGATGGAGTTCTGGGGGCACACATGATATTAATTATATAATAATTAATTATTATATAATTAATATACATTAATTGTTGAACTGCAGCCCTATTCGGGCAATATTAGTTTTCTGGGCATACTGTATGTCTGTAAAGTGATTGTTACTGCAGACAACTGTCATTTTTACAGCCAATATGCACGTGATAAGTAATCTCTGTAGAAATTGCCAAGATGAAATTGTGTATTCATCATTTACGCATTGTCGCATTACGCATTATGGATCATTTATTTATGTATGCATAGGCATCTTATATGACCAATTAATAGGGATGTGCCTGAAGCTCAATAATATATTCAGTGATTCAAAATGAATAACAAATGCATATGAATAATATAAAAAAAATTGTTGGGTGGTCATGTGACGTCATGTGAGCAGCAGACGTGTAAGCGATGATCTCTGTGCACTTTGCTTTTTTTAAAATTATTTTCATGTTAATCCGGTGAGTCCAACTGTCCAACATTTGTGTGATGCTGACGAAAGTTGGTGCTGCCTTGGAGGATCTTGCTGTAATACGTTGATCGATTATGATGATGGAAACAAAATTCTCTGAGTTGGTTACAAGAGTGGCAGATGTTGAGAAATGAATTGATTATCTGGAGTTGTCAGAAAGGGAATTATCCACTAATCTGCTTGAGACCAATATAGACCTGGGAAACATTTTGGAAAATCTAGAAAATAAGAGCCATAGAAATAACATACAGATTGTTGGAATTCCTGAGCATGAAGAAGGCAGAGATATGGTGAAATTCCTAGACGAGCTCTTCCTGAGTCTGCTCGACATAACACTCCATAAGCTGGAGTCCCGGCTCGCAGATCTGCTGAGGGAGACAGGCCCCGATCCATTCTGGCCAAATTTCTGAGATCATCTGATAAACATCTTGTGTTGCACGAGGCGAGGAGTAAAGGAAAGCTTTTTTGGAAGAATCACAATAGTAAGAAACTCTTGTATCAACAGAAGATCGCTTTTGCACTAATGTTTCCGGCCAAACTGAGAACTATGTAGTATAGTATTTACATGTCCCAAATAAGTACTGTCCATTATAAATACATTAGAGTGAGTAAGCCATTTGGTGTTTCTTATGTGAATGGGTTGACTCGTTGAACATACACTCGATGGGGGCCATTTATGTTTCTGTCTGTGCTGGTTCCGCCTAGCGGCTGGAGTTTGTTTTGTGAAATATAACTTCTCCTTCAAGAAACTTTTGCATCAACAGAGTATCGCTTTTGCACTGGGATTCCCAGCCAGATTGAGAGTGGATGCTGGGGATGGCCGCAAAATATCTACATGCCCACACAAAGGATGTCTTTGTCAGAGTGAATTTGACTCTTGACCATCCGAGAAACTGGGATGCCTGTTTTGTTTCTTTTTGTGCTGGTTCCGTCTAGTGGCTGGAGTTTCTGGAATACCACTGCTTCAGGACAGTTCTGGATGAAGCGGTTCATTCCTTGTGCTTATGCCTGCTGTTGGCTGTAGTTTGTTTTGTGGAGTATTTTTGCAGGACATTGGAATGATTACGTCATCTGCTGCACTCATAAACAGCCAGCTCACTGAAAATGTTTTTGTCTGTCCGAGGAAACTGAACGGCTTCATATCGGTTGGAATTTGTTTTGTGGAGGATCACACCTTCGAGACAGTTCTGTGAATTAATCTACATGTTCTTTGTGTTTATTCTGCCTATTGGCAAGTATTTTCTGTTATGTAATTTGTGCAGAAGCACCGGACTTGAGCAATCCAATGGCAAAGTTGTCGTGGGGGCTCTTGTAGGCGTACATGGACCTTTTGAGTTTAGAGGGCTTGATTTGGGACACAAGCCCGGATCAGTCTGATTCTAAAAAGGACAAAGATCCAAGTGAGTGTAAAAGTTACCGTCCAATTTCCCTGATCCAGGTAAATGTAAAAGTATTGTCAAAAATTTTGGCTAACCGATTAAGTAAAGTTATGACATCTCTTATACATATAGATCAGATTGGGTTTATTCGGGCCGTAGCTCTTTTGATAACATTGGGTGTTTCATCAATATCATGTGGTCAATAGCGAATGATCAGTCTCCAGCTGCCATCTCACTTGATGCCAAAAAGGCGTTTGATATGGTAGAATGGGTTTATCTTTTTAAGATTTTGGAAATGTATGGGTTTGGGAATACATTTACTTTATAGACACTCTGTAGCAGTGGTACAAACAAATGGATTAATTTCAGTTTATTTAACTCTGAAAAGGGGCACTCGGCAGGATTGCCCTCTTTCCCCTTTATTGTTCTGTTTTGCCCTGGAACCATAAGTAGATGATTTTCCAGGGGTGATTGTGGGAGGTGTGTCGCATAAGCTTCTGCTTTATGCAGATGTTATTTTATTATTTGTCTCTGACCCTACTAGATCTATGTCTTGTCTCCACAGCATTATTAATTCCTTTTCCAACTTCTCAGGATACAAAGTAAATTGGTCTAAATCCGAAGCTTTGGTTCTTAAAGTGTATTGCCCAGTAACGGCTTTTCAGCCAGGCGCCTTCCAGTGGCCCAAACAGGGCATTAAATATTTAAGTATTTTATTCCCAGCAAATTTGTCTGATTTAGTTAAAGTTAATTTTGACCCTATTATAAAAAGTTTTCAGAGCGATGTGGACAAGTGGGCTTCATTACATTTATCGATGATAGGGAAAGTTATGTTATTAAAATGAACTGTAGATGTCCCCCTCTCTTATTTCAAGCAATTTGATAGCATAGCGAATTTCTTAATTTGGATTGGTGAACATCCCAGAGTACATTTCAACAAATTACATAGGCCAATTGACAAAGGTGTCTAGGCCTACCCAAGATTTTGTTTTATTATTATGCGTTCAGTCTCAGGCATTTGGCTCATTGGTCGATTCCTCCTGAGCCCCTCCCTGGTTTTCTATTGAAAAGAAAGTCCTTGCCCCTATTTCGCCATTGCAAAGCCTTTCTATCAAACTAACCAGAGAAGTTAAGTCTCACCCCGTTATTAATTTGGACATTTATTTAAATGTTGCCTAAAGCATATGGCTGAACCCCAAATGATATATCAGAGGGGTTACTACACTCGGCAACCTGTATGAGCGTAAGATAAGATCCAAGATTTTTGGTTAAAAGGTTCAGAATTATTTATGTGACATTTTGAACATAAAAATTTTACTTTATCCCAGACTCTGTATTTTGGGTGATGGGGTGGTCATAAATTTGGGGGATAATCACATTAAAAATTGGGATCTGACCAGTCTCGTGATTGGCAGGCAAATCATTTTAAGGGGTTGGAAGTCAAATGGAGCGCCCTCTTTTTCTGAGTGGTGTGTGGAAATGCAGAGGGTAGCTACATTTGAGGAAGTGGTAAGTAGAAGGCCGGGGTTTAGGGACTCATTTGTTAAAAAAATGGGATAATTATATCGTTTTTGGGGGGACTCTAGGGGAGGAGATGTGGAGTGTAGTTTAGTTGTATTATGCATGTTTATTATTATTATTATATATATAGCTATGAGGAACAAATCGACTAGCCATGAGGGGTGAGGGGGGGGGCAGAATTTTCCTGTCCAGCCTCGTGCTCATGGCGGCCCGGGAAAGCATAGCGACATCCGTGCGTGAGCCTCAGACTTGACGAACAGACCCGAATAAAAACCTGAGTAATCAGCACTAGACGCTGCTGTGATGCTCTCCGATGCAGCCATGTTTGGATCACATGGACAAATTGTACTCAATCTCATTAACTACCCTGTATTTGGCCACTTTCATTGACTGTGAATAGTGGATTTCTATAATGGCATCTGTAACTGAAAACTATTGATCTTGAATGATGCTGTTTCCATGCCCATAGGTGTCATTGTATGTCCAAGATAATCATACAAATTTACTCATGACAACTTTAATGAATACCAAGATGAATACTCTGCATTCAACAGCAGCCCTGATCGTTTTAACATTTCAAAAGCTGCCAATTACGTACATTACATTATCAATTATTGCCCATTTTTGTGAAGTCCTACCAATTTAAGTCTCGTCAATTGGGCACATGGTGAGTTGTGCGTGGATGCCGCGGAGAATAGCATGATGGAGGCATCTGAGATTTGTCCTCCACCACCCGGGTTGAGGCGAGTCACTACGCCACCATGAGCGCATTGGGAATTGGGCATTCCAAAATTGGGGACAAAAGGGGAGGAAAAAAAAAATAAATAAATCAGCATATATCATCATATAGAGAGGCTTCAAGGCTGGAAAAAATACATTGATTGAAAGTCCAATGTCTTAAAAACATTCAGATAATTTTTCCAATGTAAATAGCATTAATGAAGGTCCCATAGACTCCCAGAGTATGTGTGTTTAGAGCCTCTTCCAATCAACATCGGTCTTTTGTTCCTATGATTTGAATGGGATCTGCCAAAGACTCCCATTAAAGCACGGCTTCAATACCGCTGTATGGACAGTGCATACACTAAACAGTGCATTAAAGATGTGATATTTAACACTTTTATTTGCTAAAATATAAACGCAATATAGAAAATTTGTACATTTAACATGCCAATGCAGCATTTTTTATTAAATGTTAGGGTAAGCCATGCTTCATGTAGTTTTATCAGAGACTATTTAGCAGAGACGGACCACTTCTATTTAAATGAATGGGAGAAATTGGAACACCCAACCAAGAAGCTCTGAGCACACAACAGATGTAGAAAGGAAGTCTTTCCTTACAGGTAAAAGAGCAAATCAACTTTTAGGTACAGACATCACCTTTCAATCAGTTCGCTAACACATGCGCAGTATACAAGCCATTGGAAATTGCATTTTTGCTGTAATATGAGGTAAAGAAGCACAGTTTATGATTACAATATTATTACATTTAATTGCTGATTTGAAATGTACTTTGATCGTAATCTTGACCAACCGTTTTTGAGATTGTGGTGTTCCCCCATTCAAGCAGAAAGGACTTTAAAAGGCATGACTGGAAATAGCCTCCCGAGAGTGTTACAAAGATGGCCGACAGTGGATTGACTTGCTATAAAGACTTTGTTCTTATATAGCAATTGCCGCTGCTATTATGGCATTGTTTAAAGCTGCTGGTGTAATACAGGCTTTCTAAAATCTTGCTGTCAGTAATTTAATGCTTGCACATGTTCACATAAGAAAGATTACTGTAATGAGTGCAAATAACCATAGATAAAAAAAAAGACTTACCATTCGGATGTACTGTATGCTCTCAGGTGTAATCTTGACATTCAGCCTCCATGTCCCGATCAAATAAGCTCCTAAAAAGTGGGTTTACACTGGCATTCAGATCTGGCTTCTGGTATGGATTGCAACTTTTCATAATCAATACATTTCTTGTGAATAAATTTAATGTCCTGCACTTTCACTCTGAAATCCAACACATTACCAAAGTGAAATTGCTTGCACATGCTGTATCTGGTTGTCTTTAAATCATGTATTTAATGTGAATGTTAGTTAAGTTAGAATGTTAGTATCATTTGTTCTACACACATTTATCAATGGTGATCTAAATTGTGTTCACTGCATAGTAAATCTTAATCAGTTTCCCCTTGCAAATAAATGTCAGTTTGCAAACTTGTTAAGGTAAGAAGTGGGATATAGAAGCAAAGGTCTTTTTTCTTCACACTTGAGTAGATTATTTCCATTGTAGCTGAGTGCCATAAAGGATTATATGAAATATATTAAAGTGAGCTTACTGCAAGAAAACCAATTTTGTTCGCCTTTGCCGGCTCACCGACAAATGTAGAAATGTAATCAATTTAGCAGAGCTTAATGTGCTGTGCTATCATTGTGCTAATTTCAATTATTGTCCTCTTAGCCCTATGCACAGTTAATGCTGTAGGAGAACTTCAATTTTACATTCTTTAAAATAGGCTCCTAAAAACTCCCTCCTAATTTCAAATCAGTTGAACTCAACATTCTGGAGTTCTGTTCCAAAAATTACTGAACTGCCTAACCAACCAGGACAGCATTTAAGAGCATCATAGGTAGCTAAGGTTTATCAGTACAGTCTGCTGCCTTCTAACATCTCATTTTGGTCAAAATCTAAGCCAGCAGTGCATATATATTTCAAGAAGACAACAATCTTATTGAAAAAAATTAATAAATAAACTAAATGCATCCAGGATGACAAACAAGCTGAGAAACATTTTTAATGATAGACCGTTATGTTGGCCAATATTTGGACATTTTTCAATTTTTGGCATCTGCTCTCCGTAACTATAGATTTGTAAAACGATTTGTAAAACGTAGTTTTATTATTATTATTTCAACTTTAAGACAATTTGAGTAAATATTGTATAAAATAAGTGTCAAAATGTTGCGCGCATTTGATTTGCTTTTGTTAATTTATATTATTGATATCAACATTGGCAATTGAAAAACCCAAATTGGTCTACCAGTTAGTTCCAGTCCTCTAATCTGACAGTATTCTAAGTTTTTTTTTCACAATAATGACCCGTTTACTGTACATTATGCCATACTTATGGATTATTTCACCCAATAATTGTGTGTGTTATGTACTTTTCGGCTTATTAGAATATTATGTTGTTAGCTTAGCATCATGCTAATGTCAAACTTTATTGGAATCAATTGTGAGTCAAGTCTCCTGTACACTTCACTAAAATAACACTATTTGAGTGTTGCAGGGAGTTGCTGCCTTTGAAAAGTCTTTCAAATTTGTCATTATAAGATTCATTTCAGTTAGAGCTGCTCTATAAATCTCAAGGTTTTGACACTTTGCCAACTCTAGTTGATCTGAAATCTTGAAACTCAAGCACAGTTTCAATATTGGTCTTCCTTTCAGGCTATAGCGAGTTACATGTAGTTCTTCTGACTTCTAGGGCAGCTGTAATTAATTGAAGTGTCGGTGTTTTGTCGTTAAAATAACTAGAAATAGGGTGCCTCTGAGGTTTTGGAGCCAAGTCTCATTTGCTGCTATACTGAAATTGTGTCTGCTTGGGAGGACCGCATATAAGATTTGCAGTTAGGAAATACATTATGGGTGACCATGTCTGTCATTCTGTCTTCAAGATGAATGTCAGACTGGTGTCTAGAATTCTACAAAAGGGCTTCTAGTTTGGATGGCAACATGTGAAGATGTGTTTGGCCAGGCTCCATACTGAACTGTACCCATCTAATTAAATACAAACACATTCTCGACCAGATTAAGGTGATTTCTCATAATTAAAAGAGGAGGGACTGATTAAATAAACGTTTGAAACAACAATCGACCAAAAATTTAGTTTGCCGACATCCCTGGTGCACGTAGCAAACAAGGTAAAACAGCGGAGAGCGACAGCGATAACAGAATGGGGATTAACCAAGAACTGATTCAGTGAGATAAGGATATTGAAAACTGCTTTTTAAAATAGACGAAAAAGCGGAGGTCCAAGCAACAGAGATTAAAACACAGTGTGAACAACAGAGGGAAGAATTTAGAAATGTGATTGACCAGACAAACGTGGAAATCGCACTGGAGGTCCGGGTGCTCTCGCTGGAAGAGGTGGAGTAGACATTTGGATGACATGAGCATTCTACAGTGGGAGGTGGCAAAGCTGAAACGGGACATCGCTACATTTGAATTAGAGAATGAGGATTTGGAGGCTAGATCTCCCCACTGCAAACTGCGGATAACGGGAGAGAAGGAGAGAAGAGAGTAGGGGAAACATGTCCCTGATTTTGTATCTAAGCTGCTTAAGGACTCTGAAAAATAGGGGGGTACTCCCTGTAACAGTGCAGTACCACCAAAAAACACCATCAAATTTAAAAGAGAGGGAAAAGGCAAATACAGAGCAGCAATGGGAGAGAGGAGAGAGAGAAAGAAAAAAAAAACACTTACTTGCCGGTTCTCCGATATGCAATAGCTTGGCCCTCGGCCACTCCTACACCCTCTAACAGATGATAGCCGCGCCTCCCTGGGTGGATCGGAGGCCGGTCTCCCCCGCCCCTGGCAGCGGTTCTCCTGCTCCAGGCGGTCGGCAGTGAGCCCCTCCCAGCTCACAGTCCCAGACCCACTGCGTTTCAGTGGCTGGTAAGGGTCTCCTCCGCCCCTGGCAGAGGCCCTGACCACTCCAGGCGGTCGGTTAAGAGCCTCTTCTCCCCTCACGGTCAGCGGCCATTCCTCCGCTTTCAGGCGGCCAGGCTCCTCCGTCCCCCAGAAGATGGCCGTTGGGGTGGATGTAGCGGCAAGAAATCCACTACGGCGTATCCCTCCTACTTTACAGGTTTTCGGCACCAGTGTAAAGGGAACAATGGAAAGGAGGAGGTGAGAATTGGCTTGACAATATAAATAATATTTCAATGTAAAACTGAAACAGTGAAAACACAAACACACACATAAGACTGACAGCTGCACGTAAACATTCCCCCTCTGTTGCACAACCTTCTGCAGTCAGCCTTTATCCCTCTCGGAGGCTTGATTAGCCTGATTAGGGACCGGGTGTGTAAAATCACAACCCGGCCCGCCCTTCGCACTGTCACAGACTCATTCCATCTGGATAAGGCCCCCATGCTAGACCAGGCACATAGGACCTTGAGATTGAGACCGGGAGATGATCATCCAGTGAGGACACTGATAGTGAAATGTCATTACTTTCAGGAGAGGGAGCTATTGCTTAAGAAAGCTACACAGAGAAGGGAGATTGTCACCCTGAATGGAGACACAATGCGTATCCAAACTGATTGCATGCAAAAGGTCATGAGACAACGAGCAGCCTTCAGTGAGGTACAGGGTTTGCTAAGGTGCTGTGAGGGGGTACACTATGGCCTGTTTTACCCAGCTGAGTTGAGAATCACTGCAAAGTATGGTGTGAGACAGAGCTTTAAAGACCCCAAGCAAGCTATGGACATTGTAAGAGACACACTGAAGCATAACATGAAAGGACACAAAATTGATTATGACCAGCTGCAAATCGTTTAATAAGGTATGTTGAATCAGACCTATGCTGTTTGGACTATATGGTTGGTTGCTTCTCACTGGTTATGATATTCAACATCTGGAGAAGACCAAGTCTGGGGTGTGAAATTCATTCTAGAGATGCATTCTTTTTTATGTTTAGAATTTAACATGTTCCTTTGAATAAGAGAAGTGTAGTTTGTGACGTATAGTTACTATTATACAATGACAGTTTGGACCGAAGGTTAGGCCTGTTGGGTGAGTGGCATTGTAAAGATATGTTAACTGGTAGCACTAGTAGCCTCCCTCAGAGGCCAGCACAAGCTTTACAAGATTTTCTTTTGATTTGTTGTTAATTATTACTGTTTCAGAATGTGTGTATTTGTGTGTGTGTGTGTGTGTGTGTGTGTGTCTTTGCTTTCCAGAAAACATACCATAACATGGTATGTGGAGATTTAACCCTAGATTGTTGGCAGAAGAGGAGTTTGTTTATTTCTTATCTAACCAGATAGAGTACTTTCTTGAAACAAACCAGACACCAGGTATGACTAATTGTAACGTATGTGAGGCAATAAAGGCCTTTTTAAGGGGCCAGATAATATAATATAGCATGAGTGTGAAAAAAGAACTGAGTGGGTCAATCAGATTATTTCAAGGATAAAAGCTATAGACCAGGAACATTCCAGGTCTCCCACTACTACCTTATCTAAGGAGAGAGGAATATTACAATCAGAATTGAAAAACTTAACCACGGAGACAGAGGAGTTGTTATATTTAAGATCTAAAGGGCAAGAATGTGAGTATGGAGAAAGGGTTAGCTAGTTACTCTCCCTCCAATTGAGGCAGACGACTGAAGCTGGTTATATAGCAGAAATTCAGACATTGCATTGAGTAACCACAGATCAGTCAATAACAATCAGTTTATATTTTTTTATGAGGAACTATACACATCAGTGCCAGACAGTGACAGAGTGGATATAGAGCAGTTGTTTTCATCAGTGAACAGGATGAAGCCAACCTTGAACAATCAATATCAACAGTGGAGTTTGAGCAAACTGTTAAACAAATGTAAAGCGGGAAAGCACCTGGACCAGATGGATTTATAATTTAATTATATTACTAGTTTTGCTTAAACTGACTCCAATCTTGAAAGAAGTATTCACAGATACAATGGAACGGAAAGTATTTCCGCCAACCATGACACAGGTTTTAATCACAGTCTTACGTGAAAAAGGTAAAGATCACCTAAAATGCAACTCGTACCATCCCATAAGTCTACTCTCAAATGATTATAAGATATTAGCATATGTCCTGGCAGTGGGACTGAATTCTATTATGCAATCTTTTATACACCACGATCAGACATAATTTATTACTGTACAGCAGCTTTCTAGTAACCTATGAAGGCTGTTTATCATACTTTACTCACCAGGAGGAACACTTACCGGAATTGCTGTTGTCACTTGATACACATAAAGCTTTCAACCGTATTGAATGTGAGAATTTATTCACAAGTTTTATAAGTTTGGTTTTGGACCTATTTTTTGTACATGGATCATTATACTCTATGCACATCCAACTGTTGTATTAGAACAAACAGGACAATATCAGGATATCAGGCATGAGACAGGCCCCTTGTCCCCAATTTTATTTAATATAGCGATAGAGCCCCTAGCCATAGCCTTAAGAAAAGAGGCAGATCTGCTGGGTATAAATACCCACAAGGTGTCACTGTATGTGTATGACCTTAATATATATATATATATATATATATATATATATATATATAGATATATATAGATATAGACATATATAATCCTGATATGTCCATCCCTGAAGTGATATAATTTATAAATAGCTTTGGAAAAAGGTTTTTATTTTTGTTCCAAAATGTTCCTGTGGTTATCCCAAAATCTTTCTTGAAGGAATTAGACAATCAGGTATCCTCCTTTATATGGAATAAAAGCATTCCAAGAATTAGAAATGCAGAAAGATGTAAGGGGACTGGCTCTGCCCAATTTCATGTATTAGTACTTTGATAAACTCATTCACAATTGATAAGCTCATTCACTAGGCAGTACATATCTATCATGGGAAGTACTTGATAGGCAGTCCATTCGTGAGTAGTTCATTAAAAATATGGGCTCAGTTTATGTCACATTTTAAGCAAAAACATGTGCTCTTTTCTGCCCAATATATCCAATGCTTTGTTTCCACCATCTTTAATTGATCATGCCTTTCAGATATGGTTTAGAAAGGGATTTAGATGTATAAGATATATTTTCCAGAACAACAGCTTTATTTCCTTTGAACATATGGTTACAACATCTGACATGCCTAAATCTAATTTTTATAGGTATTTTCAAGTACGAAGCCCAGTCAAAAAACACTTAAATTCCCTGTCGACTCCCCAGTCCACAATTGGATTGAGGAGTTCTTGGACTGGGACATGTCTGAGCGAGGCCAGATATCTAGAGTGTACAGTACAATTCAAAAAGTTGCCTCTTCATCTCTAGATCTACTCAGGGAACAATGGGGAAAGACTTGGGAAGTGTCATCTCAGAGGAAGTCTGGCAGTTAACGAATCCATTCAACATCTATATGTGTCAGACATGGGTTATTGCAGTTTAAGATAATCCATAGACTCTTACCAAGATGTTTCCAGAAATAGACTCCACATGTTCTCGATGTCACAGAGATGAGGCCACCCTGTATCATATGTTTTGGATGTGCCCAATGTACCATTCTGGTTTGCTTTATTTACAAAAGGAGATACAACCTGACCCAGTGGTTGCAATATTTGGGGTGACCCCAGAGAATCTTTTACTGCCAAAAGCTCAATCTGACACACTGACTTTTTCCTCTTTGTTGGACTTGCGGCTCATACTCTTAAAATGGAAGTCAAACAAACCGCCAATGCACACCACTGACCATGTCTGCTTTCCGCAAGGTGTGAAAGCATGGCTAATCTGAAATTAGAGAAACTGAAACATTCCACCCATGCCTTAACTTAGGGATTTTTTTAAAGTCTGGAGACCTTTCCTTAAATATTTTGAATGGGAATTTTTTACAAAACTTATTTTTCTTTGAGTTTAATTTTGTCTAAAGTATATTTTGCTAATTCTTCTTTTAATGTTTGCGGTACCTCTTTCCCTTTGCGCTTCATTTCTTTTTGCTCTTCACTATGTGGCACTGGTTTGACATTGGGCAGAGTTTGAGAATGACGACATACCATTGGGTGTGGCTTATTTACGAGGTCAAGGAGCATGGGCAATTTACATGCACCAAGGTGCCACTAACTTAAAAACTAGCGGTTTGTCTTCTTTGCTCTCATTTATAACCAATAATATATCACTTAATATTAAAAGCTGAAAAAAGGTAATTTTTTAGAGTAAAAGTCCTGGTTACAATGCTACATATAGCTTTTTAGCTAATATCACTGGGATGTGTTGTTTGATGTCACAGTCTGCTATTTTCATCTTAACTAGGTTTCATCCAATGAAAATTCTGTCATTACTGTATGTAATTTAGCCTAATGTTCCTCTAAACTTGCATGTCTTCTGTGGAATATAAAAGGGAAAGTTTTATAAAAGGGAAGAGATTGGCGTTGTAATGAATATTTTATCCTGCCTTTTGTATGCTTTGTATGCATTGTGAGATCCTACAGAGCTGAAATAATCTTCTAAAAATCTACATTTGTGTTCTGCTGAAGAAAGAAAGTCATACTCATCTGGGATGGCATGAGGGTGAGTAAATGATGAGAGAATTAAAATTTTTGCATGAACTGTCCCTTTAACCCTCTGGGGTCTGAGGGTGTTTTGGGCCCTGAAGAAGTTTTGACATGCCTTGACATTTGTGCTTTTTTCAGTTGATTAAAAACATATTAATGGCTAAAGGCTGATAACACTGTATTCAGCACAAACTGGGCTACAATAACATGTGAGCAACATGTATGTACAGGTTTGTATTTTTGAGAAAATAACGTTTATGCGTGGTTTTTGAAAAAAACTAAAACATTTTTAAGTCATTGAAATAAGGCCATATAACACATAATAAACATTTGTCCACAAGACTTTTGAGAACTGGATCTTGTAGCCTAGAGTTTTTGCTACAAAATTATGTGAAGACCATCCTGATCACTCATTCATACAAAACAATTTATTCATACAAAACAATTTATTCATTTAACTTTTGTAAGACACTTTTAGTGTTAGAAAGGTCATATGTGTGGAGGCGTGAACTATAATGAATATTGATTGTAATTCACTCCTGAGGAGACAAAGACCCCTCCCCTGGGCCTATCAATGTGGAATGGGACAGAAAGAGAACGAATGTGAGGAGACTTAATTATCAAAATCAAGTTTTAAGTTAAAAGAAGTAATCTGACTATAGATTTTCTTTACATAATGACTTTACTTAATTTTAGACCTACACTACCATTTAAAAGAAGTGTCTTCTGCTTACCAAGACTGCATTTATTTGATCCAAAATACAGTAAAAACAGTGAATTGAGTGGTGGTGGCATAGTGGGCTAAAGCACATAACTGTTAATCAGAAGGTCACTGGTTCGATCCCCAGAGTCACCACCATTGTGTCCTTGAACAAGGCACATAACTCCAGGTTGCTATAAATTTAAATGTAAATAAAAATGATATTTTGAACTATTTTCACAATTTAAAAGAACAGTTTTCTATTAGAATATATTGTAAAATGCTATTTGTGATCAAAGCTGAATTTTCAGCATAATTTCTGTAGTCTTCAGTGTCACATGATCCTTCAGAAACCATAATAATATGCTGATTTTCTAATATGGGCATATTTAAAGTGCATTTTACTCATTTAAACTGAACACATATTTGCAAGCACAAGCATTGATGATAATGAGGCAGCATAAACACTAGATAAAATATAATCTAAACATTCATATTATTTATATATTAAACATCATATTTATATTATACAGCACACAATTTATATACCTGCTTTAGACGAAACAGCATTTAAATGTAACTAAAACTTGTTTATTAGGATATATTTCAAATTTCAATACTCTGAATCCTGGCTGGCAAGTCTGGAAACAGTCCCACTAGTAAAATATGTACATGTTTATATAAAATAATATGTCAACTAATGAAAACTAAATGACTTACTCGTCTGAAATTGTATCCTCGACTGGATCAAGTCTCTCTTCAAACGTTCATCAGAGTCCTGCTCTTCTTCTGAGGAAAATGTTAAATCTTTGTAACTATACAGGAGATACATGTATCATGCCATCTTCCAAACGTGCAGAAAATTGAATGAACTTGCTGTTTTTAAGGCAAAGTCGGGGGCGTTCACCATTTGATTTGATCGTCTCAGCACATTAGCGCATGAATAGCGCCCTCTGTCCGTGGGTGAGATCACATTAGAGATAATTAGCTGAGCCAGGAGAAACTGTACATCGCTTTGTTTCATACATATTACATTGCAGGATAATATTTGTTTTAAATTTGAATTTGAGCTTTCTTTAGACATATGTTTCATGTTTGTGTGATAAGTATTCATGGAGATCATTTTTGTGACGTGTTTCAGATATATGCTCGTGAACACAGAGACTGCTGAAAGCTCACACATTTTATTTTCTTTATTTTACAAAAGCACAAGGTTTTGTTGTTATTGTGAGTGTACACAAATACAAGTAGACCCTTTATAGTCTTTAATGATGTCTTACACTTATCTGTATGCCCCAAAATGACAGAGAATTTTATGTTGTTTCCGCTGTAATGACAGAAAAATCCATCGACCGCGTCCATCGACCCCAGAGGGTTAAGTAAAAGACTATACAACATATACAGCAATTAAAAAGGTAACAAACATGTGTACAGATTGAGGTAGAAGTAGTCATCAGTCAGTGCAGGGCCACCAGGATCTAGTGAACACTGAATGAAAATAATATTTAATCAGTGTTAATGTTAAAGTCAAGTCAAGTCAAGTCAATTTTATTTGTATAGCGCCTTTCACAACACACATCGTTTCAAAGCAGCTTTACAGAAGTTCAGCATTAACAGACGATAAAAATGTAATGTCTATAAAGTTGATAAATCATCATCCTTGTGCAGGGCTCCAAACTGCGACTAAAAATGGTCGCATTTGTGACCAAATAAATTTATTTGTGAGTGTAATTTCTGTCAAGGTCGCCATTGGCGACAGTAAAAGTTTACTCCCTTTGATTTTAAAATTTGCATTACATTTCCCGAGATACATTACAAAAGTTTATATCAAAGGAATAGCGGGGAAAACGGAGTTCATTGCAGGAACTAACCATTTCAAAAAAGAGACTGTGAGAAAACAGGTGACAGTAACAAGCATAAAAAATGCACGTGATCACAAAATTGCGAAGAATGCTCCACAGACTACACTGTTAGCGAGCTGCGGGACGAAAAGGAATGGAAGGAGTTAAAAATGGGACAAAAAATAAAAAATAAATAAATAAATAAATAAATTTGGCGCCTGTTTTTTTTTCCCCCTATAGGAGCCAATCGCTCCTTAATTGATTTTTTTTTTTTTTTTGGTTTGGAGCCCTGTTGTGGAATTAGATAAGATATGATTCTTTATCGTGTTTAAAAATAATCAAATAATAATTGTATTAATAACCCCAGTGAGCAAGCCAAAGGCGACTGTGGCAAGGAACACAAAACTCCATAAGATGATGGTTAATGGAGAAAAATAACCTTGGGAGAAACCAGACTCACTGTGGGGGGCCAGTTCCCCTCTGGCTAACATCATGAATAATGTAAATAAGAATTATTTATAGTTAAAAAAACATGATAAAGTCATGAAGTCATCACACCCAATCCTTCCACAAATCTCCTTTAACTGTGTGGCTGTTTACATAAGACGCATCCTTTTTTGCTCAAAACAGCATGATGGGTCTCGAGACACAATTTAAAATGTTGAACCACTTTCAATGTGAAACACTATCTTAAAAACGCAACACTCACGATGCAAAAAAAAAACATTGAGACGCGATGCAACAACTAAAGGCATAGTATAATGAACGGCCCCACAATAAACACTAATGGCATCCTTTCATAACAGTTCAGTATTTCTCTATAAAAAAAAATTGTGAATTCTCGTGTAATTACTGCTTATAATTTGATGTTTTCCACTCAAATTCCGTGAGACTCTGCTCTGCTCAAATGCAGCTTTCCTTAGACAGGTGCACGGGGCATCGGGGATTGTACCTGAGGTAAAGTTCCCCTCCTCCCCATCTGGGGTTGAGGGAGGCTGAGAGAGAGAGACAAAGCCAAGTATTACAGTTCATTATCTTTACAAATAAACAGTTTATCTTACAACCAATTCCAAACGTTAGAATTTTGAATATTATAGAGGCAAGTTTCATTGTTTATCTTACCTGCAGTTGTCTCTGTGTGTCATCCATTATAAACCGATCGTAACACTAGACACTGACTGCACATTTTTCCTCTAGAAATGCTCCGAGATCAAACAGAGTCTGCATATGTCTGTGTTAGTGCAAATAATTACCTGGATTTATGAATAAAAAAACACAGAAAGACATACATCCCTCAGGAAAAGATGTGGGATTCCCACCAATATACATCAACAGTAATTTGCTGAATTTAGTTACAGTTTGTTACTGTATTATATAAAAGGTAATTTACTGTTATTAATGAGTGATGCCTTAGAAATTACCCATGATGCAATGCGTATTACAGTTACATACTCTGATTATATTATAATAATTTACTAGTCATTTTCTGTTATTTACCCTATAAACTACAGTAAGCGTTAACAGTGTGGGGCCTTTTCTCAGTAAATATTGATGTCAAGTCAAGTGGTTTTTATTTTCGTTTCAACCATATACAGTTAGTACAGTACTCAGTGAAATGAGACAACGTTCCTCCAGGACCATGGATGTGTGATTTATTGCAATTAAATAATTGGTACATCAAGTTATAAATTCAGTGATACAGGTATTTGCTTTATACTCTTCTTCTTGCCTTTGGTTTCATAATGTTTTCATATTTGGGAGTTTTGTTGCTTTTAGTTATAAGTTTTAAATTTTCCAGTATTTTTTTTAAATTTTTTTTTTGAGAAAAGGAAGAAAAATATTGATTACTCATCTTGCACCCATACTCAAATGCTCTCTACAATGATAATGTCCCTCCCACTAATACCACCTACCTAATACCATGGCTGTAACATAAACTAAAGCTATTTAAAAAAAAATGTTTCCCCGCCTTTGGACCGAGACAGCTGGGATACTCTCCAGCATACCAGCAACCCTGCATATGATAAGCGGCTATAAAAGATGCATGGATGAAAGAAAAAAAAAACAGGTGTAAGAGCTCCTTAGATGTGTTGCCTCAACATCCTGTTTTGATAGCAAGTGTGAAGTGTCAACAGTAAGCATTCCTGCTATAGACTGTCCATCTAATGAGCTCATTTATCTCAGTGGAGAAAACACAGCATGAAAGTCCACTGTTATACACTCATGTGTCTGTTGTACTGAGTCATGCTTGCAAATATACAGTATACACAGTAGTGAATTCGCCCCTGAATCTCAGATTTTTTTTTGTCCATTTCTCACAGTTAAGTGGGCAGGATAGCTTTATACATTTTACTGCAATGATCCATCTGACCTCAGAAGTGAAGCTCGACTGCCTCAGGTCAGTTCAGTAGGTCACATTCATCTTTGTGATGATATAAATAACCGATAAAAGAAAAAACAGATCAATTATGGATAGAGAGCTTGGCATCCTCTTTTTATCACACCTTGTTGCCTCGGTCACAACAGAGATAACACCTGGTGAAACTCTCACCTGCTCTGCTGTGTGATGGCATGCACTGGCACAACAGGGACAGATTTGCTATTTCCTCCAAATAAATAGATCAACACGAGATGTCGAGTTTCTCTGAGGTGTGCGGAAATGTACCGTGACATGAATAAAAAAAGAACATAAAGTAAAATAGCCTTTGTCATTATTTTGATATCGTATGACAGTCTGACAGAATGTGGAAGATTAACCGGACCTACTCCACCCGCTTCGAGCTGGATTTGAACCAGGGTCTAAAGGCTACAGCCGCTAGCGTCAGTCGCTAGTGCGCCTCTTAAGACCAGTTGAGTTTGGTTTTCACACTGCACAGCTACCTACCAGCTGGCTACCATTACACAAGCTTAAATAAAAACCATCTAACCAAGTCTATCTTTAATAATTGTTTTTTTTTGTTTGTTTGTTTGTTTGAAAAGGGAAAGAGTTGAATAGTCAGACTTTCATAAAAAAAATGTAAAGAGATGTAATCTCTCCACCTAGTCCCCGAGGCCTCCTCCCAGCTGGACGTGCCTGAAACACCTCCCTAGGGAGGTGCCCAGGGGACATCCTTACCAGATGCCCAAACCACCTCAACTGACTCCTTTCGACGCAAAGGAGCAGCGGCTCTACTCTACTCTCTTTTCGTGACAATGGTGCGATAGAGCAAATGCAATATGCCCCGATTCTCCTGGCCAACCTCCATTGTCCCCTCACTCGTGAACAAGACCCTGAGGTACTTGAACTCCTTCACTTGGGGCAATACCTCCTTCCCTACCCGGAGTACGCACTCCATCGGTTTCCTGCTGAGAAACCGATGGAAAACAAATTATGCAATAAAATATAGATTTTTTTTTTTTACATACTATATACAGCTTTGGTTCTGTCAAAATTTCTTCCAAATTCCAAATAAAATTATTGTCATTTAGAGCATTTATTTGCAGTGACTATGAATTTGGCTTTGTTAAAGTCCCCAGTAACAATGAACGCGGCCTCAGGGTGCGCGGTTTCCTGCTCACTTATACTCCAATACAGTTCCTTGAGTGCCTGGTCTGTGTCGTCTTGTGGGTGGATGTACACAGCTGTGATAATGGCCACTGTGAATTCCTGTGAATGTGGAATCTCCGCAGACATCCAGGTTTCTGTAAGGCAGATAACGCAGCAATCCCTCGTCTCTCGTTGGAAAGAGATCCGCTCTCTCAGCTCGCAGAGCTTGTTGTCCAGAGACTGAACATTTGCCAGTAGTATACTGGGTAGCGCGACATCTTAGTCTGACGAGAATGCTGGCTCTCCTTCCCCTTTTGCGGCTGTTTTTCCATGGCCAGGCTGCCGTCTGGGCTCTGCTGTCATGTTTGTAAACAGCAGGTCGGAGTGATCCTGAATTTAGTGCGATGGACATCTAGTGGCAAAGAATTTCCCCTTGTGGATTTTGCAAGGAGTTTAAGTTTGGTGAACTTTTTTGGTGAACAGATTTTTTCTGCTCAAAGGTAAATTTGAAAGCCTTACTCTACATTAAGATAATTATTAATTGCTGTTTTATTCACACTTAACTAGTGAATTATTGTGGACCCTTAAAATAAATTGTTACTACATATGAATAATAACACATGCAGACATTTACTGTAAAGGCTACTCTGTCGCCTCCTTGAGTTCTGAGGTTTATTACAGCCACAGGAATGTAATGTGTATGTGTATTTGTGTTCTAGTATGATACTGGTCTGAGTCTTGCTGTGGGCTGTTGTTTTGTTCAGTAGTGAAAGTGTTCTTCATTAATACATCATCGCACCATGATGCTGATGAATGCTGTTCATCTGTTGACCTTTACTACACACAACCCCTGACATACACAAACACATGAAATGACTTTCAAACATTTCAAGAATATTTTTTCGGAGGGATTTATTTAGCTCAAAACCGAAAAAATAGCAAAACTGAGTCATGCATTAAATTGTTTACAAATGTCTTCCACAACACACAGGGGAAGTGCATACTGTAAACAGAGATGAGGGTACAGCGACCCTTTACAAGTTTAATTTAACACTAAACATGTAAACAAAGTGCACTGTGTTCAATAAAATACTGTTTTTCACTAGCTGGGAGGAATAAAAGAAACCATTTTAACTTTTGGCATGATGTCTAGTCCACATTGAAGAACTGCCAACATAGAGAGGAAGAGACGTGTGACGGACATGCAATGCAAGCAATGTTTCAGTCTGTAATTCCAGCTTCATAAATTCAGATTTGGGCAGGCAAATTTGCATATTTTCCTAGAAACAGTCACTTTAAGGACCGTTTAGGGGCAGGTTTTTCTGAAACGCTGATTCCAAAATGATTGTTTATTTTTATGTAGCGCGGTTGTCCATAGAAATGAAGAAGACTTTAAGAAATTTGTGTAGACTTGATCTGAATTTCTGTTTGTCCAAACATAATTCAAACAGATTATTCACAGACATAACTCAGAAAACAATGTGGGATATATAGTTCTGCGCATCAATACCTAGTTTACTTTCAGTAACACTGAGTAATTAAAAAATACCATTGTAATCATTAACGCAATGTTTTAGTTTATATTTTTTTAATTATTTTGGATTACTTAGTGGTCCACCGATATGAGTTTATTTTAGTTGCTGATGCAGATATAATGCTGATATACACTAACTGTCATAAGTTTGGACACACCTTCTTCTTCTTATTTTCTCAAACTAAATGCAGATTTGTATTTTTGGGGGGGGGGGGGGGGGGGGGGGGAGGGGTTGTTTCTGTTAAAATTTCGTAAAATCAATAAATGTTAGTTTTGGGAAAGAAAAAAAAAATCATACGTATAATAATTTATATTTCTCTGCAATAAGTATTTGGTTGTGCATAATGCTGACATGTGTATTGTAATTTAATGATAAATAACGAAATAAGTAAATGTATTAAATATGCTGACATTTAAATGAACACTTATTTTACACCATATTTCTTCAAAATCCGTTCAATATACTGTAGGATAAGGAAATGTTTAGTGTCCATTGACAGTTGTTCATTAACCAACTGGGCTGATGCTGATAATCTCAAAATGGCCAAATACGGTCTGATTAATTGTATATTATCACTGGAACTGGTGATTTTGTTTAGTTTCAAAATCTTCTTCATTTTCTGTTTTGCTGTATCTGTCTTTCTCTCATGCTCATTTATTCAGAGCTGGTGCTGAGGAGGGAGAATACTGCCTGGTTGCCATGGCAACGGGAATTTGTGTGCAATGCATTAGAGAGAAATGTTTATCTTGTCATTCTGTTTGACTGGCCACAGGACATTATTTAAAGGAGAAATTTGAATTTATCTATTGACAATGCCTAAAATGACTCAAATATTAAGTCCTCAAATTTCTCCCATTATATTAAAGTGTTTTTTGTTTCAAAACCTGTATAACTTTCTTTTCATGGGTCACAAAGGATATTTTTAGAAATGTTTCAGTCTTTGTTTACCATACCATGACAATAGATGGTGATGTTTTTTTGTTTTTCTGGCAAATTCCAAAATACATATGCAGATGAGTAAATAATGTCAGAATTTTCATTTTGGACTGATAAATTCCTTAAAAATAGAAATCTGTTTCATTTCAAAAGTTATGTTTTGTGTGTCTGTACAGTAATTCAGATAATGAAAGGTTGTTGTTCATCATGTGCTTATCGGTGCACTGCAGAGGTGGTGAAGGATAGGTATTTTTGTCTGTGTGTGTGTGTGTGTATAAGTGTAGATACACCCCAAAACTTCCAGGGTCAGCTAACTTTGCACAGCATGAGTGATGTGTTTCAGTCCCTGCGGCGTTCTGGCTGAGTCTGTGAAAACACACAAGCGACTGAGGTTCAGAGATAGGAGCGTAGGGCTAGGGCACGGGGCTTCGCTCTGTGCCTCGAAATGACAGTCACACACATTATTCCAGTGAAGAGCTTAGCGCTGCACAATGGATAATAGCCCACACACAATATTGATAAAGACACATTTTAAAGCCTCTCTCTAGGCAGTGAAGTGTCGCTTAAGGTCTGTTTTGACATTTGTTGTGTAATAAGGTCAATTCAAAAGCAGTGTTAACTTCTAATTGTCAAGTAGTTGAACTACGTTCAATGCATCTTTTTAGAAAAGTAGTTAGTAACACTACAAGTTACTAATTAGGCATGCCATAAAATATCGTGACATCGATTAATGATCGGCACATTATTTTCTCGATATTTTTTCAGGCATTGATATATTAACATTAGCCAATATTGAAATTAGAAGCCATTTTATTAAATTGTTTTTGTTTCAAATTTTTCTTTCCCGTTCACTGTCTGTTGTCCTTCCATTTAATTTATTCTGGTATAATAGTTTTGGGGACCACTAGGCTTATATAACTACTTTACTGTACTTAATAGTAAGTTATCTTCACCTCTGTTACCCCTACATCTGGGCATCTGGTGTTTCGCAAGGTGTTTCATTGTGGGTAATGTTATTGTATGCCGGATAAACAAATTAGAAGCCTGCTATTCACACTTTACCAACGTTGTGTTGAGAAATATGCATGAAGAGACAAAAACGATTG
Source organism: Moxostoma hubbsi (assembly GCA_032164185.1). NCBI lineage: Eukaryota > Metazoa > Chordata > Actinopteri > Cypriniformes > Catostomidae > Moxostoma > Moxostoma hubbsi. Next base: position 33,219,065 of record JAVLUX010000039.1, read on the forward strand.
TGCAAAGAGTAGACCTAATTATATCTGAAAACAAATGCAGATTTAGATCAATAATCATCCTGAAAAAATTCTGATTATCCATGCCTGAAAAAGCAGTCAATTCCAAGCCTATAAGACACAGTAATTAACTACATTGAAGCAATTTAAAGGGGCACCATCTGTGTGTAAATTTAGCAATGTTAAAATACTTTGCTATCCCAGCTTAATATATACAAACAATAACAGTATTCACCTTGTTAAGCCCCGCCTCTTTTCTGCACTCAGCTCTTTCAAATTGTGTCATCTAACTTCCTGTTTGTATAAGAGTATACTGAGAAGAGTCAATCAAAATGGATTACGTGTGGAGCACAGAAAGTATTTTTCACCAAGAGTTAATGGTGTGAGTCTACAGCAGCCCTTTACTGTTTGAAAGTGCTCATGAGGTCTTTTTTTCTGACACCCATGGGGGTAAATTGGACCTGCAGATCACATTCAGACAGCTATGACACACTGCACTTTTCACAATACATGTGTTGTAATTCTGCTTAATTTTTACATTTCAAACTGGACAGCTTTCCAAGAAATATAGTTTCACCCCATCCCATATTAAAAAATGTGCTGACCTGGACTACAACGCGATGGGTGAATGACATGTGAAGATGGTAAAAGGTGTCGTACGAGATATTTTTAATGACTTTGTGTTGTCTCTTGGAGTTTCATCAGCACAGAAGAATATCGGTACATCCACAGCTTGAAGGTAGAATCTTGTGTATTTATGTAAGTAGTACTCTTGTTTTAAAATCTCCCCGCCTCTGACTCCTGATGTACTCCTGATAGCTTCTGACAACTCTATAACCTGCTAGCTAATTACACTCACATCTACACCATGTAACAGTGGCATGCTCAAGAGAGGGTAAATTACAGTCCTTTTTAATTTATTTAGGGTGCCAGGCAGGGTTTTAACCTACCAAAGTTCAATTATTAGGGATGTACCTTGATAATCCCTTACCACCAGTCACAAATGTGGGAAAACATGTGCTTCAAACAACTGTATCTGCTTTGCTAACCTTTTTCCCAGAGAAAACAAAAAACGATCAAATTTCTTTCTTTTTCATTTTTTTTTATTGTCATAAGCATAACTAAAAAACAAATACATCATTTCATTTTACACAACTAAAACCAAATTCTGAAATAGTTCAGAAATACATTACCAGTCAAAAGATTTAAACACTTGACTGAAATGTTTCTCATGATCTTAAATCTTTTGATCTGAAGGCGTATGATTAAATGTTTGAAATTCGTTTTGTAGACGAAAATATAATTGTGCCACCATATTAGTTAATTTCATTATAAATCTAAAATGTAATAATAAAAAAAGTTTTTGAAATTGATGACTTGGATTAAATAATAAAGAAAAGCAGTCAATAAGTGCCCAACACAGATGGGAACTCCTTCAATACTGTTTAAAAAGCATCTCAGGGTGATTCCTCAAGAAGTTGATTGAGAAAATGTCAAGAGTACATGTCTGTAATTCTAGACAAAGGGGGACTACTTTGAAGATGATCAAATATAACACAATTTTGATTTATTTTGGACATAATTCCCATAGTTCCATTTATGTTATTCCATAGTTTTGATTACTTTACTATTATTCTAAAATGTGATTATTTTTTTTTTTATAAAGAATTAGTAAGTGAACATTTTGTAAACTTTTGACTGGTAGTGTAGTTCAACTGAAATGAAAACCCCTTTAAGGACCTTGAGTGATACCAGTAGAGTAGATGTGTGTATAATGTCAATGTCATATGGTTCCGATGGGTAATGGATGTCACTAACCAGCATGGTGGATGAAACATAGTTGGAAAGTTGAAGAGATCAGGTGTTGTGGCGATGAATGAACACTTCCGCGTGTGAGAACCAGCCGTGAGTCTTTTAACTGTGCAGCGTGATCGCTCTGTCAGTCTCCAGCTCCCCAGCAGGCCAGATGAATGACTAGGTTACAGATGTAACCTTCGTTCCCTGATGGAGGGAACGAGACATTGTATCGAGGAAGCGACACTAGGGGTCTCTATTGAGCGCCTCCAAAGGAGGAGACGACGGGCGAGTTGTGACATGTGGCGGGAGTGTACGCCGCCGTGGTGATTTATGTACACTACTGTGGTGGTGCTGTCTGATCGAATCAAGACGTGTTTGCACTGAACTAGCGGGAGAAACTCTGCAGGGCAAAAAGTACAGCCAACAACTTTAGGCAGTTGATGTGCCAGCGCAGCGGGGCCCCTTTCCAATGGACCGTATCTGTGTGCCCGTTGCACACGGCGCCCCAACCCAATTTGGAGGCGTCGGTAGTGACCAGGACGTGTCGGGACACCTGCTGCAAGGGGACTCCTGTCCGCAGAAAGCAGAGGTCTGTCCAGGGTTTGAACGTTTGGCGGCAGGCGGGGGTGATGATTACACGGTGCGTGCCATGGTGCCATGATCGTCTCGGGACTCGAGTCTGTAGCCAGTGCTGAAGCAGTCTCATATGCATCAACCCCAGCGGCGCGACCGAATCGGAGGACGCCATATGCCCCAGGAGCCTCTGGACAAGTTTTAAAGGGACCATTGTGCCTGGCCTGAAGGCAGCGAGGCATTCCAGCACTGACTGCGCACGCTCGTTGGTGAGGCGCTGACATTGAGACTAACTCCATGCCGAGAAAAGAGATGCTCTGAACCGGGGCGAGCTTGCTCTTTTCCCAGTTGACCTGAAGCCCTAAACGGCTGAGGTGCCTGAGCATCTGGTCCCTGTGGGCGCATAGTAACTCTCGAGAGTGGGCCAGGATGAGCCATTTGTCGAGGTAGTTGAGTATGCGGATGCACGGACACACGAGACAGCACCTGTGGCCGTCAGGAGTGGAGAGCAATCTACCGCATCCAGGAACTACACGGGGCGGAAAGGCATCTTTATAAAGACGCATCCTGAAAAGGACGTTCAACGCTGGCTGTGTATATGCTCTTTTAGAGGAACTAACTGCGCTGTCGAAGTGCCCAGGGGCAAAGCTGTACTGCCGTGCAGAGAAGGGAGAAAGCCGCTGATATGCGGCATAGATCCAACAGCAATTGCTCAGAGATGGGAGGAACAGCGTGTGACTCGCAGCTCGCTGCATACACAACCAGTCAGCTCCGAAGAAATTTTCTGAATGAAGCAGTTGCATTTCCCTCCCATTATACCCGTATGTCCGGGGGCGGGACATGCAAATTCTGTCTGCCAATTTCTCATTGGCCTTTTCTCATAGATCAGAGATGCAAAAGGCGCTCAAGAGAGACCCCTAGTGTCGCTTCTTCGACAAAACGTCAAAGTGAGCAACAGAAGGGGAATGAGTTTCCGCCATTCAATTGTCGTGTTTGCCCAGCGTTAGTGTTAGTGTTTGGTCATGAAGCCATGAGGTTGAACCATAACAGAAAATCTTTTAGCGAGTGTAACAACGTTCATGACTTGTCTTGGATGATGTCTTGAATGCGTGTCTAACAGGTGTATGTTACACCTGATGTGCGTTTAAGGATGAAATCTCAGGAACAAATTCACTCGCTGTGTGTATCAAATTCTGTACAAGAGTAAGTCCCTTGGAGTGTGTAATAAAGTTTGTGACTTAGAGTGAATGCGTGTCTATCGGTGTATTTTTTCACCCGAATGCCCTGTTTGTCCAAAACTAGCAGACTATACACATCCTCTCTGAGCGACAAGTTAAAACGTCACCGCAACATTGTCACATCGCTTCCTTTCCGTTCAACAATAACCACCTTCCAATCAGTCCCACTTCTCTTTTATGTGATTTACTTAATTGTCACAAGGAGCGAAGAAAAAACAAAACAAACAGGATGTACTTTCTGTATTGTCACAACCAAAGGAATCTATGTAGAATACGCTAGACCGGAAGATCATAGACAACATTTTCAAGATGGCTGTGTGCTAGTTTCTCAGTCAGCATAAGGTGAATATTGTAAACAGCTGAGCCATTTGTAGGTTTATTTCCCTGAACGGCTTGAACACTGAATCTGTGATGCTTTTAAAACATTGCTTTTTTATTATCTTAATAAGTCCAAAACTGCAACATTGGCTTAACCAGTAGTGTGAATTGAGGGGGGTGGATTTCTGTTTTGACCTGGGCTATGTTTAGATTTGACTCTTTTAGTCTTGTCCCAGACCCAGACTTTCAATATTAAACTTTAAGAATACATTATAAAAATACATGTTTGAAACTGCTATTATCTAAACAAAGAGTGAAATAAACAGACATCAATTCAGTATTAAAAGCAGAACAAGATGCACTTTTCATATGCAGTTCAATGCGACGCTTACTGCCCTGAAACAAATCATGTGTATTTTATATTTAAAGTGAAAAGAGCCTGATGATGATAAATAGCCTATTGAGGAGGATGAGGGTTTAAGAGATTTAAAGTGCATTGGTGCATTGTAATGAATAGTACTTCTATCAATCAGTCAACATCCCACTTAGACTTTGACAAATGTTTAATGATACTTGAATTGCTGTTATTTTAGTGAATTTCTGTCTTTGTGGATTTTGGAAAATGTTAATAAAGTGTTAGTTACGTATTGTTTTGTTCCTGAAATAATTAAATTTTGACCAAAAATAAAGAGTCAAATTTCAGGACTTTTAAAATCTGAGATTAATTGCGAATAACTATGAAAAATCATAAGATTAATTGCAATTCAATATGTAGTCTACTGACAGTATTTCAGTATTTACTACTTAGTAAAAGCACCGGCACTGCCGATGGAAATATAATTCATCTGGTGATCATTAGCTGACATTGAAATGATGTTACATTTGAGCGAAGCGTCAATAGACCCTCCACGGGAGAACAAGCTGCGCAGTGTGACAAAGAACTTTGAAGTCCCATCAGTGTTTGTTTAATGAGAGGTCTTTCTGTTGTATGTTTGTAGTGTTATAATGTTCCACCCTCTAACAAGAGTTCAGAACTCGCATAGAGATGAATATAATGTCAGAATCTAATGTCAAATCGGTACATGACTTAATCGTGATTAAGAAAAATGAACACGTTATACGTTTTAATGAATAATGTAATTTCTATAATTTTCTGTAAAATTATGATTTATTTTTTATTAAAAAAAATAATTAAATCCAGACCAAAACAATTATGCCCCTAATAAAGTTTTTTTTTTTTGTGTACTTGTTAACCAAGTGGACAAACGTGTGAGTGAAGAACATGCTTGAGATGAAATAAGACACAAAACAAAGAAAATTCAAGTGAAATATCAAATATTTTTAGAAGATGTAATTTTGGCAAATTATGCAAAAAGTGTGAAAATATTTTTTCAATTGTTTGTATTTAGCATATAAACTGCTAGCTATAAAATTAGCTTTACACAATTTATTTGAAAAAAAAAAACAAACTGAAAGAAACTGACATCAGTGTCAGTTCTAGCAATGAATTCTATTAAACAACACAGAATTTGACATGTGGTGGAAATTACTTTTATGACTGAAATCTCCTGTGATGCATGAGCACACACTGATTGTGAACAGACACATTAAACCAACTAGCGAGAGTGTGAACAAATGTTTTAACGAGAGTTTACTTTCAATTAATTCAGAGAGCTAAAGGTGCCTAAAGTTGAAAAAACACCCATAAATGAGTCTGAAACATTGTTTATTATGATATGTTGTCAGAACAATCCAGTTCACTTAAATTGATTGAACTTCACAACATTGAAAGAGAGACATTTTAGGTAATTGTGTTTGATTACTTCCTCAGTTCGTTCAGTTGTGAGGTGGAATACAATGTGACAAAAACAAAAACATTTTATCTTGCTAATGCTGCTCATTGGAACAACTAGCTTGCTGTATGAAAGCTAATATCTTGGAAACAATTATGCTAATGAAAAATGTAGTTAAGTAACGTTGCTACTTATAGTTGGATACTCCTCAATACTTTTTGCCGTCTTGAGCACCTGAGGGAGAATGGCAGTGGTGTAGTCGGCTCTTCTGTTGACGCTTGTTTTACACTTGTTCTCTCTGTGTATCGCCAGTGTGATACACCATTACTGACTGGTCAGACGTTGTCCCCCTCGTCCCAGCAATATTTAACCATACTGCGTAATACTTATTCATCTTTACATGTTAGCTGTGGGAATATCAGCAATTTGGACTTGACATATTAGCAGACTACAACACCTTAGCATCATGGCAGCAAGTTTTGTACGGGCAAGCACCACTGCAATCTAGTTCACATTAAAATGTAGTTTAAGTTGCATTAGTGGAAGGTACAGTAATTGATGTGAAAATACCCTTTTGAAGGGGATTCTTTAGTTAGAACTGTGTTGCAGTAGTAAATACTTGCACTTCTGACATGCTGGGGCAGGTTGTTCATGGGAGTAATGCTGGTTCAAGTCTGGCCTGGGACATTTATTGATCCCATTCACCCTCTAAACATTTCCTGTCACTATCTACTATATCTGTCTAATAAAAAGAGGCTAAATATGTTGCATTGTTTTCTTCATTATTGGCAGTCTATAAGATTAGAAGCACGAGGGAATGTAGGCTGAGATAAACACATGGTTTATTATGAGAATCTGCAGGTTTCAGAGGGATAGGCAACTGGATGCCACATTTCCCTTTAGCAGATTGTTCCAAAACAGTCTTTTCTCCCTCCTGCTGTTTTACTGGCATCGTTGTTAAATTGGGAAGGATGGGATTAGTAAAACTGGGAAAGCTGGGAATAGTAGCTCTTTTGAGATGGAAATGTTGGCTTTGAGCTGTGATCTACAGTGCTGTGCAAAAAATTTAGGCACTTGTGAGAAATGTCTTCAGAAATAATGCCATAAATAGTTTTAATTTATCACTTGACGGATGTCATAGAAAGTCCAGTGTTCATAAAAAAGCTAAATCAATATTTGGTGTGACCACCTTTGCATTTAAAACAGCACCAATTCTCCTAGACACACCTGGACACAGGTTTTCTTGGTTGTTGTAGATAGGATGTTCAAGATTCTTGAAGAATTCTCCACAGTTCTTCTATCTATTTCAGCTGTCTCAATTGCTTCTGTCTCATCATGTAATCTCAGACTGACTCGATGTTCAGTGGGGGTTTTGTAGGGGTCATGACATCTGTTGTAGGGATCCCTGTTCTTCTATTTTAATCTTTTCTATTTGTAAAAGTAATGTTTGAGAGTCTAACATTTATTTTTTCTATTGACACACTAAAGCTGAAGATATAAATAACCACCTTAAGACAAATGCTTTTGTGAAACATCACAAGTGCCCAGTACTGTATAACAATCTAGACACCTGCGGTTTGCGTTGTAATTGGCATGCGTGCGCAAAGCTGGCATCAGAGGGCAATACACAATTTTCAGGAACAATTATCACATTAATGCAAATTATGCCAATCTACTCTACAGCCACCGACAGAAAGGGAGTGATTGTGTTGGGTATAGTGTAAAAATAGTACAATATCAATGGTTAGAAAGTGATAATGGGCCTCATTCTGTAGATCAGTAAAACGTGTTTTATGGATATAGATGACTAAATGTGCGTTCACACTACATTTTTTTTTCTTTTCACTTCCTTTTATATGAATATGCAGACTGAGATCACGGTCAGTTTAACAACAGTATATCAAAGGTACTTCTGCTGAAATTGGCCCTCATTTGCTGAAGCTGGAGGTGTTGACATATGGGGGAAGTGCGCACAGTGTGGAGCTAAAAATGAGTTAAGCAAGTTATTTTTGATAGTAAATGATGCCATACAGTGAAGAAGAATGCATATTTTATTAAACAAACATCCTAACCCTAACCCCGACCCTAAACTTAACTGTCAGTGGAGTAAAAATAGAATATCAGAGGGGAAAATGCAACCTCCAAACTTCTACAACAAATTTTTGGCAATGGGTGCTGCAGTTTAGGCTGACGATATACATGTTATGCACACACAACAAGGGCATCAGGGAACATGTCTCCCTGGGGATCATGTCTATCACCGTACACACACATGCAAAACGCCATGGAACGTTTTCACCAGCAATTAAGTCATTCAATAAGCCAGCCAATGCATTAGTTACATTCTACCACATTCAAAACTGTTGTCGTGTCAGTGTGAATGAGAAATAACCATAAAACACGATTTAATTGTTCAGACAAAATAGCTATTAAAACGAACCCATATGCTAAAATATTTAGCTATTAATAAATTACTTGAAGACCCCAAATGTGGCCTTGTGCACAGGGGTGTTGCTAATTAATGTCTTCATGAGATGTTCAGATTTCAATGTGTCAATGATCTCTTTGTGTAGTAATCCAACATGTGTAAGTCTTCACTGGATCATGCTACTTTGTAGACAAATTTTCAGCTTACGAAGTGTGGAGAAAGTTCTTTCTGTAGAGGCAACAGAAACCGGTAGAGAAACACAAAGTTGTAGAAACTTTTCAATCTCCCCCAAAAGTCCTCTCGATTGTGGGTGTAGCCCTCCAACAAGGAGTTAAGCCCTTTGCACTTCATAAGATCACCAAGGAGTGTGAGCTGTATGTTAAGGTGTGACCGATCAATTTGCCTTGGTAACTGGGCAGTGATGCCATTTAAACTTGAATACTGTCCATTTGCTGCATTGACGAGTGTTTGCTTCCTCAATGCAGCAGTATTCATTTCATATTTGTTATAGGTGATAACAAGCTTACAGAACTGCCAAACTGAGGTTTTAGCACCATCGGCAGGGTGACGCAACACAAAATCTCAAAACTGTAGTTTTTTGTTTTTGTAAATTATTATAATTTCAAAGGATGCGCTTACATATGAGAGTAAAGAAAAATATTTTTCAGAATAAAAAAAACAATAAGATTGAGGATTGATTCATTTGTTTTATTCATGTAAACTGTAAAAGTACACTACAATATTTATTAATAAACAACAGTAATGATACAATAACACGTCTATTATCAGAGCATCTTATTTATTGTCAAATTACTGTTTCATTGTTAAAAATCACAATTTTTTGGCATATAAGAAAAAGGGAGAATAAAATGTTCGCTTGTATTCATCTTCAGTTCAGCAGAGCCCTCAGCCCTGCCCTCAAACATGACAAATCTCTCAGAAATGGGACATGATTTGTATTAACATAAATTACTTGAGATTTACTGTAAGTGAAAGTTGTATTACTGTATATACAGTGTACTGCATAAATAGAGTCAAATACTGTATATGAAATCTCATCAATACTGTTTTCCAGTCTTGCTCACTAGGGGTGCTTCATCAACCTCAGCACCCTCCTTCCTGCACCTTTGCCTCCAAATTGTGCTCATCATAGATTACGTGAGTACTATTACTTCCTGGTTTTCACAGGATCAGAATATGTGTCTCTGAGGATGCTGATGCAATGTGCCATCAGTAGCGCCACAGGAATAAACAACCTCTTTTAAATTGATGCAAAGATGTCTGATTGGAGATGGCACTTGTCAGTAATTTGGCAGAATGGGGTTGATGTCAGGGTATTGGAAGATTCGGTAGCAACATATTGACTTCCTGTGTGATCATGTTTGCACATGGAGCAGGTCTGTATCTGTCACTGTGTAAAAACTTCAAGTTTGGGCAATTCAAACCTAAGAATTAAAATATTGAAAATTCCAATAATTTGACCAATAAGAAAGATAAATGTCACATATTGACCTCTTGGATTAAAATCAGGCATGGTCTGAACTCTTCATTTCCGGTGGCTTTGCAGCTTTGCTTTGGTTTAAAGAACGCTAACTTCAGTTAAGAAGACAAGCTGCATGGTATAGTTTAAAGACCCCATAGAATCAAAATCAAAGTTCCCCGTCTGTCGCTTACTTCGACATCATGTCGAAGAAGCAACACTAGGTGTCTCTCTTGAGCGCTGAATATGCCTCTGATCTTTGAAAAAAGGCCTATGAGAGTTGGCGAACAGTATTTGCATACCCCGCCCCCGGATACGGATATAAAGGCGAGGGAAATACGCTCGTTCATTCAGTAATTTTCTTCGGAGCCGATGGTCATGTATGCAGCCAGCTGCGAGTGACACAACAGTTTCCTGCTTCTATCCTCTGACGCTCTGCTTTGCTGTTGGATCTATGGTGCACTTCAGCGGCTTTTCTCTTCTCTGCACGGGAAAGCAGCAGTTTGCCCCTGGGCGCTTCGACAGCGCAGAGTTAAAATAGTTTTTCCTATAAAGAATAATTTTCTCTGTAAAAGAGTTTAATTCTCTGAAAGAGCAATACACAGCGGCGTTGAACGTCCTTTTCAGGACGTATCTTTTTAAAGATGCCATTCAACCCCTGTATAGTTTCTGGATGCGGTAGAGTGTTCCTCCGCTTCAGACGGCCACAGGCGCTGTCTCGTGTGTCTGGGCGCTGATCACATCAAGGCAGCGTTTGTGGATGGTTCATGCTCTCACTGCGAGAGCATGACCATGGCAACGTTGCGGTCGAGGGCGTCCCCCAGCGGCCAAGAAATCAGCTCCGCCTCAACCCGGGCCCAGCTCTCAGCCCCAGCGTCGAGCACACTGCAGGAAGCAGACGCCCCCCGTCTCTTGGACCCCCTCTCGGACCCGTATGGCTCCCAGGTGCTTCTGAGATGGATGACCCAGCGACACAGACGTTAGAGGTGGTAAGAGAATCTTTTGTTTTTAAACAATTTTCATTTGCCGCCCCCCTTAGATGGGGCTGCGGTACCCACATTCTCAATAAAAGAGCTATTTACTATGTCTCTGGGTCACCTGGCCCGCAAATGCTGTTCTCACGGCACTTTGCCACCAGATCTCAACAGTCCTGGCTTCCTGGACATGGACCACCCATCTCCAGCCCCACGACTGTTCCCCGGCCGGCCGGTTCCGACGAGTCTAGAGGACACCTACCCTGGACCTCCTCCTCAGTCACCAACCTGCCCCCTGCTGGGTGTGCAGAGCAAGGTAAGTGCTTTGAGTCTTTTCTCAGCACCCCAGCCTCGGGTTGCCCTGTCGCCACCCGATGCTGCCTACCTGCTCCGCCCCGCTGCAAAGCTTCGCCGAGTATGTCAAAATTAAACGTCCCTTTGGTGCACCTAGTGCAGAGGTTGGACGCGTGGCTTTCACTTCCCAACCCATCTTGCTGGCTGGCCCGGACCATTCGACACGGTTATGCAATTCAGTTTGGGCGTGGCATGGGCATCCGCTTTTCCACAGTACACGGCGAACATGCCCAGTCCCTGCGCGCAGAAATCGCTGCTCTTTTGTTCAAAGACACGATAGAGCCTGTCCCTCCAACCGAGATGAAGAAGGGTTTCTACAGCCCTTACTTCATCGTACCCAAGAAAGGCGGCGGACCTGCGAGTTCTCAACCAAGCGTTGCACAAACTCCCGTTCAAAATGCTCATGCAGAAACACATCTTAACCTGCGTCCGGCATCTAGATTGGTTCGCAGCGGTAGACCTGAAGGACGCGTACTTCCACGTCTCCATTCTGCCTCGACACCGCCCCCTTCCTGCGGTATGCATTCGATGGCCAGGCGTATCAGTACAAAGTCCTCCCCTTCGGCCTGTCTCTGTCCCCTCGCGTCTTCACAAAAGTTGCAGAGGCAGCTCTTGCCCCGCTCCGAGAAGCCGGCATCCGCATACACAATTACCTCGACAACTGGCTTATTCTGGCCCACTCGCGAGAGTTACTATGCGCTTACAAAGACCAGTTGCTCAGCCATTTGGGGCTTCAGGTCAACTGGGAAAAGAGCAAGCTTACTCCAGTCCAGAGCATCTCTTTTCTCGGTATGGAGTTAGTCTCAATGTCAGCACGTCTCACCAACGAGCGTGCCCAGTCAGTGTTGAGGTGCCTCGCTGCCTTCAGGCCAGGCACAACGGTCCCTTTAAAAATGTTCCAGAGGCTCCTGGGGCATATGGCATCCTCTGCGGCAGTTGCGCTGCTGGGGTTGATGCATATGAGACCGCTTCAACACTGGCTTCAGACCCGAGTCCCGAGACGAGCATGGCGCCGTGTGACAATAACATCTGCCTGCCGCCAAACATTCAAACCCTGGACAGACCTCTGTCTTACGGGCAGGAGTACCCTTACAGCAGGTGTCCCGAGGTGTCGCTGACAGAGAACGCCTGCAGGTCCCTAACCTTCTTGATGGACATGAGCGCAGTCCATCTTCAATGAGAGAGCCTTTAACTCAACTGATTCTAGAGGCTCAAACGGGGCTCCCCGCAGGCCCAGCAGGACTACAGAGAAATCCCACAAGGGAACAAGGCGCGGCCTAGGAGGATTCAGCCTTCTAGTGACTCTAAGGTCGTGCTTCCGCAGGGACTTACTGTCCACTGTGTCGTATTGTGCTGCTATAGCGTCCACATACACCTTCAAGGTGGAGGGGGACAGCCGCCCCTACAGCCTCTCCTGCAGGAAGGAAACCACTGACCCGACTGCTCATCTCTGGGGGTCTTCACCTAGGGAAGAACACCAGTTCACGAACAAATGCCACTTCAAGGCATACAGCTGCCTCATAGAAGGAGCCTTGGCCTGAGTGATAGTGTCTACCACCGCCGATGGTAGGCCACTTAGGTCTTACATGTCCCATCCAGGGGCCAGATGTGGAGATTCAAATTCCAATCGCCAATTCCCATTGGCCTTGTCTCAAAGATCAGAGGTGTTTGGGGCTCCCAAGAGAAACCCCTATTGTCACTACATCGACACAACATCGAGTGAGTGACAGATAGGGAACTAAAGCCACTTTATGCTAATTAGAATACACTTAAAAGAAGTTTAACTTCTTTACACTTAAAAGTTTTATATATTAACACATCGCAGCTCCATTTATTCTCACAGAATACTCTTTATTTTACACAAAGCTTTGCAGAAATAAATCACTCTGCTGTCAAAGGAAATGGGAAACATTTGGTGTCCTCTTATCTCTGGTGGATGAATAGGTCCCGCTCATAAGTCACATTTGTGGAAAAAAGCTTCAGAGGTATCTGCAGATAACCAGAAAACATCTGTATCCATATTTGTCTGGACTTTTTGTATGTATGTGTCCCTGATGTGCCACACAGTCGATGGGACTGTATGGAGTATGGTTGTGTGATGGATCACTCGACTCGCTCTCAGTATGGCATGAACATCTACTGTTGGCATGAGTTCAGCCCTCCCAGGTGGCAAATGGAGGGTAATTGGTCTTGCCTGCTCTATTTTTAGTGCGAGTTTAAAGGGATATATTAATCAGACTGCAGTCATTTAAAGAGGAAGTGTTTATATTATCGTGCATTAGAGTTAAATCCATTAATTCAATTTAGTCCATTTCTTTGCACATTGTTCTTAAAATGACCACAATAATACTTATGCATGATAGCATGATTAGACTAGAACTGAATGCTAATACATAGTCAATTACAGTGAAGTATTCCATCACCATATTTTGGTATTTTATAGAGCTGCTCTTAACCACAATGATGGCTTTAAGTGTTTTTGTGATAAATTTGTATTACTCTCAATCTCATTCATTATATACATATATAATATATTCATTCATACCACCTTATTCAATGTAATTATCCCTTCATTAAGCTCTGCCCCTCTTGGTTACTGTTGCACGCTCTGATGAGCTCTGCAGAACTCCCCATAGGAATGAATGGACAATTGCAGTGAACAGAATGGATTAATTTATTATGTGGCTGAAATAAAGAGTGACATTGTAAAGCATATTTACCTGATGTTTTGTATAAAATAAATTGTAAAATTACACAGTAATTTGATTGAAAACTGAGTAGACTGTGAATCACAGTCACATAAAAAGAGAAAAAGCATAATTTGATTAAAAATCTCATAACATTATTGAAAGTGAACAGAACTGCTTATAACGTTTTATAAAACTAAGTTTTATGCTGTGAACTCTTTATTTATTATCACCTGTACTAAGCAATTAATTCATGTTAAGTTTAAATTTAACTGGGAGGAAATGTATGTGTCCCACAGATGTTATTCATGCTCATTTGGGAATGATCAATGTCACACTTTAATCCATAGCATGCTCTTCTCAATATTTATTTAAAGATTATTTGAGAATAAAAACCCTGTGTGTATCCTCTCTAGGTATCAAGCATCACTATTACAATGGATCATTTCAATATAATCCCACTTAAAACGACTCAAACACATATCACTCCCATAGGCTCTCATTGTAAATGCTTGTCAGAGCAGGGCTCCAGACTGCGAAAAATAATTGATTGTGACAATAATTTAAAATCTAGTTGGCATTGGCGACAGTCGGATTGTGTGCATATATATGTGGTTTCGTCAGATATAATCTTGTGAGTTATTGAATACATCTTTTGTGCGCGCACCAGTGTGTCTCACGTCACTTTTCACTTGTTCCGTTGAGATGAGCTCACTGCACTGCACGCAACAACAAACCCAGTGTGAGAGGGTCATATGACTCTTTTGAACCGGATCTTTTTCAAGAATCACCCGAAAAGAACTGAGGGTTTGAACTCAGGAGCTCAGGTCAGCAGTTTGAATCAGAGTCACTTTCTACTTTCTCAGCAAATCAGCCATCAGTGAGCTCACAACTGGGAGTGCAGACATTTCAAAATAAGAGTCCCATGTGTATTTCGGGGCTCTTCGTAATTAAAAGTCACACGTCACTATACAGTATATACTGTATATTTATATATATAGCAACTCCCAAGGGGGGCACCATCTTACTCTAGGAGGGCACCAGAAAGTCCACCGGCTGCCCTAACTCGCACGTTATACGTTATACAAGGACCCGAAAGCAGTTGCGGAACACAGATGATCGCTTCACGCTCATATCGCGCATCCACCTGGAACTCCACCTGATTAATGGGTTTTCAGCCATCTTCCTTTTCTTCTGCATTCTATCTTGTTTCTGTACAACAATCTAAATCAAGCAATTATAGGATATTGTGACTAAAAACAGCCATTTGGCTCAGTTTCAATGGCTCCTAAGTAATTTTTTTGGTCTGGAGCCCTGTATAGAAATGGCTGCCGGCAACATTTGCTAAGACAGGATTGGTTAGAAAAGGTTTTAAGAAGGGGATGAGCAAAGGGTCATGGGACATTGAAATTTTACAACTTAGTCCATCAGATTACTAAAGTTTTTTTTTTTTTTTCTAGCACAACATTAAGAACATTAAGACCTTTCTGTCGAATCCTTCTCATAATTTTTTTTTTTTACGTTTTCATGAACATTTAGTTTTCATAGATTTTACGAGTTGTGACACCTTCTCCTGACAAAATCAAATCAAATCAAAATCAAATCACTTTATTGTCACACTACTGTGTACACGAGTGCAACAGCAGGTGAAATTCTTGTGTGCAGTTCCGAGCAACATAGCAGTAATGACAGTGACGAGACATAAACCACTTTACAATAAACAACATATTACACAAAACAATTTACATAACAAATATACACATACCTACACAACAATTTACATAACAAATGTACACAATACACACAATGTATTGGTATAAATATATATATATACACTAAATTGGGAGAATATATTGACAGAGTGATGATTAATAAAGTGCAGTGCTGATTGTTGATCGTGAGAGATCATGTGTTCAAAAGTCTTATTGCTTGTGGGAAGAAGCTGTCATGTAGTCGGGTGGTGCGGGTCCTGGTGCTGCGATACCGCCTGCCTGATGGAAGCAGTGAGAGCAGCCCATGACTCGGGTGGCTGGAGTCTCTGATGATCCTCCGAGCTTTATTCACACACCGTCTGTTATATGTATCCTGGAGGGAGGGAAGCTCACCTCCGATGATGTTTCTGGCCGTTCGCACCACCCTTTGCAGGTCTTTGCGGTTGTGGGCGGTGCTATTGCCGTACCAGGCGGTGATGCAGCCAGTCAGGATGCTCTCTACAGTACTGGTGTAGAACCGTGTGAGGATGTGTTGGTTCATTCCAAACTTCCTCAGCCGTCTCAGGAAGAAGAGGCGCTGGTGAGCCTTCTTCACAACGGCCTCAGTGTGGATGGACCATGTGAGTTCCTCAGTAATGTGCACACCGAGGAACTTGAAACTGCTGACTCTCTCCACCGGTGCTCCATTAATGGTGATGGGGCTGTGTTCTCTGTCTTTCTTCCTGAAGTCCACCACAAGCTCCTTGGTTTTACTGACGTTGAGGGAGAGGTTGTGCTCCTGACACCAGCGTGTCAGAGTGTGCACCTCCTCTCTGTAGGCTGTTTCATCATTGTCAGTGATCAGACCTACAACCGTCGTATCGTCAGCAAACTTAATGATGGCATTGGAGCTATGTGTCGCCACACAGTCATGTGTGTAAAGGGAATACAGGAGTGGGCTGAGAACACAGCCCTGCGGGGCTCCAGTGTTGAGGGTCAGTGGTGAGGAGATGTTGCTGCCCATTCTAACCACCTGACGTCTGCCTGACAGGAAATCCAGGATCCAGCTGCACAGAGAGCTGTTTAAGCCCAGAGCCCGGAGTTTCACATCAAGCTTGGAGGGCACTATGGTGTTGAATGCTGAACTGTAGTCTACAAACAGCATTCTCACATACGTGTTCCTTTTTTCCAGGTGGGAAAGAGCAGTGTGTATTGTAGATGCAATAGCATCATCAGTGGAGTGGTTTTTACGGTAGGCAAACTGCAATGGGTCCAAAGAGGTGGGCAGAACAGAGCAGATGTGATCTCTGATTAACCTCTCAAAGCATTTGCTGATGATGGGGGTCAGAGCAACAGGACGCCAGTCATTTAAGCAAGTGATTTTTGATTGCTTCGGTACAGGCACAATGGTTGATGTTTTGAAGCATGTGGGGACTACAGACAGGGAGAGGGACAGGTTGAAAATGTCCGTAAAAACACCAGCCAGTTGGTTCGCGCATGCTCTGATGACGCGGCCCGGAATGCCGTCTGGACCCGCGGCTTTACGGATGTTCACCCGTCGAAAGGATCGGGTTACATCCGCAACGGAGACGGAGAGTGAACCATCATCTGTAGTATCAGCCGCGAGTGCTCTCTCTTTGAGGGCGGTGTTGTTGTCCTCGAAACGAGCATAAAATGTATTAAGCTCGTCCGGGAGAGAGGCAACGGTGTTCATGGCGGAGTTTTTATTCTGTTTATAGTCCGTGATGATGTTAATTCCCTTCCACATACTTCTGGAGTCAGTGGTGTTGAACTGACCTTCAATTTTGTGCCTGTACTGGTGTAAATGTATGTGTGTGATTTATGGTGTAAATCACACCATGTACGCCCGGTCTTACACTACAAAATGATGCAGAATAGTGCAGAAGTGTGCGGTTTGGGATGCACAGTTTGTTTTGTTAATGTTACAGTCAAGTCATAGTCAAGTTTAGTCATTGATAACTGTCCTGTTTTGGTTCGGTTCTTTTGCTACTTTCACATTGTTTGTGATAAAATGCACTAGGGTTACTTTATTCAACATGTCTCCAATGTAATTATCAATCCAATCCATTTATTTACGTATAATCTTTTTTAGATAATCCCTCCCATAAAAAGCCTGTAAAAACAAACTATGGTGAGTCACTTTACATGTCAGGCCCTGGTTTAGAGGATCTTTTGGTGACCCGAGCACAAGTGAATAGGTATCACTGATTACACCTGGTTTTTATACAGTATATGCTTATTTTTACCACTTGTGTTCAGATTATGAGGGGAGGGTCTCCGATTTCATGACAACATCAGTCTTTACATCAGTGTTTCACTGAATGATAAAAAAGGCCAAAAAAGTAAAAGAAAAAGGAAGCTTAAACAATTTTTGCATTTTTTTCTCCCAATTGTTCTTGCATTTAATCAGTACATGATTATTTTAGCAGAATTGTCTGCAATTTTAGTGGACTACCTGTATTAACCAAGCTTCAGATGTCCTTGCTTCTCATCTGTTTCACTGCATGGTCCTATCAGACACATATAAAAATATAGCTGCAATCAGCGATATCGGGGTCGAGACAATTATTGGCACCATGAGCAGCAAAAGAAGCTTTGTGACATGTTTTGGTTAGAGTTCGATGAACAGTGTATGAGGAGTTAGAAGAAGTACATTTTCAATTTTAAAAAAAAATACGATTTATTTACAAATTAACTAAAAATAGCTAGTTCTTAGACCTTTTGTCCAGTATGTGGCACTATTCTGAAACTGCTCAGTTAGTATCTGGGCATGATGGTTATCATGCAAGAAAGCGTTCATTTTTCTATCTTCTGACGTGTACACATACCAAATTTCATCCCAATCCCTCACAGCGTTGCGGAGATATGGCCTCAAGTTCAATTTTGCATGTTTTTTGTCGAATTCAATGAAGTGCCATTCGAAAAAGGTATGGTTTTTGAAAATTCTGCGAATTTTGTCGTGAGTGCCTCTAGATGATGCAGGCCAATTTTCGTGCAAATCGGACAAACATTCTAGAAGGAGTTCGAAAAAGTAGGTTTTCAAAACATTTAAAAATGTCAGACAGGAAGTTTGCTCGATCATGACATAATTGTTATCATTGTTCTCAGCATGAACAACAGAATCTATCAAGACCAGTCTCATGACAGTAGGCAAAAGGAGTCAATATCTGTTAGCATTTTTAGAAATAGCATTATCATTTTTGACCACAAGCTGGCAATGTCCCGAAACTTTTTGAGTCCCTTCAGAACATGGTGCAAAAGACACATATAGTTTCGTAATGATATGCTAAGTCGTTGGTAAAATACAGCATTTTATGACTAAATTCAAAATGGCCGACATCCAAAATGGCCGACATAGGAATACTTCATATCATTGGACTCACTATACCCCACTGAATCTAATGAGACAATTTCAATGTTTTTATGACAAACTGTTCAGAAGTTATAAGCAAAAATTTGTTTTTTTTTCATATCTCGTGACCTCTAGGTGGCACTGTTCCGAAACTGAGCAGACACCCTCGAGTCATGGTGCCTATGACAATTAATACATTTGGTATGAATAATTTTCATGCAAATCGGACAAACTGCCTAGGATGAGTTCGAAAAAGTATGTTTTTCATAAAATTCTAAATGGTGGAAATGTTTAGTTGTATGTTTAGTTGAACATAAAAGCGTTTGCTTTTATTCATTTTGATTGAAGGTAAACCCCTCCATCACACATTTGTTTAGGATTTAACCTCCCATTACATACTGGAAACCTTGTTGGCAGCTATATACTAGATAAATAAATGTTCTTTAGAGCCTTATTTAGCAATAATGTTGTTTTTTCTGTATTTTCCTGTATTTTGTTTCCTGCTGGTGATGCACCACATCATGATATTACTCTGTCCACACTTCACTGCAGGTTTTTTATTGTTAGATTGGTCTTGATATGAATATAGAGATTGTGGATTGAAATCCTGTTGACTTTGTTCATCGCTTTACTGTAGAGCGTTAAATAAAAGCCAGTCCTTCAGCGCACAGCTACACTAGGTCAACTTCATCACAGCGAGTCCTACATATAAAACCTGCTACTTATGTGTTTTATTGTGGCTTTTTATTTACCAGTGGTAAAAGAGGTTAAATATGGGGTCTGATGAGACCAGACTGACAGGTCACAAAGTTGACTTGGTGTCAAATGTGGGAGAAATCTAAGTCAATTTCATTAGTGGTCACATGCATTATTTATGAGCACCCATTGAACGCAGAGGCTAGATAAGTCACCGTCTGACATTTGGAGTCGACTTCAGACATCATCAATATTTATAAATGCTTGTAAATGGCATCACGTAATGTGCTACGAGTTATAAGGAGTTTGAGAAGTCAAGTGTTTTTATGTTGACTTTTATTTTCCTAAAACTACAACGGCGCATAGCGAACATTGACTTAAAATCAGTGTGCCACACTGAAATTTAAGTTTAAATTTATACAACATACTGTAAGTCAAGAATGCTTAATGGTTTTCATAAATCCTATTCTATCAGATGCACCAGGGCTGCATGCTCTCGGTCTCTTATTGTCTGCTCATACCATTCCTTCATTTTCTTCAATTTTCTCTTGTGAGCACATTTGAAACTGTTCCGTTTTGGCTGTAATTACCTTCTCTTCCTTTTCTTGAGCTATGTTGAACTGAGAAACATTTTATTTGAAGTAGTTCATGGAGAATTTATCCAATTATAGTGTTCATAGCGCCTCTCCAGTGGGTTTGTGGAAGTCTAACTCATGTAATGGAGCGGAAGCATTTGAGACGAAATATTGGAAACATGGAAGCATGTGAAAGCTTATGAGGACCTGAGCCACATTGAAGTTGGTTTTGCCCAACTTGCATCCTCCAAATCACCCTCCCTGAGAAATTGTTGTTCAGCTCTGATGAAGTTCACAAACAGTATGGAGATAAGCAAATGGACACAATGAAGTTTAGTCTAATATTTGCCTTTCAGCTACAATCAAATCTATCACACAATTATTGAATAGATCAGTTCCACGAGATGGCGGCGCGGTAGCACGCAGTGGCCACTGCGGATCCAAAATGGTGCTATTTTTGTTAAATAACTCGACTTTTGCGGCACATGGACATCGGAGCAACCAGTGTTCATGTCTACCATCTCCAGACACTGCTCAAATATAGGATTCATGCAACAACGAAGCTGCATGATGACCTGAAGGAGGCGCTACGCGAATTCGGCTTGCTGCGGAGACCAGGCATCCAGTCCTCGCCGTCGCTTGATGCCGGTGGCCGGGGGAGAGGACACCGTAAGCGGTGTGCGAGGAAATGGAAGTGCGGCAAGAGGGCAGGGATCCATGCTAGGCTAAAAAACAAACCCTAGCCAGCCGGCTCTCCCGTCTATCCTGCTCTCAAATGTTTGCTCCCTGGACAATAAACTGGACTACATCCGACTCCAGCAGGCTACGCAACGTGAGTTTAGAGACTGCTGCGTCTTTGTTTTCACGGAGATGTGGCTCAGCGACAGAGTTCCAGACACCGGCGTTCAGCTAGATGGGCTCGCCTTGTTTCGTGCCAATAGAAATGCAGCTCTGTGCGGTTAGACTCGTGGTGGTGGCTTGTGTGTTTATATCAACACAGAATGGTGCAAGAACTCTATGCTGGTCTCTAACTACTGCTCATCGCTGGTGAAGCTTGTGACTGTTAGATGCAGACCTTTTTATTCACCATGGGACTTCACCACTGTTATAATAAACAGAGTTTACATTCCCCCTAGTGCTAACGCTAAGGAAGCGCTCTGTGAACTGTATGGGGCTATGAGTGAACTGCAGAACGCTCACCCTGACGGACTGTTTATTGTCGCCGGAGATTTCAACCATGCGAATCTCAAGACAGTGCTCCCTAAATTCCATAAGTATGTGGACTTTGCAACGAGAGGGACGAACATGCTTGATCTTGTTTACACAAACATCCCAGGTGCGTACCGGGCGGAGCCCCACCCCCAGCTCGGCTACTCAGACCACATCTCTGTTATGCTAATTCCAGCATACAGACCGCTCGTCAGACACACAAAACTGCTTCAGAAGCAGGTGAAAACCTGGCCAGCAGGAGCCATCTCTGCTCTTTAGGACTGTTTTCAGTGTACTGACTGGCACATGTTCAGGGAGACTGCAACATATGGTGACTCTACCAACTTGGAGGAATACACAGCATCAGTGACCAGCTACATCAAAAAGTGCATTGATGATGTTACTTTATCCAAGACCTTCACCACATGCTCCAACCAGAAGCCGTGGATGACTGCGGCGGTGCGCGGGCTGCTGAGACTCCACCTTCAGAGCAGGCAACAAGGCAGCCCTAAGAACAACGAGGGCCAAACTGTCCCGGGCCATCAGAGAGGCAAAGCGCGGACATGTCCAGAGAATCCACAGTCACTTCCAGGATAGCGGTTACACGCGGTGCATGTGGCAGGGCATCCAGGCCATCACCAACTACAGGACAACTACAGTTGCCTGTGACAAAGATGCCTCCCTTCCAGATGCGCTGAATGAATTCTACGCTCGGTTTGAAGTGCAGAACGTTGTGGTGGTGAGGAAGACCACCCCTCCTACCAACGACCAGGTGCTCTATCTTACCACAGCTGATGTGAGGAAAACTCTACGTAGAGTCAACCCACGGAAGGCTGCTGGACAAGACATAATTCCTGGCAGAGTGCTCAGAAGATGTTCGGACCAGCTGACAGATGTTATTATCGACATCTTCAACATCTCTCTGAGCAGCGCCGTCGTTCCAACTTGCTTCAAGGCCACCACCATTGTCCCCATGCCAAAGAAGTCTTCAGCGTCCTGCCTCAATGACTACTGTCCTGTCTCACTCACACCCATCATCATGAAGTGCTTCAAGAGGCTCGTCATGAGGCACATTAAGACCCAGCTGACCCCCTTATTAGACCCACTGCAGTTTGCGTATCGTCCAAACCGTTCAACAGACAATGCCATCACCACCACCCTCCATCTGGCCCTCACCCACCTAGACAAAAAGGACGTTCGAATGCTATTCATAGACTTCAGCTCAGCATTCAACACAATCATTCCCCAGCACCTGATTGGAAAGCTGAACCTGCTGGGCCTAGACACCTCCCTCTGCAACTGGATCCTGGACTTCCTGACTGGGAGACCTCAGTCAGTCCGGATCAAGAACAGCATCTCCACCACCACTAAACTGAGCACTGGGGCCCCCCAGGGCTGTGTGCTCAGTCCACTGCTGTTCACTTTGCTGACTCACGACTGTGCAGCAATGCACAGCTCGAATCACATCATCAAGTTCGCAGATGACATGACCGTGGTGGGTCTCATCAGCAAGAACGACGAGTCAGCATACAGAGAGGCGGTGCAGCGGCTAACGGACTGATGTAGAGCCAAAAACCTGTCTCTGAATGTGGACAAAACAAAAGAGATGGTTGTTGACTTTAGGAGAGCACAGAGTGACTGCTCTCCTCTGAACATCGACGGCTGCTCTGTGGAGATCATCAAGAGCACCAAATTCCTTGGTGTTCACCTGGCGGAGAACCTCACCTGGTCCCTCAACACCAGCTCTATTACCAAGAAAGCCCAGCAGTGTCTCTACTTTCTTCGAAGTCTGAGGAAAGCAAATCTCCCACCCCCATCCTCACTACATTCTATAGAGGGACTATTGAGAGCATCCTGAGCAGCTGCATCACTGCCTGGTTTGGGACTTGCACCGTTGCGGAGCGCAAAGCCCTGTAGAGGATAGTGAGGACAGCTGAGAAGATCATCGGGGTTTCTCTTCCCTCCATCAATGACATTTACAAAAACACTACATCCGCAAAGCCACCAGCATTGTGGATGACCCCACACACCCCTCACACAAACTCTTCACCCTCCTGCCGTCTGGTAAGAGGTACAGAAGCATTTGGGCCCTCACGGCCAGACTGTGTAACAGATTCTTCCCCCAAGCATCAGACTCCTCAATACTCAGAGACTGGTTTGACACACACACACACACACACACACACACACACACACACACACACACACACACACACACACACGTGTCCTGAGTTGCACTTTAATTATTGTCACTTTATTACTGGCTGCTACCTCAATAACTGCTATGTCCATAGAGCACTATCTCATAGTATGTTATGATTACATTTGGCATTTTTAGAAAATGTCATCTTTGCACTACTGTGTACTGGTCATCGCTGCAATGTCTCTTACTGTGTCTATTGTTCTGTTCATTGTCAGTAATTCAATGTACTGTCCCATACTTTTGGCACACGTTTGCAAGTGCACTTTGTATAGATATTTTATTTAGTCTGTGTAGTCTTATGTGGTTCTGTATTTGTCCTATGTTGTTTTTTGTAGCACCATGGTTCTGGAGGAACATTGTCTCGTTTCACTGTACTAACTGTATATGGTTGAAACGACAATAAAAAACACTTGAATTATCTTGATTTTCCAAGCATCTAAAATGTCAACCTTTGCCATTTAGTTCCTTCAAGTGGTTTTTCCACAAATTGTGCATTAACAATTGCACATTACCAAACTTCTCACACTGTATTTGAAATGGGTTCTGTATACTGTGCATAGTGTGCAATTTCTATGTATGTTACGAGCTAACTATTCTAGCGAGTAGTGCAGTAGCATCACAAGGCACTTCATTTGTCACATTATATTGTGAGCGCATCGATGGAGTCGAGGGAGGAATCAAATACTGAACTGTCCACCCTCTCTCGCTGGGAAAAATTAAACATTTAAGTGAATCGCTTCTTTGAGACAGTTCATGTAAATAAACCAAATAAAATAAAAGATTCACTTATATTTAGCATTGGGAACTACAAATTATTTTAGTGAGTCGATTCTTTCAGACAGTTCATGTAAATGAACTGGTTCACATAAATGATTCACTGATTCACTTTATATTGGTGAATGTTCATTTGAGCCAAGACTATTCAAACTTGAATGTAATATGGCCTTTTAATCTGCCCTCTCTCTCTTGCTTTTGTATTTTGTTATTCATCTTTTATAAACTTTCAGATAACGCTTTGTCATGCCAACCAAGTTTGTCTCTGGAAACTTTACCTTGTTTAATTCTGATTTGTTTAGAGCTGTGGTAAATTTAGATGTGCTACCATCACCAAAGCATTTCATACTGGCTTTAGATGTTATTCAGATTAATTTAAATCCACAGTTTGGTCCATTTCATATAGTTTCAACATTTTACTTTCTTGAAGGAAATAGTAGTAGATAATAGCACCAAAGTTTGTATGAGCAATAGTTATAGTGATGCTTGCCCTAGCTAGTAATCTCGTTTAGTAATCTAGAGAGACTGGCGGTGTTTAATGAGGAAACTGAGGCTAAACTTGCATTCAGACACTCGGACAAATCTTGAGGCCAGACACTAGTACAGCAAACACAGCTATTGATCAAATCTGCAGTACTGATGAG
Organism: Moxostoma hubbsi; assembly: GCA_032164185.1. Taxonomy (NCBI): domain Eukaryota; kingdom Metazoa; phylum Chordata; class Actinopteri; order Cypriniformes; family Catostomidae; genus Moxostoma; species Moxostoma hubbsi. The sequence goes on from JAVLUX010000039.1 coordinate 33,243,869, forward strand.
CTCTAGACACAAACTTGCCTCTCTCAGGACTGCCCACCATGCTGTCATTCTTTACGCTCCCTGCATCCTGCAAGCACATGCAGAAAATCTGATTTGTAACTCCCAGAACACTTTTCAGAATAAACACTCTTTAGATAAATCAAGACCATACAGGGAGCCAGTCATCTCCAAAAATGGCCCCTAGAGCAGTTGCAGCACATGGAGGTTTGTTTTGCCCTTGCTAGCTGGGCTTCCTAATATGTTTTACTGCTGTATTCCGTAAGTAAATCCACAAAAGCGCTTACTGCACAACATGCATGCCATAAATCACTTTTCAATGAAAAGCTTGTTGACTGTGCATAAATCCATCACTTGCTTTAGTAAAGGACGAAGATTGCCATTGCCACTGCCGCAACAGAACGTTTCAATGGCAGTATGCTAGAGCAGTGTACTGCATGCATGTGTCACATATGAGCAATGCAACTTTACATGCATGGTGCAAAATTCAAAGATCTGCAATGGGCAACTCTGAAGATGTTTATTGCTGGTCCATTTGCAAAGCATGTGCACTTCAATTATTGCAATCTGGATTTATAATAGATACATAAACATGTATGAAGTCATGATTAGGCTATTGGAGTTGTAATTTCTCACTATTTCATTGTTTTGGAGAATTTACTCTTATCGGAGATAGTTTGGTCTTGAAAAAGTGTTTGATTTTAAAAATCTCTGACTTTTGATCATAGACTTTGATACCTTGTTAAATCTGAGCACATGTGGGATATCCGGTGCCTTTTCTCAGGAAAACATCTGAGAAGCAGGAGAAAACTCAATTTAATCTATATGTAATAGTATTGCCATCCAGGAGATGCTATTCAGTCTTATAATAATGTAACTGCAAATAAGTAGAGCAGTTTCAGTAAACACTTCTATATAAAATACTTTAATTGTTTTTTTTTTCCCCTTTGGTACACAGTTTCTCCTGTGAAACTACTTAAGGAACTTATTACATCAAAAAACTATATGCTTTTACCTGGCTTGCTAGAATAGCATTTCTGTGTGTGTGTTCATGAGATTCCAGTTTCCAGTAAAGAATGTCATTGTCCATGTCATTCTCCCTCATGGTGGCAGATCATCAGAGGCAGGAAGTGATGTGTTCAATCCATTGCTCTCGTGGAGCCATAAAGATTATGCGGGACCCTGATGGAGATCTAAAATTAACTTATCCAATCCACAAATCAATTGCGCATCAGCATTCATTAGACAGAGGGGCTCGAGTGGAGGGGTGGTTGATGATCACGGCCATGTGGATGAAAGCACAAGTGTCTAACATGATGAAAATGGAATAGCCATGTTTCACTCCGATTCAGAGGCAGACACATTTCTCATGAGGGCAGAGGAGAAGGGAGGAATATGTTTCTCTATTAGAGCCTTGTGTTGTTTCTGTAAATGTGATAATGTACAGTGAGGTTAGGGTTGCAAAAATAAAATAAAAAGGTGTTGGCAGAATGTTACGTCCACACTAATCCATTTATGTTTGAATCATTTTTAGTTTCCTAACATAATTGTGGTTATGGACAAAGTACCCATTTAAGGTGAATGAGAAAGCTGTTCCAGTGTGGATGAGAGGTGCAAACGAAGAAAAATCAACATATTATCAAATGAAAATGGACTTTTACATCCTAGAATATGCTATTGGCCCATTGACATAATAAACCAAAAACACTTGCTGTGTTAACTGGGTTGCTTAGCGTGATTAAAACAGCCCTCCAGTCTGACAGATTGTTTAAACTATCTCATATCTTGCCTACAGCACAGTATGCAAATCATGTGCCTTTCTACGATGTGAACATATCATTACTTATTCTCCATATTAGAGCATATTGTTGTGTTTCTGTCTGTTATGTATGCCCATTTTTGTACCATAGGCGAACCTGCCCTCCTAAAGGCAAATGCTAATCAAGCGTGCCCATATTTCTGCCCACCAACTTAGCTCAGCTACGTGAGTGGATTCTAATGTATTTCTGAAATTATGCATTACAAAACACAATTTACTACCGTCTGAGTGTTTTGTGTACGCCCTGCAATGCAAAACTGCCATTTTCAAATGAAAGCACAAAATGAAATTGCAAGGTTTTGTTTGTTTGCGTAAGGGTACAAGAGTTAATGCTGGAGTGTTTTCTTTCACATTGACAGTGCTAATACCCTCACGAGTCCCCGCAGACCCTGTTTTGGGGCCAAATGAAGCGTGTTACCATGGTAAATGTTTAACTTTTCATCTCAGGACTTTGCTTGTGAACTGAATCCATTTTATTTCACAGTTCAGAGGAGAGCCCACACAGCTGTAATGGGCTCGTTGTAAATCTGGTTTGGTGTGAAGCCAAAGTAAATTCATATTTAAATATTTAAATGAGAAAATAGAAACAGAACAAAAACTTGTTTATTATTACTTACAATAAATAGCAAGAAAAAGATGGAACAGGATGGAAATAAAATTAGCTTACATTAAGGTGTCAACTTCAAGTCCTTTTTTCAATTTTGTTAAGCATCTTTTGACATTTTAATATTATCACACTCATTTCTGTAATTTTATTCAACAGCATGGAATATCTTAAATGAACTAATGCACAAAACATCACAGAATTATGAAAAAAATATATTGCTAAATCATACTGATGTTTGTGCTGTTGATTTCCAAATAGACATAATGGAAACAGGAAAAAATACTACATAATATGCTATAAAATAATGTTTAATATATATATTTACAAAAATGTACAAATGCTGAAAAAAATTGTTCATTGTTAGCGCATGATACACATTAGCTATGAAAATGATAGAACCGTATTAAGTGTTACATTTTATGTTAGTAAACTGACAGTTCTTTATTTTAGAATTTATTGTTCGAAGAAAATATTAAAAGCGATGGGAAACCAATAGCACAATTTATCAGACCAAAAAATGCAGGTTAATACAAATGTACGAACATAGAATAATAGTATTGCTGAGCAAGACTTTAATTAAAAGTAGGATTGCCTATCATCCATCATTTTTTGCTCTGAAGAATCAATTTGTGTGTTCTAGCAGGTTCAATAACCTTAGGAACAACAGGTCAGATTACCCACGTGCTAGAATATTTCATTAGCCTTGGTTATGAAATCCCACAAATACAAAAAGGAATCATTCTTACAGTAAACAGTCCCAATAAATCCATGAGCACTCACTCTGTTGTTGCACTTTTGCCTTCTCCTGCCTGCATTATCACTCTCTCCTACTTACATTCAACATTCTTTTCTTTTTTTAATTGATGTATATGACATTTACTGGAGACATTGTGAGACATATTGTGCAACAGTGAATGACAGTCACACCATGGTGCACTATTTTCCTTATACTGTCTACAGATGAAATAAATGAGAGCAAAAATTATGAAGGAAAGGAAAAAGATGTTTAGAAATTCAGATCAGAATTTTGATATAGTACAGCAGGACATGATGAATGGTTAATGCATCCATATGGTTGCGTAGTATATGGGTGGTTATTGTAGTGTACAAAGTCTTTTTTAAGTCAAGTCAGGCCATTTTGTAACACCTTAATAGTTCCAGTCTACTTGAAAGGAAAAAGAAACCTCTAAAACTTTTTGTCGAGATTATGTTTAAATGGCATTTTTCAAATGATCAATACATTTTTAACTCAAGCCACATTAAAAACAGAAAGTCACTAAAAATATGTTCCCTGTCAAAAAGCTACACTTTGATGCTTCGCTGATTTACCGCTTTGGGAACAACTTTAGGTGTGACCAGCTGTGAATATGTGTGCAACACGTCAATGAAAACTGACCGGAATTTATAGCCTCTGCCAGTGACATCATTGGATGCACCTGTAGCAGGGCTATAAATAGATGCATCACAGGTTCATCGTCAGATCTATTGTCTTCAGATCACTCTGTGTGTGTTGTGCTTCTTGAGTGTAAAAACTTTCTACTTTCCTCTGTTAGGAGTTATAATTGTTAGGCAGTGCGCAGAAACCTTTCTCTTTCTCTTTTCTTTAAAAAAAAAGAAGACAAAGAATGACTGATAAACAAGCAAGCGGTGTTTGTTCTGGTGTGTGGCTGAAATGGACACACACCAGTTTTATTTTGTGTGTTTGGGGGAAGAGCATTGCGTTGGAGCGGGGCGGGTGCAGGCATTGCGATCTGTTTACAGTCAAAATGCTTCGCACTCGTCTTGCTTACTTCCAAGAGCCAGCGCCCACTCTTTCATCGTGGGGCTCTCGCATAGATCTGGCATAGGAGCATGAGATGGGTCCATCCCTATCGCTCGATCTCTCCCCAGATCCAGCTGCTCCTTCTCGTAAGCCTGAAGTGCGCTTCGGCACCTCTTCGGTTCACGAGGGGGACGCTGAACCTCTGAACATTCCACGCACAATAATAAAGCGGCTGAGGAATTACTCGAGGTGGTTATTCAGGCTGTGGCCAGACTACAGTTAGACTGGCCACACAAACAAGAGACCCCCAAACGCTCCAAACTAGAAGACATATTTCTGTCTGGTGGCCAAAAAAAAAAGGGAAGGGAACGCTATATCAGTCCCTTCCTTTCTTTTATGACCTCCATGATGAGCTCTCTCGTTCATGGAGGAAACCTTACACTTCCCATGTCTTCGTGCCCGCGACATCAACATATTCGACTATCGTGGGTGCCGAGGCACGGGGGTATTCAGTGATGCCACCGTTAGAAGAGACACTTGCAGGTTATCTCTTGCCTGGCTCGGCATCATCACTAAAGAGTCCCACTCTCCCAACAAAGCCTTGCAGGACCACCTCCATGTTTGTGGGGAAGGCTTATCAGGCAGCAGGTCAGGCTGGTGCTGTCCTGCACACTATGGCAGTGTTACAGGCATACCAGGCTGATCTGTTGAAGGACCTGAGTGCGGGCACCACGGTCGATGAAGAGGCTTTCTCTGAGCTTCGTCGAGCCACGGATCTGTCTCTCCACTCAACCAAGCAGACAGCTCATGCCATTCGCTGGTCTATGTCTGCTTTAGTCAGCATGAAGAGACACTTATGGTTCAACCTGTCGGGCATCGGAGAGAAGGACAAAGTTTTCTTCTCGATGTCCCGGTTTCGCCTTCTGGCATATTTGGTGATGGTATGAATGTTGTTATCACCAGGTTCCAGGAGGCAAAGAGTCATGAGGAAGCCTTCGGGAAATTCCTTCCTCGCCACACTCAGGGGGAGGGGCTGTCGGCCACCCAGCCCTCCCTGGTCCTTCTAGAAGGGAGGCTCAAAAAAAAGCATGGCAAGTCATGCTCCCCCTCGTATAGAATGGGGACCGGCTCATTGCCCTCAGCAGCCCCCAAAGCAAGACCTCAGGGCAGCAATTTCTAAGAAGAAAGAACTGTAAAATTTCTAACTGTGGAAAGAACTGCAAAATCTCTTGGTCAAAGGGGCCATAGAACATGTTCCCCGTCCAGAGAAAGAGTCAGGTTACTACAGCAGATACTTCCTGGTTCCCAAGAAGGGTGGGGGTTGCATCCGATTTTAGACCTTCGAGGCTTGAATCGCTAAATCAGGGCGTTCAAGTTCAAGATGCTAGCTGTCAAGATGGTTGTGTCTCAAATCCAACATCACAATTGGTTGGTCACGATCGATCTCATGGACGCATATTTTCATATAGATATTCTGCCACAATACAGGAAGTTCCTGAGGTTCGCTTTTGGGGGCGAAGCTTTCCAATATTGGGTTATTACATTCGCCCCGCGCATTCATGAAATGCATGGATGCAGCACTGGCTCCTTTGTGACTCTGGGGCATCTGCAATCTGAGTTAAATAGATGACTGGCTGATAATAGCACAGTCTCAAAAACTGGCATTTCAGCACATTGATATCGTCTCAGCTCATCTGGTTTCTCTGGGTCTGAGACTCATCGTCAAAAAGAGCATTTTCTCTCCCACTCAGGAAATTACCTATCTGGGCGTTGTATGGAATTCGATCATGATGTGGGCACAATTGTCTCCCACTCAAATCGTGTCCATTCAGAACACCCTGAGCAGGCTAAGCCAAGGTTGCACTGTTCGTCAGTATCAACGAATACTAGCTCTCATGCCATCAGCGTCCTCGATGATCCATTTGGGCCTTCTGCACATGAGACCATTTCAGTTGTGCCTCAAAGCCAGTGGATTTCATCCAAAGGCCAGTCCCCTAAGGCAGATAAGGGTTATGTGCCATGCACTTTGTACCCTTTCTATGTGGTTTAGACCCCGGTTCCACACTTTGGGTACCACTCTAGGTGTGTCTTGCCATCGCAAATTGCTAACGACAGACGCCTCCCTGATGGGCTGGGGTGCGGTCTTAAGTGGTCGTCCAGCTCAAGGGGAATGGGAGGATCATCAGCTCAATTGGCACATCAACTGCCTCGAGTTGATGGCTGTATTTCTGGCCCTGAAGTAATTCCTCCAGCATCTGAGAGGCTGCCATGTCCTGGTGTGGGTGGCCTCTTACATAAATCACCAAGGAGGTCTGTGGTCGCGCCAGCTAAACAGATTAGCACGGCAGATTTTCCTTTGAGCTCAGGGTAAGCTCCTGTCACTCAAAGCAGTTTATACCCCTGGGTGCCTGAATGTGGGAGCGGATTTACTGTCCAGACAGGAAATACCGATGGGAGAATGGAAACTCCAACCTGAGGTAGTGAAACAAATATGGTTAAGATTTTACAAAGTAGAGGTGGACCTCTTCGCCTCCCAACAGACAGCGCAATGTGCCCCCCTGAGTCTGGACACAATGGTGCATACATGGCCCAATATGCACCTGTATGCGTTTCCTCCAGTTTCTCTGCTCCCGGGAGTTTTAGCCAGAGTTCGCCAACAAGGATTTTGTCTCTCACTGATAGTGCCGAGTTGGTTGAACAGAGTATGGTTTGCGGAGATAATATCTCTCCTCGATGGCTCGCCTTGGGCGATATCGGAGAAGAGGGACCTTCTGTCTGAAGCGCAGGGGACAATATTTCATCCCCAGCCCGAGCCGAGTCTGTAACTGGGGGGCGGCCGCCACAAAACAGACAATGTCACATTGGGTGAGGGATGATATTGCCCTTGCCTATGAGGCGTGTGGTCAAACTTCACCAGTAGGCATCAGGGCTCATTCTACCAGGGGGTTCGCTTCTTCTAAAGCTTTGGCGAGGGTTACCCCTCTGCAGCATGTTTGTGATGCGGCAGGCTGGTCCTCTCTGCACACATTCATAATGACACAGACCATAAGGGGTCCAGACACCCACAGTGCGGCTGTATAGGTATTCTCGTTCCCAAAGCACAGAATCAAGTGCAGCATTAAGTGTAGCTTTTGACAGGGAACGTCTCAGGTTACTTGACTGTAACCCTTGTTCCCTGAAAAAGCGAAACAAGATGCTGCGTTTCATTGCCGCACTGAGGATGTCCCAGGACTGCTCTTCAGACAAATATACCCGACGATGCACCTGTGGCACATCTATTTATAGCCCTGGTACTGGCACATTCTGATGATGTCACCAACAGAGGCTATAAAGGTTCTAGTCAATTTAATTGACGTGTTGCACACATATTCACAGCTGGTCACTCCTAAATATGTTCACAAAACGCTGAATCAAGCGCAGCATCTCGTTCTGCTTTTTTAGGGAACAATGGTTACAGTCGCGTAACCTGCAACATTCTTCCGCAAGTTACGTGCAATTTGAAGTTTCAACCACAGAAGTCGCTAGAGAGCACAAAGTTCAGTAGTGCAGCTTTAAGAGCAATTGGAATTGGAACCAGAAATATGAAATGCCTTTCGATTCCCATCCCTAATGACTTCTGTTTAAAATGATAGTTGCATAACACAATAACACTATCCTTTAACTACTTTTTTAAAGTAGTAACCAGTATACAGTGTATACTGATGAGTATTCAGTAAGTAGCTTGTAGACATGTGGATATGCCCCCCCCCCCCCCCCCCCCCCCCAATATCCAAAATAGAGTGGGGTTTTCACTGACTGATTCTTGAATTATCAAAAAATATAAAAACATAGCTTTTAAGACCACCATGTTTCATTCAGAGAGACATTTAAAAATATAAGTGTCAGGGTCACTTTTTTTTGGTTCAAGAAACATTGACTAACATTATAAGTGGACTAGTGAAGATTAAACAAGCAGCAGTATCAATACATATTAAATCACTAATATAAAGAAAAAGTATAAAGAAAAAATGCTTATGCAAAATTGGCTGTCTAATCTCTTCAGTTTGATCATAAGGTGAACATACACTCACCTAAAGGATTATTAGGAACACCTGTTCAATTTCTCATTAATGCAATTATCTAAACAACCAATCACATGGCAGTTGCTTCAATGCATTTAGGGGTGTGGTCCTGGTCAAGACAATCCCCTGAACTCCAAACTGAATGTCAGAATGGGAAAGAAAGGTGATTTAAGCAATTTTGAGCGTGGCATGGTTGTTGGTGCCAGACGGGCCGGTCTGAGTATTTCACAATCTGCTCAGTTACTGGGATTTTCACGCACAACCATTTCTAGGGTTTACAAAGAAGGGTGTGAAAAGGGAAAAACATCCAGTATGCGGCAGTCCTGTGGGCGAAAATGCCTTGTTGATGCTAGAGGTCAGAGGAGAATGGGCCGACTGATTCAAGCTGATAGAAGAGCAACTTTGACTGAAATAACCACTCGTTACAACCGAGGTATGCAGCAAAGCATTTGTGAAGCCACAACACGCACAACCTTGAGGCGGATGGGCTACAACAGCAGAAGACCCCACCGGGTACCACTCATCTCCACTACAAATAGGAAAAAGAGGCTACAATTTGCAAGAGCTCACCAAAATTGGACAGTTGAAGACTGGAAAAATGTTGCCTGGTCTGATGAGTCTCGATTTCTGTTGAGACATTCAGATGGTAGAGTCAGAATTTGGCGTAAACAGAATGAGAACATGGATCCATCATGCCTTGTTACCACTGTGCAGGCTGGTGGTGGTGGTGTAATGGTGTGGGGGATGTTTTCTTGGCACACTTTAGGCCCCTTAGTGCCAATTGGGCATCGTTTAAATGCCACGGCCTACCTGAGCATTGTTTCTGACCATGTCCATCCCTTTATGGCCACCATGTAACCATCCTCTGATGGCTACTTCCAGCAGGATAATGCACCATGTCACAAAGCTCGAATCATTTCAAATTGGTTTCTTGAACATGACAATGAGTTCACTGTAATAAAATGGCCCCCACAGTCACCAGATCTCAACCCAATAGAGCATCTTTGGGATGTGGTGGAACGCTTCGTGCCCTGGATGTGCATCCCACAAATCTCCATCAACTGCAAGATGCTATCCTATCAATATGGGCCAACATTTCTAAAGAATGCTTTCAGCACCTTGTTGAATCAATGCCACGTAGAATTAAGGCAGTTCTGAAGGCGAAAGGGTGTCAAAAACAGTATTAGTATGGTGTTCCTAATAATCCTTTAGGTGAGTGTATGTACAGCAGCATGACTCATTCATGTTGTATCTTTGTGACTGAATTATAGTAGTGAGATCTCTGTTATTACAGGCAACAGCAGCAAGCACAGGTTTGTCTTGAACTGGATCTTAACAAGGCCTTTTTGTTGCATGTATTCAAGCCTGACCTCCTGTTGTATGAATTATTATGAATGAGCTGGTAACAACAGACAATGTATTGTCATCATAGCCCATAGTGTAATTATTACTCTTTTAGTAGTGTACTCCCATTACTCAGAAACACAAGCACAATAAGTGCTTGGACTGTAGACTGCAAATTCGTTGTCCTTTTGTAGATATTCAACATGTGTTACTGTGGAAGTAACAAACTTCTGTACTCAAACCAGATTCAGGTAGCTAGTTATGAACTTGTTAAATGTTTAACTTCAACTTCCACAACCATAGAAGAAGACTGTGTTGCGTTATGAAACATTCTCATGCATTTCTTCAAACAGAGTTAGCAAGCATAGCAAGAAGCATCTGTTAACATACTTGTATAGTTTTAGATTGATGAATCAACAGTGCTTCTGAAGCTCTTCATTTGATATTTAAACTGCTCTCACTGCACAAACGACCACAAATGCAGTCTGCTAGTTAAATGCAGAAACTACTTTTTTTAAAAGTCTTTGCTGTGCAAATCAGAATTCAAGCTTTGTTGGCATGAGATCAGTTTTTAGAAAACAAGCAAACCAGGCTTGTTGATGACAGCTTGCTTTGAGTGCAACTGATTTTCCTTTGTAATTTTCAACTCCTGGCTGTTTGCCTCAACACCCTTGAATGACATTTGCACTGTTGACAGCACTCCACAGGACTCATCAGGGAAGGACAATAAAGCTAAATAATGTGAGCCCACACACAAAAAATGTATAATTTATTGGTTATTTTGACTATCAAAGGCACTGCAATTCAAATGCCTTTTGATCATTTTACCTTTTCTTCTACTTTCTCAACATGCCGCGCTTAGAAGAAACATTTATCTGCTTGCATAAATTACATTATTTGTTATCACTATATATTAAATCCACTGAAATCAAGAAAAACAATTCTGAGGCAAAATTACAATATTTCTTGTGATGACATGAACTTGCAGTGGCCATGGGGGAAAAATACTTCACACCCAGAAACTTAGAGAGCTTCACGGGTTGTAACTCATGCATTCTGACACGGTCAATGGGTTAGTTCAGGATGAACTGAATCATATTATGCTGAAGGCAGCTTGGTCAAGAGATTTGAGAAACTGTATTCTCTGTGTCGAATGTTACTATCTGTTACTACAGGGAATGTTAAGAAGAGCTATACACAGGGGCTTTTTGCTTTCAAGCTCCTGTTTTAACAGTAATCCACAACAGTGGAAGGAGGAGGAGATGGGCCACTTATAGAAAAAACGAATGGCCATTTGATGGCAGTAGGGATAGACCCACACTTCAGTCATAAGAGCCAATCACATTATTTTTTACTGTAGACCAGTGGTTAATCTGATGAGACAGTACTAAATTCAAATAATAACACAGTGCTAACCATATAATTTTTTATAGATATGATAAAATACTGTATATGTAGGCCTGGAGAGTTTCCCATATATTGTGTTGTTGACAAAATACTCTACAGTATTTTTGTGCATACAGTCTTACTGTATGTAAGAGGGTGATTCTCATGAAACTTGACAAGAAAATGCCCTGGATCTTTTTTTTTCCTTTTTTTTTTTTTTTTTAAGATACAAATACGAAATTATATTTTGATAATGAAGCCATTAAGATTTTTTACATTGAGACATTATTTTCATGACAGTTATGCACATTTCATCCAACAATTCTCATTACCTGCACTGTGAAAAACAAAAAAAAAATCTTTCATTTTTGCTAATTTTAATAAAACATTTTTAATTATAATTCATTGTATCATCAGCATCGTTTCTCCTGTTATACATGACTGTGTTACGGCAATAAGAATCATCATTGAAAACAAGGGGAATAGTAAAAGTAAAACTTTCAGACACATTACATTCATGAGAATTGGGTTGTTAAATGTGCTTTACTGTCCTGAAAAATAATGACACTATACAAAAACTCTTTATGGTCCTAAATGTAGGCATCATTTTCTATTTGCAAAATATAATTTCATATTTTTTTGTATTGATGTGGGGTTAAATATGTCCAGGATATTTTCTTTACAGGAGTAGTGGTTGTCCATAGATGCTGCCAAGATTGTTACTGAGTGAACTGTCTTGCCTTAAAGGGAGCCAATATGGCGCCTCTCGAATCGACTACATGCCAATGTTTTCCCTGACCTTTGCTTTTCTCTCCTCAACAAACATCTCGGTTACTGACTTGACACTAGGGGTCGCTCCTGCTGAACCGAGACATCTCTGATCTTGAGAAAAGGCCAATGGAAATTGGTGTGTGGAATTTGCATACCTCTCCCCTGGACATACAGGTATAAAAGGAGTGATGCTGCAAACACACATCAGGTATCGCACTGAGGAGCGAGCCAAAGACCCGGCCATTTCAGCGGTTGGTTCAGTGATGTGGCAGGAGGGACACAAAGTCTTGTTCCGTCCATCATGGAATGGAGGTTACGTCAGTAACCGAGACGTTCCCTAACTGTCACTCACTCGACGTTGTGTCGATGAGTTGACCCTAGGCGTCCCAATGGAAAACGCCACAAGAGCTGAACTGAGTTACGCGGACTGGCGGTGCGAGACGGGCAGCGAAGCAAGCTGTCGCATAACTACCCACAACACACTGGCAGGCATTAAGCGGTCCCCTGCACCTAGGGGAATGGCTAACTGCTCAGGAGTATAAGGACTGGCTGGCCCAGCCATCTCTATTGTTCTCTCCAAAAGGAATTAAATATTTTGGCTGGGGGCCAAATATATGGTCTAAGCTGGGGTGTGTCCATCCTAAGAGGATGACATCATGGAGACCACACCTAGCCCCGAGGGGGGGGGGGGGGGGGGGGGGGGGGATTTTAGGTGGAATACAACACACAGTCTTTACCGGTTAGGAGCGGAAGCACATCGTGCGGAGTGGCGTCATGGTAGACCCTACCCAAGGGGGGAGGAGTTACTACAAATGTGGCGACCAAGGACAGAGGGCCCTCTGCCCAAGGAAGACATGGTTTACCGGCAGGGAAACAATTTTGATGAATATACATCACATGGGGTTGCCTAGGGGGACAACCAGCACATGTGGAGCACTTACCTCAGTACGGGGGCCTGGTGACGCCCGTACTGGGGTGGCAGCGAGCCTCTCCGAAGACTCGACAGCCACTAGGCTAGGGAGGAAGAACGTCCAGGGTTCACACTTCTTGCGAACGCAACTGGGGAGAGAGCGCACGTCTTTGCTAAGCACATGTGATACACCCGGTCAGCTGACCCAAACTTACCTGTTTGTGTCACCTGATAACACACGGGACAAAACTGGCTCAACCCTGAGGTTATAGAACTTTGTAAAGGTGTTAGGTGTTGCCCAGCCCGCGGCTCTACATACGTCTGCTAAAGAGGCGCCGTGGGGCAACGGTCAAGAAGCTGCAACACCCCTGGTAGAATGGGCTCGTAGGCCAGCAGGGGGCAGCATGTGCTGGGTGTGGTATGCCATAGTGATGGCATTGATAACTCAGTGGACGATCCTCTGTTTGGAGACAGCGCTTTCCTTCTGCTGTCCACCGAAGCAGACAAAGAGCTGCTCGGAGCTTTTAAAGCTTTGTGCGTGATCCAAGTAGATGCGAAGAGCGCGCACTGGACACAGCAACGCCAAGTCTGGGTCTGCCTCCTCCTGGGCATCCGTGAAAGGGGTCGTGGAAACCTTGGGCACGTAGCCCGGTCGGGGTCTCAGGATGACGTGAGAGTAAGCCGGACTGAACTCTAGGCACAGTTCGCTGACAGAGAACGCCTGCAGGTCCCCTACCCTCTTGATGGAGGTGAGCGCCATCAGGAGGGCGGTCTTAAGAGAGAGTGCCTTTAGCTCTGCTGACTGAAGGGGCTCAAAGGGAGCTCCCTGAAGGACCATGGAGAGGTCCCACGAGGGAATGAGGTGCGGCCTGGGGAGGTTTAACCTCCTTGCACCTCTCAGGAACCTGATGATCAAATTGTGCTTCGCTAATTCTTACCGTCCACTGCATCGTGATGCACCGACATTGCGGCTACATACAATTTCAAGGTGGAGGGGGACAGCCGTCCCTCCAACTTTTCCTGCAGAAAGGAAAGCACTGATCCTACTGCGCATCTCTGGGGGTCTTCACCTTGGGAAGAACACCACTGAGCAAACAGACGCAACTTCAGGCCATCAGGGCGCCTCGTTGTAGGGGGGCCCTGGCCTGGGTGATCGTGTCTAGGCGTGGTATGCAATAGTGATGGCATTGACGACCCAATGGGCGATCCTCTGTTTGGAGACAGCGCTTCCCTTCCGCTGTCCACCAAAGTAGACAAAGAACTGCTCGGAGCTTCTAAAGCTCTGCGTGCAATCCAAGTAGACGCAAAGAGTGCACACCGGACACAGCAACGCCAAGGCTGGGTCTGCCTCCTTCTGGGGCACGCTTGCAGGTTCACCACCTGATCCGTGAATGGGGTCGTGGGAACCTTGGGCATGTAGCCCGGTCGGGGGCTCAGGATGATGTGAGAGTAAGCCGCACCGAACTCTAGGCACAGTTCACTGACAGAGAACGCCTTCAGGTCCCCTACCCTCTTGATGGAGGTGAGCGCCATCAGGAGGGCGGTCTTCAGAGAGAGCGCCTTTAGCTCTGCTGACTCAAGGGGCTCATTGGGGCTCGTTGAGGGGGCCCTGGCCTAAGTGATCATGTCTACCGCGGGTGGTAGGTGACTTAAGTCTTCCACATCCCATCCAAGTGCCGGACATGGAGATTCCAGAGGTCTGGTCACGGGTGCCGGGGGGGCTGACATGAGGAGCATAAGGTCCGAGATCCAAATCCGGGAGGGTCAATAAGGGGCCACTAAGAGGATCTGCTCCTCGTCCCCCCTGACCTTGCACAACGTCTGTGCAATTAGGCTCACTGAGGGGGAACGCATACTTGTGAAGCCCCAGGGACCAGCTGTGTGCCAGGGCATCTGTGCCGAGGGGAGCCTCAGTCAGAGAGTACCAAAGTGACTTGAGCCACTGCGGACTCCAAAGGAGGAGACGACAGGCAAGTTATGACATTCGATGAGAGTGTAGGTCACCTTGGCGGCTGATGTACCCAATCGTTGCTGTGTTGTCCATCCGGCTCAAAACATGCTTGCCCCAGATCAACGGCAATAGCCTAATCAGGGCAAGTAGTACTGCCAGCAACTCGAGGCAGTTGACGTGCCAACACAGTCACAGGCCAGTTTGAGTGCCCATTGCATACAGCATCCCAGCCCCGTTAAGAGGCATCTGTTGTAATGACGACATGGCTGGGGACCTGGCCTAGGGCAACATCTGCCCGTAGGAACGCTAGGTCTGACCAGGGGCTGAAAAAATGGCAGCAAGGCTGCATGACAAGCATGTTTGCCGTGGCGCCATGCTCATCTCTCGACTCGTGTCTGTAGCGAGTGCTGAAGTGGTCACATATGCGCACACAACATGTCCAGCGAGTAAGCTAGGATTACCCAGTCGTCGAGATTGTTGAGGATGCGGATGCCCACTTCCCTTAGAGGGGCAAGGGCTGCCTCTGCGACTTTCGTAAAGGTGTGAGGGGACAAGGACAGGCCAAAGTGGGGGACTTTGTACTGATATGCCTGACCCTCAAAGGCAAACTGGAGAAAGGGTCTGTGTCGAGGAAGAATCAGACATGGAAGTACGCGTCCTTCAGGTCTACCACAGCAAACCAATCCTGATGCTAGATGCTCGCTAAAATGCGTTTCTGCGTGAGCATATCGGTGGGAGTCTGTGCAGAGCATGGTTCAGAACTCACTGGTCTATAATTGGCAGCAACCCGCCGCCTTTTTTAGGTACGATGAAGTAGGGGCTGTAAAACTCCTTCACCTCGGCTGGAGGGACAGGCTCTGTCGTAGAAGGGAGGCAATTTCCAAGCACAAGGCAGCGGCGTTCTCACCTCTCAGCGCAGTGAAGCGGATGCCATTGAACCTGGGCGGGGGCCTGGTGAACTTAGCCGAGTCGGACAGTCCTGATCAACCAACGTCCCCAAGCTCCGCGCGAGAGGGACTAAGGGAAATACAGCATCGGACGTACCAGCAGGCGGGGCCTCGCGACGGGGCGGAGCCCAAGGTGCTGAGTCTAGAGACATCAAAGCACTTACCTGGCTCCTTGTGACCGCTCCCGGAACAGTCTGGGACAGGGGAGGAAGATTTTCGTCCTCGTAGCCCATGGAGACCATCACATCAGGGGCGGATTTTTGCCACAGCGGGGCGCGCTGTGGCGGAAGCCTATCTTGGGTTCTTGGCGCCCGGCCATGAGACGAGTGGCATCTGCTTTATGCGGGTGGCTTGACGCCGGGGCAAGCCTACTGGGGCGGGCTGTGGCAGAGCCAGTGTTGCTACTGCAGGGGGACATTGCGTCGCAACGTGGCAGGATGTGTTGTATGGTCCCGTCTGCCTTTTAACTGCTGGGCGAATTCCTCTACGGTGCCGCCGAATAGGCCATACTGGTTCGACCACGTTGGGGCAAAGGTGGTGCTCCTGGACCAATAAGGTGGACATCGCCTGCCCAAGAGACCACGCCGTGACCATCATTGCTCGGAGAGTGAAACTAGTCACTGAGTGCAGCTCCTGCATAAATCTCAAGGCAGAACTACCCTTGTTCAGTTCTTTGAGCGCCACGGCTTGGTGCACTTGCAGGAGAGCCATGGCATGCAGGGTGGAGGCAGCCTGTCCAGTGGCACTGTAGGCTCAGTCGTGAGTGGCGACGTAAACCCACGGGCCCTGGACGGTAGACTCGGACGGCTCCGCCAGGTGGCAGCATTCTGTGGGCACAAGTGCACCACGATCGCCTTACCAACCTTGGAGTCGCCGAGCACCACCTGGCAGCCCCACTGTCGAGGGTAGTGAGAGAGGACGAGCCGCGAACCAGGTCCGGGCAGTAAAAGGTGCCCGCCTCTATCGCGTGAGCTCATCTTGCACTTCCTGGAAGAAAGGTATGGGGGCGCTCAGAGCCCCGGGACCGATCACCGGGCTAGGGTTCAGGGGGAGCAGAGGATTTCACTCCATTCTGACGCTCGCAGCCACCTGGGCAAGCATGGCCGTCAGCTGCGCATGGCGACAGACTGAACCAACCCACTCTCTGATGCTGTAATCAAAAGCTCATCCATTTTGCGAGCCGCGACCGTGAACTCGCCCTGAGAAGAGCCGGCGGTCACATCGCGAACTCGCTGGGGTTAAACGAGTGTGCTGGAGAATGGGAGATCCATGGGTGGTTTCCCAATGGAGAAGCTCCCATTGAAATCCCCAAATCATCCCCAGTGTTAACCGACCCCGCCTCATACCCGTGGGTAGAAAGACTGAGTCGGGGAGCCGCTGGAGTGGCTTTCCCTCTTACGAGAGAAAACCTCTCTTTTATGTGTTTATATATATATATATATATATATATATATATATATATATATATAAACAAAGTTGTTCACTTCGTAGTTTTCTGCTGCTGAAGCGCCCTGGGGTATTTGCTCAGCACAACCGTGGTGTGCGAGGGGGAGGACCGCTGGAATGCGCCATAGATCCAACAGCGTGAAGAAGATATCTGATGCGTGTTTACAGCGTCACTCCTTTTATACCCGTATGTCCGGGGGAGTGGCATGCAAATTCTCAAGATCAGAGATGTCTGGGCTCCTCAGGAGCAACCCCTAGTGTCAACTCATTGACACAACGTCAAGTGAGTGACAGATAGGGAACACTGTGCTGTCAACCGGAGGATATCACAAGGATGTTTTCTATATCAGTCTTTGGTTTGCACCTCATGACAAGTGAGAACACACTTTCATGGCTGATTGGCATGGGAGAGGAGATTGAATCAAGGGGATTTAACCAGCTTCTGAGGCCATGCTGAAAGTGTGAGTGGATGTTAAAAAGCATGGGCTGAAAGGTTAAACTCCCTTGCTTTCACTGGCCACAGCTCAGATTATTGAGAGTTAACCATAAATAAACACACCAACAATGTGACAGTTCCCAGGACTCTTCAAAGACACTGGCAACTGCTCAAATCCTGATCAATGTACAAAACGCAGTGAGTGAGAGAGGCAGAGGACAGCAAATGTTAGATTATTAAGTGCAAATCAATGTGCAACCACTCATAATGAGCCCCACTGAATGAAATGGCATTTATTTTTCTCATTAATGCAATATTTTAAAAAGATTAGATCGACAACAACAATCCATAACCAGACAAAATGTTGTCGATTGAATGGCCTTGCTGGAGTCTCATTTACTAAGGTCAATCACACTTCTGCTAAGTATTTTGGATAATTAAAGTAGGAAACACATTAGTGATAGCATCAATTGACGGTTGGGAATTTGTGCCATTTGTAATATAAATGAGAGTGTTTAGACTCTTTCAAACTTCTATGTCACATGATGAGTACTAAGCAAACAAACTAACAAACAAACTAATAAACAAACAAACAACAAGATTAGAGTATGAGTATATTAATTCTTTTGGATGCTACTGCTCGTCTGGGGTGTTAGAACATCACACAAACACAGATAAGTGTCATGAATTGCTTTGTACAGCCCACACTTTATGGTCCTGAGAGTGCTTGTTATTTACCAACAGCAGCCTAAAGAGCATGAACAAAACACAACTCCTCTGACAATAGCAGTTTACTACAATTGCCAGATGTTAATACTTCCACTGATTCTTATTAAAAAAAAATGGTCAAATACATCTGACATCAAACAGGTTAAGCTTGTGCTGTCCATGTTTCTTGATAGCATCCACAAGACGCAAAGTTGCTATGGCTATGGTAACACTTTTCAGTAATGTTCCCTTTGTTAAGGCTTTATAAAGGGGTTCATTAATGGCTAATAAGTCATTTACGTATATCATTATATGCAGTTATGACAAAATGAATTAAGGGCAACTTTCATGCACTATTTGCCAAAGAGTGAGCATTATAACTTGTTATGAAGGCTCAACACACTCTCACAGCTAAATTGGCAGGATTCGTATGACTTTTCTAAATTGTAACCCATTCTCATTCCCTAAGCATCCAATTTTGTTGCTTGTACAGAAGCCGTCCACATCTGCTTGATGATGCCAAAAGTGCCCCCTCAGGTGCTCTCATTGATGCGGTGAGAAACACCATTGTTTTCAGCTAGAAAACATTGTCATCAGTTATCAATCTTTGAATATTATGTTGTGTGCTTAACCTCAATGTTTTATAATACTTGTGAATATATTAATGTGATATTACATTATAAACTAATATATAATATTTTAGATCCCCTAATCCAACCCCATGTACATCTGAACTTGAGGTCACAAGACACACGAGAGCCGATGGCATAATCGCTGAGTCTCTGACGTTAAACACGTGTCGTTATGCTTGAGGAGGAAAATTGTGAATGTGTTATAACAAAACATGTGCAGGATGTGTACAGACAGATTAAATATTAACCACTGTGAATAAATGTTGCTGATTTCAAAGAAATGAAAATCATACCCTTAACATATGTCACAATGACAAAATTGGACCCTAAAGTATAATTAAACGATGCTAAAATTCTAATGCCCATCGCGTTGACGTCAAAGGGTTCTTGTTGAAAAGAATGCACTTGCCAGATGCGTCGTAAAACTGATGCCAGAGGATACTTTTGGCCACTGTAGATTGACGGCGCTGGGTTCTTGTACAAGTGTCAGTCTTTGGACCCCTTGGGAGTGAGATTGTGTTAAAATTTGGCTCATTCGTATGATATCGTACGACCTTCACTACAGCCAATGACGTCACTGGACAGCTTCCTGTCACACTCTGTTGATTGGTTAGGTTTAGATAAGTGCTTTGGGTAAGGGCATAATATTAATAAGCATGTCCTTGACACCTCACGCACAGAACTCACGCTTACATCCGCATTACACATCCTGGCATTTGCATGTGATGAAATCGTACAAATTCATACAAACAAAATCATACGAAATAGCCAGCTCATAAAATATTTAAGAATTTTTATGAGATCGGGTTGGAAGCCTTTATAAACAAATGTATTCATAGTAATTAATCAAAAACATAAAATGCCCTTATTAATGTTTCATTTAAGAAAGCAGCAATCATAGACTAGTTAGATTCATTCACATTCACAGCATCATATAATAAAGCCATTAAACGATACTGAACATTGTGTCCAGAGGTTTCTAATGTTGGTAATCCCTTAATAAATGCTTTATATGCACCCACTTTACATTTAGGTTTATTTCCATAGGTTACTAATATTGTTTTTATGTGTTATTAAGCATTTATAACACGTTAGGTAAATGGATCACTATTGGGCAGGTATTGCGTGCAAGTCATTTTTTATGCATTTTGTTATAGCTCCATTTAAATGATTTGTAATTTTTTATTTTATTTGCATTTGTAAATGAATTAATAGTCATTAATGAGCCCCTTTACGAACCCTCAACAAAGTTAACATTAATGTAAAATGTTACTGCTATTACATGTTAACCATCATAATTTAGGGAGTTGCTCCTGAATTCTGTGCAAACATGGAACGATCATTTAGGGCAGTATTTCACAACCTTTTTTGTCTTCTGGACCCCCAAAGCCCCTACAGATAAGCTCAAATACCCCTTCTTCTGCACAAAACAACACTTGTGTTCCTTTTAACACATTATTGATAATATTATTATCGTGACCATTATTGCAATGTTTCACCTATTGACCTGTTTCAGTGATGCCACTTTTCCCCCAGCCACCATATTTGTGACCATCAGCGGGAGGAAACAATGGCGGTGAATGGAAAAACACTCATGAAACAATATCAAGAATAAAGATTGCTTTTGTTCCATGCCAAGTCCCAGGAAAAGTGTACACAGTTCTCAAGTCAGCACAAACATTTCCAAAATTTACATTTGCAGACATTCATTCATCACCATAAACATCTCTCATTCAGAAGTTACACATTTTTTGTGCTGTTTTCTGTTCTGATTTAGTCACAGTATTAAAATTATCTGTGATGATCCCATCTGTATGAATGTAAGAGCAGCTTTTAACTCCTGAAGGATACATAGAAATCAAAAACATCTCAAATGCTTTCTATGTTTACATTGTATATTAAGTCTGTGCTTCATAATCTAATGATAGGCTGTTTATTGACTAGCTTTAGTATATCCAAGTTAAACATACTATATATTGATATTATTGTGCTTTTTTTATTATTACAGTGTGTTACAATTTATCACATATTTTGATACAGTCTGGGTGTTATAAATTTCACATTGTCCTATGTGCATTTTCAGTTTAATTGTATCTGACTCGATTATGTTATACATTTAATTGACATGTCTGAATAAATGTGCAAACACCCACAAGTGTTTTATTATCTGCTCACCTCCTTCATCACTGCTTGTCTTTGGTGAAATGAAGCCATGTCACTTAAAAGATAAAACTTTATTTGAAAGACAAATTACATGTTGGCTCTAGTGGTAAATAAACAGCAGTGTCACTTTTTCAAGATTCATAAATAGAAACAATCATTTCACCAGATTGCACCAGCGCAGCATGCTGAATGATGGTAAATGGAGTTTTGGTCACAAACATGGTGGTGCGATCGTCCAGTGACATCACATGAAATTGGTTAAAAAATGTGCACATATAATTTACAAGTGTAAGCAGTAAAAAAGTAAATGCTTGAAAAAGACATATTCCAGGACGAAAGTATTTTGATATGTAAAATTGCTGTTTTTGCCCCTACATGAGGCATTGATTTTGCTTTTGTTTTCAGTTACCTGCAATGCAGTATCAAACTGAGACATTTATAGTCAATAAGAAATGGGTTTTGTTAGGCTTTAATGGCAAGGTTGCTTTAAAAAACAGACTGAAGTTTTTACATGAGCCATAATGAATTGAGCTCCAGAGGATATTTTAGAAGATGCACAATAGCATGTTGGAATGATGACTGGATTTGGCTGGAAAGCTTTTGCAGAAAGAGAAGGGAAGGGAAAGTGAACTCTGAAGTGAAGTACTTCTTCAATAGCGCTGATCTTTCAGCACTGTTTCCTCGAATACTTTTCTCTTTTACAGAACACACTTCATTTATACCCGTTTGCGCACTGCACGGAGAGTTGCAGACATCGTTATTTTAACGGCAGTAGACCATAGCAGAGAAATACATTGAACAGCGATATAGATGGATAATGGCATCTTTTGTAAAACACACTGCAGAAAACGAGAATGAAGCAATGTGAAATGAACTTCATGTGTCTGAAATGAATCCAAATGTTCAGCTAAACGTCTGATGGAGGGAACGAGACGTCGTGTCGAAGAAGCGACACTAGGGGTCTCTCTTGAGTGCCGAAAGATGCCTCTGATCTATGAAAAAAGGCCAATGAGAGTTGGCGAACAATATTTGCATACCCCGCCCCCGGACATACAGGTAAAAAGGCGAGGGAAATACGCTCGTTCATTCAGGATTTTTCTGAGGAGCCGGGAGTGTTCTGGGCACCTCAGCGGCTCGGCTCAGCGACGTGGCTGGGAAGACACAACGTCTCATTCCCTCAATCAGGGAACGGAGGTTACATACATAACCAAGACGTTCCCAGTCTGTCGCTCACTTCGACGTCGTGTCGAAGAAGCGACACTAGGGGTCCACTTCAAAACTCGCAATGCACTGAGACACAGATACTGCTGACACAGAAGCGGGCAGGTATCCTACGTGCACAAGCGACCGACTGTGTTCAGGCTGCACGTACTCTTCCCCAATGCCCCAAAAAGTCGTCAGAATCCTTTTGGTTACCCTAGGGGGGAACAAGGTGACGCTCCCAACTAGGGAATGGGCCAAGCCTGGCTGGGCCTCTTTTTTCTCTATGTTTTCTCGCCATAGATCAAGAGCAGATGGGGCCCTTACCGCATCGAGGGAAGGGGGTCTTACCCGATTTCCTATTCTTTCAGGGGGAAAAGACCCTGCGGAGGCCACACCCACCTGAAAGGGGAGGTAGAGGTGGCAAAATACATTACATGGCCTCTTCGGTCACATGTGGGAAGAATGGTGCAGTGGTAGATCCAACCTCGAGGAGGGGGGAGTTGCTAGAACATGGCGACCGGAGGGCAGCGAAGGACTGCCTAAGGGAGATGCGGGTCAGCTCGAAAGGTGACCATACCGCGGAAGTACACACAGAAGGAGTCCGCATAGGAGGTCTAACCTGTGGAGCACCTATTCCAGTAGGGGTAGCCTGGGGTACCCGTAGTGGACTGGGCCGGCAGAATGGCGTTCACCACCCAGTGGGACAGCCTCTGTTTCGAGACAGCGTTCCCTTTCTGCTGTCCCTCAAGGCAGGCAAAGAGCTGCTCAGAGCGTCTGAAGCTCTGGGTGCGTTCCAGGTAGGCACGCAAAGCACTTACCGGACACAGCAGTGAGGGGGCTGGGTCTGCCTCCTCCCGGGGCAGCACTTGCAGGTTCACCACCTGATCTCTGAAGGACCTCTTAGGAACCTGACGATTAAGAGTTGCCCCTAGCCAGTGCCCATGAGGACGCCACAATCCTGGTGGAGTGGGCTCGGACCCACTTTTGGGGGGGGGGGGGGCACGGCCTGGGTGTGATAGGCCAACTGAATGGCGTCCACTACTCAGTGGGACAGCCTCTGTTTGGAGACAGTGTTCCCTTTCTGCTGTCGCCCAAAGCAGACAAAGAGCTGCTCAGAGCGTCTGAAGCTCTGGGTGCGTTCCAGGTAGGCACGCAAAGCATGTACCGGACACAGCAGTGAGGGGGCTGGGTCTGCCTCCTCCCGGGGCAGCGCTTGCAGGTTCACTACCTGATCTTCTGAAGGGCGTGGTAGGAACCTTGGGCACATAGCCCGGTCGAGGTCTTAGGATCACATATGTGTCTGTCGGACCGAACTTCAGGCAAGTGTCGTTAGTAGAGAACGCTTGCAGGTCCCCGACCCTCTTGATGGAAGTGAGCGCGATCAGCAGGGCCGTCTTTTGAAGAGAGGGCCCTGAGCCAACTGATTCTAGCGGCTCAGAGGGGGATCTCTGAAGACCGGTGAGGACCACCGAGAGATCCCAGGAGGGGAA
Source organism: Moxostoma hubbsi (assembly GCA_032164185.1). Lineage (NCBI taxonomy): Eukaryota > Metazoa > Chordata > Actinopteri > Cypriniformes > Catostomidae > Moxostoma > Moxostoma hubbsi. The sequence continues at coordinate 33,267,502 of JAVLUX010000039.1, forward strand.
CAGGTTTGGCTGGGAGGGATTTAGCCTCTGGGCACCTCTTAGGAACCTGACGATTAAGTCATGCTTACCCAGGGACTTGCCGTCTACTGGGTCGTGGTGAGCTGCGCTAGCGGCGACATACACCTTCAAGGTGGATGGGGACAGCCTCCCCTCCAACCCCTCCTGTAGGAACAGGAGCACTGACCTAACTGCGCACCTCTGTGGGTCTTCTGCCCAGGAAGAACACCAATTCACGAACAGATGCCATTTCAGGGCGTAGAGTTGCCTGGTAGAAGGGGCTCTGGTTTGTTTGATCATGGCTACAACTGTGGGTGGTAGACCAGCTAGATCTTCCACGACCCGTCCAGGGACCAGACATGGAGGTTCCAGAGGTCTGGATTCGGATGCTAGAGTGTGCCCCGTCCCCAAGAAAGAAGGTCTTTCCTCAGGGGAATTCGCCAGGGAGGGGCTGTAGCGAGGAGTACGAGGTCCAAAAACCGGGCCCGGGTGGGCCAGTAGGGAGCCACAAGAGTCACTTGATCCTCGTCCTCCCTGACCTTGCACAGCACCTGTGCAAGAAGGCTCACTGGGGGAAATGCACAGCCCCACTGGCCAGCTGTGCGCCAGTGCATCTGCCCCGAGGGGAGCCTCTGAGCGGGCGTACCAGAGCGGGCAGTGGGAGGTCTCTTGGGAGGCAAACAGGTCTATCTGGGCCTTACCGAACCGTCCCCAGATCAGCTGAACCTAGTGGGGGTGAAGCCTCCACTTTCCGCCAGGCAAGTGTTGTCATGACAGCACGTCCGTTATCACATTGACTTGAGTCGCTGCTGGCTCCAATGGAGGAGATGACGGGCGAGTTGTGACACATGGCGGGAACGTACGCCGCCTTGGCGATTTATGTACACCACCACAGTGGTGCTGTCCAGGATATGTTCGTCTCGAACTAATGGTAGAAACTTCCGCAGGGCCAGAAGGACGGTCAACAACTCGAGGCAGTTGATGTGCCAACGCAGCTGGTCCCTCCAGCGGCCTGCGGCAACGTGCCCGTTGCATATGGCGCACAAACCCGATCTGGAGGCGTCGGTCGTGACCAGGACGCGTCAGGACACCTGCTGTAAGGGTACTCCAGCCCGTAAGAAACAGAGGTCTGTCCAGGGTTTGGATGTTTGGCGACAGGCGGGGGTGATTGTCACACGGTGTGTGCCGCGGCACCATGCTCGTCTCGGGACTCGAGTCTGAAGCCAGTGCTGAAGCGGTCTCATATGCATCAACCCCAGCGGCGCGTCCACCGCGGAGGATGCCATATGCCCCAGGTGCCTCTGGGAAAGTTTTAAGGGGACCGTTGTGCCCGGCCTGAAAGCGGCAAGGCACCTCAGCACTGACTGCGTACGCTCGTTGAGGAGACGTGCAAACATTGAGCCAAACATGGAGTCAAACTCCATGCTGAGAAAAGAGATGCTCTGAACTGGAGTAAGCTTACTCTTTTCCCAGTTGACCTGAAGCCCCCAAACGGCTGAGGTGCTTAAGCACCAGGTCTCTGTGAGTGCATATGTAATTGAGTATGCGGATGCCGGCTTCTCGGAGCAGGGCAAGAGCTGCCTCTGCGACTTCCGTGAAGACGCGAGGGGACAGAGACATGCCGAAGGGGAGGACTTGTACTGATACGCCTGGCCATCGATGCGAGCCGCAGAAAGGGGCGATGTCGAGGCAAAATTGAGATGTGGGAGTACACGTCCTTCAGGTCTACCGCTGCGGACCAATCTAGATGCCGGACGCAGGTTAAGCGTGAGCATTTTGAACGGGAGTTTGTGCAACGCTTGGTTGAGAAATCGCAAGTCCAAGATCGGTTGTAAGCCGCCACCTTTCTTGGGTATGATGAAGGGCTGTAGAGACCCTTCTTCATCTCGGTTGGAGGGACAGGCTCTATCGCGTCTTTGAATAAGAGTGTAGCGATTTCTGCGCGCAGGGACATGGCATGTATGCTGTGTACTGCGGGGGGGCAAACTAAATTGCGTAACCGAGACGGATGGTCCGGGCCAGCTTGCGAGACGGGAAGTGAGAGCCACGCGTCGAACTCCGCGCTAGGGGCACCAAGGGGACGGCTATTTTGACATACCCGGCGGGGCTTCGCAGCGGGGCGGAGCAGGTAGGGCAGCATTGGGCGGCAACAGGGCGCCCCGCGGCTGGGGTACTGAGAAAAGACTCAAAGCACTTACCTTGCTCCGCACACCCGGCAGGTGGCGGGTTAGCGACTGAGCAGGAGGAGGTCCAGTTTTTAGTTGGCGTCCTCTAGACTCGTCAGAACCGGCCGGCCAGGGAACAGTCGTGGGGGCTGGAGGCAGGTGGTCCGCGTCCAGGATGCCGGGACTGTTCAGATCTGGTGGCAGAGTGCCGTGAGAACGGCATTTGAGGGCCAGGTGACCCAGAGACAAAAGGAAATAGCTCTTTACAGAGAATATGAGAATGTGAAAACTAATTCGACAAAAAATTCTCCTCCCGGCCCTCCACCGGGGACGGAGCGGTCTTACCACCTCCGGAGCTAACATCTTGGTCCCTGGGTTGAACGTCTACGGAGTGCCTGGGAGCCTTCCGGGTCTTCGAGGGAGTCCGTGAGATGGGGGCGTCTGCTTCCTGCGGAGTGCTCGACGCTGGGGCTGAGAGCTGGGCCCGGGTTGAGGCGGAGCAGGGTGTTTCATAGCTGCAGGAGGACACCCTTGGCGAGCAGACGGGGCATGGCCCATGGCGGCAGGCTTGCGGCAGGGCAGGATGTGAGATGGCCTCAGTCTGCTTCACCGCTGAGGACTGCTGGGCAGAGTCGTCAACGGCTGCGCCGAATGGACGGAGCTGGGAGACGGGGGTGTGGGAGAAGGCGTGCCTTGTCTACCTCCCGCTTCTCGACCAGGTCCAGTCCACAGATGCGTTTCTGGACCACAAATGGTGGCATCGCCTGTTCGAGTGCCGGCGCTTCTGACCTCCGTGGCCCGGGGTCGCGGTTGGTCATCTAGCGCAGTTCCTGCAGCACATCAAGAAAAGGACTACCCAAGGTGCAAGTTTTGAAGTGTCTTTGTCTGGCGTTGGTTGCAGAAAGGGCCGTGGCATGCAGGGTGGAAGTGGTCTGGGACCGTTCCACCGTGAGGGTAGTGAGAGCGGAGGAGTGAAGAAGCCTTGGCTTTGCTCAACTCGTCATGCACGTCCAAGAAGAAAGGAGCTGGGGGGGGGGGGGGGGGTGCGCGGCTGTGAGCGGCGCACCTGCCCACGGGACCGATCAAGTAGCCCGGGAAACCATAGCGGATCTCCGTGCATCAGGCTCAGGCTGGGCAGCAGACCCGAAGGTGGCAGCCCAGGCGAGTGATCAGCATCCAACGCCGCTGTAACGCTCTCCGATGTAGCGGTGATGTCATCCAATTCTGAAGCAAGCAAGCGTGCTGGGGAGGCGGGCGGTTCGAGGGGGTTTACCCGGCGAACACAGCCCGTCATTGTCCCCAAATCACCTTCATTGCCCGTGGCGCCATGGCTATGTTCTCGCATTGAGAACATGAACCATTCATAAAATGCTGCCTGCGTGTGATCACAGCCCAGGCATGCAAGACAGCTTTTATGACTGTGAGAGGTGGGGAGAAATCACCGCATCCAGAAACTACACAGGGGCGGAAATTACATCTTTATAAAGACGCGTCCTGAAAAGGACGTTCAACTCCGCTGTGTAATGCTCTTTCAGAGAAATAAATTCTTTTACAGAGAAAATCACTCTTTCAACTCTTTCAAACTTTGCGCTGTCGAAGCGCCCAGGGGCAAAGCTGCACGCCATGCAGTGAAGAGAAAAGCCGCTGGAGTCTGCCGTAGATTCAACAGGAAAGCAGAGCGTCAGAGTATAGAAGCAGGATCAGTTGTGTCATTCGCAGCTGGCTGCATACACACGATCATCGGCTCCGAAGAAAATTCCTGAATGAACGAGCGTATTTCCCTCGCCTTTATACCCATATGTTGGGGTTACCCCCCTAGGGTAACCAAAAGGATTCTGATGACTTTTTGGGGCATTGGGGAAGAGTACGTGCAGCCTGAACACATTCGGTCGCTTGTGCACGTAGGATACCTGCCCGCTTCTGTGTCAGCAGTATCTGTGTCTCAGCGCATTGCGAGTTTTGAAGTGGACCCCTAGTGTCGCTTCTTCGACACGACGTCGAAGTGAGCGACAGACTGGGAACGTCTTGGTTATGTATGTAACCTCCGTTCCCTGATGGAGGGAATGAGACGTCGTGTCTTCCCAGCCACGTCGCTGAGCCGAGCCGCTGAGGTGCCCAGAACACTCCCGGCTCCTCAGAAAAATCCTGAATGAACGAGCGTATTTCCCTCGCCTTTTTACCTGTATGTCCGGGGGCGGGGTATGCAAATATTGTTCGCCAACTCTCATTGGCCTTTTTTCATAGATCAGAGGCATCTTTTGGCGCACAAGAAAGACCCCTAGTGTCGCTTCTTCGACACAACGTCGAAGTGAGCGACAGACGGGGAACCAGGTTTATGACAGGACAATGTGCTTCCAGAGCACCTTTAAACTAATAACGTTGTTTTCCATCTAAAATTAGCTTTATTATTCACTTCACATTAATTTATTATTATCTGTTTGTTTTTCACAAACATATTAGTTTTGTGAAAATGAATCATAGATGATCTCTCACATAAATGGCAAGAAAAAACAACCAAAAATGTGATTTTATTAGTAGCATAGTGGAGTTTTCATGAGAACATTTCCATTATTTGATAATCTGAACATTTATTGTCCAACTTAACTTTAGCTAACAGTCATTTTAAGCGTCACTATTGTGCTTTGTGTACATGTGTGCATTGTTTGTTGTTGGTAGATTTTCATTTTAAGGAAAATATAAAAATTGTCCATTCAGAATTTTACATTTTCAAAATTTTCTCTCAAACAATATAATTCGTTAATAGTCACAAGGTCTCCAATGCCCCTTGAGTATCAAAAAATATTCAAACACATATACTGGACTGTTGTCATTCAACTTCAAAATGAACAGTTGATTTTATCTTTTAATATAACAAAGTGCTCTCGATTTATGAACATATTGAAATACTTCAATCTTTTGCTAGAAGATCCCCCCAAACCTCACTACTTTGGCTTTATCTATTTGACACCCAATATCCTAATCCTTGCCCGGTTTTAAAGAGACTATTTTGACTTTAATGTTTTTTTCTTCTTCTTATGAAGAAGAATTTCATTTTTACTCCCAACTTGGAAATTTACAATTAGGCCAACAGTTTCAGAAAATGAGCATTCCTTACCTACTAACATGTAAGTTATTATCCAGACCTTTGCTGGGAAGGAAATCTAGTGACCAGACCTCTTGGAACTTTAATTGAATACCACTGTTATAGACCTACCATGAGCATATTGTGGGAGTCATTCATCTTAAAACAAGTCATTTCACACTGCCGCCATCTTGCCAACGTCCCTCGGGTAGCAGTTTTCTATGGATATAATAGTCTTGCAAGTACAGCTCCTATCTACTTAAATGACCAAAATCTCCTAAACTGTCGAGATTACATTCATTAACATTATCAAATTAACAGTAAAATCTGTCAACAATGTTATCATAATTTTGCTTTTTTAGCTCAAATCATTTTAAGCATTGTCTTTGTCAGACTGTTCCAGTTAATGTGCATACAGGTTCAAGAGAAAACAAACAGCTGATTAACACATCAGAACTTGGGTTGTATTTAGTGCTCCACAACAGACTCTCTTGCATGAACATAAACTACTGTGAACTATATTGTCTTATGAACGTGAAATAGACGGCAAGATTTTAGAAGAGAAATAACGTACATTTCGGATAGGTTTTGGTGAAAAACAGTCAAAAATGCTTTGAGAGACATGGAATATTTTGAACTTTGAACTGACTTACAGTCTCTTCAGTGAGTTTTACTGTTGTTTAAAGTGTTTTGGATCGTGTGCTGATGAAACATTGAAAACATCTTTCCAAGAAATGTCAGTTGACAAAAAACTTTTTGAAGATTTATGTAAAATGAGATGTGATCTAGGTGCTTTACACAGCTTTATTCAGCACATGCCGTTGAAGAGAAAATCCCTAATTTTTACTCCTGGAACATGACTGCTGTGCTCTGTACTGTAGATCTAGCAAAGAATCCATGAGTTTGTCAGTCCAGGACGACTGGTCACCTCTACGCCATTTAATATTACCAGAATTTTCTGCCCTTCTAACATGAACACCAAGGTCCCCATTCCTCTATAAAAAGGAAAGGAAGTAAAGCATGACTGTGCGTGAAGGGCAAGCTTCTGGACATTACATTTACATTTATGCATTTGGCAGACGCTTTTATCCAAAGCGACTTACAGTGCACTTATTACAAGGACAATCCCCCAGGAGCAACCTGGAGTTAAGTGCCTTGCTCAAGGACACAATGGTGGTGGCTGTGGGGATTGAACCAGCAACCTACGGATTACCAGTTATGTGGTTTAGCCCACTACGCCACCACCACTCTGGACCCACTGGATGAATCTGATAGAGAAAAGAAAAGATAATTGATGCCTGCTTCTGAAGCGTCTTTATTACTTCACTGATTTAAATGCCATTCATATTCCAAACGTAATGAAATGACATCAACATATGACTGGAGGGCTCCATTATGAGGAATGGTATTTTCATAAACATAGTACTCAGCTGGCATACTCTCAGTCTGGGTAGAATTAGGACGGCTGCTCATAAAGGTGTGTGGATTCTGGAGAAGTGTTCTCAATCACAGAATAAAAGGAACAAGTTCATTAATGCATTAATGTGCCAATGGAAGTGATGTGGTGTCACCCTCAACAATCTACTGATCCTAGAAGAAAGAAGGGTAGAACGGGGAATGGATCAAGAGAGAAAGAGAGAGAGAGCAGGTTTGTAAGTAGTTAGCAGTGTTGAGGAATAACTAGACTTTAGGATGCGTTCAAATCCTTTGAGAAGCGCTGTTGTCTGTGTTAATGTGTTTCCATTTCAAACCAGAGGTTTGGCCAAGACATTTTTAAGGAATCATGCCTTTTTATATCAAATATGCTTTACTTAATGTCACTGGGGCTGCATGGGTAAAAATAGTGATTTTCCTATCAATCCTGATCTTCATTTGCACATTCTTGATATTAATCATTCACGCAAGTGACCAAATTTCATGCTATGTGGCTAAAAATGTCTGTGGTTCTCCACTGTGTGGTAAATGTTGAGATTTCACTCCTTGTGTATCGAGATGCTTTCACTGCGTGTTGAGGGTAAAAGTTTGCATTGACTTGTTCTGTGTAATGTGTGTGTCTAAAGACCAGATCCACGCAATCCATTTGTCATTTAATAATGACTCTTTTAATATAATTTCTGTTCTTTACAATTAAATGTTGTTGCTCAACAACTGACTGTAATCACACATAGCACGGATGTGGTAAAGAAGCCATTCGACACTATCGTTAATCTGCGCTCGACTGAAACACTTCTGTGAGATGCTCGCTGATCTGATGCTATTCTTAAAGAGACAGTACTGTTTTTAACATTTATTCAACAAAACAACGTAAATACATGTAAATAGTACAAATTATGCATGTAAACAATAAACATGGAACAACATGTATACAATAAAATATATGCAACTTCAATTAGCAATCAAGCAGGGCAGAATCGATACATATTTTTTCGCTGTCCATATTCTTCATATTTTTGAGATTGCATTTATTTATTTTTTATTATATGACAAATTTCCATCAAACTGAATTGAGTAATCTTTAACTTGTGTCCATATTATACATTTATTTAAAATGAATGAGGAGTGTGAACTTAAAACTTTAAACAATTCTAAAACCTTTAAAAGTTTTAAACAATAAAGCTCGGTAAATGGAAGAGCAAATACTTTTGCTTTGGCATTTATTGAATGTTATATTTAGCAAATGTTGGATGTTACGCACATTTAAATGAATTTCTTAATTTATTTAAATCTTACTTTTTCAAGGATTTATTTGTCTTTTCTGAGTGCTATAAAAAGCATTTCCATTTCTCCCAAAGCTTCAAAGTTGTAAGCTACTTTTCTATTGCTAGTAGTGTAGCTAACGACTTTTTCAAACAGTAGCTTGACTTTCGTTTTACTACTTTAAATTGTCAAGAGTAAGCTTCAGTTTCAAAATAATTTCAACAACACAGATAGTAGCAATCGATGGCACAGGCATTAGACATGGACAAGGTTGAAATGAACATTCAGTGAAGAAAGTTCCTTTGGCATAGGACAGCAGCTTGACTTTCATATAATGTATATTTCACACATCATCTGAGCTCATTTACTTTTTACTCATTTGTTTCTGTTTGAAATTGCAAAATAATTTGTTGAGGTTTATATCCCTCCAGTTAATTACATTACATTATGCTTCTTTAGCATTAACCAGGTTCTAGTCTTCAGAGTCCTCCCCCATGCCGACAAATGAACGAGAGATGTCCTCTCCAAGCAGCACCTATTAATCCCAACCAATCAAGTTAAGATCAGGAGAACACTGCTCAACTAATTACAGGAGGACTGGGCCTTCACTTATCTCCATGATCAGGCTTTCATTAAAGAGAATCATCAAGGTCCTTTATGCATCAAGTATATCTTGATCTTCATCAGGTTCACCATGCCAGCTCGAGTTCATGCAGTCCTTTTGGATCCCAGACTATATGGTTCATTCATTCAAAACTCAATTAATATATTAATTTACTACATCTTCCTCATAATGTATGTGCTAGTAGAACCCAAAAAGCAGACATGTGGTTAAATGGTCATGTTGGCTGCACTAATGGCCATCCAGGAATAGTCTGCAGCTAATGGGTGATTTCTCAATCCAGTGACTCTCGAATAAATACTGTCGTCTTCTTCAGCTCTGTATTCTTTCCCCACCCAAGTGCATCTTCTTAATGTTATCTGGAAGCAAGGAGCTCATGGTCTTTTGTGTTGGTTTGCGTAGCAAAAAGCATAAGCCTTTTACTGTAAAAAAATAGAAAAGAAAAAATGCTGAACCAACATTTTAGTAATCAATAATGCTGTGCTGGTACTGCAAAAAAGCAAGGTGTCAGGGTTTAGCTGGTTTGACCATGCTGGTAGATGCCATAACTACACCATTTTGCGGGCAAAAAGCAGAATGAGCCGTCAAGATCATTTTTGCAAAAACATAGGTTTACTAATGAATAGGAAAATGCTAACGGATAGCTTTGTTCAGTTTTTAAAGACTTCCTTGGTACAAAGACCAAATAACTAAAAAAAAAAAAAATCAAAAAATCAAATCACTTTATTGTCACACTACTGTGTACACGAGTGCAACAGCAGGTGAAATTCTTGTGTGCAGTTCCGAGCAACATAGCAGTAATGACAGTGACGAGACATAAACCACTTTACAATAAACAACATATTACACAAAACAATTTACATAACAAACTTACACAACAATTTACATAACAAATGTACACATACCTACACAACAATTTACATAACAAATGTACACAATACACACAATGTAGAATACACACACTAGATACGGGTATAAATATATATATACACTAACTGAATTGGGAGAATATATTGACAGAGTGATGATTAATAAAGTGCAGTGCTGATTGTTGATCGTGAGAGATCGTGTTCAAAAGTCTTATTGCTTGTGGGAAGAAGCTGTCATGTAGTCGGGTGGTGCGGGTCCTGATGCTGCGATACCGCCTGCCTGATGGAAGCAGTGAGAGCAGCCCATGACTCGGGTGGCTGGAGTCTTTGATAATCCGCCGAGCTTATCTTATAAAGTACTTATAAAGTACCAGTACTTTTAATTCTACTGATATGTGTTCTTATTTAACAACTGTTTTGTGTAATATCTCCTCTAAGCATGTTTCCGGAACCCATTCTGGATGTTGAATTTGTTCTGGTTTTGCTTGTGCTGCATGTTGATGTGTTGTAGACTTGAACATTTTCTGGACTGTTCATCTCAGTGCTAAAAGTTCCCTCAGGGCCAGAAGTGTGCTAGTTGGACAGTATCAGTGAGAATTCATTAGCGGGGACACTTCTTCAGTATATGTATTCGAGTGTGTGTGTGTGTGTGTGTGTGTGTGTGTGTGTGTCTTTAGAGTATAGAGCAATGTCTCTTGTGACTTTGACACTTCACATAATGCATCGCTGCAAGCAAAGTCATCAATAAACACTCATGTCCGTGTACATTAGCATAGCTCATAGCTCTGTTAATCACTGCTGGCCTGCTCGTTTGAGAGAAGTACTTATAAATTCTTCATGGCCATGGATCATTAGCATGCCAGTTGAATCTGGACATCTTGTACTTTGCATTCAAATAAGCTCTCTACGTATATGTATAAGAAATGTGCTTTGCTTTCAATATAAAAAAAATTATTTATTTTTCATAAGGGATGTAAAAAGTATGGGTATTTCGGCAAGTCAATACTCATGAATAAATAAAAAAAGATAGCAGTTTTCGGCAGTATTGGAAGTAGCAAGTCGGCATCTAATTTTAAATGCTTACATGTCAATGTGTAATCATGCTTTATGAGGATATGCATGAATAGTCTGATTTTGTATCAACAATCTCATCTTGGTGAGTCAGTTATCTATTAATTGAATGTAATAAAATCAGATATGTGTCAAAATATTGGATATGTCCATTAGGCCATGCAGTTTAAATACAGAATTTTTTAATTTGAATTTCCACACACCAGCTACTGGTGGAGAGGAGAGACTGGAGTGATAGATCCAATTAATGGATGGAGATTATTAGGAAGCCATGATTGATAATGGCCAATGGGGGGAATTTGGGATTTTTAATGACCACAGAGAGTCAGGACCTCAGTTTAACATCTCATCCAAATGATGGTGCCTTTTTACTGTATAGTGTCCCCATTACACAGGGGCATTAGGACCCACACAGACCACAGGGTGAACACCCCCTGCAGGACTCACTAACACCTCTTATGAACATGAAGCAATGGCCCAAGGTTAATTTCTGGATGATGATATCATTAACTAATTTGAGTTGTTTTGACAGCCAACAACTGCACAAATTGAGCCTGAATTTATTTTACTCCATCAGTTTTGGAAATTTGTACATTGTTTCTTAAGGATAACAGAAACAGATAGCAGTCCAGAGGCAATCAGAATAATCATGGCTCTGCCCAGTGGTTGATCAGGAAGACTGTGATTGCTGGATGTTGACGCTCTGACAAATCATGCGAAAGCAGCTTCACGATTGCTATAGCAAAGTGGATCGCCACAGTCTGCCGGAAGATTAATATTGTGGAGGATTAGAGTTTAAGAGATTTGATGCACATTGCAACGAATACTCAACCTAAAGGGACTAGTTCTTTTAATTAGTCAAACTCACACTTAGACTTTGGGGAAACATTTAATATTACTTGAATCTGTGATATTTTAGTGCTTTTCTATCTTTATATTGTTGAAGGCTTTCTTTTAATAATGTTAATAAAGCACTATATTGTTGCAATTTTTTTCTTTTCTTAACACTCTGGGGTCCTGCTGGATTTTTCCGTCATTACAGCGGAAACAACATAAAATTCTCTGTCATTTTGGGGTATACAGTTAAGTGTAAGACATCATTAGAGACTATAAAGGGTCAACTTTTATTTGTGTACACTCACAATAACAACAAAACCTTGTGCTTTTGTAAAATAAAGAAAATAAAAAGGGTGAGCTTTCAGCAGTCTCTGTGTTCACGAGCATATATCTGAAACACGTCACAAAAATGAACTGAAACTCCATGAATCCTTATCACACAAACATGAAACATATGTCTAAAGAAAGCTTAAAATGTCTACTTTTTAATAAACCAATTCAAATTTAAAGCAAATATTATCCTGCAATGTAATCTGTATGGAACAAAGCAATGTACAGTTTCTCCTGGCTCAGCTAATTAACTCTAATGTGATCACACCCATGGACAGAGGCCGCTATTCATATGCTAATGTGCTGAAGCGATCAATGCAAATGGTGAACGCCCCCGACTGTGCCTTAAAAACAAGTTCATTCACTTTTCTGCATGTTTGAAAGACAGAACGATACACAAGTGAGAAAACTCCTGGATAGTGAAGAAGAGTTCACATTTTCCTCAGAAGAAGAGCGGGACTCCGATGAACATTTGTATTTTGAAGAGAGACTTGATCCAGCTGAGGATACAATTTCAGACGAGTAAGTCATTTAGTTTTCATTAGTTGACATTCTATTTTATATAAACGTACATATTTTAATAATGGGACTGTTTACAGACTTGCCAGCCAGGATTCAGAGTACTGAAATTTGAAATATGTCCTAATAGGCAAGTTTTAGATACATTTAAATGCTGTTTCGGCTAAAGCAGGTATTTTAATTATGTGCTGTATGATATAAATAATAAATATAAAAATTATATGAATGTTTAGATTATATTTTATCTAGTGTTTATAATGCCTCATTATCATCAACAAAGCTTGTGCTTGCAAATATCTGTTCAGGTGTAAATGAGTAAAATGCACTTTAAATATGCCCATATTAGAAAATCAGCATATTATTATGATTTCTGAATGATCATGTGACACTGAAGACTGCAGTAATGAAGCTAAAAGCTTTGATCACAAATTGCATTTTACAATATTAGAAAACTGTTCTTTTAAAATTGTAAAAATACATTTTAACAGGAAAAGAAGTATATCAGCACTTCAAATATATGTATAGAATATATTGTATGTACAGTGTGTGTGTGTGTGTGTGTGTATATATATATATATAGAGATAGAGAGAGAGAGAGAGAGAGTAAATTCTAGAGACTGTTGTGTGAAAAACCCAGAAAAAATTAAATCAGCCCGTCTGGCACCAACAAAAATCCATTCGATTATCTAATCAACCAATCATGTGGCAGCAGTGCAATGCATAAAATCCTGCAGGTACGGGTCAGGAGCTTCAGTTCAGACATCAAAAAATTATGTCAGTGATCTGGATCACTGTGTGTATCACTCCACTTGTGTTCATGCCGTTCTAAACTAAAAAGTAAGAGCACTGCAGATGTGTTAAGAGATATCTGTTTTGTGACATTACATATTTTAGACTGCTGGTGGTGGCAAAAGACCATTTTTGTGTGTAATATGATCCAGTTGGTGACATGAAGTGAGTCAGCATCAGTCAGTGTTATCATTCATCAGCACTACGTGAATGCTCATATTACTACTACAGTACTAAAGCTAGGAAATCACTCTCTCTCTCACAAACACGCACACATACACACACACACACACACACACACACACACACACACACACACACACGTTGGTGCAGCTATCCTTATGAGGACTCTCCATAGACATAATTATTTTAATACTGTATGAACTATAGATCCTAACCCTCAAAGAAAACTTTCTCCATTTTCACATTTTCAATAAAATATCGTTTAGTATGTTTTTTAAGTGATTTGAATTATGGGAACACTAGAATTGTCCTCATAATCCACCTTTATAACATAATACCCTTGAAATTACCAGTTTGTAACATAAAAAAAAATCCTCATAAACCACATAAACCTCCACACGCACACACACACACACACACACACACACCCTGCATGATGCTTTTGAGAGGCTTGGACGGATCATTTATTTTGAACAATCAGCGGCAGATTCTGATCCATGGCGTAAGAAAGTTGTTCCATTCACAAATGTGTTTTTTATGATGGTAGTTTTTACAATTTCTTTTAAAAAATGTACTTCATTGAACTGTTGTATATAATCAATAACTAGTGTCGAGTCCAAGTCTTTAAACAATCAAGTCCAAGTATAGTCTGAGTCGGACTCAAGACAGAGTCCATAACAGGCCGAGTCTGAGTCAGAATCCGAATGAATCTGTTCATTAATCTGAATGAAAATTGTAACTGTAAACTCAACATCAATATTTTAAGCTTATTTTAACTTCACAACTAAGAAAGACAGTGTGTAAATATAAATGTAATAAAAACAGCTCTGTTGCCTTTCATATATATATATATATATATATATATATATATATATATATATATATATATATATATATATATTTTATTAGTGTCCTGCTGAACAAACTCAAAAGTGTTTTCAGAATGAAAGAATATGCTTTAGATGTATGAAGACAAAACTGTCCTTCAACACACTTCTTATTGAGTTCTGTTGACATTTCAATTATTTATTTATTTTCCCTCCTCTCAAACATAGACTAAAGAAAGTGAAAGCAACATTAGTCATTACAACCAAGGTTATTATGTTTTGAATTTTAATTTAGTTTTTATTTCTACATGGAAACACTGGAAAAGCCCACTGATAATAATAGGGCCATGTCGTCACGGACGTGATTTTCTAGTTGGTGAACAATCATATGGTTATATGACATTCCATGAGCCAGTTTGTATGAATACATAAATAAATATAAAAACATTATAATAATGTTATATTTGCTTGAGCGGCAGCCGCGTTGGTCTGCAATCAGTCTGAAATTTCATTGAGCTTCGCAAAAACATGGAGAATAATAATTTTGAGTCATAAATTGAACAGAATTGTCCTTCAAAATGGTCAGAGATGTAGGCAAAAAAGACAATGTATATGTTTCCTGTTGGTTTACAATAAAAATATAATATACATTTAAAATAAAGTCATAACTGACTAAAATCATCTCGTAACATGAAGTTTAACTTCATACTCGGGCTGTTAATCGAATTAATTACATGATTAAATTAATCGTGATTATTCGCATTTAATTGCATATACAAATATTTGCTGAGAAAGCCCCTCATATAACAATAATTCAATATATAATGATGAAATAATTATACATAGTTATCTTTAAATATGTAATATATCTATATATAATAAAAAATGTTCAGATAATTAAAATGCATTACATTCTTGTAGCAGAAGATTTAATCATTAATAAGACAATACAAAAAGCGGCTTTAGAATACAATGTATTGTTTACTACCATATTATTGATCATAAGTCAATCATTGACATACAGTTCACAGCAATCCATTTCACAAGTGAATTTGTCAATCAGTTGGAGATTTATTATGAGGGCTTGTTTAAGGGCCGTCAATGTACAGCTGCGTCAGACATTTATTTTAATTTTTTTTAACAAGTCAGGGGTATACATAGTACACAATACTACAAATATATTTTACAGTGATGTCAAGACATTATATTCATTACATAGTGCAATGGTTTTCAATGCTTTGGAGTTGTTGGAGGTACAAAGAGTATTTAAATAATATTTCAAGTCTTTACAAAAAAGTGCAAACAGGGGCTTTATTAGACATAAATTTACACTTGTGTATAAAAAAACTTGACAATAAAAATAAACAGATTAATCAGAAAATATTAACTTTTTAAATTATCAAAACTGTGGAAACCAAATAAAATGTCTTTATAAATCAAAGTAAAACTAGATAAAATAGAGATATGTACAAAGAAACAACATTTTCTCCAAAAACCTACAGCGTGGACACATTCCCAAAAAGGTGAGGGGCAGATTCATCTACAGCATTACAGAATGAGCAAAGTGGATCTATTTCAGGGAACATGTTTCTTAAATAAATATTTCACTGCCCCCAATATTTTATTGTACATGGTTGAATGTTGTGAATGGTGGACAAATAAAAAGAATGTATTTTAAACAGCTTTGAAAATAGTCAATACATAATAAATAGGTGCTGTTTATCTGTTTAGAGTTGCTGTCTGCTTTAGCAAATAAAGCTTTTTTTCCCCAAATACACAGTTAAGTCATCAAGCGATTATGGAGCAGTTCAAGCTGACACATCACTGAATGGACCACAATGCACTACAGAAGCCGACATGCGTAGATACAATACACCTAAAAACACTTACTATCCATTATTAATACTATTTCTATATAGCTTGCTCCCATGCTTGGCACGTCGCCTTGTTCCCCCAATATCGGGGTGGAGGGAACCGGAAGGCTATGACGATTTTATGGTGCGTTGGGGAATGGTACGTACAGTCTGACATGGCCTGTCCCTTTGGCATGCAACTGCCTGCCCGCACCCGTGTCTGCAGCGCACGTACACGGTTCAGCGCATGGCGTGATTAAAATTGGACCCCTAGTGTCGCTTCTTCCACACAACATCGAAGTGAGTGACAATCGGGGAACGTCTAGGTTACTGTTGTAACCTCTGTTCCCTGATGGAGACTAACCCTAACCCAGTCCTCCCGGCCACATCGCTGAACCGAGCCACTGTTATGGTCGAACCTAATTGTAGGCTCCTCAGGCAAAATCCTGAATGAATAGACACATTTCCCTCCCTTTATACCCGTATGTCCGGGAGCGGGACATGCAAATTCTGTCTGCCAATATCTCATTGGCCTTTTCTCAAGTTTAGAGATGCACGAGGCTCTCAAGAGAGACCCCTAGTGTCGCTTCTTCGACACAACGTCTCGTTCCCTCCATCAGGGAACGGAGGTTACAACAGTAACCTAGACGTTTTTAACCATGATGAAACCGCAATGCTAGCCCCTTCTTGGCTACAAAAATGCCACATGCAATTTGACCAGTTGTCAGGTCCTGTGTCACGTGAAACCGCCTCGTTTAGTTTCTATTACATTGAATACATACACATCTTTATGTCTCCGTCCTGCCAGCCACCTCGTAGTTGATGTTATACAGTAATCTCGTTAGTAATATATTAGTATAACTAGTAACATTCAAGCGTATTGGTTGACTGATGATTGTGCCTGTGCACATATGTGTGCGTGTGTGTGTGTATGTGTGTGCGTGTGTGTGTGTTTGCTTAAATAGTAAAACAACTCTAGCTACGTCTATGAATTCAGGGGCTAATTCAGCTGTATGTAGACAGAGAAGTGTCTACAGTGTGATTTTTTTTTTTTTTCATTGCATCACAAATGTCATGTGAGTCCCAAAGGCTCAAGTCCGAGTCAAGTCTGAATAAAAATGCATTTGAGTCTGTGACAAGTCCAAGTCCATAAAAATTTTACTAAATAAAAACTTGAGTACCCCAACTCTAGCAATATTACACTCACAATTGTGCTATATGGCCCTAAATCAGCACTGCTGTGATTGCCTTTGCAAAAGTTGCCCACTGCAGCTGAATCACAGCAGTGCTGATGTACGACCACATAAGACTCTTGCTCGTGTGATATATATATATAATTGATATTGAGGATAGACACTGCAGATATTTTGGTATTGTGACAACCCAAGATAACATTTTATTAAGATTTTCTGCACACAAATTTGCTGTACATTTTATAACTGATGTAACATGTGCCAAAGATACTGATTAACAAACAATGGCAATTTAATTCAGATCTCATCATGTGTCATTAAATATTGTTTGAATGAGAACTGCCAATGACTTATCTTACATTGAATTCAGTCGAAAGTTCTTCAGCTGAATGCGGTATGTGCTTATTGAAATGTGAATCACTGCCCTTCAGAGGCTGAAGCTGTAAGTGTTGTTGAACATGTGAGCACATGTGAGATTCAGTTTCCAGGTGAAATGTCTACAAAGGGGTGCCAAATTCAAGTTTTATATCGCTGAATTGATGTAAAACAGTTAAGAGGAATGCATATTTTATAAACACTACCCCCTAAACCTAACGGTCAGTGGAGTACAAATGTAATCTTTTGGAAAATGCAACCTTTGAATCACAATCATCATTAATGAGGTGATCGTGATTACTTCCTGCTTTACATAGGATCACAAAATGTGTCTCTGAGGCTCAGTAGCACCAAAGGAAAAGGTATAATGCACAAACGTCTGATGGGATATGCATTTGTCAGTAACTCTACCAGGGTAGAGTCAGGGTACTGGAACATTTAGGAGCAACATGTTGACTTCTCATGTGACCATGTTGGACACAGTAACACCTTACATTGAGGAGAATGCCACATACCTGCATCTCAGCACCAGCAATGGAAGGGTACATCCCTGTTTTCCTATAACTCCTGGTAATTGAATTGTGTTTCATGGAGGACTGACAGAAAGTTCTCCCACTGCTGCCGATCTAATTAAAGAAAAGTGGTAGAGGCCAGTCACTGCTCATATCATAATTTGCAGAAAACCTCATGATTTCTTTTTTAATTACCGCTTCTGTAATGGGGACACCAGCAAACCCGCCCGCCCTCTCTCTCTCTCCCTCTCTCTCTCTCTCTCTCTCTCTCTCTCTCTCTCTCTGGTGTGAGGAGGATGAAGGAAGTCTAATTGTCTCTCGTCTGTGGGCCGGCAGCTGTGCCCTTCCTGTTGTGCATTTGCAAGTGGTGTCAGAGAAAGGAAACCTTGTGAGGGGGAATTAAACACGGCTAAAATTAGTATTAGATGCAACAGTGGAAGATTTTGCCTTAGCAGTTTTCTCATGATGAAATTCCTCTATGTCTCCTTTGGCCTGTAAAACAGAATGATTAATGTCTGCCTCCAGCAAAACATTGTGTTGTTGAGATATATTGAAGTAATTGAAATGTAGTGATAATGCTGGTCTTTGATCTGTTCTCTGTTTGACTCAGTAATCTGTATGGAAAATCGAATTATACTGTCTGCTAATTTTCACATTTAAGCTGGGCTTCCTGACATCTTAACCACCAACTAAAACATTTTCTAGCATTAGATGTGTGCCCTTGCTCTTTTCTTAAACCTCTTACTGTATGTGTAAAATGTGCACCACTAGTGTCAAGTGACAGAAGTGCAGAAATAATGATTGTTTTTAAGATGGTTTACCTGACATCCATTGGTTGACTGTTGCTTTGTCAGGCTGGTCAGGATGCTCAAGAAAACTGAGAGACACTGCAGAGGCACATTGTTTACACTTTTATGGACAATCAGCCTACTGATGACTTACATATACTTTAGCTGTCCCTGCATATTAAAGTCGGATGGAGAAAGTACTTTAAAATGAAAGAAATTATGTGCCACACTCACTGTGCAGAAGAATTGTGGTGTTTGGTTCTCTTTATCTCCAGGTTCAGGTGTAAAGAGTTCATGAATGCATGCTGGTGTTAATAGTCAATGCCCTATTCTGCTAAGCTGACCTCGTAAAGTCAGTGTTTTACAGTTGTTTGGACTATATAACACATGATAAAATTATTTTAGCGCTTTTCAGCTCTGTTCTGAAAAGACACATGGACAAAGAAAGGTTTTCAATGCAGACAACTACCTGCATTTAGTGTAGTCAAAAGTACTGATACTTCAATAGCAAGTCAATTCTAAAGTAAAAAGATGTAACCATACCAGTGTTTCAGCAGTACCAAGCATTGACTCAAGCCATTACCAGTGCGATATGACTGCCACACGACAGCTTTAAAACACTCATTTTGAACACGTGCTCTGTTACTCCTTACACTGAAATGGACAATTAATCAAATGAAAATCGTGACTTTACGTGACGTCCTAGTGTGATTTATTAAACCGCTAAAGGCTGCGATCTAAGTGTGAACAAGCTGCGTACTTTAAAACTTTAAAACTTTTAAATCCGAGTGCTCATACAATGGAAACTCCACAGTGTATTACATATGGACTATATATTTATATCATTAGTTTACAGCATTTGCACTTTAATCTGAACTCAACTATATGTGTACAGCATTTAAAACAACAGAGTTGACCAAAGTGATTCACAATAATACAATATAAAACATAACATTTCAAATTGAAACAAACACTCCAAACTCAAAGACCAATGTAAAGAGATGAGATGTGACTTAAAATTGTTCAATGATCACACTGGGCTGTGTCAGAGGTCTTATAGAAATGAGATAGCAACCTTCGCGGTTCATCATTGAAGAGAGTGTAACGGCTGTAACAGTTTGCTAATGATGACAAAAGAATGGAGAAAGCTGCAAACTGACACCTTCCGGTCGTAAAAATCGAGCATGACTTCTCTTATAAAACAGCAATTTTATCATTGTAAACTCCACACATAGTTCACTCCAAAAAGATTGTTGAATGTAAAGCGTGTTGATTAGCGGACAGGCAGTTAGTTCATTCAGTTACAAGCTGTTAACTCACAAAATAATCTGAATCAGAATGAGCATAATTGCCAAGTGTTCTCATGTACACAATGATTTTTTTTTTTTTGGTGACAGGAGAAACAAGTGCACACTGAACATTACAGTGAGACACAGAATATAAAACAAGGTAAGAGTATAAATAGACATACAAATAATAGCACATATTACAGCATGGTGTATGCACATGTGCAAGTGGTAATGTATGTGGAAGATATGGGTATGTACATTTATTGAATTAAATATGTGAATTTACATATGTACATGATAAATGTATTTACATTATTGCACTATGGGGGAGTTCAGGGGCAGTTTAATTGTTAAAGAGGAAAGTGGCCTGAGGGTAAAAACTGTTCTTGTGCCTGGATGTCCTGGCGCTCAGTGCTCTGTAGTGCCAGCCAGAGGGCAACAGTTCAAGAGGGAGTGGGCAGGGTGTGTGGAAACAAAAAAGTGGTGTAAACAAAAGTGGTTTATTTAGCACACTGAAGCATCTCCTCCATAGACATCCATTCAAAAAGATCGTCCTCTTGTGTCCTCGCCAGTGTACTGCCATAGAATTTCTATGGAATGGCTGCGCTAACTAACCTTGTAGGTTTCAATATCAGAAGGGCTTTGAACTGTTTATAGGGAAAAGTGAAGCTTGCAGCAAAAAACACACGTTACAATAAAAGCATGCTTCAAAAATAAACATTACATTTACATGCTGGAAATAGAAGAAATTATGAAAGAAATCTACAACTGTATAGTAAAATGTAATTTTCACTGTAATAATTATAATAATAGTCAAGCAATATTTAACAAGCAAGACTGCTGTTGAATAGATTTTGCCAAAAAAATGCAATGTTGAAAAGTTATATTTTCACTTGTTAAATGTTTTAAGAATGAATTGATTCGACAGCATTTTAATGCTGAACTAATGATGAAAACATGATGATGAAAAGCACATTTTCATAGTAGCATATTTTTGCTGTGGTATCAAAAACCTTGAAATTTGACTGGTATCAGTACCGACTACTGAAATTGTGGTACCGTGACAACTACCTGCAATAATTACATTTTTCATTTCAAAACAAACTCTTTCAAAGGAATAGTACACCCCAAAATGTAAATTCTGTCAACATATATTCACCCTCATGTCGTTGCAAGCTTATATGAATGTCCTTCTTATAAGGAACACAAAAAGAACGTCCAAGCTGCTCTTTTCTATACAGCAAAAGTGGGTGATTTAATATTATATCATATTTTTTGTGAGGAACAGTGATATTAAAGTTACTCAAATCTCATCCCCGCTTGTGCACATTCAAACATCTCAGCATGTGTTGCACCAGACTTGATGTCATTGACGTCACAGATCACGGGTTCTGTGACTGATTGAAATGTTTTGAACTGAAAACAAGCATGATTTTTGTTTTCATGATACTTGTTTTGCTGAAGTTCTGAGGTAAATCTCCACTGTGTGGTGCCAAAAGTAATTAAAATATTTATTACGTTTTTCATAGTTAACCTCTGAACGATGGGTGGGTCAAAAATAACCAACATGTGCATTTATTTACATTTATTTTATGTTTAATGCATGTTTAAACTGTGAAATTGTAAACCAATATTGACATCCAATATATAATTTGAAAGATCTGGGTCGCAAGATATTTTAAAGAGATTTTGATGATCGTAAAGTTACCACAATATAATTTTATTAAACATGTCAAGAGTGAATATCAAAACACGGAAAATGAAAATGAAATGAAATTTTCTTCCAGCCAAACACAGATGAGCACGATCCTCCAAACTTCGGTATGCTTTTCATTGCAAGAGTCCAATTAATAAATTCCATTAGAGATTTGAGTCCAAAAATGTTCAAATATGAAGAAATATTGATCAATCTGTTTCTTCAGGTTTTACATATTCAACACATGTTATCATTCATGTCCATTCTCTGTGAAATCATGCTCTCGGTGTAATGTTTCAGTAGAAAAAATGAGCCCTCCCGCAATATTCTGCACAGTTGTGATTGGGTAGTAAAAATAGCCAAACAGGAACGTTGACATGAGTGATGTAAAGATTTGCATCATCCATGTATCTCCAATGAAAAGGTAGATCATTTTTGACTGATTGGTCGTGTAGCCAATGAAAAGATGAAAACAATGATATAAGGTTTGGATTGAAAAACAGTGGACTGTGTTTGTTTGTGTTTGTGCTTTTACATACGGTGTGAAGTTATAGCACGTTACTGCCGTACTGTCGACAGAGAACTCGGCTTTTGGACCTGTGATCTGATCCACACTCCTCGGCTTCAGTCACCATCACTGAGAACACACGCTCCCGACAGCATTTCTTCATCAAACCCCCTGTTTAACTGCACATCCAGGGGCTTGGACATGACAATTAAAATTAGATGAGTCATACTCCACAGTTTCACTCATTGTGAGTTAGACCCTGGAGCACACTCGTTCCTAGTGCATTGACTTTTTCACTGATTTTTCTTAGCCATTCACCCAGGGCCTTTAACCTCTGCCTCAAGCTGAGAGGCACCACCCTCCTCGGCTTCAGTGGCCATCACAGAGTGCCTGGCGTAACCACTCCTCCAGACTGCATTTTTCATCAAACCCCTGTAAAACTGCACATCCAGGGTTATTTTTTTCCACTGCTTTACGTTCAATTTGTATTGGGAGCAGGTGTGCTCCAGGCTTCTTTAACAGAAGCATCTTTATTGTAAGTAAACGTTTATTTCCATTGCATTTAAATTGCAATGTTCTTTTCACATGGTTTATTAAATACATAAATAGATATGGAATGCATTATAATATCCATCCATCCATCCATCCATCGTCAACCGCTTATCCTGCGTACAGGGTCGCGGGGGGCTGGAGCCTATCCCAGCTAACATTGGGCGAAAGGCAGGGTACACCCTGGACAGGTCGCCAGTCCATCGCAGGGCCACACATATACAGACACACACTCACACTCACATTCACACCTAGGGCAATTTTTTTTTTTTTGGAGACACCAATTAACCTAGCCTGCATGTCTTTGGATGGTGGGAGGAAGCCAGAGAACCCGGAGAGAACCCACGCAGACACGGGGAGAACATGCAAACTCCACACAGAATGCATTATAATATATTCCCAAATAATAATAAAAAATGATATCATGTATATTTTGCTCCCCTTCTGTCACTGTGTTGATGTAGTGACACTAGGGGTCTCTCTTGTGAGCCTCGGTTGCCTCTGAACTTGAGAAAATCCCAATTAAAAATTGGCGAACAGAATTTGCATGTCCCTCCCCCGGACATACGGGTACAAAGGAGGGCACAATACGGCTGCTCATTCAGATTTTTTCTTCGGAGCCGAGCGGTTGTGTGTTCAGCAAGCTGACCTTTCCACTACTGTTCCACTCACCTCTGCAGAGCTTTGCTGTTGGATCTTACGGCGCGTTACCAGTGGCTTTTCTCTTCTCTGCACACTAGTGCAGTCTACGCCCCTGGGCGCTTCGACAGCGCTTCTAAAAGGGCAAATAACTTCTAAAAGATTATTTTCTCTAAAAGAGTACACATTGATGTGAACGTCTTTTTAAAGATATGTCTTTATAAAGATGCCTTTCTGTCTTTGTGTGATTCCTGGATGCGGTCGTTATCTCTCCGCCTCTGACAGCCACTGGTGCTGACTAACGTGTCTGGGCTGTAATCACACTGAAGTAGTGTTCGTGGATGATTCACATTCTCATTGTGAGAACATGACCATGGCAACTTTGTGTTTGCGGCTTTACTTCTTCCCACGCCGGGCCTTCTAACTACGGGTAAGAGGCCGTACTGGGGCTGGTGCTGGAGGCGATTTGGGGAATCCAAAAGGCATGGCCCCACAAGGTGAATCCCCACAGACCTCCCATTCCCCAGCACGCTCATTTGCCCCGATCGAGTTCCGAGATGAGACCAGCTCACCTCACGGCCAGCTTAAAGCCTCTTTTGAATCGCGCTGGCTATGTTTGACGACGAGGACTCGAATGGGCTGCCACTTTATATTGCCACCAATACTCTAATGCTCCAGTACTCTATAGATAAATAGCTTGTAAATGCATTGTACTGATTGATGTTAGTTAGAACAGTTAGTTTGAATCTGATTGGACAAAAGACATTCCATGAGCACTGGTGGTCTGATGTATATCACTCCGCTTGTGTTTGTGCCGTTCTAAACTAACGTGCAAGAGCACTGCAGATGTGTTAAGAGGTACTGTATATCTGTCTCTTTACAGTTCATTTTGTGACATTGCATATTTTAGCCAGTGGGTGGAGGCAAAAGACAATTTTTTGGTGTAATATGTTGTCAGCGTCACTCAGTGTTTACATTCAACAGCGCTCCATGATCGCTTGTATTACTACTACATAACTAAAGCAAGGAAATAGCTTTAAATGGCTCTAAACCAACAACTTCAGCATTAAGGCTCATCACAGCTGAGAGACACAACAGACTGATTAATTACACAAACTCAAGGAGTTTACCTCTTACTGGAGTTTCCACATTGGAGAGGACAAAATGGTGGAGATTGCGGTTGCTATAGTGAATGACTCTTGCGCACTGCAACCATAAAATTTTTCACTGAGAAAATAGGATTAATTTTACCAAAATGAGATTATCATCAGAAAGCTGATTATCATCAGAAAGCATCATCAGCATCATCAACAGGTGATCGCACACGCTCCATATCTCTCTCTCTCTCTCTCTCTCTCTCTCTCTCTCTCTCTCTCTCTCTCTCTCTCAATTCAATTCAATTCAATGGGCTTTATTGGCATGAAAGTTTCAAAAACAATGTTGCCAAAGCATCAACTATAATAAATAAAATAAAAGCAAAATACATTTTGTCCAATAAATTGGACAGTATATAATATAATTATTAGTAATATATAAATAACAGCAATATATACATTATTATTATTATTATTATTTATTTGATCACATCACATTGTGTGTGTGTGTGTGTGTGTGTGTTTGTCCAGATCCCTCACTGTCCCTCAGGTTGTTGCATGTTGATACATATTGGGCAGCAAGATGTGCCCTGTCTCCTTCTCCTAGGAGTATTTGTAATTTTGAGAGGTCATTTAGGTATTGGCTTTTAGTTTCTTCTTTCCAATGTTCCAAATAGGTTTCTTTGCATTGCGTTATAATTTGGTTTACATTGATTGGTGTTTGGAGAACACCATGTTGATGTGAGATTGGTCAAAGTGTGTTTGAGGGGGGACGATTAGTCTCAGCAGCAACTGATGTAGGGGACTCTTTTCTGGGCTCAGCTCTTGGATTTGGAGGGCTTTGGATTGAAGGGTGTCTCGGGGGCTGGATTTAAGGTGAATGAAGAATTTAAGTGCTCTCTTTTGAATGCTAATTATCAGGGGGTATCTGCGTAATTCTGCTCTACATGCATTTGTTGGTGTATTTCTGTGTACACGTAAGATGTATCTGCAGAATTCTGCATGTAAAGTTTATGTTGGGTGTTTGTCCCAGCGTGTATAGCTGTGATGACTGAGTGGACCCCATACTTCACTACCATACAGCGCAATAGGCTGGATGACACTATCAAATATTTTCAGCCAGATTTTAATTGGAATTTGGAGATTATAAAATTTTCTCTTAATTGCATTTAGGGCTTGTCAAGCTTTTTCTTTGAGTGCATTCACTGCCATGTTGAAACTCCCTGATGCAGTTATTGTTATACCAAGGTAGGTATAACTCATGCTGTGTTCAGTTATATGATTATTCATAGTAAACTGGTATTTGTTTTCTTAACACTTGGGCCATTTCTGAAAAATCATGACATTAGTTTTCTTCATGTTTACTGATAGAGCCCAGTTTTGACAGTATTTGTTGACTATGTCCAGCTGCAGCTGTAGTCCTTGTTCAGTAGGAGACAGTAGAACAAGATCATCAGCATAAAGCAGATACTTCACCTCTCCATCTAGGAGGGGGAGAGGATGAGAACCACATTGATCCAACTGAACAGCAAGTTAATTTACATACACATTAAATAAAGTTGGACTTAAATTGCAACCCTGACGGACACCTCTTCTCTGGGTGAAGAATTCAGTTTGTTTGTCTCCAATTTTAACAGCACACATGTTTTTCGAATATATTGATTTAATCAGATCATATATTTTGCCACCTATACCACAATTCAGAAGTCTATAATATAGCCCTTCATGCCAAATAGAATAGAAAGCTTTCTTGAAATCAATAAAACAAGTGAATATTTGACCATTTTTTGTTTTGGTGTACATGTTTGTTAATTAAAGTGTGAAGGGTATATACATGGTCGGTGGTGCGGTGTTTTGGAAGGAAGCCAATTAGATTTTTAGATCTAGAGTGCTTGTCAAGGAAATTAAGAATTCTTTTGTTAAGAATACTGCCAAATAGCTTACCTAGACAACTGCTGACACAGATGCCACGGTAGTTTTTAGGGTCTAATTTATCCCCGCTCTTATAAATGGGGGAAATGAGTCCTTTGCACCAGATGTCAGGAAAATCCTGACTGCAATACAATGTTGAACATCTGCCCTCTACATCTGTGGGGTGCTGCATTTGAGCATTTCATTTCGGATGCTGTCTGGACCACAAGCTTTCTTTGGCTGGAGACAATTTATATGGGTGTTCAATTCTTCCCAAGTAAATGGGAAATCAAGGGGGTTTTGGTTGTTTTTAATTGTTTCTTCAAATTTTTGGAGTTTATCTTTTATAATGCTTTGATCTGAATTAATTTCATTTATTGGAATGTCTTTGTACAGACTTTCAAAATGGGCTCTCCAGATGCCACCATTTTGGATGGGTAATGCTTGCGGTTCCTTTCTGTTGAAGTTGTTCCACATATCCCAAAATATGTGTTAAATATGTGTTTAAATTATAAATTATATAAATAATAAAAACACTGCACCTTATTTAATCATGCCATCTTTAAATTTGGATGGGAATGACAATGAGTCTGTGAGGGATAGACATACAGTCTTTTAATGGATTGTACTGTTGTTTGAAGCTGATGAAATAAAACACATTTTCATTTCACATTTCACATTTTCCTAGCAAGGGCCATACTCTCATTTAGCTGGTTGGTAAAGCTGGCAGGTGTGGGAGGGGCAGAGATAGACAAGGTGTTGCGGTTCTCTGCTGGATTCTCATCATCTTCACTGTCAGAGGGGTCATTTACCCTCTTGGTGTTCACTTTAGCTTTCAACAGGGAAAATAACTCTTCAAAAGACTCCAGGTTTGCTTCACTCCCTTGGACCATGACCTTTCCTTTGGTGTAGTATGTGATGGTAAGCAGAGGGTCATCTTTGTCCAGGTGTTCATCTTTGCAGATCTTTAATCTGCATCCTGAGCCGATGCCTTCACTAAGTACATGTGCATAATTGCTGCATAGAATGTCTTTCCAGATGTAGATGGAATCAGTGAAGAAAATTAAGTTGTTCTTCTTCCTTCCTTATTTTTGCTGGGCGTAGTCAATGAAGAGGTCCTCTGGGTTTCCACGCAACGTCTTCTCCTTGTGTTTCTCTCTAGCTGCTCTACTTTTACATTTAGCAGGGTACTCAACTTCCATGCTCTCTGATCTGACAGCTGTGCACTTATTTAGTGTCTGTTTGCTGGTTTTCAAGGTGATCACTTGTTTATTTTAAAAAGGACTAGGCTAATTATTTACCTTATTAGCATTTGTAGCCCACAAACACGGAATTATATATATCTTATCAGGTTTATTAATGTTAATGTTATTATTACTATTTATTAACGTTACCAACAAGGATACTTGATGAAGCAGGTGGATTTTGTTCTTGTAATTCCTCTGTTAGCTTTTACTGTTAGCTTCTTTAGAGCAATTTCTCCTTTGGAATGTTGGCAACAATGGCAGTTGGTAGTTGGCAGTTAATGATTAGTCAGTTGTTTTGATTTGAGAAATATACCCCAAAATGATATTTCGATTAATGTTTCTATCTCTTCTTTAGGGTCCTTTCTGAAGATTTGTTGAAAGTTATTTTGCAAAATGTCTCAGTTTTTTAGGTCCAAATTTGAGATGTATTCAGGAGCTCCTTTTTGGTGCAGCAATCCTCTCTCTCTCTCTCGCTCTCTCTCTCTCACTCTCTCTCTCTCTCACACACACACACACACACACACACACACACACACACACATCCTTGTTTCTCCAATAACATGTTAGAAAAAGCCCAAGCTGTGATACTAGTATTTCTGAAGTGTGACGTTTTTGAGAGACTTGGACGATCATTTGTTTTGAACCAGAAAAAGCAGATTCTGATCCGTGGTGTAAGAAATTATTTCCATGCACAAAATGCATTTTTTTGTGGCCTTACTCAGTTTTTCATTATTTTTTAAAAATGTACTTGTTCACGAACTGTGGCATATAAGCAATATCACACTCGCAATCGTGCTATATGACCCTACATCAGCACTGCTGTGATTACCTATGACACTCGCCATATCGCAGGATTGCGAGTGTGATATTGCTATTGTGATATTAAAGGTTTTTTATCTAATACATTTTTATTTTATTTTTTTTTATTTTCACAACACACAAAAAAAGTAAAAAAAAAAAATGTACAATGCAAAATATACAAAACAATAAATGTAAATACAAAAATGCACTAAATATAAATAATATGAACAAAATAAAAGTCATGTTCAGAAATATTGAACTCATAAGATCAAAATCAATAGCTTTATCCTGTTTGTGCTCTGCTTATCAATATTAATAGAGCAAATCATGCATTGAAACAGTGTGTCTTTGTCTGGCAGTGGGTTATGAGCTGTAACACGATGGCTTATGGCAGCATAAAGCTGTCTGGTGTGCAGCAGAGAGCCGTGGAGCTTGAGTGAGCTCGGCACAGGCCTGCAATATGATTAAACCTGAGCAGGCCAAAGGGAGCACGTCTGTAATCACATTATATCCACCTATCATAGCTCGACGGCTGTCTTTCAAATCTCCAATTACACTCGGCTTGAAATTGTTTTTCCCCATCCCTCTATATCCTTCTCTCTTACCCTGTCACTCGTTCACTTGTTCTCTCACATCATTCATGCCACCTTTATACCCGCAAGGCAACTGAGAGAAACATAATTACATTTACTTTCCTTTTCCTGCTGCAGTTAAGTTTTATCTGCATACAGGTTATTATAAAAAGGCTTGAAAAGTGTAATAACTCTGATAAAGGCCATTTTGTGTAGGTGTCATTATGTGTCTGTTTAGTTTTGGAAAGTATTGTGTGCGGGATATGATATTTGGATTTAGAGTGCCTTCTAACTAAAGTTTACGAATGTACGCCTTCACACTGTAGTTAAAAACAGCAGTTAATCCATTGATTTCAGTGGGAATGGTGCATCACAAACATATACACAACGATTTGCAAAAGTGAATCCATCATGCAAGCACAAGTTAAGAACATTTTGAGTAAAACATCCTACACTGTAAAAAATACGTTATTTTATGACAAATGACACCTTTTTTTTATTTTATTTTCTATTTTTAGGTTAGATCAAGTAGACAGAGATCATTGATGTAACAACTGCAGGTTACCATGTTTTTATCAATGTACCCTGACATTTTCATCAACAAATTTCATAATATAATTTAATGTAATTAGCATATTTTGTTATAATATTAAATTCCGGTCTTAAATCCAGTCTTGCATTAGCATTAATGTTTTAACCTCTTCATGAATTAAAGTGTAATTATTATTTTCACATTATACTTTAGCACAGCCATATTAAAATCCATTTAGTTGTTTGTATTTTGAATAGCAAAAAACCTCTCTTATACTTACATTCATCAGGCATTTATAGTGTGTAATGAATGTATGAATGTGTCAATACAGTAATGCCTCGGACGAGCCTCTTGAGTTCTCCAGTGCGTGAGATGTCATGAAGGATGCGAGCGGAAAGAAACATTTCCATTTCTTCGTCACTCTTTTTCCACACTGATAGGTCTCAGATGTATCTTGGTGTTGTGTTGATGCTTAAGTTATTATATATATGTATATATATCAAATATTGACCACATGAAACAAACATATTAGACTGTAAAATTACAGTGTGGACAGTCAGTCCTAAAGATCAGGGCCTTATTTCTCAAAAGCATCATCAGCCTAAGTAGATCGTAGAATCCATTTTATGATTCGTCTTAGTTTTATGGCCCATTTCCCAAAAGCATCGTAACTTAAGTGGTAGTTGAAAATGCTCGTAGATTAAAGAGTGCTCTGGAGTAATTGTACAGTGCTAAGAACATCGTAAGGACACAGACTTATGCAGACACTTGCAGGACAATCTCGAAATTACACCTGATACAATTTAAATACATTTAGCTACACTATGCTCATTTAATATCAGTATACATACATTTTATTTGATTTATTTTTTAACCAAAAAGGCTAATAATAGTAATAATAATAATAATTAAAAAAAAATAATAATTAATGCAGAATATGGTTAGTCAATATTGGATGAACAGATAAATGAATAAGTAAACAATAAAAGTTATTTGTGGACTAGTTGGTAACAACAAATTGGTGGCATGATTGTTGCAGAGAACTGTAAAAATTTCAATCAGAGAGTGAAGGGAAAAAGTCAATAACTTGCTGGCGTGCATGAAAATCGTCCGTACAGTATATTGGCTCTCATCCTCATCTCCTCTTCCTCTCTCACACTAAGGACGTTCTCATCCACGCCGGAATAACACGGTGAATCTCGTTATATTCAACGAATGCTTGTTGTCAATAGCAGGACCATAAACAGGACCTCCGCTGTTTTCACTGATCATGGAAGCTTTAATCTCGACCCAGAAGCAGTTTTTTTAAATGAAATATTAAAATGCACATCTGATGAAAGAAGTGATTGTGTAAAAGATTTATATAATTCTGCACAGAACGATTGCAAAACAAAATGCAATTATGAGGGGAATTAAGTTGCACATTTAAGAAAATATTTGTAATTATTTCCAGCGAGGTAAATTAAAAACATTTACAATTACACAACATGTATAATGACGTTGCAATGACGAGCAGCACTATACGGTCACATTTCAGCACTTCACATTTATGGACAGCGTCTCTGTTAAGTAATCCTTAAAGTGCGTCCTCGCATGTTCATGTTACGTTATATGACATGAAAGGACTATTAGACAATGAAAATTATGGCTATACCGATACCGATACTGGTATCGGAATCGGGTCCGATAACGCACTCATGTACTCATAAAAATGCTCCAATATTTATACCATCTTAAATACAAATGTCATTACGTAAACATTCAGCGCACAGATTAAAATCATGTCATGTCCTAGTGATATTATTTAACAGCAAAAGCTGAGATTTAATTAGATAAATAGATAGTTTGCACATGGAGCGTTTTCCAAGTGAGTGCTTGTGAATGTGTGGAGCCGGTGTTGTGCTGACATAGAGACAAACTGCTCATGCATTTAGAGATCCTTGACTTATACATGGAAAACATTTATGAGCATCGTGTACTCTGTTTGTAGCAGATGACTGCAGGCAGAGCACTACTTAACTTTTTAGCACAAGTCATATACAGACTACATATTTATTGATTTATACAGCAGCCTTTTGCGGTTTATTAATTACTGTGATTCATGTCAGAGCTCCTTGGTCTAACAACACAGAAACACTTCAAAATAAAAGCTCTGCCAACATAAAAGGTCAATTTAAATGAAAAAAGTATGACAGAAATAGCTCACTACTGTATAGTTATGTAATATTCACTGTTATACTAAGAATCAGTATGAGCTTTATTGCCAAGTATGCTTACACATACAAGGAATTTGTCTTGGTGACAGAAGCTTCCAGTGCACAACAATACAACAACAATATAATATACATATACATACACGTATATTCAGGGTTTGGGAGTAACAGAATACATGTAACAGGATTACGTATTTAAAATACAAAGTATTAGTAACCGTATTCCACTACAGTTACAATTTAAATCATTGATAATTAGAATACAGTTACATTCAAAAAGTATTTTCAAAGAGATTACTTTGCATTTTATGATAATTTGTTTCATTTAATATTTAGTCATTTCAGATGGAAAACATTTATGCATATAAATGATGAGATCCAAAGTGCATTTGAACAGCGGTGAAACACTTTCTTATGATGTGTTACATTCATACGAGCAGACAGAGAAGTACGTTTGAAGAAATAGAAATAAACCTTGTGTAAATTGTCAGCTTTACGCTAAGCTAAAATGCTATTTCTAGTCATTTTACATGCACATGTTACCAGACAACATCATATAATTTATCAAGAAAATTCATGTTGGTTCATAATTTCTTTTTTTCTAGTAAAACCTTTGATATTAGAGCAAAAATCATATTCTTGATAATAATAATAATAATAGACTGTGTGTATATATATATATATATATATATATATATATATATATACACACACACACACATACATACACATACAGACACACACATACATTGTGCAAATCTAAATACAAATCTGTTCTATACAGTGCAAGCAGGGCTGGACTGGTAATCTGGCATTCTGGGCATTTTCCCGGTGGGCCGACGCACTTTGGGGCTGATCAGGCACGTACGGTCATCGGGAGAATCGAGCGGGCCAGTGGGTTGGCTAAAATGAGCCGCCGTGTTGTATAGAACGGACCACAAACCGGTGCCGCAATATACAGAAATGGACAGCGAACACCCATTATAAGAATAATAAAGCAATAGTAACTGTGTTATATTTAAGCAGTATCTAACATCTTTGATGCTCTGTGATGCAGCACATTATTTGACAAAAATAACTACATTTGATAAAAATCGTCTCGGTTACGTATGTAACCTCCGTTCCCTGATGGAGGGAACGAGACGTCGTGTCGAAGAAGCGACACTAGGGGTCTCTCTTGAGCGCCGAAAGATACCTCTGATCTATGAAAAAAGGCCAATGAGAGTTGGCGAACAGTATTTGCATACTCCGCCTCCGGATACGGATATAAAGGCGAGAGAAATACGCTCGTTTATTCAGGATTTTTCTGAGGAGCCGGGAGTGTTCCGGGCATCTCAGCGGCTCGGCTTAGCGACGTGGCCGGGAAGACACGACATCTCGTTCCCTCCATCAGGGAACGGAGGTTACATACATAACCGAGACGTTCCCCGTCTGTCGCTCACTTCGACGTCGTGTCGAAGAAGCGACACTAGGGGTCCACTTCAAAACTCGCCATGCGCTGAGCCGTGTACGTGTACTGCTGACACAGAAGCGGGAGGTATTTGCACGTGCACAAGCGACCAACTGTGTTCAGGCTGCACGTACTCTTCCCTAATGCCCCGAAAAAGCGTCAGCATCCTTTTGGTTACCCTAGGGGGGAACAAGGTGACGCTCCCAACTAGGGAACGGGCCAAGCCTGGCTGGACCTCTTTTCTCTCTATGTTTTCTCGGCATAGAGCAAGAACAGCTGGGGCCCTTACCGCATCGAGGGAAGGGGGTCTTATTCCGAATTCCTATTCTTTTAGGGGGAAAAGACCCTGCGGAGGCCACACCCGCCCAGCAGGGGAGGTAAAGGTGGCAAAATACATCACATGGCCACTTTGGGCATGTGGGAAAAAATGGCGCGGTGGTAGATCCAACCTCGAGGAGGGGGGAGTTGCTACAACACGGCGACCGGAGGGCAGTGAAGGACTGCCTAAGGGAGACGCGGGTCAGCTCGTAAGGTGACCGTACTGCGGAAATACACACAGGAGGAGTACCATAGGAGGCCTGATCTGTGGAGCACCTATTCCAGTAGGGGTAGCCGGAGGTACCCGTAGTGGACTGGACCAGCACGTTCCTCCGCTGAACTGCTGCGGGCCCGAAGGGCTAGGGAGGAATCAACCAGGGACCTAGGTCCTCTGGGACAAAAGCGCACTGTTTTGCCTTGGCAGAGGGAAACGGCGCTGGAACAAGCGGTTCACCCGGTCAGAGCGTCGACGTGTACCGAGTTCTACGGGCTCGGACCTGAGAGAACACGGGACGAGACTGACTCAACCCTGAGATTGTAGAATCTCGTAAAGGTGTTAGGTGCTGCCCAGCCCGCAGCTCTGCAAATGTCTGCTAGGGAGGTGCCCCTCGCCAGTGCCCATGAGGATGCCATGCTCCTAGTGGAGTGGGCCCGAACCCGTAAGGGGGGTGGCACGGCCTGGGTGTGGTAGGCCAATTGAATGGCCTCCACCACCCAGTGAGACAACCTCTGTTTGGAGACAGCGTTCCCTTTCTGCTGTCCTCCAAAGCAGACAAAGAGCTGCTCAGAGCACCTAAAGCTCTGGGTGCGTTCCAGGTAGGCACGCAAGGCACGTACCGGACACAATAGTGAGAGGGCTGGGTCTGCCTCCTCCTGGGGCAGCGCTTGTAGGTTCACTACCTGATCTCTAAAGGGCGTGGTAGGAACCTTGGGCACATAGCCCGGTCGAGGTCTTAGGATCACATGAGTGTCTGCTGGACCGAACTCCAGGCAAGTGTCGTTAGTAGAGAACGCTTGCAGGTCCCTGACCCTCTTGATGGAGGCGAGCGCGATCAGCAGGGCCGTCTTTAGAGAGAGGACCCTGAGTCCAGCTGATTCTAGCGGCTCAAAAGGGGATCTCTGAAGACCAGCGAGGACCACCGAGAGATCCCAGGAGGGGAACAGGTTTGGCCGGGAGGGGTTTAACCTCCGGGCGCCTCTTAGGAACCTGACGATTAAGTCGTGCTTGCCCAGAGACTTGCCGTCTACTGGGTCGTGGTGAGCTGCGATAGTGGCAACATACACCTTCAAGGTGGACGGGGACAGCCTCCCCTCCAACCTCTCCTGTAGGAACAGGAGCACCGACCTAACTGCGCACCTCTGTGGGTCTTCTGCCCGGGAAGAACACCAATTGACGAACAGACGCCACTTCAGGGCGTAGAGTTGCCTGGTAGAAGGGGCTATGGCTTGGTTGATCGTGGCTACGACCGTGGGTGGTAGACCAGCTAGATCTTCCGCGTCCTGTCCAGGGACCAGACGTGGAGGTTCCAGAGGTCTGGGTGCGGATGCCAGAGCGTGCCCCGTCCCTGAGAAAGAAGGTCCTTCCTCAGGGGAATTCGCCAGGGAGGGGCTGTCGCGAGGAGTACGAGGTCTGAGAACCAGGCCCGGGTGGGCCAGTAAGGAGCCACGAGAGTGACTTGCTCCTCGTCCTCCCTGACCTTGCACAGCACCTGTGCAAGAAGGCTCACTGGGGGGAATGTGTACTTGCGCAGCCCCACTGGCCAGCTGTGTGCCAGTGCATCTGCCCCGAGGAGAGCCTCTGAACGAGCATACCCGATCGGGCAGTGGGAGGTGTCTCGGGAGGCAAACAGGTCTACCTGGGCCTTGCCGAACCGTTCCCAAATCAGCTGAACCGAGTGGGGGTGAAGCCTCCACTCTCCGCCAGGCAAGCGTTGTCGTGACAGCGCGTCCACTACCACATTGAGGTTGCCGGGGATGTGAGTGGCGCGCAGCGACTTGAGTCGGTGCTGGCTCCAAAGGAGGAGACGACGGGCGAGTTGTGACATAAGGCGGGAGCGTACGCCGCCTTGGCGATTTATGTACGCGACCGCAGTGGTGCTGTCCGACCTGACTAGGATATGTTCGTCCCGAATTAACGGGAGAAACTTCTGCAGGGCAAAAAGGACGGTCAACAACTCGAGGCAGTTGATGTGCCAACGCAGCTGGGCCCCTTTCCAACGGCCTGAGGCTGCGTGCCCGTTGCAAACGGCGCCCCAACCCAATCTGGAGGCATCGGTCGTGACCAAGACACGTCTGGACACCTGCTGCAGGGGTACTCCAGCCCGTAAGAAACAGAGGTCTGTCCAGGGGTTGAATGTTTGTCAGCAGGCGGGGGTGATTGTTACCCGGTGCGTGCCGCAGCGCCATGCTCGTCTCGGGACTCGGGTCCGGAGCCAGTGTTGGAGCGGTCTCATATGCATCAACCCCAGCGGCGCGACCGCCGCGGAGGATGCCATATGCCCCAGGAGCCTCTGGAAAAGTTTTAAGGGGACCGCTGTGCCTGGCCTGAAGGCGGCGAGGCAGTTCAACACTGACTGGGCACGCTCCTTGGTGAGACGTGCGGACATTGAGACCGAGTCTAACTCCATCCCGAGAAAAGAGATGCTCTGAACTGGAGTGAGCTTGCTCTTTTCCCAGTTGACCTGAAGCCCCAGACGGCTGAGGTGCCTGAGCACCTGGTCTCTGTGGGCGCATAGTAACTCTCGCGAGTGGGCCAGGATGAGCCAGTCGTCGAGGTAGTTGAGTATGCGGAGCTGCCTCTGCGACTTTCGTGAAGACGCGAGGGGACAGAGACAGGTCGAAGGGGAGGACTTTGTACTGATATGCCTGGCCCTCGAACGCAAACCGCAGGTAGGGCGGTGTCGGGGCAGGATGGAGACGTGGAAGTACGTGTCCTTCAGGTCTATCGCTGCGAACCAATCTAGATGCCGGACGCAGGTTAAGATGTGCTTCTGCGTGAGCATTTTGAACGGGAGTTTGTGCAACGCTCGGTTGAGAACTCGCAGGTCCAAGATTGGTCGTAAGCTGCCGCTTTTCTTGGGTACGATGAAGTAAGGGCTGTAGAAACCCTTCTTCATCTCGGTTGGAGGGACAGGCTCTATCGCGTCTTTGGCCAGAAGAGTCGCGATTTCCGCGCGCAGGGAGTGGGCGTGTTTGCCGTGTACTGCGGAAAAGCGGATGCCCATGAAGGGGGGCGGGGGCCTGGCAAACTGAATTGCGTAACCGAGTCGGATGGTCCGGGCCAGCCAGCGACACGGGTTGGGAAGTGAAAGCCACGCGTCCAACCTCTGCGCTAGGGGCACCAAAGGGACGGTCAATTTGGACGTATCCGGCGGGGCCTCGCAGCGAGGCGGAGCAGGTAGGGCAGCGTTGGGCGGCGACGAGGCGACCCGCGGCTGAGGTGCTGAGAAAAGACTCAAAGCACTTACCTTGCTCCGCACACCCGGCAGGGGGCGGGTTAGTGACTGAGGAGGAGGTCCTGGGTAGGCATCCTCTAGACTCGTCGGAACCGGCCGGCCGGGGGACAGTCGTGGGGCTGAAGACGGTTGGTCCGTGTCCAGGAAGCCAGGACTGTTGAGATCTAAGGGCAAAGTGCCGTGAGAACGGCATTTGCGGGCCAGGTGACCCAGAGACATAGGAAATAGCTCTTTTATTGAGAATGTGGGTACCGCAACCCCATCTAAGGGGGGGCGGCAAATTAAATTGTTTGAAAACAAAAGATTCTCCTCGGACGCCTGGGGACGGAGTGGTCTTACCACCTCCGGAGCTAACGTCTGTGTCGCTGGGTCGTCCGTCTCAGGACCGCCTGGGAGCCTTCCGGGTCCTCGAGGGAGTCCGGGAGACGGGGGGCGTCTGCTTCCTGCGGTGTGCTCGACACAGGGGCTGAGAGCTGGGCCCGGGTTGAGGCGGAGCAGATTTCTTAGCCGCAAGGGGACACCCTCGGCGAGCAGACGGGGCAGTGGCCTTGGCGGCAGGTTTGCGGCGAGGCAGGATGTGAGAAATGGCCTCCGTCTGTCTTTTCACCGCGGAGAACTGCTGGGCAAAGTCCTCGACGGTGTCGCCGAAGAGGCCAAGCTGGGAGACAGGGGCGTCGAGGAAGCGAACTTTGTCGGCCTCACGCATCTCGACCAGGTTGAGCCAAAGATGACGTTCCTGGACCACAAGGGTGGCCATCGCCTGCCCGAGTGCCTGCGCGGTGACCTTCGTGGCTCTGAGGGCGATGTCGGTCGCTGAGCGCAGTTCCTGCAACACATCGGGATCAGGGCTACCCTCATGCAGATCTCTGAGCGCCTTGGCCTGGTGGACTTGCAGGATGGCTATGGCGTGCAAGGCGGAGGCGGCCTGTCCCGCGGCGCTGTAGGCTTTGTTGTTTAAGGAGTATGAAGTCCTACAGGCCTTGGAAGGGGGTACAGGGCGCCCGCGCCAGGTGGTAGGGTCACCGGGACAAAGATGGAGCGCAACTGCCCTATCCACCTGGGGAATCGCCGTGTACCCGTGGGCCTCTCCGCCGTCGAGGGTAGCGAGAGCGGACGAGCAGGGCTTTTGACGCTCTCCATGAAGACGTCAGCTCGTCATGCACCTCCGGGAAAAACGGGACCGGGGGGGGCGTGGCTGTGAGCGGCGCCCAGACCCCAGGAACCAGTCATCCAACCGTGACGGGTGTGGGGAGGGTGGAGGTTTCCAGTCCAACCCCACCCCGACGGTGGCCCGGGCAAGCATGTCAGACATCTGCGCATCCGCCTCAACCTGGGCCTGCTGGCCCGAAGGCAGCAGTCCAGGGGAGGAGTCAGCGTCAGATGCCGCGCTCTCCGACGGAGCGGCGAGCTCATCGGCTTCAAGCTCCAGAGGATAGGCAGACCGGCCCGGAGGCGAGTCACCGTTGCCTCGAGGCTGGACGGAGGTAAACGAGCGTGTCGTGGGGCGGGTGGTCCGAGGGGACGTGCCCGGCGGAAGCGCACCCGCTGCCCTCCCCAAATCGCCTCCAGCGCCAACCGCATCGTCCTCAATCCCGTGGGAAGAAGGAGCGATACAGGGGGCGGCTGGAGTGGCGTGCTTTCTATTGAAAGCGAGCCGCGACCGCAACGTTACCATGGTCATATTCTCGCAGTGAGAACATGAGCCATCCACAAACGCTGCCTCGGTGTGATCGGCGCCCAGACACACGAGACAGCGCCTGTGGCCGTCAGAAGCGGAGAGCACTCTACCGCATCCAGGAACTACACAGGGGTTGAATGGCATCTTTATAAAGACGCGCCCTGAAAAGGGCGTTCAACACCACTATGTATTGCTCTTTTAGAGAAATAAACTCTTTATAAGAAATATAACTCTTTTGGAAGGGAACTCTTTCAACTCTGCGCTGTTGAAGCGCCCAGGGGCAAACTGCACGCCGGCAGAGAAGAGAAAACAGCCGCTGTAGTGCGCCGTAAATCCAACAGCAGCAGAGCGTCAGAGGATCAGAAGCAGGATCAGCAGTGTTACACGCAGCTGTCAGCATAAACACGACCATCGGCTCCGAAGAAAATTACTGAATGAACGAGCGTATTTCTCTCGCCTTTATATCCGTATCCGGAGGCGGAGTATGCAAATACTGTTCGCCAACTCTCATTGGCCTTTTTTCATAGATCAGAGGTATCTTTCGGCGCTCAAGAGAGACCCCTAGTGTCGCTTCTTCGACACGACGTCGAAGTGAGCGACAGACGGGGAAAATAAATTTCATGTTGAAAATAATTTTTATACTTTCATTTAATTAAAGTTTTAATTAATGTATTTATTTTAACACAATGTTGATGCTAAAATGTAAATGAATTGCTGATATTGATTTTAAAAAAAATCGGTATCCGTGAGTACTCTTGTTCTCAAATTTTGAGACATTTTTGTTGACAATTTTTTTATTGTCAACATTGTCGATAATGTTGACTAATCGTTTCTGCCCTAGACAGCACCTTCTGTATATTCATCATGCTAGCATTCAGTAACTAAGCAATCATTTTCCTATTAGTATTAGCATTCATTTGTGAAAATGCAAAGCCTAATTGTTCCATCTCTTACAGCAAGGGATCTTTTTTGCACCATGGACCGGTTTTATTTTTGAAAATATTTTCGCTGACCGGCCTGTGGGGGGTGGGATGTTATGTTAGTTTCACACTCAGGTTAATATTGACTATAGATGAAATTACTCTGAAACCGCACTTCCAGGTGCTTTCGAGCTGCGGATTTCAATAGTGGATATAGAAGGTGCTGCAGGTACGGTTCCTTGATGCCCCGTCTCCCAGGTTGGCCTATTTGGCAACAACATCGAGGACTTTCCACAGCAGTTCTTGGTGGGTTAAGAAGCAGACGGAGGCTATCCAGCACATCCTGCCCCAGATCAAGATCCCGCTCCCCATCTGCTTGTCAACAGGGGCATCCCACTGCGGCAACGACACCTCGCGCAGGAAGCAGACGCCCCCGTCTCATGGCCTGCTGCCAAGAACCCGAGGAAGGCTTTGAAGCGCCCCTGAGATGGACGACCTAGGGACATGGAGACCCGCTACAGGCCTGGAGGTGGTAGGCAGACCATTCCATCCCCTGGTGGAGGGCTCTGAAGAGATTCCTTTATTGCCTTTTTATTTCATTTTGCTGCAGCCCCTCGGTGTGGTACCCACATTTTCAGAAAAAAAGCGGTTTCCTCACTTTATGGTTTACCCCAGCACAGGCTGTTTCTGCGGTTTGCCTTCGAGGGCCGGGCATACCAGTATGAGGTCCTCCCCTTCGGTCTGTCCCTATCGCCTTGTGTCTTCACTTCAATCACAGAGGCAGCCCTTGCCCTGCTAATGGAAGTGGTCATCAGTATCTTCAACTATCTCAACGACTGGCTGATTCCAGCTCACTCTCAAGACTTATTGTGAGCGCACAGTGATCTTGTGCTCAGGCATCTCAGCCGGTTGGGGCTTCAAGTCAACTGTGAAAAGAGCAAGCTCTCCCCAGTTCAGAGCATCTCTTTTCTCGGGTTGAAGTTAGACTCAGTCTCTATGATGGTGCGCCTCATGAGTGAGCGCGCAGTCAGTGTTGAACTGCCTGATGTCGTTCAGGTGGAAAACGGTGGCTCCACTGAAGCAATTTTAAGAGGCTCATGGGCCATATGGCGTCCTTGGCGGCGGTCACGCCACTAGGATTGATGCATATGAGACCACTTCAGCATTGGCTTCAGACACAAGTCCCGAGATGGGCATGGCTTGCATTTCTGCAAGCAGGGGTCCCCTTAATGTAAGTTTCCAGGTGTGTCGTGGTTACGACAGATGCCTCCGAGCGTGGCTGGGGCACCGTGTGCAATGGGCACGCAACTGCGGGCTCCTAGACAGGGCCCTGACTGCATTGGCATATCAACTGCCTCGAGTTTCTGGTAGTGTTGCTCACCCTGTGGAGAATTCGGTCATTGATCCAGAGCAAGCATATGTTGGTCCCGAAGCATACATCAACTGCCAAGGTGGCTTACACTTCGATTGGACTCAAGATGGGAAGATTGGACTCAAGATGGCGCCGAGTATGGCTGCTGCATTGCGAGCTCCGACACAACACTGCAGTTTATTGTTTGTTTTGTTTACAGTTTTTTTTGTGTCTTGGATGTTGTCTGCCTTATCGTATATGACAGACAAATGCTTTTAGACATTTGTTCGGCAATTACACACCGAAAATCGGACTTTCCTCAATGCCGACCCGCTGTTTACAAACATGCCAGCGGAGCCCTTTGTCTGGTCTACCCGGTCGCGGAAACGCAGAAGGAAAAGGGGAAAAAGAGCCGGTGTTCTCATCAGAGTAAGACGTCGTGCAAATCGACTCCTGCTACCCAGTATACTACTGGCAAATGTTCAGTCTCTGGACAACAAGCTCTGCGAACTGAGAGCGCGGATCTCTTTCCAACCAGAGAAGGGGAATTGCTGCGTTATCTGCCTTACAGAAACCTGGATGTCTTCGGAAATTCCAGACACGGCCATCGAACCCACGGGGTTCTGCGTGCACCGAGCGGACAGAGTGAAAGACCTCTCAGGTAAAAGCAGAGGTGGTGGTGTATGTTTTATGATCAACAAATCATGGTGTGATCAGAGGAACGTACATTTTATCAAGTCTTTCTGCTCTCCTGATCTGCAATATCTCATGCTTCTGTGTCAACCATTCTGGCTACCGAGGGAATTCACAGCGGTCATTATCACAGCTGTGTACATTCCCCCACAAGCCGACACAGACCGGGCACTCAAGGAACTGTATGGGAGTATAAGTGAGCAGGAAACTGTGCACCCTGAGGCCGCGTTCATTTTTACTGGGGACTTTAAATAAGCCAATTTTAGAACAATAGCACCAAAATACCACCAACACATCAGCTTCAACACACAAGGGGACCGGGTTTTGGACCATTGCTATTCTCCTTTCTGGGATGACTACAAATCCCTCCCCTGCCAACCATTTGGCAAATCAGACAACTCTTCCATTCTGCTTCTGCCTGCTTACAGGCAGAAACTGAAACAAGAAGCACCCACCCTCAGAATGATCCAGTGCTGGTCGAACCAATCAGACTCTGCACTACAAGACTGTTTGATCTCGCAGACTGGGAGATGTTCCGGTCCACCTATGATGACGACATCGAGGTTTAAGCTGATAGCATAACGTGTTTCATCAGGAAGTGCGTAGAGGACGTTGTGCCAACCAAAATAATACGGATCTACCCCAAGCAGAAACCATGGGTTAACGGCGATGTTCGCATGGCACTTAATGCACGGAACTCTGCTTTTAATTCCGGGAACGTGGAGGAGTGTAAACAAGCCAGTTATGCCCTCTGTCACTCTATCAGTGCAGCCAAATGCCAGTGCAGGCACAAAATTGAAGGACAGTTCAACACCACTCTAGAAGTATGTGGCAGGGAATTAACATCATCACGGACTACAAAGGGAATAAAAATTCCACCATGAACACCGCTGCCTCTCTCCCAGATGAGCTTAACACATTTTAGACGACACTCCTCGGGACAGCGACCTACCACAGGAGATGCTTCCGACATGGTTTGGTAAGACCATGTGATGTATTTCCACTCAAGTGGCAGCTGATCCTTATTTGTTGGGCAGTCGAACCGAGGTGCAGGGGACCGTTTTGACGACTATAAGAGCATTGGTGGAGGTTGCGTGACGGCTGGGTGCAATGGCTACGGGACACACAGATGTCATCCCATCTTGCACCGCCAGTCCACATAACACAGTTCAGTTAGTCATGGCATTTTGTATAGGGACCACTAGTGTCACTACATCGACACAACGTTGAGTGAGTGACAGAAGGGGAATACCATGGTTACTGTTGTAACCTCCGTTCCCAGATGGAGGGAACTAGACGTTGTGTCCCTCCTGCCACAACACTGAACTACCCACTGAAATGGCCAGGACCTTGTCTCGGCTCCTCAGCACAAAACCTGAATGAGTGGTTGAATTCCAGCTCCTTTTATACCCGTATATCCAGGTGAGTGGCATGTAAATGCCACTTGCCAATTCCCATTGGCCTTTTCTCAAAGATCAGAGGTGTCTGGGGCTCCCAAGGGTGACACCTAGTGTCACTACATTGACACATTGTCTCATTCCCTCCAGCTGGGAACAGAGGTTACAACAGTAACCGAGATGTAACTACAGCTACATTTATGCAAACTGAGTTGTACGT
Organism: Moxostoma hubbsi; assembly: GCA_032164185.1. NCBI lineage: Eukaryota > Metazoa > Chordata > Actinopteri > Cypriniformes > Catostomidae > Moxostoma > Moxostoma hubbsi. Next base: position 33,310,744 of record JAVLUX010000039.1, read on the forward strand.
ACCGTGTTCTACGTTTTATCAGAGTTTCCTGGTGAAATGAACACTAGAAGCCAGGGGTGTGAAGTAATTAAGCAAAAATACCCAAGTATTATACTTAAGTGTTATATTTGGGGGGGATTTGTACTTTACTCGAGTGCAATTTAAACAGAATATTTGTACTTTTATTTAATTACATTTCCAAAGGATTTCTTTTTTACTTTTTAAGCCTTACAATTTTATTAAAACTTGAACAGTACACTACATTTTTGCAGAAATTTTTTTTTCATCTTATGTGACAGAAGTAGCCTTTTCACTGCATCTGACAAACAGATGACAGACCAGAGGTTAGTCATTTCAAATGATGTGTCACACATCGGCTGTGTGGAGTTCTGACCATCTGCAGAGGCAGAATTTCGAATCTGATTTGAGCTTCGGGTACATTGAAATATTTGTGCGACTAGACCTTATGTGACTGCCTGACTGAATGTGATGTATTCATTCAAAACTATGAGTACAAAGTGTATAACACTGACAGTTTTTGTCATAAACTTTATTCTAAATGCCTGCTACTTCTACATATTGGACAGTTATGAAGTCAGAAATGATCATTCACTTTGCAAATATATATATAAAAAAACAAAAGGCTTTTGTAATTAAATGTGTATTTAATGTCATTTATTTCTACACTTGCCTTCATATTGAAATCATATATATGAATTTCTACTCCCTATTTGCTGAATTATTATTGCTGTTGTTGTTATGCATAAATGAATTATAATAATTACCATCAAACCAGCAATGATAATGATGATAATAATGATAATAAAAATAATGGAATCAGAGTAAATATTAATTATGAATTTTATTGAATCTGCTCAACAGCAAGGTTTGGTGGAAACCTAAGAAAACAATTCATAAAACCAGCAACATTATTAACTGTATTAAATACTTATTTTTTTTTTATCTTTCTCCATGTCTCAAGGGGTTGGGTGCTCTGACATCACAATTCATGAGTGCCTTCTCCCATACAACTATAACACTGCATGACTGTGGCAACATTTTTGCAAAATAAAATAATACTGATTATGACTTTATAAACTTATTTCTAGCACTATTACGCACATACTGCTATGTGAGGACAATCCAAACACTTTTACTATAATGTATTATTTGAAAAAAATGCTTGTTTTACAGATTCACCTACATTTACACACTTATTCCAGTGTGATTAGCTTCTGTGCTAGCTCGCCTGATGAGTGTTGGACTTTGGACTATGAACACCGCCGTTCGAGAACGTCAAAGAAGCAACATGAAAAGATACGGTTGCTTTAGAAAATGTGCTTTTCATTTATCATGTTGTTTTAGGACACTACCGGTTAGGTTTAGGTGTTGGTTTAAGGCAGGGGGCAACCTTTTTGATTTGGGTATACTGCAGTCTCTTCGCATTTTAACTTTTTATTTTGCCTCCCATTCAGCTCATGAAACACGCTGTGTGATCATGAGGAGGGATTACATCAAGATGTAGATTGGGATGCAGGTGTGGAATTTATATAAATAAAATAGTGTACTTCTCTCTCGCCATTGCTGTCATGCCAGTGATTGCCCCTTTGTGTGCCAATGCTGGCACGTGTGCCTTAGGCTGCCGACCCCTGATTTAAGATAAGAATGTCTGTTCACCTCTCATTTGTTTTTCAATACAAAATATGTTAGGTTAGGTTAAAGATTTTAAGTTAGTTTTACTCATTAATACCCCCATCTAACATTCACTTTAAAACATTGTCTGATTATGACACCATTTCACTCGCTTTTGGTGCCCCTTGCTGGACATTTCCTTGGGAAACTGCAGCCAAATGTGTAATAAAGCATGCAATTTTGTTAGTAAAAATGTTGCCACGTTCACTTAATGTTCATGAGAAAACAGGCAGAAAACATATACTGTTAAGGAAAATAGAATAGAATTGAAACAAATATTAATTGAATTGCTTTAATTGATTGAAAAGGTTTTAGATAATATCCAGTCTGCTTCTGACAGAGTTTTAATAAATTAGGTGACAAAGAGCACAGGAGGACCTGGGTTTGGTGTGATCTGATTACAAAGTAATTATTTACTGTTATGTAATTACTTTCTGAAGTCAAATGTAGTGTAACACATTACATAAATTATTGTGATCAGATTACATTTACTGAGTTTCAATTAGTAACTTTAAAGTACATTTCTTGGGTACAGATATTTCTAAATATGTTTTCCCCGTCTGTCGCTCACTTCGACGTCGTGTCGAAGAAGCGACACTAGGGGTCTCTCTTGAGCGCCGAAAGATACCTCTGATCTATGAAAAAAGGCCAATGAGAGTTGGCGAACAGTATTTGCATACTCCGCCTCCGGATACGGATATAAAGGCGAGAGAAATACGCTCGTTCATTCAGTAATTTTCTTCGGAGCCGATGGTCGTGTGTATGCAGTCAGCTGCGAGTAACACAACTGATCCTGCTTCTGATCCTCTGACGCTCTGCTTTGCTGTTGGATTTACGGCGCACTTCAGCGGCTTTTCTCTTCACTGCCGGCGTGCAGTTTGCCCCTGGGCGCTTCGACAGCGCAGAGTTAAAAGAGTTGAAAGAGTGATTCTCTCCATAAAAGAGTTTATTTCTCTGAAAGAGCATTACACAGCGGCGTTGAACGTCCTTTTCAGGACGCGTCTTTATAAAGATGTAATTTCCGCCCCTGTGTAGTTTCTGGATGCGGTGTTTTCTCCCCACCTCTCTCGGTCATAAAACACTATCTTGCATGCCTGGGCTGCGATCACATGCAAGCAGTGTTTTATGAATGGTTTATGTTCTCAGTGCGAGAACATAGCCATGGCAACATTGCGGTCGTGTGGCTTTCTTTTGTAGTGAGAGAAAGCCGTTTCAGCCGCCCCCCGCGCCTCGCCTCCTTCCTACGGGATTGACGCAGGCGCCGCGGGCGATGAACACGATTTGGGGACAATGACGGGCTCTGTTCGCCGGGTAAATCCCCTCGAACTTCCCGCCTCCCCGGCACGCTTGTTTGCTAGCATTGCGGTCGTGTGGCTTTCTTTTGTAATGAGAGAAAGCCGTTTCAGCCGCCCCCCGCGCCTCGCCTCCTTCCTACGGGATTGACGCAGGCGCCGCGGGCGATGAACACGATTTGGGGACAATGACGGGCTCTGTTCGCCGGGTAAATCCCCTCGAACCGCCCGCCTCCCCGGCACGCTTGCTTGCTTGCTTCCGTCTGAGCTCGGGATGAGTATTCTCTCCAATGGTTCATCTTCTCAGTGTGAGAACATGGCCGTTATAGCATTGCGGTCGCACAGCTTTCTTTTTGAATGAGAGAAAGCCACTTCAACCGCCCCCCGCGCTCCGCCTTCTTCCTACGGGATCGGCGCAGGCGCTGCGGGCGATGAAGGCGATTTGGGGAATATGACGGGCTCTGTTCGCCGGGTAAACCCCCTCGAACCGCCCGCCTCCCCGGCACGCTTGCTTGCCTCAGAATTGGATGACATCACCGCTGCATCGGAGAGCGTTACAGCGGCATCGGATGCTGATCGTTCGCCTGGGCCGCCACCTTCGGGTCTGCCGCCCAGCCTGAGCCTGACGCACGGAGATCCGCTATGCTTTCCCGGGCTACTTGATCGGTTCCGCGGGCAGGTGCGCCGCTCACAGCCACGCCCCCCCCCGTTCCCTCCTTCCCGGACGTGCACGACGAGTTGAGCTAAGCCAAGGCTTTTTCGCTCCTCCGCTCTCACTACCCTCGTGGTGGAACGGTCCCAGACCGCTTCCACTCTGCACGCCACGGCCCTTCCTGCAACCAATGCCAGGCCAAGGCACTTCAAAACCTGCACCTTGGGTAGTCCTGTTCTTGATGTGCTGCAGGAACTGCGCTGGATGACCAACCGCGCCCCCGGGCCACGGAGGTCAGAAGCGCTGGCACTCGAACAGGCGATGGCCACCCCTTGTGGTCCAGAAACACACCTGTGGACTGGACCTGGTCGAAATGCGGGAGGCAGACAAGGCACACCTTCTCTCACACCCCCGTCTCCCAGCTCCGTCCATTCGGCGCCACCGTTGACGACTCTGCCCAGCAGTCCTCAGCGGTGAGGCAGACGGAGGCCACTGCACATCCTGCCCCGCCGCAAGCTTGCCGCCATGGGCCATGCCCCGTCTGCTCGCCGAGGGCGTCCTCCTGCGGCTATGAAACACCCTGCTCCGCCTCAACCCGGGCCCAGCTCTCAGCCCCAGCGTCGAGCACGCTGCAGGGAACGGACGCCCCCGTCTCACGGACCCCCTCGAGGACCCGGAAGGCTCCCAGGCTGTCCGTAGACGTTCAACCCAGGGACCAAGATGTTAGCTCCGGAGGCTGGTAAGACCGCTCCGTCCCCGGTGGAGGGCCGGGAGGAGAATCTTTTCTTGTTGAATTAATTTTCACATTCTCATATTCTCTGTAATGAGCTATTTCCTTTTGTCTCTGGGTCACCTGGCCCGCAAATGCCGTTCTCACGGCACTTTGCCCCCAGATATCAACAGTCCTGGCTTCCTGGACACGGACCACCCGTCTTCAGCCCCACGACTGTCCCCCGGCCGGCCGGTTCCGACGAGTCTAGAGGACGCCTACCCAGGACCTCCTCCTCAGTCGCTGACCCGCCCCCTGCCGGGTGTGCGGAGCAAGGTAAGTGCTTGAGTCTTTTCTCAGCACCTCAGCTGCGGGTCGCCCCGTCGCCGCCCAACGCTGCCCTACCTGCTCCGCCCCGCTGCGAAGCCCCGCCGGGTACGTCAAATTAATCGTCCCTTTGGTGCCCCTAGCGCAGAGGTTGGACGCGTGGCTTTCACTTCCCAACCCGTCTCGCTGGCTGGCCCGGACCATCCGACTCGGTTACGCAATTCAGTTTGCCAGGCCCCCGTCCCCCTTCATGTGCGTCCGCTTTTCCGCAGTACACGGCGAACACGCCCACTCCCTGCGCGCGGAAATCGCGACTCTTCTGGCCAAAGACGCGATAGAGCCTGTCCCTCCAACCGAGATGAAGATGGGTTTCTACAGCCCTTACTTCATCGTACCCAAGAAAAGCGGCGGCTTATGACCAATCTTGGACCTGCGAGTTCTCAACCGAGCGTTGCACAAACTCCCGTTCAAAATGCTCACGCTTAACCTGCGTCCGGCATCTAGATTGGTTCGCAGCGGTAGACCTGAAGGACACGTACTTCATGTCTCCACCCTGCCCCGACACCGCCCCTACCTGCGGTTTGCGTTCGGGGGCCAGGTGTATCAGTACAAGTCCTCCCCTTTGGCCTGTCTCTGTCCTCTCACGAGAGTTACTATGCAAAATCCACAGAGATCAGGTGCTCAGGCACCTCAGCCGTCTGGGGCTTCAGGTCAACTGGGAAAAGAGCCAGCTCACTCCAGTTCAGAGCATCTCTTTTCTCAGGATGGAGTTAGACTCGGTCTCAATGTCGGCATGTCTCACCAACGAGCGTGCCCAGTCAGTGTTGAACTGCCTCGCCGCCTTCAGGCCAGGCACAGCGGTCCCCTTAAAACTTTTCCAGATGCTCCTGGGGCATATGGCGTCCTCCGCGGCGGTCGCGCCGCTGGGGTTGATGCATATGAGACCGCTCCAACACTGGCTCCAGACCCGAGTCCCGAGACGAGCATGGCGCCACGGCGCCGTATGCAACGGGCACGCAGCCTCAGGCCGTTGGAAAGGGGCCCAGCTGCGTTGGCACATCAACTGCCTCGAGTTGTTGACCGTCCTTTTTGCCCTGCGGAAGTTTCTCCCGTTAATTCGGGACGAACATATCCTAGTCAGGTCGGACAGCACCACTGCGGTCGCGTACATAAATCGCCAAGGCGGCGTATGCTCCCGTCACATGTCACAACTCGCCCGTCGTCTCCTCCTTTGGAGCCAGCACCGACTCAAGTCGCTGCGTGCCACTCACATCCCCGGCAACCCCAATGTGATAGCGGACGCGCTGTCATGACAATGCTTGTCTGGCGGAGAGTGGAGGCTTCACCCCCACTCGGTGCAGCTGATTTGGGAACGGTTCGGCAAGGCCCAGGTAGACCCCTCTGCCTCCCGAGAGACCTCCCACTGCCCGCTCTGGTACGCCCGTTAAGAGGCTCCCCTCGGGGCAGATGCACTGGCACACAGCTGGCCGGTGGGGCTGCGCAAGTACGCATTCCCCCCAGTGAGCCTTCTTGCACAGGTGCTGTGCAAGGTCAGGGAGGACGAGGAGCAAGTCACTCTCGTGGCTCCTTACTGGCCCACCCGGGCCTGGTTCTCGGACCTCATACTCCTTGCGACAGCCCCTCCCTGGCGAATTCCCCTGAGGAAGGACCTTCTTTCTCAGGGACGGGGCACGCTCTGGCATCCGCACCCAGACCTCTGGAACCTCCACATCTGGTCCCTGATGCGGAAGATCTAGCTGGTCTACCACCCACGGTCGTAGCCACGTTCAACCAAGCCAGAGCCCCTTCTACCAGGCAACTCTACGCCCTGAAATGGCGTCTGTTCGTGAATTGGTGTTCTTCCCGGGCAGAAGACCCACAGAGGTGCGCAGTTAGGTCTGTGCTCCTGTCCCTACAGGAGAGGTTGGGGGGGAGGCTGTCCCCATCCACCTCGTAGGTGTATGTTGCCACTATTGCAGCTTACCACAACCCAGTAGACAGCAACTCTCTGGGTAAGCACGACTTAATCGTCAGGTTCCCAAGAAGTGCCCGGAGGTTAAAAACCCCTCCTGGCCAAACCTGTTCCCCTCCTGGGGATCTCTCGGTGGTCCTTGCCGGTCTTCAGAGATCCCCCCCGAGTCGCTAGAATCAGTTGGCTCAGGGCCCTCTCCTGAAAAGACGGCCCTGCTGATTGCGCTCACTTCCATCAAGAGGGTCGGGGACCTGCAAGCGTCCCCTACTAACGACACTTGCCTGGAGCTCGGTCCGGCAGATACTCATGTGATCCTAAGACCTCGACTGGGCTATGTGCCCATGGTTCCTACCATGCCCTCTGGAGATCAGGTAGTGAACCTACAAGCGCTGCCCCGGGAGGAGGCAGACCCAGCCCCTCTCACTGTCGTGTCCGGTACGTGCCTTGTGTGCCTACCTGGACCGCCCCCAGAGCTTCAGGCGCTCTCAGCAGCTCTTTGTCTGCTTTGGAGGACCAGCAGAAAGGGAACGCTGTCTCCAAACAGAGGTGTCTCACTGGGTGATGGATACCATTCAGTTGGCCTATCACACCCAGGCCATGCCCCCCACTTACGGGTTCGAACCCACTCCACTAGGAGCGTGACATCCTCATGGGCACTGGCGAGGGGCACCTCCCTAGCAGACATTCGCAGAGCTGCGGGCTGGGCAGCACCTAACACCCTTATGATCTCAGGGTTGAGTCAGTCTCGTCCCGTGTTCTCTCAGGTCCGAGCCCGTAGAACTCGGTACACGTCGACGATCTGACCGGGTGATCCGCTTGTACCAGCGCCGTTTCCCTCTGCCGAGGCAAAACAGTGCGCTTTTGTCCCAGAGGACCCAGGTCCCTGGTTGATTCCTCCCTAGCACTTCGGACCCGCAGCAGTTCATCGGAGGAACGTGCTGGTCCAGTCCACTACGGGTACCTCCGGCTACCCCTACTGGAATAAGTGCTCCACAGATCAGGCCTCCTATGGGACTCCTCCTGTGTGTATTTCCGCGGTACGGTCACCTTACGAGCTGACCCGCGTCTCCCTTAGGCAGCCCTTTGCTGCCCTCCGGTCGCCGTGTTGTAGCAACTCCCCCCTCCTTGAGGTTGGATCTACCACCGCGCCATTTCCTCCCACATGCCCCAAGTGGCCATGTGATGTATTTTTGCCACCTTTACCTCCCCTGTTGGGCGGGTGTGGCCTCCGCAGGGTCTTTTCCCCCTAAGAATAGGAATTCGGAATAAGACCCCCTTCCCTCGATGCGGTAAGGGCCCCGGCTGCTCTTGCTCTATGCCGAGAAAACATAGAGAGAAAAGAGGCCCAGCCAGGCTTGGCCCGTTCCCTAGTTGGGAGCGTCACCTTGTTCCCCCCTAGGGTAACCAAAAGGATGCTGACGCTTTTTCGGGGCATTGGGGAAGAGTACGTGCAGCCTGAACACAGTTGGTCGCTTGCGCACGTGCAAAATACCTGCCCGCTTCTGTGTCAGCAGTACACGTACACGGCTCAGCGCATGGCGAGTTTTGAAGTGGACCCCTAGTGTCGCTTCTTCGACACGACGTCGAAGTGAGCGACAGACGGGGAACGTCTCGGTTACGTATGTAACCTCCGTTCCCTGATGGAGGGAACGAGACGTCGTGTCTTCCCGGCCACGTCGCTGAGCCGAGCCGCTGAGATGCCCGGAACACTCCCGGCTCCTCAGAAAAATCCTGAATGAACGAGCGTATTTCTCTCGCCTTTATATCCGTATCCGGAGGCGGAGTATGCAAATACTGTTCGCCAACTCTCATTGGCCTTTTTTCATAGATCAGAGGTATCTTTCGGCGCTCAAGAGAGACCCCTAGTGTCGCTTCTTCGACACGACGTCTCGTTCCCTCCATCAGGGAACGGAGGTTACATACGTAACCGAGACGATTTATGTAGAATTTTTGATGCCACAATAAAATACTAAATTGAGTAAACATTCTTTCAAGTTATTAAATAATTATTCAAGAGAAGAAAAGAGTCTTGTTAGCAATAGAGCAATTGAAAACAATATAATAAAAATAGAAATTAAGAAAACAGCTGTAGTTTAAATTATTCAAGTAAACATGAAAAAATGTATTCAGAAATTGAATAAAATAATTAAAAGTAAAATAAAACTAGCTCTCCGCTGTATAATTATATTTAGGGCTGTCAATCGATTAAAATTACATGAATTTATCGTGATTCATCGCATATACAAATAATTACTGAGAAAGCCCCTCATATAACATTAATTCAATATATAATGATGAAATAATTAGTTATCTTTAAATTTGTGAAAATTATATATATTCACTGTATAAACTGCGTGTTGCTGAAATTTAACTTACTGGCCGCTGGAGTTAACAGGTGGTACTACAAGCTTGCATCTCTCAGGAATCTTCCTTATTACGGTCCGTTGGCATTGCGATTAATTGCGTTAATTTATTTTTAAACGCGTTATTTTTTATTAAATTAATCGCACTTAATTAACATATTAAATCGACAGCCCTAATTATAATACATGAAACTTTTTAAAGTTTTTAGCTATGAGCATTGAATGGTTTTCAGCTTTTTTGTCCTGCTGTTTATGTTCACTTTAATACCTCACCGGTCATTTTACAAAATGATTTTAGGCTCACATCTGCATTATCGTAACTCCATGAGCGCTCTCAGATCACACACACATACAAAGCGCACACACATAAACCACCTGTCATTCAGTCAAACAGCATGAGGCAGATGAAATGAGGAAATAAAAAGTGATCTTACAGATTCTCCTATTTGTGTAGTATTTTTCTTCTGGCCTGTTAATGAGATCAACCAGTGGTTTTCTTGTGAACGACCTCTGCCACAGAGCAAAAGATCAATCTTGTGCTTTTAAGAAACAATATCAGGATCATCCAAATGAAGATCTTGATTAATTGCAAAATCTATTTTTTTGTGTGTAAATATTACCACACTTAATGAGTAACTAAACTTAATTATTTCCTCGGGGTAGAAAAGGAACCACATACGGAGGATGACCCTTATAGTGTATATTTCGTCATATGCAGACATAATTAATAATAATACAAAATATTCAATAGGACATTTATATATTCAGACCCACATAACATCTGACGAAGCTCATTTGGCAGAGCATGATGCTAGCAACGTCAAGGCCATGGGTTTAATTATCAGTGAACACACATACTGATAAATAACACACCTTGAATGCACTGTAAGGTACTGCGAATAAAAGTGTCTGCCAGTTGCACTGATGTAATACTCTGTACTATGACATGATGTGATGCACATACAAATCCAACAAGATAACTATAATAACTCAAGACAATCCTATTAAATCAACTGAAGACATACAATTACATAGCGGTATCATACAGCATGTGTCCTCAGTTATCAGCAGTGATTTATCTCCAGTGGGGGTTGATGAGCAGCCTGCTGCTGTGCTTCACCGTAAAGAGAGCGCCCCCTATAGTTTGTGCAGTATCAGTGATTGATGCATCATGAAGTATCAGGAGTTTCTCAACACTTCAGTCTCCATCCATTATTCTGCATCGGAGAAACACTGAAACCCACAATCAATAGCAGTTAAGACTTTCCGTCCTAATTACCAGCATTTATTACATCTAAATGTATCTGGGGAATGGAGGAGACTTTAAAGATAATACATATACTATTTTTAAAACAATTGGAATAAGCAAGAATGTTTTGCTGTGCATTTACTAATGAAGTCACTCACCCAAACGCTGTTAACAGTGTTCATAGTCTCTCATATTTACTGTAACTATTTGAATAGATAACAAATATATACGTATAAAAATAAATAATAAAAAAACAGCATTTGTTATTTGTAGTCTTTCTCTTCTGGGAAAACGTACCACAAATAGTTAAAGAAGAAGAAAAAAACAAATAGCTCTATAAAATGAGAAAGTATCTCTCCACCTGCTTGCAGTAACCAATCTAGGTTCAAAATATTGACCAATTCATGAGCTCTCTATAAAATAAATAGAAAAATGACAATGCAAAAAAATGTAATAAAAATCGTTTTGATCCCGTAAAATATCAAAGAACAAACTTCTGTTGTGAAATAAAACCTGAACATTCCTTCATGTGATTTACTCAATGATTTTGCCATCTGTCACATAGGTGTCACACATCTTATTTGTATTATTATTTACTTCATATTTATTATTTTTATAGGATAAATTATATATTCTATAATACATTATTTATTTTTTATTTTATAAAAAAAAAAAAAAAAATGACATTCATTTGAGAGGTTTATTTAGTCAGACTAAATGACATTTTAACTTGAATATAACCAGGTAATTTACGTGTCACCACATAAAGCACTTTTTTTTTTACCTGACAAGTTCACCTAAAACAAGTGCTTAATATGATAACATCTAAATTTACTGGTTTTATTCAAGTCAAAATGATCATTTACCATTGTTGGATAAACCTGAACACATGAGCTTACTCAACAAAAGTGAAGGGTTTGGATCAGGTACAAATTGCAATTGTTTGTGAGTGCTGGGCTTTTTCTGTAACTGAAGTTTCTAATGCTGTGTACTTTACTGTCTTTGTCAAAGCAACACACACAGTATTAAGCCATCGGAAGTGTTTGACTGTAGATTTGTGTCTTAGGGAACAGTAATTACCCTCCTCCTGCGTCTGCTATCCTATCAGTGACATGAATAAACACACAAATACAGATAGAGGCAGCAGTGTTCCCGTCAGGCCCCTCATCACGTGAAATTACATGACACCCGTCCCATCTATGATGTGTGCTGAATCAATGCTTCATCACACACTTGAGGTAGTCTCATTTGCTCAACAACCTCATAAGAACACATAACTCAGACTCACCCAACAATAGCTAATGAGCACTTGCTGAGGTGCACTTGAGCTCATCCTCCGAGCCCTAAACAAACTTCAGATGAGAGGGGGAGTCTTCATCATCGAGCAGAGGAAGAAGACAACATAGACTTCTTTAAAGACAGCTGAACTCTCAAACACAGTGTGACGTACACCTTCCTGGATACACATACTTTGTTCCTGAAGCCAAATACGACCTGCGTATACTAATCTGAGGGCTGTGATTGGTTGAAAGGAAGCATGCAGCCCATTTACCCACAAAAACACAATAAATAATCATTTCAATAACAAATCATTTTATTAGGGAGCTGACTGATGGCAAAATGGTTAGACAAGGAACCAGATCACCCGAGCAGGTAACCGTTTGCCTGGTTTTATTATTTTCTTTTACTACAGCCAATTTCTGACCTGTTCTGGTGAATCATTTGCGTGAAGAAGATTTAATCGGACGAGACATGTAGACTTTTAAGATGCGTTGCCAGTATACAGTGGTATAATGTACATTTTGGCCCCCAGTTAATTTAAATGTCGTGTTCTATCAGCGTTCTCCGGGGGGAATAGATGTCTTGTTTTGTCATACAATCTGTTGGTGTCACAACTGGCTGAGATCTCTATGCGTTTCCTAAACCTGCTTTGGGAACGAGGGTTTCTGGTGACTGGCTTGTCTGCTCTCTTGCTTGCTGATGTAACAATTTTGGAGCTTTTGTAGACTTTGGTTTAGTTTGAGCCCTTTTGTTTCACTTGTCTCTGATTTGTTTAGTTATAAAGCGAAGCGTCTTGTGCTCAATTTCTCTACACCTTTTGCATCAACTTTCAGTGATGGACTTTTTTCTCGATTAATCATTTTTTTAACCTTTAGAAAGAAGAATCTCACAAAGGATGTCCAGGATACATTTCACACCAAAATGGTCATTAAATGCCTATGTTTAGGACCATTTAGATGTTTGCATTGTGTCATAAATTTAATTTTAGGACACAAGTGCATTTTACTGACAATTTATTTAATTTTTTATTCATTTATAATTTTTTTAGCATTACTGTTGTCAAATTGGGAAAACTATTATATAAATACAGTAGATAAATTGTCCCAAAAAAGTCTTCATTGTCATTATGCAAAATTACATTTCTTCTTTCTTTCTTTTTTTTATGGAGGGATATTACCCAGATATGTATAAACAATATAATATAATATATTGGATCAATATATTAGACAATAATCTGTTGATATCTGTATATATAGTGTGATTAATGACATAAAAAATACCATATACCACCTGACTGAATGCCTCCTATCCCATACAAAAATTCTATAGTAATAGTAAAAAAAAAAAAAAAATACCATCTGAGCAGTTAAAGCTTGAACTACATGTAACTTCATGTTTTATGAGGGGCAGTCAGCATGTCTTACCAAACCTCACCAGCAGCACAGCCACAGAATGAGAGCGTTCACACGGGACGCATTCTCGACAGCTGGACGAAACACAACAGAATGCAGGGATCTCCATTTTCATAGTTTCAACCGCTTTTCACTTTAAAAACCATCATACAAAGAAAACCACTGAGATGCTCCAAAACCATCTGTCTGACCTATATGTACATATACCGATAATTAAAAATAGCTCAGATGGAATGCAAGAACATGTCCAGTGAGAACATGACAGATTGACCAACTCAGTTGCAAAATGGATTGCTAAGTTAACAAAACAAACAATATATTGACTTCTAAAGACACTTTTAGTATTTTCTGTCAATGCTTTACTCTTCTGCCACACTAATGGAATATATTTCTGTGGCACGGTGGAGGGCGGGGTCGGTTTGTGACTCAACACATCCAGTCCCGTATTAGTCTAATCAAGCCTCCGAGAGGGTTAAAGGCCGACTGCGGAGAACGTACGTGAGAGAGAGATCGTTCACGGACATGTCTGTTGTCTTATGTGTTTGTATTTTGAGTTTTACATTAAACCTATCATTTATATGTTCAGCCGGTTTCTCGCCTCTTCCTTGCCCGTGAAAATGAACTGTTTTACAGTTTCAATCTGTTATACTAATGTAATTGATTCAAATTGTAAACCATTGACAGTCCTAATAATATAATATAATAAAATATAATCTAATCTAATCTAATATAATCTAATATAACAAAGCAAATATATATATATATATATATATATATATATATACATTTGTGTTCTAATGGTACAACTTACAGCTGCTCACAAACAGACCTGACAGTAAAACACAAAGGTTGATGAAGACGTCGGTCCCCATCTAGTATCTGATTCACAGTTTTACTGTCAACCTTCAACGGGCCTCTTAGTATCTCACACAAAGTTGCAGAACTATGATCAGCTTGTGAATGTATCTTGGCACAGTAAACATTCACTAATGCAACCTGCTAACGGTAGTCTAGAGGATACTGACAGCTATAATACTGTTGCAGTGAATTTCTGTGCACACTGTTATAGAGATGGTGTTTAGAACTAGCTTGTATGATCTGAAGAAAATGTGTGAGATGTTTGCCTGTGCTGAAGTTACTGCCACAATGCTGGGGTGTTGTGGTCAGATGCCAGCACATGCATATGTGGTCGTGCAATACAGTTACCCATTAGCCTAAATGAATATATCTGTATTGTGTTCCCATCTGTGCTCCCAACATTCTAGAATATTATGGTGTCTGTGTACATGCTGTATGCCAGAAGCCCAACCGCAGAGTTGCAGAATAATACCTCAGTTAGAGGAGACAGAAAGAGGTGCTTTGATCAGACAGTGTACGGCTGTACCAGTTCTGTTTTCCTTGGGGGATCTGCAGCGGTGCATGCAAACAATTATGAATAATGTTCAAGTAAACCATTCATTTTTAAACCACCAAGATTATTTGCATTTCTGCTTCGTTTTGGGCAAATTACTGCGTATACACATTTATGAGCGGCTTATAACTAATTGCTTAAAAAATGTTTAGTAAACACTAACAAATCAAATACTAATTTGTATTTATTGCAAAATTTGAAATGCTTATACAGTCAGATATGACTTAAATAGAGCTTATAATGGAACATAGGTGGTTGTCAAATGAAGCTACACTGGCCCAGTATGTCTGGATACTTTTAGACACTAAGAATGACAAAAAGATATCAAGTGTTAGCTACAAGCAAATGCAGCTCGAGCTTTTATCAGAACTGACTTTATTGAGCCATTCCCCAATGACTTTTCAAGCAGATAGTGGCATGGTGATTTTTAGTGGATGCATGAAGTCAGGTCTCCTCAAGTTCACACAGGTGGAGTTCATCCTCAATCATACCTGGAGAAAGCCAAGAGGACAAAACTTGACCCCTTGAGATCATCACATTAAATATGGACATGTTCCACTAAAATTCTTCTGAAGTGTCAAATACCTTTTGCCTTATTTTAATCTTTTGCGTAACACTTCATTAGGGGATCATTATTTCAAATAATTGCATGGCTCTCTGGAATAATCGATTCTGATTGGTGGTCTGATATTTCTCAGTAACAACCACAAATCCACATATCAAACGGATCATCCGGGTTCTGCGAGTCCTTTATTTACTGGCAAGTAGTCTTGAAATAAGATGATTAATGAGGAGTCGGACGTTCATTAATTAAAAAATAAACACCAACAGAACTCTGATGCAAACCAGAGGATGATTTCAGCTGTTCAGTGATTTATATCTTCTCAAATGACATCATTTCAATGCAAATCAATATTTGATGTCCATGTATTTATTTATTTATTTGGTTAGTAGCCGTGTAATAAACAGGATCATGTACAGTCAGTTGTTATAGTGAAATAAAGCCCTTCAGGATGATACAAGAGTCTCCACTTCGCATCAAGGTTTATTGTGCGATAACAACCGGCTGACTGTACTTTATCCCATACATAATCCATTTACAAATGTATTTTATTTCACCTGTTATAAATGCTTATTAACACTTATTCAGCATAAGTAGTCTTTGAAAATGCACTGTGTTTGATGTCAATGTTTGACTTGAAAAGCTATCTGAAAATAAATAAATGCCACTTTTATCTTTTTTATATCTAATGCAATTGCATTCATATATTTTTGTATTACTGTGTCCAAATATATTTTGGGGCCATTATAATTGTCATTTTGTTATCCATTTGAACTCACTAAGGGAATGTGTTTGCAGCTCTGAATGTGAGAACATTTCACATGGTCAAGTTCAGATCTGGGTAGACTCCATCAGCTGCCCGTTATCCAACAGATAGATAGAAATCCCAGACAGATGGTTCTGGGAACGCTGGCCGAGGTGACGCCCGTCTCTGTAACTGGACACACAACTGAAGCTCAGCCTGGCCTCTTGCTGATCAGGGCGACTTTTTTGAGATTTGAGGGTCATTTCTGAGATTTTTCTCCAATCAGTAGAGAGATTCCTGATTAATCCATTCTGCCATTGGGCCGATTTGAGCTGTTGTAAAATGAACTTAAAGAGATCAACAGCATCATCTGTGTTTGGAAGTACACATGCAGGTCTCATGAATGTCTGTTTGCTGCTCAAAAATGGGAAATGGGGCCGCCCTGACTATTGATGGGGAACAGAGGCCATTGTCTCAGACAGAAACGGCTGTCAGGGGCCAGATCAGTGGACAAGATCTATTGATCCTTCAGTCCTTTACTGAAGCCATGAATTGGTAATTGGCCCCTGAGCTCTGAATATGGCAGACATGGTTTTAGTCTCTAGTGAATGAAGGAACTCTAGTTTTGCAATTATAATCTGACAAATTTCAATTTAGTATGTTACGCAAATTGAATATGATGGTCAAGTTCAGTGAATCAAACACACTCACCTGAACCATCCTCTCTCTCTCATGTAGCACTGGGGAAACTGAATCGCTTCTTTCACACAATATATGTAAATAAACCAGTTTAAAATAATCATTTCCCTTATATTTATCATTGGGAACACTGGGAAAGTGAGTCGTTTTTTTCAATATACTGTATGATTCACTGATTAATTTACACTGGCGCTACCATTAACCTTGCGCGACCTTCTGTCCTCATGTGTGGACGTTGTATTGTGGCTTCGCTATTAATTAGTTGAATTAAAACCAGCTGAATACTGTTCACAAGACTCTACTGAGTCACTTGACACAACAACACTCCAACAAAAGTGCCTCTGATAAGAAACCTCTTTAAGTTTTTTGATTGAAACATGTTTGGTTGTAAAGAGTAACGTCTCTAGTTTGGTTTGATATGTCGCTTTAATGAATCTGTTCATTTTTCACGTGTCAGCGCGCTGATAAACATGAAGTCCACATATGTGGAAAATGAGACATTATTCCCTCAAAAGTTCAAAAACATTAATATTTTTAACATAATTTCACTTCATTTGAATATAAATGTTGTTATATTTGATCACTGTACAATACGCTTCTATTCATTAACATTAATAAATGCATTCTTATATATTTCATGTGCAATTTCACATTGACAATAAATGTATTCATGCAAAAGATGAAAAATGTGTCTTTCAGAGGCTTTATATGGAGTTAGGATGAAAATAAGTTGCATTTCTAACTGTTCTGAGATCAGTGCAGACAGACAGCACACTGGAGGTTGTCATTCACTAAATAGGGATCAAGGGAGCATCCTATAGCTCTCTATGCAGTTAAGTGCGTTCACTGCTAAAATCTGATGAAAAGTTCAGTTTCAGACTGCAGATGATGTTTGGACCACTCAACATGTTTGACACACATGAGACAATAATAATCAGTACATAGATTCACAATTTATAATGGATCATTTTATTTGAATATGGTCGGCAGTGATTGGATGATGCATTACTTTTAATCAGAATTATTCATTCATCTTTATAGAAAATCAGCTGTAATATCTATAACATCTTAATAACATGAATAATCAACACTACTGGACACATAATCAAATATTTCATGAATATAATCTGATTGTCTATAGCTTCTATAATTTAGTCCCGCTGTACACATATGTGGACATACATGTTTGTGAAATCTATTTACTGTAGAATTGTATTTCTATATTTATTTTTGTTTGTTTATTTGGTGCTAATCAAAAAAGGGAAATGGAAAATGCTCACAGCAGTAAACAGAGGTGGGTAGTAATTCATTACATTTACTCCGTTACGTTTACTTGAGTAACTTGTTGGGAACAAGTTACTTTTAGAGTATGTTTAAAAGTGGGAACTTTTTACTCTCACTGTCAAGTAAATTTCTAAACTTTTACTTCTTTACAATGTGTGGCATTACTGTTTTTACATTACTGGGTTTAATTTGAATAAATGTGTAATTTATTGAGAGATTACTGAATGGGACTTTTACGAGAGCGGAAGTTCACAGCTGCGCGCGATGAGACGCTTCCGCTTGAGTAATGAGACTCACTCAATCACTGCAGCAGCATCAAACTCTTCAAAGTGAAACACTTTCTTCGCTTCACACAGTGAAAAAAAGAATAGTTCCGTCATGCAATGCATAAATGAAGATTAAACACCAAGACAAGCGGATATTTCAAGATTAAAGTCACAGCTCCAACTCCAGGCAGCACGATGAGGTAAGTTTTAGCTATAATTCTAACGCGGGCTTTTCTGTGTAATGAGATGGTCATTTTCAGGGTGATTCTGTAACTGGGCTCTTATGACATCAGTTTTTAAGTGTACATTTTTAAATCAGTGCAGCAATATATC
Organism: Moxostoma hubbsi; assembly: GCA_032164185.1. Lineage (NCBI taxonomy): Eukaryota > Metazoa > Chordata > Actinopteri > Cypriniformes > Catostomidae > Moxostoma > Moxostoma hubbsi. The sequence goes on from JAVLUX010000039.1 coordinate 33,328,972, forward strand.
AGTGTGCTTTGTCCCATATGCCATAAGCAATATTTATGCATTTACTCTGCACACTCGCGGGGGTACTGGAAACTATCGCAGCTACAGCAGGGGGATTAATGGTATAAATCCATTTAAACATCCAAGTTAATCGCTCCCATTCACGTGATCGATAACTGGAGCGCGAACATACAGCATTTCTGCATGTGCACGAGGCAATCGTCGCAACGAGAGTGGCTGTGTCCGCAATCATTCACTCATTGACTAATTCCTATATAGTGAATTGCAGTTAGTACACTATATCTCAGCAGTAAGTGAACGAAATGAGTGAATTTGGACGAGAGTGTCGGAGCTCTGGGGCTGGTGCAGAAATGTCACATATGAAGCCTTATTTGTTATCCTTATTAAATAATATATGAATACAATAAATCTTCATTCTGTTTGTCATTTTTAATATATACTGTGTGTTAATATAAAGAGTAAACACATTTGATCAAATAAAGAGTACATTTTCAATTGTATCTGTATGTTTTGTCTCTCTATATGTTATTATGATATTTTAATCAAGTTATGATTTGTCAAAAAGTTATTTACTACATTCAGCATGAAATAAAACATTGCAGGAGTGAAGGAAACAGTAAACTCCTAGCTCGTATGTCTTCCCAGTGGTGGATTGTGGGAAATTAACCGTCATCAAGTGTACTTGAAATGTACACTTGAAATTAGAGTGCATTGTGGGTAAGAATGAGTGAACAAAAGTAGGGAACGAGTGTCACACTCAGAATTCAGATACAAAATTCTGAAAACTCGAAACAGTGCACTATATAGTGAATAGGGGGCAGTTACAGACACAGCGAGCGAGCTTAAATAATCTTTTAAAAATCTGAATTTGTGTTCTGCAGAAGAAAGGAAGTCATACTGCGATGGCATGAGGGTGAGTAAATGAAGAGAGAATTTTCATTTTTGGTGAACTATCTCTTTAAAGTGATAGTTAGCCATAATTTAATATTTTGTCATCATTTCTCCACCCTCATGTTGTTCCAAACCAGTGTGACCCAATTATGTGGAACAGAAAATGTGTTAGACAGAATGTTAGGGACTGAAAGGTTCGCTCAACATTCACTTTAATAAATATAAAAACTCACTACTTGAGTAGTCTTTTAATTGGATACTTTATTACTCTTACTCAAGTAATTATTTATTTTGAAGTAATTGTACTTTTACTTGAGTACAGATTTTGGCTACTCTACCCACCTCTGGCAGTAATGTGGGGGTCTCAGGAGGTTAAGGGACGTTGTCTTCTTTACTGAAGTGAAATATTTTAGTGTACTACTGCAGTTTATCAATGTGTTTCGATTCAGTTATAGAAAATAGGGTGTTTTCTAGTTTATATTAAGTAGAAATCTAGTTAAATATAAGGTTCAGTTTAATGTTGTCACCATATTTGTTTAATCCTTCCTAAAATTAACCATGGTTTTACTATAGATAGTGTAGTAATCATGTAGTTATTTTGTGGTTACTATGGTTTTATTGCAAATACCATTGTTAAACCATAACCCTAGTCTCATAGAACAAACCTTTTAATAACTGCATTGCAAACAGACTGACTGAAGTTTCGCTGCAGTTTCCTGGTGAAATGATCACAAGAGGCGCTACAACAACTTTGCGTTTTATTCACTTCCACACAAATCTAAAAATTATTATGATTATGACAGGGGCAGCTGAAGCTCAGGTTGTAGAGCGGGTCGGCCACTAATCACAGGGTTGGTGGTTCGATTCCTGGCCCACATGACTCCACATGCCGAAGTGTCATTGGGCAAGACACTGAACCCCAAGTTGCTCCCAATGGCAGACTAGAACTTGCATGGCAGCTCTGATGTCATTGGTGTGTGAATGGGTGAATGAGTCACAGTGTAAAGCGCTTTGAATACCGTTAAGGTTAAAAAGGCACTATATAAATGCAGACCATTTAAAAAAAAAAGTGTTTTGATATCAAAGCATTTTTACTACACAACGCGCCATCTGAAAAAAAACAACAAAAAATGCTTGTTTTACAGATTCACCTACATTTACACACTTATTCCAGTGTGATTAGCTTCTGTGCTAGGTCGCCTGATGAGTGTTGGACTTTGGACTATGAACACCGCCGTTCGAGAACGTCATAGAAGCAACATGAAAAGATACGGTTGCTTCAGAAAATGTGCTTTTCATTTCTCATGTTGTTGTAGGACACTACCGGTTAGGTTTAGGTGTTGGTTTAAGGCAGGGGGCAACCTTTTTGATTTTGGTATACTGCAGTCTCTTCACATTTTAACTTTTTATTTTGCCTCCCATTCAGCTCATGAAACACGCTGTGTGATCATGAGGAGGGATTACATCAAGATGTAGATTGGGATGCAGGTGTGGAATTTATATAAATAAAATAGTGTACTTCTCTCTTGCCGTTGTGTTTGCCGACCCCTGGTGTAGACTAAAATATTAATTGACAGCACACACCGACTGTTGAATCTTATGTTAAACTCCATAACCCTGGATATCTTCTGTCCACAAACAATCACTCTGTTATTCCACTGTTGACATGAGTCGCTTAGTTTTCAAATTGATGCCTGAATGAAGATGCATTTAGTGGTCATATGTTTCAATCACTGTACACACTACACAATTGTTTTTACTGCATGATTTGTATAATGACACACAGCTTAGTCATGACAACTGATTACCATTAACCGTATTATTACACGCTGTCACTTCTTACAAGGATATTGCTGATGATTAGTCAGATGTATTTTTATTGTAATGTATGTTCAGTGTTGTTTTTATAAACAGCACACATATATTGATTTATTTTGTCATTATCATTGCTGTTATTAAAATGGAATACTAATGTACAGTGTTCTGCATACTGTACAGTATATTGTGCAATGTGTACTATTTAAAAAATAAATAAACTGTATATGAAATAGTGCACAATATGCAAAAATTATGTTTTAATAAAAGTAATCTTAATATTTTTGTCATATAAATCTATGGTAATATTTCATTCAATGCCGAAAAGTAGCAATACATATTGTTCAATCTATTTAATCTAACGTATGTGTGCTATATTTTTATGCTTATTAGAGAAACACAGTGTTAGCTTAGCATCATGTGTGTGTGACATATAGAGTTGTTGACTAGATAGAGCATTCCAAGTCAGTCACTTTTTAGGTTCCATGATGGTAAAGATATTTTCTCAAAAGGCAGTTGCCTAGCCAATAGGCAGCAAGGCAGCTCACTTGATTTGGGAACGCAATATATATATATATATATATATACACGTATATATATATATATATATATATATAGAGAGAGAGAGAGAGAGAGAGAGAGAGAGAGAGAGAATAATATCAAAAATATCACTACGGCCTTGTTTATCCGAGACGCCGAAATGATATTCTCGTGCCCCACGCGCTCTGCCACGTCCAGTATCACATCTTCTACAGGCACACCTGCCTGGGTCACACACCTAATCCCATGCCGAAGTGACAGGCCTGACGCCTGCACACTCGCGTGGGTGTGAGACGCCATCCTACCTCCGACACGAGACAACTCTCGCGGAAAAAACAAACTCTGTTTTTTTTTTGTTTTTTTTCCTTTTTTTTTTTTACTACTACTTTTTTCTTTTCCAATTAAAATGATAATCGAATACAAGAAAAAGCAGGAAACAGTGAAAATTTTAGAAAATTTCCTCACACCTAGATCACCCTCCCTTGCAATCCCTTCCCAATTCCCAGCATGCACCAGAGAGAGAGAGAGAGAGAGAGCATAAGCTAATTTCACATGAAATTATATCTCCTTGATCTCTTTTTTCAGATATAGCTGCGACCTCTTCTCATGTTGGGTTCTCTCAGCAGAGGACAGACAACATGATCAAAAGCAATCCCATGTCAAGTCGGCAGTCTGAGCGTTTAATGTTTAATTTGTTTAATGGAGATGAAAAGTGATGCCAGCTGAGGCTTTACTGATTACATACTTACTGACTATTACCTGCTTTGCCATTCAGAATTATATACATTACACTTTCTCCTGTGCTTCCTTGCAGAATTAAATTCATTTAGCAGTCTGAAAAGGGTTTGGTTTCAATATTAGAAGGAAAAAGAAATCACCGGGAATTACACATTATACTAAACTTCCCGAACTGAGAAGTTCCCTGGGAAAAGCGCTCAGGTGGCGCACCTGTAATTGAGTAAATCAAAGGCTCTGTCGTCCTGAACACTGCCATTTTCTTTTCTTTGACACACTGATACCCTCAGTGATGGAGAGATTTTTGAGAATGGGTGAGAGGTAATGATGCGGTGACCCTCCACTGATCACATCTCTCTCTGTCATCATTTATTATTTTACCTCATGTCATTCCAAACATCTATGATTTTACATCTTCTGTGAAACATTAAAAGATGACAATCTGAAGAAGATCCTGGCCGCTCTTTACCATATGATGAAACTGAATGGGGACTCGGGATGTGGAACTCCAAATTTACTAAAACCGCCATAAAAATAATCCATGCAATTTGCATATATTCTTATGAGAGCTTTGTTTGAGGAACACACCAAAATGTAAGTCATTATCCACTGAAAATCTTTTACCCTCAGTTGTAGCTCTCAAATGAAATATGGCACAGTCAGGTTTGACATCAATAGCTTTGTTTCCATCCAAGTTGAGACATTAATTTATGCGATAAACCATAATATCGCAAAAACATGTATTCAAAAGAACAAAACCATCACTTATGGAGAGATTATAACCACTGTGTGACTTTAAGTAATAAAATACTTGTGATTTAGAGCACAGAGAGAAAACACTGTAATAACCTTCTTGTGTTCATATACGTATATGACTTCACGTAATAAGGAGATTACATTTTATTTTCATATTTCAATTTTGATCATTTTAAATCACAGCTTGTGTAATTCACATTCTATTAATTTATATGATGTCATGAAATTGCATTTTTAATAATGTTAAAAGCTAGGGGTCTGAGTATCTCTGCGAGTATTGATTGAGTAACACCCCTTGAGTCATGAGTTTGAATTCAGGGCGGGACTCCAGTCAGGTCTCTTAAGCAACCAAATTGTCCCAGTTGCTAGGGAGAGTAGAGTCACATGGGGTAACCTCCTCGTGGTGTTGATTAGTGGTTCTCGCTCTCAATGGGGCGTGTGGTGAGTTGTGTGTTGATCGTGGAGAGTAGCATGAGACTCCACATGCTATGAGTCTCCACAGTGTCATGCACAACGAGTCATGTGATAAGATGCGCCGATTGACGTTCTCAGAAGCAGAGGCAACTGAGACTTGTCCTCCGCCACCTGGACTGCGGCGAGTAACCGCGCCACCACGAGGACCTACTAATTAGTGGGAATTGGGCATTCTAAATTGAGAGAAAAGGGGATAAAAATAAAAATAATGATAAAAGCTGTCATCATTGTTTGAAATTTCATACAATATTTTAACAAAATAATCACAAGTTGGAACCTAATAATTAAAATAGAATTACACAGACAATAATGATTTAATAATTAGATTATAAAAATAATATTCTAAGTGCTAATATATCAAAACTACTTTGATAAAAATGACAAAACCCCCCTTTTTATAGATGAGGCACAAGCCTATTTGTTAAATACTTTCATATTTACTGTGAAGTTCTGTATGTATATATATATATATATATATATATATATATATATATATATATATATATATATATATATATATACACAAGTTTCAATATTTCATAATGTATGATTGTGCCTGTCTCTTTAAGATAATGGCTGCTCCCAGAGCAAGTGTTTACAGCTGAATAACATACATTAATCACTATCGCCAGCTTCTCATTCAATAAAGGATCGTGGCGGTCAAGTTCTTCTTTGCCACTACACAATTCAATCACTAGCCAGTCATATATTGCAAATTTGATCCGCTGGATAGTCCAGTTATGAACTAGTTATTCAATCACATGACATGAGTTTATTTTACAAATGTGTTGCCATCATAGTTTGAGCATTTGTTCTTATCGAATAATAAATGTATCCAGCTCAAGCGAGTGCAAATGTGTTTCCAAACAGCAGTTTTTCTGCAATATCCCAAAATTATCCATTTTACAAATACTTGAATGGAAACCCAGCTACTTACATTTGGTCATGAGATGTGTGAGATCCAATGGAGTATGGTGTCAACTGCACTTTTAAATTCCATGTCTGAGCTTTGCCATAGGGGGAGATTATCAGTGAATAACAATATTAAATGGAAAAAGTGCAATCTTAAAAAAATCACCTTTTGCGTTTCATGGAAGAAAGAACATCATATGTGTCTGGAATGACAGGAATATGTATAAATAGTGACAGATTTTGTAATTTTGAGTGAACTATTCTATAATAGCCAGTGGAAACACCCACATGGTGGAGTAGACAGATAATGGGCTTTAAAACACTGTTTCAGTCAGGCAAATAAACAAAAAGTTAGTAAAGAAGCCATGCCTGTCATTTAATCGAAGGCTGATAAAACAAAAAAATGAATAAAAGCAAGAACAATGGCTTTAAACATCTACTGAAGCAGCTCTATTCAGTGCAAACACTGATGAAGACCTCAATAATGTGACAAGGAAGTGTTTTCATCTTTTGCTTAATACAATTACAATGTTTTGTTTAACTCAAGGGGCTTAATTAAGCTAAATTAATTCATCCATTATTTTGTTTTGAATCTCTCAATGACCATTTAATTGCTTTTCAATGAAGTAACTGTGGCTTTGTATTCAGTGATCTATGGAGGTGTCATCCACCTCTGTTCACACACAAGCACTCTGAATTGGAGTCAAAAAAATAGACGCTCATTTTCTCTGTCAATACTACTGTATGTAAATATGTTAAGAAAGGTATTCCTTAATTAACTTCATCATTCATTGGTCAATCTCTTAAATCATTTGTGGTACTTGCTAATGGTAATGGAGTATTGAGTCCCGGATGATTTTGGTCTTGCCCCGAATGTTTTCTGTTCAGAAACGTAGAGCAGATCTCTTCACGCACGCCAGTGGTACAGTGATGGCTGTCGCCACGCTCATGCGAAAACCAGGCTTCCCCGTCTGTCGCTCACTTCGACGTCGTGTCGAAGAAGCGACACTAGGGGTCTCTCTTGAGCGCCGAAAGATACCTCTGATCTATGAAAACAGGCCAATGAGAGTTGGCGAACAGTATTTGCATACCCCGCCTCCGGATACGGATATAAAGGCGAGGGAAATACGCTCGTTCATTCAGTAATTTTCTTCAGAGCCGATGGTCGTGTGTATGCAGTCAGCTGCGAATGACACAAACTGATCCTGCTTCTGATCCTCTGACGCTCTGCTTTGCTGTTGGATTTACGGCGCACTTCAGCGGCTTTTCTCTTCACTGCCGGCGTGCAGTTTGCCCCTGGGCACTTCGACAGCGCAGAGTTAAAAGAGTTGAAAGAGTGATTTTCTCTGTAAAAGAGTTTATTTCTCTGAAAGAGCATTACACAGCGGCGTTGAACGTCCTTTTCAGGACGCGTCTTTATAAAGATGTCATTTCCGCCCCTGTGTAGTTTCTGGATGCGGTGATTTCTCCCCACCTCTCTCGGTCATAAAAAGCTGTCTTGCATGCCTGGGCTGCGATCACACGCAGGCAGCGTTTTATGAATGGTTCATGTTCTCAGTGCGAGAACATAGCCATGGCAACATTGCGGTCGTGTGGCTTTCTTTTGTAATGAGAGAAAGCCACTTCAGCCGTCCCCCCGCGCTCCGCCTTCTTCCTACGGGATCGGCACAGGCGCTGCGGGCGATGAAGGCGATTTGGGGAATATGACGGGCTCTGTTCGCCGGGTAAACCCCCTCGAACCTCCCGCCTCCCCGGCACGCTTGTTTGCTTCAGAATTGGATGACATCACCGCTGCATCGGAGAGCGTTACAGCGGCATCGGATGCTGATCACTCGCCTGGGCCGCCACCTTCGGGTCTGCCGCCCAGCCTGAGCCTGACGCATGGAGATCCGCTATGCTTTCCCGGGCTACTTGATCGGTCCCGTGGGCAGGTGCGCCGCTCACAGCCACCCCCCCCCCCCCCCCCCCCCGGTTCCTTTCTTCCCGGACGTGCATGACGAGTTGAGCAAAGCCAAGGCTTCTTCGCTCCTCCGCTCTCACTACCCTCGCAGTGGAACGGTCCCAGACCACTTCCACTCTGCACGCCACGGCCCTTCCTGCAACCAACACCAGGCCAAGGCACTTCAAAACTTGCACCTTGGGTAGTCCTGTTCTTGATGTGCTGCAGGAACTGTGCTGGATGACCAACCGCGCCCCCGGGCCACGGAGGCCAGAAGCGCCGGCACTCGAACAGGCGATGGCCACCCCTTGTGGTCCAGAAATGCATCTGTGGACTGGACCTGGTCGAAATGCGGGAGGTAGACAAGGCACACCTTCTCCCACACCCCCGTCTCCCAGCTCCGTCCATTCGGTGCCACCGTTGACGACTCTGCCCAGCAGTCCTCAGCGGTGAGGCAGACGGAGGCCACTGCACATCCTGCCCCGCCACAAGCCTGCCGCCATGGGCCATGCCCCGTCTGCTCGCCGAGGCGTCCTCCTGCGGCTATGAAACACCCTGCTCCGCCTCAACCCGGGCCCAGCTCTCAGCCCCAGCGTCGAGCACTCCACAGGAAGCAGACGCCCCGTCTCACGGACCCCCTCGAGGACCCGGAAGGCTCCCAGGCTGTCCGTAGACGCTCAACCCAGGGACCAAGATGTTAGCTCCGGAGGTGGTAAGACCGCTCCGTCCCCGGTGGAGGGCCGGGAGGAGATTTTTTTGTCGAATTAGTTTTCACATTATCATATTCTCTGTAACGAGCTATTTCCTTTTGTCTCTGGGTCACCTGGCCCGCAAATGCCGTTCTCACGGCACTCTGCCACCAGATCTCAGCAGTCCTGGCTTCCTGGACACGGACCAACCGTCTCCTGCCCCACGACTGCCCCCCCGGCCGGCCGGTTCCGACAAGTCTAGAGGACGCCTACCCGAGACCTCCTCCTCAGTTGCTAACCCGCCCCCTGCCGGGTGTGCGGAGCAAGGTAAGTGCTTTGAGTCTTTTCTCAGCACCCCAGCTGCGGGTCGCCCTGTCGCCGCCCAACGCTGCCCTACCTGCTCCGCCCCGCTACGAAGCCCTGCCGGGTACGTCAAAAATAACCATCCCTTTGGTGCCCCTAGCGCGGAGGTTGGATGCGTGGCTCTCACTTCCCAACCCATCTCGCTGGCTGGTCCGGACCATTCGACTTGGTTACGCAATTCAGTTTGCCAGGCCCCCGCCCCCCTTCATGGGCGTCCGCTTTTCTGCAGTACACGGTGAACATACCCAGTCCCTGCACGAAAATCGCCTCTCTTTTACTCAAAGATGCGATAGAGCCTGTCCCTCCAACCGAGATGAAGAAGGGTTTCTACAGCCCTTACGTCATCGTAACCAACAAAGGCGGTGGCTTACGTCCAATCTTGGACTTGCAAGTTCTCAACCAAGCATTGCACAAACTCCCGTTCAAAATGCTCACAAAGAACACATCTTAACCTGCGTTCGACATCTAGATTGGTTCGCAGCGGTAGACCTGAAGGACACGTACTTCCATGTCTCAATTCTGCCTCGACACCACCCCTTTCTGCGGTTTGCGTTCGATGGCCAGGCGTATCAGTACAAAGTCCTCCCCTTCGGCATGTCTCTGTCCCCTCGCGTCTTCACGAAAGTCGCAGAGGCAGCTCTTGCCCCGCTCCGAGAAGCCGGCATCCCCATACTCAATTACCTCGATGACTGGCTCATCATGGCCCACTCACGAGAGTTACTATGCAGTCACAGAGACCAGGTGCTCAGGCACCTCAGCCATTTAGGGCTTCAGGTCAACTAGGAAAAGAACAAGCTTACTCCAGTCCAGAGCATCTCTTTTCTCGGTATGGAGTTAGACTCGGTCTCAATGTCAGCACGTCTCACCAACAAGCGTGTGCAGTCAGTGTTGAGGTGCCTCGCTGCTTTCAGGCCAGGCACGATGGTCCCCTTAAAACTTTTCCAGAGGCTCCTGGGGCATATGGCATCCGCCGTGGCGGTCGCACCGTTGGGGTTGATGCATATGAGACCGCTTCAGACTCGAGTCCCAAAACGAGCATGTTGCCGCAGCACGCACCGTGTGACGATCACCCCTGCCTGCCGCCGAACACTCAAACCCTGGACAGACCTCTGTTTTCTACGGGCAGGAGTACCCTTACAGCAGGTGTCCCGACACGTCTTGGTCACGACCGATGCCTCCAGATCGGGTTGGAGCGCCGTGTGCAATGGGCATGCAGTAGCAGGCCATTGGATAGGGGCCTCACTGCGTTGGCACATCAACTGCCTGGAGTTGTTGACTGTCTTTTTTGCCCTGCGGAATTTTCTCCCATAAGTTCGAGACAAACATGTACTGGTCAAGTCAGACTGCACCACTGCGGTAGCGTACATAAATCGCCAAGGCGTACACTCCCGCCACATGTCACGACTCGCCCGTCGTCTCCTCCTTTGGAGCCAGCAGTGACTCAAGTCGCTGCGTGCCACTCACATCCCCGGCAACCTCAATGTGATAGCGGACGTGCTGTCACGACAACACTTGCCTGGCGGAGAGTGGAGGCTTCACCCCCACTTGGTCCAGCTGATCTGGGAACTGTTCGGCAAGGCCCAGGTAGACCTGTTTGCCTCCCGAGAGACCTCCCACTGCCCGCTCTGGTACGCCCGTTCAGAGGCTCCCCTCGGGGCAGACGCACTGGCACGCAGCTGGCCGGTGGGGCTGTGCAAGTATGCATTTCCCCCAGTGAGCCTTCTTGCACAGGTGCTGTGTAAGGTCAGGGAGGACGAGGAATAAATCACTCTTGTGGCTCCTTATTGGCCCACCCGGGACTGGTTCTCGGACCTCGTATACCTCGCGACAGCCCCTCCCTGGCAAATTCCCCTGAGGAAGTACCTTCTTTCTCAGGGAGGGGGCACGCTCTGGCATCCGCACCCAGACCTTTGGAACCTCCACGTCTGGCCCACGTCTGTACGTGAATTGGTGTTCTTCCCAGGCAGAAGACCCACAGAGGTGTGCAGTTAGGTCAGTGCTCCTGTTCCTACAGGAGAGGTTGGAGGGGAGGCTGTCCCCTTCCACCTTGAAGGTGTATGTTGCCGCTATCACAGCTCACCACGACCCAGTAGACGGCAAGTCTCTGGGTAGGCATGACTTAATTATTAGGTTCCTAAGAGGCGCCCGGAGGTTAAATCCCTCCCGGCCAAGCCTGTTCCCCTCCTGGGATCTCTCGGTGGTCCTCGCCGGCCTTCAGAGATCCCCCTTCGAGCCGCTAGAATCAGCTGGACTCAGGGCCCTCTCCCTAAAGACGGCCCTGCTGATCGGGCTCGCCTCCATCAAGAGGGTCGGGGACCAGCAAGTGTTCTCTGTTAGCGACACCTGCCTGGAGTTCGGTCCGGCAGACACATATGTGATCCTAAGACCCCGACCGGGCTATGAGCTCAAGGTTCCTACCATGCCCTTCAGAGACCAGGTAGTGAACCTGCAAGTGCTGCCTCGGGAGGAGGCAGACCCAGCCCCCTCACTGTTGTGTCCGGTACGTGCCTTGCGCACCTACCTGGACCGCACTCAGAGCTTTAGATGCTCTGAGCAGCTGTTTGTCTGCTTTGGGGGACAGCGGAAAGGGAACGCTGTCTCCAAACAGAGGCTTTCCCACTGGGTGGTGGATGCCATCCTGCTGGCCTATCACACCCAGGCCGTGCCACCCCCCCTGCGGGTTCGAGCACACTCTACAAGGAGTGCAGCATCCTCGTGGGCACTGGCTAGGGGTGCCTCCCTTGCAGACATATGTAGGGCAGCGGGTTGGGCAACACCTAACACCTTTGCGAGATTTTACAATCTCAGGGTTGAGTCAATCTCATCCCATGTTTTCTCAGGTCCGAGCCGGTAGAACTCGGTACACGCCGACGGTCTGACTGGGTGAATCACTTGTGTCCAGCACACAGTGCGCCTTCTTTCCCAGGAGATCCCTCCAGGTCCCTGGTCGATTCCTCCCTAGTCCTTTTGGGTCTGCAGTTCAGCGGAGGAACTTGCCGACCCAGTCCACTACGGGTACCCTAGTCTACCCTGTACTGGAATAGGTGCTCCACAGTTCAGGCCTCCTATGCAGACTCCTCCTGTGTGTATTTCCGCGGTACAGTCACCTTATGAGCTGAACTGCGTCTCCCTTAGGCAGGTTTGTGCTGCACTCCGGTCGCCATGTTGTAGCATCTCCCCCCACCTCGAGGCTGGATCTACCATTGTGCCATCCTTCCCACATGTGACTGAAGAGGCCATGTGATGTATTTCGCCACCTTTACATCCCCTTTTCGGGCAGGTGTGGCCTCCGCAGGGTCTTTTCCCCCTGAAAGAATAGGAAACTGGTAAGACCCCCTTCCCACGATGCGGTAAGGGCCCCGACTGCTCTTGCTCTATGCCGAGAAACATAGAGAGAAAAGAGGCCCATCCAGGCTTGGCCCGTTCCCAGGTTAGCAAGCGTCACCTTGTTCCCCTCTAGGGTAACCAAAAGGATTCCGACGACTTTTTTGGGGCATTGGGGAAGGGTACGTGCAGTCTGAAACACAGTTGGTCACTTGTGCACGTGAAATACCTGCTCGCTCCTGTGTCAGCAGTACATGTACATGGCTCAGTGCATGGCGTGATTTAAAGTGGACTTTAAAATTCTTCGACATGACGTCAAAGTGAGCAACAGACGGGGAATGTCTCGGTTACGTATGTAACCTCCTTTCTCTGATGGAGGGAATGAGTCATTGTGTCCTCCTGGGCACGTCACTTAGCCGAGCCGCTGAGGTGGCCGGACACTCAGCTCCTCAGATAAATCCTGAATGAACTTGTAGTATTTCCTCGGCTTTATACCCGTATGTCCGGGGGCGGGGTAGGCAGAAAATACTGTCTGCCAACTTCTCATTGGCCTTTTTTCATAGATCAGAGGCATATTCGGGGCTCAAGAGAGACTCCTAGTGTCGCTTCTTCGACACAATGTCTCGTTCCCTCCATCAGGGAATGGAGGTTACATACGTAACCGAGACGTTTTTCTGCGTTATTCTAAGGCTACAAACTGTATTTTAAATATGGAAAATGACTGTATTTTTACAAGTTAGTTATTTTCTGCCCCAGCTGCCGGAATATGACCTTTTTTTTTTTTTTTACAGTGTGGACACAAGAAAGTATCTCTGAGTTGATTTGACCCAAGGAACTGGGATAATGTGTCTGGGTGGGGGGAGGGATCTTATCCCAACATCCCATCCCCTTCTCCGAATGCTAATTTGTGCAAGCTACCATCGCACAGGACCTGAAGTGGGAGACACACATTGACTCCATTGTGAAAACAGCACATGATGTATAAGTGTTGTTGTTTGTGTGTGTATTTTACAATAAAGACATGAGAGAGGATGCATTTTTACCATTTACTGAACTTGAAAAACAACTGTAAAAAAGAAGGCGAAACTTTAAATTGTTCAAAGTGTTTCTGGCTTTTTGGTAAATAGTAAATATTTAGCAAATAGGGATATAGGCAACAAAAATATATGAATTTTCCATTATACTATACATTCTGCTATAATACGCAAGATAAAATACAAATATATTCTACCCGAATTAAAACACAGATAATAAACAAAAATGTAAAAATACTATATTAGTGCTATTTATGTATTCTATGTGCTGGAATACTCAACCAACAGCCAAAATCCAGAGTACACTCCCCCTCAATGGCCGCGTTATGCATCATTTTCCAAACCGACCAACTTTGTCAACATTCCAAACACACCTTTGGTGGCTTCTTGGAGCATGAGCCAAAGACAAGTTGCTTACATACCCGGCAGATCTCAAAAGTTTTTTTCCCTGAACATCTGCCGACTTGATATTGAGCAGAAGAGACTTCTTTTAAATGGTAGTGTAGGTCTAAAATTAAGTAAAGTCTTTATGTAAAGAAAATATATAGTCAGATTACTTCTTTTAACTTAAAACTTGATTTCGATCATTAAGTCTCCTCACATTCTCTTTGTCACATTCCTCATTGATGGGCCCAGGGGAGGGGTCTTTTGTCTCTCAGGTGTGAATTACAATCCATATTCATGATAATTGACGCCTCCTCGCATATGATCTTTCTAACACTAAAAGTGTCTTAAAAACTTAAATGACTATATTGTTTTGTATGAATGAGTGATCAGGATGGTTTTCACATCATTTTGAAGCAAAAACTCTAGGCTACATGATCCAGTTCTGAAAAGGCTTGTGGACAAATGTTTAGCTTGTGTTATATGGCCTTATTTCTATGACTTAAAATTTTAGTTTTGTCAAAAACCATGCATAAACGTTATTTTCTCAAAAATACAAACATGTACATACATGTTGCTCACATATTATTGTAGCCCAGTTTGTGCTGAATACAGTGTTATCAGACTTTAGCCATTAATATGTTTTTAAGCAACTGAAAAAAGCACAAATGTCAAGGCATGTCAAAACTTCTCCAAGGCCCAAAACACCCTCAGACCCCAGAGGGTTAACTTGCAACCTACTGAAATGTATACACACACACGGGCCTACAGTAATCATACCACTCACAAACAGAAGACTGGCAGCCCGACTGCTGATATTAAAATGGTTGCCTTTGAAACCTCCCCGTCAGCTAAACTTGATCTCCTGTGTGTGTGTGTGTGTGTGTGTGTGTGTGTGTGTGTGTGTGTGTGTGTGTGTGTGACTCATTTTATTCCAGCTGTGGGGGAAATGTCAGCGCTCAAATAGTTGCTAATTAGATGATGCTGTCTTGTGGCACTGGCACCTCAACACACATCTGTGGATTTAAGAGAAACAGAGAATGTGAAGTGCAGATTATAACAGGCTTTAAAGTTGCATAAGGCGTTGACCCAAGAAAAGGTCAGGAACACAAAAAGGGAACATTTAATGGAAATTCATAGATTTTCATAGACGTTTTTAAATGCATGTACTATAAAACCTACTAATATTCAAAGAACAAATTTTTTGAAGTCCAGAGGAAATGCAGACCTCTAATCCCAAAAATAGCATATCTCGTGTATTTTTCTCTTTGGTCACAGCTCATAATAAAGCATTACCAAGGAGGTCTCTAATTTTAAAAACAATTATCTTTATATATCACTGGTGAGGAAAAAAGCTACAACATCCTCATTCATTATTAGACACAGCAAGAAAATATCTCTGTGTGAATGTCAACTGCCAGTCACATGGATTTTTCTACCGCGGTCAGGTTGTTTAAATCTATCACAGTAATTCCTCGAAACAGTTTCTACTGTGCAATTTCTTAATTGAAACCATTGTAATATATATCACATAGGTTAAAGAAATGTAATGTGTTTAAATAGTTTAAAGAGCATTTTTGGGTAGTTGAGCTATTTCGAGGACACTCATTCTGTGCGAGTCATGGAGTGTCAGTGTTACGTCCCTGTGGTCTCGCGTGGATATTTTCTCTTTCTCTCTCTACTGTCAAACTCTTAGGCTCGCTTCACCACTGGTACGCAATTGGTCGAGGGATCTGTCAATCTCCATCTACATTGTGACGTCATCGCTCCCCCGCATCCAATCAAGTTAACCGACAGGGTTTTAAAAGGAAGCTGAGAAGATCGCATGACAGCTTGTTTTCTTTTTGTCGCCTTGTATGCTATTTATTTTCTGTTACAGACATTATCCTGTTTTTTTTTTCTCTTTCTGCCATGGTGGCGTGTTCTGAGATTACCAAGTGTAATGTGTTCTGCCTATGATGGCGTGTTTTGAGGTTACCAAGAGTAATGTGTTCTGCCTATGATGGCGTGTTTTGAGGTTACCAAGAGTAATGTGTTCTGCCTATGATGGCGTGTTTTGAGGTTACCAAGAGTAATGTGTTCTGCCCATGGTGGCGTGTTCTGAGATTACCAAGTGTAATGTGTTCTGCCTATGATGGCGTGTTTTGAGGTTACCAAGAGTAATGTGTTCTGCCTATGATGGCGTGTTTTGAGGTTACCAAGAGTAATGTGTTCTGCCCATGGTGGCGTGTTCTGAGATTACCAAGTGTAATGTGTTCTGCCTATGATGGCGTGTTTTGAGGTTACCAAGAGTAATGTGTTCTGCCTATGATGGCGTGTTTTGAGGTTACCAAGAGTAATGTGTTCTGCCTATGATGGCGTGTTTTGAGGTTACCAAGAGTAATGTGTTCTGCCCATGGTGGCGTGTTCTGAGATTACCAAGTGTAATGTGTTCTGCCTATGATGGCGTGTTTTGAGGTTACCAAGTGTAATGTGTTCTGCCTATGATGGCGTGTTTTGAGGTTACCAAGAGTAATGTGTTCTGCCTATGATGGCGTGTTTTGAGGTTACCAAGAGTAATGTGTTCTGCCTATGATGGCGTGTTTTGAGGTTACCAAGAGTAATGTGTTCTGCCTATGATGGCGTGTTTTGAGGTTACCAAGAGTAATGTGTTCTGCCCATGGTGGCGTGTTCTGAGATTACCAAGTGTAATGTGTTCTGCCTATGATGGCGTGTTTTGAGGTTACCAAGTGTAATGTGTTCTGCCTATGATGCCGTGTTTTGAGATTACCAAGAGTAATGTGTTCTGCCTATGATGGCGTGTTTTGAGGTTACCAAGAGTAATTTGGACAGGTAATATGTCACGTGACGTACACAAAGCAACACCTAGTAAACTCGATGTATACAAACACCAGGTAAGGAAGTGAACGCCACCCTTGTATGTTTTTGTTTGTTAGTTAGAGTAGTTAGGGAGGGCGCTTTGCGCTGAAGAACTATGTCTTCACTTTTCTTTTTTTTATTAGTTAGCTGAGAGGTTGGGACTAGTTAACCGGAAGTTTGTTTTGTTTTCTTTCTTTCATTTGGCTTCACTATCTACGTCCTTATTCTCTTGGGTTATTTATTTATTTGATATCTCCCGATCTGTATATTTTGTTTATCTTTCTTTGTGTCCACAACCAGTATTATTATCATTATTATTATTATTATTGTTCTTACTATTTTTGATCTTTTTGCATTATTATTTCACTTAGGTACAATAAATTGTACTTTATCTTCACATTACCTTGTTACGTGTTGTCTCTTGCCATTTTAATTACACCACCTTCTGATCACGACCTCAATGTTGCCCCTTTAATGACTTTGTGTCTAAGGGTGCGTAACAGTCAGCAATGATGAATTGATCTGAACTTTAATATTGTAATATTTAACATTATCAGGCTGATAAAACACATGAATTCTGATTTCTTGAGCTGTCAAAATATAATTTTTACTTTACACTGGTGTTGGATTACTCCGTTTGGGCACAACAAACACCTTCCAAAAGTCCAAACTCAACGTCACTTTCTGACCAATTAATTCCAATGACTTTTCCAATAATTCACGAGTACTCCATAAATATGTTTAAAATCATTTTATAAAGGTTGTGGGTGTGGAATTCCAATTTTATGCAGAATTAACAGATTCAGAAAACAGATTTATACATATATATATATATATATATATATATATATATATATACTGTATATTAAATATCCTGAGATTTGAATGTAACTTAATGGAGAATTAATTGATCTGAGCCCCTGTGCAGGACACAACCAGGGAAATATACTTTTACTAAAGTGTAGACATTTAAATGACTTTTCCAAACCTGGAAATCAGTTTTAAAATTCCCTGTTATATCAAGGTTTTCCATTACTGTGGGAACCCTGACACATGGACAGTAACTTCAGTATTGGCTTTAGGACCTGTCTAACCGCTACTGATGGTGAACAGCTTCCAGCAGTGATACATGACACCATCAGCTCTGATAAAACTCAGAGAAAAAGCCGCACGTTGATGAAGAACAGCTGACTGCCTTTTATAATCAGCTCTTTTTTCAAAGCCATTTCACTGAATTAAGCAGCAATATTGAATGTGACCCTTTAAACCATTTAATGTGCTTTTATCACAGGTAATAAGCACTTTGACAGTGTCTTAGGCACCTTAAAAGGGCTGTTATTATGACTATTATTAGATTCACATCACATTTAATGCTTTTCAGGATGTGTAGTGATGTGATATCAGTTTTGTCACCTATTGCATACATTTTAGTCAGTAGTCATTTTGCAAATGCTTTTATCTAAAGTTGAAGCAGCAACCAGGCCCTTTTAGTGATTATGCCAGACTACACTAACCCAGTGGGTCAGGGTCGGACGGGTTATGAAAGGCAGTTGGACCCTGCAGGTAGAGGCTTTTCTTTTACCTTTGTGCAGGTAAAACAACATGATCACACAAGAAATAGACATACTGCTTTTACATGTACCCTGAAATCGACCACGTTCTGCCAAATTACTGACAAGCGACATCCCCCATCAGACATTTTTGCATCAATCATGAAGTGATCATCTTTTCGGCGCCAGCTTCAAGACAGGGGTTCTTGTCCCAGGGAAACCCAGGGTTTATGTTTAGGGTCGGAGTTTGGTGGAAAGCATTAATAAAATATGCATTACAACATCTCGCTTTCGGCGCCACTCTGTGGATATTTCACCCGGAAACTGGAGCTCACCAACTGATTTCAGAAGAACATCTTCTGATCTGCTGTACTGATGCCGAATTCACATTGCAATCAGTCTGGTCCAAAAGCATCTTTCTCCATTCTGCAGCGTTTCATTTTTTTTAAATAAAAATTAAATATCTAAATTTGCTGCATCTTTTTGAGAAATTCTCTTTCTTTCTTTCTTTCTTTCTTTCTTTCTTTCTTTCTTTCTTTCTTTCTTTCTTGTTTTGCAGAGAAAGCATACTTGAGTAATTTGTGTTAAGATTGTATATGTGCACAAATGTTTGTGTATAATAACTGAATATACAGCTAGCAATTAAAAGATCATTTATTCACTCAAAAATAATATAATAATAATCTAAAACGTATGCAACGGCTGCAGTCCAGCAAAAGTTTAGAAATGGATTTTCATAGAGAACACAAAGCGCTCCTGTTTCACTTTAATTTAACATTTGTGTAATGGCAAATGTTCTTTCTTCACACATGAATATTCCACCTCAAGCTTTGTGGCTCTAAAATAGAAGACAATATGCATCTAGTACTATCACGGGACAGTTGGCAACACTGCTGTATGTGCAGATGATAGAATAGCAGCTGTGTTTTTGGATATGCCTCGACGGCATCAAGATTTTTTCAAGCATTGGATTTGCCTCAGTCAACCGTGGAGAAAAGCTAATAAATCAAATTACTCAGTTTAACGGTTTATGCAGGAACATATAAAAGTTATACAGAAGTGCAAGCTACCTCAAATAATGTGGAGAGTGGATGAATTTGATTGGGAAGCACACATATGAAAACACTAGGTAGGAAGTTTTGGAGCAGGACTAAATAAACTGTTCTAGTGTATTCTTGGGAAACACTGTTTAGTGCAATGTTTTGAACTCATTAACTCTTGATATTAATATGCATTTCATAAAAAACACATTACACATAAACAGTTTGAATTTTTTATATCAAATAAATCATGAATGTTTCTGTAATGAAGTGTTCCCTCCTCCCTGCTAAGTAACATTTTGATTCTGTTTTAATTTCATCCAGAGAGTGACGAGTTGTTTTGATGGATGTAATTGCTTTATTTCTCATGATCAGAACTGTGCTAATATTTTCAGCAGCTGCAGGATGCTGAACAGATTACATGATTTACTAAGAATTTAGACAAGAGCAACATTATTGATCCATTTTGGTTCATGATTTTTGATTCAAGCATTTAGTAACCGCTGGATTCCACTGGTACCGGTTGGGATGTACTTGTAGTTTTGTTGTGGAATAGGTTGAGAATTCTCCACAGTCCATCCCTGGTGGTGCAGTGCTTTGCTTTGCAACAGATCATTTCAATGTCTCTCAAAGACAAGCATAGACCCAGACTAAATATGCAAACCCGCAGATGCTCCTGCAGTTTCACAGACTTCAGTGATTCAAAACATGACTTCAAAAACAGCTTCAAACTTTGATTGTGTTGGTATTGCGTTATTTTGCTTCTTCAAATATTACAACACAAGCTATCACACCCTCTGGCTTATGAATTCAAGCTGTTTTCTCCAACAGGTCAAATAACAAGAACTGCAGAGATGGTGAAGTCTCTTATGGGCAGAAGTGCTTGTTTAAGGTATTGGCTATTCATACTCCTCACATTCCAGGGGCACTACTGTATGTATTAAAACAAACAATTATTTCCCATGCACCCATTGGGATTTGTAAAAGAAAAGTTCACTGCTCATACCAAGAGCAGTTACCCCCTGCTGATATATGCTGTAACTACAGCATTGACAACCATTCAACAGGAGCTGTGTATTTTGATGAAATACAGTTTTCATGATTACATTATAGTTGACGTTTCAGCAGTGCTGATTGTTTTGGAGGGCTCTTATAAGCATGAAATTGACTTTTATTGTTATATATCTACTGTGTTTGATGTCTTAGCTCAGAAAAGTCAGTAGTGATGGGGAATCAGGGACGGTATTAGGATGCATTGTTTGGGGGAGCATTTTGATCCTTATGGTGGGCAACCGGTTGTCGCTTTAGGTTGCTTGGGTGGAGAGGGTGGGGCACAAGAAAAATTCTGATTTCAGAGATTGGGTGGAGTCTCGAGCCCTCCACTATTTACAATGACCCAAATCTGTTACCTTCCGTTACCATACAAAGTGCCTTTACCTCTTTTTAAGGATAGCATTTTCTACTAGTGAAATATATAGTGATTCAAAGTAAGGCAAATGTAATTCACACATATGGCATTAGGTAAATAAAATTATTTCAAGAAAAAGAATAGGGGATCCATCAATGTGCCGTAATGGACACTTCTAGCATAGAAAGCATCACATAAGGGGTTTTACATGGTACAGCACCTGGCAGGTGTGCCAACAACAATCTCTCACTCAACACCCAGAAGACCAAGGAACTGATTGTGGACTACCGGCGGACTAGGAAAGGACACACATACATTCCCATCTACATTGATGGGGATGAAGTGGAGCATGTGACAAGCTTCAAGTTCCTGGGTGTCCATATCTCTGAGGATCTTTCCTGGACCTACAACACCCCCACTCTGATCTAAGTTAAAGAAAGCTCACCTGTCCCCCCACATCCTGCTGAACTTTTACTGCTGCACTATTGAAAGTGTCTTAACTTACTGCATCACAGTGTGGTATGGCAACTGCACTGTCTCAGACCAGAAAAAAACTGTGATCACTGGTGTCCAGCTACCCTCCATCAAAGACATTCACAATAAACTGCCTAAGCAGGGTGAGAAGATTTATCAAAGACACCTTCACCCCAACCACTGTTTGTTTACTCCTCTCCCATCTGGGAGACGCTATAGGAGTCTTCACTGTCGCACCAGCAGACTCAGGAACAGTTTCTTTCCCTCAGCTGTCAGCCTACTGAAATCTAAACTCAGGCGCTGAACACTGCATCCCACTCGGACTACTTTTATTTTTTTTGCACATTCCCTTGCACATTTCTTCGCACATAACTTCTACCTCCTGATGCCGCTTGCACTGTTATGGTCACAGGCCATATAAATATATTTGCATATTTATACTTCATTCTAAACAATGCACCTTCAGTTGTATACTTCTTCATTTGCACCTTGTATGGTATTATAGACATTTGCATTGAGCTGGTCTCTGCTTCTCTATCTCATAACTTTGCACTCTAAAACTTTGCGCTCTGTACTTGTATTTTGCACAAATAAAGTTGAATCTAATCTAATTGAAAAAAAATAAATAAATTTGACGCAACACAGTATGCCATTTGTGTCCGGTGTTGAGAGGGTTTTAAATTTGACCATGCTGCTGTGGGACTGTGCACATTCTTATGGTGCCATTAGTCAATCAGTGCTGTCAGGAAGTAATTTTCCAGAGTAATTAGTCACATGGGATTTACGGCTCAGGTTATTGGCTCAAAAAAAATGTCTGCAGAAGTGAGTGCTCTTTAGCAGTATGCCAGCTAATTGAGTTCCACACACTATTTACTGGTGGCTGCCATTTGGTGACTCCAGTCACCAAATGATGACCTGAAAAGAATTATTCCAAATGATTTATTTCAGCATACCATACAAAACAATAACTGCAGTACAAGTGTTGTAATTTGAACACATTATTACTGCAGTACCAGAGACTATTTAGCAGAGACAGAGCACTTCTTTTTAAATAAATGGGAGAAATCAGAAGGCCTAACAGACAAAGGAAGTCCGAGCTCACTGCTAAAAGAGTCAATCAGATTTTGGATTGAGAGATCACCTGTCAATCAATGCATGCCATAAGCCGAACCTACCTGAAAAATTTTATTTATTAGTGTGATCCGAACAAATGAAGCACAGTTAATGATACCACTGTTGTCAGATTATACTGCTGATTTAAAACATTGTCTTGATCATAATACTGACCAACCATCTTGAAATTGTAGTCTTTCCCCATTGAAGTAGATAGGAGCTGCACTTTCAAAGATGGTCACCAAGTGGACTGACTCTCCTTGAAAAAAGGACTTTGAAAACTGAAGTAAAACTGCATCAAAATTACCCCACTTGTACTGCAGTAAAGAAAATTACAATAATATTTTGTCCAAATTACCACACTTGTACTGCCAATATTTTTTATAAGGGAAGCACCATTATCATCCTGGCATTATAGAGTACTGTACACTACTTATTATTACATAACTTTTCCATAGTGTTTAAAACATGACTTTTTCCATTGCATCCTACTGTGGGAGCTAGCTCTCGGAGATTGAGTTTTTCTTTTCTCATGATGATTTCGATTCTCAAGGGCCACTCGCTTGAAATCGGGTTCTGAATTGCAGAAATTTGGTTCTGAGATAAAAGAATAAAATGTCACTTGAATAAAGATCAATCTGCGATGCACACTTGACTCTGACTAAGGACTGTATTACTCTACATAATTTTAACACCGATTTGAGACCAGATTTCACGTTGGGCCGAGTCGTTGCTCGTCTGCACTAGTCAGCTCTAGTTAGCTCCAGTCAGATATTGGGCCAGTATCAGAGTTGACAGATTTCACAGAAAATCATGTATTACATGATGGGTACAGACTTCAATGTCTTATCTTCTTATTATGATTCCATCTAGTCTGAATAAATAAAAAATGTTGATATTTCAGAGTTGACTATCAACGACCACAGAGGAAATCACATTGTGCATGATGTGCCATGACTAAAATACAATGCCCTATGGTGAGCAGCCAATGGAAATCAAGCACTTGTACAACAAAGCTTAAGAAATGGAGATGAGTTTAACTTTTAACGTCACTTACCCATACTGGCCGCATTTTATTAACCAGGACTGTACCCAGTTGTACTTGGCCCGTGTCGTCCGCGCCTCGGAACTCAGAGTAGCAGCAGTAACAACAACAGCAATGCTACAGTACATGTTTGTTTACATCAGTCATGCAACTCCTAGAGTGGGGGGCCATGTGTTTCCACACATGATTGTCATTGGTTTGTGTCGGCTTGATAGAGTGTGATGCCCAGTTTTGGTCTGTATCCATTTACAAAGTTGGTAAGTGTATGATTCCTAGTATTTTTAGAATCTGTTCAGACTCCAAGACTAGTTTGACTGTAGAACAGACCATTAGTCTGTGGAATGGTTGGTGGTCTGCTGACTTTACTAGGGATGTGCCTGAAGCGAATACCTTATTCGGTAAGGCACGAATAATGACTTCAAAATGAATAACGTATTCATCCGAATAATACCAAAAATATTTTCAGAAGACTGATGTAACCTTTGTGTCCTGGCCAGATTCCCCCCATTGGCCCTTATCAATCATGGCTTCCAAATAATCCCCATCCATTAATTGGCTCTATCACTCCAGTCTCTCCTCTCCACTAATAGCTGGTGTGTGTTGATCGTACTGGTGCACTAAGGCTGCCGTCGCATCATCCAGTGTCAGAAAAGTACTGTATAAATGTAGTGTAACGTTCAATAATGATAATAATAATAATAATAATAATGAAATATGCCTGTCTGAGACAAATTTTATACACAGAAACTATAAATGTAAAATAGTTACATTTTAAAATTGAGACACTTCTAGTTTAAGACTTGCCCACATCCGGTTCTCTTCAAATAAAGAGAGAGAAACAGAACATTTAGTCATAGTAACAGATAAAAATACAAATACAGATAATGGCTTTGCTACACACCCCTACTCAGTACTGTATAGCCACATACAGTTGTGACACCGGCAACACTGCACATAAAGTCGCCTGTCCCATTGCATCCCAACTCCGTTAAATGTCTGTTGCCTTCCCAGCATTACAAGAAAAACCTGTGCATTACAAATGAGTGTAATAAATTAAATGTAAAGGCAACAGTAAACTGAAATGTATCATGTTCTACCTTTATAAAAAGGTACTGTATAAGTCGCTGATGTCAGAAAATACTGTAGTTTTAAAAAATGTATTCAATTGGCACAGATGACATTTACAGTCTCAATACCATTTTGTTTCAACTCCCGTTTAAAGGAATATTCTGGGTTCAGTACAAGTTTATTAGACAGCATTTGTGGCATAATTTTGATTCCCACAAAAACAATTTTGATTCATTCCTCCTTTTCTTAAAAGAGAAAAGCCAAAATATGTGTTCTTGTCAGACACTTCCAATGGAAGTCAATGGGGTTTAATCTGTAAACATTAAAATACTTTCAAAAGTATAGACACAAGACATAAATAATATATGTGTTAACATGATTTTACGGTCATAAAATCACTTACTAACCACATTTGTGGAAAGATATAGACAATTTTACTACTTTGTTGCCATGATGATGTAACACTGTAAACCATAAAATGATCTTGAAATGATCATTTAGACACCTTTTAATCTCAAATTATACAAAAGTTTTAATTTGAAATATCTATATATATATTATTATTATTATTATTAAAAAGTGAAAGTCAACATTACACCACAAATGCTGTTTAATGAGCTTAACTATTTTTGAACCTGGACTATTCCTATAAAAGCTACATGTTGTAATTTGTTAATATGTGTCTAAATGACAATAAGAGTACATAAATCATATGCAGTTAAAGTTCTATATAGTAAATTTAGAAAAGTATATTTAGCATGTAAAGGAGGCACTGAAATAAAGCTCTTGTGTGTGCTCATAATCTTCCACAAGTGTTAATGAAGTGAACTTTGACCTGGAGTATGTACTGTTTTAGAAACCTGACAACTGTTGTGAGTACACAAATCCTGCAGTTCATGCGAACACATGTTTGTATGTTGAAATCAATGCAAAGTTTTACACATGAGGCCCCAGATGTGCCTCTTGTAAACTGAAGAAGATATTTTAGTGTTAATCATCTATCCTCTAACAGTGCCCTGCCTGGAGTTCAAGTGTTTCTATAATTGTTGTGGTGAAGATTGTACTAGAGAGATTTCTTAAGCTCAAGTGTCAGTCTGCTGTGATCCTTGAGGACGCTTGTTGTAGGTGAGGTGACAATCTCTTATGGCACGGCAGGAGCACTTTGAGTGGGTGTTTGTGATGATTCTGTGGATTGTGTGTTATTTTAATCGCTGTGTTTTCAGAGACGTGACCATCTGCCTTGTACTCTGCGTTCTTCTGCTCAAACCGCCATGGCGTCAGATACATGAAATGAAAAGTGACAGTGGCCATCTTGTGCTGCAGGAGGAAGATCCTGATCAAATTAACTCAGCTTAACAACTCTGTCTGCCAGATTTTACCCAGTCTTCAGACTCCCACAGATGGGATGTGTATGACAGGACATATTCAAGCTTTTCTTTTAAAGAGCTTCTTATTTCCAGTCCCATTACACACCATTTATGTGACTGCTCCCCAAAATAAAACAAACTTTGTGCGAGGAACAAATTCAAATTTCAGTCTGCCATTTCTGAAAATTTAGCTGGAGTAATCAATTAGTGATCAACCTAAATGGGTTTTTAAATGGCCGATGCGATTATCTAGTGATCAGAATGACAGATATAAATGCCGACATACATAATACAATTTAACAACAAGAACTCAGATGCACAGCATATAAACTTGTGAAACATATAAAAGTGAAACTAAAAATGTATTGTATATAAAAGTCTTAAATTAAAATGAAAACTTAAAAACAGAACTTGCGTTCTATCCATTGAAAAATCTGCTGGTTAATTTTGGCTGATTATTTGGGCTCAAATAAAAATGACACCTGTTAGTGCTGTACAAATAGTCAAAAAAAAAATCCAGATTACAATGAATTAATCGTGATTAGTGTCAATTATTGTAGTCCAAGTAGGTCTTCTCATGTTGTGTCCAAATATCTGATTTCATTTTCTGTTTAATGTTTGCTCTGGCTGCAGCTGAACATTGTAACCATTCACAAACATGTTTGGTGCTCACTTTCTGTGTATACTGGATTCTGAATGTGTATAACTACTTTGTTTCATGCTTGTAAGCGGGCCAATGTGTAGTTTACCGTTTAGGCAATTAGTCTGGATTTAGTGACGTAAAAATAAAAAATTTATAATTTAGTTCCTCAAAATTATAACAGCAAACAAGTTTGGAATGACATGAAGATGAATAAACAATGACAGTTCTTGAGTGAAGTCCACACATGTGTTTGTTTGAAAACACATTGATTTAGCTGTTTACGGCTCTCATCCACACAAGAACATCATATTCCTCTAAATGGAGCATTTGGAAAACACTCTCTAGTAACGCATACTTTTGTAAACATTGACATAAGAAAACTGAAAACGCATTAGTTTGAATGTAAGAACGGTCCTAAAATTTGCCACAGTGTAAGTGAAATAGGTCCTGCGTCTCTGCCTACTAATGCGTTTATTCCTGCTCCGACTCTCCTCGTTGCCATTCTGTTTGTCATCAGAATTCAGTGGACACTAGACCTTATAATGAAAGACAGATAATGGAGATTGCATCAACACCAAGGACACCATAATAACGGAGTGAAGACATACGATCTGTCCTGCATCCCCCCTGCCAATAGAAACACGTCCTCAAGTTTATTCCTTCATGTACAATCCAGATTCAACAAAACATCTCAAGAACTCATTTAGATCCCTGTGCTCTGAGGCCTCCAGAGAGGACCATGATAGCAGGACAATGCCAATAAGATTGAAACGAGTTAACACGTAGGTCTCCATAGAGAAAACGTTAGCTTATCTGTAAAGACTCCATCATAAAGCTGTTTTCTCTCTTTATTTGCAAAGGCAAAGCAGCATGCAACATCTAAACATAGCAGCAGCACTAGTCTGACAGTACAAATGATGACAGGAAACCTTAGTCTACTGTCTGACTATGATAATCATAAGTCTGACTGCTATTTTTAGTGTCAGAAGAAAACAATGTATACATACAGAAGATGATCTTACATATACAATAGTCACATGCTTTGCCAATTCATAGTGATGGTTACAGACATCTTGCTTAGTTTTGCAAACACTATAATATGGCACTGAAAACAGTCATTCCTACAGTATGTACACCGCGGAAGCATCTTCCCCATCATGACCTCTTGACAAAGAACATCAGCTGAGAGTATAAATTTCATGGTGGTGCCGAGTAAGAGAAGTTGACTTAAATGTCACGAGCTGCCAATACAGCCACTTTTTCTAAACAAAAGTGAAAAAAAGTGATTTTTAAATGCCTGTGCATTTATATCCTCTAATCAATAGCATTTCATGGAAAACTGCTACAATATGGTTCAAGATACAAGTAAAATATGAAGGTCGGCGAAGAGTATGTCGGCCTTATGTCAAAATTAAATCCAAATTCATGGTCATATTGTGCACAATTTAACAGAGCATATTATTATAAATAATAATAATAATAATAATAATACTGTTTTCATGATCTCATAGAAATAAACAGGTTCTGTCTCTAAAACAGCTTCCTTTCAACTGACGTCAACGAGGCCATATAAGGTAGAAAAGATTTTAACCAATAGTCATATAGCTATTTAGTCATTGTTTTGGGCAGCCGTACAAAATGAACACAATTATTTCATGCCAGTTAATAGCAAATAATGACAGATTTGAAAAAGAATCAGCATTAGCATTGGGATATGTGGAGGTGCAAACTGACATTCAGGTGTTTTGCTTTATCCATTTTCACCCAGAATTTTTGAAAAACGTCAAATTTCGTTTGTTAATAAGTTAATATTCCCCTCACTGGAATGTGAGACCGGTGTGGCACACAGGTGGACCTCATTCGCCACTTATCTTCTTGTCCTCACATACATATTTATTTCATTATTCTCTGTTCTTGTGGTCTAGTTAGGCTGCTTAAATGTGATGTCTGTTCTCCTTTTTTTTGCTCTTCATAAATTAGAGTATTAAAATCATCATTAGCAGTTTTGCCCTCAAAAGCAGCTACACTATGTTGCCAACACACAAAAACTCCACAAAAATAAAGTAATGAAATTACTGAATGAATGTATTTACAACATATACATATGCCAATGGCAAAAGTGAAGATGTATTATCACTGTGTTAGATAAACCGCTGCAAACTTCGTCTGCACGGCCGATCACTGACCGGATGATAGCGATTGTGTTTGAATCTGAAATGTACATCACCACCTCAATAATGAGCTTAACCAATCATCATATAGAAAATCTAGGCTTCCATGCAGGATAAAAGCATTGATTGAAAGCCCAATGTCCAATCAACAATCAGATAATTTCCCTCATGCAAATAGTGCTCATGACACTCCTGTAGACTCACAGAGACAAACGGCACCTGTGCAGGACCCAAAATGACACATTTTGTTACTTAAATTATTGAAGTGGGACAAAAATTATCTAAATTATAAAGAGGTTTTATGCAATTTGATAAAAATGTCATTGTGCAATTTTAAATACATTTTAAGGGAAGCTGCACTTCCCGTGTAGTCTTGAAGCAATCGCCACTGCACTAGAGTCATGTGGATTTATTCATATATAGCGGCCACCTTTATGTACTACATGTTAGTACATGTTTGATAGTTAATGCATTAATTAACATTTAGGAGTAAACTAAATGAAATCTGCTTTATAAGAAAGAATGTGAAGTACTTCCATCTTGAATTAAAGTACATATTCCAATATGGTCATGATTTTAAAATATTAGAACTTTTGCTGTTCATTGGATGAAATAGGATAATTTTTTTACATGGACGTAAAGAATTAAAAAACGAATAATTACTGCCAATAAAGTAATTTGTTCACAACCAGTATCACATGATTCTCCGTCTCTTTCCCTTCATACTTATCCATCTTAATTCAGTTGCCATCCAGACCATAGAAATATGATGAACCAATCAGCATCCAGAGCTGGAACCAGGGATTAAATTGGGCTGGAATGATCTGGCACATTTGAGTTAAAACAGTTTTGTTTGATCCATTCTGTCTCCAATTAGCAAGTATTTCTTCATTCTATTAAGCATTATCTCCCTCTTCCAAATTCCCAATTTAAGCCCTGTCTGCAATATTAATTTTTATAATTCAATATACAGTAAGTAGATCTAAGTAAGACTGATCTAAGCATATTCTTGCAGACCACCATTTCAAATCAGATCAGCAAAATCAATCAAATTTGTCTTCTGATTCAGCATCTGATTTGATCATAATAGAAAATGTGTGACATTTAGCTGTCTTGATGTTATTTAATAATGAATGTGGGCGATTTTCCTGTGCTGATCTTCGAGATGAGCCACACTGCTGTTTTCACAGGTAGACAATACATGTGATATCTGGGTCACTGTTAATGACCCAATTACTCTGCTCTGATGGCTTCTATGGGTTTGATGTAGCAATGGTGACAGCATTGTTTATCCAAGCAAATGGGCATATCAAGTCGAGGTGTAATCACTGTCCTTTGAGACCCTGACCAATACCAGCAGAACGGAAAAGCAAGGATGAGTTTTTAGTTTCATTTGTGATGATGTACCAAATCATTAGAAAGCTGTGGCTGCTGGAGTCAACTGCATCACATGGCCTAAATTTAAACTCCTGGACACAGAATAATCACACAAATTGAATAGGCTTCATGGTGCAATGCATTACTCTCCATGCTTGACTCTTCAAGGAGATAGTACAGGGTAGTTTTACAGAATTATTCATACATCTCTATTTTGGCTGCTAAAATTATACGTCTAGGTTACTTCTTGATGGAGGGAATGAGACGTTGTGTCAGTGAAGTTACACTAGGGATTTCTCTTGAGAGCCTCAGTTGCCTCTAAGCTTTGAGAAAAGGCCAATGAGAATTGGCGAAGAGAATTTGCATGTCCCTCCCCCAGACATACGGATATAAAAGGAGGGAATCATGCATCTGTTTACAGACTTTAGGGTGTGCTAATCCAATGAGCATGGCCTGTCGTGACAACGCGTCCTCTGTCGTGTTGAGGCTGCCTGGGAAATGAGTAGAGTGCAGCGACTCCAAAGGAGGAGATGCCGGGCGAGTTGTGACATATGACAAGAGTGCAAGCCGCCTTGGCGATTTATGTACGCTACCGTCGCAGTGCTGTCTGAATGGATCAAGACGTGCTTGCCCCGGATCAGTGGGAGAAACCTCTGCAGGGCAAGGAATACAGTCAGCAACTCTAGGCAGTTGATGTGCCAATGCATCCAGGGCACTGTAGAGGAGCCAGCGGCAGCGTGCCCATTGCACACGGTGCACCAACCCTGTTGAGAGGTGTGTGTGGTGACCACTACATGTCTGGACACCTGCTGTAGGGGAACTCCGGTCAGCAGAAAACAGAGGTCTGTCCAAGGGTTGAAAGTCTGATGGCAGTAGGGGGTGATTACCACACAGTATGTACCGCGGCACCATGTCCATTTCAGGACTCGAGTCTTAAGCCAGTGCTGAAGCGGTCTCATATGCATCAACCCAATTGGCACGAACGCAGCTGAGGATGCCATATGCCCCTCGTATTCTCTGGAATTGTTTAAGAGGAACCGCTGTGCCGGGCTCGAAGAGAGTGAGGCATGCTGTCATCGAGACTGAGTCTAACTCCATGCCGAGAAAAGAGATGCTCTAAACCGGGATGAGGTTGTTCTTTTCCCAGTTGACCTGAAGCCCTAGATGGCTGAGGTGCCAGAGCACCTGGTCCCTGTGCACGCATAGTAACTCTCAAGAGTGAGCTAGGATGAGCCAGTCGTGAGGTAATTGAGTATGCGGATGCCCACTTCCCTTAGCGGGGCAAGGGCTGCCTCTGCGACCTTGGTGAAGATGCGAGGGGACAGGGACAGGCCGAAGGAGAGCACCTTGTACTGATATGCCTGGCCGTCGAACGTGAACCGTAGGAAGGGTTGGTGTTGAGGCAAGATGGAGACGTGGAAGTACGTGTCCTACAGGTCTACCGCTGCGAACCAATCTAGCTGTCGAACGCAGGTTAGAATCTGTCTCTGTTTGAGCATTTTGAATGGGAGTTTGTGCAATGTTGAGAACTCGCAAGTCCAAGATTTGTCTCAACCCACAGCCTTTCTTGGGTACAATGAAGTAAGGACTGTAGAAACCCTTCTTCATCTCGGCTGGAGGGAAAGGCTCTGTTGCATCCTTGAGAAGCAGAGTCATGATCTCTGTTCGTAAAGCACTGGCTTTTTCGCCCCGTAAGGAAGTGGAGCGAATACCACTGAAACGAGGCAGGAGCCGGGCGAATTGAATTGCGTAGCCAAGTCGGATGGTCCTGGCCAACCAACGCAATAGGTTGGACAGTGAAAGCCATGCGTACAGACTCCGCACAAGGGGCACTAGAGGGATGATAATTTTTGACGTACCGGGTGGGGCTTCACGCCTGGGGCTTTTCTTTGGATGCTTTGAAACGAGATAGGTAGTTGAGGATGCAGATTCCCACTTCCCTTAGCGGGGAAAGGGCTGCCTCTGTGACTTTCGTGAATGCGCGAGAGAGACAACGACAGGCCGAAGGGGAGAACTGTGTACTGCTATGCCCGACCCTCGAAACCGGAGAAAGGGTCTGTGAGGAAGAAGAATCGAGACATGAAAGTACATGTCCTTCAGGTATACCGCCGCGAACCAATCCTGGTGCCGGACACTCGCTACAATTCTTCTCTGCATGAGTATCTTGAACGGGAGTTTGTGCAGACCACAGTTCAGAACTCGCAGGTCTGAGATTTGCCGCAACCCGCCGCCTTATTGGTACGATGAAGTAAGGACTGTAGAAACCCTTCCTCATCTCGGCTGGAGGGACAGGCTCTATCGCGTCCTTCCGAAGAAGGGAGGCTATCTCCGCACACAAGACAGTGGCGTTCTCGCCTCTCACTGCGGTGGAGCGGATGCCGATGAACCTGGGCGGGCACCTGGCGAACTGAATCGCATAGCCTGGTCGGATGGTCCTGATCAACCAGCGCGACGGGTTGGGGAGCGTGAGCCACACCCCAAGCTCCGCGTGAGAGAGACCAAGAGGACTACATAGTCGGACGTACCAGTGGCTGGGGCGGAGCGACGGGGCGGAGCCCAGGGTGATGAGTCTAGAGACATCGAAGCACTTACCTGGCTCCTTGTGACCGCTCCCAGAACAGCCTGACAGATCTTTTCTCAAAGATCAGAGATGTTAAAAGTGACTTGGAAACTTTTTACCAAGCCTTCATTATTTATTTTTCTACATTTCAAATGCCTTTTATAAAGAGATGAATGTTTAAACCTTGTGTAAAACCTTGTGTACTTTAAATGTGTAAATTCATTATAAAATGTTTAAAACTATGACTAATGATGAAAAGATTACCAAATATGACAACTAATTCAATATTTATTGTAAAAAATATTATCTGTATACATTTTTTCAAAAAGTATGACAGTCCCACTGCAGAATAGTTTTATTTCCCATACTTTTCTAATTTGAAGCAGTAATTTTGCCAAATTATACAAAAACAAAAAACAAAACAAAAAATTATAATATATATATTTAATTTAATGTATATAGGTCACATAAAATGGCAGGTATGAAATTAGTCTAAGCAAGACAAATGATTCCTCCATTTGATTCCAGGAATATTAAAAATGTAATTTCTATCAGATTCATTTCCATTTGGAAGTGAATTTTCATGACTTGAATGACGTAAATCTCTTGTGATGCACGCACACACACTGAAGGACATTGTTAGTAGACAAATTAAATCAACTTTACTTTCTAGACACTCGCAGTGCTAAAAGTGCCTGAAGTTGAAGAAACGCCTGTTTACAGATAGTTAACAATAAAACATCACAGGCAAACTTTAATTAACAGTCAGAAGGTATCGATTTATATTATGAATACGAATCATTTGATGATTTTTGGAAATAAAATCATTTTATTTTAGTCAGATTAAATAAAGTGGCAGTAAAGAGCAGTCTATCAAACATTGAAACGAGATGTCCATCGACAAAAGACTCAAAAGATTGCGTGCAGTACTTGCAGTTCTGTATATTCTATTGGGAGCATTCTAGTTTGGACAACTTCTTTGTAGACATGGTATGAGTCTCATTTATGTAGGTGGAAACCAGCATGTAGGTGTTATCTAAGAGAGCTAGCTGTGACAGCAGCAAGTGAGTGCATTCAAGGAAACACAAATGAAGTTTACACCCATGACATCAACCTCTGATGAGATAACCCCTCATGAGAAATGGACTTAGATGTGCCTAAGACTTGCCTCCAGAGTGTGTATGCTAACATATCTGTGGAGTCACAGACCGGTGGCTTTGTCACCACAGGAAGTGTCTTTCCCTGCTGTAGAAGAGCACTATCACTGTGTTCAGATTGTTTCTTGATACTCTCTGACCTCTCTGCTCTTATCAGACAGGTTAGACAGATGGTGGCCTTTTTAAAGTCTGCCCTTGTGTCCTCTGTCCACACTAATGTGACTTCTACAAAGAGCCAATGCATGTATCTGCCACAATAAATAGGAACAGTGATAAGACTGTAAAAGGAGGATACTTCCTGGAAAAGCTGTGTCCCAACGCATGCCTACCTAGACAGCATGTCAACAGACAAAAAAGCCTCTGCAATTACAAATAAACTGTTCCTGAATCTGGGATTGTATCAATCTAAGAAACTGTTGTCGTATCTAGTGAAAATAAATAAATAACTAATAATTAAAATAATTCCATAAAATAACAGAGTGGATGTGTAAAGCGAAGTGGAACGCAGCCCAACGAAAGACTACGCAAGTGGATTGGCTGCCCGATTACACGTCAAAGAATCTATCTGCTTACACCATTCAGTTTCCTGCCTGAACTTGACCATTTAAATTGTCAACATGTTTATAGCTAGGTAACTAATTGCTGTTTAATTGCTCAGACATTTGAAGGTAACTACTTCTATTTCTTACAAATATGTACATCAGGCTGCACGCTTGCAATATGTTGGCCAAGCTACCACTTCTGCACTTGCCTGCACTGTAAATGTCTTGTCTGCACTTGCATAGAGCATGTTTCAGGTCTCCAGGTTATTTCACAGCATAAAAAGAACATCTTTGAATGAGCTGTACTACACACTTCTGAAACAGATGACCAAACTTTTATGTTGTTCAGAGCATCAATGAAGGCTGTTAGAAGGCAATGGGAATTAACTAATCAATACTTTTCCTTTTTCATGCTGTGCTTCTTAACATGGGCTTATCTTGAGTTCTGTTTTCTGTTCAGTACTGAAGAATACTGTCTAATCTTTTTCATGAAAGACTTTTGTAGCTTTAGTTTACCTGGAGTTTTCTGTGGTTTGTGAAACACATCGCACAAGTTCGGCATTCATGTCAAGGGTGGGCAGTGTGAGTAAAATCTTAAATCACAGTATGAGTTAATAAGTCACATTAACGGTAAATACTGTATCATGATTTATGACTAAGGAAGTCAATCGATTAAAATGTTTTTATGAAGCTAATTAAATTATATGGTGATTAATTAAATCTGTAATATCAACATTTGCTGAGAAACGCCACCAAATAAAGATAAATCAATATAAATAATACAGAATAATTAAACTAATTGTAAACAGATTATAATATATACAGTATAACTGAAATAACATCACTGAACGTAAGCCTACAGTCAACAACAATCCATTTTGCACTGGATGGTCACACAGGACGTGTTCTTGTGTTCCATCTGTGCTATTCTTATTTATATTCTCTGTCTATGTACATATGTACATGTCAGATGGATGCCATTGGATGGTCTCATGTTTTCATGAGAGATCTGGAGAGCCCTGCATTTTGTTGTGCTTCGTCCAGCTGTCAAGACCGCGTCCCATGTGAGCGGCTCTCGTTCTGTGGATGCGCCGCTTGTCGTAAGTTGTGTGTAATTCAAGCTTGGATTGCCTAAGTTAAGAAAAAACTTTTTTTTAATCACTGAATTTACAGTATGTAGGGGTCAGGAGGCATTGATTTTTTTATGTGTTTTTTAATTCAATAAATCACACAAAAAAATTTTTATAATTTCTTTAATTATACATAACTTAATTAATTAAATTAGTACTTAATACATAATTAAATTACAAATCAAGGGCACATTAATGCAGTCTGTCCATGTAGTGCATATTCAAACCAAAAGAAAAGATTGTTCATGACAAACTGTGTCACACTGTACTGTATATCACTTGTGTTAAAACTAAAGGCTCTGATAAAAACAATGAAATACATAAAAAAAATAAAAAATAACAGTGTTTCCCCTGCCATTATATTAGCCCCGCCCCCCCAACGGCACCCTCCGCCCTCACTTGAAGGTAAAGTTAATTATATTTTCTATATAGCGCCAGATCACAACAGAAGTCATTTAAGGTTACCTTTCCAATAGAACAGGTCTATACCTTTTATTAAACAAACTAAATAGCCCTTATGTTATTTATCTTATTTACACGACGGCATGTCATTTCTGTCTGTACATGGTCGCACGTTTACTATTCTCCTCAGCTCTCTGTATCGCACATGGCGGAGTTCCGCCCCTCTGCGCACACACGCCTGCACACACACACACACACACAGACACGTTCGCGCGCACACAGGTGAGCATAGGGGTGTTCGATTCCAGGTTTTCTGGTACGGAGGTATGCATAATTACAAACTAGAGTCACTATGACTGTTATCTATTTCTAAAGAGATAAGCTACAAGCTACGTGTAGGATAAATATAAAGTTTCAACGACAGCTCTCTGGCATGGTGTAATGCCGCGGATACACTAGACTTTGAGACTACGGTCGTGATATGATGTCACATTAATTCAACATATAACAAATAGTAATACACTCAAAATGTAAAAAATATACAATCTACTCGACTTTACTGCAAAAATATAATTTTTATAGGGATTAGACATTCACAAGTGAGTGATTTCGGACACAGTAACAGAGTCGACACCAAGAGTCGATTCCTGTGATGGAGTTGACCCAGAGTCTGGGGCTATTCAGAGTCGACTCCCCATCACACAGTCCCACCAGCAGACAGAAAGCGTGCGTCAGAAATATGTTGCGTCAATCACCTGAAAAGAAGACAAAAATATCTGTGTTTTTTAAACGCTCCCAGGGTGGTGAAGATGGCAATACTCGCTCTCCTGTAAGTAGCACCCGGAGTAGCGCTACTGCTCCGAGTCCAAGTACAGAAAAGAGCCCAAGTGCTGCACAAGCAGCAAAAGTCCAGGTCACTAGTGATGGGTCGTTCGCGAACGAGAGAGCCGACTCTTGTAGGTGAACGTTGGGAGCCGGCTCGCATATCAGAAGAGCCGGATCTATTAATAAAAATATTTTTAAAAATTAAGATATGAACAATCAAAAGATTTAAATTAAAAGAAACAAATGAACACCATGACTCCTTTAAGTGTTTGTGTCTGCGTCAACCCCCCCCCCAAAGCTGTAAACCTAGGGGAAACACTGAATAAATAAACTCTCCATTTAATTGGATGGCCGTGTATTTCCATCTCCAGCTGTGATCGGCATTTGTCACAGTTTGCCAAGTTTAGTTTTCTGCTGGGTGTCGGATTTTTAAATGCATCCACAAGAGAAAATGCAAGAGGGTGAAATTGTTAGCTCGAACAAAACCGTACATCTTTTAATACTATACTGAAAAATAAACAACCCAACAAACAATGTAATTAGGATTTTTTTGTAATTTTAAACAGTAACCCAACATAAAGTGTAACCCCTTACCAAAACCTGACCATGACATTAATGGGAAAATATACTTGTGCACCGCAGATAAAAAAACAAACAAACAAAAAAACCATCGGGTTTGGATTGATAAATACATATGGAGTGAGTAACCAAATTTGTTCACTGAAGTTTCCTATCTTACGGTAAAGTGTTGGATATGAGGCGAGCTAAAATGTAATGCCTGTATTGTTTCAATTTGAAATTCTGTTTGTAAATTGGTTGGTCTCTTTGGGAATAAAAGTTAAAGTCACGTCATATGATATCTTGTGATTTTGCCATCTCCTACAAAATGTTACAAGATGTCATGAGACTGTATTGAGTATGTCCCGCTCTCACACGTCACTTTCTCATGTAAACATTAAGTAGTGAACTGCAAGGCTGCACAGGAGTATTTCCTGTACATACAGTGCATCCGAAAAGTATTCACAGCGCTTCACTTTTTCCACATTCCCCGTCTGTCACGTTTGACGTTGTGTCGAAGAAGTGACGCTAGGGGTCTCTCTTGAGAGCCTTTTGCATCTCTGATCTATGAGAAAAGGCCAATGAAAAATTGGCAGACAGAATTTGCATGTCCTGCCCCCGGACATACGGGTATAAAGGGAGGGAAATGCGTCTGTTTCATTCAGAAATTTTCTTCGGAGCCGACAGGTTGTGTGATCAGCGAGCTGCGATTCACAAAATTGTTCATCTCATCTCTCAGAGCGTATGCTTTTGGATCTATGGTGCATATCAGCGGCTCTCTCCTTCTCTGTACAGCAGTGCAGCTTTGCCCCTGAGCGCTTCGACATCGCTTTTAAAAGTGTAAAAAAAATGTGTGTTAAAGACGTCTTTCTGCCTCTGTGTAGTTTCTGGATGTGATTGATTTCTCTCCACTTCTGACGGTCATAAAACCTGCCTCGCGTGCCTGGGCTGCGATCACACGCAGGCAGCATTTTATGAATGGTTCATTTTCTCAGTGCGAGAACACAGTCATGGCAGCATTGTGGTCGCGGCTTTCTTTCTTCATGAGAGAAAGCCACTTCAGCCGCCCCTCGCGCCTCGCCTCCTTCCTACAGGATTGGGGCCGGCGATAAAGGTGATTTGGGGATAATGACGGGCTCGGTTTTGCCGGTTAAATTCCCGCGAACCACCCGCCCCCCCGGCAGGCTTGCCGGCATTCTCCCTTGAGCCCCCGGAATTGGATGACGACATCTGCGCTGCATCAGAGAGCGTCACAGTGGCTTCTGATGCTGATGACTCTCCTGGGCCGCCAACTTCGGCCAGTCTGAGGCATGTCCCTCTCCCCTCGCGTCTTTACGAAGGTCACAGAGGCAGCCCTTACCCCGCTTTGGGAAGCAGGCATCCACATACTCAACTACCTCGACGACAGGCTCATCCTGGCCCACTCCAGAGAGTTACTATGCGCCTACAGGGACCAGGTGCTCAGGCACCTCAGATGTTTAGGGCTTCAGGTCAACTGGGAAAAGAGCAAGCTCGCCCCAGTTCGGAGCATCTCTTTTCTCATCATGGAGTTATATTCAGTCTCAAAGTCAGCGTGCTTCACCAACGAGCATGCACAGTCAGTGCTGAAATGCCTCGCTGCCTTCAGGCACAGCGGTCCCTTTAAAACTTTTCCAGAAGCTCCTGGGGCATATGGCGTCCTCCACGGCGGTCACCAAGGCAGCATACGCTCATGCCACATGTCACAACTCACCCGTCGTATCCTCCTTTGGAGCCAGCAGCGACTCAAGTTGATGAGTGCCACTCACAAACCGGGCAACCTCAACGTGGTGGCGGACGCGCTATCACGACAACGCTTGCCCGGCGGAGAGTGGAGACGTCATCCCCAGTCAGATTTTGAACTTCCTTTTGTAGCCCCACTGTGCCGCTGATGTAATTAATAGCCTTAATTAGGCCTCTATATCGACATGGAGTTTGAGCCAACTAACTCATTCCATTCAGCTCTTTGTGATCTCTGAGTTCACAGTGCAGCTTCTCTGCCTGCTTCATCCATTTAATCTGGGCATTTGTGAGGTAAAACTCATCATCTTACTGCAGTGAAGGCCATGCGCAGCTTTGATTTGAATCCGCTGATGCCGTCGCCTCTTCTAATGCCCACGGCAACTGCACCGGGGTAGGTGGCATATTCTCACAGAGACCGGCAGGATGTTTCATCTCACCATTGTATTAGCATGAAGAGCTCACATTCAAAGGCCATTCATGCACGCTGTAATCAGAGTGTTGCTAGTGTGCCATTGGCAACCGTTCCGTGAAAGGGATGCTGAATTTGTCAGACAACAAGAATACAAGGAACCTGATTAAAAAGGTTTATTTTGATACCATGTCTGTGTATGAGTGTCAGTACTCACGAATGCACATGAGGCAGATAAGGAGGATTAACTGCAATACAAGATGCTCAATGCTCATGTGTGTCCCCTTTAATACAGCCACATTTCAAAGCTGATTCTTCTCACAACTGAAGCAGCAATAAGAGGTGAGATTCTTAAAGAGTTACAGAATTGTTTCCTGCTTATAATAGTGCAAATGGTGTTTTAGGAAAGAGTTCAATGGCTACAAAATAAGACTTCACTAAGAATGAATTTTACCCACTAGGGGAGCACCAACACCATCTTTTTAAGTACCTAGAGTATCTTAGAGCAATGGCCGATACCTAGTAATGTGTGCATATGCTATTCCATTTATGGATGCAGGCTGAAAATTGACATCCTGATGTTACCAATATCAGTGTTTTCAATAATTACAAAAAATGGCAATTCATGACCGTTTTACCATGGCTTACCCTTAAAAGTAGACTAGCTAACACACATGATACGCAATCCATACTTTAACAGTGTTACTTTACATTATGAATATTGTTGTATCCACTCATTGTCCACTGGGCAATGTATTGATTGATTCTTGTGGGTTTTGTGTGTTGTGTGGTTGTTGGCCTAAGTAAAAGTGACAGACAGGAACTGTTATCACCTTGTCCAGTGTCCAGATATGCTAAGTTTGGCCAAATCACTGACATGTTTTCAAACTTGTTTTAACCAAGCACAAGGAATGGCAGGTGCAACCACGTCATTATGTCAACATATTCATACTCCAAATTTTTTAATGATGACCAGGTATGAGTATTTACCTCCACTATCGGCCTGATATCAACTGTATTGATGCATTCATTGTACAAACTGATCATTACCATAATTTATTTATGTTTTAGCACCTGATTTACTGACAGAATAATGCAAATGTGTTAATGCCCCAAACACACCCAAAAAAAGTTGAGCTAAATGCAATTTAGTGGTTTCCAATCTCGTGAGTCGCTTCTGAGTGCTACATTGTGGTAGATGCAGCAGATTATTGCAATCTGGAATACTTTACAAGGACTTTACAATATCTCTCCACCATTGTGATCCAGACACCTTAATTGGATATTTAAAATTATGCAATAAAAATTGCATTTAGCCAAACATTTTTGGGTGTGTTTGCACGTTACATGATTCTCATAATTAATATGATCTCATGTGCTAATAAACAATAAAATCAGTAGGCAGACTTTTTTCTTGGTGAATTAACCCCCTCAGTGTCATAAGTGGAGCATAATAATGCTAGCTCCAATTTTAATAGTACATTGTATGTCATGAATATGCATGTGATCTGCCAGAGGGTGGAGGAGTGATCGAGGACCAGGCGAAGGCGTGTCTGGCAACCAGAGAGCAATTGTTTCTCTCTATCTTCTCTCTCTCTCTCGCTTCCGCTCTGCCTTGCCACACCCCCCCCCCCCCCCCCCCCCCCCTTGCTGGGGGCGGGAGGGGTGTGGGGCCAGGCTGTGACTATGCACGCTCGGCCCCAATTGGGCTAATCAGCCAAGAAGAGGGATAAGTGCAGCAGAACATGGCAGTTCGGAAGACAGAGAGCCACATGCAGCTGCAGTGTGTGCATTTGTGTTGTGTGTCTTTTGTTAAATGTTATTTTATTTTGACTGCAGCTGGTTCCCACCTCCTCCTTTTCCATTTCAACCTTGTTGCAGTGCATTATGCTAAATAAAGAATTCTATGGAGACAGTGACTAAGTTTTGAGGCTCAGCCATGGTGAAGATAGTAACAGTACAGTCTCTGGATAATTATGCTATAATTAAAGACAAAAGTTGTGATCAATAATCTCCAAAAGTATCCAAAATATTGGGAAAAAATGCACTAGAAAGGGAAAAATACAAAGGATAAAACTCACCAATCAAACTTTCATATTCCCTGAAGTTAATAATTTCTTCTAGAAAACAGTCCAAATCCAGAGTGGGAACTTTCTATTCTCTGAAGACTATATTGAGTTTTATTTCTTAATGCTTACAATATTTCAATCTCAGACTGCACTAAGCTTACCAAGTTTTCCCCCAAAGCCAAAACTTCTTGAGAACCACCTCTCTTTCTCCAGAGGTCCTGTTAGGTAACTCACTGCCTTTATAAATCCTTCCCCGATGTAAAGTCCCACTACTTTACATCGAAAGAAGAGAAAAATATAACCACTCGTGAAAAAGTCTACAGCTTTAGCAGGGCTTATCCATCTCTTATATGAAGGTAAAAAGAAACACATCATCTTTTCAGTCCTTCAATACAGATTTTTATTCCTGTACTCAATCTATTATATTACTGAAATCTAAAACTTCTGCACATTCTCTTTTTGCCATGTCATACCCAAATGGCGAGCATATGTCATTCTCTCTGGACCGTTTAGCTCTTCAAATTGTTCTTCGTTTTTCAAACAACTGCGACTATATTGATGGAGCATTTTGCTAGTCCACTAAACAGATTTCTTTAGTGAGTTTGCACAGACTGAGATGGATTCTCAATGTGTCATTTTAACAGCCCAAACTTAAATAAATGAGCTAAACTGATCCATATGTT
This sequence comes from Moxostoma hubbsi, assembly GCA_032164185.1. Classification (NCBI taxonomy): domain Eukaryota; kingdom Metazoa; phylum Chordata; class Actinopteri; order Cypriniformes; family Catostomidae; genus Moxostoma; species Moxostoma hubbsi. Next base: position 33,371,039 of record JAVLUX010000039.1, read on the forward strand.
GGATAAAATCCTCTTAAAATGGAGTGTTTGCTGTGACAAACCTCCAGGTGGTTGTGAGGTAGGCTAACATGTGCTACATAAATGCAACCACTTAAGTAAACCACTAAAGTACATTCAAATAGCCATTTTTTAGAGACTACAAACAACACCTTTAATAATGTTTATATTTAAAATGAATATGAGAAAGGCACAATTAAATAATCGTGCATTACAATGTACATACTCTATTATCACATTTTCTTGAGTTTTGCATTTAAATATGTGGTCATTTTTAAAATTTGATTGTGAATGCTGGTTTCAGTCATACTCTTAATGATCTTTCTCTGTTGTTTAATGTTTGTCACATCAATAGTCTGGGCAAGTTGATTATCTGCCCTGATTTCAGCTGTAGCCTGTGCCTCAAAATGAAATTTTAATATCCTTCACTAGAATCCGAGATCTCTGAGACATCAATCTATCGATCGGCATTGTATTACGCTTTTCTTTCTTTTTCCCCTCAAGCCGACAAAGAGGTTTGAGTTTTACAAAAATAAAAACTGTGTTTCCCCGTCTGTCGCTCACTTCGACGTCGTGTCGAAGAAGCGACACTAGGGGTCTCTCTTGAGCGCCGAAAGATACCTCTGATCTATGAAAAAAGGCCAATGAGAGTTGGCGAACAGTATTTGCATACTCCGCCTCCGGATACGGATATAAAGGCGAGAGAAATACGCTCGTTCATTCAGTAATTTTCTTCGGAGCCGATGGTCGTGTGTATGCAGTCAGCTGCGAGTAACACAACTGATCCTGCTTCTGATCCTCTGACGCTCTGCTTTGCTGTTGGATTTACGGCGCACTACAGCGGCTTTTCTCTTCACTGCCGGCGTGCAGTTTGCCCCTGGGCGCTTCGACAGCGCAGAGTTAAATGAGTTGAAAGAGTGATTCTCTCCATAAAAGAGTTTATTTCTCTGAAAGAGCATTACACAGCGGCGTTGAACGTCCTTTTCAGGACGCGTCTTTATAAAGATGTCATTTCCGCCCTGTGTAGTTTCTGGATGCGGTGATTTCTCCCCACCTCTCTCGGTCATAAAACACTGTCTTGTATGCCTGGGCTGCGATCACACGGAGGCAGTGTTTTTATGAATGGTTCATGTTCTCAGTGCGAGAACATAGCCATGGCAACATTGCAGTCGTGTGGCTTTCTTTTGTAGTGAGAGAAAGCCGTTTCAGCCGCCCCCCGCGCCTCGCCTCCTTCCTATGGGATTGACGCAGGCGCCGCTGGCGATGAACACGATTTGGGGACAATGACGGGCTCTGTTCGCCGGGTAAATCCCCTCGAACCTCCCGCCTCCCCGGCACGCTTGTTTGCTTCCGTCTGAGCTCGGGATGAGCATTCTCTCCAATGGTTCATCTTCTCAGTGTGAGAACATAGCCGTTATAGCATTGCGGTCGCACGGCTTTCTTTTGTAATGAGAGAAAGCCACTTCAGCCGCCCCCCGCGCTCCGCCTTTTTCCTACGGGATCGGTGCAGGCGTCGCGGGCGATGAAGGCGATTTGGGGAATATGACGGGCTCTGTTCACCGGGTAAACCCCCTCGAACCGCCCGCCTCCCCGGCACGCTTGCTTGCCTCAGAATTGGATGACATCACCGCCGCATCGGAGAGCGTTACAGCGGCATCGGATGCTGATCGCTCGCCTGGGCCGCCACCTTCGGGTCTGCCGCCCAGCCTGAGCCTGACGCACGGAGATCCGCTATGCTTTCCCGGGCTACTTGATTGGTCCCGCGGGCGGGTGCGCCGCTCACAGCCACGCCCCCCCCCCCCCCCCCCCGTTCCTTTCTTCCCGGACGTGCACGACGAGTTGAGCAAAGCCAAGGCTTCTTCGCTCCTCCGCTCTCACTACCCTCGTGGTGGAACGGTCCCAGACCGCTTCCACTCTGCACGCCATGGCCCTTCCTGCAACCAACGCCAGGCCAAGGCACTTCAAAACTTGCACCTTGGGTAGTCCTGTTCTTGATGTGCTGCAGGAACTGCGCTGGATGACCAACCTCGCCCCCGGGCCACGGAGGTCAGAAGTGCCGGCACTCGAACAGGCGATGGCCACCCCTTGTGGTCCAGAAACGCACCTGTGGACTGGACCTGGTCGAAATGCGGGAGGCGGACAAGGCACACCTTCTCCCACACCCCCGTCTCCCAGCTCCGTCCATTCGGCGCCACCGTTGACGACTCTGCCCAGCAGTCCTCAGCGGTGAGGCAGACGGAGGCCACTGCACATCCTGCCCCGCCGCAAGCCTGCCGCCATGGGCCATGCCCCATCTGCTCGCCGACGGGCGTCCTCCTGCGGCTATGAAACACCCTGCTCCGCCTCAACCCGGGCCCAGCTCTCAGCCCCAGCGTCGAGCACTCCGCAGGAAGCGGACGCCCCCGTCTCACGGACCCCCTCGAGGACCCGGAAGGCTCCCAGGCTGTCCGTAGACGTTTGACCCAGGGACCAAGATGTTAGCTCCGGAGGCTGGTAAGACAGCTCCGTCCCCGGTGGAGGGCCGGGAGGAGAATTTTTTCTTGTTGAATTAATTTTCACATTCTCATATTCTCTGTAATGAGCTATTTCCTTTTGTCTCTGGGTCACCTGGCCCGCAAATGCCGTTCTCACGGCACTTTGCCCCCAGATATCAACAGTCCTGGCTTCCTGGACACGGACCACCCGTCTTCAGCCCCACGACTGTCCCCCGGCCGGCTGGTTCCGACGAGTCTAGAGGACGCCTACCCAGGACCCTCCTCCTCAGTCGCTAACCCGCCCCCTGCCAGGTGTGCGGAGCAAGGTAAGTGCTTTGAGTCTTTTCTCAGCACCTCAGCCGCGGGTCGCCTCGTCGCCGCCCAACGCTGCCCTACCTGCTCCGCCCCGCTGCGAAGCCCCGCTGGGTACGTCAAAATTAATCGTCCCTTTGGTGCCCCCAGCGCAGAGGTTGGACGCGTGGCTTTCACTTCCCAACCCGTCTCGCTGGCTGGCCTGGACCATCCGACTCGGTTACGCAATTCAGTTTGCCAGGCCCCCGCCCCCCTTCATGGGCGTCCGCTTTTCCGCAGTACACGGCGAACACGCCCACTCCCTGCGTGCGGAAATCGCGACTCTTCTGGCCAAAGACACGATAGAGCCTGTCACTCCAACCGAGATGAAAAAGGGTTTCTACAGCCCTTACTTCATCGTACCCAAGAAAAGCGGCGGCTTACGACCAATCTTGGACCTGCGAGTTCTCAACCGAGCGTTGCACAAACTCCCGTTCAAAATGCTCACGCTTAACCTGCGTCCGGCATCTAGATTGGTTCGCAGCGGTAGACCTGAAGGATGCGTACTTCCACATCTCCATCCTGCCCCGACACCGCCCCTACCTACGGTTTGCGTTCGGGGGCCAGGTGTATCAGTACAAAGTCCTCCCCTTTGGCCTGTCTCTGTCCTCTTGTGAGAGTTACTATGCACCCACAGAGACCAGGTGCTCAGGCACCTCAGCCGTCTGGGGCTTCAGGTCAACTGGGAAAAGAGCCAGCTCACTCCAGTTCAGAGCATCTCTTTTCTCGGGATGGAGTTAGACTCGGTCTCAATGTCGGCATGTCTCACCAACGAGCATGCCCAGTCAGTGTTGAACTGCCTCGCCGCCTTCAGGCCAGGCACAGCGGTCCCCTTAAAACTTTTCCAGAGGCTCCTGGGGCATATGGCATCCTCCGCGGCGGTCGCGCCGCTGGGGTTGATGCATATGAGACCGCTCCAACACTGGCTTCAGACCCGAGTCCCGAGACGAGCATGGCGCCACGGCACGCACCGGGTAACAATCACCCCCGCCTGCCGTCAGACATTCAACCTCTGGACAGACCCCTGTTTCTTACGGGCTGGAGTGCCCCTACAGAAGGTGTCCAGACGCGTCCTGGTCACGACCGACGCCTCCAGATTGGGTTGGAGCGCCTTTTGCAACGGGCACGCAGCCTCAGGCCGTTGGAAAGGGGCCCAGCTGCGTTGGCACATCAACTGCCTCGAGTTGTTGACCGTCCTTTTGGCCCTGCGGAAGTTTCTCCCGTTAATTCGGGACGAACATATCCTAGTCAGGTCGGACAGCACCACTGCGGTCGTGTACATAAATCGCCAAGGCGGCGTACGCTCCCGTCACATGTCACAACTCGCCCGTCGTCTCCTCCTTTGGAGCCAGCACCGACTCAAGTCGCTGCGTGCCACTCACATCCCCGGCAACCATGACAACGCTTGCCTGGCGGAGAGTGGAGGCTTCACCCCCACTCGGTTCAGCTGATTTGGGAACGGTTCGGCAAGGCCCAGGTAGACCCCTCTGCCTCCCGAGAGACCTCCCACTGCCCGCTCTGGTACGCCCGTTCAGAGGCTCCCCTCGGGGCAGATGCACTGGCACACAGCTGGCCGGCTGGGCTGCGCAAGTACGCATTCCCCCAGTGAGCCTTCTTGCACAGGTGCTGTGCAAGGTCAGGGAGGACGAGGAGCAAGTCACTCTCGTGGCTCCTTACTGGCCCACTTGGGCCTGGTTCTCGGACCTTGTACTCCTCACGACAGCCCCTCCCTGGCGAATTCCCCTGAGGAAGGACCTTCTTTCTCAGGGACGGGGCACGCTCTGGCATCCGCACCCAGACCTTTGGAACCTCCACGTCTGGCCCCCGAACGGGATGCGGAAGATCTAGCTGGTCTACCACCAACGGTCGTAGCCACATTCAACCAAGCCAGAGCCCCTTCTACCAGGCAACTCTACGCCTTGAAATGGCGTCTGTTCATGAATTGGTGTTCTTCCCGGGCAGAAGACCCACAGAGGTGCGCAGTTAGGTCTGTGCTCCTGTTCCTACAGGAGAGGTTGGGGGGGAGGCTGTCCCCATCCACCTTGAAGGTGTATGTTGCCACTATCGCAGCTCACCACGACCCAGTAGACAGCAAGTCTCTGGGTAAGCAGGACTTAACCGTCAGGTTCCCAAGAGGTGCCCGGAGGTTAAACCCCTCCCGGCCAAACCTGTTCCCCTCCTGGGATCTCTCGGTGGTCCTCGCCGGTCTTCAGAGATCCCCCCCTGAGTCGCTAGAATCAGTTGGCTCAGGGCCCTCTCCTGAAAAGACGGCCCTGCTGATCGCGCTCACTTCCATCAAGAGGGTCGGGGCCCTGCAAGCGTTCCCTACTAACGACACTTGCCTGGAGCTCAGTCCGGCAGATACTCATGTGATCCTAAGACCTCGACTGGGCTATGTGCCCATGGTTCCTACCACGCCCTCTGGAGATCAGGTAGTGAACCTACAAGCGCTGCCCCGGGAGGAGGCAGACCCAGCCCCTCTCACTGTCGTGTCCGGTACGTGCCTTGCGTGCCTACCTGGAACGCACCCAGAGCTTCAGGCGCTCTGAGCAGCTCTTTATCTGCTTTGGAGGACAGCAGAAAGGGAACGCTGTCTCCAAACAGAGGTGTCTCACTGGGTGGTGGATGCCATTCAGTTGGCCTTTCACACCCAGGCCATGCCCCCCCCTTACGGGTTCGAGCCCACTCCACTAGGAGCGTGGCATCCTCATGGGCACTGGCGAGGGGCACCTCCCTAGCAGACATTTGCAGAACTGCGGGCTGGGCAGCACCTAACACCCTTACGATCTCAGGGTTGAGTCAGTCTCGTCCCGTGTTCTCTCAGGTCCGAGCCCGTAGAACTCGGTACACGTCGACGATCTGACCGGGTGAACCGCTTGTTCCAGCGCCGTTTCCCTCTGCCAAGGCAAAACAGTGCGCTTTTGTCCCAGAGGACCTAGGTCCCTGGTTGATTCCTCCCTAGCCCTTCGGGCCCGCAGCAGTTCAGCGGAGGAACGTGCTGGTCCAGTCCACTACGGGTACCTCCGGCTACCCCTACTGGAATAGGTGCTCCACAGATCAGGCCTCCTATGGGACTCCTCCTGTGTGTATTTCCGCGGTACGGTCACCTTACGAGCTGACCCGCGTCTCCCTTAGGCAGTCCTTCGCTGCCCTCCGGTTGCCGTGTTGTAGCAACTCCCCCCTCCTCGAGGTTGGATCTACCACCGCGCCATTTCCTCCCACATGCCCAAAGTGGCCATGTGATGTATTTTGCCACCTTTACCTCCCCTGCTGGGCGGGTGTGGCCTCCGCAGGGTCTTTTCCCCCTGAAAGAATAGGAATAAGACCCCCTTCCCTCGATGCGGTAAGGGTCCCGGCTGCTCTTGCTCTATGCCGAGAAAACATAGAGAGAAAAGAGGCCCAGCCAGGCTTGGCCCGTTCCCTAGTTGGGAGCGTCACCTTGTTCCCCCCTGGGTAACCAAAAGGATGCTGACGCTTTTTCGGGGCATTGGGGAAGAGTACGTGCAGCCTGAACACAGTTGGTCGCTTGTGCACGTGCAAATACCTGCCCGCTTCTGTGTCAGCAGTACACGTACACGGCTCAGCGCATGGCGAGTTTTGAAGTGGACCCCTAGTGTCGCTTCTTCGACACGACGTCGAAGTGAGCGACAGACGGGGAACGTCTCGGTTACGTACGTAACCTCCGTTCCCTGATGGAGGGAACGAGACGTCGTGTCTTCCCGGCCACGTCGCTGAGCCGAGCCGCTGAGGTGCCCGGAACACTCCCGGCTCCTCAGAAAAATCCTGAATGAACGAGCGTATTTCTCTCGCCTTTATATCCGTATCCGGAGGCGGAGTATGCAAATACTGTTCGCCAACTCTCATTGGCCTTTTTTCATAGATCAGAGGTATCTTTCGGCGCTCAAGAGAGACCCCTAGTGTCGCTTCTTCGACACGACGTCTCGTTCCCTCCATCAGGGAACGGAGGTTACATACGTAACCGAGACGTTTCTTCATGCCTCAAGATTGTGCAATTTTAAAGTCAACATGAAATTAAAATCAATTCTGTTTAATTGACTATATAATGCACATTCATGGTTTTATTGTTCATAGTTCATCTGTGCACATTTTTCCAAATAAAGAATAAAGTTAGTCTATACAATCTTTGCATACAACAACGAAATGCAATAAAGTTTAAGGATTTGCTAATTTGAATAAAAAAATCATATTTGAGTTTTGTGTTTTTTAGTGTTAGTTTAGATGCCATATACTGTATGCTAGTGTACTCCTATATGTCGACAAAATACACTTTTAGCAGATAGTGTACGAATTGTGCATTTAAAATGAAAAAACGTACTAAAATGTGCTCATTGTGGTGCAAAGTAACAAATTCTTTGCTTCTTTAGTTGAGTAGCTTTTATTCCAAATGTTTACTTTAGCTTAATATTTTAATTTGTTGCAACACTTCGCTACATTTTTAACTTAAATAACCCTAAACGTGCATTCAAATGCCCAGTAGAGATGTTCCTTATTAGCCTGGACGTCCCATATTTTGGCTGAAATGAAGTAAGTGTCCAGTATGTAAAAGGTGAAACTCTCAAGGGTGACCCTTGGACAGCTAAATGTCCCATATTGAAGCCATCGTGTACTGGGTTGATGCGGAAAAAATGTAACCTTTACTCTTAATACTTAAATAAGAGTAGAAAGTACCCAGTTTAAGTATATTTTAATGGACTATTTTTACTTCTACTTAAGTAATATGATAGATTGGTGTCTGTAATGTTAGTTGAGGATGGAACTTGAGGACTTTTTTCTCCACTGATTACTCATCTTGCACCCACTTAGACCTATAGCGAGAAAAAAAGAAAGAAAAAAAGAGCAACAACAAGCCCTTGTCATGCCCCAACTTCCTGTTTCAAAAAAGTCTTTAAAGAGAGGGGGGATACAGAAGACTAATTCTACTGGAGCAAGTACAGTAATACATTACACAGCAGTCTAGACACCTGATTAGACTAATTAGAGATTTCAATTTTTACTGGACTTCTGCACCAACATCTACACTGCTTTTGGGACACAGAATGTAAAACTAAAGTTTCAGACATAATGAGTTGCTACCTTCATTCAGGGATAATGCACATACTAAATTTGTGGTTATATCTGAAAGGTGTTATTTTGCTGTAGTAAGCATTATACTATCAATTAGAATGTACTAATAGGCTTGAGTATTAAACAATTCTTATATTATGATTAAATGAAAGCGATATGAATAACTAGCTTTAGCTTATTAACAAACATCCAAGGAGACTAGAGGGGAGAAATGTCTCTTATTTTTGTAACCTCCATTCCCTGATGGAGGGAACGAGATGTTGTGTCAATGTAGTAACACTAGCTTTTGCCTTGGGAGCCCCAAACACCTCCAGTTTTTGTGAAAAGGCCAATGAGAATTGGCAAGTGGAATTGGCATGCCACTCCCCCGGACATACGAGTATAAAAGGAGCTGGAATGTGGCCACTTATTCAGGTTTTGTGTTGAGGAGCCGAGACAAGGTCCTATTTCAGCGGATAGTAAAGCAATGTGGCAACAGGGACACAATGTCTCATTCCCTCCATGAGGGAACGGAGGTTACAACAGTAACTGAGCTGTTCCCCTTCTGTCTCTCACTCGACATTGCGTCGATGTACTGATACTAGGGGTCCCTATAGAAAAATGCCACAACAGCAGAACCGTGTTACGTGAATTGCCAATGCAGGTGCAAGCAAGCTGCTGTGTGCGAAATAGCAGGTGCATCAGTCTGCGTGTAACCTCCCCCAATGCCCCACAAGACGTCATGTAACATCAGCCACGGCCTTTTCTCTTTATGTGTTCTCTCCACAGAGTATTAGATTCAGCTGGGGCCATCTATTATACGCATCAGGGAAGGAGTTCTTTTCCTTTCTTTTTCTTTCAGGCAGAAAAGACTCAGCAGAGACCACATCCTGCCTGAAGGGAAGGTAATACAACATGTGGGTTCATCTGCCACACATGGAAGAGGTGCAGTGGTAGGTCCTGCATCAAAGGGGAGGAGCTCTACTAACACAGTGACCAGGGCAGAGAATGCTCTGCCCAAGGCAGACGCGGGTCTGCTGACAGGGAGACCATACCATGGAAAAAATATCACAGGGAGTTACCGGAGTAGTCGGCACCTGTGGAGCACCTATCCCAGTACAGGGCATATTAGTACCCATAGTGTTTCTGGCTGCAAATTCCTCTGCTGAATTCACGAGCCACAGGGTTAGGGAGGACGGTATCCAGGGTTCACGGGACATGAACTCGCATGTGAAAGAAGCGCATGTCTTTGCCTCATGGAAGGGTGTCCCGTAAGCTTACCTGTTCGTACCTGAAAATACACGGAACGAAACCGGCTGAACCCAGAGACCAAAAACTCTCAAAAGATATTGGGTGTTGCCCAGCCCGCTGCCCTGCAGATGTCTGCTAGAGAGCTGCCACCGGCCAGTGCCCACGAGGATGCCAGACTCCTCGTAGAGTGTGAGCATATTCCCAAAGGGGCGGACATGGCCTGGCCTGGTATGCCAGCATGTTGGCATTCATGATCCAGTGGGCAAGCCTCTGTTTGGAGACAGAGTTCCCTTTCCGCCAAAGCAGACAAAGAGCTGCTCAGAGCATCTAGAGCTCTGTGTGCGATACAAATAGAAAATATTTCAGGATGCATTCCGTTGCACTTTTCCTAGTAAGAATTTGTAAAATCCGACTTTGAGTTGGATTTTAATGCGACTTGGAATACAGCAGTACTTTTCAAAACTTGATCTGACACTGAATGTTCAAGCAGCCTAATTTACACTTAGAAAACTCCTAATGTTGTTATAACAATGCAAAAAGCACTTAGCAGTTTACTTGGTGAAAATCAGTCCTCTTTTCCTGTTTAATTAAGAAATCACACGGTCATGCAGAACATCTCCTGTTTTTTAATCCATAAGGATCTCTTTCTCAATGGCGATACCAGCATTGATGACAGCCGACTCTTCAGACAGCTTGATCTTATGATTTTGCTCTTGAATTACGTACATCACTTAAAGCGTGATTACGTTACTCAAGGTGAGCTAGAAGACCTCGACAGGGACATATCCTAAAGATCATACCCAACAAGAACAAATAAATCAATCTGATTGGCTGATGGATCTGCAATCTGACTTTAGTTGCTCATTAATTTGCACTGTTTGAGGGATTCTGTGAAAAAGACCTGACAGGGTAGAGCTCAAACTCACGTGCTGCTTCGGGCATGTGATCTGTGAAACAGTTGTCACACTTTGCTTGTAAGGAATACATTTTGAATGGATAAACTTCTCGTTTGTAGATTAAGAGTGGAAAGTGATTTAAAAATACATTGATATTTATGAAATATCAATGAAAATGAAAAATATTTATTTATTTGGCATATTAGGCCTGCAGAGAAGGCTTTGCTGTCCCTGAGAATTTGCTGCTGCCTTTAATATTGTGTCAGCAATTAAAGATTGATACTCTGTGAAGACAGCATCCTTTCATTTTCATAAAATTCCCTTTGCTTCATTAAATATGTACCGTTCCAGATTTTAATCTAAAAATTAATGACTAGCTACAATAAGTGGCTTCAAATTAGGAACAAAATGATCTTTATTAATCTATATAAAGACAATCTCTCTTCTCTGCCTTTAAACTTGTGCATGTTACTTCATCACTGACAATTGTTTAACACTTAAACGCATACCTCTGGTCTTTAGAGATCTGGGACTTCATTCTACCCGCTGTACCTCATCCATGTTGTGCCCACATCTCTTTAGTATTCTTCAATCTATCTCTTATGAATTATGTAACACACCAAAAAAAAAAATATACAAAAATGGTAAAATATAAAAACTCAAAGACTCGAGGTATGCAAGAGTGGGTTCCCAGTCTGTCGCTCACTTCGACGTTGTGTCGAAGAAGCGACACTAGGCGTCTCTTTTGAGCTCCTTTTGAATCTCTTGATCTATAAGAAAAGGCCTATGAGAAATTGGCAGACAGAATTTGCATGTCCCACCCCCGGACAAACAGGTACAAAGGGAGGGAAATGCATCTGTTTCATTCAGAAACTTTCTTCGGAGCTGACTGGTTGTGTATGCAGCGAGCTGCGAGTCACACACTGTTCCTCCCATCTCTGAGCGATTGCTGTTGGATGTACGGCACATATCAGCGGCTTCCTCACTTCTCTCCACAGCAGTGCAGTTTTGCCCCTGAGCGCTTCGACAGCGCAGTTAAAAGAGTTTATTTCTCTAAAATAGTTATTTCCTCTAAAAGAGCATATACACAGCTGGTGTTGAAAGTCCTTGTCAGGACGCGTCTTTATAAAGATGCCTTTCCGCCCCTGTGTAGTTCCTGGATGCGGTAGAGTGCTCTCCGCTCCTGACGGCCACAGGCGCTGTCTCGTGTGTCTGGGCAGCGATCACACTGAGGCAGCGTTTGTGGATGATTCACGTTCTCATTGAGAGAACATGACCATGGCAACATTGTGGTCGCAGCTTTCCTTCAAGTCCACTTTTTTATTCTGTTACATTAATACTTTTAAAGCTACTCAAGTTATTTGGCCAAAAGCAGTGAGTGGTTTTCTCGTTTCCTTGTTAATGTTTTTACAACATAGCCTAGTAGACAGTGCTCAATATGGTTACATGTACACTTCAAGTCCAACAATTTGATGCAAATACACTTTTTGTCCCACAGTTTAAGTTCACATTAGACATATTTATCGACTGTGTTTACATTAAATCCTCATCAAGACAGGCATTGGTGGAATAATAAAGTGCATTTGACCAATTAGGCGTGTAACCACATTATTGCTCAAACATAAACCGCCTGTCAATCAAACAGTACGCAGTGACAGATGTCACGAAATAAAAAGTAAATTTGTTATATTTCATCTAGATCAACCAACCAGTGGTGCTCTTGCTATCATGATTGATCCAATGAACACCCCTGTTTAGATGTAGAACATAGGCTAAATATAGAAATCTACTGAAATTTTGATCGAAGACATCTCTCTTTTTTCCGATAAACTTCTAGATAATTTTATCACCCAGTCCTATTGATAACATTGCATTAATCTCTCACAGCAGCCCAATAATCTCAGTGATAGATAGTTAAATTACAGGCTACATTACAGACACACATAATCTAGTAAGCAGAAATATGAAATTTACCTCAAACTGTTTCTTCAAATTAGAGGCAGGATTAATGCTGATATCTGGCTTGAGCAAGATAAACTCACATGATACGATCAAGCAATTGGCCTTTTTCACTGTGAAAATCCCTTCCAGGGATTGGTCGGGAGTTACGAGACTCTCCCTAGCCAATCATGTTGATAGATAAAACTAAAATCAGGACAGGGAAGTAGCGAACACAGACGGTGGGAAAATAGTGCAGTAAAAGTACAGATACAGCACTTGAATTCAAGTAAAAGTATACAATTTTTAAACTACTTTAAATTATTGATTATTGGGAAAAAGTAGTTAATTACTGTAACATGAGTTTTTATAATTCGTTATTTTACACCCCTGCTAATATAGTAGCATTTTACATAGGTGTTTGCCTGTGTAAAACTATCAATGCTTGGGTTTTCTTGCTAGGGTGTTTGTATGATGTTGCTTTAGTGTTCTGATTGGTTTTATGCATATGATAGGGTGTTCTTGATGTTTGATAGTTGGTTTGAAGTGTTCCAGGTGTTTTTTTGTTTGTTTTTTTAATGGGCAAAGAAATAAGAGTGCACCACCAAGTCTCTATGTCTATGTTCAGACAGGCATATACAATCAGATGTTTGTAAATTCAGAATTATATTTTCTTAAACCTTTCAGTCCTCCGACAGTGAAGTCTATGAAGGGAATATGACATAGGGATGATCACACACAGACATTGGATTTACCTACCCAAAGAGATGCAGAAACTCACACCTGCTGCGAGCCACTACAATGCGATAGGTATTGAATGGCTCACACGAATACGGGACGCTTGAGCATTTTTTGCACATCAATACAAGCATCAACTTGTAAGAGCAGCGGCGTAGCCAATGGTGGGCCGTGTGGGCCTGGGCCCATCCAAATTAGACCTAGAACCACACAGAATATTAGAGGTTATTCTTTGACTTCAAATATATACTGTATTTAAAATAGTTAAAAATGCTGTTAAGGAGAATTTGGTTTAAAAAAAAAGAAAAAGAAAATTGGGGTGAAAACCTGGCTCATCCATTTTTGATGCCCACCCAAAAGTAATTTTGTGTCTCTTAATCTCACTGTCTGACCCTTTTATGCTTCAAAACGGGCATTTCATTCCCCGTTAAAATAAAGTACAATAGTTAACCTGTACAGGATGTCATAATTTCTGCCAAAATATGTCCCTGCTATAATGGGACAGTTGTAAACTCTAGCAGCAACCAACTACACATGCCATCCCTGCCATTTTTTATCCTGTTGTCTGTGATAAAAATGTGTTCATATTTGGATAATGCCCTCATGAAAAACATCACATGGCAAAACGTCCATTACTAAACTCTCAGGCATGTTGAACCTATGACCTATGCATTGTTACTATGAAAACTAATGCGGACATGCTAAAAAAAAATATTGCAGCCCGAACAGATAAAAATCAGATCTGTCAACATATATCCTGCTGTTTGAACAGTCTGTCTAAAAAAATCTGATTTTTCCTGCAGTGTGTACAAAGCCTATGATATTCTTGTGCTTAGATATAACTCAACTGTCTGGCACAAAACCTTTGTCTGTTTTTAGGACACTGGAGCTGCCAATAGCTAACCAAATTATTCCTATAGCTCCTAAATTTACAGCCAAATTTTGTCTTTCCCACAGAGCATTGCTCTTCCCCACTTCAGACTGCTTAAAGAGTCATCAAAAATTAATAACCTCCTCAAAAATATTGCCCTCCACTCATCCATATCCTGTTTTATACAACCATATTGATGGAGAGGAATATTTTATGCTAACTGCTCTTCACTGGGTGCACATTGAGCTTTTTGTCAAACAGAATATAAACTCAACAAAAAAAGAAATGTCCCTTAAAAATCGAAATAACTCTACAGATCTTTATTGTAAAGACAATATTTTCCAAGCTTGTTCAATGAACCATAAACAATTAACACTCTGGGGCTGACGGATGTGCCCACGCATCCTGCTGGATATTTTCGTCATTACAGCGGAAACAACTTAAAATACTCCGTCAATTTTGGGCATACAGATAAGTGTAAGACATCATTAGAGACTATAAAGGGTCTACTTTTATTTGTGTACACTCACAATAACAACAAAACCTTGCGCTTTTGTAAAATAAAGAAAATAAAAAGGGTGAGCTTTCAGAAGTCTCTGTGTTCACGAGCATATATCTGAAACACGTCATAAAAATGAACTGAAACTCCACGAATACTTATCACACAAACATGAAACATATGTCTAAAGAAAGCTTTAAATGTCTACTTTTAAATAAAACAATTCTAATTTGAAACAAATATTCTCCTGCAATGTAATCTGTATGAAACAAAGCAATGTACAGTTTCTCCTGGCTCAGCTAATTTATCTCTAATGTGCTGAAGCGATCAACGCAAATGGTGAATGCCCCCGACAGTGAGGTTTGATGTAAACACAATTCATTCACTTTTCTGCGCGTTTGTAACGATACACAGGTGAGGAAACTCCAGGATTGTAAGGAAGAGTTATCATTTTCCTCAGAAGAAGAGCAGGACTCCAATGAACGTTTGTATTTTGATGAGAGACTTGATCCAGCTGAGGATACAATTTCAGACGAGTAAGTCATTTAGTTTTCATTAGTTGACATGTTATTTTATATAAACATGTACATATTTTACTAGTGGGACTGTTTATAGACTTGCCAGCCAGGATTCAGAGTACTGAAATTTGAAATATGTCCTAATAAACAAGTTTTAGTTACATTTAAATGCTGTTTCGGCTAAAGCAGGTATTTAAATTATGTGCTGTATGATATAAAAATGATATGTAATATGATATAAAAATAATATGAATGTTTAGATTATATTTTAACTAGTATTTATGCTGCCTCATTATCATCAACAAAGCTTGTGCTTGCAAATATCTGTTCAGGTTAAATGAGTAAAATGCACTTTAAATATGCCCATATTAGAAAATCAGCATATTATAATGATTTCTGAAGGATCATGTGACACTGAAGACAGCAGTAATGATGCTGAAAATTCAGCTATGATCACAAATTGCATTTTACAATATATTCAAATAGAAAACCTTTCTTTTAAATTGTAAAAAAAGAGTTCACACAATGTTTTTACTGTATTTTGGATCAAATAAATGCAGCCTTGGTGAGCAGAAGTGACTTCTTCTCAAACTTTTTTACGGTAGTGTAGGTATAAAATTAAGTAAAGTCTTTATGTAAAGAAAATGTATAGTCAGATGAATTCTTTTAACTTAAAACTTGATTTCGATCATTAAGTCTCCTCACATTCATTCTCTTTCTGTCACATTCCTCATTGATAGGCCCAGGGGAGGGGTTTTTTGTCTCCTCGGGTGTAAATCACCTTAATATTCATGATCATTCACGCCTCCTCGCATATTACCTGTCAACACAAAAATTGTCTTACAAAAGTTAAATTACTATATTGTTTTGTATGAATGAGTGATCAGGATGGTTTTCACATCATTCTGTAGCAAAAACTCTAGGCTACTAGATCCAGTTCTCAAAAGTATTGTGGACAAATGTTTAGTATGTGTTATATGACCTTATTTCAGTGACTTACAATTTTAGTTTTTTCAAAAACCATGCAAAAATACAAACTTGTACACACATGTTTTTAAGCAACTGAAAAAAGCACAAATGTCAAGGCATGTCAAAACTTCTCCAGGGCCCAAAATACCCTCAGACCCCAGAGGGTTAATGAACATGTACCTGTGGAATGGTCATTAAGACATTAACAGCTTACAGAGAGTAGGCAATTAAGGTCACAGTTATAAAAACGATAAAGACACTAAAGAGTTATTTCTACTGACTCTGAAAAACACCAAAAGAAAGATGCCCAGTGTCCCTGCTCATCTGCATGAATGTGCCTTAGGCATGCTGCATGGAGGCATGAGAACTGCAGATGTGACCAGGGCAACACATTGCAAGTCAGCGCTACAGGGAGACAGGAAGGACAGTTGATCATCCTTGCAGTGGCAGACCACGTGTAACAACACTTGCACAGGATCGGCATATCGAAAATGATGAGTTACACCAGGAACACACAATCCCTCCATCAGTGCTCAGGCTGTTCATAATAGGCTGAGAGAGGCTGGACTGAGGGCTTGATGGGCAGTTGTAAGCCAGGTCCTTACCAGACATCACCGGCAACAACATTGCCTATGGGCACAAACCCACCTTCTCTGGACCAGACAAGACTGTCAAAAAGTGCTCTTCACTGAGGAGTCACGGTTCTGTCTTACTAGGGTTGATGGTCAGAGTCATGTTTATTGTTGATGGAATTAGCATCACACTGAGACCTATACTCTGGAGCGGGATCAATTTGGAGGTGGAGGGTCCATCATAGTCTGGGGATCTCTACAATATGAGTCGGCAGAGGAAAAACGCGTCAGAAAACAGCGAGGACGTAAAAAAGTCCATCGATCTTTTGCTCGAAGAATTAACTACTGTCCGGAGGCAGCAGGAAAACCTCTTGGCCCTAGTGGAGGAGGTGAAAATGCTATGCCTCCAAATAGAAGTCAAAGACAAACAGATTGTGGATTTGGAGTGGAGGGTGAACGAGCTCGAGCAGTACTCCCGGATGAACGACCTGGTCATCACTGGTCTACCGTTCAAACCACGCTCGTATGCACGCGCTGTGGTTGGGGACAATGGGGATGAGCCAGAGCTAGAGACGCGCTCGGTGGAGCAACAGGTGGAAAGCTTTCTCCAGAGTAACGGAGTGGAGCTAAACCTGGATTACATTGAAGCATGCCACCCTCTACCCAGGAAGATCAACAGCAAGCCCGTAGTCATCAATCGATTTGTCAAGAGGAAGAATAAAACAGCATTGTTGAAGCAAGGACGCAAACTCAAAGGAACAAATGTTTACCTGAACGAACACTTGACAAAGAAGAATGCGAGATAGCCAGAAAAGCAAGAGACCTCAAGAAACATCATAAAATCCAACACACATGGGTAACCAACTGTAAAATCTTTATCAAGTTGAATGGCTCAGCGGAGGAAGCCAAGATTCTCACCGTGAGACATTTGGAGGAATTGGACAAGTATCAGTGAATGCAAAGAGTCAACACTTATGCCGACGTGAATACATCAAGGTAACTTTTGACTTACAGTTGAGCTATGATAACAATACAGTACTCCAACTGTTGGACCTGAATATGTTTAGATATACAGAATACAATAATCATGACACAGAGACAGATATTGACCCAGACAACAATTTTTTTTCTTCTGCGAATATTAATTGCAAGTATTATACTAATGCACAGTATAATACTAACTTGATTACAAAGGGTAAATTGTCTATTATCCATTTCAACAGTCGAAGTATGTACTCTAATTACAGTGAAATACGTGACTATTTAGAGTCATTTATTCATCCTTTTAGTATCATAGCAATATCCGAAACTTGGTTTAATGATGACAAAGGAATCAACTTTGAAATAAATGACTATGACCTCAACTACATCAACAGACAAAACAAGACAGGTGGTGGCGTAGCACTGTATGTCCATAAAACAATACATTTTTCAATAGTAAATAGTTTGTCAATAGCACTTGATAATGTAATGGAATGTGTAACTATCGAACTAAAAAATGAAAAGCAAAAGAATATTATCATAATCTGTGTCTATAGGTCACCTGGATCAAGTGTAGACTTATTCAATGAATGGATGGTGAAATTGTTTTCTGAAGTTATAAATAAGCCCTTATTTGTATGTGGGGATTTCAATATTGACCTTTTGAACTCAAACAACCACAAACCTACCTGTGAATTTGTTGATAGGATGTATAGTATGTCCTTATTTCCATCAATCACAAAGCCTAGTAGGATTACCTCGCACAGTGCAACTTTAATTGATAACATCTTTACTAACAACTTTTCAAATAATACTGTAAATGGTCTATTGATCTGTGATATCACAGACCACTTACCAGTCTTTACTATATATGACTGTAATGTTTGTAAACGTAATATACAGTATCTTGCAATGTGAATTATAGACGAGTACGAACTGAGGAAGCTGTTAATGGATTTAATGAAGAATTAAGGTCACAAGATTGGAATACAATTTATGGAGAGATGCAGACTGATGTGGCTTACAATAATTTTATAGAAATATTTACTTCCTTGTACAACAAGCACTGTCCCATCAGAGTATTTAGTAAACCGAAAAAAAATCTAAAATGCCCTTGGATTTCCAAAGGCCTGCAGAATGCATGTAAGAAAAAAATAACCTTTATAAATTGTTTATCAAATCGAAAACCAAAGAACCTGAGGACAGATATAAGCTGTACAAAAATAAATTGACAGTTATAATGAGAATGGTGAAAAAACAATATTATGAAAAACTATTACTTGCTAATAAATCTAATATAAAAAGAACCTGGGCAGTATTAAATAGTATCATTAAGCAAGGATCTAATACAACGGATTATCCGGAATATTTTGTTGACTCTAATGGAGAAAACAATGACATGAATAAATTAGTAAATGACTTTAATAATTTTTTTGTAAATGTTGGTCCTGATTTAGCAGCCAAAATTCCTAACCAAGAATTGGAGCTGAACTCCAAAAGAAACGACCGTACTATTTTCCTCTCTTCTGTCAGTGAGTGTGAAATATTGAATATTGTTCAAAAATCAAAAAACAAGTTATCGACAGACTGTCACTCAATCGATATGGTACTAATAAAAAAGATAATTAAAAGTATCATAAAGCCTCTAATACATATCTGTAACCTGTCGCTTAATAATGGCTGTGTGCCAAGAAAAATGAAAATCGCCAAGGTCATACCATTGTTCAAAAATGGAAATAGGAATCACTTCACTAATTACAGACCCATTTCACTCCTTCCCCAGTTTTCAAACATCCTTGAAAAGGTTTTTGACAAACGGTTAGAAAATTTTATATATAAGCATAAGCTGATTAATGAAGGACAATATGGGTTTAGACCCAACAGATCCACTTCAATGGCCATAATTGATGCCACAGAAGAAATATCGAAGGCTTTAACAAATAAAAAACATGCAATAGGAATTTTTATTGATCTCAAAAAAGCTTTTGACACCATTAACCATGATATACTACTTAAGAAATTAGAACGATATGGAATACGGGGGGTTGCAGGGAAATGGGTAAAAAGTTATTTGAGCGACAGAGTACAGTATGTCCAATTGGGTGAGCTCTCTTCTGGATGTCTTGACATTGCTTGTGGTGTCCCCCAGAGGTCAGTATTGGGCCCCAAATTATTTAATTTGTATATTAATGATATTTTTAATGTTTCTCAATTGGTTAAATGTGTATTGTATGCTGATGATACAAACATTTTCTATAGTAACGATAGTTTGGAGCGACTGATTAGAGTTATAAACAAAGAACTAGGTAAATTTAAAAAATGGATGGAAAGTAATAAATTATCCTTAAACCTAGATAAATCCAAAGTGATGTTTTTTGGAAAGTATCAAACTGATTCACAGAAACTGGTTGAGATAGACAGAGTTCACATTGAAAATGTTCTGGAAATAAAATTTTTAGGTGTAACGATAGACCATAAGTTAAGTTGGAATGCCCACATCAGACATACAACTACTAAAGTCTCCAAAAGCCTTGCTATAATTAATAGAGTTAAACATATCCTTGATTATAATGCACTCCATACCTTGTATTGCTCTTTAATACAGCCATATCTAACCTACTGTGTAGAGGTATGGGGCAATAATTACAAAAATGTAATACAGTCACTTTTTTTGCTACAGAAAAGAGCTATACGAAATATACACAAGACACAAATCCTCTCTTTCTTAAATCAAAGTTATTAAAAATGCAGGATCTTGTAAAATTATATAATGCACAGTTCATGTTTAAAGCGTATCACTATTTATTACCTGTGAACATTCAAAATATGTTTTCTCATAAAGAGCAGTCGTACAGTTTGAGAGGATTTGGATACTTTGTGGTCCCAATGGCGGGTTCCACCAGGAGGAGTTTTTCTATGTCTGTATGTGGGGTTAGTTTGTGGAATAATCTGGGGCTTGAATTAAAGCAATGTCAAAGCATTCACAATTTCAAACGTCTTTATAAACAAAAGGTCTGGTCTCATTACAGTGACAATGAGGTTTGATTGTATTCATGTGGTATGGAGTGTTGGAATAGTTGTTATTTACCCTTGTGGTATTCTATCTACCATTGTTGGTAGCTGTTCGTCATTGTTATGTACCCTTGTGGTATTCCGTCTACCATTGTTGGTATTTGATAATCATTGTTACCTGAGGTAATATCTGTATATTATGAAAATGTATGGTATGTATGTGTGGTTTTGCACTTGTGCAACTATAATACTGTTTCTAAATGAGGTATCATTATTACTATTATTTTATTTATTTATTTTTTTTATTTATTTTTTTTCTTTGAGATTATTGAAGAAGGAAGCAGCTATTTTTGTTTGTATAAATTCTTTGACAGATCGGGGTGGGGTTTAATAAGTTTTACTTCTCCCCACTCCATTTCAATCATAAGTGTATAAGTTATTATTAGTATAATTATTATTATTGTGTATCTTTTCTGCTGTTACACTATTTGCTTGAAATAAATATAAATAAAAAAAAAAACAAAAAAAACAATTATGTTTGCTGAAAATAAAAGCAGTTGAAAGTGAGAGGATGTTTCGTGAGTTTAGTATAAATGGAAAATATCCACTCTACAGGAATTGGGTTATCTGTTACTTACACTTGCACTGTGGTCTCATTGAGTGCCACAGTGAGCAAACACTTTTTCAGCTGCCTTGGTTCTGGAAGTATTTCCCATTGATTTGTCCACAGGGATTTCAAAACAATTATTCAATATTGAGTTCTTGAACTAAACAAACCAGCTTGGATGAATCACACCATTACAAACTTTGAGTTGATACAAAAATTATACACCAGTTTGAAAAAAGAAAGACAAGGTACAAAGCTGTGTACTTTATTTTTATGAGGGAATGATTTACTCTTCCCATGAAGTATTGCAAATGATACAATCAAATCAAATAAAAATGATAGTGAAATATCTTTGAATTAGCTTTGAATTTAAATAAATATATGTACAGTACCTATGGAGTGTTGTTACGTGTCTGTCTGCACCTTTGTCCAAGACTCTTATTTTGAAGTTCTCTCCCTCACTACGTTTCCCACAAGCCACTGCCCTGATCACTCCTCCATTGTTATCCACACCTGTATGTCATCTCCTCATTTAGCTCCAAATGTATATAGACCTTCTAGTTCTGTTCATTGTTTGTCAGTCCTTGAATGATTTAACGGTAATGTTGGTATTGTTATGTTTGCTCCGCTCCAGTGTTTGCTCCAGTGTTGTTATTAAAGAACTTGAAGTTACTTCTCCTACGTCTCCTCTTGACACTCCAGCACACCAACCGTTACAAGTGTGAGGAGCCCGACTCGATTGTCATTGTGATTTTCAATGCTTTATGGGTGACTTCTCTGATTGGTGGATTGCTTTTGAGTATTATGGGTAGTGTAGTTCTTCACCAGGAACTCAACAATGAAATAGTATTTTTTGAAAATTACATTGAAATCATATTTTAGCTTTTGGTTTCTAGAGAACAACATGATATTGTTTACCAATCTTGGAGCTCATGCTTGGTCTGTCTTGAAACATTTATAGTTTATAGCTAAAAATCAATTTCTTTATAGAGGAAATGTGACATACTCAGCCTTATCTAATTAAAATTAAATGGCTGGTGACATATTACACGATAATACAGTATAATATAAAGTGGTTCATTAAATGTATCATGAGAAGTTCTGAAGTGAAATGTCCACTGTATGCATCAAAAAACTATTTAAATATTCGCCTAAACAAATGAGGCGTAGTGACTCACCTCAATCCGGGTGGTGGAGGACAAATCTCAGTTTCCTCCACATCGGAGACTGTCAATCCACACACTTTATGACGTGTCTTGTTGAGCGTGTTACTGTGGAGACGTAGCACGTGTGGAGGCCCACACTATTCTCCGTGGCATCCATGCACAACTCACCACGTGCCCCACTGAGAGCGAGAAACACATTATAGCAACCACGAGGAGGTTACCCATGTGACTCTACCCTCCCTAGCAGCCGGGCCAATTTGGTTGCTTAGGAGTCCTGGCTGGAATCACTCAGCACACCCTGGATTCAAACTCGAGACTCCAGGGGTGGTAATCAACGTCAATACTTGCTGAGATACCCAGGCCCAGTTTTGAAGGTTTTTAATACAAGTTTTAAATGAACAAATCCTCCCTACCTTAAACCTTAAATCTAAACCTAACTGAGTCAAAAAAGCAAATGTGAAACACAAGCATGTCATTTTGTGGTGCTTCTATGACAATTTGGGTTCATGTGTGGACTTGTGTGCTCTTCAGGACTCCTAACCTGCTCGTTTACATCACAAGTGCAGCGCACTATCATCGAGCCTACCAAACAATTTGATCACACTCGAACAAGCTTGTAAATATTGTTGATTATGAAATGCTAACGTTAAAATAAGTATTGAAGTATAGTTCAGAGGAATTCATCAGGAGGGGGAGGGGTGCTTTGTGAGGAGTGTAAGGTCTGAGAACCAAGTCTGGTTGGGCCAGTAAGGTGCTACTAGGATGACCTGCTCCTCATCCTCCCTGAACTTGAACATTGTTTGTACAAGTAGGCTCACTGGGGGGAACGCATCTTTGCCGAGGGGAGCCTCGGTCAGGGCGTACCAGAGCAGGCAGTGGGAAGATTCCCGGGAAGTGAACAGGTCTACCTGTGCTTGAACAAATCTGGGGGTGGAGTTTCACTCTCCCCTGATTGTGACCTGCTGCGACAGCGAGTCCGTCACACTGTTGAGTTCGACCAGGATATGAGTGTCTCACAATGACTTGAGTAGCTGCTGACTCCAGAGAAGGACCGCACACAGGACAGTGGAATTCTCAGCCTTCACTGAGGTGATACAGATGCCGTTGAACCTAGGCAGATGCCTGGCGAAATGAATCACATAACCGAGTCGGATGGTCCTGGTCAGCCACTGCGGGGGGTTGGAGAGTGTAAGCCATGCCTCCATGCTCCGGGCGAGGGGGACCAAAGGGACAATCACGTCAGACGTACCGGCGAGTGGGGCCTCACGGCGGGGTTGGGTGGAACCTGAGGCGCCACGTTGAGAGGGCTTGAACCCCGAACTCGTGGCCATGCTGAGTCTAGGGATATCGCACTTACCTCCCTCTGGATACCCACCTTTGGACTGGTCAGGGATGGAGAAGAGGGAAATCATCCTCTTAGTCCATCACAACTGCCCTGGCATGGGTGTTTTTGCCACAGATTGGCACGCAGGAGCAGGGGAGCTGCCTCCGCAGCACAGTGCCTACAGTAAAAGTGTGGTGTCCAGTGGTCGTGATAACAATGGCCGTGAACACTGGGTGTGTGACCCAGTGAATGCAGAATCAGCTCTTTTCTTGAAAATGTGGGTACCGCAGCCCCTCGGGCATGCGGCGAAATCAAAAAGAAAAGGCAACAATAGATTCTCCTCCCAGCCCTCCACCGGGGGATGGAGTGGTCTGCATACCACCTCCAATGCAACGAGTGTCCATATCCCTGGGTCTCAGGGGTGCTTCGAAGCCTTCCTCGGGTTCTTGGTGGCGGGCCGTGATATGGGAGGCATTTGCTTCCTGTGCCCACGGTGACGAGCAGACGGTGTGTGGGACTGTGTCGGGGCAGGAGGTGCAGAATAGTCTGCTCCTTAACCGCCGAGAACTGTTGGGCAAAGTCCTTGACATTGTCACCGAATAAGCCAACCTGGGAGATGGGAGCATCAAGGAATCATATCTTGTCAGCCTCTCTCATCTCGACCAGGTTGAGTCAAAGATGGTGCTCCTGGACCACCAAGGTGGACATCGCCTGTCCGAGAGTCTGCGCCATGACCATTGCCCAGGGGGCGAGATCGGTTGCAGAGCGCAGCTCCTGTTTCAATCCTGGTTCTGAACTACCATGGTTTGGCCATGACATGCAGGGTAGAGGTGGTCTGTCCAGCGGCACCGTAGGCCTTGGTCACCAATGACAATGTGAGTCAACAGTCCCTGGACGGGAGTCTCGGGCGTTCCGCCAGGTGGCAGCGCTTTGCAGGCACAAGTGCACCACAACCATCCTGTCCTCCTGGGGAATCACCAGGTTCCCCCTTGCAGCCCCACCATCATGTGTAATGAGAGTGGAGGAGCTGAGAATTCGGGTCTGGGCAGTAAAAAGTGCCCACCAAGACTTTGTGAGCTCCTCATGCACCTCCGGGAAGAAAGTGACCAGGGCGCGGCGCGGCCATGAGAGGCGTTCCAGGCCCAGGAACCAATAATCAAGCCGCGAGGGTTCAGGGCAGGCTTCAGAGTTCATTAACTTTGTAAGCCCTGAATGAGACTGCGAACTCTCCCTGAGACAAGCCGGCGGCCTCATCCTAGAACTAGACGGGCAAACGAGCGTGCAAGGCATAACTGCAACATTGCCAAAGTCATGTTCTAACAATGAGGACATGACCTGTCCACGAACGCCATCTCCGCATGGACAGATCCCAAGCATGTGAGACAGCGATCGTGGCCGTCGGAAGCTGCGAGGTAACGACCGCAACCAGGAAATACTCACAGATGGAAAGGCATCTTTAAAAAGATGCTCCATCAGTGCCACCATTTTGGTAGGAAATATACTCTTTTATTTAGGAAGAATATACTCTTTTAGCTGCTGAAGCACCCAGGGGCGTTCTCTGCACTCCACCGGTGCACAAGGGGTATAAACCGCTGTAATGCACCATAAATCCAACAGCTTGCACAAGAGGTGAATGGATTTGCAGAGGAATTCAGCTCACTTTTATACCCGTATGTCCGGGGAGTGGCATGAAAAGTCCACTCGCCAATTCCAATTGGCCTTTTCTTAAAGATCAGAGGTGTTTGGGGCTCCCAAGAGTGACCCCTAATGTCACTACATCGACACAATGTTGAGTGAGTGACAGATTGGGAACTGCTGTGATACGTACAATGAGACGTGGAAAATAAATAAAAAATGTGAAGACATGTAGGTATAGTAATGTGATTCAATGACACCAAGTTTGTTTTCACAATGAGTGTTACACTCTACTATCAAGTATTATCAAGCTGTGTTTAAACTCTATTAATGGCAGGACTGTTATTGCTAAGAAAACTCTTCAGTCCTGGCTAATGTACCCACGGAATGCTGCTGGACCAGACAACATTCCTGGCAGAGTGCTCAGAGGATGTGCAGACCAGCTAGCAGATGTTCTTACCGACATCTTCAACATCTCTCTGAGCTGCGCCGTCGTTCCAACATGCTTCAAGGCCACCACCATTGTCCCCATGCCAAAGAAGTTTTCAGTGTCCTGCCTCAATGAGTCCCGTCGCACTCACACCAATCATCGTCATGAGGCACATTAAGACCCAGCTGCCCTCCTCACTAGACCCACTGCAGTTTGCATATCATCCAAACTGTTCAACAGACAACACCATCGCCACCACACTCCATCTGGCCCTAACCCACCTAGATAAAAAGGACTCAACAATACGTTCGAATGCTGTTCATAGACTTCAGCTCAGCATTCAACACAATCATTCCTCAGCACCTGATTGGAAAGCTGAACCTGCTGGGCCTGGACACCTCCCTCTGCAGCTGGATCCTGGACTTCCTGACTGGGAGACCTCAGTCAGTCCGGATCGGGAACAGCATTTCCACCACCACCACACTGAGCACTGGGGCCCCCCAGAGCTGTGTGCTCAGTCCACTGCTGTTCACTCTGCTGACTCATGACTGTGCAGCAATGCACAGCTCAAACCGCATCATTAAGTTCACTGATGACACAACCGTGGTGGGTCTCATCAGTAAGAACGACGAGTCAGCATACAGAGAGGAGGTGCAGCGGCTAACGGACTGGTGTAGAGCCAACAACCTGTCTCTGGATGTGGAAAAAACAAAAGAGATGGTTGTTGACTTTAGGAGAGCACAGAGTGACTGTTCTCCGGTGAACATCGACGGCTCCTCTGTGGATATCGTCAAGAGCACCAAATTCCTTGGTGTTTACCTGGCGGAGAACCTCACCTGGTCCCTCAACACCAGCTCTATTACCAAGAAAGCCCAGCAGCATCTCTACTTTCTTCGAAGGCTGAGGAAAGCACCCACCCCCCCATCCTCACTACATTCTATAGAGGGACTATTGTGAGCATCCTGAGCAGCTGCATCACTGCCTGGTTTGGGACTTTCACTGTTTCGGAGCACAAAGCACTGCTGAGGACAGCTGAGAAGATCATCGGGGTCTATCTTCCCTCCATCATAGACATTTACAAAAAACACTGCATCCGCAAAGCAATCAGCATAGTGGATGACCTCACACACCCCTCACACAAACTCTTCTCCCTCCTGCCATCTGGCAAGAGGTACCAAAGCATTCGGGCCCTCACAGCCAGACTGTGTAACAGCTTCTTCCCCCAAGCCATCAGACTCCTCAATACTCAGAGACTGGACTGACACACACACATACATGTCCTAAGTTGCACTTTAATTATTGTCACTTTGTACCTGGTTGCTACCTCAATAACTGCTATGTGCATTGAACACTATCTCATAGTATTTTATGTTTACATTTGGCATTTTTAGAAACTGTCATCTTTTTTGCACTACTGTATACTGTTCGGCGCTGCACTGTCTCTCACTGTGCCTATTGTCCTGTTAATTTTTAGTAATTTATTGTACTGTCCCGTACTTTTTGCACACGTTTGCACGTGCACTTTATTTAGGTATTTTATTTAGTCTGTGTAGTCTCATGTGGTTCTGTGTTTGTCTTATGTTGTTTTATGTAGCACATAGTCCATGTTGTCTCATTTCACTGTATACTGTACTAACTGTATATGGTTGAACGACAATACCACTTGACTCTACTAATGTACACAAGTTGATAATTTCCCTCTCTTTTCTGTCACTTTGCAGCATGTGAACTGATGACGCAGGGCATCCTGGCGCTGGTCACGTCTACTGGCTGTGCGTCCGCTAGTGCACTGCAGTCCCTGACAGATGCCATGCACATACCACACCTGTACGTCCAGCGGAACGCTGAGGGATCACCCCGTACTGCATGCCAGCTCAATCCAAGCCCCGATGGAGAACGATACACCCTCACTGCACGACCACCCATCCGACTCAGTGATGTCATGTTGACACTGGTCGGTGAGCTACGCTGGCAGAAGTTCATCATCTTTTATGACAGTGACTATGGTGAGTGATTTGGTATGTTATGGTGAGACATTTGGGAAAAAGGATATTTTACTGGGAAACGTTCACAGGTGTTAAGCTGTATGTATTTTCTGTGGTTGATGTTGGACCAGAATTTAGAATTTTATGGATTCTGGTGAATGGTTAATGTTGAATGATGGTATGATGTATTTCTGCTGGTATTATAGATTAACCTCTATATTTGTTTAGCTTATTAACCTGTGCCTCTGGAGGTGAAATATAAACAATCACTGACACCCAGTGGTGATGTGCTGTGTCTAGATCTATCTTGCTTTACAATGTTCATCCATATTATATCCTCACATGTATGCATATTTTTCAGTTTGATTAGACAATCATCAATACATGGTTTACTTTGAAGCCAGGCCATACACAGAAAAATGTGACTATTGTTAATGGAAATGTTTTCCATTACTACATACCTCACGTCTCCAACTTTATATATGGTAAATAATAATAAAAAAGTAATCTAGTGAATGTAAAAGATGCTTAGAAAAACCTAGAAAACCCTTGATCTGGAGTGTGTGTGTGTGTGTGTGTATATATGTGTGTATATATATATATATATATATATATATATATATATAAAATCAGTAAATAAATAAATCTAATTTGGTGAATCATACATGTAGTGCATTGTAATGGAACAAAGTCTCCATCACTTCATATGGACTATTGATTGATTTTTAACATTATAGAAAAGACACAAATGTTTATTTATATAACCATTATTGATTTTTGAGTTCTTGTTGATTTTGATAGAGGTAGTCCCTAGAGAAAAGGGGAAAAAGTCTGTTTTAATAATACCGGAAAAGCAATCACTGATGATCTACTGCTGATGTGTTACTGCTTATTTTGTTTTATGACAGTATTTACTTTATAGTATTTATATTATTGTAATACATAATAGATTATAGTAAAAGTGCAAATCTAGAGCACAGACATTTCAAACTAAGAGTCCCAGATGAATTTCGGGATGGTTAAGGTTAAAAACCTCTGTGACTGTCACAGTAAGTAAAAATCCTTCATTATCGGTTGAGACTAGATCAGTCTGAATCTAGCTGATATAACTAAATAAGTTATTCCTATATGCTTAAGTGGAGCTTGTTGGCTGAAATGACACATTAAGCAACAAGGTTGCAACAACAGAATTTGCACAAAGTTATGCTACGAGAACCATGCATCACCATTGTTGTAATTAATAGACTTTCGTTCCATTACTTTAAAATCTTAATTAATTTGATACGATTCTTGCTAATCTCCAGAGTTTGCTTTTGGCTTTTTCATTTATATTTTAACAATGAACTATAATATGGGTCTGGATATCTCAGTGAGTTTTGACGCTGACTACCACCCCTGGAGTTACGAGTTTGAATCCAGGGTGTGCTGAGAGACTCCAGTCAGGTCTCCTAAGCAACCACATTGGCCCGGTTGCTAGGGAGGGTAGAGTCACATGGGGTAACCTCCTCGTGGTGTTGATTAGTGGTTCTCGCTCTCAATGGGGCGTGTGGTGAGTTGTGTGTGGATCGTGGAGAGTAGCATGAGCCTCCACATGCTGTAAGTCTCCACGGTGTCATGCACAACAAGTCAGAATCAACAAGAATCGCGGATTGGTGGTCTAAGATGCGGAGGCAATTGAGACTTGTCCTCCGCCACTTGGATTGAGTCGAGTAACCACACCACCTACTAAGAAGGAATTGTCCATTCCAAAATGGGGAGAAAAGGGGATGTCGTTTCATAACAAAAAAGATTTAATAACCTAAATAACAAAAAAGAAAAACAAAGAACTATAATGTTTACAGCTATTATTATTTTTATTTTTTACAAAAATAATTTTTAGAATTGTATTTAATTGGCCTGATCAGATTAAATGGAAGTGTATTTATTTACTCATAGTATGTGCATAAAATATTCATATATGATGACTTATACGAAGACAAGTTTCAAAGAATTTCACAATAAATACAGTGCTTCTAAATACAGTGCAATTATTTATTTTTTATTTACATCAGAATAAATTAAAGGCAGGACACCCTATGCTGCTACAACTATTATGCTAAATAATTTAAAATTTATCTGATGTAACATTAATCAGAATGAGTTTTTTTATTTACATTACGATATTGCAGATTAAGGATTAAAATGAGCTCAAATGTGATGAACATAATGGGCTTTATTTTTATTATTGCAGTTGGTGCAGAACAACGACTGTGCGCAACATATCTTATCTAGTTCTTGAAATTATCCAATTTTCATGAGAACGCTAATTCTAAGTGCAATTTACAAACCAATACAAAGCTCAAGTGGCTTTGTATGGGAGTGTTTGCGCTATCTGTGTGTTTTGTATGTTAATGTAGTGGCACAAACAACAATTTGCTATTTTCCTGAGAAATAGGTTGTTACATTAAAACCACGTCTGTTTTCCGTGCAAAGTCTAAACTCAGTTCATGCATTTGCAGTTTAGAGATTCCACCAGCAGTTGGAAATAAAGTTCATGTCCAAAAGGCCCTGACAATCACTGTTGAAGCCGTTTTATGAAACAAATATTCATGAGATTTGTGTTAAACTGTCTATATGTCATGGATTACTTTTCTATTATATTATTATATATGTCTATATTTATCATTGTATTTATGATCTAATTTGTACTGATATTTATTTAGTGATTTCTATGTTACTGCAAAAGGGGCCAGTGTTGAAGTTGGATTTTTTTGACCACTTTGATATTTTTATAATATTTTCATTTAGTTTGAAATATAATTTGAATTTAGAAGGTTTTTTTCGTACTTCAAAAATTATTTTATCTTTGAAGCAAAATGTACCATCTACCATGCTTCTAACAGGAGTGAGTCATAGAAATATGCTTGCCAATCACAAAGACACAGTTAATGCACAAAAGAACGCAAGTTCATATTCCTATTCTTCTAACTCATTGCATACAGTCCATTCACACTACTAACTTCTTATGAATTTGCTGTCTTGGTTTATATCACTAGTACTTGAGGGTAATGGACTATAAAATAGAATGCAGACTAAGGAATAACTGGAGAAAACCCTCAGAGTTAAATTACACTTGATCCATTCCATTAGCGCTTTACATGTTTTACTTGCACAAAAATACCAAAAATTAATGACCATGCCCACTTGTTTTGCACTTATGACTTAAAGCATAGCATAGCGTTGTGCTTCACGCTAGTGATCTGAAAACAGGGCCCTATGTAAAAAATCTTAATCGTCTTAATTTCCATGATGCAAAATATAAAATCGTATTTATTTTGGTTTTGGGGTGAGATATGACCTGGACATTTCTTCACTGGTTCCGTCAATAAAACTGATATTTACCTGATCATTTTTGAGTTTGGTATAGTTTTTTAGCACAATATGTTTATTTTGGATGTGCTCAGCTTTTTCTCTTTAAGCATTACTGCAGATTGTGGTTGTGTGATTGTGGTTTGACCGTAAGAGTTCTACATATGTGTAGCTCACATCACTGATGTACTAGCCTTGATTTTAGTTTATATCCATGATGGAAAGAGACATTGATGGAGAACAGGACATTTTGAGCGATGAATGGAAATTATCTTCATTCACAGCAGCTGGACAGGTCTGGATATGACTTGTGTGTTGAACACATATTCAGAAAGGTCATTCATTTGAGGCTTAGAGGATCATAAAAAGCTAGTAGTGGAGTAAAATAAAATTACGTGGAACAGATTCTTTCCCACAGGACCTAAATGTTAATGGCTCACCCATAAACCTGATCCCACGGCAACCTGGAAATACCTGTAATTAAATTCAGTGGACAGGTCTGGAACAGTCATGGAAATTTGTTTAGTGAAGTTTGTGGAAAGATCACAGAAATATATTGGTCATAAAGGGTCAAATTTTGGCTTGTTAACATGGTCTTAACCCCTGCTGGTAGATGTCCTAACTACCAGTTTGATTTCACTGTGAATTTCAGCTAAAAGCTGAAAGTGTGGTCGAATGTCTGGGCGCATGTAAGCTCAAACTTCCAGGTGAAATGTCCACAGAGGGGCACCAAAAGTGAGTTGTAATTTGTTTTTGATTGTAAGCAATGTACTAACACAGTCAACAAAAAATTATATTTTATTATCCAAATTTAAACTTCGACCCTAAACCTAACTGTGCACTCATCATTGATTGCATGAATGTGATTACCTGCTTTCCACAAGTCCAGAAGCAGTGTCTCTGTGACTGCTGAAACAACATGCTGTGTGATGCAAGGAGAAGGTAAACACATTTTAAATTGATGCAAAAACATCTGATGGGATGCTGCTGGTCAGTAATTTGGCAGAATGGGGTCAATGTCAGGGTATTGGGACACTCAGTAGCAACATGTCAACTTCCCGTGCTATCATGCTGTAACTACATCAACATGTGGCCAAACAGCCTGTTTCTCCATTGATGGGCCTTCAATAGTCTGTCTCCAGGTGTTCAGTGTGTGGAATGTAGAAAGTGACTGGCACAGTGAAATGGGTTCCATTAAGACAATAAACAATTTCCAGAGGGTCAGCACACTGTTAAGTTGCTCTAGAAAGTAAAAGTGCTCGTAGAGAGAGGCTGTTTCTTCTAATTTTAGAGAGCATTTCATTTGGACACACCATGAGTGCAGGATGAGACATCTCTATTTTCCAATGAAGAGAAAAACAATTAAATGATTAAACTCAGCGGCGCGTGCACCTCCGCAGTCATCCACGGCTTGTGGTTGGAGCGTGTGGTGATGGTCTTGGATAAATTGACATCATCAATGCACTTGCTGATATAGCTGGTCAATGATGCTGTGTATTCCTCCAAGTTGGTAGAATCACCATATGTTGCAGCCTCCCTGAACATGTGCCAGTCAGTACACTCAAAACAGTCCTGAAGAGCAGAGATGGCTCCTGCTGGCCAGGTTTTCACCTGCTTCTGAAGCGGTTTTGTGCGTCTGACGAGCGGTCTGTATGCTGGAATTAGCATAACAGAGATGTGGTCTGAGTAGCCGAGGTGGGGGCGGGACTCTGCCCGGTACACGCCTGGGATGTTTGTGTAAACAAGATCAAGCGTGTTCGCCCCTCTCGTTGCAAAGTCCACATATGGAATTTAGGGAGCACTGTCTTGAGATTTGCATGGTTGAAATCTCCGGCGACAATAAACAGTCTGTCAGGGTGCGTGTTCTGCAGTTCGCTCATAGCCCCATACCGTTCACAGAGTGCTTCCTTAGCGTTAGTGCTGGGGGGGATGTAAACTCCTGTTATTATAACAGTGGTGAATTCCTGTGGTAAATAAAAAGTTCTGCCAGTCACAAGCTCCAGCAGCGATGAGTAGTAGCTAGAGACTAGCATAGAGTTCTTGCATCATTCCGTGTTGATGTAAACACACAAGCCACCACTGCGAGTCTTACCGCACAGAGCTGCATTTCTGTTGGCACGAAATGAGGCGAGCCCATCTAGCTGAATGGTGGCGTCCGGAACTCTGTTGCTGAGCCATGTCTCTGTGAAAACAAAGATGCAGCAGTCTTTAAACTCACGTTGCATAGCCTGCTGGAGTTGGATGTAGTCCAGTTTATTGTCCAGGGAGCAAACATTTGAGAGCAGGATAGATGAGAGAGCCTGCCAGCTAGGGTTTGTTTTTAGCCTAGCATGGATCCCCGCTTACGACATCCTCTCCCCCGGCCACCGGCATCAGGCGACACCGAGGACTGGAGGCCTGGTCTCTGCAGCAAGCCGAATTCGCGTAGCACCTCCTGCAGGTCATCATGCAGCTTGGTTGTTGCATGAATCCTATATTTGAGCAATGTCTGGCGATGGTAGACACGAACACCGGTTTCTCCGATGTCCATGTGCCGCAAAAGTCGGGTTATTTAACAAAAATAGCACCATTTTGGATCCGAAGTGGCCCCTGCGTGCTACCGCGCCGCCATCTTGGATATCGATTAACGATTAACTTTAAATGCATATATACACAAAATGATAATGCTCTCATTATTTATTTACCCAGCTTTATGCCATCTCAATCTTGTATAACTTTCTTTCTTATGCAGTAAACAATCAAATATTTCTTTCATAGATATACAGCATCATGTGTTTAATCCCATCTGTTATTTGGACATATCACTCCAGTCTCTCCTCTCCACCAATAGCTGGTGTGTGTTGATTGTACTGGTGCACTATGGCTGCCGTCGCATCATCCAGGTGGATGCTGCACACTGGTGGTGGTTGAGGAGAGTCCCCTGTTCACTGTGTAAAGTGCTTTGAGTGTAGTGTCTGAAAAGCGCTGTATATAAATGTAACATTCATTCATTCATTATATCCATACAGTGAAAGTGAATGGGGTCCATAAATTAGGCTCCAAAAAGGACATAAATCTGAAGTACACATCCTCACGCTTGCTGCATACTATGTCAAGATTTATAGGTCTGTTCTCATCCAAGAGTCGTAAGAATTACATTTATGATGCCTTTATGTCTATTTTGGAGCTTGGAATATGTGGAAACTACTGACTTGCATTATATGGATATTTTCACATCATATATCCCTCCAGATAACTTAATTTGTGTTCTTCAGAGAAAGAAAGTCATACAAGTTTGAGCATTATTTGAGTAAATTATTTTTTTGGGTGAACTTTTCCTTTAAAAGTTTATTTTTGGCAACTTTTTAGTTTTTTTGGTAATGCATGCGAGTGTATATTTTAACCTCGAAGCTAATACATGTGGACTAAATGCTACAAAACTCAATTTCTGATTTAAAGGGTCTTTTAGAGTCTTTGCATTCTTGTAGTTCCACTGCACATAAACGTTTACTTAATTTTTTCATGTTTTTTAGATTTTTGTAACCAGATGCACAGCGTATATAGGGTTGCCACCAATACAGTATATAGAACTGGATCGCTGATGCAACGGTAAACTGCCAGCAGGTGCTTAAGCCACCGGAATTGTGCGAGAAGCCATCTTTGTATTCCTAAACTGTCATAGAACATAAATGACTGACAGGCGAAAACGCCCCTGTTTCACCGTCTCTGATCTCTGGATAAGACAGTCACATTTCGCCATCTTGTGTCAATCATGTTTAATGTTTAATTTGCTTGTTATGGATAATATTCGTTATGAGGGTGAAGATATATGTAGATTGTGATGTCAGAGCATTCACCTGCCCTGGTGTTCAGTCTATCAGTGCACCACAACAATCACCAAAGGAAGAGGCAAAACTGTCCACAAGTTGTATTGTAAGTAGCAAAAGCTGTAATAAAGTTAGTTAAAGGGTGAAATACAACCTTTCCCCCAGAGGTATTTTAAAGAAGTCAGACCGGGGATATTTAAATTGCCTTAAATGCCCAGGATTTCCTTGTTTTCATTTCCCCTTCTGTCACTCACTCGACGTTGTGTAGATGTAGTGACACTAGGGGTCGCCTAGTTTGCATGCCACTCCCCCGGACATACGTGTATAAAAGGAGCTGAAATGCAACCACTCATTCAGATTTTTTCTTCGGAGCCGAGTGCTTGTGTTCAGCAAGCTGAATTACTCTGCTGATCCATTCACCTCGGTTTCCAATGAAGCTGTTGGATTTACGGCACATTAAAACGGTTTGTCCCCCTCTTGCACCGGCGTTGTGCAGAGAATGCCCCTGGGTGTTTCAATGGCTAAAAGAGTTTAGACTCTAAAAGAATATATTTTCTTCTAAAAGATTGGCACCTACGAAAGCATCTTTTTCAAGATGCCTTTTCATTTGTGTATTATTCCTGGTTGTGGTCGCTATCTCTCCGCTTCGGACAGCCACAATTGCTATCGCTTGTGTTTGCGTGCTACCCACATGAAGGCACTTTCGTGGATGGTGCATGTCCTCATTGCGAGAACATGACCATGGCAACGTTGCGGTCATGGCTTCCTTTCATCTTAGGGAAAGCCACCCCAGCAGCTCCCCACCTCTGTCCTTCTACCTAAGTTAAGGGAAGTGGGCATTCGCATCCTCAACTATCTTGACGACTGGCTAATCCTAGCTCACTCTCGTGATGTGTTGTGTGCGCACAGGGACCTGGTGCTCACGCACCTCAGCCGACTAGGGCTTCGGGTCAACTGGGAAAAGAGCAAGCTCCTCCCAGTTCAGAGCATCTCTTTTCTCGGCATGGAGTTTGACTAAGTCTCAATGACAGCACGCGTGCTCGGTGCTGACCAGTTTGAAGGCGTTCAGACAGAAAACAGCAGTTCCACTGAAACTGTTTCACAGGCTCCTGGGGAATATGGCGTCCTCAGCAGTGGCCACACCAGGATGCGGATGTGTCCTGTATAGAATCAATATTCAGATCAACATATCCATGTTTAAGTCCTTTTTTTACTATAAATCTCCACCTTTGACCAGCCCCAACAGTAGGAGGGTGAATATGAAAGTCACTTCCACACCAAAAAGGGGAAGTAAAAGTGAAAGTGTATATTTTTCAGTAAAACAGACCACACCTATCATATTACTTCTGAAGAAAAGGATTAAACCACTGGAGTCACATAGATTACTTCTATGCTGCCTTTATGTGCCTTTTGGACCTACTGAGTTCTGGTCATCATTCACTTGTATTGTGAGGACATACAGAGCTGAAATATTCTTCTAAAAATCTTTATTTGTGTTCTGGTGAAGAAAGAAACTCAAACATATCTGGGATGGTGACATTTTTGGGTGAAATATCCCTTTAAGTGAAGAATTTTATACAAAGAAGACCTGAAACATAACTGAAAACCATATCAGTCTCCTAAACTATGAAAAAGCCATACTACTTTCCTCTTGGTTCCTGGACAATGAATCTATTGACAGGTCAAAAGCCAAATTCAGGTGATATGTTTACACGTGAAATGTAAAAGCTGACTTTCTCTTACCCCTGGTGGAGGTCTGATTATCCCTCCATCTCATTGTGTGTTAAATAAGCCTATTTAATGTGTTTGCCACATTACTACTAAATAGGTCAAGTGTTACACTTTGAATATGTAATCTGTAAGCCAACCACCTTGCATATGCTATAGATGATGGGTCATTTGCCATGTAATATGTTAGCCAATACACTTGTGTACTTTCTCTTTGTCAAACATTTAAACTGCTTAAATGTTGTTTGCAGGTACGCCTGTTTCATTGCAGTGGACAATGAGAGTTTTCTCTCTGAAACCCTCCTCCTCCTCCTCCTCAGCATCACTTGTCCAGATCTGCTTCTAATGTCTTCCCTGCTTAACACAACATGTCTATGTACGTTCTAATTAGTGGTCGACCGATATGGGATTTTTAATGGCCGATGCCGATATTGAGAAAGCAATCTGGCCGATTGGCCGATATGAGGCCGATACAATACATGTGAATACAGTAAATGAGAGACAAAGAATATTGGTGAAACTAAATGAACATTTATTGTACATATTTTTAATTGCAAAAACTATATTGCATAAATATTATTTACTAATTAAGTAATTAAAATGTAAACAAATTAGGTAAGGTATCACTTCAATAAATAAAGTTTAAGTGCAGCTTCTTGTCTGCTTAAAAATTTACAGAAATAAAATGTTGAAAAACTTAAACAAACAAAATGTAAACAAATGCAATGAATGAGGTACTGTAACACTTCAATAAATAAAGTTTTTTTTTTTAGTGCAATTGAAAGCAGCCTTGTGTTTTTTACAATGTGCACTTATTTGGTTTACACACACTCAACTATTTTTACAAAAAGAAAATGTTAAGACTAAAGTGCTTACAGCATTACCACCAGTCCCTTTAGTTAGTAGTTCCAGTTTAACAGTGGCAGGAAACAAAGTTTCTCTGCATTTACTCCAGTGAGCCTGTTCCTCTTCTTCTCATAAATTTCCCCAACCTCACTAAATACTCTCTCACTTGGAACAGTTGATTTAACAGGTTGTTTTACTTTAAGTATATTTAAATAATAATGATTTATGTCTGTTTAGTTTTGCTTGTTTGTTTCTTTGAAACTTTGTAAGCCGTCACATGTATTTGCATGCTCGATTAGAATAAAATCCGAGCGGAACATATGAAAAGTTATACTACACACAATATTACGCCAATCATGGATAATTAAATACAGCAGATAGAGATAGTGAATAACTTAATTCAGATTAAGGAATATTTTTTCAAACGTATTATTACCTACCATACAGTGTTCTCTTCTCATCCACCTGACGCGATCACTGATCTGGAGTGCACGCGATCCAGCTTTTCAGTCCGTGGGAAAACAGCGTCTAGTTTAAACGTAACCGAGAACAGCGCGCGCATCTGAGGAACAGCCAGTCACAGGATTTTTGACTGTTTGTTAAATGTTTTCAGTTTTGTTTGAATTCGTTTATATCACATCTGTGACCCCCACTGGAGCTACCGCTGGACTGCGGATCTGACATATCACGGTACTGTTTGAATAGACTTCGCTGCACGCCGGAGTGTTTTTGTAGCATCAGGTTAGAAGGCGAATGCTGATTGGTCATTTACTGTGTCTGTCAGATGTCTGCTTCACTTCTGAGTGGCTTGTCTTTCGGTGCTGGGCGGAGCAGAGCGAGCGTATTCAGTTCATTCATGCTCGCTCTGCTCGCGCCAGTGGAAAAAAGCGCTAATGCACTGTCACAAACTGTTTTGAAATATATCGGCCAAGCGGAAATATTTATCCTCGGCGATATATCGGTCGACCACTAGTTCTAATAGTAGCACGTCTTCAAATCAAGACAAAACCTACCAACTTGTCAAATCCATTACAACACCTTGCTCATGATTTAACTATAAGTAAACCATTTGTAGGTTGATTCCCTCAACAAAGTGTAAACACTGTCATTCTGTGGCATATAATTATAAACATTGTTCTGTATCATCCTGATCTGTCCAGCACAGTAAATTATAAGCAATGCAAAAGTATGAATCTATTGATTTCAAGTTGTTGAATATAAAAATATTTAATATACAGGAATATAAATTATATTTAATATTTATATATAAAATATTTGTTTGAAAGTGTAGAGTGTCCGACTTGATTGCATCATTCACAGAATGTCATGGCAGTGGGCTGTTGCTGAAGAGAACTGTTGTTGTGCTTGGCAAGCACTACTCACATTATCTGTATAAAATGTAGAAATGTATTTTCTTTTTGGCAGTGCGCTGTAGATTCAGCAGTGGCATGTACGATTCTGTCACTACGTGTGCTTGTAGTCACTGTGTCCTCAAGCCCTCACAATATACTGTAAGTCTCTGATGAGCAAAGGCATTTAAATGATTTAAATTGGACATTTATTTAAATGAAGGCTTTTGTTGGGCTTTATTCAGAGCAGATGGGAATGGGGTCTGGCGGTCCATGGCCGAGCTGAGAATGCAGACCCCCAATGACAGCGGAATGATGATGATTAAAGAGAGACCTTGGATCGCTGTGCAGATTCCATCTCTCCTCTGTGTCTCCTTTAAGCCCTTTCTCTTCTCATGCTCTCTGTTCACTGTCACACACACACACACACACACACACACACACACACTTCAAACACTTCATCCTGTGATGCTGTGATCTGCTCTGGAGAGCGCTTACAATGTATTGCACAGCGGGGTGTACGACACATCAAACCTCTGTCCATTTGAGAATTCTGACTGTTTGAAGCGCCATGTTTTCTGTATTTGCTTCATCACCTTTGAATGAATTAAACTATAAATAAAAACAATAGCAGCATGCAGATCTAACAAATGTCCCTGAGGTGTCTAAAGTGCTATAACCCTTACAGTTTGCTGTTGATGTATTCCACAACTTTCTCTCACACATAACTTCATCCCTCACTTTTCACAGTTGGGCCTGTTTTCAATGGCTGTCATTCACTGTAAGGCCTCTGTGCTCCCTTTGGTGTGGAAGAATATTGTGCTCATAGACACCTCCTGTACAATTTCCCATTTCCCCACAAATGCTCGTCCTGTATTTATTTGTGAAGTCTAGACCGAGATCTCCAGTGTTTCGTTGGGAGTGTTTTTCTCATGTGCGCCTCAGCCTTTATCCATTCAGGAAAGTGGAGCAGTGGGTCTCAAGTCAGGAGCCTTTCTGCTGCACGTCTTAGTCCCAAAACACCTTCTATGCAAATATGTGAGGAAACGCACTTACACAGCCAATATTGATGATAATGAATAATCGCTAATCTGTTTTTTGTTGTTAATAATTTGATCGATTTAGCATATTGATCGTCGATTAATCAATTTCAGCACACATTTTTTCAGTAATCATGCATGCAGATAGAGAGAAGACTGACTATACATTATTTCGCCACTAGAGGTCGCACTGCCGTCCTGTCAGCAATAGAATTAAAAAACAGACAGTGGTGGTGGTGATTTTGTTTCATCTCAGTGACCAAAAAAGTCTAGTTCAGATTTGTTCTTTGACCATTACTGCAAATTATGCCTTTGCACCAGTAGATGGTGTCAAATGACCATCTTTTTCATTTTGAACGAATACATTCTATGGAATCAAAAGCACAAGAGTCATTCACGAACAGAAGCGTAATTATCCTTTATTAAAATGTGTGTGTACAAATCTTTGAAGAGACTTCAGCACTGCAGTATTATTAAAGCATTATAAGTGTTTCCCATCAATGACAACAAAGCATATCTATTGTAGTCTAAACTGCTGAGCATGACTTTTTATCAAGCTATCCAAAAAAAGACATAAAATAATTCTGTCTCAGTAATGTCTGTATGTCATTGTAATGTGTGGTCATTTCTCACTTTTATTCATAAGTCATCTGGCCCTTTTACTTGTTGACATGCAGCTCATCTTCTCGTTCAGCCAGTCAGCAGTTTCTTGTTCACAAATGAGGTAACAGATTCATTGAATTTGTTCATTAATGAGTGTACCAGTACATTCAGTTCATTCATGATGTAGATGACGGACTGATTCAGAATCTGATTTGAAAGAACTGTATATACTTCATTCACAAGGTAAAGCATGAAATAATTGTGTTGTTGTAGTGCCTTCAATATAGCACAGGGTGAATAGAATACATAAATCACTTCTTATTTGTTTTTATGAGCGTTTTCATACTGTCCCAACTTTTTCGGAATTACAATTTTTTATTTTTTTACATTAATGTAAAGGATTGTCGATTAAGAAATTTGCTTAAAACTTGTAACTCTAGTAGTTATGATTTCATGCATAACGTAATGTCATAAATAGAGCTATCATCTTAATTTAGTAATTCATTCTGTGAAATATAATGCGTTAAAAGTTAACGTAATTAATCATGCCCTGACCTATATGTAAATTCTTCAATAGGGATTGTCCCTACTATCAGAGAAATTCAAGCTTGATTAACACCTTGATGTGTTTGTGAATCTGTTGCAGTAGGGGGCAGTCAGCACGACACCAGCTGTACAGGTAACATGCCTCGTCAAACCAAAAACATTAGCACAGTCTTTCACAGATCGAACATGTGATGACCGAACATGACAGAGTGCAGGGATCTCGAGTTTTTCAAAGTTTCAAACTATGTTTGACTTGACGCTTATTTGCATACTTAATTCCACTGGCATTCATACATATGCATCTCATACTTTACAATGATGGATATTAAGATTTTGTGTTGTGTTGAGTAGTACTACTTTGTATCTTGATCCTTTGTAATGCTGATCCTTATGTTGCACGTATGCTCATGCTCTAGCTGCAATCATTGTTATGAGATCACCAAGACAAATTCCAAACGACTAAGTTGGTATGGCAATAAAGTATTGAATTGAATTGAATTTGAATTATCCTCCACGTGCAGCAATGTAATATTTATTATATATTAAATGTATTATTATTATTATTTTAATTATTAAATTATTCTTGAAGCCCTGCATTTTTTAGATAGTTAAAACATACTTAAACTGTTAAAAACGTGTCTTGAGACATCTGGGTTCTGCTCTATTTATCTTTTTGAAATGCTTTAGCCAATAGTTACATGAATGGTACACATAGTCAAGAAAAAACAAATTCCTCCTCTCAAAGTCTCCTGATTTGAATGCCTTGGTGTTGTTTTTGCATAAAATTTTGCACCTAGATTATAAGGGTGCACTTTACTTGGTCAGGTATCTGTGTGCTCCTAGAGATGTAATCCTGCAGGCATCCCTGATGCAGACTTCAGCTTTCATCAGGGCAAGTGGCCAGACGACTGCAAGATACCGCACTTGAGCAGAAAAACAGGAGCGTTTCTTTATGAGGTGGGAAAAAAATAATATTTTGGGTAATGTGTAATTTCAAAACACAAAAGCCCTACACTATTCATTTCAAATAATTAGAAAGTTTTATTAGAAGAGTTTCATGAAGAGACTTTTTAACTCAACTTTGCTGCAGTGTGTTTCAGGTGTTGTATTTTGTTTGTTCTTTTTTCCAAGTTTCTCCCAATTTGGAATGTCCAATTACCAATGTGCTTTTTTAAAATCCAGCTGGCAGAGGATGAATCCCAGCTGCCTGTGCATCTGAGACGTCAACCCATGCATCTTATCACATGGCTTGTTGAGCACGTTGCCACAGAGACATTGCATGTGTTGAGGCTTTACGCCATCCACCACAGCATCCATGCTCAACTCACCACACGCCCCACGAGAACTAACCAACCCCATGTGACTCTACCCTATCTAGCATCCCAGACAATTTGGTTGCTTTGGAGACCTGACTGGAGACACTCAGCATGTCCTGGGATTCGAACTAGCAAACTCCAGGGGTGGTAGCCAGCATCTTTTATCACTGAGCTACCCAGGCCCCCTGGTGTTGTAGTTTTGATAGAAAGAAAATAGCCTCAAAAATAATTTGGTCATTCATTCGGATGTCTCTTTTAAATACACTAAATCATGTGAAGTTTATAGGGATTTAAATTTATGGAAAGTCTATGAAGGGTTAATAATGTGAAAAATGACTACTACAATTTGAAAACAATTTTCAGAACTTCTTAAACTACTTCAAAGAGTTTTCAGCAAAAAATCCTCCATGTGCAGCAATGACAGCTTTGCAGATCCTTGTTATTCTAGCAGTCAGTTTGTCGAGATACTCAGGTGACCTTTCACCCCACACTTCCTGTAGCACTTGCCGTAGATGTGTCTGTCTTGTCGAGCACTTCTCACACACCTTACAGTCTAGCTTATCCCACAAAAGCTCAATGGGGTTAAGATCTATAACACTCTTTTCCAATGATCTGTTGTCCAATGTCTGTGTTTCTTTGCCCACTCGAACCTTTTGTTTCAAAAGTGTATTTTTCTTTGCAATTCCTCCCATAAGGCCTGCACCCCTGAGTCTTCTCTTTACTGTTGTACATGAAACTGGTGTTGAGCGAGTAGAATTCAATGAAGCTGTCAGCAGAGGACATGTGAGGTGTCTACTTCTGAAACTAGAGACTCTGATGTACTTATCCTCTTGTTCAGTTGTACATCTGGTCTTCCACATCTCTTTCTGTCCTTGTTAGAGCCAGTTGTTCTTTGTCTTTGAAGACTGTAGTGTACACCTTTGTATGAAAGTTTTTTTTTTGGCAATT
Source organism: Moxostoma hubbsi (assembly GCA_032164185.1). Taxonomy (NCBI): domain Eukaryota; kingdom Metazoa; phylum Chordata; class Actinopteri; order Cypriniformes; family Catostomidae; genus Moxostoma; species Moxostoma hubbsi. The sequence continues at coordinate 33,413,847 of JAVLUX010000039.1, forward strand.
TCAAGCATTGTATAGCCTTCATTCCTCAAAACAATGATTGACTGATGAGTTTCTAGAGAAAGCAGTTTCTTTTTTGCCATTATTGTCCTAATCTTGACCTTAAGACATGCCAGTCTATTGCATAATGTGGTAACACAAACACAATGTTAATCTTTCAGCTGTGTTTGATATAATGGCAAGTGATTTTCTAATATCAAATGATCAATTTAGCATGATTACTCAAGGATAAGGTGTTGGAGTGATGCTGCTGTCTAGATTGGATAAAAATGACTTTTTTCAAATAGTGATGTTGCTGTTTTTTACATCAGTAATATCCTAACTATACTTTGTGATCAGCTGAATGTCACCTTGGTGAATTAAACTTCCCAACAGCAAAATCTGTACATTAAATGGTGTCCTGGTCAGACCCTCCACTATTGTTCGTAATCTTAGCATTGACCCCACACTCTCTTTCCATGCTCACATCTCTTCTCTCACAAAAACTGCTTTTTGTCATCCCAATCCTTAGCACCAAAGATGCAGAAACTCTTTATTAATTCTATACTTGACTATTGTAATGCCCTCTTTTCTGGCCTCCCTTCTAAAACAATAAACTGCAATACATCCAGAATTCAGCAGCTAGCGTTCTCACCTACTCATAGAAATCCTCTCACATCACTCCCATACTTTGTAGGCTGCACTGGCTGCATGTCTCCTATCATATCCAATTCAAAATTATCCTTACAACATTCAAATCTTTACATGGTCTTGCCCCCTCATCCATCACTAATCTCGTACGTTGCTGCACCCCATTCCGCTCACTCAGGTCATCTGATTTGGGCCTATTATTCTTTCCACGTTGAAGCTGACCTCACTAGGAGGTAGGGCTATCTTGCACACTTGTCCCTTTGCTTTGGAACTCTATACCTCAGTCTCTCCATGATCACACCTCTATACATGATTTCAAAATCAATCTCAAAACATATCTCTTTGACCTACACTTCTCTGACTCTTACATTTTTCTTTTCTTTTGGCGTTTACTCTCATCCTGTAAAGGGACCTTGAGTTTGAAGAAAGGCACTATATAAAATAAACTAATTATTATTATTATTTATTATTCCAAACTTTTGGCTGCCAGTGTAATTCAGTTGGTCATAATGCTGATGTCATCAGTGTATACTGTATTTAATTTAATAGTTTAAATCATTATTTAATCACTGGCATGTTTTTTCTAAATCTGTTTGACTTTCCTTCTTCCGTATAACACAAAAAGTTGAAATATAGCAGAATGTTCATACTTTTTCCAGAAAATGAAGGTACATTGACAACTCTCACTCAATCATTTCTAATTGTTAATCAGAAGTTATATACAGAATCAATTTGCATATTGTTTGACAGCTCATGCATGTATAGGCAATTATGTATAAGGGCAAATTAACATTAAAAAAAAAAATCATCAATGACACAATTATACATTATGCGCCAATGTTTGAAATGTAATTACAGTATTTTATTATATATTGTGTGTATGTCCACATAATGGAACACAGTTCACAAATCATTTGTTGTTAAAAGGTTTAAGATGGTTAGGATAACACGATTTTTACATTTTATAAAGAAATGAAAAGGTGCTTGCCTGTGCAAAACTCACTACTGTAACATGATGCTAGGGTGGTTACCATGGTCTTTATTTTGTATGTGGTTGCTTAGTTGATCTGGGTGGTTGATCTTACTCAGCATGATCACACGACAAGCCGACATGTTGCCAACGAATGCTCCAGTACCTTGACGTTGACACCTCCGTGAAGTTGGCACCCCATAAAACGAAATAATCTCCAAAACTATGCCATTGGTTTGTGCTGCGTTTGTGCTGATTTGTGCCGCAAAAACGAACGTTTGTGCTGGTTTGGTGTTTGAGATATTGAACATTATTTTTTTGGTTGTGTTACGTCACTCTCCACCCCATGTCGTTCAAATCGCTCCAAACCGGTTTCATTCGTTTGTGCTCGGTTTGTGCTGGTTTGTGCCGTTAAAACGAACATTGTATCTATTTTCCTTTCGCAGATATAGCAAATTTAATTCGGGAGCTGTGACGTCACTCTCCACCCCATGTCGTTCAAATCGCTCCAAACCGGTTTCATTCGTTTGTGCTCGGTTTGTGCTGGTTTGTGCCATTAAAACAAACATTGTATCTATTTTCCTTTCGCAGATATAGCAAATTTAATTCAGGAGCTGTGACGTCACTCTCCACCCCATGTCGTTCAAATCGCTCCAAACCGGTTTCATTCGTTTGTGCTCGGTTTGTGCTGGTTTGTGCCGTAGAAAGAACCATCATAAATTATTCCATTCTTCAGACATAACAAAAGACATAACAAAATCTTTGGAGGAGTAGTGACGTCACGCAAGCATGCCGAGCTCTCCATCCATCTGTCTGGTGCGTTTGTGCTCGCACATAGGGCTGCTGCTGTCTTTGTCTTTTCTTCTTTAGATAGCCTATACTGAAATGTTTTAGTTTAGATTTGTGCTAGATATTGACATTTGGTCTTTTATAAAATCACCAATGCACTATGATATGTAGGCCTAATGTACTGTCAATACTCTGGCTCAAGGCTACGTGTGACTGATGCTTTAATTTTGTCCAATAAAAAAAAAGAAAAAAAGTTGTGTACTGTCTTAAGTTTTCGGAATACTTCAGCTTCAGTTTACAGACATTTAAAGTCTTTCTGCACCCTTAAAAAACATTTGTTTACCCTAAGCACTGCATAGTGGGAAAACAAAACAGGAAAAGGTATCTGGCTGTGAAAAAGTTAAGCATGTGCTCTCAGATAAAATACTAAAAAAAAGTACTAAAATCATGTGTGCAGGTCAATACAATTTACAGGATAATTTGAACAAATAAGAAATTGACAAAGCGTGAAGTTGCCCCCCACCCAACGCAAAACGTCGGCAAAATAGTCTCGTTTGTTTGTGCTGGTTTGTGCTGTAAAAATTTTCGTTTGTGCTGCTTCGGTTTTTTTTATATATTAAAAGAATATTTATAGGTCAATCTGAGGTCAGTCAGCCCCCCCACGTGCTCCAAATTCACCCAAAATAGTCTCGTTTGTTTGTGCTGGTTTGTGCCGGTAAAAGTTTCGTTTGTGCTGCTTCGGATTTTTTAGTATTAGACATTGAATTATTGGCGATGACGTCACCAACCCCCCCACATGCTCCAAATTCACCCCAAATAGTCTCAATCATTTGTGCTGGTTTGTGCCGATAAAAGTTTCGTTTTGCATATGTCTTTTTTTAACAACACAGTTCAAGAAAGAAGGGTAAGATCCAAATGGCAAACCAAATCACATATAGTTGAATTCTGTTACCTATCCACTGTTAGTTTTCAACTTGTAGGATGAGTGGAATGTAACAGAAACTCCAAGGTAAGTGTTTTAACTTGTCACTGTATGTATTGTAATGTCTTGTTCAATAATCTTGTTATGTGAATGACAGTATTAATATTAAAATTGTCATAAATATAAGCACCATAATCTGTTTGCTGTAGCTCTGTGTTTATACACACATTGGCTGTGCGTGTGTGCAGTACAGGTCAAAAATTTGGAAACATTAAGATTTTAAAATGTTTTTGAAAGAAGTCTCGTAATCTCACCAAGGCTGTATTTATTTGATAAAAAAATAAAAACCGTAATATTGTGAAACAATACACATTCAAATAGCTGTTTTCTGTTTTAATATAATTTAAAATTTATTTTTATTTCTGTGATGTCAAAGCTGAATTTTCAGCATCATTACTCCAGTCTTCAATGGTTTGTTTGTTTGTTTTTAATTTCGTTTTTGTTTTTGTTTTGTCTTTCCTATTTGTAGTCTATATATGCTCAGGTTTATATGTGTTGGATACAATATGATTGGCATAATAAAAAAAAAAAAACATCCAAACTTCAATGTCACATGATCCTTCAGAAATCATAGAAAAATGTTGATTTTGAGCTATTATCATTATTATTGGTGCTCAATTATTAAGAATGGTTCTTATTTTTTTTTATCAATGTTTAAAACAATTTTGCATGCTTAATATTTTTGTAGAAACTATGATGAATAGAAAGGTAAAAAGAACAGCATTTATTTGAAATAGAAATATTTAACCATATAAATGTCTTTTACATTCTCTTTTGATCAATTTAATTTGTCCTTGCTGAATAAAAGTATTTATATATATATATATATATATATATATATATATATATATATATAAGCACAACTGTTTTCAACTGATAATAATAATTAATTTTTCTTGAGCAGCATATTATTATGATTTCTGAAGGATCATGTGACACTGAAGACTGAAGTAATGATGCTGAAAATTCAGCTTTGATCACAGGAATAAATTACAGTTTACAACATATTCAGATAGAAAACAACTGTTTTACATTGGAATCATATTTCACACTATTAGTGTTTCACTGAATTTTAAATCAAATAAATGCAGCCTTGGTGAGCAGAAGAGACTTCTTTCAGAAACATAAAAAAATCTGAATGTTTTCAAACTTTTGACTACTTATATTTATATATATATATATGTGTGTGTGTGTTTGTGTGTGTGTAGCCTATGTGGAAACTTGTGACTCAATGAATTAAGTAGCCAAAATGATTTTACTTTTGAAATTGAATTACTGTGTGAATTACTGTTGAATTACTGTGTCACTCCACTTCTCAGGTTGTCATACATATCCCAGCACAAACGAAACTTTTTCCGGCACAAACCTGCACAAATGAAGCACAAACCAACAACACTATTTTGGGTGAATTTGGAACATGTGCGGTTGGGTTGGGGGTTCTTTTAATATCTAAAAAACCAATGTGTGTATAAACACAGAGCTACAGCAAACAGATTGTGCCTATATTTATGACAATTTTAATATTAATACTGTCATTCACATAACAAGATTATTGAATAAGACATTACAATACATACAGTGACAAGTTAAAACACTTACCTTGGAGTTTCTGTTACATTCCACTCATCCTACAGGTTGAAAACTAACAGTGGATAGGTAACAGAATTCAACTATATGTGAATTCAACTATATGTGATTTGGTTTGCCATTTGGATCTTACCTTCTTTCTTGAACTGTGTTGTTAAAAAAAGACATTCGCAAAACGAAACTTTTATCGGCACAAACCAGCACAAATGATTGAGACTATTTGGGGTGAATTTGGAGCATGTGGGGGGGTTGGTGACGTCATCGCCAATAATTCAATGTCTAATACTAAAAAATTTTTTAGGAGCACGTGGGGGGGCTGACTGACCTCAGATTGACCTATAAATATTCTTTTAATATATAAAAAAAACCGAAGCAGCACAAACGAAAATTTTTACAGCACAAACCAGCACAAACAAACCAGACTATTTTGCAGACGTTTTGCGTTGGGTGGGGGGGCAACTTCACACTCATCAATTTCTTATTTGTTCAAATTATCCTGTAAATTGTATTGACCTGCACACATGATTTTAGTACTTTTTTTTGTATTTTATCTCAGAGCACATGCTTACCTTTTTCACAGCCAGATACCTTTTCCTGTTTTGTTTTCCCACTATGCAGTGCTTAGGGTAAACAAATGTTTTTAAGGGTGCAGAAAGACTTTAAATGTCTGTAAACTGAAGCTGAAGTATTCCGAAAACTTAAGACAGTACACAACTTTTTTTTTTTTTTTTTATTGGACAAAATTAAAGCATCAGTCACACGTAGCCTTGAGCCAGAGTATTGACAGTACATTAGGCCTACATATCATAGTGCATTGGTGATTTTATAAAAGACCAAATGTCAATATCTAGCACAAATCTAAACTAAAACATTTCAGTATAGGCTATCTAAAGAAGAAAAGACAAAGACAGCAGCAGCCCTATGTACGCACCAGACAGATGGATGGAGAGCTCGGCATGCTTGCGTGACGTCACTACTCCTCCAAAGATTTTGTTATGTCTTTTGTTATGTCTGAAGAATGGAATAATTTATGATGGTTCTTTCTACGGCACAAACCAGCACAAACCGAGCACAAACGAATGAAACCAGATTGGAGCGATTTGAACGGCATGGGGTGGAGAGTGACGTCACAGCTCCCGAATTAAATTTGCTATATCTGCGAAAGGAAAATAGATACAATGTTTGTTTTAACGGCACAAACCAGCACAAACCGAGCACAAACGAATGAAACCGGTTTGGAGCGATTTGAACGACATGGGGTGGAGAGTGACGTCACAGCTCCCGAATTAAATTTGCTATATCTGCGAAAGGAAAATAGATACAATGTTTGTTTTAACGGCACAAACCAGCACAAACCGAGCACAAACGAATGAAACCGGTTTGGTGCGATTTGAACGACATGGGGTGGAGAGTGACGTAACACAACCAAAAAAATAATGTTCAATATCTCAAACACCAAACCAGCACAAACGTTCGTTTTTGCGGCACAAATCAGCACAAACGCAGCACAAACCAATGGCATAGTTTTGGAGATTATTTCGTTTTATGGGGTGCCAACTTCACGGAGGTGACGTTGACACCATTCTGGCAAGTAGCACCTCCCATCAGACTTTACATCAGTTTAAATGTATTTTCTTTCTCATGTGACTGATTGCGTGTTGCTTTAACCACATCAGAGACATAGTTTCCCATAGTTTAGTGCTGTGTTGCATAATCAATGAAGAGCATTAATGAAAGAGGTTACATTTTCACTCTAAAATTACATTTTTACTTCACTGATGGTTAGGCTTAGAGCAGGGCCAGTGCTAGCTATCGGCAGAGCAGGCAATCCAATGCCAAAGCAGCCAGTAGTCGGCTGGGGAAATTGGGGGACAGCTTCGTCTGACCATTATATTAGTTCTATATCTCACTCTTTCTGGATCTTCCCAACCAATATTTGAAATTCATACTGTCAGTGTAACACATCCCTTCACATTATGTCTTGTGTTTTCAAACTGTACCCCTGGCCCACTAGATACATTGCTGGGTGAACTGGGAACTTTTCCTGGTAAACATAATCTCTCCTGTCCCTCCTGGTGAAATCATGTCCAGATTGGTATTCCCAGTTCGCTTCTCTTGTCCCTCTGTCTCTTGTGACTCACCAGACAGTGAACAAATCTTGCGTTTAACTGTTTAACTTCACACAATTAATGATCTCTTCTGCATCTCTACATGTGTATGATCACTTATTTGTTTTATTCCTTCTTTAAGCACACCCTCTCTCCTGCCCATCCACTGCCAGTTCAGATGGATCTATGGACCCTCTCACATACTGTGAGTTCTGCAAGTAAGACAAGTTTCTTGTTGATATCCTTGTTGGTCCTTCAGATTTTAGGGCTGGGGTTAGGGTTAGGTCCTTATCTATCATGCAGTCAACTTGTCATTCCCCTCTGATTGTAGGGGTAGCTTATGGTTAGGGTTAGAATTGGCATTTGGGATAGGTTTGGATCTATGTCTTAGATCTAAGCCTGGAATGTTGTTCCAGGACTAACAAAATATGTTGATCCAGGAACATGCCTTACTGGACCATCACTTGTTCATCCTCTATACTTAGAGTTGCTGTTTGACTTGTCCATTCTTTCTACATAAAGGGTCTTCAATTAAATACTGGTCCCTTGATGTTGAACTTTTAACAATTACCAGAACCCAGGAGTCATTCAAAAGTGTTCCGAATCCAAAACCAATTCAAAAGTCACTTACAAGAATCAAATTGATTGTTTTCCCTGTCTGCTGCCTTATATGTCAACATATTCAAAAGTTTTCTCAAGATTTGACATGTACAATATGACGACACCATATGACAGTTAATGTGCTGGATACAACAAAGAGTGTTTGAGAAGAGCTCCTGCATGCTCTTAGAATTCAGGAGGTAATTTGTTGTCTCCAATTAATCATTCAATGAGCCTGCAAGTGATATTGTTTGGACACCTGCAGCTCCAGGATCTGGCCTGTTTATTGTTCTTTTGTTTTCTGCTTTGTTGTGTTTTTCTTACTATGAGTCCTAATTGGCCAGGAAACAGTGTGTGTGTGGAAGATGAGAGTGAGATGAAGGACTGTGTGTTAATGACCCTGGATTATTGAGAAAGTCAATAAAGGAGAGCAGTGTTGTAAACCAGACACTTTCATTAGATCAAGATAATAAGAGTTTGTTTAAAGAGGTTATGAGCATATGAATTTGAATGTCATTTGAATGTCATAGAAGTGATCCAAACAGTGCCTTTGCAACTAATGAAAGAATGGGTGTGAGTACTTGAGAACTCTGAAGTGACACCATTGGTTGACTTTATTTTTACTTTATTACTTAATTTATTCATTTCCTTATATTCTACAGTATGACAACCCGGTGATGTAAATTAAACATCATCCAAACATGAATCTGTATAGAAAGCATAAACAATGAGAGTAGTTACATCAGACTGGCTTTGAGTAATGGACTGTTGAATATGTGTCTCTCTAGTACTGGTGGCTATTGCACCCTTGGCCTTAACCCCCATAGTGAATCGACAGCCACAAACACAGATTGTAATCCATAGTGATTCTGTAACCAAGAGTTTTCCACCTACACTTGAATTACATCAGAAAGCGGAGCCACATAAGTTTGTTTTAATTGAACATCATTTCTTACTTCAGTGTTTACCACCCTGAACCCTTTAGCAACTCCATAGACTGTTTTGAGTGGTTGCAAGACTATTGCTATCAACCTCCAGAACACCCTATTAACCCTCTGGGGTCGACGGATGCGCCGGCGCATCCTGCTGGATTTTTTCGTCATTACAGCAGAAACAACTTAAAATACTCCGTCATTTTTGGGTATACAGATAAGTGTAAGACATCATTAGAGACTATAAAGGGTCTACTTTTATTTGTGTACACTCATAATAACAATGAAACCTTGTGCTTTTGTAAAATAAAGAAAATAAAAAGGGTGAGCTTTCAGCAGTCTCTGGGTTTGAGAGCATTTATCTGAAACACGTCATAAAAATGAACTGAAACTCCACGAATCCTTATCACACAAACATGAAACATGTCTAAAGAAAGCTTTAAATGTCTACTTTTTAATAAAACAATTCAAATTTAAAACAAATATTATCCTGCAATGCAATCTGTTTGAAACAAAGCGATGTTCCGTTTTTACCAGTCCATCTAATTATCTGTAATGTGATCCCACCCACCAGCAGAGCGCGCCATTCATACGCTAATGTGCTGAGACGATCTGTGCAAATGTACACGCCCCCCATATGCTGTAAACAAATGTCGTTCATTTTTCTGCGCGTTTGTAATGATACACAGGCAAGAAAGCTCCAGGATTGTAAGAAAGATTTTCCTCAGAAGAAGAGCGGGACTCCGATGAACATTTGTATTTTGAAGAGAGACTTGATCCAGCCGAGGATACAATTTCAGACAAGTCAATTAGTTTTAATTAGTTGAGGTGCTATTTTATATAAACTTTTATTTTACTAGTGGGACTGTTTCTAGACTTGCCAGCCAGGATTCAGAGTATTGACATTTGAAATATGTCCTAATAAGCAAGTTTTAGTTAAATTTAAATTATGTTTCGGCTAAAGCAGGTATTTAAATTGTATGCTGTATAATATAAATATGATATGTAATATGATATAAAAATAATATGAATGTTTAGATTATATTTTATCTAGTGTTTATAATGCCTCATTATCATCAACAAAGCTTGTGCTTGCAAATATGTGTTCAGGTTAAATGAGTAAAATGCACTTTAAACATGCCCGTATTAGAAAATAAGTAAAATGTGACACTGAAGACTGCAGTAATGATGCTGAAATTGCATTGAATTGTGATCACAAATGGCATTTTACAATATATTCAAATAGAAAACTGTTATTTAAATTGTAAAAAGAGTTCAGAATATCAATATTTTTTTCTGTATTTTGGATCAAATAAATCCAGTCTTGGTGAGCAGAAGAGACTTCTTTTAATGGTAGTGTAGGTCTAAAATTAAGTAAAGTCTTTATGTAAAGAAAATCTATAGTCAGATTACTTCTTTTAACTTAAAACTTGATTTTGATCATTAAGTCTCCTCACATTCATTCTCTTTCTGTCACATTCCTCACTGATAGGCCCAGGGGTGGGGTCATTGTCTCTCAGGTGTGAATCAGCTTAATATTCATGATCATTCACGCCTCCTCGCATATTACCTTTCAACACTAAAATTGTCTTACAAAAGTTAAATTACTATATTGTTTTGCATGAATGAGTGATCAGGATGGTCTTCACATAATTTTGTAGCAAAAACTCTAGGCTACAAGATCCAGTTCTCAAAAGTCTTGTGGACAAATATTTATTGTGTGTTATATGACCTTATTTCAGTGACTTAAAATTTGTTTGTTTTTTCAAAAACCACGCATAAACGTTATTTTCTCAAAAATACAAACATGTACACACATGTTGCTCACGTATTATTGTAGCCCAGTTTGTGCTGAATACAGTGTAATCAGACTTTAGCCATTAATATGTTTTTAAGCAACTGAAAAAATCACAAATGTCAAGGCATGTCAAAACTTCTCCAGGGCCCAAAATACCCTCAGACCCCATAGGGTTAACCACCTAGCACTGCCCAAACAACCACACAGAGCACATTAACAACTCCAATTAAATGTCCTAGCAATGATCCAGAACACCTTAGCAACTCTACAGCAATATCCTAGCAACAACTCACTATACCTTATCAACTTCATAGCAACACCCTTGCAACCTCCCTGTACCCTCTAGCAACCACCCAAAACACTGTAGCAACTGTCCCAAACACCAGACTTCACGTTCCAGCGATGGAAAACATTAGATCATATTTTACTTCCTATAAAACAACAGGTAAAAATAAAAATGTTAGGACACTGCAGCTCTGTATTTCACAACATATTTTCTGGAGGTATAAAAGTACATAATGTGAACAGATTGTCCATGTTTTTATCTCAAGAGTGTAATTTAGGATTACAGACTCATTAATGTCACCAGTTCTGTTGTATTTGGCCAGATATACCAATCATTTTCTTCTAATAATCCCAGTTACAGTATAAGATCATGTTTAATTTTCTTGAATAATTATTCAGCACAGCTATACGTTTTCTATATGGTCAGTAATGTGTGACGGCAGTGAGTAAATGCAGTAGTCACAATGTCTTTTTATGATTTCTTTAGATATTGCGTAACCCATGTGAATAAACAGTGGACATTACAGACTTCTGTGGCAACAATTACTTTGTCAGAAAAACGAATCCAATCTTAAAAATGATTTCATGGTTCAATTCAATTCTGAGACAATATATTTACCTTATACATAACATTATATTTGGGCGGCACGGTGGTGCAGTGGTTAGCACTGTCGCCTCACAGCAAGAAGGTCATGGGTTCAAACCCCGGTTGCCCCGGCCTTTCTGTGTGGAGTTTGCATGTTCTCCCCGTGTCTGCGTGGGTTCTCTCCGGGTGCTCCGGCTTCCTCCCACCATCCAAAGACATGCAGGCTAGGTTAATTGGTGTCTCTAAAAAAAAAAAAAAATTGCCCTAGGTGTGGATGTGAGTATGAGTGTGTGTCTGTATATGTGTGGCCCTGCGATGGACTGGCGACCTGTCCAGGGTGTACCCCGCCTTTCGCCCAATGTTAGCTGGGATAGGCTCCAGCCCCCCGTGACCCTGTACAGGATAAGCGGTTGAAGATGAATGAATGAATGAATAACATTATATTTAACCTCTTAAAACCCACTGCCAGGTCCTAGAAGGGGGTATAGCTATGCTAACATTTATGCACAATCCAGTGATCGGTTCTTGTACTCAAACCTGAATAACAAGAACACAAATGCGCCAGGACCTCATTTATTTTCCTGTGTAAGGCAAACCCATCGTGGCTGGATTGTGTGATTGCAGACATTATCCTTTCCAAGATATGGAGTGTACAAATTATTTATTTCTAGAAAAAAAATAGAATTTCTACTAATTTAAAGGGTTCTTGTTCTAAAACAACCACAAGTTTATATTTATTCGATGTAGTTAATTAATGACAAGCCTCTTTATTTGGCATACGGAATTAGGTGAAAATTTCAGTATAAAACAAATGGTTAATAACGAATACATGCGGTCCATTTACTGCATTATTACACAAAATTATAAAAGCAATAACTACGTTTCCAGCCAAGGATTTTTTACTAAAAAAAAGTTATTGCATCAAAATAAAGTCGATGGAAATGCAAATTATTGCTAAAATTTAAGTGTTGACATAATATTTTTCCATTTAACTCTAGGGCATAAACTATGTCAATACTTCAAAAAAAGGGTTTGGAAACACTTTTTGTAGAGAAAATTGGCATTAACGCAAAACTGTAGTGTCACATAACGTTTACCCCAATCGTTAGCATGTGTTAATAATGACGACGGTATACATCATTGAAAGTCAATTGATTGTACATGATTATGGATTGATTTTAATGGCAGATCTGATGCTGCAAACAATTCTGTGTCATGACACTTCCAGGAGTGCAAACACAAATATCTCATATCATGACCATTGACAAGTGCACATTGAACAAATGAATGGCCACTGTTTGCGATTCATTTAATCATAGTAGCCATCCGTTTATTTATTAACAGTTGCTAGACAAATATGCGGGATATAATGCAGTTGTGATGGTGATGCTTTAGATTAGATAATTGTTTAAAATATTGAATATCAGGAATGTATCATATGTAAACACTGATATTACACGCATCAATGTTTCTTTAATATCTGTGCACACAGAATGTACACATTGATTGATGGTCCTGATACTAAGACTGAAATTTCCCCCACTATTTGCAGGATGCAGATTGAACAGGGCCATATTTTGTTACAATGTGATGTTTAATGTCATTTAATATCTTCATTGAGATGTAAGAAGTCTTCAGATTTTTGCACTGATTGCAGTCTTATTTTATCTTGCCTTGTTGTAGGCGATCAGTTGTGTTTTAATGTCTTCATTAAGAGGGGAACATTGAATAGTAACAGTTACATTACGACCTTTGTGATGTGAGTGACTTGAGTAAAGAAGCATGCAACTGAAATCAACTCATGAGACTTGTTATTTACTGAAAAACTAACAAGAGGGAGAATAAAAAAAATTAAAAATCCATTGGAATAAACATCTACGCTAAAATCTTCAACAGCATCATTCAGAGAGTAAAACATGTTTGGAAACAAAGGTAGAAAACACAGTCACTCAGTGATGGGAATAAAAACAAACCTACTAAAAAAAGACCATCACAATACAATCACAAGTGAAAACGTGACAGAGATTTAGTCCCTTGGACTAAAATGTTTTAGTTAAAAATCACAAATCAATTTAGTTCAACTGACGTTTAAATGGTTCGAACAAAATCTCTGATATTTTGGCATGTCCTGTTTTGTAGAGCTGGATGCTCACACTTTTTGCACACCTCACATTCCCTCTTAGATGCCATGTGACCTTTCATAATATGAGATTTGAAGTGTCACATCACAACGTTGACCTCAGCTTTCGTCCATGGTGTTCTTGCAGATGTGCATTTACCTCTGTTATCCACTGAAAACAAACAAGATGATAAAATTGTTTGTTAGTATTTCTGACAACAATTTTTAAGTCAAGTGCCTTGCAGTACACCTCAGGATAAACAAATGCAGTTCAGGCAGGACACTTTCGGCAGATTTAACCATTATTATAGAATTACATACATTTGTGTTTGCTGGTGAATCTACTCGAGTGATCCTCTGAAACAATCTGAGCAAACATGAAACAGACAGTCTCTGAGATCATAAACTCCCTGGCAGATCCCGATACAACAGTTGAAAGGATTAACTCAATATGAGCAAAGAAACTGATTTTGCTAATGCTGGTGGGGGCTAGGTAGGTGGAGATGAGTTGCATATCTGTGGTAGGCCAATGTAGGAGCGATGTGGTGAGCACAGAGCAGCAGAATGAAGTAACGCAGCCTCAGTTATATAGCACGCTGTTGGGGTGGGACAATCTGAAGCCATGAACAAGTGGACAGAAAGAGACTTGTGACCAGAACTGACTCCGTGCCTAAACTATCACAAAGCTCCATTAAAAGTGTTCAACAGTATTGTGAACTAGGAACTAAAAAGTTTAGTTTTTTTATTGAACATTTTAGAATAGTAAAGTCATCACAACTATGTAATTTTAGCATCTTCTGGATATTATATACTAGGTGCAAATTAAAATCCAAATTGACCATACCATTGTGTCCATCATGTTTTGTGCTCATATCATCTCAGACTGGTTTCTTGAACATGACAATGAGTTAGTTCACTGTAATGAATTGACCTCCACAGTCACCAGATCTCAATCCAATAGAGCACCTTTGGGATGTGGTGGAATGGGAGATTTTCATCATGAAGGTGCTGCCCACAAATGAAGCAACTGTCAATATATTTTTCCAGCACCTTGTTGAATCTGTGCCACTAAGAATTAAGGCAGTTCCCTTATCAAAAGCTGCACTTAATGCTGATTAATGTCGATTCAGCGCATTGGGAAGGTCTTTTAGTAGTGACTTTCGAACTTGACTTTCGAAAATCATATTTCATCTGTTACGAGAACAGCCTTTTTCCACCTTAGAAACATTGCTAAGCTACGTAACATGCTATCTGTTTCTGATGCAGAAAAGTTAGTTCATGCATTCATGACCTCGAGACTAGATTACTGTAATGCTTTATTAGCTGGTTGCCCTGCATCCTCAACAAACAAGCTACAGTTAGTCCAAAATGCAGCCGCTAGAGTTCTTACTAGGTCAAGAAAATATGATCATATAACACCGATTTTAACATCTCTACACTGGCTACCAATTAAGTACCGAATCAATTACAAAGTATTACTACTGACCTATAAAGCCCTAAATGGTTTAGCTCCGGTGTATTTGACGGATCTTCTATCGCCATACAATCCATCGCGCTCTTTAAGATCACTAAATTCGAGGCTTCTGGTCATACCTAGGATATCCAAGTCCACTAATGGAGGGAGGACGTTCTCACATTTAGCTCCTAAACTCTGGAATAGCCTTCCTGATATTGTTCGAGGCTCAGACTCGCTGTCCCAGTTTAAAACTAGATTAAAAGACACATCTCTTTAACCAAGCATTCACATAATGCTTACTTTTTATAATACTGCTGAATCCGTTATAATGCATTAATATTATGAACATCAGCTATGCTAATTATTTCCCATCTGCTTTTCTGCTGTTATCTCGGGATGCCAGTCACGAGGTAAATAGCGTTCGTCAGCTCCAGTTTGTATCCAGCCTCTCACAGAGACTTCAGATGCCCCATCACCATGGACTACGATCTTGAAATGGGATACATAGACTAATTATTGCCAACAAAAGCCTTTATCAGCCAAACAAGGACAATTGCATCTAAGTGAACTTCTGGAATTTAATCAAGGATGGACTTCAAAGACACTTGTCACTAATCTTGCAGTTCAAACACAATCACTGTCTAAATACTGACCCTTAGCACTTAATAAGTTTAATAATTTTTTAAATCATGTTTTTTAACTATAAATAATTCTTATTTACATTATTCATGATGTTAGCCAGAGGGGAACTGGCCCCCCACAGTGAGTCTGGTTTCTCCCAAGGTTATTTTTCTCCATTAACCATCATCTTATGGAGTTTTGTGTTCCTTGCCACAGTCGCCTTCGGCTTGCTCACTGGGGTTAATACAATTATTATTTAATTATTTTTAAACACTATAAAGAATCATATCTTATCTAATTCCACAACAAGGCTCCAAACAAAAAAAATCAATTAAGGAGCCATTGGCTCCTATAGGGGGAAAAACAGGCGCCAAATATTTTCATTTTTAACTCCTTCCATTCCTTTTCGTCCCGCAGCTCGCATGCAAGAAAAACTGCACGTGCTAACAGTGTAGTCTGTGGAGCATTCTTCGCAATTATGTGATCACGTGCATTTTTTATGCTCGTTACTGTCACCGTGTTTTCTCACAGTCTCTTTTTTTTTAAATGGTTAGTTCCTAAAATGAACTCCGTTTTCCCCGCTATTTCTTTTGATATAAACTTTTGTAATGTATCTCGGGAAATGTAATGCAAATTTTAAAATCAAAGGGAGTAAATTTTTACTGTCGCCAATGGCGACCTTGACAGAAATTACACTCGCAAATAAATTTATTTGGTCATAAATGCGACCATTTTTAGTCGCAGTTTGGAGCCCTGCACAAGGATGATGATTTATCGACTTTATAGACATTACATTTTTTATCGTCTGTTAATGCTGAACTTCTGTAAAGCTGCTTTGAAACGATGTGTGTTGTGAAAGGCGCTATACAAATAAAATTGACTTGACTAGTGACCAGCTGTGAATGTGTGCAACACGTCAATAAAATTGACTAGAATTTATAGCCTCTGTTGATGACATCATCAGAATGCGCCAGTACCAGGGCTATAAATAGATGTGGCACAGGTACATCGTCAGGTCTATTGTATTCAGACCACTCTGTGATGTGTTGTGCTTCTCAAGCCTCTGAAACTCTGTATTTTCCTCTGATAGGAGCTAGATTTGTCAGGCAGTGTGTAGAAATCTTTTTCTTGTTTTCTTCTTTCTTCTATCACTTAAGTGTGAAAGACAGAGAAAATGAGTGATAAAGCAAACAGTGTTTTACCCTGTTTATACCATATGGCTGAATCGGACACACACCAGTTTTGTTTGTTTGGGGGAAGAGCACACTGCTCTTGCATTGGAGCGAGGCGGCTGTGAGCATTGTGAGCTGCTCAGAGTTAAGATGCTGCGCACTTGTCTCACATATTTCCAAGAGCCAGCCCCCACCATTTTGTTGTGGGGCTTATGTATGGATCTGGCTGAGGAGCGAGAGACGGGTTCATCCCTATCACTCGTGGTCTCTCCAGTTCCAACCGGTTCCTCGCATAATCTCGAAGCACGCCTTGGCAACTCTTCCGTTCATGAGAGGGACGATGAATCTCTTGGGACTGCGGAATCTGAGTTGCCTACCTCTGAGCATTCCTCGCGTGATCACAAAATGGTTGAGGAATTGCTCAAGGTGGTTACTCGTGCGGTGGCTAGATTACAATTAGACTGGCCGCATAAACAAGAGACCCCCCCCAAACGTGCAAAATTAGGAGACAGATTTCTGTCTGGTGGCTGGGGAAAGGGAACTCAAAATCAGTCTCTCTTTGATGACCTCCATAATGATTTGACTCATTCATGGGGGAAACCTTATACTTCTCATATCTTTGTGCCCTCGATGTCGACATATTCGACAATCGTGGGTATACGGTGATGCCACTGGTAGAAGAGACACTCACGAGCTCTCTCTCGCCTGGTTCGGCATCATCATTAAAAGAACCAACTCTCCCCACAAAGTCACAATGCTTACCTCAACGCTTGTGGGGAAGGCTTATCAGGCAGCAGGTCAGGCTGGTGCCACCCTACACACCATGGTGGTATTAAAGGTGTACCAAACTGATTCATTAAAACGAACTGAGTCAAGGAGTACTAATCGACGAGAAGCATTCTCAGAGCTTTATCGAGCCACAGATTTATCTCTCCGTGCGACCAAGCAGACGGCTCGTGCTATCAGCCGTTCAATGGCTGCTTTGGTCTGCAAGGAGAGGCATCTGTGGCAGGCATTAAGGATAAGGACAAAGTGTTCCTTCTTGATGCCCCGATCTCACCTTCTGGCATATTCTGTGACTCGATGAATACAGACAGTCATTACCAGTTTTCAGGAGGTAAAAAGAAACGAGGAAGCCTTTGTACAATTCCTTCTTCGCCGTACTCAGAGGGAGGGACTGCCGGCCACCCAGCCTCCCCTCGGTCCTTCTAGAAGGGAGGTCCAATAACAGAGTGTGGCGTATCGCACTCCCCTTTGCAAAGAGTGGGGATCGGCTCGTCGTCCTCAGCAGCCTCCAAAGACCTCAGGACCATTATTTCTAGAAAGAGAAAGTCCTGACAGTCTTGCACCCAGCCCCTCTCGGGATGGGGCACACATAACATTTGGCGGAACCCCCATGGACCCTCTCAACACTGCCATCCCTGGTGTTTCAGGAGCTAGCTGTTTCCAGCTAAATGATGGGTGTTCCGTTGCTTCCTGTTGTCACCCAGGACGCGGAACATCTGACATTCCCTCAATGGGATGTATCAAAATTGGTACCCATTTCAGAGAACCTTGCAGCATGGAAACAACTGCTGGGTATTTCTATGTGGGTCCTAAGGACAGTAGAGAAAGGCTACAGAATTCAAAATCCGCGTTTCAAAGTCATGGTTTCGTGAAACATGAACAAGCACATTTACTGTCACAAGAACTGTAAAATCTCCTAGTCATAGGGGCCATAGAACATGTTCCCCTTCTAGGGAGAGAGTCAGGTTACTACAGCAGTGTGTCAGGGCCGGGTCGTAATGATACACACCCAGTCCGTATCAGGCTAATCAAGCCTCCGAGAGGGATAAAGGCAGATGGCCGCGGCTGCTCCGTTGGGGTGGACGGTAGTGGCGAGAACTCTACTACGGCATATCCCTCCTCCTTCCCGAATTTCGGCACCAGTGTAACGGTATTATGGGAAAGGAGGCGGCGAGAACCGGCTTGACAATTAAAAAAAAAAAAAAAAAAAAAAAACACAAACACGTCCGTAAACGATCTCTCTCTCTTCCACAATCCTCCGCAGTCGGCCCTTATCCCTCTCGGAGGCTTGATTAGCCTGATACAGGACCAGGTGTGCAGGATCACGACCCGGCCCCGCGCACCGCCCTGCCACAAGCAGATACTTCCTGGTTCCCATGAAGGATGGAGGATTGCGTTCGATCTTAGATCTTCGAGGCTTGAACCGCTCCATCAAGGCGCTCAATTCAAGATGTTAACTGTTAGAATGGTCTTGTCAAAAATCCAACATTGCGATTGATTTTGGAAACCTGGATCGTGACAAAGTGCTTGGATGCAGTACTGGCACCATTATGACTACGGGGCATCTGCATTTTGAATTTATAGACGACTGGCTGATACTAGCAGTCACAAGAACTGGCATTACAGAACAGGAATAGTCTTAGCTCACCTGGTTTCATTTGGGTTGAGAGTCAACGCCAAGAAAAGCATTCTCTCTCCTACCCAGAGAACGATGTATTTAGGGATCATATGGAATTCGATCATGATGCAGGCACAGCTGTCTCTCCCTCGAATAGAGACTATTCAGTATACCCTTGAGCAAAGTAAGGCTAGGCCAAGACAATACTGTTCTTCAGTATCACCGGATGTTAGGTCTCATGGCATCTGCATGCTCTGTAATTCCTATGGGTCTTCTGAATATGAGACCTTTTAAGCTGTGGTACCCTCTCTGTGTGAATCAGACCCCGGTTCCTTGCTTTGGGTCCCACTCTAGGTGCGCCTTGCCGTCGCAGATTGCTAACGACAGACGCCTTCCCGTCGGGCTGGGGAGCGGTCTTAAGTGGTCGTCCAGCTCAAGGGGAATGGGAGGCCCCATCAGCTTGATTGGCTCATCAACTGTCTCGAGTTGATGGCTGTATTTCTGGCCCTGATATACTTCCTCCAGCATTTGAGAGGCTGCCATGTCCTGGTGCGGGTGGACAACACTTACATAAACCATCAAGGAGGTCTACGGTCACGCCATGAATAAGGGGACAAGGATTTGGTATATGAAGACCGAATATGGCTACTGTATGTGACTAAGCAGTAGGCTATGGCTGCATAAACGTTGTGTGTTTTTAGTGTGTAGGCTTACTTATGGTTTATGAGGCCATGATTTGGTATATGAGGACAGAATATGGCTACTGTATGTGACTAAACAGTAGACTATGGCTACATAAACATTGTGTGTGTGCGCTTACTCATGGTTTATGAGGACCAAATATGGCTACTGTATGTGACTAAGCAGTACACTATGGCTTCACAATGTTTCGTCCCAAATTGGGTCCTCATATACCAAATTTATGGCCTCATTAACCATGAGTAATCATACACAAACACACACAAGGGTTATGAAACCATAGCGTACTGCTTAGTCACATACAGTAGCAATAAGATACTCTCACTTCAGATCATGTTAAAGCACTTAATGTGTGTCAAACTAAGTTGACAAATGTATTGACAAACCTCTTCAGGAGGGTCAGTGGGTGAGTCGACTTGGTCCTGGAATGTAGCTGGAGCCATGGGCTGATGGAGAGGCAGAAAGAGAGAAACAAAGAGAGGGGGGAACAAAAGAGAGACAAAGTTATCTCAATGGAATTATTTGCTACAGAAACAGTTTTCTACACACACAGAATGACACATTTGGTAGGAATTAATAGAACATTTAGAAATTAATTGTCATTAATTTTGTCAGCACCATAGTTTGACACTTCATACTATTTGTACATTTGTATTAACAAACCTCTTTAGTAGAGGCGGTGGAAGGGATGGTGTGGTCGTGGAATGTAGCTGGAGCCATGGGGGGGCTGGGGGAGTGAGAGAGATTCTATGTATTCAACACTACTCACTATTAAAAATACTTTATTCAATAAAAGTCAGTGGTACTTTACCTTGGACATTTCCTGTTCATGGCAGGAATGTCGTGGCAAGTCAACATCTCCATAGTCATAAGTAATCTCTCGAACTTCCCTTCCGTCCATAATGGCCAATAAAAAAAGATGGGTCATACCATCCACTTCCTTTTCATCTTTGCATTGGGTTTCTGATCATCATTCACTAGTCTCCCAAGTGATCGGTCAACCCTTGAAGCATCAATGCTAAAGGGGTCAGGAAAAAAAAAAAAAAAAGAAACCAAGCAACTGTTAAAATTGTTAACTAAAATTAAACTCTAGAAGAGAACACATCTTTAGGAAGCATTTCAACATGCCCCAGATATCTGCATGTGTTGTTTGGCTTCATTTCAAAAAATGCACATGGGCTAACATACAGTACATACGGGCTACTCACCAGGGTAGGGCTAAGTAACTAGTAGGGTTGCAACGGTATGAGATATTCACGGTATGATAACCGTCTCAGAAAATATCATGGTATTATCAGTGAAAACAGAAGGGTTATTTTATGTATTTGAGCAAACACTTTATTATAATTGAAACTTTAAACCATTTATTTTATTGAAGTGTAAAAAAAAAAAAAAAAAAAAAGTGTCCCTTTTGAAAATAAATTGAATAAATAAACGAACAGAATTATAATAAATCGAATTAGAAACATGATAAAAGTAGCATATAACTATAACATGTTAGTTTACATGTTAAATTAACTACATAATGAAAAACAACATCAGCTGTGTGAGCTTTTGAAGTAATGTCCTGTGATTATTAACAGTTAACATATAATGTAGGTGCGAGGCAGCACAGCCACACTGATTTTACATTGGACATCAAGTGTCGACCTGCTATAGATTAAACATAACCTTTATTTAATGTATAGATTTGTTCATGGTTTTCCAGTACAAGGACATGCATCAAGTGACATTATTTTTGTTGTTGATGTCAAAAATCGACAGGAAGTTTTCTCCCCCCCCCCCTTTTATCAATTGAAGAGCATATTTACTTGTATGAGCCCATTATTATCCCCTTTGTTACCTATTACATATTTATACACATATTACACAGAAGGAAAGGCTCCTCATTATCATGGTTAGGTCAGTGTGCTAGTCTTAAATAAAAATAAATACTAGCTGAAACATATCTTGAAACTTTAACTACAACGGTCACGGTTGATATAAAATTAGGTGTAATATATTCTACCTTTAGATTATTTCATATGAAACTATATAATAATATAGTATAAAAATAATACAGTATAAAAAAATATAAGTTACTTTTACTCATGTAAAATCATGAAACAAATTTGTAAAGGTGATTGTGTGTAATTTATTTAGGCGCAGAACACAGTTGCTCTTTTCCTCCTCAGTGCTGTTTGGCATGTCAGGGCTGCTACTGTTTGAGGGGTTCAACTGACAATCTCAATAACACTTTAAATCTAGAAAAGTCTCACTAGAATTTAAATTGGTCACATCAGTTTTGAGGTCTGTGCTCCGCAATATCGAGGGAAGCCCAGTTGTTGCACGCTCGCGTGCGCCAGAGAGAAGAGCAGATCATGATTGCGAGATTGTTACACTCGTGCGAAAGTGCAGATGAGAAGCCTTTAGCTGTTTGCGAGATTATCATTAAATCTGCCTCGGCAGTCCTAAATAGTCGATCACTTGGGAGAACCATGGCATTGTTCTTTCCCTGCGGTCCGTGACCCTGTCCGAATAAACCAGTTGAGAAACACAGTTTTAACTCACACTAATGTCAGACCCCCCTTGCTTCACTTCTATCTGACATTATCTCATTATTAAGATGCATGTTTGTGTGGCGCAAGTTGATGAGTCTGACAGACAGTTGAGAAGCAAAGGAGATGCGCACGCTCACGTGAGATTCTCTGTCCAGTTGCATTTTTTTCTCAATACCGTAGATAAGCAAATGCACATGGTATGATAACCATCAATTTTCAAACCGTGGTATACCGTGAAACCGGTATACAGCTGCAACCCTAATAACTACTAGTTAGTTTGTAAATAAGTCGGTGCTTAATTTGGCTGCACCACCTGTTCTTAAGGCAAGACTTAACTAGTAGATCATAAGCTCTCCGTAAAGTAATGCGTAGTCTCATAATATGACGTTTACCTCCATTTATCCAATAAGCAGCCTTCACATTTGTATACAGAAGTATTAAAAAGCCATGAACTTCAATCTGATTTTATTATGGTTAATGTTCAAACCTTGTTTGTTCACGTAACAGTCAGCTGTAATAAATTATATCCCCATTAAAATATGATACATAAAAGTAGATTTAATAAATAGTATATTTGCCCTGTGTAAATAACAATATAATAAATAAATGGTGATAAATAAATACTATTACAACAGGCTGGAAACATTTGAATTTCTTTTATATTTCATATATTTTGAAACTTCACACCGGGTGATGCATCCTGAAAACTGCACCGTTAAAGCGGTTTCATGCTTCAGAGCTGTTTAAAAAATACATTTGTTTCTCTCTCACGTAAATGTAAAATCACCATCATATATGTCGAAAGGGCTGATGCCTGTCAATCAAAACATGAGCTCATTGATGTCATTAAATGAGTCTGCTTTTTATTTCATCCGTTACTCCTGGTCAGAGTGTGCCGCAAATATTTAGTTCATATGTAGGGTTACGTCATACCTTAGTTTAATGGTGCATAAATTGTGACTTAGTGCCAATTTACACCACAACTAGGCAAAGTTTGAACTTACGCACAGCTGGTGCAACCGGCCCCAGTAATCATTTCTCTGTATGAAGATGTATGTGTATTCATTTAATGCTGTAACAACATTATTGGAGTCTGATTCCTTATACAAGATTCCTCTGGATTCAAGAATGAATGAACCTTCCAAATAAAGCCTTTTGCAAATACACCTCACCCTATTAAAAAAAAACACAACAGTTAAATGGCAGTAATTGTAAACAAGCAGTATAACAAACTCTGAAGTTACATTGTGTGCCAAGTTAATATGCAAAACAATGTCTTTAAAATAAAACACAAAAAGCAATGGGAATCTGTTAACCAAAACAGTTTGTCTAATAATAAATGTATTATTTGATACAGTTTTTACATTTTGTGATTACTAATTTAGAAATCATAAATGTTAGCATTTGTACTGTATCACTTAAATAATATAAACACAAACGTAGAAAAGTACATTTTCTAATGAGATTGGACAAGTCCAAAAGGAAAAAAATCATATAACTAGTAAAAAACATTTAGATAAATCTTTCATTTGGGTCTATTTCGAGATGTTTCCACACGTCACCGACACTAACATATCATTCATTATTTTACATGTTATCAAAATAATGAAAATAAATAATCCGTTGTTTTACATATGAACACGCTGCATGTCTGATGGATCATTCTTTATCTAGCATAACAGAAGTTAACTTACATTAAGAGACAAAAGGTTTACAAAAAAAAAAAATCTTACCTTTGGTGTGATATATCTCCATGTATGTCTTTATCTTTGTCCAACTTCACGTGATGTTCTGTATCTTGGAGAGGATTTAGTCCCTAAAAAAAAAATATCATGTCAAGTCAGTCTCCACAGATATGCAGTATAATATTAATAAATCATTGCTTTAGCAGTGGCCCAAAATAACACACAGAACAACAATATAATCGCTAGTTTGAGATAATTGGGTATCGTTTGGAGCTTTAAACAGAGTGCTTTTTTAACTTCTAGTGGTTTGCCACTTTCGGCTCCATAAGCAACGCCGACAGCAGAAAGTTTGCTTGTTGACACGTTTAATGCTAAACTGATAAATGAACAAGTGTGTACACTCTAAAAACTCCTGGGTTATTTCGTCAACCCATTTTCTGGGTTATTAGTGTTGGGTTAAAATTATGGGTTATTATTTCAGAGAGTAACCATTTTCTGGGTTATAGGGATAATATTTTGACCCAATTCCTGGGTTGTTTGGGTTTCTGGGTTATTTTCCTGAGAGTAACCCATGTTCTGGGTTATAGGGTTGGCTTCTCTCTCTCTCTCTCTCTCTCTCTCTCTCTCTCTCAAATGTATTTTTTGTTGGAGTGGTGTATTTTATGGAGTTATTATATTATCATGTCAACATAGTTTAT
Organism: Moxostoma hubbsi; assembly: GCA_032164185.1. Taxonomy (NCBI): domain Eukaryota; kingdom Metazoa; phylum Chordata; class Actinopteri; order Cypriniformes; family Catostomidae; genus Moxostoma; species Moxostoma hubbsi. The sequence continues at coordinate 33,438,505 of JAVLUX010000039.1, forward strand.
AATATGAACAATCACACTTGTGTTTTTTATATAGTTTAATTGAATTTAATGCGGGCGGCACGGTGGTGCAGCGGTTAGCACTGTCGCCTCACAGCAAGAAGGTCGTGGGTTCAAACCCTGGTTGCCCCGGCCATTCTGTGTGGAGTTTGCATGTTCTCCCCGTGTCTGCATGGGTTCTCTCCGGGTGCTCCGGCTTCCTCCCACCATCCAAAGACATGTGGGATAGGTTAATTGATGTCTCCCAAAAATTGCCTTAGGTGTGGATGTGAGTGTGAATGGTTGTTTGTATATGTGTGGCCCTGCGATGGACTGGCGACCTGTCCAGGGTGTACCCTGCCTTTCGCCCAATGTTAGCTGGGATAGGCTCCAGCGACCCTGTACAGGATAAGCGGTTGACGATGGATGGATGGATGAATTTAATGCAATAAAAAAAAAAGCTTGAAGTGTGTAATATAATGTAAAACAAAGCTTTATTTTCTGAAATAAGGCATACTGGCATATAGTAACCCAGTTAGGTTATTTTTGACACAACTCCTGGGTTAAAAAGTGAGCAACTATTTTCTGGGTTATTTCAACCCAGGTATTGGGGTTGTTCTTTTGACCCAGAAGTTGGGTTATATTAACTACAATTTTGGCTTGTGTTAACCCAACATTTGGGTCATGTATTTAACCCAGAAGTTGGGTCAAAAACAATAACCCAATTTTCTGGGTTAAAATAACCCAGAAATTAGTTGGTCCCTTTTTAACCCAGAAGTTGGGTCAAAAATAACCCATTATGGGTTATTTTTGACCCAGGAGTTTTTAGTGTGTACAAGCAGGTGTAGAAGCTAACTCACTGTATGGACACTCATGATAGCATTTCATTAGTTAAGAGTAATCTTAACTGAGTAATGAACCATTAAATAAGTCGTAAAGCTATTTAAATTCCATTGAGGCTATAAGACAGTTTTCATTAAATGTACAAAATATAAAATAAAAGTGCTTACTTTTCAATTTTCGGTAAATTCCATGATGCTGAAGAATTGTTGCAGCTCCGATGTTAATCTCCCCACTTCTCCAAATGCGGCGAATCTTCTCGAAACATCCGTAAAATCGCAGCTGACGTTTACTGCCATTGTATGATATGGCGGGGAAATGTGTGTAATTTGGCGCGAGTGTGTGTACCTTGCAATACCAATTCCCACCTACAGAGGCACTGTTCAAACATACACATCATGGTTTAAAAAGGTCCATATTTGTAAAGGTCATAAAAAGCGGGGAAAGGTTTATCACATTCAAATAACAATATTAATTAATAAATCCAGTAATCATATATCTATTAATAATGTTTTACATTATTATTCAATAATTATAACAATTTAAAGTCCCCAAATTACAAGACCATCAAAAGTGGTCTCATAAACCGATTGGCCTTGTAATGCTGGTGTGTAAACCTGAAAATTGGTCTCAAAACACACACACACACACACACACACACACACACACACACACATTAATTAAAAAGCAAAATCATCAGAATTGCAAACAAAATAAAATGTTCCTTATTGTTATGACCTCCCCTGTCTATGGTAGATGAGGAACAGTTTAAAATAAAAAAATTAAGGAAACTAAATCATTGAATAGGGTTAACGTTACTTAGCTAGCATTGCTGAGCTTGTTTTCCAGTCCCAGCACAATTGAACACACAATTTCTCAGGTCAATAATAAAGATTAATTTTGGAGCAGAAACTTAGGAATCTTACAAGGAAGCAATAAATTTACTTCAGGAGGGGGCAATGCCAAAATAACAAACAAAATCTACTTGTGTTAGTCGACTAAATAATCTATACACTAAACAACGATGCAAATAAAAGACATTACTAAACCTAACTCCCTCTCAAAACATAAAAGGGAGAAAAGGATATACAAAACCTCCCTACAGCCTCCTAAAATAACTCATTAAATAAAGAAAGAAACACAAGATTTTATAACACTCCCTGCACTCAGGGGTAACAGTGAATGTCAATCTGCAATCAGTGCAACATGACTCCCTTACAACAGCTTTACAAAAAACTACAATACCTCACACAGCATATAACACAGGGAGGAATTATCCAGCGTCTAGGACAAGAGAAAGGGACTCAGCAAGAGAGACGGTAGTAAATGTCTCTCCAGTAACTCCAAACTGGATAGCTTTTATAACAGGGCTCACAGCCACAGGAACCAGAACCAATCAGAAGACTCAAGCCCGTTAATTTGCAATAGATGCCGCTACTCATCCTAGAGGAGCAGAATACAACACAGACAGACAAACATATATGCACCCAACATTTCACAAAACAAGTAACGTTCTGAAACGTAACAGTTATATTACTGTTTTTTTGTGCTCTCTGACAATTTTGCTCATATTTTCTATTTTTTGGACGCTTGCGCTGTATTTTTCTTTGCTTTTGTTTCCAAGTTCTGGCTTGATTTTCCAAAACTTGTGAGTAGAGGTTCATGTAAATCAGGGGGTGTTTTGCGTCCTTATTGGTCCACTAGTTATTGAACGACAGCTCCTCTTGCCAGTCATTCAAAGAGGGGAGGTGACGTCACAACAATGCGACTCTGACGGCTGCTGCTCAATATTATATTATATTATTTGTGGTTGATAGATAGCTTGTGTCTGTTTTGAGTATTTTCTGCCAGCTCTAGGAAACAATGTGTTGTCCAAGTAGGCAATTATCATAGTCCTTTAACACATGTACCGGGTCAGATGAATTTAGTTAGCAGTCTATAGTTTAGGCATTATTTAAGACTTCCTTGTTTGTAGGTTGGCTTCACACACACACACACACACATACATATATATATATATATATATATATATATATATATATATATATATATATATATATATATATATACTGTATATTAGGGCTTTCAATCAATTACAATTTTTAATCAAATTAATTACATGGTGTCCTGATTAATTAATCGCAAATATTTGCTGAGAAAGCCCCTTATATAACAACAATTCAATATATAATGATGAAATAATTATACATAGTTATCTTTAAATATTACAAAATTATATATATATATATATATATATATATATATATATATATATATATATATATATATATATATATATATGTATGTATGTATTTTATGTTTATATATATATATAAAATAAAAAAATATTCAGATAATTAAAATGCATTACATTCTTGTAGCAGAAGAGTTAATCATTGATAAGACAATACATAAAGCAGAATATTATTGATCATAAGTCAATCATTGACATACAGTTCACAGCAATCCATTTCACAAGTGAATTTGTCAATCAGTTGGAGATTTATTATGAGGGCTTGTTTAAGGACCGTCAATGTACAGCTGCGTCAGACTTTTTTTTTTTTTAACAAGTCAGGGGTATACATAGTACACAATACTACAAATATATTTTACATTGATGTCAAGACATTATATTCATTACATAGTGCAATGGTTTTCATTGCTTTGGAGTTGTTGGAGGTACAAAGAGTATTTAAATAATATTTCAAGTCTTTACAAAAAAGTGCAAATAGGGGATTTATTAGACATAAATATAGTTTAATACTCAATCTTTAAACATATCTTGAGATCCCTTAGATCGCATTTGCGCTCTGCCTACTGAAATGTTTTCTTCACTGTATAATCTGCGCGTTGCTCATACTGCTGAAATTTCACGTACTGCCCTCTGGAGTAAACAGGTGGTTACTACAAGCTTGCATTTCTCAGGTATTTCTCAGGAAAGCATTGCGATTAATTGTGCAAATTTTTGATTGCGTTATTTTTTGTAAAATGAAATAGACAGCCCTAATATATATATATATATATATATATATATATATATATATATATATATATATATATATATATATATATATATATATAAACAAGGCTGGGTTGGTGTGGATGTTTGTTGGTGTGGATGTTGTACCAATGTAGTCGCGAGATAAGAACCCAACAAATCAAATCCCGTTGCAACCATATACACAAGTGCAACAGTGGTTGAATGTCTTGGGTGCAGATCCAAGCAACACAGCAGTTTGAAAATTACAATAAACATCTGATTTACACATAGCAAAATGTACGCATCTTGTCCCCCCCCCCCCCAATTAATCGGTAGAAATAAATATGAAGTGTTGTGTTGACATTCAGCTGTCGTTTGATAGTCAGTTGCCAGTGTGTTATTAAGAGAAGTATAAAATGTGGGTCCAGTCTGAGGCTAATGGAGTGCGGTGCTGATAAATGTATCGTGAGCGATCAAGAGTTCAAAAGTCTGATTGCTTGGGGGAAGAAGCTGTCATGTAGTCGACTGGTGCGGGTCCTGATGTTGCGATACCGCCTGCCTGATGGAAACATTGAGAGCAGACCATGGCTCGGGTAGCTGGAGTCTCTAATGATCCTCTAAGCTTTTTTCACACACCGTCTGGTATAGATTTCCTGGATGTAGGGAAGCTCAACTTCGATGATGTGTCTGGCAGTTCGCACCACATTTTGCTTGCGGTTGAGGGTGGTACTGTTGCCGTACCAGGTGGTGATGCAGCCAGCCAGGATGCTCTCTACAATGCTCTTGTAGAACCATGTAAATATGTGGTGGTTCATTCCAAACTTCCTCAGCCGTCTCAGGAAGAAGAGGCGCTGGTGAGCCTTCTTTACAACAGCCTCAGTGTGGATGGACCATGTGAGATTCTTCAGTGATATAGACACAGAGGAACATTCCACCGGTGCTCCATTAACCCTCTGGGGTCTGAGGGTATTTTGGGCCCTGGAGAAGTTTTGACATGCCTTGACATTTGTGCTTTTTTCAGTTGATTAAAAACATATTAATGGCTATAGTCTGATTACACTGTATTCAGCACAAACTGGGCTACAATAATATGTGAGCAACATGTGTGTACATGTTTGTATTTTTGAGAAAATAACATTTCTGCGTGGTTTTTGAAAAAAATAAAATTTTAAGTCACTGAAATAACGTCATATAACGCATACTAAACATTTGTCCACAAGACTTTTGAGAACTGGATCTTGTAGCCTAGAGTTTTTGCTACAAAATTATGTGAAACCCATCCTGATCACTCATTCATGCAAAACAATATAGTAATTTAACTTTTGTAAGACAATTTTAGTGTTGAAAGGTAATATGCGAGGAGGCGTGAATGATCATGAATATTAAGGTGATTCACACCTGAGAGACAATGACCCCACCCCTGGGCCTATCAGTGAGGAATGTGACAGAAAGAGAATGAATGTGAGGAGACTTAATGATCAAAATCAAGTTTTAAGTTAAAAGAAGTAATCTGACAATATATTTTCTTTACATAAAGACTTTGCCTAATTTTAGACCTACACTACCATTAAAAGAAGTCTCTTCTGCTCACCAAGGTTGCATTTATTTGATCCAAAATACAGAAAAAATATTGATATTCTGAACTCTTTTTACAATTTAAAAGAACAATTTTCTATTTTAATATATTGTAAAATGCAATTTGTGATCAAAGCTGAATTTTCAGCATCATTGCTGCAGTCTTCAGTGTCACGTGATCCTTCAGAAATCATAATAATATGCTGATTTTCTAATATGGGCATATTTAAAGTGCATTTTACTCATTTAACCTGAACACATATTTGCAAGCACAAGCTTTGTTGATGATATTGAGGCATTATAAACACTAGATAAAATATAATCTAAATATTCATATTATTTTTATATCATATTACATATCATATTTATATTATACAGCATACAATTTAAATACCTGCTTTAGCCGAAACATAATTTAAATGTAACTAAAACTTGCTTATTAGGACATATTTCAAATGTTAATACTCTGAATCCTGGCTGGCAAGTCTCGAAACAGTCCCACTAGTAAAATAAAAGTTAAAATGTTTATATAAAATAGCATGTCAACTAATGAAAACTAATTGACTTACTTGTCTGAAATTGTATCCTCGGCTGGATCAAGTCTCTCTTCAAAATACAAATGTTCATCGGAGTCAAGCTCTTCTTCTGAGGAAAATGTTAAATCTTTCTTACAATCCTGGAGCTTTCTTGCCTGTGTATCATTACAAACGTGCAGAAAAATGAACAACATTTGTTTACAGCCTCACAGTGGGGGTGTGAACATTTGCATTGATCGTCTCAGCACATTAGCGTATGAATGGCGCGCTCTGCTGGTGGGTGGGATCACATTACAGATAATTAGATGGACCGGTAAAAAAGGAACATCACTTTGTTTCAAACAGATTGCATTGCAGGAGAATATTTGTTTTAAATTTGAATTGTTTTATTAAAAAGTAGACATTTAAAGCTTTCTTTAGACATGTTTCATGTTTGTGTGATAAGGATTCGCGGAGTTTCAGTTAATTTTTGTGATGTGTTTCAGATAAATGCTCTCAAACCCAGAGACTGCTGAAAGCTCACCCTTTTTATTTTCTTTATTTTACAAAAGCACAAGGTTTCATTGTTATTATGAGTGTACACAAATAAAAGTAGACCCTTTATAGTCTCTAATGATGTCTTACACTTATCTGTATACCCAAAAATGACGGAGTATTTTAAGTTGTTTCTGCTGTAATGACGAAAATATCTAGCAGGACGCACCGGTGCGTCCATCGACCCCAGAGGGTTAATGGAGATGGGACTGTGTTCTCTGCCTTTTCTACTGAAGTCCACCACAAGCTCCTTGGTCTTACTGACATTGAGGGAGAGGTTGTGCTCCTGACACCAGCATGTCAGTGTGTGCACCTCCTCTCTGTGGACTGAGAACACAGCCCTGCGGGGCTCCAGTTTTGAGGGTCAGTGATGAAGTGATGTTGCTGTCCATTCTAACCACCTGACGTCTGACTGACAGGAAATCCAGGATCCAGCTGCACAGCGAGCTGTTTAAGCCCAGAGCCCGGAGTTTCTCATCAAGCTTGGAGGGCACTATGGTGTTGAATGCTGAGCTGTAGTCTACAAACAGCATTCTCACATATGTGTTCCTTTTTTCCAGGTGGGAGAGAGCAGTGTGTATTGTAGATTCAATGGCATCATCAGTGGAGCGGTTGTTGCGGTAGGCAAACTGCAATGGGTCCAGTGAAGTGGGCAGCACAGAGCAGATGTTATCTCTGATTAGCCTCTCAAAGCATTTGCTGATGATGCGGGTCAGAGCAACAGGACGCCAGTCATTTAAACAAGTGATTTTTGATTTCTTCTGTACATGCACAATGGTTGACGTTTTGAAGCATGTGGGGACTACAAACAAGGAGAGGGAAAGGCTGAAAATGTCAGTAAAAACACCAGCCAGTTGGTTCGTGCATGATCTGATGACATGGCCTGGAATGCCGTCTGGACCCACGGCTTTACGGATATTCACCCGTTGGAAGAATCCGGTTACATCTGCTACAGAGACGGAGAGTGAACTAACCTCTGTAGCTTCGGCTGTGGGAGCTCTCTCCGCGAGGGTGTTATTTCCTTCGAAACAAACATAAAAAATATTAAGCTCATCTGGGTGAGAGGCAGCGGTGTTCACGGCAGAGTTTTTATTCCCATTGAAGTCTGTGATGATATTAATTCCCTGCCACATGCTTCTAGATTCGGTGGTGTTGAACTGCCATTCAATCTTGTCCCTGTACTGGCGTTTGGCTGCTCTGATAGTTTTGGTCATAATTAGCTTGTTTATGCTCCTCCGCATTCCCATAATTAAAAGCTGAGGTCCGTGCACACAAATATCGCTATTAATCCACAGATTCTGGTTAGGGTAGATCCTTATAGTTTTGGTCAGCACTACGTCATATATGCACTTCCTGATGAAACACATTATGCTATCAGCGTAGACCTCGATAACATCAGAGGCGGACCGAAACATCTCCCAATCCACGTGATCAAAACAGTCTTGTTGCATAGAATCTGACTGGTCCAACCTGCACTGGATCGTTCTGAGTGCGGGTGCTTCCTGTTTCAGTTTCTGCCTGTAAGCGGAATGGACTAGTGGTAGACCAGTAAAGAGCCGTAAGACTCGTACTGGGTCTGGCTGCGAGTTGCTCTGCTGAATTCGCGGGCCAGAAGGCTAGGGAGGAAAAAGCATCCAGGCATCGACACTCAGTGGCTGACCTGGGACAGAAGGCGCACTGGATCACATTGGTGAAGGGCGCAAGATGCAAGCGGAACACCCGGTCGGTTGTGCCGCGTTACCGAGTTCTACCGGCTCGGACCTGACAAAACACGGGACGAGACCGACTCAACCCTTAGATTGTAAAATCTGGCAAAGGTATTGGGTGTTGCCCAGCCCGCTGCTCTGCAGATGTCTGCTAGGGAGGTGCCGTGGCTTAGTGCCCACGAGGACGCCACACTTCTAGTGGAGTGTGCTCGGACCTGCAGGGGGGCGGGCACGCCCTGGGCGTGATAGGCTAAGGCAATAGCATCAACGACCCAGTGGGCTAGCCTCTGTTTGGAGACGGCGTTCCCTTTCCGCCATCCGCCAAAGCAGACAAAGAGCTGCTCAGAGTATCTAAAGCTCTGCGTGCGGTCCACATAGGTACGCAAAGCACGCACCGGACACAGCAACGAAAGGGCTGGGTCTGCCTCCTCCCGAGGCAGTGCTTGCAGGTTCACGACCTTGTCCCTGAAAGGGGTTGTGGGAACCTTGGGCACGTAGCCCGGTTGGGGTCTCAGGATAACGTGAGAAAGTGCCAGACCGAACTCCAGGCAAGAGTCGCTGACAGAGAACGCTTGCAGGTCTCCTACCCTCTTGATTGAGGCTAACGCGATCAGGAGGGCCGTCTTAAAGGAGAGGGCCTTGAGCTCAACTGAATCAAGCGGCTCAAATGGGGGTCTCTGAAGGCCCAAGAGGACCACTGAGAGATCCCAAGAGGGAAACAGGTTAGGCCGGGGAGGATGTAGTCTCCGGGTGCCTTTCAGGAACCTGATAATCAAGTCGTGCTTACCAAGGGACTTGCCATCTACTGCATCGTGGTGGGCTGCGATAGCAGCTACATACACCTTCAAGGTGGAGGGGGACAGCCTCCCCTCCAGTCTCTCCTGCAGGAATAGAAGCACTGACCGAACTGCGCATCTCTGTGGGTCTTCGGCTCGGGAAGAACACCAATTCGTGAACAAACGCCACTTTAGTGCGTAGAGTTGCCTGGTTGAGGGAGCTCTGGCTTGATTGATCGTATCTATGACAGCAGGTGGTAGATTTACTAGATCTTCCACGTCCCGTCCAGGGGCCAGACATGGAGATTCCAGATGTCTGGGCGCGGATGCCAGAGGGTGCCCTGTCCCTGAGAAAGAAGGTCCTTCCTCAGGGGGATTTTCCAGGGAGGGGCTGTCATGAGGAGCGTGAGTTCCGAAAACCAGGTGCAGGTGGGCCAGTAAGGGGCCACCAAGGCAACCTGTTCCTCGTCCTCCCTGATCTTGCACAGCACCGATGCAAGAAGGCTCACTGGGGGAAATGCATACTTGCGCAGCCTCCGGGGCCAGCTGTGTGCCAGCGCATCTGTCCCGAGGGCAGCATCCATCAGGGAATACCAGAGCGGGCAATGGGAGTTGTCCTGGGAGGCAAAGAGGTCACTTGTGCCTTGCCGAATTGGTCCCAAATGAGCTGGACCACCTGGGGGTGGAGCCTCCACTCTCCGCTGGGCGAAAACCTGTCGCGACAGCGCGTCCGCCGTCGTGTTGCGGTTGCCAGGGATATGATTTGCGAGCAGCGACCTGAGTCGCGGCTGACTCCAGAGGAGATGACGAGAGCGCACGCCGCCCTGGCAATTTATGTACGCTACCGTCGCGGTGCTGTCTGAGCAAATCAGAACGTGCTTGCCTTGGATTAGTGGAATAAACCTCCATAGAGCAAGAATAACAGCCATCAACTCTAGGCAATTGATGTGCCAATGCTGCTGGGGACCTTTCCAGGTGCCAGCGGCAGCGTGCCCATTGCACACGGCACCCCAATCCAGTCGAGAGGCGTCTGTGGTAACCATGACACGTCTGGACACCTGCTGCAAGGGAACTTTGGCCCGTAGGAAGCAGAGGTCTGTCCATGGGCTGAAAGTTTGATGGCAGGCAAGGGTGATTGTCACACGATGCGTGCTGTGGTGCCATGCCCATCTCGGGACTCGGGTCTGTAGCCAGTGCTGTAGCGGTCTCATATGCATCAACCTGAGTGGCGCGACCACGGCTGAGGATGCCATATGCCCCAGGAGCCTCTGGAATTGTTTTAGAGGACCGCTGTGCCAGGCTTGAAGCGAGCGAGGCACCTGAGCACTGACTGGGCGCGCTCGTTGGTGAGACGCGCTGTAATTGAGACCGAGTCTAACTCCATACCGAGAAGAGAGATGCTCTGAACCGGGGTGAGCTTGCTCTTTTCCCAGTTGACCTGAAGCCCTAGACGGCTGAGGTGCCTGAGCACCTGGTCCCTGTGAGCACACAGTAAATCGAGAGTGGGCCAGAATGAGCCAGTTGTCGAGATAGTGGAGTATGCGGATGCCCACTTCCCTTAGGGAGGCAAGAGCGGCCTCTGCGACCTTGGTGAAGACATAAGGGGACAGGGACAGGCCGAAGGGGAAGACCTTGTACTGATACGTCTGGCCGTCGAACGCGGACCATAAGAAGGGTCGGTGTCGCGGCAAAATAGAGACGTGGAAGTACGCGTCCTTTAGGTCTACCGCCGCGAACCAATGTAGCTGTCGAACGCAGGTGATAATCTGCTTCTGCGTGAGCATTTTGAATGGGAGTCTGAGAAGGGCCTGGTTGAGAACTCGCAAGTCCAAGATTGGTCGCAACCCGCCACTTTTTCTGGGTACGATGAAGTAAGGGCTGTAGATACCCTTCTTCAGGGATGGGCTCTATCGCGTCCTTGAGAAGCAGTGTAAAAATCTCTGCTTGTAAGGCACTGGCTTGTTGGCCGCGCACTAGAGTGGAGCGAATACTGCTGAAACGAGGCGGGAGCCGGGCGAACTGAATCGCAGAGCCGAGTCGGATGGTCCTGGCCAACCAGTGCGACGGGTTGGGAAGCGATAACCACGCGTCCAAACTCCGTGCGAGGGGGACTAAGGGGATGATCACATTTGATGTACTGGGCGGGGCTTCGCGGCGGGGGGGAGCAGGTAATAATGCGTCGGGAGGCAAAAGAGCGTCCCGAGGCTGAGGTGCTGAGAAAAGACAAAGCACTTACCTTACTCCGCACACCCAGCAGGGGGCGGATTAGAGACTGAGGAAGAGGTCCCGAGAGGGCGTCTTCGAAACTCGTCAGCACTGGCCTACCGGGGTTGGACAGTCGCGGGGCCGGAGGCGAGAGAGCTGCGTCCAGGAAACCGGGACTGGAGAGATGTAGGGCCGGGGTGCCGTGAGAATGGCACACACCGGCTGAATGACCCAGGGAGTGAGGGAATCGCTCTGTAGGTACCGCAGCGCGAAGGCAGTGCGGCAGGTGAAAACAAGGATTCTCTTCCCGGCCCTCCACCGGGGGATGGAGTGGTCTTGAATCCATCTCCAGAGCGAACATCCGACTGCCTGGGGTGTCCATCTCAGGAGCGCTTCGGAGCATTTCTGGTCCGAGAGGGGGTCCTGGAGACGGGGGGCATACGCCGCCTGCGAGGTACTCGACGCTGGGGCTGAGAGCTGGGCCCAGGTTGCGGAGCTACCTGTTGTTGCTTTCTCATCGCAGGGGGGGATGCCCTCGGCGAGCAGGCGGGGCGCGGGCGCGCTGACTGGGTGGCGCTGCGGCATGATGTGAGAAACTGTCCCCATCTGCTTCCTCACCACCGAGAACTGCTGGGCAAAGTCGTCGATGGTGTCGCCGAAGAGGCTGAGCTGGGAGGCGGGGGCGTTGAGAAATCGTTACTTGTCAACGCCATGCATCTCGACCGTGTTCAGCCAGAGGTGGCGCTCCTGGACCACGAGTGTGGCCATCGTCCACCCGAGTGCCTGCGCCGTGACATTCGTAGCTCTGAGAGTGAGGTTGGAGCAGAGCGCAGTTACTGTAGCACATCGGGGTTGGAACTACCCAGGTGCAGATCTTTGAGTGCCTTGGCTTAGTGAATTTGCAGGAGAGCCATGGCATGCAGGGTGGAGGCGGCCTGTCCAGTGGTGCTGTAGACTTTTGAGGTCAGTGATGACGTCATTCTACGGCTCTGGAGAGTAGTACCGTTCAGTCCCGCCAGGTGGCGGTGTTCCGCCATCCAGGGTAATGAGAGCGGACAAGCGGAGGGCGGTTCCGACTGCGTTGGCTCGTCATGCACTTCCGGGAACGACGGAACCAAGGGGGGGCGTGGCTATAAGCGGCGCCATGACCCGAGGAACCGATCGAGTAGCCGAGAGGGGGGGGCGGAGATCTCCAGTCCAGCCTCGCGCTCGCGGCGGCCCGGGAAAGCATAGCGGACATCTGCAAATCAGCCTCAAACTGGCCGAGCAGACCCGGAGGTGGCAGCCCAGGCGAGCCATCAGCATCAGACGCCGCTGTGACGCTCTCCGATGCAGCGGCGATGTCGTCATCCAATTCCGGGAGCTCAAGGGAAAATGCCGGCTGGCCGGGAAGCGAGCCGCACTCTTCTCGAGCTCGGACGGAAGCAAACAAGCGTGCTGGGGGGCGGGTGGTTCGCGGGGATTTACCTGGCGAAACCGAGCCCGTGGTCATCCCCAAATCACCTTCATCGCCAGCCGGGTTGACCTCAATCCCGTGGGAAGAAGGAACGGCACGGGGGGCGGCTGAAGTGGCTTTCTCTCATGAAAAAAGAAAGCGCGACCGCAATGTTGCCATGGTTATGTTCTCGCACTGAGAACATGAACCATTCATAAAACGCTGCCTGCGTGTGATCGCAGCCCAGGCATGTGAGGCAGCTCTTATGACCATCAGAAGTGGAGAGAATTCAGCTGCATCCAGGAACTACACAGAGGCGGAAAGACATCTTTAAAAAGACGCGTCCTGAAAAGGACGTTCAACGCCTGCTGTGTATTGCTCTTTTATGAATGGGAACTCAAACTCTTTTAGAGAAAATATACTCTTTTAGGAGGAGAACACTCTTTCAAACAGAAAGAAGCAATGTCGAAGCGCCCAGGGGTGTGGACTGCACAGCGTGCAGAGAGAGAGACGCCAGCTGGAAATGCGCCGTGCGGATCCAACAGCAATGCTTCTCGCTGATAGAGGTGAGTGAAACAGGATTGTGTTTCAGCTGCTTGCTGTACAACCATTCGGCTCCGAAGAAAAATTCTGACTGGCATTCGCTGCCCCGCTTCCCCTTATACCCGTATGTCCGGGGCAGGGCATGCAAATTCTGTCTGCCAACTTGACATTGGCCTTTTCTCAGGTTCAAGGTACCCCTTGTGTCACTTCCTTCGACACTACGTTGAGAGAGTGACAGAAGGGGAATGTAAATTACGGTACTTGCGCAACATTTTTAAATTGCAGCATCAAGATTTTATTATAAAAGGGCATAGCTTTCACAACTCAGTACACAATACTCAATACTCTTGAGTACTTTTAAAAGAGCTACTCTTTTACTCAACTCATACTACATTTTTTAAGATGTAACAGTACTTTTACTTGAGTATTATTTTTCAGTACTCATTCAACCCCCACATCCCCCAATGTGATTGAATCAGCTGATCTGGACTCAACACCAGTCAAACTGCCATTCAGCAGATGGTGACTCGTGACACATGGTGTGTTGGTGATATTCACAGTTGAAAGTGTCCTCTTCTGCCTTTTGATCCCAAAGCTTGGTCTTCACCAGGGGGTAGGGGTTTGGCTGGTGAGAATTGTCCAGTTTAAGGCTGTCAAATTAAAATTCAAAATTTGAATATTCGTTTCCATGTTGCCAACAGCTATTGAGATTTACAGGAATACTAACAGATAGCAATCTGCTGATATTTTAGATGTCCTTGATAGAGACAATTAGAAGAGATCCAATAACTGCTCAGATCAGCAGAAAGGGTCAACCTCCACCACTATCAGCTATATAATTTTTTCATTTGCAACATCCTCTTCTGGCCAAATGAATGCCAAGTGAAATAGCTTACCCTGACATTCCCTTGGCATTAAGCAAAGGGTAAGCTATACGTGTCCATAAGTATTGAAAGGACACAGTGTATACACTCCATTTGGGCTTGAGATCAGAAATGAAAAGGAAATAAGGAAAGGGAGATGGAGAGTAAACCAGACACAAAGGTTACATTATTCAAAGAGCCACCAAAGCACGACTGATACACTTCAATTCAGTGCAATCATGCTGCACTTGAATAAGACATCTGCAGATGGTATCCTAACATCACTCTTGAGGGACTAACCTATTAATGTGGCACATATTGCGGTCAAAGTTTGTCCCTGATGGTCCGACACCAGATTCCAGAGCTTCAGTCTAGACTTAGCGTTAGTGACATGCATGGTTTGAATATCCTCACATGTCCCACTGGTACATGAAATAGCTGACATGTTTTCCGGGACATTTCAACTTTTATTTTTACACTGTTTTGAGTATTTTGGTCTGTCCTTACATGTCCACTGCTGTCATCAGAAAGAGTGTTTGGAAAGGTATTGGAAGAGTTTTTAATGTTAGAATCTAAAGTTTATCACAGGGATTTAGACTCAACTGGAATTGTTGTGACATGCAGAAATGTTTTTAACGCATCTTGTTGTACGTATTGTAGCAGTTTTGTGGTGAAATGAATAGGTGCAACAACAACAATTACTGTTATTCACTTTAACACAAATCACGAGTAAAACGACAGATTATCAGTTTCTCACACAATGTTATCTCATGACATCTAAACACTTTTACTATATTTCATGACTCATTTTATCATTTCCATTATATAATCAACTACATTTACAAGCTTGTTGGAGTGTGATCAGATTGTGGGGTAGCTCGACTGATAGAGTGTTGCACTTGTGATGTAAAGGAGCGGGGTACAAGTCCTGAAGAACACGCCAGTCCACACGTGAACCCAAAGTGTCATAGAAGCACACACATGTTTGCTTTTTCTGACTAGTTAGGTTTACGTGTAAAGTTTTCACCTGTTTTACACTGCATGACGAAGCAGGACAGAAGCGGCGTGTGAGCAGCAGGAATTTTGAGTCTATTTAATGAATGAATCAATGATTTAGCAGTTTCTACAGCAGTGTAAAATCATAAGTGATGTTGGCTGCGAAAGTTGTTGTGACACACTGCTTCAGTGTGCGATTATAAAACATCTTGGTTACTGTCGTAACCTCTGTTTCCTGATGGAGGGAACTAGATGTTGTGTCAATGAAGTGACACTAGGGGTCGCTCTTAGGAACCTGATTCACCTTCAGATCTTTGAGAAAAGCCAATTGAGAATTAACACACCAGGATTAGATCTACGCTCGTGTAACTCTTTCAGAGCTTCGGCCTGATGGACTTATGATGGGCCATGGCATGAAGGGTGGAAGCAGCCTCCCTGGCAGTGCTGGAGGATTTTTGTCGTCAGGGATGACATTGCTCTACAGGCTCGTGAAGTGAGTGCTGGGTGAGTCCGCCAGGTGGTAGCGCTCAGCGGGCACAGGTGTGCCGTGATTGCTTTGTCCACTTGGGGTATCATGGCATAACCACTGGTCGTCCTCCCATCGAGGGTAGTGAGAGCGGACGAGCAAAAGGACTTGGTT
The DNA here is from genome assembly GCA_032164185.1 of Moxostoma hubbsi. Lineage (NCBI taxonomy): Eukaryota > Metazoa > Chordata > Actinopteri > Cypriniformes > Catostomidae > Moxostoma > Moxostoma hubbsi. The sequence continues at coordinate 33,454,110 of JAVLUX010000039.1, forward strand.
CGGGCAGAAAAAAAGGTGGCCGCCGCGATCGCTTCAGCTTGTCATGCACTTCCGGGAGAAACAAGACATGGCCGTGAGCGGCGCGCCAAATCCAAAACCTAGTCGTCAAGCCGTGAGTGCTCGGGGATGGGGGAAATGTTCCATTCAAGCCCAACACTTGCAGCCAGGGCTAGCATGGCAGTCAGCTCTGCGTCTGGGTCAGATTGGGAATGAACAGTCTGAATGAACTTGCCTGCTGGCCTCCCTTTATACCCGTATGTCGGGGGAGTGGCATGCAAAATCAACTCGCCAAATCTCATTGGCCTTTTCTCAAAGATCTGATGGTGAATCGGGCTCCCAAGAGCAACACCTTCATCGCCACAACGTCGAGTGAGTGACAGAAGGGGAACAGGTATTAGTGTAGGAATGTTGGTTTTGTTGATTTAAAACTCAATAGAGAATTAACCTTAAACACCTCATCTGTTTGGGAGTTCAAAGTATTGGGAGTATCTTTTAGCACCAGACAAATGGACATTACACTTCAGAACTGCCATGATATGTGTTATGAACCATGTAACATCGTTTTGCAAAAATGTTGCCACAGTCACATGTTATTCAGAAGCTCAGGCTTCATTCAGTTATCATGCAAAAGTGTTTGACAGAGGTCCTCATTTAAGCCAAAGGAGCATTCAGTGGCCTTGATACTGGAAGTATTTTTCAAATTTTTTTCCCATTGAGATTTATTTGATTTTATTATTATTCCTCAATAAAGAGAAGTTTTAATTCATATCAGAGCTGGTTGGTTTGGTTCATGGCTTTTTAAGATGAATCATTACACTGCACATTGATTTGAAACTAAAATAGTATCTGAAAATTGGAAGTCAAAGGAAAAACTGTACTTAAGGTTGTTTTTTTTTTTTAATGAGGGAATACATAGATAACTAAAATGGCATAATTTAAACAAAAATGCTAGTACAATATGAAGCTTGACCTATAGTCACTGATTAAAATGAAATTGAAATGTATGTAGTTAGAGAATAAAGATGTAAGTTTCTATGTTGAAATTCCACACCCAGCTCTTTAGTGAATTCATAAAACATACAAACAACATAGGGTTTACAGAATGTTTAATATTCAGGCAATATCATTTTGATTTAAGCTTCCATCTTTTATATTCACCTCGTGCAGCTTTCATTATTCGGAGTCTCCTAGACATAATGAATTTCATACAGTTCGAACTATAGTTCCCCTTCTGTCACTCACTCGAAGTTGTGTCGATGTAGTAACACTCGGGGTCTCTTTTGAGAGCCTCGGTTGCCTCTTATCTTTGAGAAAAGGCTAATGAGAATTGGCGAACAGAATTTGTATGCTGAACCGTCCCAAGCCTTAGCGTTGCTGTGACTGGTCATGCTTTGCGCACCTATTTGGATCGCACGCAGAGCTTTAGACACTCTGAGCAGCTCTTTGTTTTCTTTGTTGGACAGCGGAAAGGGAATGCTGTCTCCAAAGTGGACAAGCCTCTTGAGTGAGTGACAGAAGGGGAACATCTCGGTTACTGTCGTAACCTCCGTGCCCTGATGGAGGGAACGAGACGTTGTGTCCCTCTTGCCACAACTCTGTACTATGTACTGAAAGGGTCAAAAAGCTGCTCCTCAGCTCAAAACCTGTCTGAACAGATGCTCGATTCCCTCCTTTTATACCCGTATGTCCGGGGGGGGGCATGTACGGAGGTTACGTCTATCCCCTAAACCTAACCTGCTCTGTTAGCTTGCTTCTGTTCCGGGGGGTGCAAGCCTCTACATGTTACTCATCTTTAATCACGTTGTTGCTTTTAACATCAATCACACTTTTAGGCATCCTTTTTGGAGCAGAAGTGTTTTGTTGAATACATTGGGTTCAGCTCCACAGTGGTCGTCTGAATTTAGCTGAGAACACTTATTAAATGTTTTCATCTTAATACACTTGAATTCATGCAAATAAATTTTTTACCTTGAAGGTGAAGAATGAGGTGATTATTCTCTTATTGGGATGTTTTAATTTTACTTTATTCTTTCTTTTTTCATTTTATGTTAGTTACATTCTGAACAGATTCTGAGAACTTAATTGAATCGCAGGGTTTCTTTTTCACTCCTACTGCTACTGAAATGACATTGTCAGGCAGTGCATGTGTCTCATTCTTTTCAGGTGTATTATAAACCTGAAGGCATTTATTTTTACTTTGCATTCAAAGTTTTTTTGATCAAGCTTTTTTATGGCTTTGCTTTGAAATTACACATAATAATCTTATCATAATGTTCTAAGAGTATTTTTTAAAGATAGAGCTGTCATACAAGTAAAACTTTGAATCAAATTAATTACACAATTGCCAATCAACCAATCAAACAAATTGCATGTATAAATATTTGCCCCAAAATAAAGATTAAATATATAATAACCACAATAATAAAACAAGTTGTATATAATCAGTTATAAGTTGTGAAGTGTTGGTTAAGTTACTTAAAAAGTAATCCACTACAAATTACTGACTATAATTAGATCTTTCCAACCCTCCATTATGGGCAGCACACCAAATCCAATGAATGCTCTTCAGGACAATATGGACCTGTGACATCATTAAATTCAATTTTAAAAGTTTTCAATATGAATAAAACTATTTAAGAAATGTGTGTAACCAAAGTAACGTACTTGTAAAGTAACTAAATTGAAATTCAATAACTTTAATCTGATTTCACAAATGTCAATGTGTTACACTACTTTGTGACTTTCTTCAGCAGAACACAAATTAAGATGCTTAGAAGAATATTTCTACACTAAAGGTCTAAAAAGCACATAAAACGCAGTATAAAAGTAATCCATACAAATCCAGTGGTTTGATCCATGTCTTCAGAAGTGCTATGGTAGGTGTAGTTGAGAAAACGATAAAAATATAGCAAATTTTCCACTATAAAGCTTGACATCAGCGGCATCTGTGACAAGTTGATCATGATTTCAAGCTCGATTACGCTTCCTCACATCGTCTAGAACTCTGCACATGCGTCAAGTGTTATCAAGCTTGAAATCATGATCATGCCTAGAGACTGTAATGGCAAGATGTACAGTAAAGAAAGAGTTATATGTTGGTTTGATCTAATACAAAACTGATTAGATGAATGAAGACTTTTTGTCACCATTCACTTGCATTGTATGTGCCTACAGAGCTGAAATATTCTTCTAGAAATCTTCATTTGTGTTCTGCTGAAGAAAGAAAGTCACACACATCTGGGATGGCACTAGGGTGAGTAAATGATGAGAGAATTTTCATTTTTGGGTGAACTGTCCCTTTAACTAATATTCCAACATTATTACTATGAATATATTAATTTATAATTGTGTATATATATATATATATATATATATATATATACTGTATAATGTATACAATCATAACAAATTAAGAGGGTACAGGGATCCTAACCTTGCTGAAGTTGAGTAGCCCTGTACTATGTACACATGCTTTTTGGAATGTCTCACTGTGATTGTGTCATGTTTCACAGGGGTTCAGCTTTATCTTTTGGATGTTTTGTCAACTTAAATGCAGTTTAAAACTTTGAAAAACATAACTTTCATAAGTAATGTTTTTGTTTTAAATTCCATAAAAAATATCCAATCCACAAGAATAATTAAAGAAAGAAGTGAAATTTGTTAAGATATTAAGACTTAATTGTTGTTCTCAGGTTAATTTATCTTGTTTTAAGGATGTACTGATTAAAACAAGACTGTAAGTCCAATTGCTTAAGAAAAGTAGTAGCGCACCTCTTCTCAACTAGCCGTGTGATTTGAGACATCATCCATATCTGTAGCGCAGATGATGTGTGATGAATTAAGATAATATGTGGGGTTAGGTTAGGGGTTTGTTTAAATCTCTTATTCTAAGTAGAAGTGATAGCAATAGTGATGCTTACTGTAACAAACACAGCTTCTTAACGTATGATAACTGCACACTAAACCTTTCTCAGTGCATCTGAAAGTGTGTGAATGCTTGTGCCGTTATCATCACAGCACTGAGAGCACAGACTCTTAAATCCAGCAGGACACATGCACTCAGTTTCTGAAGTGTTTCAAGTTTGCCAGGTGGTTTTGATTTCCCTGAAGTTGCAGATACCGCTGAAAGACTTTTTGAGAGAGTTTGAGTTGTCAGAGTTTTCTGTTTGCAAAAGTTTGTTTGCACAGAGGGAAATGCAGAATTCTCTGTGTGAGTCACGATCAACTGTCACTGTATGAAAATTGGGTGTCATGGATCGCAGCATTCTTGTACTTATCTCCTTTTGTGTTCCGCCGAAGAAAGTCTTGTGGTTTTGGAACGACTTGAGAGTAAATGATGACAGAATTTAAATTTTTGGGTCAATTATTTCTTCAAGATGACTTGTTTATAAGTGGGCTGTCATTGAAACAGAGAGGATTACAGCCGATTATTTGGTCTTCCTCATGCATCACTGCTGTGACCTTCTCTAACAAACAACATCTGCAAAGCTAAAAAAGATGAAGCATACTTCAACTCATTTATCACTTTGGACCTCAAACTGGAGTGTGTACATGCTCAGAGCTCTGCTTTTTCTCTGTTTTTACATTGAAAATGTTTTCTATACTTTACATGAATATTTTTTTCTAGTTAATGAGAATGATTGATCAGAATGAATTAATCCGATTCAGGTAGAGCATCAAGATGTGAGGCGATAATCTGATGTGGTGCGCTCTGCGAGTCGATCGTCTGTGTTCCTCGACTGCTATCGGGTTCTTGAATAAAGTGTAATGTGTGAGAAAGGGCAGCCGGTGGAGTTTCTGGTGCCCCCTAGGGAGTTGGTGCCCTACACACACTGTGCATTATGCTTATTGGGAGCGGCGGTACTGATCTTTGCACCAGAAGTCCACCACACAAAATTCACAATCGCGTGGATGCCTATTGAGATGACTGTATTTCACCTGCGTAATGTAAATGTGACCGCAATTTAGACATGTAGAGATCATCTGACACGCAGGTAAAGCAACCGATCACAATTCGATTTTTTTCTGTGAATATTTAATGGCGAGTAAGTCTGAAATTAACAATAAAAGTACATTCAAATAATGCCACAACTGTCTCTATGACAGCTTTTATATAGAAAAAAGGCTATAAGTGGAAATATCTGTTGAGTTTTTGGTCAGAATTTCTGTCTTTCCAAAATGATTAAATACCAATCATTTAACAGACATAACTCATAAACAAATCAGAGTATACAGTTCTGCCAACATAGTCTCATGAAACTCATAATTATTCATTGACTTGATTTGAAATCGTACAAGATGGCTCTTACAAAAACATACAACTTTTACTCTTAAAGAGAAAAAACGACAAACCAACAAACAGTGCTGGGTAAATTACTCAAAATAAGTAATCCACTACAAATTACAGTATTTCTCTAATATTGTAATCAGGTAACTTTACTGATCACAACTGTCACAACCTGACTGGCATAAAGTGTTGAAGGCGGTCTAGAACCCAGGTCTCCTGGTCAGAGATGTCTATTCCTCTACCTCTGGTCTACTGGGGAAGACAATCTGTAGAAGACCCATGTGCAGAAGCAAAAGGCAAACTAGGAGGCTCAGATAACTCAAACGTTGGCAATCTTTACTTGGTTGCAGTTGTCAAATACAAACAGAGGAGTAGTCATAGTTTTACAAAACAAAACATAAAGTCAGCCCAAAGGCACAGAGAAACAGAACTTAGCTCTTCTAGAACTCAGGTAGTCCATAGATGGCAGGCTCAAGACTGAACACAGCTCAAAGAAAGCTGCCAACATAAATAGGGCAAAATACAGGTGGAACACATTAACCTGATTAGCAGTGATAACAACAGAGTTCATAGCAGGTGGTGCCACATAGTGGCTGGGAGTGTAATTGCAGGGAGGAGCGGACAGCTCTCCATAGTGGCTTGGAGAGTAATAGCAAGAGGGGTCAAACAGTGTTCCCTGGTGGCTTGGAGGGTCATTGCAGAGGGAGTCTTACAGGAGCCCCTCTCTTAGGGATGGCTCCTGACGTTCCGTTGGGATTCAGACGGTGGAACTCTCTGATAAGATCTGGATCTAAGATGTCCCCAGCTGGCACCCAAGACCGCTCTTCTGGACCATAACCCTCCCAGTCCACTAGGTATTGGACTCTTCCACGGACTCGACGAGAATCCAGCAGTCGACGGACAGTGTACACTGGCTGCCCACCAAGGATCTGTGGTAATGGGGGGGGCTTCTTGGCTGTGGACAGAGGAGAGCAAACAACAGGCTTCAAACGTGAGATGTGAAAAGTGGGGTGGATGCGCATATACCTGGGTAGGAGTAGCCGGTATGAAACAGGGTTGATCTTCCTAATGATCTTGAAAGGACCGATTAATCGTGGGGCCAGTTTCTGAGACTCTAGGTGAAGTGGAAGATCCTTAGTTGATAACCACACCCTCTGACCCTGACGTAGGGATGGCCCGATTCTACGGCACCGGTTGGCCTGTCTCTGTTGCCGTTGTGATGCTCGAACTAATGCTGTGCGTGCTCTCCGCCAGGCCTGGCGGCACCTCTGGACCAATTGGTTTGCGGCTGGTACCTGGACGTCAAGTTCCTGCTCAGAAAACAAAGATGGGGAAAACCCAAATTGACATTCAAAGGGAGACATGCCCAAGGATGAATGATGTAGAGTGTTATGAGCGAACTCAGCCCAGATCAGACGGGAGCTCCAGGTGCTTTGTTTATTGGAGACCAGGCACCTGAGGGTCTTCTCAATCTCCTGGTTGACCCGTTCTGTCTGACCATTAGACTGAGGGTGGAACCCGGAAGACAGACTGATGGATGCTCCAATAAGACGGCCAAAAGCTTTCCAAAACCGAGAAGTAAATTGCGACCCCCAATCAGAGACCATGTCCTGAGGAAACCCGTGGATCCTGAAGACATGCTGCATCATGAGGTCTGCCGTCTGACAAACTGTGGGAATCTTAGGCAGAGGTATGAGATGACATGCTTTTGAGAACCTGTCTACCACCACTAAGATGACTGTGTTACATTGCGATTTAGGGAGTCCAGTAACAAAATCCAAGGAGATGTGAGACCATGGACGCCGCGGGATGGGTAAAGGGTGAAGGTGACCCTGAGGGTGGGCCATAGGTTCCTTATTTTGGGCACATACAAAGCAGCCAGATACAAATCCTCTGACATCCGCTTGCATACTGGGCCACCAGAACCGTGTCTGGATACGCTTCAAGGTTCTTGTAACTCCAGGGTGACCCGAAAGAAGGGATGCATGTCCCCACTGCAACACATCAGATCGTACAACATTAGGAACAAAGAGGCGACCTGGGGGGCCATTACCTGGGTCAGGGTGTTGTCGTTGAGCCTTCTTTACTGCCAAGTCTAGTCCCCACTGAACCCCTGCCAACACCTTGGAGGCTGGGATGATGGGCTCGGGTCTGTCCTCCACCTCTGGTGTGTCGAACTGTCTCGAAAGGGCATCGGGCTTAGAATTCTTAGAGCCTGGTCGATAAGAGAGGATGAACTCGAAGCGATTAAAAAAGAGAGCCCATCGGGCCTGTTGTGGATTCAACCTTTTAGCATCCCGGATGTATGTGAGGTTCTTGTGGTCTGTCCAAATGATGAATGGGTGTTTGGCCCCCTCCAACCAGTGTCTCCATTCCTGGAGCGCCGACTTCACCGCCAGCAGCTCCCGGTCACCAATGTCATAGTTCCTTTCTGCTGAGGTGAGTCGACGTGAAAAGAAGACACAGGGATGAAGTTTACTGTCCCCTGTGGCCCTTTGGGACAACACAGCTCCCACTCCAAGATCTGATGCATCCACCTCCACTACAAAGGGCAATTCAGGGTCGGGGAGGGTCAGGATGGGTGCAGAGGTGAACCTTTGCTTGAGCAGCTCAAATGCTTGATTAGTTCTTCCAGTCCATTGAAATTGCCTTGAGGTCTTCTTGGTAAGGGCTGTAAGGGGTTCTGCAATGGAGCTGAAATTCCGTATAAATCTCCTATAAAAGTTTGCAAAACCAAGAAAGCGCTGTACCGGTTTTACAGAGAATGGCTGGGGCCAGTTCAGGACTGCATGGGTCTTGCCAGGATCCATCTGAATGGTGCCGTTGGAGACAATGAACCCAAGGAAGGAGACTGTTGGTACATGAAACTCACATTTCTCCAGCTTCACAAAGAGGTTGTTCTTTAACAGTTGAGACAAAACCTGCCGGACATGCTGAACATGATCTTGGTAACAACGGGAGAAGACTAAGATGTCATCGAGGTAAACAAACACAAATTGGTTAAGCATGTCTCGTAGAACGTCATTAATAAATGACCATTTATTAATGAATACACCAGTACTGTAGAGAGCATCCTGACTGGCTGCATCACCGCCTGGTACGGCAATAGCACCGCCCACAACCGCAAAGACCTGCAAAGGGTGGTGCGAACTGCCAGAAACATCATCGGAGGTGAGCTTCCCTCCCTCCAGGATATATATAACAGACGGTGTGTGAATAAAGCTCGGAGGATCATCAGAGACTCCAGTCACCCGAGTCATGGGCTGCTTTCACTGCTTCCATCAGGCAGGCGGTATCGCAGCATCAGGACCGCACCACCTGACTACATGACAGCTTCTTCCCACAAGCAATAAGACTTTTGAACACATGATCTCTCACGATCAACAATCAGCACTGCACTTTATTAATCATCACTCTGTCAATATATTCTCCCAATTCAATTAGTGTTTATATATATTTATACCCGTATCTAGTGTATGTGTATTCTACATTGTGTGTATGGTGTACATTTGTTATGTAAATTGTTGTGTAAGTATGTGTACATTTGTTATGTAAATTGTTTTGTGTAAATATGTTGTTTATTGTAAAGTGGTTTATGTCTCGTCACTGTCATGACTGCAATGTTGCTCGGAACTGCACACAAGAATTTCACCTGCTGTTGCACTCGTGTACACAGTAGTGTGACAATAAAGTGATTTGATTTGATTTGATTTGATTTGATTTTGATAAATGCCTGGAAGACGGCTGGGGCATTGACTAGGCCGAAGGGCATTACCTTATATTCATAGTGACCAGTTGGTGTGTTGAATGCAGTCTTCCACTCATCCCCGGCTCGGATCCTAACTAGGTGATAGGCATTCCGAAGGTCCAGTTTGGTAAATATGGTTGCACCTTGAAGGAGTTCGAAGGCTGTAGCCATTAATGGCAGTGGGTAGCGATTCTTTACAGTGATACGATTAAGACCCCGGTAATCAATACATGGCCGGAGGCTGCCATCCTTCTTCCCCACAAAGAAAAACCCAGCTCCTGCTGGTGAGGTTGAAGGGCGAATGAATCCACTGTCAAGTGCTTTGTTGATATATTCCTCCATAGATGCTCTCTCTGGGGCAGACAGAGAAAATAGTCTCCCTCGAGGTGGACAAGTGCCAGGGTGCAGTTCAATGGCGCAGTCATAGGGTCTATGGGGTGGAAGAGCAGCTGCACGTTCCTTGCTGAACACCTCACAGAGGTTTGCATACTCCTGGGGGATACGGGATGACTCGGGGGAGGGGGGGTAACAAGATCACTGGGAACTACTTGTCTCAGCCCAGAAATTGCCAGCATCTCTGTGGATGGGGCTGCTGACTCAAGTATTGTAGGAAAGGTCGTCCGTGGCTCAGGAGAATGACAGAGAGACAAACCAGACACACAGCAGTTAGGACCCCACTCACTTATCTGTTTGGAAGACCAATCAATTCGGGTGTTATGCAGAACTAGCCAAGGGTACCCAAGGATCAAAGGGAATTCGGGAGAATTGATTAAAAAGAACTGTATCACCTCTCTATGAGAACCCACTTGAAAGTGGAGGAATGTGGTGCAATGGCTTACCTGGCCAGAACCTAGGGGCCTCCCGTCCAAAGCAGTAACGGTCAGAGGATCATTGAGGGCGATGGGCTGCATCTTTAACTGTGAGGCCAGTGTAAGGTCCATGAAATTCCCTGCAGCACCAGAATCTATGAAAGCCATGAGCTCATGAAATGCATTGCCCCAGGACAGTTTGACCTTAATGGAAAGACCCGAAGCTGCTGGTCGGGGGTAAGTGATTACTCTCGTCCCAGGCCCCCTCTTCTTGGGCGAGAGCTACCTTTTCCCGCCAGTTCAGGGCAGTTGGCTCAGAAGTGACCTGGCTCACCGCAATACAGGCAGCACTTCTCTCTCATTCGTCTCTCCCTCTCCACCTGTGACAACCGGGTTCTCCCCAACTGCATTGGCTCCTCAGGACACCCGACCAGTGAAGAAGGCTCCATAGAACCAGTGAAGGTGTTAAACTCGGGCAGTCGAGTCTCACGGCGACGTTCACCTTGTCGATCCTGGATGCGGTTGTCCAGTCTGATGGCAACATCGATCAGAGACTCCAAATCAGGGGCTGGATCTCTGTATGCCAACTCATCCTTTAATTCATGTGATAGTGCACGATGGAAAACAGCCTTCAGGGCTCGCTGATCCCACTCACTCTCTGCCGCTAGGGTGCGGAACTCTATAGCAAACTCTGCAGCACTGCGACTTCCTTGTGAAAGTTGAAGCAGTTGATGATCAACCTCTGCTCCACTAACAGGGTGGTGGAATACTTTCCTCATCTCTGATAAGAAGAGCTCACTGCTGGTGGTGAGAGGAGACTGCTGCTCCCAGAGGGCTGTGGCCCAATCCAACGCTTTTCCTACGAGAAGGGTTGTCATGTATGCCACTCTGCTGCTCCCTGTAGGGAAACTGTTAGGCTGCAATTGGAAAGCAAGAGTACACTGTGTTAAAAATCCTCGACACCTCTCTGGGTTCCCATCATACTTCTCAGGGGCTGGAATTCTAGGCTCGAGTAGGAGACCTGCTGGTGGACCTGGCTGAGGGGTACCTTGAGATGGGACTGGTAGAACTGGAGCTTGAGCAATGGACTGGGTTGGTGGGACTGGAGAGGTTTGAGAAATGGACTGATGTCTTAGATGCTGGAGAATCTCAACTAGTATCAGTTCATGCTCGTTAATGGTCGAGGCTTGGCCAGAGAGCTCAGAGAGGATGCGTTCCACGTTGGAGGAAGGAGTATGTTCTTCTGCTGGGTCTACTTCCTTGGTTCAGTCTTGCTGTCACAACCTGACTGGCATAAAGTGTTGAAGGCGGTCTAGAATCTGGGTCTCCTGGTCAGAGATGGCTATTCCTCTACCTCTGGTCTACTGGGGAAGACAATCTGTAGAAGACCCATGTGCAGAAGCAAAAGGCAAACTAGGAGGCTCAGATAACTCAAACGTTGGCAGTCTTTACTTGGTTGCAGTTGTCAAATACAAACAGAGGAGTAGTCATAGTTTACAAAACAAAACATAAAGTCAGCCCAAAGGCACAGAGAAACAGAACTTAGCTCTTCTAGAACTCAGGTAGTCCATAGATGGCAGGCTCAAGACTGAACACAGCTCAAAGAAAGCTGCCAACATAAATAGGGCAACATACAGGTGGAACACATTAACCTGATTAGCAGTGATAACAACAGAGTTCATAGCAGGTGGTGCCACATAGTGGCTGGGAGTGTAATTGCAGGGAGGAGCGGACAGCTCTCCATAGTGGCTTGGAGAGTAATAGCAAGAGGGGTCAAACAGTGTTCCCTGGTGACTTGGAGGGTCATTGCAGAGGGAGTTTTACAACAACATTAAAAAAGAATCGAGTAACTAATTACTGTAAAATAATGTTGATCTTTTCTCCTTGTTCATTACACGCACCCTTCAGCTGTCACGGTAACACAGACAGACTAATAACATATGAAGTAATATTGAGATACTGTATATGTTTAGCCCAAGTAATGTAAGCACAGCATAGTTCTAGCAGGAAGAATAGCAGCTGTACATCATCGCACCATTAGCTAGGTAACTCCTAGCCAATCACATGTAAGCCATTGCTTTATAAGTCTGCTCACAATCTATCACATTCAGTGTGCTAACACGGCAACCTCCACCACCAAGAGTTGAGTCCGGTCCTGCATGCGGGTAGGCTCCTCGCCCCTGCCTCCTATCTCTGGTAGGATATGATGGTTCCGAGTTCAAATTCTTTGGACCGCCAGACGGGGCCTACGCCAAAGAGAGACATTACATTTCTGTATTATATTCATCAAATAAATGTCATCTTAAATTTCACTCAAGTCTGCGAGTCTTCCTGAAAGTCGGTATCTGTAATCTGAACACATTGCACATTTGTAATCAGATTACACTCAGTTAACTATGATTTCTTCTAAGTTTAACCCCTATCCCAAATCTAAACCTAACCATGATTTTTATTGGAAAACAACTGTTTTCGGATATCCCAGAGCGTAGGGTCAGCCATGAAACAGCACCCCTGGAGCAGATAGGGTCAAGGGCCTTGCTCAAGGGCCCAACAGTGGTATCTTGACGGTGCTGGGGCGGTGCACAGGACAAACAATATCTTATGAAAAAATGGTTTGTGTAGACCAAAGTTCTATGGTGATGTGCTTGCTGTTTTATATTGTGTACTTTATGCATCAGACAGTCTGTGAACCGACCATGTGCATTTCCTTCTGTGGTTGAGACTGTGTAGAAAAGCTTCACTAGTCTCCCTGTTTTCTGATGCCGGACACATGGAATCATTTGTATCATCTGGGACTGTCCATGCAGGATATTAATAACAGACACATGCTCCATTACATTTGCCATCATATCTTCTGATAGCTTATCATTCCTTCAGTCTTATCTCATAAATCACTAAACATCCCTCTAAGCAGTGATCGTAACATGGTTCTTTGGATTTGTCTAGTTAGATGTCTTGGGTAAGCTAGTTGTCTAAACCTCATCATATCTATGTCTATCACTAAAACAAGCAGTGCTCTTCCTGTCGGTGTATGTACGCTTGTCTCTTGGCCTTTGAGTTGACGTCTTCATTGAGTCCAACTGTCTCACTACATGATAATACTCTTTATAAATTGGTTTTGATTGCATGTTAGCTGTACTTCTCAGAAAAAAGCCTGAGACAGTTTATTGTGATTCCAGTTACACAAACCAAGCTTTTTCCAGATCAGAAGCGGAGGATGAAATCAAATGTATGTATCATTGATGTCTCTACACTGTAGAAATTGGTTATAGAGTTCAACAGCCCAGTGTACAAAAAGTCCAATAAAATATATTTCACATTAGCACCAAAATCAGGTTCCTCCTGAAGCTGCCTTCTAAAGTTCCCATCTCCTAATCAAAGCGTAAACTCATAAGTGGCTGATTGGGAACACTCTAAATGTTCCTTCGAAACCATAGCTTGCAAAGCAACTCATCACTTAAAGAAGTTAAATTACAGTCAAGATTTTTTTTTAAAGTAGTTAGTTACAAAGCAAGCTTCTAACAAAAGTAGAAAACTACATTGAAGCTATTTAAAGGAGAGCACTTTTTTAATTATAACATAACCTGATATAACATGAGTTAAATATTTAATTTGGGTTGCATTACCTTTTGAAAATTGGAAATTAACAATGGTTTTACTACAGTAACCAACGTTTAACATTGGTAGTTGTAGTAAAATCACAGTAACAACAATATCACTAGAGTAAAACCTTGGTTACTATTAGGACTGTGTCGATACAATAAAATATAGATATATTGCAATATTTTTTCTCACAATATTATAACAATACTCAGTATTGTGATTTATTGTGCTATTTTCAGTGCAGTCAGATAGGCTTTTATGAGACATGAAAGAGATTGAAACTGATCCCGCAGGATTCACGGGTTCTTTCATGGACATGCTGGACCACACTCTTGTGTTTGGATCTAGGTCCGGTAAAAAATATTGATTTTCTACTTAATCTTCATTTGTACAATCCCAATATCGATTCTTAAATTCCTAAAATTGCTCTTACTTTCTATCTGCAATCCCCAACAATCAGACGTACGTAAAGACTTCCCACATGCTACAGAAAATGTTTGTGATTAACCATTGGCTGGTAGTTTTTTAGATTTTACTCGCCAGTGTTTGAGTGGTGTAGTGATGAAGAAGTTCAGCTCTGAGATCTTCATCTTTTCACTGAGTGCCGAGATTAAACGTTTTTATTAGGGCTGTCAATCGATTAAAAATATTAATCGAATTAATTACATGGTGTCCCGATTAATTAATCGTGATTAATCGCATAAACAATTATTTTCTGAGAAAGCCCCTCATATAACAATAACTCGATTATACATATTTATATCAATATATAATTATACATAGTTATCTTTAAATATTTAAAAATTAGATATATAAAATATTCAGATAATTAAAATGCTTTACATTCTTGTGGTAGAAGAGTTAATCATTGATAAAACAATACAAAAAGCGGCTTTAGAATACAATGTATTGTTTACTACCATATTATTGATCATAAGTCAATCATTGACATACTGTTCACAGCAATCCATTTCGCAAGTGAATTTGTCAATCAGTTGCAGATTTATTATGAGGGCTTGTTTTAGGGCCTGTCAATTTACACCTACGTCAGACGTCTCGGGTGTGTTCAGTCCTAAACATAAAATGTTTAAATATAGTTTAATACTCATCATAATACTCAATCTTTAAACACATCTTGAGATCCCTTAGATCGCATTTGCGCTCCTTCTAGTGTTTTGAACGCAAGAACACCTACTGAAGTGTTTTCTTCACTGTATAAACTGTGTGTTGCTCATACAGTTGAAATTTCACTTACTGCCCTCTGGAGTAAACAGGTGGTAATTACAAGCTTGCATTTCTCAGGAATCTTCTTTATTATGGTCTGTGGGCATGCGATTAATTGCTTAAATTTTTTGAATGTGTTATTTTTTGTAAACTTAATCACACTGAATTAACGCGTTAAATCGACAGCCCTAGTTTTTATCAATGATAAAATACAATTTGTAAAATTGTAAATCTGTAAGTTAACAAGTTAGAAGGTCCTCTGTATAATGAATAACAGCATTAGCTGAAAGATAATTACTTTCATACTGTATGCAAGCAATGTCTATGCAATACATCATACTATGATGTATTTATCACATCATAATCATATTGCAATGTGTAATGCAATACATATGGTATTGTGAGGTGGCTGGTACTCAGAGATACTCAGATACTCAGCCCTAATTGCTATATGTATACAACTGTATTACTGAAGTAAAACCATATTGAATTGTATGAAAACCACCAAAAAAACCATGGTTACTAACAGACATGATGACAACATTTATTCTTAATATACACTAATAAACTAGAAAGCACCCTACTTTATATGACTGTATCAAAGTACATTGTTAAATAGCTGCAATATACTAAATATTTCACTTCAAAAAAGAAGGCAAAGTCCCTTTAAGGCTGCTTGGGTCTCAAGTGAATTAGTGAATCATTTACATGTATGTGAACTAGTTCATTTACTGTACATGAAGAAAAAGTCACTATTATAACTCCCAAAACTAAATATAGGGGAATTATTTGTTTTAACTCATTTAGATGAATGTGTGAAAGAAACAATTCACTTAAATGATTCCGTTTTCCCAGTGCTACATGTGTGACGAGGAAGACAAGGAATGAGGATCTAATTGCAGCTTTTAATGAAACAAAGATGAACAAGCACAGAACATGACAACACATTTGAAGACTGACAAAGAAACTGGGGGAAATAAGGGCTTAAATTCACAAGTGCAAACAAGGGAATGAGTAACACCTAGGGAAATCAATCAGAGAAAAACCAATCATGAAAGATAACTACAAAGGACTACAAAACAAACAGGAAACAGGAATGGAGAACTAAACAAGAATTCCAAAGTCTAAGCACAAAAACAGGGAATATGTGACAGTGCCCCTCTTTAAGGAGCATGTTCCAGACGCTCCAAAAAAAAATTGTCCATAGGATGTGGGGGGAAGGGTGAAACAGGCAGTTCAAGGGGGTACAAGGGCAAAGGGAGCATAAGAACAAGACAAAGTCAGGGAGGTTTGAGACCAAGTCGGAGCCGGAGGGATGGAGAGTAAGGGCAATGCTGCAGGCTCGGAGGACCAAGCTGGAGCCAGAGGTTCAGAGGGCTGGAGACCAAAGAAGAAAGAGTAGATCAGGCAGACGGCCAGGAGACCAAGAGACCAGAGCAGATCAGGCAGATGGCCAGGAGACCAAGGAGACCAGAGCAGTTCAGGCGGATGGCCACTAGACCAAGGAGACCAGAGCAGATCAGGCGGATGGCCAGCAGATTAGGCAGATTGCCAGGAGACCAAGAAGATGGTGGCAGGGCCGAGACAGTGTCAGGAGGCCTGGGAGGCACCCGAAGGGTCAGGAGGCCTGGGAGATGGCCACAGGACAGGGACTGGGTCATGCAGAGGAGCTGCTGGAGGAGGGGTGGGCAGACCTTCTGTAAGAGGAGTCTCTGGGAAGGCAGATGAAACCGCTGGAGGTGGAGTCTCTGGGGGAGCAGGCGGAGCCATGGGAGAGGCTCGACAAAGGCAGGCAGTGCAGGGAGAGGCCCAACGGAGGCAGGCGGGGCCGGGAGAAGCTCAACGAAGGCAGGTGGGGCTGGGAGAGACTCGTCGACGGCAGGCGGGGCCGGGAGAGACTCAACGGAGGTAGGCGAGTCTGCGAGAGGCTCGAGGGGGCGAAGCCGTGGAAGGCAGAGCTGTGGGAGGCTTGAGGGGTGGAGCCATGGACTCAGTGGTCATGGGCACTGGCAGCGACTCTCTGTGGTCATGGGCGCTGGCAGCAACTGAAGAGAAGGACCTTTTCCTTCTCCTTTTCCAGACAGCTGGGAGAGTATAAATGCAAATTTAAAAATGCACTTGTTACTGAGTTTGCAAACACCGTTATTTCCTGGTTTCAATGCAGGAACCAAACCTGGGTTCCCCGTCTGTTGCTCACTTCGACGTCATGTCGAAGAAGCGACACTAGGGGTCTCTCTTGAGCGCCGAATATACCTCTGATCTATGAAAAAAGGCCAATGAGAGTTGGCGAACGGTATTTGCATACCCCGCCCCCGGACATACTGGTATAAAGGCGAGGGAAATATGCTTGTTCATTCAGTAATTTTCTTCGGAGCCGATGGTCGTGTATGCAGCCAGCTGTGTGTAACACAACTGATATCCTGCTTCTATCCTCTGATGCTCTGCTTTGCTGTTGGTTCTATGGCACACTTCAGCGGCTTTTCTCTCAATGCACGGCGTGCAGTTTGCCCCTGGGCGTTTCGACAGTGCAGAGTTAAAAGAGGTTTTCCTTATAAAGAGCAGTTTTTCTCTGTAAAGAGTTTAATTCTCTAAAAGAGCAATACACAGCAGCATTGAACGTCCTTTTCAGGACGCGTCTTTTTAAAGATGCCATTCAGCCCCTAGACCCCCTAGGTAGAGTGCTCTCTGCTTCAGACGGCCACAGGCGTTGTCTCGTGTGTTTGGGCGCTGATCACACTGAGGCAGCATTTGTTCATGGTTCATGCTCTCACTGCGAGTGCATGACGTTGTGGTTGCGGCATGCTTTTCAATAGATCTTTACAATATCAGGAAGATAAGACCTTTCCTCTCTGAACATGCCACACAACTGCTTGTTCAGTCACTTGTCATAACTAGACTGGACTACTGTAACGCTCTTTTTGCAGGCCTTCCTGCATATGCTATTAGACCTCTGCAAATGATCCAGAATGCAGCAGCACGTCTGGTCTTTAATGAACCAAAGAGAGCACATGTTACACCACTCTTTGTCTCTCACCACTGGCTGCCGGTTCATGCACGTATTAAATTCAAGGCCCTGATGCTGGCATACAAAACAGTCACTGGGTCTGCTCCAGCTTACCTAAAAACATTTATGCAGAGCTACGTTCCCACCAGAAGCCTGCGGTCGGCTAAGGAACGTCGCCTTGTCATACCAAAACAAAGAGGCACAAAACACTTTCCCGGACTTACAGTTTTATCATACCACGTTGGTGGAATGACCTCCCCAACTCAATCCGTGAAGCTGACTCACTCTCTATCTTCAAAAAACAGAAAATCTTTTCCAAGAGCATTTAACCAGTCACTAAAAAAAAAATTTAAAAAAAATTAGCAATTCTTGCTGCACTTAAATCGTTTTTTTATACTATTCTGATGATATTGAAACTTTGTAGTATGGCACTTTTTAAGCGTATGCCAAATGAATAAATGTATAAATGTAAATGTAATAGATAGTCGCTCCTTCTTCCCACGGGATTGAGGATGATGCGGCTGGAGATGGAGGTGATTTGGGGAGGGCAGCAGGTGCAGATCCGCTGGGTATGCCCCCTTGGACCACCCGCCCCCCAACACGCTCGTTGACCCCCGTCCGTGCTCAAGGCAATGGTGACTCGCCTCCGGGCCAGTCTGCCTATCCTCTGGAGCTCGAGGTGGATGAGCTCGCCACTCCATCGGAGAGCGTGGCATCTGACGCTGACACCTCCCCTGGGCAGCACGCCCAGGCTGAGGCTGATGCGCAGATGTCCGACATGCCTGCCCAGGCTGCTGTAGGTGTGGGGTTGGATTGGAACCCTCCGTCCTCCCCCCACCCGTCATGGTTGGATGACTGGTTCCTGGGGTCTGGGCGCTGCTCACAGCCAGGCCCCCCCCCCGGTCCCGTTTTTCCCGGAGGTGCATGACGAGCTGACGTCTTCATGGAGAGCCCCACTTTCCATTCGTCAACAGCCCTGCTCGTCCGCTCTCGCTACCCTTGATGGCGGAGCGGCCCACGGGTATACGCCGATTCCCCAGGTGGATAGGGCCATTGCACTCCATCTATGTCCCAGAAACCCTACTACCTGGCGCGGGCGCCCTATACTCCCTTCCAAGGCCTGTAGGATGACATCCTCGTTGAACACCAATGCCTACAGCGCCGCGGAACAGGCTGCTTCCGCCTTGCACGCCATGGCCATCCTGCAAGTCCACCAGGCCAAGGCGCTCAGGGATCTGCACGAGGGTATCCCTGACCCCGCTCTCAGAGCCACAAAGGTCACCGCGCAGGCACTCTGGCAGGCGATGGCCACCCTTGTGGTCCAGGAATGTCATCTATGGCTCAACCTGGTTGAGATGCGTGAGGCCGACAAAGTTCGCTTCCTCGATGCCCCTGTCTCCCAGTTTGGCCTCTTTGGCGACACCTTCGAGGACTTCGCCCAGCAGTTCTCTGCAGTGAAAAAGCAGACGGAGGCCATCTCACATATCCTGCCTCGCCACAAACCTGCCGCAACGGCCACTGCCCAGTCTGCTCGCCGAGGGCGTCCCCCTCCAGCCAAGAAATCTGCTCCGCCTCAACCCGGGCCCAGCTCTCGGGCCCAGCTCCGTGGTACGATAACCTTACGAGCTGACCCGCGTCTTCCTTAGGCAGTCTTTTCGCTGCCCTCCGGTCGCCGTGCGCCCCTCCTCGAGGCTGGATCTACCACCACGCCATTCTTCCCACATGTGACCGAAGAGGGCGGGTGTGGCCTTCGCAGGGTCTTTTCCCCCTGAAAGAATAGGAATTCGGGTAAGGGCCCCGGCTGCTCTTGCTCTATGCTGAGAAAACATAGAGAATAAAGAGTCCCAGCCAGGCTTGGCCTGTTTCCTAGTTAGCAGCGTCGCCTTGTTCCCCTCTAGGGTAACCAAAAGGTTTCCGACGACTTTTTTGGGGCATTGGGGAAGAGTACGTGCAGTCTGAAACACAGTTGGTCGCTTGTGCACGTGAAATACCTGCCCGCTTCTGTGTCAGCAGTACACGTACGCGGCTCAGCGCATGGTGTGATTTGAAGTGGACCCCTAGTGTCGCTTCTTCAACACGACGTCAAAGTGAGCGACAGACGGGGAACGTCTCGGTTACGTATATAACCTCCGTTCACTGATGGAGGTAACGAGACGTCGTGTCTTCCCGGCCACGTTGCTGAGCCGAGCCACTGAGGTGGACGGAACACTCCCGGCTCCTCAGAAAAATCCTGAATGAACGAGCGTATTTCCCTCGCCTTTATATCCGTATGTCCAGGGGCGGGGTATGCAAATTCTGTTCGCCAACTCTCATTTGCCTTTTTTCATAGATCAGAGGCATATTCAGCGCTCAAGAGAGACCCCTAGTGTCGCTTCTTCGACACGACGTCTCGTTCCCTCCATCAGGGAACGGAGGTTACATACATAACCGAGACGTTTCTTATGTTGCTTACATGACATTTTTCCAGTTGAGCAACAAGGAAAGGTAAACACTGGAGCCAATGCTAAAATGTGTTATAGGAGTTGTCATTTGCCCCATAATGTGGCAGATTCTAGGGTACAGGAACTGTTGGAATCCACATGCCGACTTCCCTTGTGATTATGTTGAACCGTGATGTTTTGTTTTGTCCTACAGAAAAAAGAAAATCTTACAGGTTTTGAATAACATGATGATGAGTTATCACATACATGATATTAAATGATTGTATTATTGGCTTGGTTTGAACCATGTGTATGTGTAATATTAATAATAATCATTAAAATCCTATTTTGAATCATATGTGTGATGAGCCAACCAACCCCATTCTCATCTAAATGAAACTAATATATACAGTATATATACTTAAATCTGTATTAAAGGAATGGTTATGTTATCATAACAATTCCTTTAATACAGATTTAAGTATATATACTGTATATATTAGTTTCAGTATTGAATTAAATACAAGTATGTTCATAATCAACTTTTCAATCTGGACTTTTCAGCAGCCATCTTGCACAAATATTTACACTGAGCTTGTTGCAATGCATTCTGGAATTGTCTTATGAAGATGGGCACATGGTGAGTCTGCCTTTGGCTTTGACTAAAACAAGTTATCTATTAAGACAGAAAGATGTTGCTGTCTACCATTTGAATCAACCTTTCAGGGGCACACCTACAGTTTGATGCCTAAAAAGCAGTCTACAGTAGGTAGACAGCACACTAGGATGTTGAACAGTTATTAAAATGTACAGTATTTGTCGATGTTACTCATCCCGTTTCCTTTCTACTGGGCAATTTAGGACAATTTTGATGTTTTCAGGAATTATCATCCTCATAGATATACTATAAAAATATTCCCCAAACTTCAAAGATTTCAGCAAAGTATGATTAAGCACCAGCTGGTCCCTCTGAGACATTTACATCCATCACTAGCCCTGTATTATTCTACACAACTCTGACTACTGCCACCTAGATATTAAAGTGTAACTAATGGCTAGATCCCTGCCAGCCTAACGGACCCACACCAGCACAGCTCTTCTTGGCAGCTGTGGGATATGAGGAAAGGGCTTGTGTTGTCTTTTCTGTGTTGAAGTGAATGGTCTGGCAGGCTGCCCCAGTCTGGGCACAGCCGTGTCCTTCAAACCCATCATCACTGCGGTGGAGCTCTCCTGCAGACGGCAGAGATAAATCACTCTTTTTGATCCGCCGTAACTAGGAGATGGACAGATCTGTGTGATTAGCAGAATCCCAGGTCTTTCTTCACTTTCTTTATTTTTCCTTTTCATGACATCTCTGTATGTCTCAGGTATACAGTATTGATATGTGCAAGACAAGCTCATGTTCACTCTGTACTGGTGTTTAATTTCTTTCTGAATCTATGTTTTAGTGAAAAGTAAACTAATTGTTCCATATTTCTCATTCACTAAAATTTCTCTCTTTTGAAGCTTGTGACTATGGCAAGCCGAATTGGCCTTTAATCATGTGCATGATATGAATTATAGATATTAAAAATTGAGAATTATAATTTCACAATTATCTTCCATTAACTCCTATTTAAATTACATATATAGTCTAGGTTACGGATGTAACCTCCGTTCCCCGATGGAGGGAACGAGACGTTGTTTCGAAGAAGTGACGGGTCTCTCTTGAGCGCCGAATATGCCTCTGATCTATGTAAAAAGGCCAATGAGAAGTTGGCAGACAGTATTTGCATACCCCGCCCCTGGAAATACGGGTATAAAAGCAGGGAAATACTTCAAGTTCATTCAGGATTTTTCTGAGTAGCTGAAAATGGTCCGGTCACTACAGTGTCTCGGCTCAGGAACGTGGCCATTGAACATCTCGTTCACTCCATCAGGGAACGGAGGTTACATCCGTAACCTAGAAGTTCCCCATCTGTCGCTCACTTCGACATTGTGTCGAAGAAGCGACACTAGGGGTCCAATTTAAATCACGCCATGCACTGAGCCGTGTATGTGTTCTGCTGACACAGGAGCGGGCAGGTATTTTATGTGCAAAGGTGACCAGCTGTGTCAGACTGCATGTAGCCTTCCCAATGCCCAACAAAAGATTAAGTACCCACAGTGGTTTGGGTCGGCGAGTTCCTCCGCTGAACTGCGGACCCAAAGGGCTAGGGAGGAATCATCCTGGGATCCGAATGAGTGGGATCTCCAGGGAGAGAAAGCACACAGTTTTACCTCACCCGAGGGAAAGGGCGCTAGGCGCAAGTGATCCACCCGGTCAGACCGTCAGCGTGTTACTGAGTTCTACCGGCTCGGACATGAGAAAACACGGGACACTGACTCAACCCGGAGATTGTAAAATCTCACGAAGGTATTAGGTGTTGCCAAACATGCTGCTCTACATATGTCTGCTAGGGAGGTACCCCTGGCCAGTGCCCATGAGGATGCAACACTCCTTGTCGAGTGTGCTTGGACCCGTAATGTTGTGTCACGGCCTGGGTGTGATAGGCCAATGAAATGGCATCCACTACCCAGTGGGAAAGCCTCTGTTTTGAGACAGTGTTCCCTTTCCGCTGTAACCTAAAGCAGACAAAGAGCTGCTTAGAACAACTAAAGCTAGGTACACAAAGCACATACCGGACACAGCAACGAAGGGGCTGGGTCTGCCTCCTCCTGGGGCAGCGCTTGCAGGTTCACTACCTGGTCTCTAAAGGGTGTGGTAGGAACCTTGGGCACGTAGCCCGGTCGTGGTCTTAGGATCACAAACGTGTCTGCCGGACCGAACTCCAGGTAAGTGTTGCTAACAGAGAATGCTTGCAGGTCCCCGACCTTCTTGATAGAGGCGAGTGCGATCAGCAGGGCCGTCTTTAGAGAGAGGGCCCTGAGTCCAGCTGAATCTAGCGGCTCGAAGTGAGGTCTCTGAAGGCCCGAGAGGACCACTGAGAGGTCCCATGAGGGGAACAGGCTTGGCTGGGAGGGATTTAACCTCCAGGAACCTCTTAGGAACCTGATAATTAAGTCGTGCTTACCCAAAGACTTGCCTTCTACTGCGTCGTGGTGGGCCGCGATGGCAGCAACATTCACCTTTAGGGTGGAAGGGGACAGCCTCCCCTCCAGCCTCTCCTGCAGAAATAGGAGCACTGACCTAATTGACCTTGCCGAACCATTCCCAAATCAGCTGGATCGACTGGGGTTGAAGCCTCCACTCTCCACTGGACAAGCGTTGTCGTGACAGCGCATCCGTTACCACATTGAGGTTCCTGGGGATGTGAGTGGCAAGCAGCGTCTTGGCTCCAAAGGAGGAGACAATGGGCGAGTCGTGACATGTGGCGGGAGCGTACACCGCCTTGGCAATTTATGTTCACTACCACGGCGGTGCTGTCTGACCTGACTAGGACATGTTTGTCCCGAACTAACAGGAGGAACTTCCGCAGGACAAACAAAACAGTCAGCAACTCTAGGCAGTTAATGTGCCAGCGCAGCGGGGCCCCTTTCCAATGGCCAGCGGCTGCGTGCCCGTTGCACACGGTGCCCCAACCCAATCTGGAGGCGTTGGTCGGAACAAGGACGCGTCGGGACACCTGCTGCAAGGGTACTCCTGCCTGTAAAAAGCAGAGGTCTGTCCAGGGTTTGAATGTCTGGCGGCAGGTGGGGGTGATCTTCACACGGTGTGTGCCGCGGTGCCATGCTCGTTTCGGGACTCGGGTCTGAAGCCAGTGCTGAAGTGGTCTCATATGCATCAACCCCAGCGGTGCGACCACCATGGAGGATGCCATATGCCTCAGGAGCCTCTGGAAAATTTTTAAAGGGACCGATGTGCCTGGCATGAGAGTGGCGAGACATCTCAGCACTGACTGCGCACGCTCGTTGGTGAGACATGCTGACATTGAGACCAAGTCTAACTCCATGCCGAGAAAAGAGATGCTCTGAATCGGGAAGACCTTGCTCTTTTCCCAGTTGACCTGAAGCCCCAAGCGGCTGAGCACCTGGTCTCTGTGAGCGCATAGTAACTCTCGCGAGTGGGCCAAGATAAGCCAGTCCTCGAGGTAATTGAGTATGCGGATGCTGGCTTCTCGGAGCGGGGCAAGAGCTGCCTCTGCGACTTTCGAGAAGATGTGAGAGGACAGAGACATGCTGAAGGGGTGGACTTTGTACTGATAGTCCTGGCCGTTGAACGCGAACTGTAGAAAGGGTCGGTGTCGAGGCAGAATTGAGACATGGAAGTACGCGTCCTTCAGGTCTACCACTGCGAACCAATCTAGATGCTGGACGCAAGTTAGAATGTGTCTTTGCGTGAGCATTTTGAACGGGAAGAAACCCATCTTCGTTTTGGTTGGAGAGACAGGCTCTATCGCGTCTTTAAGTAAAAGAGTAGCAATTTCCGTGCGCAGAGACTTGTTCGCCATATACTGAGGTAAAGCGGACGCCCACGAAGGGGGCCGGGGGCCTGGCAAACTGAACTGCATAACCAAGTCGGATGGTCTGGGCCAGCCAGCGTGAAGGGTTGGGAAGTAAAAGCCATGTATCCAAGCTCCGCGCTAGGGGCACCAAGGGGATGATTATTTTTGATGTACCCAGCGGGGCAGAGCAGCGGGGCAGAGCAGCGGGGCAGAGCAGGTAGTATGGTGTCGGGAGGCGAGAACGCATCCCGAGGCTCTAGTGCTGAGAAAAGACACAAAGCACTTACCTTGCTCCGCACACCCGGCAGGGGGCAGGTTAGCGACTGGGGAGGAGGTCCAGTGTAGGCGTCTGTGGCACGGTGGAGGGCGGGATGCACAGGGGCGGAATGGCATCTTTAAAAATACGCGTTCTGAAAAGGACGTTCAACGCCACTGTGTATTGCTCTAATAGAGGAAAACACTCTTTTAAAAGAAATATCACTCTTTTAATATGCTCTGCGCTGTCGAAGCGCCCAGGGGCAAACTGCACTGCCATGCTAGGAAGGAGAAAGTCACTGAAGTGCGCCGTAGATCCAACAGCAGAGAGCGTCAGAGGAACAGGAAAGGAAGTGTGACTCGCAGCTTGCTGCAGTACAACCATTGGCTCCGAAGAAAATTTCTGAATGAACTCGACGTATTTCCCCGCTTTTATACCCGTATGTCCAGAGGCGGGGTATGCAAATACTGTCTGCCAACTTCTCATTGGCCTTTTTTCATAGATCAGAGGCATATTCGGCGCTCAAGAGAGACCCCTAGTGTCGCTTCTTCGACACAATGTCGAAGTGAGCGACAGACGGGGAACTGTGATTCATTTCTTACTAGTTGAAATTCCTAATTAATTCAAAATTTTAAGATACTCCTGAAGGTTCCTGTATTAATGAGCAGTCTGTTCCCCAGCCCACACACACCCCCGTGATAATGGTACTGCCCACAGCACCAATTGAAAGATGCAAAACTGTAAAATTGGTGACAATAATTTCTTAAGTCACAAAAAAGTTCCAAATGTTCCAGAAATGAAAGTTTCAACCGTTTTTTTCTATTTTTGTATTTGGTATTGTCTGAAAAATGAACTGTAAATGATCATTTGTTCATTTCATTATTCGTTTACAAAATATTAAATAATACTAAATAATAACTTGTTTTTCGTTATTTCGATTTAATGCTCAAGTTAAAAATACAACACTGGAAAAATAGCCAAGGGACATTTTGATAATATTTGAATATTTGATTCGCAAATATGAGTGGGCCTGAAACGCCCCTTTCTTCTTTCTCACTGCTGTGAGAGAGAATAAAAGTTTTCTGCACACACTCACATACACACTCACATGCACACACTCACACACTCACAGACATACTCACACGCACACACTCTCACACACACACACACACACACACACACACACACACTCACATACACACTCACACGCACACTCACAGACACACACACACTCACTCGCGCACACACACAGGCACACACACAGGCACACACAATCTCACACACACACACATAAGCACACACACACTCACTCACACACTCACTTACACACAAACACACTCACTCACACACACACAAACACACACACATACTCACTAACACACACAAACACACACACACACACACACTCACAAACAAACACACACACACATACTCACTCACACACACACACACAAACACACATACTCACACACACACTCACCATCACTCACTCACTCACTCACTCACTCACTCACTCACACACACACACACACACACACTCACACACAAACACACTCACTCACACACACTCACACACAAACACACTCACATACACACTTCTGGGAGGGGTGACGTCATTCTCCACCCCATGTTGTCTAAATCGCTCCAAACCGGTGGCATTCATTTGTGCTCGATTTGTGCCTGTTTGTGCTGTTGAAAGAAACAATCTAACTAATTCCATTACATAGAAATAACAAAATTATCTCCCGGATCTGTGACGTTAGTCATGCATTTACCTCATCTCGTCCAATGCACTAATTTTCTGACTCATTCGTTTGTGCTCGCTCGGTGCAGGGTTCTTATTTTTATTTATTTATTTATTTGTTTTAATTGACAGTTTAATCATTGGCAGTAACTTCAAGCTTCAAATCCAAGTCACATTGCCCTGTATTTGGAACAAATCGGCACAAATCAAACACAAACGAATGATACCAGTTTGGAACAATTCGGACAACATGGGGTGGAGAGTGATGTCACTACTCCGAATTTAATCTGTTATTTCTAAAGGAGGGAAACAGATACACTGTTCAGTTTAATGGCACAAACTGGCACAAATGAATGACACCAGTTTGGAGCGATTTAGACAACATGGGGTGGAGAATGACGTCACCATTCCCGAAAATATTTTTGCTATATCTAAGGAATGGAAATAGCTTGTTTGCGCATGACGTCATGTCACTGCATTGCTGTGGCACATAATGCAGATGGAGGGCAGGAAGTGATTTTCTACATAGAAAGCACTGTCACAAACTCAAAATGCCTATGTTTTGCATCTTCAATCAAATCAATCAAACTGAGAAACCACATGGAGCTTTTATCGTATACCAAAAGTTGCTGTTCATAAGGGGGAAAATGCAAGAAATGTACAGAAAAACGCAAAAAAAAAATGGCCTGCATTTCAGGAAGAGCTGAGTCAGATAATGCTTATGTGTGCAGTGACCACTTCGTCAAATGTAAGTTAATACAACTTATGTCACTAAGTTTATGTAACGTTAGCTGTTTCCGTACTTTGTAAAGTTAACGTAATTGTTTTTTCTTTTCTTTGTTTGAGTTTGTACCCCTGTAACTGAACAAAAATACGTAATGTTAGCCAAGCTAACTACAAAGTCTTTGCAGGTGAACATAAATAACTTCTCTGCCATGCAATTACAATGAGCTGCAATGACTTCTCCGGCTTGTTTCGCGATGATCCATGTCTCTGGTGCCGTTTCGGCAGACCTTTGAGAGTGGTTAACCTAATAACGCAAAGTAAACAACCGTATTGCTAACATTGAGAGGCACAGCAGCGTTTAATGTGTGTTGCTAGGTTAATCCAATGGACAAATAGAAATGCCATTCACCTGGGTGAAAACCAAATGAAAGTCATTGTGGAGCACCTTGGTACCTTGATACTAACCAAAAAGTTGTATGCCTCCAAAGTATTGTATGCTTTCATTTGTTTTCTGGTGTAGAAGTATGTCTGGAGGACAAGGCAGTTGCTTATATCTACCACCTCAATGGCAGGCAAGTATTTCAATTCAGCTGAAAAATTGCTCCTCTTCATAATATAAGGATCACGTCCAACATATGTTGTGATTTTCTGCTTATACCTTTCTCTCGTAATGGCATCTAAACTAGTACAGTATGGACTTTCCTCCATCTCATCCATTCTGCTTTTCACTTCCTGCCATCCATCTGAATTTTGCGCGTTATCAGAATCATGTTGACTGCAAATAAACTATAGTTACAACTTTTGTTTTAATGGCACAAACCGAGCACAAACGTTTAGGTTACTATTGTAACCCCCGTTACCTGATGGAGGGAACAAGACATTGTGTTGAATGAAGCAACACTAGGGGTCTTTCTTGAAGGCCTCGGTTACCTCTGAACTTGAGAAAAGGCCAATGAGAAATTGGAAGACAGAATTTGCATGTCCCTCCCCCGGACATACAGGTAAAAAATTAGGAAAACGTGCATCTGTCCATTCAGGTTTTGCACTGTGGAGCTGAGAATGAGATTCGGCCGTTACAGTGGCTTGGTACAGCGTCGTGGCTGGGGGGATACAACATCTCGTTCGCAATGTCTTGGAGGAACAAGCAACATGCCAAGCATGGGAGCAGGCCGCACCTTTTCTCTCTATTTTTCTATTTTTTTTGGTAGATCCTACCTAGTGAGGGAGGAGTTGCTACAAACACAGTGACCGGGGGTCAGAGGGGACTGCCCAAGGGAGACAACGGGGGATTAATCTGTGATGGCCAAACCCTGTGGAGCACCTATCCCAGTACAGTGTGTTAGTACCCGTAGTGGGTCTGGTTGGGAATTCCTCTGCTGAATTTGTGGACTAGAGGGCTAGGGAGGAAAAACATCTATGGAGGGTGAGTTTAGTGGACTCTACTGGGAGAAAGAGCGCATGCGATCTCCTCAGTGGAAGGGAAGGGCTCTATATGCAAGCGGAACACCCAGTCAGTCATTCCGTATTACGAGTTCTAAGTGCTCGGACCTGAGAGAATACGGGATGAAAATGACTCAACCCTGAGATTTTAGAATCTCGTAAAGGTATTGGGTTTTCCCCAGCCCGCCGCTCTGCAGATGTCTGCTAGCGAGGTGCCGTTGGCAAGTGCCCACATGGATGCCACACTTCTCGTTGAGTGTGCTTGAACCCGCAAGGGGGCGGTCATGGCCTGGGTCTTATAGTCCAAAGCGATAGCGTCAATGACCCAGTGGGCTAGCCTCTGTTTGGAGACACCATTCCTTTTCCGCTGTCCACCAAGCATCTAATGCTAAGCATGCGGTCCACTCAGCTACACAAAGCATGCACCGGACACAGCAACGAAAATGCTGGGTCTGCCTCCTCCCAGGGCAGTGCTTGCAGGTTCACTACCTAGTCCCTGAAGGGGGTCGTAGGATGTCTGCCGGAATGAACCACCTGGGGGTGGAGCCTCCACTCTCCGCTGAGCATGCCCTGTTGTTACAGCACATCCGCTGCCGTGTTGAGGCTGCTCGGGATATGAGGGGTGTGCAGCGACCAGAGTCGGCATACCTGACAATCTTTCACAGCACACTAGTGTGTGGCACAGTGGTTGGGAAACACTGCTCTAGATCCAGTGGAAGTACCACCCACATTCGTTTCACCAGGAATACCCCCCAGAAAAAAGGTGGATAGGCAATTTTACAACTTTGTTACATGATGACATAATTTCAACAAAACCTAAAACCCTAAAATTACTGTAAAAATTATGATTTAAACAGCTTTACAGATCAAATAATACATGAGTTTTAACAGAATAATTAATTTGTGCTTTTATAAAATTATAAGCTCCACATTTTAAACCCTCCAAAAATTTAACCCATTGACTTCCATTGTGAGTGCCTCATGGTAGCCTCTTTTATTTTTTTTAAAGAAGGGATGAGACGAAATGAATTTTTGTGGTATTCAACTTTATGCAACAAATGCTGTCGACTGAGCTGAACTTGTATTGAACAATCCTTTAAATGTAATTGCATCGTGTAGCTCTTTAAAGCTCTTTTCAGGAACTCTGGAACAGATCTTCTGGAAGTATGAAAGTTGTTCCACTGGTCCTCTGTTGCAGGCTGTTAATTTTTAAACAGATAGCTGGTTAGAAACTTCTCGAGGAATGCAAAGCAGGATTACAGTGTGCAATCCCAGTACGTCCATTATGCATTTAATTCAGCATGGGAAACTAGAGGGATTACAACCTGGAAATAACCCAATCACACAGACAGTTGATTTTCTTCTCAAGAAATGTATGAGTTGCTGAGAAAGTCCTTGTGGAAGAGTTAGCTGCAACTTCTCTGACAGTACTGTACTGTAGATCCTAATGTTACAGGATCATTTGTTACACCAGATTGTGACGTTACTATTTGTTATGGGGTATTTTATTTTGACATCATGTGTAGAATAAAGTAAAAGCTGTTGCAAGATCCAGGTTCGGCCTCTTTCCAGTGATGCCAACAGGGCAGAGTGAGCACCACGAACTAATGCTTTTCTGTTTGTGCTACACAGGCATTGAGAATAAATATCCCCCAGCAGACTTCAGTTCTGTGTGGACATTCCTTTATTTAACCTCTATAAAAAAATCAATGCAAAAGAACAACCGCAAGCAACACACACAACTCACCAATGACCGCTTGAGCCACTTCAGCTGCTCCAACACTGGATTGCATGTTTGATAACATTTAAAAACAAAGTCGAGTGGAAACGGCTTGTTTAAAGCTTAACGGCTGATTGTAGATGCTGAGTAATGAATCACTTGACTTTTTGTGAGATAAACACCCCACAAGCACTTTAAAGGCACAGAAACCATGTACTTGTGATGAATGAAGATCTCCAATAACCTTTGAGTGACTCTCGAATGAAGCTCTGATGATTTCATCAACCAAGAATATTAATGGGGATCTTTAACATGTGTGCTCAAATGCTTGACTTCACAATCACAGCAGATTACAACAAAACAGAAAAAGAAGGGGCAAATAGTTTGGGGCAGAGCACACTCTAGATTCAAAGACTGTACCAAAAAGAAAGCTGGAACATTATGCGGCCCACAAAATGACCTTGTTTTGCACAAATATTAGCACATCGTGATACAATGTTGAATCAGATGATGAATTGAGAGAAGAAATATTCTAAATTGTGGTAATTACCAAAAAGCTAAAATACCATCAATTGATTATTTTATCCTATATTTGTGTGTGCTTTGTCAATGCTTATAAAGCCAGTGCTGTCAGTAAATGAGGCAGTTAGTTCTGTGAACAGTGTTTCTTGACATGCACACCACAATACTGTACATGATGCAGCACCCAATATGAAAATATTACTTTGCATGCAGTAAAAGCAAAACCACAACCAGCAAATATGAACAGCAAATGTTTGTTTAGTAGTTGTGATGGTAACAAGCGTCTAATATTTAATAGGTGTAGTGCTAGATGTTTGTTGCTTTAACTGTTTAAAGCGCTTCTTTCCATTATGTAGTGGCTGTTTGGAAGGTAATAGATTGCATCTGCATGCTACAAAACCTACTATCTGGTTTGTTTGTGGAATGATCTGCCAAATTCACTCCTATTTCGAAGCAATTTACATTGTCTTTATCCTTCAGGTCTTGCATCCATTTTTAGTTGTTTTGTAAATCTGTCCGTTTTGTGTCTATTATTTCATTGTGTGTGATTGTATGCCCTTTCCTCACTTGAGATGTCAAAGGATTTTGTCATGGCTTGTTGGGTGATTGCATATTTGTATGTAAACCTTTGTGTCTGAGAAATTTTGAGAACCCTTCCTCTTAACCTACTTGTGTGAATTAGTTTGTAACTCTTCAAATCAAAGTTAAAAATACAATTAATGCCCCTGTGTCATAGTAATGATTTTGAAATCCTTAGAGCAATTAAAGTTTTAAAGCTGCACTACTGAACTTTGTGCTCTCTAGCGATATCTGTGGTTGAAACTTCAAATTGCAAGTAACTTGCGGAAGAACACCTTACGTGAGGTTGTGTGGCACAGCATTGCTCTTCTGCATTGATTTATCTCATGGTTTAAGTTCACCTGAACATTGCCTGTGTGTGAGCAAGACTGGGAGATTTTGAGTTAAAATGTGCTGTTTTCATGTTGATATTATTTTATATGATTAAACATTTAGAACTGAAATATTACTTCTTTTAAAAAAATAACAACACTCTTATTTACATATTTTGAATGAATATGTGTGTGTGTGTGTGTGTGTGTGTGTGTGTGACTGTGTGTGTGTGTGTGTGTGTACTGAATTGAACAGTGTCATTTTGTGGAGCTTCTTTTCTGTGTTTACAGACATGATGTAATGAAATAAGGATGAATGACATTAAGCTGCATCCACACTGCCAGCGACTTTGTCACTGCAGGTCGCCAGTGGCTGGTTGTCTAGTAACGTTTATAAATGACATTCACAGATGTCATTCCATTGCAGTATATTTTTAACTCTAGAATATTCCATTGTGCAGCGTTAAAGGTGCACTCAGTAATATTTTAGCTCTCCCAGTAGTACAATACTACGGTTTTGGACTCTCAGAAAGATTTATTATGTTAATGATGAAATGTTGATAGGATATTGGTCTTGGTGGACTAGATCTGCTACACTGCTTCTGCAGAGCAATTAAAGAGACTTGCTACTGTTAGAACATACATAGACATTTGAGTTAGCATGTAGGACATGCATGCTGCTGCACAATCAGAAGAAAAAGCACAAGACATTCTGCTGCTGCTCAATTAGACACAGTACAGTACAGTCATCATGAAGCAGATCTGAAACTGGCTTATCTGCAAAGCTGAGAAATTTTAATGTTAGACAATGAGCTAACATATTATAAGTCTATCCTATCAGCTTACACCATGTGAGCCAATTGGCTTTACCAAGTGTAAATAGCACCAGCCACAAAGACCAGCTATTTCCCTTCAAAAATACAAAATTGCAGACAAACAACATCCTTAGTGTCACTGCAGTGGCATGGGGTATAACGACAGTGTGTATGTAATTTATTTTTCTCCATGCGGACGACCCAGGTTCAATACATTTTTTTGTCCCACTTTATCCCATCTTGTTTCCAGTCTCCACTCTTAATATTTTCTTTAGTACTACTTGTACTAATAAATGAAAATGAACATGAAGGTTGATTTCCTTGCACTGATTTGGTCAGGGTGAAGGTCGGGGAGTTGAGAGAGGTTTGATCTGGTTAAAATTAACCTGGTTTACTGTAGTAATCTTTCAAAAGACTTTGAATTACAGTAGTTGTGCATAGATTATCCACAAGAATCCACATGGAAATTGAGTAAGGGGATGAACATTTTGAGTGTGCGGATTTGTAATCCTGCCCCTAGAAAGATGGCGCTGCAAATGGCTGCTTCGAAGTGGAGCTCTTTAGCTTTTTTGTTACTTTTGTTTGTTTGTGAAGTTTTTTGTCACTCTTTCCCAATCAGTTTCACCAGGGATGAACTGCTCATGATCAACAAAAGTTGGTGTACAGATGTAACAGCATCAAAGAAGATGTGCTGTCTTAAGTGTTTATATTCTGCTACAAGTGTGCGTGAATGCAGAGTTACAACAGCTGGCTTATCACATCACAGACATGGAGCAACAACACCCAGACTCTCTTATCATTACTCTGGGAGATTTTAATAAAGCTAACTTCACCCTTGAACTACCAAAATACAAGCAACACATCACATTCCCTACCAGAGAAATAAATATATTGGACCACTGCTACACCACTGTAAAGTATGCATATCGCTCTGTCCCACATGCAGATTTAGAAATCTTTGATCACTGTCTGGTTCATCTTCTCTCGACTTACATGCAGAAACTAAAATCAGCTAAGCCTGTATTAAGGACTGTAAAGAGTTGGACCAATGAAGCAGTGCTTGAACTACAAGCCTGCTTTGACTGCACTGATTGGAGTGTTTTTGAGGCTGCAGCCACATACCTGGACAAGCTCACAGATACTGTGACATCATATATTTATGTTTCTGTGAGGATATGTGCATCCCTACTGAGACATTTTTATTATTCAATAATGATAAACCATGGTTATCATGGTCTTAAAGCTTGATTTTCATAAAGGTCACCAAGTGTAGCAACACCCCTCTCCATCCATTCTTTCCAGCAAATGGGGACTTGTTAATACATCATTTGGGGTTCAGCCATATACTTGAGGAAACATTTAGGTAAGTATCAAAATTGAACATACGGGAAACCTTTGTCCACACTGAATGTAAGTGTGAAATTATAGGATGCATTTTTACTTCTCTGGGCAATTCAATAGAAAGAATTTGCAATGGTGAGATTGAAGGACTGCTTCTTCAATGTTGTACCAGGGAGGGGCCTTAACTTCCTTTGTCATTTGGTCTCATAAGTTTGAAAGGCTATTATTGGCAAAAACATTATTGAATGTTGTGCATAACCTCTGCAATTTGCTCTGGCATGCTGGATATCAGCTTCTGGGCCAAATCCTGACTGATGGGGATCTATTCTTGACTTATTAGTGCTCAGAGTTGATCACAATTTGTGGACTTCTGCTTGTCCACTCACCTTTTGAGGATTGACCACAGGTTCTCTATGGCATTAAGATCCGGGGAGTTGCCTGGATACGGATCCAAAATCTCTGAGCCACTTCATTATCACTCTTGCCTTGTGACATGGTGCTCCATCATGCTGTAAAATTTACGGATAATCACCAAATTGCTCATGGATCGTTGGGAGAAGTTGCTCTTGCAGGAAGTTTTGATACCATTCTATATTCATGGCAGTGTTTTTGGGCAGAATTGTGAGAGAACCCACTCATCCCCACACATGGATGGTCTCAGGATGCTTCACTGTTGGCATGACACAGGACTCATGATAGCATTCACCTTTTCTTCTCCGGACTATCGATTTTCCAGATGTCCCAATCAGTCAGAAGGGGGCTTCATCAGAGAAAATAACTTCTTTGCTGCCCTCCTTGACACCAGGCCATTGTCCAAAAGTCTTCACCTCACTGTTTGTGCAGATGCACTCACACCAACCTGCTGCCAATACTGAGCAAGCTCTGTAATGGTGGTGACACGATTCCGTAGCTGAGTCCTCAGGAGGAGATGGTCCTGGCACTTGCTGGACACTCTGGGACGTCCTGAATCCTTCTTCACTACAGTTGAACCTCTCTCCTTGAAGTTCTTGATGATCCGGTAAATAGTTCTTTCAGGTGCAATATTCTTTGTAGCAATTTCCTTGCATGTGAGGCCATTTTGATACAAAGCGATGATGGCTGCATGTCATTCTTTAGCGGTATTAACAAGAGGAGCACTTCTTCCCTTCTTTTATAGCAATCAGCCTGCTCTTATAATCCAATCAGAATGATAAAATGATTTCACCTGACTAGTACTCGTTCACACTTTTCCAGGTGCTGCTGATATGATTAGTAAAATTATGTTAGCTGGTCATTTTGTGACAGGACCAAAAACAGAGAAATTTTGGGTTTTGTGATTAAGTAAATTTTTTTGGCCAATGAAGCCCTTTTTGCAATTATTTAAAATTCATCTGATCACTCTGCACAATAATCTAGAAACAATTTGAATCAACACCACAACAACTGAAGCAGAAAACTTTGTGAAACCCAAAACTTATGTCACTGCCAATAATTTTGGCCACGGCTGTAGATTTTCTAGGGTCAGAAACAAATGTTAAGTCATTTTCAGTAGCACATAGAACATGTTCCCTCTACATGTGAGATATCAGAATAGTTGTCCTAAAAAACACCTGTCTCAGTGACAGCACTAGACTCTGTAAACTGTAAAAAAAATACAAATGATAAAGAATCTGACTGCGGGACACTTTTGTTTAGGCAATAGCAGACTAAGAAAAATGGAGAATGCCAGAACCAAGTATTCTGTTGAATTAAAAGTTAGACTGTGGTCATATTCATTAAAGATACAAGGAGAAATAAAAGAAAGTGTTTGAAGAAAAGAGCAGCAAACTGTTAAGTGTGAGGGTGCATCTATTACAGCATATGACTGTGTGGCAGCCAGCAGCACAGGACGGATTGTGACAGTAGATTAAAAAAAATATTCCATTTAGTATCAACAGAACCTAGGAGCTAATGTTCTACAGTCTGATCTGAACGTCAGAACTGTTGATGATTCATGTTATTAAGATGTTATAGACTTTGCAGCTGATTTTCTATAAAGCTGAATGAATAATTCTGATTAAAAGTAATGCATCATCCAATCACTGCCGACCATATTCAAATAAAGTGATCCATTATAAATTGTGAATCTATGTACTGATTATTATTGTCTCATGTGTGTCAAACATGTTGAGTGATCCAAACATCATCTGCAGTCTGAAACGGAACTTTTCATCAGATTTTAGGAGTGAACGCACTTAACTGCATAGAGAGCTATAGGATGCTCCCTTGATCCCTATTTAGTGAATGACTTAACCTCCAGTGTGCTGTCTGACTGCACTGATCTCAGAACAGTTAGAAATGCACCTTATTTTCATCCTAACTCCATATAAAGCCTCTGAAAGACACATTTTTCATCTTTTGCATGAATACATTTATTGTCAATGTGAAAATGCACATGAAATATATAAGAATGCATTTATTAATGTTAATGAATAGAAGGGTATTGTACAGTGATCAAATATAACAACATTTATATTCAAATGAAGTGAAATTGTGTTAAAAATATTCATGTTTTTGAACTTTTGAGGGAATAATGTCTCATTTTCCACATATGTGGACTTCATGTTTATCAGCGCGCTGACGCGTGAAAAATGAACAGATTCATTAAAGCGACATATCAAACCAAACTAGAGACATTACTCTTTACAAACAAACATGTTTCAATCAAAAAACTTAAAGAGGTTTCTTATCAGAGGCACTTTTGTTGGAGTGTTTTTGTGTCACGTGACTCATGCGGCAGAAGTTTAACTCTTAAATGACAGTGTAGAGTCTTGTGAACAGTATTCAGCTGGATTTAACTCATTTAAATTATGTGTTGCTTATTGTGAAGCCAAAATACAATGTCCAGACATGAGGACACGAGGTCGCATGAGATTAAGGCAACAATATAAATGTATACAACAGAACTGAACAGTTGTATTCCTGAGAAAGATAACTTACATTTGATTTATGACTTATATATTTAAGTGCTATTTGAAAAAGTTTTATATTCCTTTTTTTTATCATTATCACAGGGTTGAGCTTATTTGCAACATAGAAGTTTACAAGAATTATCTTTTATTTTATGTAACATACAGTAAATGCAAATGTGATGGAGTTCTGTGAACTACGATGACACCGCAGATTGCTGCCTCGGTGTGGAGCTCTCCAATTCTTTTGTTGTTTTTGTTGTTTGTCCTGTGTTTAGTAATCTTTTTCCAGTCAGTTTTACTAGGGATGAACTGCTGAAAATTCGGCATTACATGCCTGATAATCTTTTCTCAGTTTTTTAATATTCAGACGTTTTACTGAACATTTTAGTCGGAGGTGCAGCTATGTTGTTTAAATGCGCTATGAGACGCAGGCAAGGGAGACTGGTTAAACTCCATCAGCGCGGCGTTTGAACAGCACCTCCAAGCATTCATCTTGTGAATCTCCGCTCTCTTCCTAACAAAACAGACAAACTACATCTCCTCACACGTACTAATAAGGACTTCTCAAACACTGCTGCACTGTGCTTCACAGAAACCTGGCTGAGTGAAGCCATTCGAAGGCCCAATCTCACACCCCACATGCACTCGGACCTTCACTTCACACAAACATTAACACCTCCTGAAACCCCCCTCCTGCTACTCAACCTGCACTCAAGATCTGAGAAGACGATGTGTGCCATGTCTTTCGGAAGCAAAGGTCAAGGAAGGCCCCCATCTTCACTCAGATCTTCAATAGATCACTGGAGCAGTGTCCCATGCTGCTTCAATTATTATCCCTGTCCCTAAGAAACCAAAAATAACAGGACTTAATGTCTACAGAACTTTCGCACTGATGTCTGTGGACATAAAGTCATTTGAGAGACTGGTGTTGGCCCACCTGAAGGACATCACTGGACCCTTTCTAGATCCCTATCAATTTGCTTATCGAGCAAACAGGTCTGTGGATGATGCAGTCAACATGGGATTGCATCATGTCCTACAACATCTGGACAGACAGGGGACATATGCAGGGATCCTTTTTGTTGACTTCAGCTCATCTTTCAACACCATCATCCCAACTATTCTCCGGACTAAGTTAAACCAACTCCTTGTTCCCATGACTATCTGTCAGTGGATCACCAGCTTTCTGATGGACAGGCAGCAGCTTGTGAGACAGGGTAAATTCACTTCCAGCACATGTACAATCAGCACTGGTGCCCCCCCAGTGATGTGTGCTCTCCCCACTACTCTTCTCCCTCTACACCAATAACTGCACCACCAAGGATCCTTCTGTCAAGCTCCTGAAGTTTGCAGATGACACCACTGTCATCGGCCTCATCCAAGATGACGATGAGTCTGCATACAGAAAGGAGGTTGATCGGCTGGCTGTCTGGTGCAATCATAACAATCTGGAGCTGAACACGCTCAAAACGGTGGAGATGATTGTGGACTGTAGGAGGAACACCCCAACATTGTCCCCCCACACCATTCTAAACAGCACTGTGGCAGCAGTGGAGTCATTCAGGTTCCTGGGCACTACCATCTCACAGGACCTGAAGTGGGATATACACATCGACTCATTGTGAAAAAGGCCCAGCAGAGGTTGTACTTCCTTTGCCAGCTGAGGAAATTCAACCTGCCACAGGTGCTGCTGATACAGTTGTACTCAGCAGTCATTGAGTCTGTCCTCTGCACTTCAATAACTGTCTGGTTTGGTGCAGCTACGAAATCAGACATCAGAAGACTACAGAAGACAGTTCGGACTGCTGAGAGGATTATTGGTTGCCCCCCCCCCCCTCCTCCCCCCAAGAAACTATAGAACTATAAGAACTATACACTTCCAGAGTGAAGAAAAAGGCTGTAAAAACCACTCTGGACCCCACTCACCCTGCCCACTACCTTTTTGAACTGTTGCCTTCTGGCCGACGCTTCAGAGCTCTGAGCACCAGAACCATCAGGCACAGGAACAGTTTTTTCCCTCAGGCTATCCATCTCATGAACAATTAAATTGCCCCATTGAGCAATAATTATGTGCAATACACAGTTTAAGTCTATTTATATTATCTAACATATCCACTTCTGCCATTACATACATTGCACTGTACATAATATACTGTATTTTTGTTCTTTATATAACAGATGTTTTTTAGATTTTCACTACGTGTGTGTATGTGGGTATATATAATTATTTATTTTTATTATTCTTTTTTTTTTTAATTATCTGTCTTGCTGCTGTTGTTGTATTGTTGTACACTGGAAGCTTCTGTCACCAAGACAAATTCCTTGTATGTGCAAGCACACTTGGCAATAAAGCTGATTCTGATTCTGAACAGTTCAGATTTCAAGCTTTCAAATTGCACCACATATCACATATCGTACCAACTAACAGGTAAAAAGAAGAAAGAAAATCAACAAAACATGTCATTTCAAACCCTCTCATGTCTCATGAGGTGGGTAGAGTAGCCAAAAACTGTACTCAATAAAAGTACAATTACTTCAAAAACATAATTACTCAAGTAGAAGTAAAAGTACTAACATAAATAATTACTTGAGTAAGAGTAAGAAAGTATCCAATTAAAATACTACTCAAGTAGTGAGTAACTCGTTACTTTCACAAATGATATAATAGATGTTTACTCCCCTATATTCCATTACATAGTACACATGTAACATGTATTACAGAATTATGATTATTATTAATTGAAATTCTGTCATCATTCACCATCATGTTGTTCCAAACCTGTATGAGTTTTGTTCTACGATGCAACACAATAAGGAGATATTAGAAGAATTTTTTATATATATATTGAAAGTGAATGGTGACTGAAACTGTCAGTCCTTAACATTCTGTCTCACATCTTTTGTGTTCCACATAATACAAAGCCTCACACTGGTTTGGAACAACATAGGGTGCAGAAATGATGACAGAATATTATATTATGGCTATCACTTTAAAGAGATAGTTTACCCAAAACTTAAAATTCTCTCATCATTTACTCACCCTCATGCCATCCCAGATGTGTATGACTTCCTTTCTTCTGCAGAACACAAATTCAGATTTTTTTGCTCTGTAGGCCAAATATTTGATGCTCCAAAAAGCACATAAAGGCAGTATTCCATAAGACTACAGTGGTTTAATCCATGTCTTCAGAAGTGATATGATAGGTGTGGGTGAGAAACAGATCAATATTTGTAATTTTTTGCTAGACAGCAGGGGGCGATATGCAGAGAAGAATGTGAATCACCAAAACCACAAGAATAATGCGAAAGTGAACTGTTTCTTTGTTTCTCATCCACACCTATATCATCACTTCTGAAGATACTGATTTAACCACTAGAGTCTTATGGATTATTTTTATGCTGATTTATGTTTGTTTGTTTAGCTTTAAAATGTTGCCACCCATTCGCTTGCATTGTATAGACCTGTAGAACTGAGAAATTCTTCTAAAAATCGTTCAGCAGAAGAAAGTCAAACATATCTGCATGAATGTGAGTAAATAATGAGAATTTTTATTTTTGAGTGAACTATCCCTTTAAGGGCTCTTGTCAGATCTGGATGAATTTGTCAACAAAACATTTCTAGTAATTATTACAGTGAAAATGTCCCACAAGGACATTATATATAATACTGAAATATAATGCCTTCTTTTGCTATTTCATAGCTCTTAAAGTCCTGTGTGGATTCTTATTTCAGTGTAGTTACAGTTTTCAGTGTCGTAAGTATTTAGATCATTAGTTCTGTACAGCAGTACCGCCGCTCTCTAAATACAGAGTACACAACCTACGTAGGGAACCAACTCCGTTCGTGGAAAACTCGCTGTGTCTGAAACTGCCCCCTATACACTATATAGTGCATGTAGAGTGTTTCGAGTTTTTGCTATTTTGTAGGAGTATCTGAATTCCGAGTGAGACACTCGTTCCCTACTTTTGTTCACTCATTCTTACCTACAATGCACTCTAATTTCAAGTGTACATTTCAAGTACACTCGATGACGGTTAATTTCCCACAATCCACCACTGGGAAGACATACGAGCTAGGAGTTTACTGTTTCCTTCACTCCTGCAATGTTTTATTTCATGCTGAATGTAGTAAATAACTTTTTGACAAATCATAACTTGATTAAAATATCATAATAACATATAGAGAGACAAAACATACAGATACAATTGAAAATGTACTCTTTATTTGATCAAATGTGTTTACTCTTTATATTAACACACAGTATATATTAAAAATGACAAACAGAATGAAGATTTATTGTATTCATATATTATTTAATAAGGATAACAAATAAGGCTTCATATGTGACATTTCTGCACCAGCCCCAGAGCTCCGACACTCTCGTCCAAATTCACTCATTTCGTTCACTTACTGCTGAGATATAGTGTACTAACTGCAATTCACTATATAGGAATTAGTCAATGAGTGAATGATTGCGGACACAGCCACTCTCGTTGCGACGATTGCCTCGTGCACATGCAGAAATGCTGTATGTTCGCGCTCCAGTTATCGATCACGTGAATGGGAGCGATTAACTTGGATGTTTAAATGGATTTATACCATTAATCCCCCTGCTGTAGCTGCGATAGTTTCCAGTACCCCCGCGAGTGTGCAGAGTAAATGCATAAATATTGCTTATGGCATATGGGACAAAGCACACTGATATATTGCTGCACTGATTTAAAAATGTACACTTAAAAACTGATGTCATAAGAGCCCAGTTACAGAATCACCCTGAAAATGACCATCTCATTACACAGAAAAGCCCGCGTTAGAATTAGAGCTAAAACTTACCTCATCGTGCTGCCTGGAGTTGGAGCTGTGACTTTAATCTTGAAATATCCGCTTGTCTTGGTGTTAAATGAAGGCATTGCATGACGGAACTATTCTTTTTTTCACTGTGTGAAGCGAAGAAAGTGTTTCACTTTGAAGAGTTTGATGCTGCAGTGATTGAGTGAGAGTAAAAAGTACCCA
The DNA here is from genome assembly GCA_032164185.1 of Moxostoma hubbsi. Classification (NCBI taxonomy): domain Eukaryota; kingdom Metazoa; phylum Chordata; class Actinopteri; order Cypriniformes; family Catostomidae; genus Moxostoma; species Moxostoma hubbsi. The sequence continues at coordinate 33,496,027 of JAVLUX010000039.1, forward strand.
CTTTTAAACCGACTCTAAAAGTAACATTTTCCCCAACAAGTTACTCAAGTAAACGTAACAGAGAAAATGTAATGAGTTACTACCCACCTCTGCTGCCATGTCCCATTTAGGGTCAGAAGACAAATTCTGAACAGTTTTACCTCCCTAAAGAAAATCAAATCCATCCAACAAGAGCCTGCAGAGTGAATATCATCTGAAGCATTGACATCTCATCGTCTATGACCCTGTTCTTGTGATGTTCATAAGGTTTGGAGAGGAAAGATTACAGATAAATAAAGATAAGAAATGGTTCTTCTCACAACCCAGGGCTGAAAAATAAAATAAAAGTTATTTTATAGGAGTGTTAAGATGAGGTCAAGACAAAATGTGCTAGTGCAGTTTCCCTGGAGGGGCTGTATTGATGGTGGAATTAATGAAAAATAGCAAATGTGTATCACACACTCTAGAGCAGGTGTGGGCCGTGAAAATCACTCAGGTGTTTCACACACCTCTTTAGGTTATGACAGAGGCTTCTGGGAAGTGCAAAATAATGTTTTTGCCATACAATGTATAACCTATGAAAAGAATAAAGAGAATAAAGATCAATAAATGTTGGAAGAATGTGAAAGTGTATGTCAAGTGATTTAGTTTTATTGTTTGTGGTCATCTTTCTCTGTTGGTTGTAAATGAATGTTAGGGGAATCATGGCACATTGTGGAGTGGATGAAGAGATGGATATACTTCACATCTTCATCCTCCTCTTCTTCAGTCAATTTACACAGAGTTCCCTAATGAGCTAGTGCTAATGGCTGCAGTGATGCGTTCCTCATGACAGCCAGCATTTTAACAGGACTTACTTCCCAATCAAACTCTGTGCATCAACCGAATAATTAGCTGTAGCAGAATAATCAAATAGTAGGTAATCACATTATCAATGAATGTTTGCGTCACTGTGGCTTTTAATTGTTTTGAAATTAATATTCTGGGTTTAAAAAAAGTTCAGCTCTGTGGCCAGCAGTCGTGGGGTCATGAAGCAAAGGAAAACACATGCATTTACAGTGATGCACTTACAATGGAAGTCTAAACACATTGTTAAAATACACACCTTTTCAAAAGTATAACCCCGAGACCTGAAAACTGTAATGATAGAATCACTTTGTTTTTGCAAAGTTATTTTCAATATATTATCTCTTGTCATGACCATGTAAAGCCTGTAAAAACTGTAAGTTTCACATGAAACGCACAAGGTCACACGAAAAGGACTTTTAATATTGAGAAAACTACGACCACAAGAATTATGTCTGCAATGCATAACTAGAAGTTCACGTTCATTCACTTCGAAAATTAGTCACGCCACTAAAATGATCATTTAGACAATTTCACAGCTCAAATGACACAGTTTTGTACATAAAAATGCATATTAGCACTACCATAAAAATAAGAGCTGCATATCTCTGCATTTAAACCCTCTGGCACACTGCCATTGTAAAAGCATGACTGTAAACACAATTCTTGTTTGTTTTTTCATATTGTAGGACATGTCAAAAGAATTGTCTGTGGTAATAAACAGCATGTCACAGATGCTTTCCATAGAGCTCAAAGCTAAAATGTGTTTTTTCAGTATTAAATGTAGTGTTTTACTCGATTAAAATATGAAATCATGACTGATAAAAAACAGTTACAACGTTTTTTCCCATAGAGAAAAAGTAACAAAACATTGAATAAAGTTATTGCATTAGTTTAACTCCTAAACCAAAGCCAAACCTAACCATAAAGTCTATCCTCCCACCCAAAATAGAAAATTACTATAACTTTTGTGTTACATGTAAGTATGGAACGAGTAACCAAATTTGTTCACAGATGTTTCTTTAAAATACAGTGTTGGATGGGGGCTAGCTAAAATGCAATGCCTGTATTGTGTTGATTGTATCAAATTGTGCTGTGGATTGTTTGGATGGAAATAAAAATTGTACATTTTTGAGCCCAGACATTCGTTATCTTACGAATGAATCATTATTAGTTGTCATGAGATTATGAGATGACAGAAATGTGTAGAAATTACACACTTTTACTTGTTTTGAACCCAAAACTGGGATTATCTGAGCACGTTGGTCCTGCTGCAGTTGAACTAAAGGGCAGCCGAGACCTGTACGAGGAGAGTGAGTCAACACCGCAGTGCATCTGAAGCAGGAAATATCTGCAGGGCCATAATGAAACAAGCGCCAACATAACGTCATTGTTCGGCTTTAAAGGGCACGCCGAAGCATGCGACATCAGGGAAAACAGAAATACATTTGTGCAGAGAGCCACTGCTGTCTCCTCCAAGCTGACATGGCTGAAGTGCAAAGGGTGAGACAGGTACAAAGGCTCAGCTCAACGATTCAGCCACGGACGCTTCGCTCTCTGAAGGGTTTCTCTCAGAGGAACGCCCGCAGGGGTCAGGAAAGTTTTTGTGAGTGTTAAAGAACTCACTCTCACCTGATGCAGTGTAACACAGGGAATGAACAGAGCACATATACATCCTACTACTCCTATTATGAGGGGATGCTCCCCTCAGGCTCGCTGTGTTTGATATGTCAGCCAGAGATGCTACAAATCTGTGGAGGGATATTTAGACCATGAGTGAGAACGTACGCTTTTCTTTTTAGGAGAATTGCTTTCAGTGTGTTAGACTGCAGTCTGTATTCACCAAGCCCCGCCCACTCGACCTAAAGGTACTGTCACACTAGGCTTAAAGCATGCAAAATGACTTCAGATCGGATATGGCCAACATGATATTATGTCACATTCTAAAGTATTTTTCAGAAATAAAAAATATGAAACCATAAATTCTAAATATCACAGTATACCCTTTGCTGTTCTGTGTCACTGCAAACCATCCAGCTTTGAAGTTTTTATTCTTCGTATTGAGCCAAGATTCAAATCTGCCTTGATTAGATCCTCTATTGGTACTGTAAACATCTTTCCATCATATGTATTCTCCGATCAGAGCTCACCATACAAGAACTTTCATTCACAGCGAAGGATGAAACGTCTACGCAATGCATGTATTCCTGCTTTTCTGTGTTTCCATGCAAATGAATGGCTAATCCAGCTAGCCCCACCTCTCCACCTAATTAATCATAATGATTAATGATTGCTAATCTATAGGCTCCGTTATAGATAGAACTCCGATCACATTTCCTTCAAAACATGTAAAGTTTAGTCTTTATTTTGCAACTTTATCGTTTCTTCCATGTTGGGTCCATTCGTAATCCTTTTACAAACCCGCGTTTGACAGAACTGGATTCCCGAAACAATCCTCTAATCAGAACAGTCAATGCTGAACAAGAGATTCTGTGAGTCTAACACTCTGTACTTAGGTAATACCCTTCGGCATTGTGGGTAATGTAGTTGTTCACCATGAATTCAATAGCTTACATTATACGTATGTAATACAACGTTTATTAACATTAAATAAGACATAAAAACTGTAAAGACGTGTTAGATGACATTAAGTAATGCATTGAGTAATGACTTTCGTATAAATTAACATGATTAAAGTCTGTAAAGAGACGCTGTTCCTTGTTAGTTTACATTAACTATATATGTCCAAATTAACATAAACCAAGATGAATAAATGCTGTAAAAGTGTATTGTTCATTGTTAGCTAACATTAGCTGATGCATTCAGTAATGTTAACTTCTACAACCTTATTATAAAGTGTTAACAAAATCGGTGGTCTTAGCCTTAGAGGTTGTTTCAAAACCCTTTGCATCACAGTAAACTCATTAATAATTAATAAAGAATTACATCAACCTACATGCAGTATTGGATTGTTTCACACTCAATGTAGATTTAACAGCTGGCAAACACAGAGTCTTCCTCAGTGACATCACAGACAGACAGATGACATCACAGAGACTACATGTGTCCCCCAGACTGCTCTTAGTCTTAGCCAGATGGTCCTGACAGCTTGTCCAACGCAGGACTTCATGTCTCTTCAATTCCATCACAAGCCTTGCTTTTGTACGTAGTTACACAGAGGAGTGATATTTCATGAGACAGCTTCATTTGCTCTGCTCACACTATGCCACACTCAAGAACTATTATCACAACAGAAATGTGCAATGCAATATAACATTTCAAATGTCAGATTGTGTAAAAATGTCATTGTTGATTTGAGGAAATGTCAAAGTTATCTTAAACAGAATAAAAGCGAAAGAAAAAAACTGTTCAACACATTTTGATCCATAAATGGGCAGTGGTGACTCAGCGGTTGTGGCTCTGGGTTACTGACCATAAGGTCAGGGGTTCAAGCCCCAGCACCGCCAAGACACCACTGTGTGACCCTTGAGCAAGGCCCTTGATCCTATCTGCTCCAGGGGCGCCGAATCATGGCTGACCCTGCACTCTGACCCCAGCTTAGCTGGGATATGTGAAAAATAAATAATTTCACTGTATATATGCAGAAATGTATGTATAATGTGTGACAATTGATCAATTTAAATTTTTTTAATTACATTTTTTTAATTTAAATTGAAATGCATTATGGGTAAACACGGCAATTATAAAATTGAAATGTGTATTTGCTGAGGTTGGAAGCAAACGCACCTGTTAGTGCAACATTCACCTGAACAAATTTGAATATGCTGTCACAACAATACAAACCCAAATAAAGTCTCCTTATTGAGAACGAGGTCTTTGCAATGTGCTGTCAAGCAGCGTGTGGTGTCGCTCATTTATAAAACATGGTAGTTGTGGGAAGAAACGGCCCGTGGTGCTCAAACCCATGTTGTCTCCAGAGCGGAGAAGGAACACCTCCATCTTTGGATTGATCCTGTTCCTCCCGCTGGCTACAGTGATTTGCTTTGCTAGTAAAGTGTATTAAGCTCATGGACTGCATGCTAGACCCTCTGGCAAGGAACGACACAAAATGTCTTTGTTGTGTTTGGGGGACCTTTGAATACTGAGAGTAAAGTGTCGAGACATCTACACTGAGATATTTACATTTATACACCTGCAGTGCATTTCAAATATTTCGTTTGTTTTCTGGTAACTGAACCCATGACCTTGGTCTTGCAAGTCCAGTTAACTGTTGAGACTGAATTCGGTGGATATAACAAGTTCTTCAGTATTACTAGAGGATTTGTTTTGTTCAATCAGTATTAGCCAATGCATTGTACATTTGTTTGACACACATTTGTGTGACAATTTTGTGTTTTGATACAAACATTTTTCTATCATAATCATTTATTTTATTGTGAGGGAATAGTGTTAGTCTTAAATGACAACACCAGATTAATAGCAAGGCATGATTGATGACATTTACATGCACAATCTTAGACCTTACATGATGATTAATAAGCTGATAATGTAATCGCCTTATCAGAGTAAGGTCATGTAAACATAAACCGACGAGCTCACATTGATTTTTGCCCATGCAAACACCTTTACCACCGCTCTTAACAGTTTATTCAATGTGCAAATGTTTAATACTAGGTTGTCTATTAGGGATGGACATTTTGGTCATTTTTCTACTCAGCTACTCAAAGTAATTACTCAATGAATATACAGCATATGTACGTGTCTGCATTGTGTCTCTGTGTTTCAGTGTCTCACTTATTTATTTTTATTGGCTGCTATTATGTAGTCTGTTACAAAAGGTACAAGGGATGGCATAATCAAAGTGCAATGCATCATATTTTGTCATTATGTAAAGACTGTCTGGCCATCTCAAAAGAAGAATGCTCAGAAAGTGTGTCTCTCTGCTCATCTCACAAGTTACCATAATTATTCTAGCATAGCCCTCATTATCTTACCAGAGACGCCATAACGATTGCATATTGAACACGCCATGTAAAGTTAGACCTTGTATTTTCTTCCATTCAGCTGTAAAGTCCTCTCTTCTGAGCTTGTGTTCCAGACAGCGGATGTTCAAGCATAGTCATACGGTCATGCTGCTGTTATTGTTTGAATAAAATACTATTGTTTTGCAAGAAATGACTGTGATTGTGAGATGGCTCATTCTTTCTTTAAAATGTACATTTTACATAGATTATCTCAGATCCTTAATGCTCGTGTAGGTTAAACACCAATACGCTGATTACTCTCTAAAACATATTAATTGATAATAAAATATTGAACACATTCATTCATTCATTCATCTTCAACCGCTTATCCTGTACAGGGTCACGGGGGGCTGGAGCCTATCCCAGCTAACATTGGGCGAAAGGCGGGGTACACCCTGGACAGGTCGCCAGTCCATCGCAGGGCCACACATATACAGACACACACTCATACTCACATCCACACCTAGGGCAATTTTTGGAGACACCAATTAACCTAGCCTGCATGTCTTTGGATGGTGGGAGGAAGCCGGAGCACCCGGAGAGAACCCACGCAGACACGGGGAGAACATGCAAACTCCACACAGAAAGGCCGGGGCAACCGGGGTTTGAACCCATGACCTTCTTGCTGTGAGGCGACAGTGCTAACCACTGCACCACCGTGCCGCCTTATTGAACACATTATTTGACCATATTTACCAAATCACATTTTTCCCCTTAAGGGAAGAAATTGAACTGCTGGCAGTAAAAATGCAGGACAGAGAAAAATCAAGGTCATAACACATCCCACTACTGTACGTGTCACATGAATAATTAGGGTCTTCTAGATAGAATTCATCCATTGAGCATTACAACAGAAAACAGAAAACATCGTCACTGATCACTCACCACACTCATCTGAAAGGAATAAAACATTTCCTTTTTATTCAGTAATAATGCAACTTTAAAAACATGTTAAGCATTGGCCAACGCTGTATTGAAATGAACATTCTCTAAAAGTTTCGAATGAACTTTCAGCACACGCACACACACCTGAGAGCTCCATTAAGCCATCCATTCTTTGCAGTTCATTGTCTATACTCTATGACAGTTTTGCTTGCAATTGTGAAAAAATTATAATATGCAACAAGTTTCAACCAATATGCATGTGAGTGCTCCTTTACTTTGCCATAGATACATTAAAGTTCATGATTGTGTGCACCTGCACACACAAAAGACAGCGACAGAAATGTATTCAATTAATAAAACTTGAATATTAGTCTGCTTGCCCTCAATGTCGGTGAGCATCTCATTGCTTGATTTCCAGAGGACACACGTGGTTTGTGTGTGAGTGTGTGTTTGTGTGTGTGAGAGTGTGTCTGAGTGTGTGTGTGTGTGTGTGTGTGTGTGTGTGTGTGTGCGTGTGTGTCTGTGTGTGTGCGTGCGAGCGAGTGTCTGTATGTGCATGTGTGTGCATGTGTGTTTGAGTTTGTGTGTGTGTGTGTGTGTGTGTGTGTGCATGTCTGTGTGTGTGCGTGCGTGCATGTATGCGTGCGTGTGTGTGTGAGAGTGCATATGAGTGTGCGTGTGTGTGTGTGTGTGCATGTCTGTGTGTGTTCAAGTGTCTGTGTGTGCGTGTGTGTGTGTGTGTGTGTGTGTTTGAGTGTGTGTGTGTGTGTGTGTGTGTGGGCGTGTGTGTGTGTGTGGGCATGTGGGAATGTGTGTGTATGTGTGTGGGCATGTGTGTGTGTGTTTGAGGGCATATGTTTGTGTGGGCATGTATGTGTGTGCGTGTGTGTTTGAGTGTGTGTGTGTGTGTGTGTATGTCTCTGTGAGTGTGTGTGTGTGCGTGCGAGCGTCTGTGTGTGTGTATATGCGTGTATGTTTGAGTGTGTGTGTGTGTGCGTGTGTGGGTGTGCATGCGAGCGTCTGTGTGTGCATGTGTGTTTCGTGTGTATGTGTGTGTGTGTGTGTGCGTGTGTGCGTGCAAGCATCTGTGTGTGTGTGTGTGTGTGTGTGTGTGTGTGTGTGTGCATGTTTGTGTGCGTGTGTGTTTGGGTGTGTGTGTGTGTGTGCGTGCTTGCGTGCGTATGTACGCGTGCGTGCGTGCGTGTGTGTGCATGCGAGCGTCTGTGTGTGTGTGTGTGCATGTGTGTGTGTGTGTGTGTGTTGTTATCCATGGTGACTGTTATAACATGTTTCTTGTTCTTTCTTTTTTTCTGTAGATGTGTTTAATGCTCTTAAAAGTTTAGTTTAAAAAGTCATCTTTTAAAGAGCAGGAAAGGTGTGAAGACGTGAGGATGTTAAAGAGTGACAAAATTAAGTGTTCTCTGATGGAAAACTGAATGCTTTCTGAAGACAGAAGTTTTCTATAATTATTTAAGGAAGGTCCCTGCCATACTTTAACAAATATGAAGAATAGTTTGTCAGTTTAGTCTCAAAAGTGAAACTTATACTGTATTTTTTGCTGTACTGTTGTGTCATTCAACCTGGAAAGTCTGAATGCTTTTTATTCCATCCATCCATCCATCCATCCATCCATCCATCTTCAACCGCTTATCCGAAGTCGGGTCGCGGGGGCAGCAGCTCCAGCTTTTTATTGTATTTATTTATTTATTTTTCTGTGCGCGGAAAAAAAAATAGGAGAAATGGCAAAAGAAAGGCAGTGTCACTCACTGTTGTGAAAGTCTGAGGGCGTCACTTGACTTCCTCTCAGGAGTGTAGATTCAAGGGTGGATGGGGGAGACGTAACCCCCCCCAAAAATCAAAACACGCAAGTACAACCCCCACAATATTAATATGATAATATTTATAATGGAAACATGTATATGTTCCACGCTGCAACCCCCGCAATATTCAAGCCAAATCTACGCCCTTGCTTCCCCTCCTCAGAGAATTTTCCACCGGAGATTGAGTGTACTGGGAGTTCATTCGTGCTTTGGCTCTTTATCATAATTATCTTTATTCTACTGTTAATGATTCTCCCAGAAGTGTCTGTTAAATTTCACTGGGATTTGGACAGCTGGTTCTGAAGCAGTCAGCACACTCTCACCTGTCAAACCCATCTACAGATACTGCAACATAATGAATGCTACACTCCAACTAAAACCATTCAGTCTCTACTGCAGAATAAACTACACAGCACATGGCAGTTTTCTTTTACTTTGCTGAACTCTGTAGATGAAAACAGGCAACACATCTTGCAGATGACTTGACATAAAGGAAATGATATTGTACAGAATAATCAAGTGTTTGGAGTCTTTTGTGTTTTTGTATTAATTACAGCTCGTAGGGAAAAAATTTAACAAAATTTTGGTAATACTTTAGTTTTGGGATCAGATAGTAATTCATGACTAATAATTACACTCGTTACTAGTTAAGAATTTGTTTGGCATCTTAAAGTATGTATCAAGACTTTTTCGGCTGTTTTCTTATTCTAGCTTTATAGGCACTTTTTATTTGCTTTCTCATAAAAATGTATTTCTTAGCTAAATACAAAATACAAAAAATTGATACAAAAATCAATAGTGATGATGATCCAAATTACACCCTTTATTGGTTCTCAGTAGTCAGTGTGAATGTGTGGTTTATAATTCCAAACAAGTCTGTAAGTATACCCTTACAAATCCAATCATTAGTCATTAATTACTGTCTAATTTATGATCCCTAAAATATAGTGTTAACATTATTTGAATTATTTCGCTAAAGCAGACACATGGTTTTATCATTTAAAACGTCTAAGTTACGGGTGTAACCACCGTTCCCTGATGGAGGGAACGAGACGTTGTGTCAAAGAAGCGACACTAGGGGTCTCTATTGAGTGCCGAATATGCCTCTGATCTATGAAAAAAAGGCCAATGAGAAGTTGGCAGACAGAATTTGCATGTCCCGCCCCCAGACATACGGGTATAAAGCGGGGAAATAAGTCTGTTTCATTCAGGATTTCTCTGAGGAGCTGGAAATGGTCTGGCCACAACAGTTGCTCAGTTCAGCGACGTGGCCTTGGAGGACACAACATCTCGTTCCCTCCATCATGGAATGGAGGTTACATCTGTAACCTAGATGTTCCCCGTCTGTCGCTCACTTCGACGTTGTGTTGAAGAAGCGACACTAGGGGTCCAATTTAAATCACGCCATGTGCTGAGTGTACGTGTATTGCTGACACAGGAGCGGGCAGGTACTTGACGTGCCAAAACGACCAGCTGTCTCAGACTGCACGTACCCTTCCCCAATGCCCCATAAAGTCATCGGAATCCTTGTACCCTAGACAGGGGAACAAGGCAACACTTGCCAACCTGGGAACGGGCCAAGCCTAGCCGGGCCTCTTTTCTCTCTATGTTTCTCGCATAGAGTCAATGGCTGGGGCCTTTACACACATCGGGGGAGCAGGTCTTACCCAGTTTCCTATTATTTCAGGGGGAAAAGACCCTGCGGAAACCACACCTGCCCAGAGAGGGGGAGGTAAGAGTGGTGACATACACCATATGGGCTTTTAGGTCACATGTGGGTGGTGGCGCGGTGATAGATCCCGCCTCTTCGGAGGGAGGAGTTGATACAGACACGATGACTGGGGGGCAGTGGGAACTGCCCAAGGGAGACGCGGGTCCGCTCGTAAGGGGATCGTACCGCGGAAAATACAAACGGGGGGAACTCCATGTAGGAGCCCTGACCTGTGGAGCACCTATTCCAGTACAGGGTAGATCTGAGTACCCGCAGTGGATTGGGTCGGTGAATTCCTCTGCTGAATTGAAGACCCAGAGGGCTAGGGAGGAGTCATCCAGGGAGCCGAGTGAGTGGGATCACCTGGGAGAAAAAGCGCACGGTTTTACCTCAACCGAGGGAAAGGGAGTTCTGAGTTCTGAGTTCTACTGGCTCAGACCTGAGAAAACACGAGACGAAGCTGACTCTACCCTGAGATTGTAAAATCTTGTAAATGTATTAGGTGTCCAAGTAGGTACGCAAAGCACGTACCGGACACAGCAACGAAGGGGCTGAGTCTGCCTTCTCCCAGGGCAGCGCTTGCAGGTTCACTACCTGGTAGGAACCTTGGGCACATAGCCCGGTCGTGGTCTTAGGATCACATACGTGTCTGCCGGACCGAAATCCAGGCAAGTGTTGCTGACAGCGAATGCTTGCAGGTCCCCGACACTCTTGATGGAGGTGAGCGTGATCAGCAGGGCCGTCTTTAGGGAGAGGGTCCTGAGTCCAACTGATTCTAGCGGCTCGAAGGGGGGTCTCTGAAGGCCAGAGAGGACCACTGAGAGATCCCAGGAGGGGAACAGGCTTGGTCGGGATGTATTTAACCTCCGGGCGCCTCTTAGGAACCTGATAATCAAGTTGTGCTTACTCAAAGACTTGCCATCTACTGCGTCGTGGTGGGCCACGATAGCAGCTACATACACCTTCAAGGTGGATGGGGACAGCCTCCCCTCCAAAGTCTCCTGCAGAAATGAGAGCACTGACCTGACTGCGCAACTTTGTGGGTATTTGGCCTGAGAAGAACACCAATTCCTCTACTCTCCACTAGGCAAGCGTTGTCGTGATAGTCCGTCTGCCACCACATTGAGGTTGCCGGGGATGTGAGTGGCGCACAGCGACTTGAGTTTTGAGATGTGGTGGGAGACGTTTTTTTCCACGGCACCCCAACCCACTTAAACTAAACGAACATATGTACATACATATATACAATTATATCCAGATGAGCAAACAAGAAATGAAGCATAAACAGCAGCATGAATTTATTAAGAATGCATCACAACAGACATAATATGAGGCAAAACAACCCCTTCAGATGAATCATCTGTCCATTTATAACTGGACACACGTCAACAGACTGATTTTAACCAATTAGGCTACTGTATGTGAGAATCATTAATTGGAACAAAACAGATTTAAAGATACTTATCTCTTTAAATAATAATAAACAACAAATATTTTTTTCTTTAGTTCCTCGTTTGCTTTGTTCAAACCTGACCGTATAACTTATAACTTAAAAAATAAAATATCTTTGCATGGAACTGTCGCGGGCATTTTAATGGGATACATGTGCCTGCTTTTGCAAGCACAGCCTCTTGATACGGGGGTTGATTGAGGATAGTGCAACTCGTAGATCGTGCTCCACTGACAGGCGCTGCCTTTTTTTGTTTTTCATGTATGCCAGGGATGAGAACGCTAGCTCGCACAAGTAAGAGGTTGAAAACGGCAACAGCACATTGACGGCGCATTCTGAGATAGATGGGTATTCGTGTCCCACATGCAGCCAAAATTCATCTGAAGACATTTCTCCAAATTTCAATTTTAAAGTGCGATGCATAAGAAGTTCCTCCAGTTCTTCTTGCGATTTGATTGGCAACATCTTTGCCGATTCTGATGAGAGAGGGTTAAAGGGGACTCGGATTCGGTCAAAGTTTTCATTATCAGCGCCAGCGGGGAAGTAAACCTCAAACCTTTACTGTAGCGTCTTCAGATGTGCAGCTATAGATTTGAATAGAACTGGAGTCTTGCGAGCGGGGTCCTCTGCTGTTAAGGGAAACATGTCAATGTTTTTATTTTTCAGAATTTCTTGCCACAGCTTGAGTTTGGCCTTGAAACCGTTAAGTTTGTCTGTTGCTGTTAAAATGTTTTCTTTCGTTCCTTGCATCTTTGTGTTAAGCTCATTTAAGTGACTAAAAATGTCTGCGAGGTATGCAATCTTAGCCCACCACGAGTCGTCGTTGATCTGTTCTTTGTGGGGTATGTCGTGCTCAGTTGAAAACTGCCTGAGTTCATCTCGAAGCTCATAGACACGGGAAAGCACCTTGCCCCGTGACAGCCAGCGCACCTCCGTATGCAGCAGCAGACTCTGATGCTCAGACACCATTTCATTGCACAGTATGTGAAACAATCGGGACTTCAATGGTCGTGACTTAATGTAGTTTACAATTTTGACAGCTTGTTCTAATGCTACAGTCAGGTCTGGGGGCATTGCTTTTGCGACGAGTGCTTCGCGGTGCAGCATGCAGTGGGTAATCTGCACATCTGGGTTTTGGTTCTTCACCATAGTTACCAGTCCTTTTACTTTTCCAGTCATAGATGCAGCTCTGTGCAAATACTATGACACATGCCCCAGTTTAGACCACATTCTTTCAAGTACGTATCGATGACAATAAACATTTCTTCCCCTGTTGCACGACTTGATAGTTCTTTGCAGAAAAAAAAATTCTCCATAATTAATTCCTCATCAGTATATCGCACACTGGCCAGGAGATGACAGTGTCCACTGCAGTCCGTAGAATCATCAATTTGGAGTGCAAATTTGCCACTTTTGTTTAGTTTTTCGGTTAGTTGTGTTTCTATATCAGCAGCCATGTCATCAATGCGACGTTTAATCGTGTTGTCAGATAATGGGATTTTGTCAATTTCTTTGACAGCGTCCTCACCTATCATTACCCCTACGATTTTTTTGCAGGCTGGCAAAATTAGTGATTCAGCAATGTTTTGGGGCTTCTTTGATTTGGCGATTAGCTCTGCTACTAAGAAGCTTGCCTCCTGAGCTTTATCAGACACACGCACACATGACATCATTTGTTGGTTCTGTTTAACATTTTGTGCTTTTAGTCGCTTGAAGTATTCTATGTCTTTGCTGGTTAAACCGTGGTGTTTCGTGTCTAAATGTCTCTTCAGCTTACTCGGTACCATTGCTGCATTTGATAGCTTTTCCCTGCAGATGAGGCATTCAGGCGTGGGACAGCTAGCATCTCCGATCCATGTAAAACCGTAAGCCAGGTAGCTTTCAGAGTACTATCTAATTTTATTTTTTTTGGGTGGTGGTGGTCCCGGGTTGATGTCCGTCGGTCTTCTGGGCTGTGACATTTCTGCTTTTCTTTTGTTTAAACTTATAAATTTATCCATATTTTGCCCTGTCCTGTCAATCTGCGTGAAATATAAAATTGAGCGCGCACCATTACAAAGGGCGGAGCGAGAACAGTCCAATTAGCGGTAAATAAACATTTCAACTTTAAATGTATGAAATATATCAGTGTTTTTTCGCTTATTCATTTTCGTTTGGACATGCATATGTTGGTGTTTTGATATTATTTTAAAATATGCTGTAAAAGGTTATTATATGGTACAATAGTTATTTTAGGCTGTTTAAATTGGAAAATAAAGCTGAGATTCTGCGGCACCCCTAGCCAGTTGTCACGGCACCCTAGGGTGCCGCGGCACCCACTTTGGGAACCACTGTGCTAGGGGACTCCAGCCCACAGAAAGCAGAGGTCTGTCCAGGGTTTGAATGTTTGGTGGCAGGCAGGGGTGACCATCACACCTTGCATGCCACGTCGCCATGCTCGTCTCGGGACTCCAGTCTGGAGCCAGTGTTGAAGCAGTCTCATATGCATCAACCCCAGCAACGCGACCACCGTGGAGGACACCATATGTCCCAGGAGGGGAAAAGACCCTGCGGAGAGGAAAAGGGACCGCAGTGCCTGGCCTGAAGGCGGCGATGCATTCCAGCACTGACTGTGCACGCTCGTTGGTGAGGCGCACTGACATTGAGACTGAGTGTAACTCCATGCTGAGAAAAGAGACGCTGTGGACCGGGGCGAGCTTGTTCTTTTCCTAGTTGACCTGAAGCCCACCTGAGCACCTGGTCTCTGTGACTGCATAGTAACTCTCGGGAGTGGGCCAGGATGAGCCAGTCATCAAGGTAGTTGAGTATGCGGATGCCGGTTTCTCGGAGCGGGGCAAGGGCTGCCTCTGCGACCTTCATAAAGACGCGAGGGGACAGGGGCATGCCGAAGGGGAGGACCTTGTACTGATACGTCTGGCCATCGAATGCGAAGAGTAGAAAGGGTCGATGTTGAGGCAATATTGAGACGTGGAAGAACACGTCCTTCAGGTCTAGCGCTGCAAACCAATCTAGATGCCTGACGCAAGTTAAGATGTGTTTTTGCATGAGCATTTTGAATGGGAGTTTGTGCAAAGCCCAGTTGAAAACTCGCAAGTCCAAGATCGGTCGTAAGCCTCTGCCTTTTTTGGGTACGATGAAGTAAGGGCTATAGAAACCCTTCTTCATCTCATTTGGAGGGACAGGCTCTATCGTGTCTTTAAGTAAGAGGGTCATGACTTCCGCACGCAGGGAATTGACATGTTCACCGTGTATTGTGATAAAGCGGATGCCCCCATTGGGGGGGGGGGGTTGCAAACTGAATTGCGTAACCTAGTCGGATGGTCCTGGCCAGCTAGTGTGATGGGTTGGGAAGTGAAAGCCACGCATCCAAGCTCCGTGCTAGGGGCACTAACAGGACAATTATTTTTGATGTACCCGGCTGGGCTTCGCAGCGGGGCAGAGCAGGTAGTACGGCGTTGGGAGGCAAAGACTCGAAGCACTTACCTTGCTCCGCACACCCGACAGGGGGCGGGTTATTGATTAAGGAGGAGGCCCGGTAGAGGCGTCCTCTAGACTTGTCAGAACATGCCGGGACTGTTGAGGTGTGGCGGCAGAGTGCCGTGAGAACGGCATTTGCGGGCCAGGCAACCCAGAGACAAAGGAAATAGCTCTTTTATTGAGAATGTGGGTACCGCAGCCCCAAGGGAGTGCTGCAAATTAAATAAATTCAAACAAGGATTCTCCTCCCGGCCCTCCACCGTGGGATGGAGTGGTCTGCTTACCAGCTCTGGTGCGAACGTCTTGGTCTCTGGGTCGATCGTCTCAGGAGCGCCTGGGAGTCTTCCGGGTCCTCGAGGGGGTCCGTGAGATGGGGGGGTGTGTGGTTCCTGCGGGGCGCTCGACGCAGGGGCTGAGAGCTGGGCCTGGGTTGAGGCAGAGCTGCTCAGAGACGCCCTCGGTGAGCAGATGGGTCATGGCCCATGATGTAATTTCTCCATAAAACAGGAACTTGGTTTAAATACATGTGGGCAGACATTGGCTGTGAACAAAAACACTCACTCAATTAATTCTCTTTAGTGAATGCTACAGAATAGGCAGTGATTGCAGACTGTTCTGAAGGGAACCAGTTAATTACTGTCACCTGTGATTGGGTCGGCCACTAATCGCAGGGTTGGCGGTTCGTTTTCCGGCCCACACGTCTCCACGAGAGATAGGGGCCCACTGCAGAAGTGTCCTTGGGCAAGACACTGAACCAAGTTGCTCCCAATGGAAGGCTAGAACTTGCATGGCAGCTCTGATGTCATTGGTGTATGAATGTGTGTGTGAATGGGTGAATGAGTCACAGTGTAAAGCGCTTTGAAAACCACTAAGGTTACAAAATCGCTATATAAGTGCAGACCATTTAATTGGTCAATGACACACGGCAGCCATGAAAAAACTTTTGCAGTGTGTGCCGCAAACAGTCTTGCATGACAATGCTATTGAATTATTGTGAACGGGCTTGATGAGTGGAGACGTCTCCATTTAGCCACCTTCCCTATCCCAAAATGAATTGGAAACTTGCGGTTACCACATCCCGTGTTTCTACCTTTAAATTCTACTAATAGACAGTTTTTCATTCTATGACCCTGCTGAGCCTGCAGGACTGTGAAGACAAAAATAGAAGGAAAAGTCAGGAAAATAAATGAAATAAAAATAAAACCCTAAATGTTTTCTGCTGTCTGTATAATGTGACAAATGTACTTTAACATGCATATTAGCTCAAATATGTAATACTTGAACACAGAACAGGTAGGGGATGTGAGGATCTTTAGAAATGCTACTGAAATCTGCAGTGAGTCTGTAACTCATTTACCTCCATTAAAAACCTTTCTTTCTGCCTGTCATTAGTGGCAGCTGTGAGGGCGTGATGGGCAATTTACTTCCCAGGGCGAGACACAATAGACAGGCACACGGTGCTCACATACTTCCTTAAATCTACCAGAGCTACGGCAGGATGAATAATTCTCTAATTACTCACTCATTACAGATCATCGCTGAGCTCACACACGTCACAATTAACTGTAATCCTCTCAAGATCACTGTATATTTGTACTAAAATTGTGCTTTTCTGAATTGTTGCTCATATCACATTTCTGACTACAAGTCTGTGACCGCTGGAAACATGAGAACAGAGACAGACAAAGACAGAGTAGAGTTGAGACATCATCATGTTGGCTGTTTTTGCTGTTTCCATCCCTTCATTTGTGAGTTGACTGTCATTGTGATAACACATTAAAGTGTACGTAAGCATGTGGTGGATTTTAACAGTGTTTATGCTAATGTTTTAAATGATTGAAAATCTTGAATTTGAGACAACCAAATCTATAGGCAAGTGTTTTTATGATCTAAATTGTCTCAGAGAATAGCGCTACATTTATTTGTCATACACAAGGCAGAAAAGCAATGTTTCCAGGTGGAAACGTCTCAGGGTTACGTATGTAACCCTTGTTCCCTGAAAAAAGCAGAATGAGATGCTGTGCTGAGAAAAGTGCTTTGGGAACAATCCTACATTGTGACCAGCTGTGAATATGTGTGTAACACGTCAATGAACATTGACTGGAATTTATAGCCTTGGCTGATGTAATCATTAGATGCATCTGTGGCCAGGCTTTAAATGGATGCGTCACCAGAGTGTCGTCAGGTATCTTTTTTTGAAGGGAATCCCAGTGCACTGAGAAAAGTGCTTTGGGAACGAGAACATCCACGCGGCCGCACTGTGGCTGCCCTTACAGTTGTGTAGTGTGCTCACAAGAGCATGAGAGGCCTCAGACATGAGCTTGAGATGTCGACTCAAGGACATAAGAGCCCAGAGTGGCGAAAAACATCCAAACTATAAAAATCTAATGAATGTGTGCAGAGGGTACAGTCTGCCGCATCACAAACTTGCTGCAGAGGGAGACCTATAGCCAAGGCTTTAGAGGAGGCGAGCTGTGGCACGGTGGAGGGCGGGACCGGGGCGTGATTACGCACGCCTGGTCCCGTATTAGGCTGATCAAGCCGTCAAGAGGGATAAAGGCCACTCGCGGACGACGTGCGGGAGAGAGAGATCGTTCACGGACATGTCCGTTGTCTTATGTGTTTGTATTTTGAGTTCCCCGTCTGTCGCTCACTTCGACGTCGTGTCGAAGAAGCGACACTAGGGGTCTCTCTTGAGCGCCGAAAGATGCCTCTGATCTATGAAAAAAGGCCAATGAGAGTTGGTGAACAGTATTTGCATACCCCGCCTCCGGATACGGATATAAAGGCGAGGGAAATACGCTCATTCATTCAGTAATTTTCTTCAGAGCCTATGGTCGTGTGTATGCTGCCAGCTGCGAGTAACACAACTGATCCTGCTTCTGATCCTCTGACGCTCTGCTGCTGTTGGATCTACGGCGCACTTCAGCTGCTTTTTCTCTTCTCTGCCGGCGTGCAGTTTGCCCCTGGGCGTTTCGACAGCGCAGAGTTAAAAAGAGTTCCATTTTAAAAGACTAATTTTCTCTATAAAAGAGTTTATTTCTCTGAAAGAGCAATACACAGTGGTGTTGAACGCCCTTTTCATGGCGCGTCTTTATAAAGATGCCATTCAACCCCTGTGTAGTTCCTGGATGCGGTAGAGTGCTCTTCGCTTCTGACGGCCACAGGCGCTGTCTCGTGTGTCTGGGCGCCGATCACACCGAACATGTGGATGGTTCATGTTCTCACTGCGAGAACATGACCATGGTAACGTTGCGGTCGCGGCTTGCTTTCAATAGAAAGCACGCCACTCCAGCCGCCCCCTGTATCGCTCCTTCTTCCCACGGGATTGAGGACGATGCGGCTTGCGATGGAGGCGATTTGGGGAGGGCAGCGGGTGCAGTTCCGCCGGGTATGGCCCCTCGGACCACCCGCCCCCCGACACACTCGTTGACCTCCGTCCAGCATCGAGGTAACGGCGACTCGCCTCCGGGCTGGTCTGCCCAGCAGTTCTCCACGGTGAAAAAACAGACGGAGGCCATATCTCACATCCTGCCTCGATGCAAACCTGCCGCCAAGGCCACTGCCCCGTCTGCTCGCCGAGGGCGTCCCCCTGCGGCTAAGAAACCTGCTCTGCTTCAACCCGGGACCAGCTGTCAGCCCCTGCGTCGAGCACACCGCAGGAAGCAGACGCCCCCCGTCTCCCGGACTCCCTCAAGGACCCGGAAGGCTCCCAGGCGGTCCTGAGACGGACGACCCAGCGACACAGATGTTAGCTCCAGAGGTGGTAAGACCGCTCCATCCCCCGGTGGAGGGCCGGGAGGAGAATCTTTTGTTTTTAAACAATTTCATTTGTCGCTCCTCCTTAGATGGGTTTGCGGTACCCAGATTCTCAATAAAAGAGCTTTTTTCTATGTCTCTGGGTCACCTGGCCCGCAAATGCCATTCTCACGGCACTTTGCCCCCAGATTTCAACTGTCCTGGCTTCCTGGACACGGACCACCCGTCTTCAGCCCCACGACTGTCCCCCGGCCGGCCTACCCAGGACCTCCTCCTCAGTCGCTAACCAGCCCCCTGCCGGGTGTGCAGAGCAAGGTAAGTGCTTTGAGTCTTTTCTCAGCACCTCAGCCGCGGGTCGCCCCGTCGCCACCCAACGCTGCCCTACCTGCTCCACCCCGCTGCGAAGCCCTGCCGGGTACGTCCAAATTGATCGTCCCTTTGGTGCCCCTAGCGCAGAGGTTGGACGTGTGGCTTTCACTTCCCAACCCGTCTCGCTGGCTGGCCCGGACCATCCGACTCGGTTACGCAATTCAGTTTGCCAGGCCCCCGCCCCCCTTCATGGGCGTCCGCTTTTCCGCAGTACACGGCGAACATGCCCAGTCCCTGAGCGTGGAAATTGCGACTCTTCTGGCCAAAGACGCGATAGAGCCTGTCCCTCCAACCGAGATGAAGAAGGGTTTCTACAGCCCGTACTTCATCATGCCCAAGAAAGGCGGCGGCTTACGACCAATCTTGGACCTGCGAGTTCTCAACCAAGCGTTGCACAAACCGTTCAAAATGCTCACGTAGAAGCACATCTTAACCTGCGTCCGGCGTCTAGATTGGTTCGCAGCGGTAAACCTGAAGGACGCGTACTTCCACGTCTCCATCCTGCCTCGTCACCGCCCCTTCCTGCAGTTTGCGTTCGATGGTCAGGCGTATCAGTACAAAGTCCTCCCCTTCGGCCTGTCTCTGTCCCCTCACATCTTCATGAAAGTCGCAGAGGCAGCTCTTTCTCTGAGAAGCCGGCATCCACATACTCAACTACCTCGACGACTTCCCACGGGATTGAGGACGATGCGGCTTGCGATGGAGGCGATTTGGGGAGGGCAGCGGGTGCAGTTCCGCCGGGTATGGCCCCTCGGACCACCCGCCCCCCGACACACTCGTTGACCTCCGTCCAGCATCGAGGTAACGGCGACTCGCCTCCGGGCTGGTCTGCCCAGCAGTTCTCCACGGTGAAAAAACAGACGGAGGCCATATCTCACATCCTGCCTCGATGCAAACCTGCCGCCAAGGCCACTGCCCCGTCTGCTCGCCGAGGGCGTCCCCCTGCGGCTAAGAAACCTGCTCTGCTTCAACCCGGGACCAGCTGTCAGCCCCTGCGTCGAGCACACCGCAGGAAGCAGACGCCCCCCGTCTCCCGGACTCCCTCAAGGACCCGGAAGGCTCCCAGGCGGTCCTGAGACGGACGACCCAGCGACACAGATGTTAGCTCCAGAGGTGGTAAGACCGCTCCATCCCCCGGTGGAGGGCCGGGAGGAGAATCTTTTGTTTTTAAACAATTTCATTTGTCGCTCCTCCTTAGATGGGTTTGCGGTACCCAGATTCTCAATAAAAGAGCTTTTTTCTATGTCTCTGGGTCACCTGGCCCGCAAATGCCATTCTCACGGCACTTTGCCCCCAGATTTCAACTGTCCTGGCTTCCTGGACACGGACCACCCGTCTTCAGCCCCACGACTGTCCCCCGGCCGGCCTACCCAGGACCTCCTCCTCAGTCACTAACCAGCCCCCTGCCGGGTGTGCAGAGCAAGGTAAGTGCTTTGAGTCTTTTCTCAGCACCTCAGCCGCGGGTCGCCCCGTCGCCACCCAACGCTGCCCTACCTGCTCCACCCCGCTGCGAAGCCCTGCCGGGTACGTCCAAATTGATCGTCCCTTTGGTGCCCCTAGCGCAGAGGTTGGACGTGTGGCTTTCACTTCCCAACCCGTCTCGCTGGCTGGCCCGGACCATCCGACTCGGTTACGCAATTCAGTTTGCCAGGCCCCCGCCCCCCTTCATGGGCGTCCGCTTTTCCGCAGTACACGGCGAACATGCCCAGTCCCTGAGCGTGGAAATTGCGACTCTTCTGGCCAAAGACGCGATAGAGCCTGTCCCTCCAACCGAGATGAAGAAGGGTTTCTACAGCCCGTACTTCATCATGCCCAAGAAAGGCGGCGGCTTACGACCAATCTTGGACCTGCGAGTTCTCAACCAAGCGTTGCACAAACCGTTCAAAATGCTCACGTAGAAGCACATCTTAACCTGCGTCCGGCGTCTAGATTGGTTCGCAGCGGTAAACCTGAAGGACGCGTACTTCCACGTCTCCATCCTGCCTCGTCACCGCCCCTTCCTGCAGTTTGCGTTCGATGGTCAGGCGTATCAGTACAAAGTCCTCCCCTTCGGCCTGTCTCTGTCCCCTCACATCTTCATGAAAGTCGCAGAGGCAGCTCTTTCTCTGAGAAGCCGGCATCCACATACTCAACTACCTCGACGACTGGGTCATTCTGGCCCACTCGCGAGAGTTACTATGCACCCACAGAGACCAGGTGCTCAGGCACCTCAGCCATTTGGGGCTTCAGGTCAACTGGGAAAAGAGCAAGCTTACTCCAGTTCAGAGCATCTCTTTTTTGGGTATGGAGTTAGACTCGGTCTCAATGTCGGCACGTCTCACCAACGAGCGTGCCCAGTCAGTGTTGAACTGCTTCGCCACCTTCAGGCCGGGCACAGCGGTCCCTTTAAAACTTTTCCAGAGGCTCCTGGGGCATATGGCGTCCTCTGCGGCGGTTGCGCCACTGGGGTTGATGCATATGAGACCGCTCCAACACTGGCTTTAGACCCGAGTCCCAAGACGAGCATGGCGCAAAGGCATGCACCGGGTAACAATCACCCCTGCCTGCCGCCAAACATTCAACCCCTGGACAGACCTCTGTTTCTTACGGGCAGGAGTACCCCTACAGCAGGTGTCCAGACGCGTCCTGGTCACAACCGATGCCTCCAGATTGGGTTGGGGCGCTGTTTGCAACGGGCACGCAGCCTCAGGCCATTGGAAAGGGGCCCAGCTGCGTTGGCACATCAACTGCCTCGAGCTGTTGACCATCCTTTTGGCCCTGCTGAAGTTTATCCCATTAATTCGGGACGAACATATCCTAGTCAGGTCGGACAGCACCACTGCGGTTGCGTACATAAATCGCCAAGGCGGCATACGCTCCCGCCACATGTCACAACTTGTCCGTCGTCTCCTCCTTTGGAGCCAGCACTGACTCAAGTCGCTGCGTGCCACTCACATCCCCGGCAACCTGAGAACACCCCGGTTCAGCTGATTTGGGAACGGTTCGGCAAGGCCCAGGTAGACCTGTTTGCCTCCCGAGAGACCTCCCACTGCCCGCTCTGGTATGCCCATTCAGAGGCTCCCCTTGGGGCAGATGCACCAGCACACAGCTGGCCGGTGGGGCTGCGCAAGTACGCATTCCCCCCAGTGAGCCTTCTTGCACAGGTGCTGTGCAAAGTCAGGGAGGATGAGGAGCAAGTCACTCTCGAGGCTCCTTACTGGCCCACCCGGGCCTGGTTCTCGGACCTCGTACTCCTTGCGACAGCCCCTCCCTGGTGAATTCCCCTGAGGAAGGACCTTCTTTCTCAGTGATGGGGCACGCTCTGGCATCCGCACCCAGACCTCTGGAACCTCCACGTCTGGCCCCTGGACGGGATGCGGAAAATCTAGCTGGTCTACCACCCACGGTCGTAGTCACGATCAACCAAGCCAGAGCCCCTTCTACCAGGCAACTCTACACCCTGAAATGGCGTCTGTTTGTCAATTGGTGTTCTTCCTGGGCAGAAGACCCACAGAGGTGCGCAGTTAGGTCAGTGCTCCTGTTCCTACAGGAGAGGTTGGAGGGGAGGCTGTCCCCGTCCACCTTGAAGGTGTATGTTGCTGCTATCACAGCTCACCACGACCCAGTAGATGGCAAGTCTCTGGGTAAGCACAACTTAATCATCAGGTTCCTAAGAGGTGCCCGGAGGTTAAACCCCTCCCGGCCAAATCTGTTCCCCTCCTGGGATCTCTCGGTGGTCCTCGCCGTTCTTCAGAGATCCCCTTTCGAGCTGCTAGAATCAGCTGGACTCAGGGCTCTCTCTCTAAAGACGGCCCTGCTGATCGCGCTCGCCTCCATCAAGAGGGTCGGGGACCTGCAAGCGTTCTCTACTAATGACACTTGCCTGGAGTTCGGTCTGGCAGACACTCATGTGATCCTAAGACCTCGACCGGGCTATGTGCCCAAGGTTCCTACCACGCCCTTCAGAGATCAGGTAGTGAACCTACAAGCGCTGCCCTGGGAGGAGGCAGACCCAGCCCTCTCACTGTTGTGTCTGGTACGTGCCTTGCGTGCCTACCTGGAACGCACCCAGAGCTTGGAGGACAGCAGAAAGGGAACGCTGTCTCCAAACAGAGGTTGTCTCACTGGGTGGTGGATGCCATTCAGTTGGCCTATCACACCCAGGCTGTGCCACCCCCTTTACGGGTTCGAGCCCACTCTACTAGGAGCGTGGCATCCTCATGGGCACTGGCTAGGGGTATCTCCCTAGCAGACATTTGCAGAGCTGCGGGCTGGGCAGCACCTAACACCTTTACGAGATTTTACAATCTCAGGGTTGAGTCAGTCTCGGCCCGTGTCTTCTCAGGTCCGAGCCCGTAGAACTCGGTACACGTCGACGATCTGACTGGGTGAATCGCTTGTCTCCAGCGCCATTTCCCTCTGCCGAGGCAAAACAGTGCGCTTCTTTCCCAGAAGACCTAGGTCCCTGGTTGATTCCTCCCTAGCCCTTTTGGGCCCGCAGCAGTTCAGCGGAGGAACTTGCCGGCCCAGTCCACTACGGGTACCCCAGGCTACCCCTACTGGAATAGGTGCTCCACAGATCAGGCCTCCTACGGGACTCCTCCTGTGTGTACTTCTGCGGTACGGTCACCTTACGAGCTGACCCGCGTCTCCCTTAGGCAGTCCTTTGCTGCCCTCCAGTCGCCGTGTTGCAGCAACTCCCCCCTCCTCGAGGTTGGATCTACCACCGTGCCATTCTTCCCACATGTGACCCAAGAGGCCATGTGATGTATTTCGCCACCTCTACCTCCCCTTCTGTGTGGGTGTGGCCTCCGCAGGGTCTTTTCCCTCTAAAAGAATAGGAATTCGGTTAAGACCCCCCTTCCCTCGATGCGGTAAGGGCCCCGGCTGCTCATGCTCTATGCCGAGAAAACATAGAGAGAAAAGAGGCCCAGCCAGGCTTGGCCCGTTCCCTAGTTGGGAGCATCACCTTGTTCCCCCCTAGGGTAACCAAAAGGATTCTGACGACTTTTTTGGGGCATTGGGGAAGAGTACGTGCAGCCTGAACACAGTTGGTCGCTTGTGCATGTAGAAATACCTGCCTGCTTCTGTGTAAGCAGTACACGTACACGGCTCAGCGCATGGCGAGTTTTGAAGTTGACCCCTAGTGTCGCTTCTTCGACACGACGTTGAAGTGAGCGACAGACAGGGAACGTCTCGGTTACGTATGTAACCTCCGTTCCCTGATGGAGGGAACGAGACGTTGTGTCTTCCCGGCCACGTCGCTGAGCCGAGCCGCTGAGGTGCCCGGAACACTCCCGGTTCCTCAGAAAATCCTGAATGAACGAGCGTATTTCCCTCACCTTTATATCCGTATCCGGAGGCGTGGTATGCAAATTCTGTTCGCCAACTCTCATTGGCCTTTTTTCATAGATCAGAGGCATATTCAGCGCTCAAGAGAGACCCCTAGTGTCGCTTCTTCGACACGATGTCTCGTTCCCTCCATCAGGGAACGGAGGTTACATACGTAACCGAGACGTTTTCCATTAAACCTTCAGTTATATGTCAAGCCGGTTTCTCGCATCTTCCTTACCCATGAGTGTGAACTGTTTACACGAGCCCTCTGGTAGAGTGAGCCCTAATGCCTTCTGGCAAAGCTTGACCGCGCGCCTCGTAGGCCAGGGCAGTAGCGTCCCTCACCCAAAGTGACATAGTCTGCTTGGAGGTGACCGCCCCCCGGTTACGGCTTCCATGGGATGAATTGCTGCCCTGACTTTACGCCACTGGCAAATGCGATGGACATAAGTCTGAAGGGTATAGACTGGATAGAGCCTCAACCCCAGAGAAACAAGATAAGCTAAGATGGTATCCCTGTGCTGAACTGCCAGTCACTGGAACTGCGCTATGATCAGCCAGTAATCTATGTAATTCAAAATGCAGATACCTAGGAGTCACAAAGGAGCCGGCGCTACATCATGCATTTATGAATGTGCGGGTTTAAGATTGTTAGGCCGAATGGAAGAACCTGATACTGGAAAGCTTCGCCCCCGAAAGTGAACCTCAGGAACTTCCTGTGTTGCGGCAGAACTTCTAAATGAAGAAGTAAAGAAGTGCATCATAAGATCGATGGTGACCAGCCAAACGTGATGGTGGGCTTATGACACGATCGTCTTGATAGGCAGCATCTTGGACTTGAACACCCAGACTGGGAAGTTCAAGCTTTGAGATCTAAGGCCAGACGCAACCCCTCACCCTCCATGGGAACCAGGAAGTGCTTGGTGTAATAACCTGACTCTCTCTCTGGAAGGGGAACACGTTCTATGGCCCCTTTAACCAGGAGATTTTGCAGTTTTCTTTTTTTCTTTTTCACAGTAGACATGATTGATCCGGTTTACGGTAGTGGGAACCACGCCATTGAAACACGGAAGGAGGCGGGTGAATTCAATTCTGTAGCCCTTTCCTACTGTTCTTATTTTCATGAAAAAAAAAATATATCTATCTGGCAGAAGTTTCTACGCTGCCAGGTTCTCTGATATGGGTATTAATCTTTTAACGCTTCCTGTTGAGGGGGTGTCGAGTGTTCCGCGTCCTGGATAAATGCAGGGAGCAGTGAAACACCCAACTTTTGATGGGAGCCTCTACCACCCGAAACACTGAAGGAGGCGGGAATGGAGAGACTTCGCGCGGGTACCGGGAGGGGAAAAGTAGAGCACGCCCCCCGTTCCGAGGGCATCTACCCAACAAGACTAGGTGCAAGACCATCAGGGTTTTCTTCTTTTAGAATTTAGGGTCCTGAATTCTTGCTTTAGGGGCTGCCGAGGGCAACGAGACTGTCCCCAATCCCTGGAGGAGAAGCATGACTCGTCATGCTTTGCTTTTGAGCCTCCCTTCTAACAGGACTGAGGCGGGTCTGGGTGGCCGAAGGACCCGCCCCCTGAGTGCGGCGAGGGAGGAACTGCCCGAGGAAGGCTTCCTCGTGGCTTTTTGCCTCCTGGAACCTGGAGATAACCATGCTCATGGTGTCTCCGAATAGGCCAGTAGGCGAAACCGGGGCATCAAGGAGGAAAAAAGCTTGCTCGTCGAGCGCAGCACCCACACTTAGGTCGTCCAGTAGCTCAGCCTGGTAAGCCTGTAATACAACCATTGTGTGCAGAGCAGCACCAGCCTGACCAGCTGCTTGATAAGCCCTTCCCACTAAAGTGGAGGTCATCCTGCAAGCCTTTGAGGGGAGAGAGGGCTTTTTAAGTGACGATGTCAAGCCCGGCGAGAGATAGCCCGCAGGTGTCTCTTCTACCGTTGGCATGAACGAAATGCCCCGTGTCTCAGCACCTACGATAGTTGAATATGTCGACATCGAGGGCACGAAGACACAGGAAGTAAAAATATTCCTTCATGAACGAGAAAGCTCGTCATGGAGGTCATCAAAGAAAGGAAGGGACTAATATAGCGTTCCCGTCCCCTTTTTTTGTTTGTTTTTTTGTTTCTCCATTTCAATGTTTAATTCACAGCAGCCGTTTGTGTGTAGTTGGTTGATTGGTATCAGACATGAGAGTCGATTATCAAACTTGATGGAGCACTTTAGGATTTCCTTACTAGAGATAAGATACAACATTTTTAACATAAGAATACTAAACCTAGTTAGGAGTAGCACGATGACTGTGTTTCCAACGGACACAACACACTCGTGTCTGACTTATGAGAGTCAAGCAAAATAAAATCCATCAATATATGTTTTAATTGCAGCACATTTTTATGAATACATTGAAATTCATTGTTGTGAATTAAGCATTTGAAAAAATTTCATGGGCTACAAATGGAGCCAATGTGAAGAAAAAAATGAAATACTGTTGATATGTTGCACGTCAAATTTATCTCAAAATTCTACCATGTTAATTGAAATCTTATATGTAACTGTGATGGGATTATCAAAGTTTAGTTTATTATCATTTCATTTCATGATTTATTTTATTTATATTTATATTATCTTACAAGATTTTACATTTAGATTTTTTGTAGCACATTTTAAAACAATTTGCACATTGTTTTTGGACATTCGGCAAGATGTGGAATATTGTTTTAAAAAATATATGAAATTACATTTGGATTTCTCATTTGATTAAAGAATTAATCAACAGAAAATAACCTATTATGAAAATATTGTTTTATAATGTGTAGTATTAAATCATGAGTGATTTAATGATGTCACACCAG
Source organism: Moxostoma hubbsi (assembly GCA_032164185.1). NCBI lineage: Eukaryota > Metazoa > Chordata > Actinopteri > Cypriniformes > Catostomidae > Moxostoma > Moxostoma hubbsi. The sequence goes on from JAVLUX010000039.1 coordinate 33,523,477, forward strand.
CTGGGACATATTACCCTTGCAGGCTGATTCAGTGTTTGAGGCCATTTTGGGTCAACAATATTGTAGTCCTTATTTCACAACATTTACTGTAAGTGTCACTTCAGTCAGCACTTAAGAATCAGTCTTAGACTCTGCTGAAAGTTGCTTTTATTAAAAGCTCCCACTCTTACACTACACTAAGTCCTACTCTTTACTGAGAATTCTTTGACACTTAAGTCAAAGCTTAAGACTATTCTTAAGAGCATTTCTGAAAAGTTTTATGCATACGGCCCCAGATCTTAACTTAAGATAGGACATTTGCTGTAAAACACCCCCTGGTCTCATAGAATCATGTTGCTATACCTACATTTTTGTGTCTTGTTGTACGTATCACGTCAGTTTCCTGGAGAAATGAACACTAGAGGCGCAACAACAACAATTACTTTCATTCACTTTCACACAAATCACGAGTAAAACGACAGATTATCAGTTTCTCACACAATGTTATCTCATGACATCTAAACACTTTTACTATATTTCATGACTCATTTTATCATTTCATTATATAATCAACTACATTTACAAGCTTGTTGGAGTGTGATCAGATTGTGGGGTAGCTCGACTGATAGAGTGTTGCACTTGTGATGTAAAGGAGCGGGGTACAAGTCCAGAAAGAACACGCCAGTCCACACGTGAACCCAAAGTGTCATAGAAGAACCACAAATGATGTGCTTGTGTTTTTCTTCTCACATTTGCTTTTTTTGACACAATCAGTTAGGTTTAGGTTTAAGATTAACTCAGTTTTAGCCTTAGTGGACTGTTCATTGTAGAACTGTCACAACATACAAATTTTTTTAATTTTCATGAGATCAGGCTTGGTCATAGTTGATGTCCCATGTCAAATCTTGGTTGAGAATCAGAACCAGTTCATTGATCATATTAATGTAGACTGCTGTATGTATGTGCTACAGATATCCGTGGACTGCAGATGTTTCTGGACCAGACCTCTCGTCAGGGTTTGGATGTGTCACTGCAGCGTGTGGACCGAAATATCAGCGGTGTGTTCTCCAGTCTGTTCACCTCCATGCGCACAGAGGAGCTCAACCGCTACCGAGACACTCTCAGAAGAGCTGTACTGCTGCTCAGCCCACGGGGAGCCCAGGTCTTCATTCACCAGGTCTGTCACATGACCCCATATTACTGTACACACAAATGTCATGTGATCACACATCAAGGCCCTCATTGGAGTGAGTCAGATGATTCATAGTCTTCAAGTGTTTGTCAAAATTATGTTTCAATAACGTCACATCAGCAATGTAATGTGACAATAATGGTATCTTTAATGTAGTTTCATTCTAGAGCACAAAGACCACAAGTTTGCTGTTTGAACTGTAAAGTGGCATTTCCATTCCTACAGCTGCCATGTTGAGTGTTATGATTCCTCTAATTCAAATGACCTGGCAGACAGTCCCACCTTCACTATGATTATCTGAAACACTTTTAGCCGCTGATCTGAGGTCAGACACTTTAGCTTACACATGGGTCTTCTTCTGTTCATCACTGCTGTACTGGAATCAGTCACTCACACTGGCCAGACACCAGCAAGGTGTTCTCGTGCATACAGTCTGGATGTTTAAGGTGATAGTCAGCTGTCTATGATCTCTCCTGCTCATGGGAACTCATCTGAAATGATGATAATCAGCTGTTAGATTAGCCTTTGATATTCCCTCCTTATGACTGTGAAGATGAATTAATGAACGATACATTTTTATACAGCGCTTTTCTGACACTACACTCAAAGCGCATTACACAGTGAACAGGGGACTCTCCTCAACCACACACCAGCTACTGGTGGAGAGGAGAGACTGGAGTGATAGAGCCAATCAATGGATGGAGATTATTAGGAAGCCATGATTGATAATGGCCAATGGGGGGAAATTTGTCCAGAACACAGGTGTTACACCCTTAAACATTTCAAGAAGTGACGGCAGAGAGTCAGGACCTCTGTTTAACATCTCACAGACACAGACAGACAGTTTCTTCTGGTTTTGTGTTTCACTGTCCTAGTATAAAATGGCTTGGCATTAGCACAGAATAGCAGTGACTGATTGATTGTCATCACTATCATCATTTTTTATCAGCAAAACGCTGAATCTGTGGCGGAAGAAAGTAGCTCCACTCACAAAAGCATCTTAGGGATGAAAATGTCTTGAGATGAAACCCTGATCAATGTCTTAAGGTGTGGATAATGTGATTTAAGTGGAATAATTGACTCCGGCCTGTTTAATTGTTGAAAAATAATGCACACTTGATGTGTGCATCTTGACTGCATTACCATCAGTGGGTGTGCATTCGTTTTCAACTATTCAATGGGCTGGAGTCAAGTATTCCTATCATATTTGTCTCAATACATGCGATTGAGTTTTACACTCCATGTAATAACCAGAAACACTATGCCATTTAAAACTGTAGGTTTCGTGCTTTGTTATTCGTTATCTGTCTAGTATTTTATTAGTACTTGCTATTAACTGATGTTGCCACAAAGCTCGATAATATTGATGTTTCGGAATGTGTAAATAGCATCTCTAAACAGCTGTTTGCACGCCAATATTCTTTTGGCAACATAGAAATACTTGTCAAACTGCATTGAGAGTCTTGTTCCAGCGGCATGGAGCGTAACGCAGGTGTGCCTGTACCTTTTCAATCAGTTCAAGTCTGCCTATGTCATTTACATTTTCCCATTCTGTTTCCTGTCTCCACTCTTAATGTTTTCTTTAAAAGTACTTATAATAACACATAAAAATTCATATAAATGTAGCTTTACCATAGTAATATTGTTGTGAACATGTTTTTGGGCGGAAAACAGATTTGATGCAATAAACTATGGTGTTAATACAGTAAATTAATATATTAATAATTAACCATGTTTAATTTTGTGAATAAATGTGAATTTATGTAAAAAAAAGAAAAGAAAAAAAAAGCATGTCACATCAGCTGGTTACATTTTACTTCAAGTTATGAGATAACGGAGTAATAAAACACTTGTGGGTGTTTGCTCGTGTATTCAGACATGTCAATTAAATATATAACATAATCGAGTCAGATACAATTAAACTGAAAATGCACATAGGACAATGTTATTCTTAGATGACACCAAGTATGTCATAAATAAAAAAGCAGCTCTTACATTCATATATACAGATGGGATCATCACAGATGTTTTGTAATACTGTGACTAAATCAGAGCACAAGCATGTGTAACTTCTGAATGACAGATGTTTACGATGATGTACCTGTAGTCGCCGGTGTACGGAGATGAATCGTGGATAAAATATATTTAAATGTTGGTAAAAGTCAAATTTACCTTTATTTGTGCTGACCTCAGACCTGTATACACCTTTGCCGGGACTTTTTTGAGGGTTTTCTTGATATTGTTTAATGGGTGTTTTTCCATTGACCACCATTACTTCCTCCCGCTGATGGTCACAAATACAGCAGCTGCAGGAAAAAAGTGACGTCACTGAAACGGGTCACTTTAATGTCGCCATTAATGTTGCATTGCTAGATCATGGACTGATGACACCATCGATGAACAACCTCAGAGCTCATAGTAGGTCTGTCTTTAAAGGTTTATAAGATATTGTTAACAATCATTTACACTGTGGGGGAAGATGAATGGGATTTGCTCTATTTTCTATGTAGGTGATAATAATGCAAGTGCAGCTACTGTTTACTTGAATGGCTAAAGTATCAAAATCTAACAAACAATTCTTCTTCAAATCACGTGATCTAATATTTTTATGTGATATTTATTAGGATAGGTTTTGCATGATGTTTGTTATAAGTTTATTTAAATGAAAAGAAGTCTAAAACATTTCTCTTTAGACCTATATATATATATATATATATATATATATATATATATATATATATATATATATATGCCTGCTCATGGCATATAAATAATAATTTGTGAAAAAAATAATTATTTATTTATTTATATCCTTTATTTAACCAAGAAGGTCCCATTGAGATAATACAATCTTTTCTTCCAGGGAGTCCTGGTCAAGACGGCAGCACATAGTGCAAGTGTGATAGTTTCATAATGAAGTTTAAAAGACAAATACTGCAAATATACAAAGAAGAGAGGAAAAAAAAGGAAGATATATATATATATACAATCAGATCAATAAAAACAATTACAATTTTCCTTTAAAACTGTTTGTAAATGATCTTTAAAAGTGCTCAAAGGGGGAAGTATATTTAAATTGATCACATTTTGCAATTCATTCCATGCCCAAGGAGCATAAAATGAAAAAGCTTTTTTACCAAATTCTGAATGTACCCTTAGAACTGTCAGCTTAATTTGAGTTGAAGATCTTGTGCAGTAGCTATTTGTACAATAGGTTAAAAGATTAGAAACATAAGGGGGTAATTTACCAAAAAGTGCCTTGGCAATAAATACAAACATATGCAATTTTCTCCTGTGATACAAGGATGACCAAGCTAAAGATTCATACAAAATACAATGATGAGTACGTGACTCTGCACCACAAACAAAGCGTAGTGCAGCATGATAAACAGAGTCCAGTTTCTTAAGTAAGGATGCAGCTGAATGCATGTATAATAGATCACCATAGTCCATTACAGATAGAAAAGTACACTCTACTATTTTCTTTCTAGCCCCATAAGTGAAGCATTTTTTTAATCGATAAAAGAATCCCAATTTTGGCCTTAGCTTTTTTAACAAGTTATCAATATGTACATCGAAAGCTAATCTTTCGTCAAGCCATATACCTAAATATTTATAAGAACTAACTCTTTCTATGGATGTACCTTCTAAAGTCGATATCGACAGATCCGCTATTTTAGAGCGAACACGACTAAAAATCATATATTTTGTCTTTTTGGAATTTAAAACCAGTTTTAAATGTAATAATGAATGCTGCATTATTTGAAACGCACTCTGCAATCGCTGCAAGGCTTGATTTAAGGAGGGAGCCACTGTATAGATAATTGTGTCATCAGCATACAAATGAGTTTTAGCTAGATTTATTACAAGACCTAGATCATTAATAAAAATTGAGAATAAAAGGGGAGCTAAAACAGATCCTTGTGGAACACCATTGTTAACTTTCAAATGAGACACATTGGGTTCGTTCAGAAAGGTAGTTCCCCGTCTGTCGCTTACTTCGACGTTGTGTCGAAGAAGCGACACTAGGGGTCTCTCTTGTGCGCCGAAAGATGCCTCTGATCTATGAAAAAAGGCCAATGAGAGTTGGCAAACAGTATTTGCATACCCCGCCCCCGGACATACGGGTATAAAGGCGAGGGAAATACACTCGTTTATTCAGTAATTTTCTTTGGAGCCGATGGTCGTGTGTATGCAGCCAGCTGCGAATGACACAACTGATCCTGCTTCTATCCTCTGACGCTCCGCTTTCCTGTTGGATCTACGGCGCAGTCCAGCGGCTTTTCTCTTCTCTGCACGGCATGCAGCTTTGCCCCTGGGTGCTTCGACAGTGCAGAGTTTGAAAGAGTTACATTGAAAGAGTGATTTTCTCTGTAAAAGAGTTTATTTCTCTGAAAGAGCATTACACAGCGGTGTTGAACGTCCTTTTCAGGACGCGTCTTTATAAAGATGTCATTTCCGCCCCTGTGTAGTTTCTGGATGCAGTGATTTCTCCCCACCTCGCATGGTCATAAAAGCTGTCTTGCATGCCTGAGCTGCGATCACACGCAGGCAGCGTTTTATGAATGGTTCATGTTCTCACTGTGAGAACATAGCCATAGCGACATTGCGGTCGCGCGGCTTTCTTTTGTATTGAGAGAAAGCCACTTCAGCCGCCCCCCGCGCTTTGCCTCCTTCCTACTGGATTGATGCATGTGCCGCGGGCGATGAAGGCGATTTGGGGACAATGACGGGCTCTGTTCGCCGAGTAAACCCCCTCGAACCACCCACCTCCCCGGCACGCTTGCTTGGTCGGTCCCGCGGGCAGGTGCGCCGCTCACAGCCACAACTGCCCCTGTGTACAGTCCCAGACCGCTTCCACCCTGCACGCCACGGCCCTTCCTGCAACCAACGCCAGGCCAAGGCACTTCAAAACTTGCACTTTGGGTAGTCCTGTTCTTGATGTGCTGCAGGAACTGAACTGGATGACCAACCTCCCAGGCCACAGAGGTCAGAAACGCCGGCACTCGAACAGGCGATGTCCACCCTTTGTGGTCCAGAAACGCATCTGTGGACTGGACCTGGTCGAAAAGCAGGAAGTGGACAAGGCACGCCTTCTCCCACACCCCCGTCTCCCAGCTCTGTCCATTCGGTGCCACCGTTGAAGACTCTGCCCAGCAGTCCTCAGCGGTGAAGCAGACGTAGGCCATCTCACATCCTGCCCCGCCGCAAGCCTGTTGCCATGGGCCAAGCCCGTCTGCTCGCCGAGGGCGACCACGACTGTTCCCCGGCTGGCCGGTTCTGACGAGTCTAGAGGACGCCTACCCTGGACCTCCTCCTGCTCAGTCGCTAACCCGCCCCCTGCCGGGTGTGCAGAGCTAAGTGCTTTGAGTCTTTTCTCAGCACCCCAGCCGCGGGTAGCCCTGTCTCCACCCAAAGCTGCCCTACCTGCTCCGCCCTGCTGCTCCATCCCGCTGGGTATGTCAAAATAATCGTCCCCTTGGTGCCCCTAGCGCAGAGTTGGACACGTGGCTCTCACTTCCCATCTCGCTAGCTGGCCCGGACCATCCGACTCGGTTATGCAATTCCCCCCGCAGTACACAGCGTACATGCCAGGTCCCTGCACGCGGAAATCGCTACACTCTTATTCAAAGATGCGTTAGAGCCTGTCCCTCCAACCGAGATGAAGAAGGGTCTCAACAGCCCTTACTTCATCATACCCAAGAAAGGCGGCGGCTTACGACCGATCTTGGACTTGCGAGTTCTCAACCAAGCATTGCACAAACTTGCGTTCAAAATGCTCACGCTTAACCTGCGTCCGGCATCTAGATTGGTCCGCAGCGGTAGACCTGAAGGACGCGTACTTCCACGTCTCAATTTTGCCTCGACACCGCCCCTTTCTGCGGCTCGTGTTCGATGGCCAGGCGTATCAGTACAAGTCCTCCCCTTCGGCATGTCTCTGTCCCATCGCGTCTTCACAGAAGTCGCAGAGGCAGCTCTTGCCCCGCTCCGAGAAGCCGGCATCCGCATACTCAATTACCTATGCACTCACAGAGACCTGGTGCTCAAGCACCTCAGCCATTTGGGGCTTCAGGTCAACTGGGAAAAGAGTAAGCTTACTACAGTTCAGAGCATCTCTTTTCTCAGCACGGAGTTTGACTCAGTCTCAATGTTTGCACTTCTCCTTAACGAGTGTGCGCAGTCAGTGTTGAGGTGCCTCGCCGCTTTTCAGGCCGGGCACAGTGGTCCCCTTAAAACTTTTCCAGAGGCTCCTGGGGCATATGACATCCTCCGCGGCGGACGCGCCGCTGGGGTTGATGCATATGAGACCACTTCAGCACTGGCTTCAGACTCGAGTCCCGAGATGAGCATGGTGCCATGGCACGCACCGTGTGACAATCACCCCTGCCTGCCGCCAAACATCCAAACCCTGGACAGACCTCTGTTTCTTACGGGCTGGAGTACCCTTACAGCAGGTGCCCCGACGCATCCTGGTCATGACCGACGCCTCCAGATCGGGTTGGGGCACCGTATGCAACGGGCACGCAGCCGCAGGCCGTTGGAAAGGGGCACAGCTGCGTTGGCACATCAACAGTCTTGAGTTGTTGACCGTCCTTTTGGCCCTGCGGAAGTTTCTCCCATTAGTTGGAGACGAACATATCCTGGTCAGGTAAAAGGACAGCACCACTGCGGTGGCATACATAAATCGCCAAGGCGGCATACGCTCCCGCCACGTGTCACAACTCACCCGTCGTCTTCTCCATTGGAGCCTCAAGTGTAACTCAAGTCGCTGCGTGCCACTCACATCCTTGGCAACCTCAATGTGATAACGGACGCACTGTCACGACAACGCTTGCCTGGTGGAGAGTGGAGGCTTCACCCCCACTCGGTTCAGCTGATCTGGGGATGGTTCAGCAAGGCACAGGTAGACCTGTTTGCCTCCCGAGAGACCTCCCACTGCCCGCTCTGGTACGCCCGCTCAGAGGCTCCCCTCGGGGCAGATGCAATGGTGCACAGCTGGCCAGTGGGGCTGCACATTTCCCCCAGTGAGCCTTCTTGCACAGGTGCTGTGCAAGGTCAGGGAGGACGAGGATCAAGTCACTCTTGTGGCTCCCTACTCGCCCACCCGGGCCCGGTTCTCGGACTTTGTACTCCTCGCTACAGCCCCTCCCTGGCGAATTCCCCTGAGGAAAGACCTTCTTTCTCAGGGACGGGGCACGCTCTGGCATCCGCATCCAGACCTTTGGAACCTCCACGTCTGGTCCCTGGACGGGACATGGAAGATCTAGCTGGTCTACCACCCACAGTCATAGCCAAGAACAAACAAGCCAGAGCCCCTTCTACCAGGCAACTCTACGCCCTGAAATGGCGTCTGTTCATGAATTGGTGTTCTTCCTGGGCAGAAGACCCACAGAGGTGCGCAGTTAGGTCAGTGCTCCTGTTCCTACAGGAGGGGTTGGAGGGGAGGCTGTCCTCTTCCACCTTGAAGGTGTATGTCGCCGCTAGCGCAGCTCACCACGTCCCAGTAGACAGCAAGTCCCTGGGCAAGCACGACTTAATCGTCAGGTTCTTAAGAGGTGCCCGGAGGCTAAATCCCTCCCGGCCAAACCTGTTCCCCTCCCGGGATCTCTCGGTGGTCCTCGCCGGTCTTCAGAGATCCCCCTCCAAGCAGCTAGAATCAGTTGGCTCAGGGCCCTCTCTTTAAAAAGACGGCCCTGCTGATCGCGCTCGCTTCCATCAAGAGGGTCGGGGATCTGCAAGCGTTCTCTACTAACGACACTTGCCTGGAGTTCGGTCCAGCAGACACATATGTGATCCTAAGACCTCGACCGGGTTATGTGCCCAAGGTTCCTACCCCGCCCTTCAGAAGATCAGGTAGTGAACCTGCAAGCGCTGCCCCGGGAGGAGGCAGACCCAGCCCCCTCACTGCTGTGTACGGTACGTGCTTTGCGTGCCTACCTGGAACGCACCCAGAGCTTCAGATGCTCTGAGCAGCTCTTTGTCTGCTTGGGGGACAGCAGAAAGGGAACGCTGTCTCCAAACAGAGGCTGTCCCACTGGGTAGTGGACGCCATTCAGTTGGCCTATCACACCCAGGCCGTGCCCCCCCCCCAACCACCCCCCCACGGCATCCTCATGGGCACTGGCTAGGGGCACCTCCCTAGCAGATATTTGCAGAGCTGCGGGCTGGGCAACACCTAACACCTTTGTGAGATTTTACAATCTCAGGGTTGAGTCAGTCTCATCCCGTGTTTTCTCAGGCCCGAGCCCGTAGAACTCGATACATGTCGATGGTCTGACTGGGTGAATCGCTTGCGTCCAGCGCCCTTTCCCTCTGTCGAGGTAAAACAGTGTGCCTTCTTCCCAGGAGACCCCTTTTAGGTTCCTGGTCGATTCCTCCCTAGCACTTTTGGGTCCGCAACAGTTCAGCGGAGGAACTTGCCAGCCCAGTCCACTATGGGTACCCCAGGCTACCCCTACTGGAATAGGTGCTCCACAGATCAGGCCTCCTACGTGTACTTCCGCGGTACGGTCACCTTACGAGCTGACCCGTGTCTCCCTTAGGCAGTCCTTCGCTGCCCTCCGGTCGCCGTGTTGTAGCAACTCCCCCCTCCTCGAGGCTGGATCTACCACTGCACCATTCTTCCCACATGTGACCGACGAGGCCATGTGATGTATTTTGCCACCTTTCCCTCCCCTTTCGGGCGGGTGTGGCCTCCGCAGGGTCTTTTCCCCCTGAAAGAATAGGAATTTGGGTAAGACCCCCTTGCCACGATGCTGTTAGGGCCCCGGCTGCTCTTGCTCTATGCCGAGAAAACATAGAAAGAAAAGAGGCCCAGCCAGGCTTGGCCCATTCCCTAGTTGGAAGCGTCGCCTTGTTCCCCTCTAGGGTAACCAAAAGGATTCCGACGACGTTTTGGGGACATTGGGGAAGAGTACGTGCAGTCTGAACACAGTTGGTCGCTTGTGCACATGAAATACCTGCCCGCTTCTGTGTCAGCAGCACACGTACACGGCTCAGCGCATGGCGTGATTTGAAGTGGACCCCTAGTGTCACTTCTTCGACACGACATCGAAGTGAGCGACAGACGGTGAACGTGTCTTCCCGGCCATGTCGCTTAGCCGAGCCGCTGAGGTGGCTGGAACACTCCCGGCTCCTCAGAAAAATCCTGAATGAACGAGCGTATTTCCCTCACCTTTATATCCGTATCCGGGGGCAGGGTATGCAAATACTGTTTGCCAACTCTCATTGGCCTTTTTTCATAGATCAGAGGCATCTTTCGGCGCTCAAGAGAAACCCCTAGTGTCGCTTCTTCGACACGACGTCTCGTTCCCTCCATCAGGGAACGGAGGTTACATACGTAACCGAGACGTTTCTTGAGGAAACAACATATCAGACTTACTATAAATGTAGCATTATGACAAGATCGATTTAAAACCAAGTTGTTTTTTTTATAAAAATTATATAAGAGGAAATATTTGGAAGTATGTAATTCACAGACTGGATTATTCAGAAATAGGCTTTGTGAAATGGTTATTAATAAATAAGACAATTTATTTCAATTTTCAAAAGAAATAAATGAATAATACAAAATACTATATTGTGATCTACCGTATATCATCATTGTGATTTTGTGGGAATTTTCATGACTTGAATGACATAAATCTCCTGTGATGCATGAACACACACTGAGGGATATTGTGAGGACACACATTAAATAAACTAGTGAGTGTGTGAAAATGCTTGAACAAGACTTCAATGTGCAGAAGTCTCCAGTGATAATAGTGGCAGATGTTGAAGAAACACTAAACTGTCTTCTCTTTGGAATCCTGCATTAACATAAATCAATCTCGCCATCACGTTTCAACAGAAGTTTGCCCTTTACCGTTTGCCAAAAAAATCTAATAAAAAATCAGACTCCTATAGTCCACCAAACTATGATTGGAATGTTCCAGTAACACACCTGCCACCTCTCTTTAAACATACTCACCAGTTTTGGACATCACATCAGCATTTTAAAAAACACATTTCATCTTTAGATGTCTCCAAAGGCTTTTTTGTTTTCTTAGAGGATTAAACTTCTCGCTTGTCTATTTTAGAACTGTTTCAGTTTTTGTAGTTTGAGGCATCTGATAAGTGTTGAAATATTAATAACTGCCTGAACTCAATCTGAGGTCTGGGATTATAGAAAGTTGATGCAGTTTTATGTTCTTTTCACAAGTGAAGTCTTATGTGGTAATGATGTAGCTGTGCTCTTTCTTGCCAACTGCCTTTCACAAACATCATTATATTTCTTTTAAACATCAAGGTTGAAGCAGCAGCCCCGTATTTTAATATATTCCTTCACAAGATTCATGGGACTGCAAGACTTTCAGGGCAACATCGAGAAATGTCAACACAAGATGAAGTTATGATCGAAGAAACTCTATTTGCTCATTTTATGCCCTGTAATCAAAGACTGTGTACCATAGATAGCTTTTGCAACGCCTGTCAGGTCCTCGGTTAATTAGACTTCATTATTATTTCATGAAAACACAGATGAATAAACATTGATGATTAAAGCTCCGAGACCCTTTATGAAAGATTAAATTAAAGTGAGACTTGTGTAAAGTACTCCTGCATGTTGACAAAATAAACTTTCAACAGATACATTCTTTATTTTGTGAAAAGTCCAGCAGAAATATTGATGACATCATATCATGCTCAGAGACTCAGTAAGAGATTTTTATGGGATTTTTCAAGGGAAGTAATCTCTTGGACTCTGGTTGCAGCTGTGTTTCAAGTCACAGTTTGGAGGTAAATATCTGACCCCCAAGGAAGCAGCACTGCCTCTTGTCCATGGACAGTATTGTTTGTGTCCTCTACTGCACACGGTGACTGCTCTTCTGCTATAACTCTTTTCTTTTCTTCAAAAGCTCAGGGCTCCCATGTTCTCTCTTGCACTTTAGTGTGGGTCTGTGTGATCTGTTGTAAATGGCCATGAATGCTCATAGATGCAGGGGCCAGACCGCCACGGCTGTTGTTATGGGAGACGGATTGAGTGGCATCATGGAGCATAGACAGTGGGGAAGATGTTTCTGTGTTTGAGGTTGGATACAGACTGCGTGAATGAGAAAAAGAAGTCTATATCAGGATTACTGAAGGTCTTTTTCAGAAATACATTTTAAAGTGTTAATTAAATATTCATGTTTTGTAATGCTTTTATTTTCTTTTTGATCCCCTGAGCTCTACTGATAATATTAAGGTTTCTTGCTCCAAAACAGTCATAATTTATTTATCAAATCATAGAGGTCTGCAGAGGCATTCAGGGTTCTATAGTCCTAGTAATCTTCTGCCTGTACATGGATACAGCACCTGCAGTTGGACTGTGCTTTTAGTGAAAAATCTCTTTAAAAATAGCACATATTCTTTTTCATTAGGCTCTTAGTGATTTAAGACATCTCTATGGAGAATACAGTATATGTAAATCGTCTCGGTTACAGTTGTAACCTCCATTCCCTGATGGAGGGAACAAGACATTGTGTCGAATAGTGACACTATTTAAATGAGGTGGAGGTAAGGAGATGTGTCCAGTATGGGAGCAGGCACGGACATTTCTCTCTAAGTCTTTCTCTCCACTTAGAAATTAGATTCGACTGGGGCCCTTAATCCTCATAAAATGCACAACGTAAGGCATTCTATTCCATTCATATTCTCTCAGGGGGAAAAGACCCTGCAGAGGCCACACCCTGTCCTTCTTGGGGGGGAGTGTTTGAAAGTGGTGAATATGTCATATGGGCCCTCAGGGGCCACACATAGAAGAGGTGCAGTGATAGGTCCAACCCTTCGTGGGGGAGGAGTTTTTCAACAACCTGGCAGAGGAGGCTCTGCCAAGGGAGACGCGGCTCTACCGGAACAGAGAAGGGAGACCGTATCGAGGAAAATACACACAGGAGGTTACTAGGGTAGCCGAGTCCTGTGGAGCACTTACACCAGTACAGGGCCTGTTAGCACATGTACTGGGTCTGACTACAGATTCCTCTGCTGAATGAGTCAAGGGCTAGGAGGAAGAGCAAGTCGTGAACACGCATGGGAGAAAGAGCGCACAGCTTCACCTACCTGGAGGGGAAAGGCGCTATGTGCAAGCGGTACACCCGGCCGGCTGCCCCGTATAACAATTTTACTTACCTGTTCATACCTGAAAGAACACAGGATGAAAACTGGCACAACCGGGAGATTAAAAAAATCTTGTGAAGGTACTGGGTGGTGCCCAGACTGCTGCTCTGCTAGAGAGGTGCCATTGGCCAGTGCCCATGAGGATGCCACAATCCCTGTAGAGTGTGCTCGAACCTGCAAGGGGGCGGGCACAGACTGGGTCTGGTAGGCCAATGTGATGGTGTCCACGATCCAGTGGGCATGGCTCTGTTTGGAGACAGTGTTCCCTTTCCGCTGTCCACCAAAGCAGGTAAAGAGCTGCTCAGAGCATCTAGAACTCTGTGTGGGATCCACATAGATGCGGAAAGTATGCACCGGACACAGCAATGAGAAGGCTGTGTCTGCCTCCTCCTGGGGCAGCTTCGCTTGCAGGCTCACCACCTGGCCTCAAAAAGGTGTGTGGCAACCTTGGGCGTATTGTCTGGATGGAGTCTCAGGATCACGTGAGAGTCTTCCGGATCAAACTCCAGGCACATTCGCTAACAGAGAATGCTTGCAGGTCCCCAATCCTCTTGATGGAAGTGAGTGTGGTTAGGAGGACGGTCTTCAGAGAGACGGCCTTCAGCTCGACTGACTCAAGGGGCACGAAGGGGGCTCTCCATAGGCCCGAGAGGACCACGGAGAGATCCCATGAGGGAAAGAGGCATGGCCTAAGAGAGTTCGACCTCCTGTCGCCTCTCAGGAACCCGATGAACAGGTCGTGCTTATCAAGAACCTTACCTTTAAAAACATTGTGGAGTGTTGCTACAGCAACTATAAGACCTCGAGTGTGGAGGGGGACAGCTGCCCCTCCAATTCTTTGCAGGGAGGAAAGCACTGACCCGACTGCACACCTTAAGGGTCTTCGCTTATGGGAAGAACACCACTTAGCAAACATACGTCACTTCAGGGACTACAGTTACCTTGTAGAAGGAGCCCTGGCCTGAATGATCGTGTAAACCACAGCATGCGGTAGACCACTTAAGTCTTTCGCATCCAGACATGGAAATTCCAGAGGTCTGGGCGTGGGTGACGGATGATGCCCCGTCTTCACGAAAGAAGGTCATTTCTCAGGGGAATCTGCCAGGAAGGTGCTGTCATGAGGAGTGTGAGGTCCGAGAACCAGATCTGAGTGGGCCAGTATGGAGCCACAAGAAGACCTGCTCCTCGTACTCCCTGACTTTGCAAAAAACCTGTGCAAATAGGCTCACTGGGGTGAACGCACACATGAATAGCCCTCTGGGTCAGCTATGTGCCAGCACGTCTGTACCGAGGGGAGCTCCCATCAGGGCATACCAGAGTGGGCAGAGGGAGGACTCCAGGAGGGCAAACAGGTCTACCTGTGTCTAGCCCAATCGGCTCCAAATCAGCTGGACCCGCCTGAGGGTAGAGTCTCCACTCTCCCCTGAGTGTTACCTGCCATGACAGAGCATCTGCTATAATGTTGCGATGGTCCGGGATGTGAGTGGCGTGCAACGACCTGAGTCGCTGTTGACTCCAGAGGAGGAGGTGACGGGCGAGTCGCGACATGAGACAGGAGCATTAACCACATTGGTGGTTCTATAGGCTACTGTCGAGGTGCTGTCAACACGTGCTTGCCCTGAATCAATGGAAAAGAGCCTCCGCAGGGTGAGCTGTACTGCCAGCAAGGTGAGGTGAGGTACAGTATAGGAGCAAGCAACTGCGTGCCATTGCACATGTCACTCAACCTATGGTGGAGGCACCTGTCGTAACCACGACGCACCAGGACAATTGCTGTATGGGGACTCTGGCCCGCAAAAATGCAAGGTTGGTCAAAGGGCTGAAAAAGGCAATGAGTAGCGTACGTGAGATCCATGCGATGTGTGCCGCTGCACCATGCGTACCTCGGGACTTGGGTCTGGGGCCAGTGCTGTAGCGGTCTCATATGCATCAACCCAAGCGGCGTGACCACCGTTGAGGATGCCATATGCCCTAGGAGCCTCTGAAAGTATTTCAGTGGGACCGACATTTGCTGCCTGGATAAGTTCAGGCAGTTCAGCACCGAATGCGCGCACTCATTCGTGAGGTGTGCTATCATTGACACCTATACCGAGAAAAGAGATGCTCTGAACCAGGGAGAAAAGGCTCTTTTCCATGATGACCCGAAGCCCTAACCGGTGAGGTGTGTGACCACACCTGGTCCCTGTGTGCACACAATAACTTTTAAGAGCATGCTAGAATCAGCGGTCATTGAGGTAATTGAGTATGCGGAAGCCCACTTCCCTTAACGAGGTAAGGGCTGCCTCTGCGAACTTCGTGAAGGCTCGAGGGGACAGGAACAAGCCGAAGGGGATGACCTTGTACTGATATGACCGACCATTGAACACAAACCATAGGAAGGGTCTGTGTTGGGGCAAGTCGAGACATGGAAGTACACGTCCTTCAGGTCTACCAGCGCAAACCACTCCTGATGCCGGATGCACATCAAAATGTGCTTCTGCGTTAGCATCTAGAACGGGAGTCTGTGCATGGCCTCTTTCAGAACTCACAGGTCCAAGATTGGCCACAACCCACCACCCTTCTTGGGATCAATGAAATAAGGGCTGTGAAACCCCTGTCTCATCTCGGCTGGAGGGACAGAATCTGTCGCGCCCTTCCTTATTAGGAGGACCGCAATTTCCACCTGCAGGACGGTGGGGCACTTGTCCTTCACTGATGAGAAGAGAACACCGTGGAACCGGGGCAGGGCCTGGCAAATTTAATCACTTAGCCAAGTCATATGGTTCTGGCCAACCAGCGCGACGTTTGGAAACGATAGCCACACGTCCAAACATGGAGCAAGGGGCACTAAGGTAAGGAAAGCATCCAATGTTCCTGGGGGTGGGACCTCGCAGTGGGGGTGGAGTGCTGCTTCAGGGAGAGATGCTCCGACCCGAGGCAGCCATGCTGAGGGGACCTTCGAAGCACTTACCTTACTCTGCGAGAGGGACGACCTTGGCGGACAGATGGGATTAGCACTCTTGAACCTTGGCAGGATATGCCTTTGTCTGTTGTCTCAACACTGAGGACTGCTGGGCAAAGTGCTAAACGGTGTCGCCAAAGAGGTCGACCTGGGAAATGGGGGCATTAAGGAATGCCTTGTGCACATTTCTCATATCGACCAGGTTCAGCAGTTGGCGCTCCTGTACCACAAGCGTGAACATCGTCTGCCCGAGTGCGAGCACTGTGACCTTAATCACTCGGGGGGTGAGGTCAGTTGCAGAGTGCAGATCTTGTAGCACACCGGGATCAAAACTACCCTTGTGTAACTCTTTCAGAGCTTCGGCCTGATGGACCTGTGAGAGGGCCATGGAATGAAGAGCGGAAGCGGCCTGCCCGGCAGCACTGTAGGTTTTTTTTTCGTCCTAAAGGCTCTGGAAGGGAGTGCCGGGCGAGTCCACCAGGTGTCCACTTGGGGTATCACGCCATATCCCTGGGCCGTCCCCCATTCGAAGGGAGCGAGAGTGGACGAACCAAAGGACCGGGATTGCATCAGCTCGTCATGCACTTCTGGGAAGAACGAGACTGGAGGGGGGGATGGTCGTGAGCACCGTGCCGAACCCAAAACCCAGTCATCAAGCCGCGAGTGCTCGGGGGTGGAGGAAATGTTACAATCAAGCCCAACAATCATGGCAGCCCAGGTAAGTGTGGCGGTCAGCACCGCATCGGCCTCAGACACACACACACTCACACACACACTCAGACAGACACACACACACTCACACATGTGCGCACACACTCAGACAGACACACACACACACACACACACACTCAGACACACACACATTCAGACACACACACACTCAGACACACACACACACACTCTCTCTCTCTCTCTCTCTCTCTCTCTCTCTCTCTGACATACACACACACATACACTCTTTCTCTCTCAGGTGTGGGGTTTTTGCTCGGGACTTGAGAAACTCAGTTCAGTGTTTATAACTTTGCCATGTTCCACTTTAGTTAGCTTGATGTTTTCCACACTCAGTAAGTGGTCAAATAACAGTCTTCAGCACACTTCAAAAAGTGTGCTATTTTTTACAAGTTCAGAACAGGTTGTGTTCTTTGTTAGTTGATTTATTACAAGACAGTTTTAGGTTTTGAACTGAAAAGATCTTGATTGAGATACAATTCATTTCAACATTATTTGACTGTTCTTGTGTGAAGTCAGAAAAGCTACAATACAAACTACTAACTTCTCATTATTGTAGTAAGGGGTGACTGGTAACAACATGTGGCTATAAACATACATACCTTAATTGGTACAATGTGGAACTGTGTTATGAATAGAAAAGGTGGAATCAATTTGGAGCAATTTGAGCAGCCTCCACACTTTCCACAACAACTGTAGAGAAACACTACTGAGACAAGACTGATACTATTAGTAAGACGTCATTTAGCAGATGCTTTTATCCACAGTGACTGATCTCAGAACTCCAGCCCCTCCGTTATGGACAGCATGCCAAATCCGTATACCTTAATGAGCTCCAGGACTTTATGAACCAGTGGACTCCTGAAGTGGATATTTTTAGTGGCCCGCGTGAGGTTATTACTTATTGTTACTCTTAGATTGTGTATTGTAGATAAACATGTCTTTCATTTTGACGTTTTCCATTAGAGAAGATTTAAAGATCTGAAATCATGGACGACTGACAAGCATGAGTTCTTAGAAACTGATAATTGATCATGTCATTGTACAAAAAAATACTTTATGTGTGAAACGCTCCATCTATACGAGTAAGTCACAGTGGGCCATATTTGGAATAACGTGAAATCAAAAGACTTTGAGTGTTTCTATTGTCTTTGATAAAACAAAGTCTCAGCATTAAAACTGTGTCATGAAATTAAAACTTAAATTTTTTTTTTAATAAATGTATTTCGTTGCAATGTATTAAAATCACTTAGTCAATTTGAACTGCATACATATGGGTCATTCTACAGAAGTAAAGGAAACACGCACATTTATAAAAGTCAAGATGAGTTCTAACAGAGGCAATAGAAATTATTTATGTAATAACTTTACAAATCTTTAAAAATAGTGGTTTATATGTTCTTTTCTATTGGGCGGCACATGTCCCCCAATCTAGCCTTCAAAAATACACTTAAATTTATACACTTGTCTTACTGAAATTTATTTGATAAAAAAATGTGCCTTTTTTAAATTTTGCAAAGCATTTATTTAGAGTGAAAAATTGCTGTCCCCCATTTTGTTGTTGTTGTTGTTAATACCGAAGAAAACACAAAAAGTCTCTCTAGACTGAAGCAAAACTTGGCCACACCTCAAACCATGTGACCAGGAAGACACATTAAGCAATTTCCTCTCCCTGGACCATGCGGTGAGTAGATGTATTTTGAAATAATAGTGTTGTAAACTCCTGAAAACCTGAATGTGAAAATGTGTTTTTTGTGACTTTCATCTGTTTAAATGTGTGATGTGTAGATTTCGACAGGCTGACATTTTAAGATAAGGGGAAGATTAGCTTGAATTGTCAAACCCGTAATCATCAATACAAAATCATTTGTGTCATTATTGAACAAGCTATGGTTGTTTTTGTATTAACATATTTGTTTTGGTATTGATGTTAAGTGTTTTTCTTTCAGATATTAATATAAAAATTTACATAATTTCTACATATAATACATACACTCAGCGGACACTTTTTTAGGAACACATGTACACCTACATATACATGTGATTATCTAATCAGCCAATCGTGTGAACCATCCGACTTGGCTACGCAATTCAGTTCGCCAGGCGCCTGCCCTACTTCAGCGGCATCCGCTTCCACTCGGGGCAGAACAAAAACACTTCCACCCTGTGTGTGGAGATCGCAACCTTTCTTCGCAAGGACGCGCTAGAGCCTGTCCCAACAGCCGAGATGGAGAAGGGATTATACAGCCCTTACTTCATCATACCCAAAGGCAGTGGGTTGCGGCCAATCTTGGACCTGCGAGTTCTGAACTGGGCCGTACACAGACTCCCATTCAAGATGCTGACGCTGAAATGTAATCGAACATGCGTCCGGCATCAAGATTGGTTCGTGCCAGTAGACCTGAAAGGCGCATATTTTCATGTCTCAATATTACCCCATCACAGATCCTTTCTACAGTTCGCTTTCGACAGCCATGCGTATCAGTACAAGGTCCTCCTCTTCTGTCTGTCCCTGTCCCCTTACATCTTCACAAAAGTCGCAGAGGCAGCTCTTGCCTCGTTAAGGGATATGGGCATTTGCATACTCAGCTACCTCTACGATTGGCTAATCCTAGCACACTCTCGACAGTTGCTCTGTGCACACAGGGACCTGGTGCTCAGGCACCTCGGCCGTTTAGGGCTTCAGCAAGTTCTCCCATGTCGAGAGCATTTCTTTTCTCGACATGGAGTTAAACTCGGTCTCAATGACAGTGTGCCTCACAATGGAGCGTACGCACTCGGTGCTGAACTAACGGAGTACATTCAGACCGGGTACAGCGGTTCCACTGAAACAATTTCCGAGGCTCCTGGGGTAAATGCATCCTCAGCGATGGTCACGCTGCTCGGGTTGATTCATACGAGACCTCTTCAGCACTGGCTTCAGACTTGAGTCCGGCACATACTGTGTGATCCTCACCCCTCCTTGCCATCACTTATTCAGCCCTTGGACAGACCTCTGTATTCTATGGGCAAGAGTCCCCCTACAGCACGGTTTCAGATGCGTCGTAGTTACTACAGGTGCCTCCCAGTTGGGCTGGGGCACCATGTGCAGTGGGCACACAGCCGCTGTCTCCTGGATAGGGCCGCGGCTGGCCAGCGTATATAAATCGCCACGGCAGTGTTCATGTCACAACTTGCCCACCATCTCCTCCTTTGGAGACAGCAACAGCTTGCCACTCATGTCCCGGGCAACCTAAAAACCACAGCAGACACGTTGTCATGGCAGGTAATGCTCAGCGGAGAGTGGAGTCTCCACCATCAGGCGGTCCAGCTGATTTGGGGTCGGTTCGTCAGAGCACAGGTAGATTTTTTTGCCTCCCAAGAATCCACCCACTGCCCGCTCTGGTGCTCTCTGATGGAATCCCCCCTCAGTACAGATGCACTGGCACACAGCTGGTCCTGGGGCTGCGCAAGTTTCCCCCAATGAGACTACTTGCACAAGTCATGTGCAAGGTCAGGGAGGGTGAGGAACAAGTCACTCTTGTGGACACCTACTGGCCCACTCAGACTTGGTTCTCGGATATCATGCTCCTCGCGACAGCACCTCCCTGGAGAATTCCCCTGAGGAAGGACCTTCTTTCTCAGGGATGGGGCACCCTCTGGCATCCGCACCCAGACCTCTGGAACCTCCACATTTGACTCTTGGACGGGATGCAGATCTAAACGGTCTACCACCAGCCATCGTAGACATGATCACTCAAGCCAGAGCTCCCTCTACCATGCAGCTTTATGTCCTAAAATGGCACTTATTTGCAAATTGGTGTACTTCCGGGTACAAGCGTAAGCCATCCTGAGACCCTGTCCGGGCTACGTGCCCAAGGTTCGTACAACCCCTTTCAAGGATCAGGTAGTGAATCTGCAAGCACTGCCCCAGGAGGAGGCAGACCCAGCCTTATCGTTACTGTGTCCGGTGAGTGCTTTGCGCACCTATTTGGATCGCACGCAAAGTTTTAGACACTCTGAGCAGCTCTTTGTCTGCTTTGGTGGACAGCTGAAAGGGAACGAGGTTTGACCAGTGGATCATGGACACAATTGCTTTGGCCTACCAGACCCAGGCCATGCTGCCCCCTTGCAGGTTCGAGCACACTCTACGAGGAGTGTGGCATCCTCGTGAGCACTGGCCAATGGCACCTCACTTGCAGACATCTGCAGAGTGGCGGGCTGGGCAACACCCAATACCTTCGCAAGATTTTACAATCTCCGGGTTGAGCCAGTCTCGTCCCATGTTTTGACAGGTCTGAACATGTAGAATTCGGTAATACGGAACAGCTGGCCAGGTCTATCGCTTGTGCATAGCTCCTTTCTCCTCCCCTGAGGTGAAGATGTGCACTCTACTCCCCCAGTCAAGTACACAAGTCACGGACACTGGGTGTTTTTCCTCCCTAGCCCTCTGGCTATGAATTCAGCAGAGGAAGTTCGCAGACAGACCCACTGCAGACACGACTTGCCTGTACTGGAACAGGTGCACCACAAGTTGTGATTATTCCAATAATATCCTGTGATTTATTTTCTGCGGTACAGTCCCCCTATTGTCAGAATCGCGTCTCCCTTGGGTAGAGTTGTGTTAGAGTTGTAGAGCTGTGTTTGTAGAGCTCCTCCCCGTCGAGGCAGGACCTACCATCGTGCCACATCCATATGTGGCTGGTAAGCCCATGAGAAGTACTTTGCCACATGTTAACCTCCCCTGCTGGGCAGGATGTGTTCTCTGTGGTGTCTTTCCCACGAAAGAATAGAATAGAACAAGTGTCACTACATCGACACAACGTCTCATTCCCTCCATCAGGGAACAGAGGTTACGAAAGTAAGCGAGACGTTTTGAGGGGGACCGACACAATATTAGTCAGGTGCTTTTAATGTTGTGGCTGATCGGTATTATACTCTATCACAGTTCAAGGCAGAATGGCCAGACTGGTTTGAGCGGACAGAAATCTATGGTAACTCAGATAATCCCTCTGTACAATTGTAGTGTGGTAAAATGGTAAATGGTCTGCACTTATATAGCGCCATTTTAACCTTAACGGTATTCAAAGCGCTTTACACTGTGACTCATTCACCCATTCACACACACCAATGGCGGCAGAGATGCCATGCAAGGTGCTACCCTGCCATTGGGAGCAACTTGGGGTTCAGTGTCTTGCCCAAGGACACTTCGGCATGTGGAGTCGTGTGGACCGGGATTCGAACCACCAACACTGCAATCAGAATGTACAACATGATGAACCTTGATGCGGATGGGATACAACAGCAAAAGACCACGTCAGGTTCCACATCTGTCGGACAAGAACAATCAGCAGAAATCCAGATTATCAGGCAATGTTTTTCCAATCATCTACTGTCCAGTTTTGGTGAATCTGTGCACACTGCAGCCTCAGTTCAGTTTTCCATTAATGTTATGAATGAATAAGTGTATGTGTACACTGAACATGCAAGAGCAGTGTCCCTGCATTATACAATTAAAATTAATTATATATGTCTTATTCATTTAATGTATGCTTGAATCTTCCAATTTTGTAAAATAATGTTTGGAAATTATGTGGGATCTTGAGGCGTTCTCAAAAACAAGGTTTTCTGACAGTCATTTCTTAAATGATTATATCTCATCATTGGTTTGGGACAGAAACATAAACATTATATCTTTAGTAAGTTGAGTCATTCCTTAAAATGTGATTTCAGGTCAATGTGACTCAAAAATGATGGAGCAGGTGAAATTTAATTAAAAAATATATGTATAATATTGTACATATAACATCTGCCAAATAACAAGGCATGCTGAATTATTTGTAAATGCTGTCAAGAAAAACCATCAGTTCCTACTAGAATGGACTGACAAGTGCTTGTGTATGCTTCAGAAAGCAACATCCCAAGCAATGTTTATTGTGCAACAAGACTGTAACTAGTGTAGATGTATGTGAAGAGGGCAAAGCTCTTGTATCAGTCAGATTTACTCTCTGTTGTAGACTACATTTGAAAGCACTTTTATGTTTATTTTATTGATTTATTTTTATTATTTTTGTCATGTTTTTTCATATGTAGTGAACAAATATTATACTCAGGTAATATTTTACAAGGACAGCACTGAAGCATGTGATTCTGCTGACTTTGGGAGGAGCATTTTAACATTTTCCTGTGTACATTCTGTAGCATTTATGTAAATATGGGCTATAAAGCATCTCTAGACTACAAAGTATTCCCATGATCTTACTAGTTGAAGTTTGTCACAGTGACAGTATCACAGCACAGTGATGGTAACACCATGGTATTTTGATATACAGTATATCGTGTTATGTGCATGATACTCTTAAGGTGTATGTCCAAAAAACAAAACCTAAATGATTACATGCTCAACAAAAAGACAGAAAGAAATAGATGTGATGGATGTGACAGGTTACACTATTCCCATATTCCTGTTCAATAACTGTAACTCCTCTATTTTATTCTTCCTCAATGCCCTCAACCTCATATAGTGCAATGTATCGTGTCCCAGTCACCATTTAGACATTCAGACATTAAAGTCCACATTAAGCACCCTGAAGAGATCTGAATCTCATTCACTAATCAGAGATGTTGTCCTACTGCACCATCAAGGACTTATTTGATGAGAAACAACTAGTCATGATTAACAATGATTAACACCAAAGTGAGAGGAATAAACTACTGCAAGTGTCCTGTCTTAAAAGTTCCCTAATCCAGGTCTGTACTTTTACAAGATGCAGCGTGTTGTGCTTTACATAGGGAGACGTGCCCTCTATCTTGGTTCGAATGCTAATGAGGCTAACTCAAGCTAACTCTACCTGAGAGAGTTGTAAAATTGCCAGATATGCCGAGCTGAATGCAAAACAGGTGAACAGTTCCAATGTATAGGGAAATGTTTTCTCAGGCGAGTTACAGAGCACCGTTAAGTTGTGTGGACATTGATTTCAATGAGCAAATTGAGATTTCATGCTAGCTTTTGTCCGAGTAGTTTTGTGAGGGCATTTGTACACCAGTCACCTTGGCATAAATGTGAGCTGGATGTTGGACTGATGAGTGGGATCATTTGTCATGTGGAGAGAATATGTCATTTATTATTCCACTGGATATGCCACTGATAAAAGACATTGTTGTAGTATCTGCTATCAGTCACCTGTCTGACATATCTAAACTCGCTTCCTGAAAAGTTGGACAGACACTGGAAAAATTGACGTAAAGGTTTCCAAAAACAACAACTCATGCCAAATAACAAGATTTGTCACAATCTTATGCTTAAAACTAGGCATGTTCTGATATTGCGCTCATGTTCTTGTACTTGTGTTCATAAAAATGCTCAGATACCAAAAACTGATACCATCTGATGTATGAAAGTCATTTCATACACAAACATTCACAGCACAATTTAAAATCACGTTATGTCCTTGTGTAATTATTAAGCCACAAAGGCAGTAATTTAATGAGATAAATATATAGTTTGCTTGTGTTGCACTCTTCAAATGTGAGCGCTTGTGAATGTGTGGAGCCAGTGTTGTGCTGACGCCGGCTACTTTTACTGATCATCGATACACGGAAAACACCATCATGAGCATCACATGCTCTGTTTGGAGCAAATGACAACAGTGCCAATTCACTTTTTAGCGGGAGGCACATAGATTACATACTGTAGTTATTTAATTAAATAGCAGCAATTTGCATTTTAATAATCACATTGAGTCCCGTATTGATCTGCTTTTCCAGAAGTGAGAAGCTATCATCAAAAAAACAGGAAAAAAAGGGTTCAAAATAAAAGCTGAATTTAAATGGAAAAAAGTAGACAGAAATATATATATATAGTTATGAATACAACTGTGATGCTCTGTTCTGCATCAATTTATTGGACAAAAATGATTTCAGTGCTGTATTTTGGATTGTTCTGTGAGATTCCGAGTACAAGCATTTAATTTGATAAAAATAATACAATATTATTAAACAACATCCAACAATAGAGAGTGCTTCAAAAGTGGAGTGTAAACTGAATGTGCTCTATGGTCATTGGTTCGTATTAGACCAGAAACAATCAAACAAACAAACAAAAAAACGCTATACTGTAACCATGGCACTGTCAGTAATTAAAAAGCCTTTATCAGCACATGGCTCTGTTACTTAACAAACTCTTCTTTTTTCTTCTGAGCCATGTGATAATAAATTACAAATCTTCATATGAATGACTCTTATGAGCCGGTTCTTTTGAATCTACAGCGTGAAACCTGCAGTGTGATCAATGTAATCTGATTCCCGAATGAATGACTTGAACCAGCCGGTTCTTTTAGTGAATAAAAAATGTGCTGAACCGCAAGTCATTCATTCCATCATCGCTGACTCAAAGTGAACCTAGAACTCTTATGTAGACATGTGTCATGTGTCCTTGAGGCTTGTGAGACTTAAATCAGAGGAATTACTGCATGGTTTTTGATTTGACAAATTGTAAAGATGGACATATTTGGCCATTGTACTACATCTCACATCATTACAAATGTATCTGATAAATTCAACAGATTGACTTGTTGTTTAGAATACCCACAGACTACTCAAGTATGAAAATATTTAGTTTTGCACATCCCTCGTTCAAAAATTCACTATATAGTGTTTATGGCATATTCATGAGTGATGAGTCAACCATTCAGAGTTTAAAAAAAACTTTTTCTGTGCTATTATCGCATCATAGCCCTGACAATAGAAGAAGTGCCTCCCCAACATCATAATAGATTTGTCATCCAACTGAAAGTGTCTAATAAAAATCAATATGGCAGAACACTTGCAGCAGCTGGTTTGTGTACAAAGAAGTTTAAAGAAACTTTGAGTGCTGACAAAGGTAAAATCACACTGCTTTTTGGATTCTTAAATCTGGTTGTTTGTGGGGCATGAGATCGATCTATAAAACCCTCACGGCCCTAAAGCTGACTGCATAATTAACCTCACAGGAACACGCAAGACTTTTTGGAGTCAGATATTATTGCTTTTTAATAAATGATATGGGTAGATTTCATTGGGGTGACTGCTTTAATATGGACTATTACATATGATCACCAAACTAGGGTAGACCAGGGAAAGTTGTTACACTTTTTACTTTATTTTTTATACCTTTTGTACCTGTTGTAAGACTTTTTTTTAAAGTCTTGACTTTTAAAAAAATAAAATAAATAAAATAATAATTTCCACAGTCATTGGCCAGGAATTAAAAAGATAAAGATCACTGAACAGACACTGATCGCTAGTGGGGCATGTTGTCACAATGGGAACCTCCATTAAACAGCCTTTTATAGGCTTCTCAACTAAACTTAAAAACAAACAACAATTCTTGAAACACTCAAAAAAATATGAAACAGTAAACATTTCCTACACCATTATCAAGTCATTGTTTTGGTCACCAAAAATGTAATCATTAAATTAAATAATGATAATAATAACTTTGTAAAAATGTTCTGTTCACTCTGTTCAGACTGTACAAACTTTCAGATAAAATCTACTTTCTTGATGTACTGTAATTAACTTGTATGCAAATGTTGGATTTAGTTTGGAGCATTTAATAACAGTAATAATGATTTATGAGGAATTTAAACTAGGTGTTTTAAAACAAAAATATTTCATATATAATTATAATTGCTGAGAAAGAGCCCCCATGACAACTAGCCCCATCTCCCCTATACAGTTTTAAAGTACTTAACTGCATCTCTGCATTCACTTGAATGTGCTTATTTGGTAATTCATTGACTTCGTACAGAAAACACAACATAAAGAAACTTTATTGTCCTAAAGTCGCCAGACTCCATTCTGCAGCACGGCACCAGCATCTGAACGTCAGCTCTGTCTGAGACCGTTCCCCAACATCCGTCACTGACAGAACCCCACACCTCCCCAGGAGCAAACGAGCTGGGCCAGGGATAATTAACTGTGTCCGATATTGTTTTTCCAGCTGAATTTAAGTACAGAGAAAAGTCTTTGGCTGTTTCTGTAAGATCGGCTTCTGCCCCATTAGAGTCTTCTGGAATGCTAATGGCCTGCGTTTCGACATTGATCACATCAATCGTGATGTCATTATACAGACAGGGTCAGTGAAGTGTGCATGCACCACTGTCAGAGGACACTGAAGGGAGCAGTGCTATGAGGTTTAGTTTTTGTAAAGTAGGTATTTATTTGAGATGAAATAAAATTGTATTGCTCAGGAGACTTAGTGGAAATCTCAGTTATGTTTTATTAAAGTATCAACTTTATCAACAATGTTTCCTGAGAAGTTATTGCAGAAACACCTGAGACAAAGAGACACAAATTGCGGATATACCCACGTGCGACCCCCATTTCCTCATGCGAGGACAGTGTGTTTTGTCTTTGATATGTGCAACACATTGTTTAATTTCATTTAAACCAACTGATTTCATGTCAGGAGTTCACTCTGGGCTGTCAGTAAAGAATTCAAATACACAGATTCATGTGACAAAACAACATGATTGTGCTGATCCAACATTTGCATACATTTCATTACTGTATATCAAGAATGTAGATTTTAACTGAAAGTTTGTACTATCTGTGTTCTCCAAAGAACTTTTAATTTTACAAGTTATTATTATTTCAGTTTAATGATTACATTTTTGTTGAGCAAAACAATGGATCAATAATAGTGTAGGACATTTGTGTTAAACCTATCCATCAGTGGAGTAAAAACGTAGTGTTACGGGGGAAAATGCAACCTGAATCTCACTCATTTTTTTATTTCTTTATTATGCGAACCTGATTACTTCCTAAATTCAATGCGTGATCTGAACCCAGATCTCCCACGGTGCTTATGCAACAAGCCCTGCCACAGGGGACAGTAAACACACAGGAGCCGATGCTCCTTTTCACAGTGGAGAGAGAGCTTGCGTGCTCATGTTTGCCAGATTGTGCAGCTAAATCAAAACAATGGCAGAATATTTCCAACTGTGCAAGTGTAAAGATCTGATTGAGGCATTGCCTCTCTTGATATCTGGCACCCCAAATATGTGGAAATCTAATTGTGATCGGCTAATCGCCATTATATAAAGTCTGTAATTTATCAAATGTAGGGAATTCAAATATTTAACTCGCATGATTAGTTATAAAGGGGATGGTAAGGGGGATGGCTCCTACACACACATTATCATAGAGATGACACATCTTGTAACTTTGGTGACACATCTTGTAGTTTTGGTGATCTCTACTGTGGTGATGTTCACAAGCTCTTGGGGCACAGTGCTAAGTCACATAGGGTGATTAGGTCAAAGATCACAGCGGCTATAATAGTGACTATGGCAGTGCTGTGTGAAGTTGATCTAATTAGCGTTCATTCTTATCTCTCGGCACTGGCCTCAAGGTCTTTGCCTTCCTCTGTCTTTCCTTGACCTCATTATACAGCCCCCTGTTCCATTTTCCACCATATTCTCCCAGAAAATTGTGGCTGCCAAAAGATCATCTATCTCTGTCTGCAGTCTCATATTCCATTCCTTCTCTGTCATGTGGAATGTCTTTCTCTCGCTGTCATTTGTGCACACACAAACACTCCTACATTCTCACAAACACAGGAACTGAACAGGGAAAAAAATATTCAAAGGGAAAACAAGATTATTTTTCTTACCAGATTGGCAAATGGTTTTTTCTTGTTTTAAGCACAAACCTTGCCATTTTTTTTAACATTCCCCTAAAAACACGATTTGAAATATGATGTAATTTTGATTCCCAAGTACCAGTAAATAAGTAAAGTAAATACCAGTAAATACTCAGTAAGTCAAGTTTTTTTTTTTTTTTTTTTTTTTTGCTGTGTTGAACTTCTCCTCGAGACTCCTGTGTTGTTTTTGAACACGAGAACATGTCTTTGGTCACATCCAGACTAATCCATATTTGAAAATTCTATTTTCACTTTCCTAATGTCATTATTTCCCAAGGAATGTGTTAATGGAGAGTGTTTTCGAAACACATTTTTGGTGGAGGAAAACACTGTTCTAGTCTGGATGAGAGGCACAAGCATAGCAAAAATAACAGTAACAATAATAAGTGTGGACATGGTGTAAATATGATTATGAAAACATTAGTTTTGCTCATCCCTGATACAGACCTGCATTAGCAAACATTGGCTGCATGCACAGAATGTGCACATACGTGACACAAATGTGGACTTGCAAAACCTTAATGTGTAATTCAGAATGGCCTTCAAAGTAAATTAATACTTCCCATTTCTTATGAGGCTAGTTCAATTTGCTTCTCAATAGCTTGACAGGAAACCATAAGAAGATTCATTAATAAATGACTTTAGCACACATCAAATGGTTTTAATTATCATTTACTGTATATTCCCTAGCCCCATACGTCCGAAAGCCAAAGTGAAGATGCTTCCATTTCGATTTTTTTCAAATGGAATACAATTTTTTTTTAAAACATCCTTTACAGATGATAGTATTAGCATAACAATTCCTATCTCTCAGGTAGGTCCTTCAAGTTAGCCTGGAGAGGTGAGGTGTCCAAGCCACATCAACCACTTACTGGGGTTCCTCAGGGCTCAGTGCTTGGGCCACTTCTCTTCTATATATACACAACATCACTAGGACCCATCATTCAGGCACATGGTTTCTCACACCACTGTTAGACACAGCTCTAGTTGTCTTTCCAGCCCAACGACACCACAGTTACTGCTCGAATCTCTGCCTGTTTGGCAGACATCTCGGCCTGGATGAAGGAACACCAACTGCAACTCAACCCAGCCAAAACCCAAACTCCTTGTCTTTCCAGCCAGTCCTGCCATTGAACACAGCATCACCGTGCAAGTGGGCTCAACTACAAGTAATGCCTTCCGAAATCTAGGGGTAACCATCGAAAAACAAATTACATTTCACAGACCACATCTCAAAGACCGCAAGATCATGTAAATTTACACTCTACAATATCAGGAAGATAAGACCCTTCCTCCCAGAACATGCTACACAACTTCTTGTTCAGTCACTTGTCATAACTAGACTGGACTACTGTATCCTGCAATTAGACCCCTGCAAATGATTCAGAATGCAGCTGCACGTCTGGTCTTTAATGAATTATCATGCATTCTTTAGAGAATGCATGTTATACCACTTGTCTCTCTTCACTGGCTGCCAGTTGATGTACGTATCAAATGCGTATCTGATGCTGGCATACAGAACAGTCACTGGGTCTGCTCCAGCACACTTAATATCATTTCTGCAGAGCTAAGCGCCCAATAGAACCTGTGGTCAGCTAAGGAACACAAACCAAAACACTTTCCCGGACGTTCAGAGTCATCGTACCATGTTGGTGGAATGACCATCCCAACTCCATCCGTGAAGCTGACTCACTTTCTGTCTTCAAAAAACAGCTAAAAACACATATTTTCCATGAGAACTTAACCAGTCACAAAAAAAAAAAAAAAAAAAATAACAAAAATTATTGGCTGTCTCCTTAATATGATTTGCTTATGTTTTCCTCTTTTGTAAGTCACTTTTGATAAAAGCGTCTGCCAAATTTGATCAAATTAACATTTTGGTCTGTCCCCATTTTGCATTGATGATAGCATCAAGCTGACACGGACTTCACAAGTTTTTGCAAAACCTGATTATCTATGCTATCTCTAATTTTCCATAGAATATATTGTGTTCTTCGAAGGAAGCAAGGAAATCTGAGCTTTTGTACGAAGGTCAATGTAATGTTTTAAACAATATAACAATCATTTTTCACATGGCCAATGTCACACGCGCTTGCATTCAATTAACGACCCAGAAATAGAGCACAATGGCGTAGTGGCTAGAGCACAGGGCTGCTAATCAGAAGGTCACTGGTTCAAACCCCACGGCCACCACCATTGTGCCCTTGAGCAAGGCACTTAACTCCAGGTTGCTCCGGGGGGGATTGTCCCTGTAATAAGTGCACTGTAAGTCGCTTTGGATAAATGCGTCTGCCAAATGCATAAATGTAAATGTAAATCAGCTATTCTCTATTCTTGCCTGCCACTTCATCAGGAATTGTATATTCCCAGCGATAAACATGTCACTGGTAATGGAAAGTGATGCCCTTTACTGGTTGAATTGAGTTGATTTTGCTTATGGAATATGCTTTTTTTTAGGATGTATTTGTTTATTCATGTCTTATATCAAGGGAGATGAGATGACAAGGGGACAGTAGGGAGAGGTGTGATGGTGACTTGCACCAAAAAATAAGTGAGTCAAAAACCAGCTCACGTATCCATGCAAACACGATATAGAGTAGGTGAATGCACCTCATCAAAGATACATTCATATTCACACATGAAACCTTTTAAAAACATATAATATGCATATCTGATCATGTGATCATGATGGATCTGTATACTTTCAGTATGAATGGACTGCATGCATTGTATACATGTTAATTGCAGAACATGTTGCACCTCTAATGTGACCTAAAATGCCAGAGCTGTGGCACACATGCTCTGGACACATTGGAATGGCAGTGCTACTGGGAATATGGGTTCAAACTCTTATTGATTATATTGCATGAATATAAAGACAGATATTATTTTGGGGATGTAAAAGACCCATGAGGCACCATTAGTTTTGATGGTTACCCAGTCTATTAAGGATCGGCTTAGGCAGGAAACACTTCAAACCTTAAGCATATTCTCCGTGAGCACCATTCCACAGAAATTGCAAAGATTATGTAAGTGGAAATACAGTATACAGGATAATAAATTATCACCCCTATTTCATATAAACACCAGATTCAATGTAGTTTTTGTAATGACTAGGTAGGCTAAATATATGTTTATGTTTTCTGTCACATTTACAAATGCAGCAAACAGATTTAAGCACTTGTTTGAACAAGTCATCACAATGTGCCAACTGTTAATTTGTCTAAGTGCAGTACAACAGTAGCCAACAATGTGTTTGATACTACTAATAATATGTTCCCCTTCTGTCACTCACTTAACGTTGTGTCGAAGTAGTGACACTGGGGGTCGATCTTGAGAGCCCCGATCACCTTAGATCTTTGAGAAAATGCCAATGAAAATTGGCGAGTGGAATTTGAATGCCACTCACCCGGACATACAGGTATAAAAGGGAGCTGGAATGGAGATTAATTCAGATTTATTCTTCAGATCTGAGTGGTTGTACTATCAGAAAGCTGAATACTACTGCTGTTTCATTCACTCTACAGAAGCGTAGGAACTGTCCAGCCTCCCCTGAGCACTCGTGGCTCGATGATTGGTTCTTGGGTTTGGGATGCCACTCATGGCCATTTTTAGTACTAATCATCTTACTACTGTACATGTTGAAAACATTGTTTGTATTTATTGTTTTACCTGTTTGTGATTTTTTACCTGATGTTCAAAATCAAAAGTTAAAGGATTAACGTTGAAGAAACCCAAATGTCTCTGTTACTGACGTAACCTCCGTTCCCTGATGGAGGGAACAAGACGTTGTGTCGATGAGTTGACACTAGAGGTCCCAATGGAAAACACTACAAGAGCTGAACCGAGTTACGCAGACTGGCGGTGTGAGATGGGCAGACCTCTGTGTGCCTCGTAGCCAGCGTAACAAGCCGTCGCATAACTACCCCCAACACACTGACAGGCATGAAACGGTCCCCTGCACCTAGGGGAACGGCTAACTGCTCAGAAGTATAAGGACTAGCTGGCCCAGCCGTGGCCTTCTCTCTATTGTTCTCCCCAAAAAAAGGAACAAAATCGTTCGTCTGGGGGCCAAATATATGGTCCAAGTTGGGGTGTGTTCCTCCAAAGAGGAGGACACCGCAGAGACCACACCCGGCCCCAAGAGGGGGGGTGAACATTAACCCCCCCCCCTCTTGGATACTCTAGGAACTATTAACAGGCCAGAATTTTGCAAACATGATGAACGTGATGGAATATAGCATGGTAGAAGGTCACTTAAGTACTGCCGAGCTAGACCATTCAAAGCTTTGTACATAGTTACAATTTTAAAATGAATATGAAATTTAACAGGTAGCCAATGTAACGATGATAAAATGGGGCAAATATGATCATATTTCTTGGTTCTAGTCAGCACTCTGGCTGCTGCATTTTGAACCAATTTAAGTTTATTTATTGATCTTGCTGGTCATGCTCCTGGAATGCATTACAATAATCTAGTCTTGAGGTCATGAACGCATTCATTCGTTTTTCGGAATCAGCAACAGAGAGCACCTTTGTTTTTTATCCACATTTGAGATTTTTGCACATATTGGTGTTTCCATCCAGCATTTTTAAGTAAAATCGCAAAATTTGCATAAAAAACATAGATGGAAACCCAATTAGTGACACTTAGTTAACCTTTCCTCTTTTCTGCAAGTCTGACAATGTTTTGGAACAGCAGTAATGAGCAATTGGCTGAAACCCATGATGACAGAGAGGGAAAAGTGGCACGCTTAGCAGTTCTGCATGTTTCCCATTGCGTTGGCATGCACTTCATCTGTCAGCACTGAAACATTGATGTTCTGCCATGTCAGCATGCTTAGGATTCTGGGCGAGTTGGACAGGTAGAGAGGATGTAGTGAGCTCATACGTGCTTCATGTTGGCTTCATTGAAGATGGCATGTGCTCATGCACAGATGAAAATGTAACAAGCTCCTTTAGTTCTTCTGTTGATGTGACGAGATGTTTTGATCTGTTCATATAAATGTTACATTGCTTGTGGAAGAGTCTGCGGTGGTGCATTCACAGGCTGCTTCTGTAAATACAGAAGGGTACAGTGAAGAGAGAACAGCATTTCAGACTACGAGGTAATGGAACAAGTTAGTGTATAAATTGCATAACTCCAGCTGCAAGAGTGGGATATTATAAGCAGGCCCAGGCAGAATTGGTATTTGCTGTTTTGCATTTTCTGTTGGCATTTGTCAAAGCCAAAAAAAAATTACTCTTTGGACTCACATGTGGATACGTGTGTTCTCCAGGACTTGTACCCCACTCCTTTACATCACAAGTGCAATGCTCTATCAGACGAGCTACCCCAGAATCTGATCACACTCGAACAAGATTGTAAATGTAGTTGATTATATAATGGAAATGTTAAAATGTGTCATGAACTACAGTAAAAGTGGTGATATTTTAAAGTCTGGCTACATGAGACTACAATTGTACAAACACTTATAACAATGCTGTCACTCTCTCTTCCTCTGATGATGTCTTCCTCATCTGTTCTGTTCACTTTCTTCCTTCTTAAAGGTACACAGGCAGAAAAGATGACTGTGATTTTGATAGGTCGCATCTCTGTCCTGCTCTGACACTAATCTCTCTGCTCCTGTACTCTCACACTCACTTCCCACAGGAACATTGTGGCTGCACAAGGACATTTACAGAACATGATAAGTCACCATTGATCCCTCCACACTCACCTGCACTGTATGCATACATTCTGCTTGGCCATCTGTAGCCACCATCACTGAGAGAGAGAGAGCTACTTTGCTTGGGTGCTGTGATGAAGATGAGTTTTCTCCCATAATTACAGCTGCTTGTGGAAACTGTGCAGAGCTCATGTGCTTTATATAGTGTACTCTCACCGGTCGTGCACTCTGCAGTGTGTACAGCACAGCCAAGCCTGTGTTTTTCTGTGAATCTCACTGGAATACTCAAAGGCAGGATTCTTTTTGTAATCTCTCTTTTTAGTCTTACACTCAAAATCATGTTTTCCATGTTTATTTAGAGAGAATTTGTCCATTTTTATTGATACATATTGTCATTTGTTGTTCCCTTTCAAAAAGATACACTTTGATGCTGCGCTGATTTAGTGCCTTGATAACAACTTTAGGTGTGTCCAGCTGTAAATATGTGTGCAACACATCAATGAAATTGACCAGAATTTATAGCCTCTGCTGATAACATCATTGGATGCACCTGTAGCAGGGCAATAAATAGATGCATCACAGGTGCATCATCAGATCTTTTGTCTTCAGATCACTCTGTGTGTGTTGTGCTTCTTGACTGTCAGAACTTTCTACTTTCCTCTGTTAGGAGTTAGAATTGTTAGGCAGTGCGCAGAAAACTTTCTCTTTCTCTTTTCTTTAAAAAAAAAAGAAGAAAAAGAATGACTGATCAACAAAGCAAGCGGAACAGACACACACCAGTTTTTTTTGTGTGTTTAGGGGAAGAGCATGCTGCGCTTGTGTTGGGGCGGGGCGGGTGCGAGCATTGCGATCTGTTTTACAGTCAAAATGCTTCGCACTCGTCTTGCTTACTTCCAAGAGCTAAGGTTTCCAGCAAAATGTTGGGTGTTCCGTTATTTCCTGCCTTAGTCCAAGATGCGGAATACTCGATATCCCCTCAAGAGGAAGTGTCAAAATTGATACCCATCTCAGAGAACCTGGCAGCATGGAAGCTACTGCCAGGTGTTTCTATGTGGTTTTAAGAACATAGAAAAAGGCTACAGAATTCAATACGATCGCCGTCCTCCGCTTTTCAATGCTGTGGTCTCCACTACCGTGAAACCGGAACTAGCATGTCTATTGTGGAAAGAACTGCAAAAGAACTGCAAAGAACTGTTCCCCTTCCAGAGAAAGAGTCAGATACTACAGCAGATACTTCCTGGTTCCCAAGAAGGGTTGCATCTGATTTTGCATCCGTCTTAGCTCATTTGGTTTCTCTGTGTCTGAGACTCAATGTCAAAAAGAGCGTTCTCTCTCCCACTCAGGAAATTACCTATCTGGGAGTTTTATGGAATTCGATCATGATCGCACAATTGTCTCCCGCTTGAATCGTGTCTATTCAGAACACCCTGATAAAAGTCAGGCTAGGCCAAAGTTGCACTGTTCATCAGTATCAACGAATACTAGGTCTCATGGCATCTGCGTCCTCGGAAATCCCTTTGGGCCTTCTGCACATGAGACCGTTTCAGTTGTGGCTCAAAGCCAGGGGATTTTATCCAAGGGCCAGTCCTCTAAGGCAGATAAGGGTTACGTGCCTCGCGCTTCGTACCATTTCTATGTGGTTTAGACCCTGGTTCCTCAATTTGGGTCCCACTCTAGGTGCAAATTGCTAATGACAGACGCCTCCATGACGGGATGGGGTGCAGTCTTAAGTGTTCGTCCAGCTCAAGGGCAATGGGAGGGTCATCAGCTCGATTGGCACATCAACTGCCTCGAGTTGATGGCGGTATTTCTGGCTCTGAAATACTTCCTCCAGTATTTTAGAGGCTGCCATGTACTGGTGCGGGTGGACAACACAGCAGTAGTCTCTTACATAAACCATCAAGGAGGTCTACATTCATGCCAGCTCAACAGACTGGCACGGCAGATTCTCCTTTGGGCCCAGGGCAAGCTCCTGTCAATCAGAGCAGTTTATATCCCTGGATGCTTGAATGTGGGAACAGATTTACTGTCCAGACAGAAAATACCGACATGGGAGTGGAAACCCCAACCCGAGGTAGTGGAACAAATCTGGGTGAGATTTTACTGAGAGGAAGTGGACCTCTTCGCCTTCCGACAGAGCGCAATGTCCCCTCTACTTCTCTCTGAGTCACCCAGCCCCCCTCGGTCCGGACGCGATGGCACATACATGGCCCAGAATGCGCCTGTATGTGTTTCCTCCGGTTTCTCTGCTCCCAGGAGTCTTGGCCAGAGTTCGCCAGCAAGGGTCTTGCCTCTTACTGATAGCGCCGCGTTGGCCGAACAGGGTATGGTTATCAGAGATAATGTCTCTTCTTGACGGCTCACCTTGGGTGATTCTGGACAGGAGGGACCTTCTGTCCCAGATGCAGAGGACAATATTTCATCCCCGGCCCGAGCTGTGGAACCTTCATCTTTGGCCCCTGAAGGGTACCAGCTGAGGGACACTGGGTTTTCACCTGAAGTTATCGAGACCATTCTAAGTGCTAGGGCTCCCTCTACTAGAAGAAGTTATGCCAATAAATTGGTCTTTGAAAGATGGTGCAGTGCACATAATGCAGATCCAGTTAACTGCCAGATTGCTTCAGTTCTGAACTTTCTGCAGGAAAAAATGTCAGCAGGCACAAGCCCCACCACTCTCAGGGTTTACATGGCCGTTCTATTGGCTTGCCACTCCTTGATTGATGGGGTGCCGTTGCGCAGACATCCTCTGCTCACTCGCTTTGTTCGTGGAGCCATGTGACTGAGACCTCCTGCTAGGACCAGGATCCCTTTATGGGACTTAGCAATAGTCCTTGAGGGTCTGGTTGAGACCCCCTCCAAACCTCTAGAGTCAGCGTCTGATAAACTTCTGACTCTTAAGATGGTTTTTCTTATGGCATTTACTTCTCTAAAAAGAATTGGGGATCTACAGTCTCTGTCTGTCTTGTCAGCCTGCTTAAATTTTGCCCCAGGAATGGCTAAAGCAATTTTGCACCCTCATCCTGTCTACCTGCCTAAGGTTCCTTTCTCGACTGTACATCCAGTCACTCTCGAAGCCTTCTGCTCCCTGCCATTTACAACGCCAGAGCAGGAAAGACTTCACGGACTTTGTTCAGTCCGTGCCCTTCAGACTTATGTCCACTGCACTAGCCAGTGACATAAGTCAGGGCAACTATTTGTTTGCCATAGGGGCCACAACAAGGGGGTGGCCTCCAACAAGCAGACTATGTTCCGTTGGTTGAGGGATGCTATTGCCCTGGCCTACAAGGTGCATGGTCAAGCTTCGCCAGTAGGTATCAGGGCTCACTCTACCAGAGGGCTCCTCTAAAGCCTCCTCTAAAGCCTTGGCTAGAGGTGTCCCTCTGCAGCATGTTTTTGATGTGGCAGGCTGGTCTTCTCCGCACACATTCATAAGATTTTATAGTTTGGATGTTCATTCCACTCCGGGCTCTTATGTCCTTGAGTCAACATCACAAGCCCATGTCTGAGACCTCTCATGCTCATGTGAGCACAACTACACAACTGTAAGGGGTCCGGACACCCACAGTGTGGCGGCATGGGTATTCTTGTTCCAAAAGCACAATCAGCGCAGCATCAAAGTGTAGATTTTTGACAGGGAACGTCTCGGGTTATTTAACTGTAACCCCTGTTCCCTGATCAAAGCGGAACGAGATGCTGCAATTCATTGCTCCACTGGGACTGCTCTTCAGACAAAATACCTGAAGATGCACATGTGATGTATCTATTTATAGCCCTGCTACAGGTGCATCCAATGATGTCACCAGCAGAGGCTATAAATTCTGGTCAATTTAATTGACGTGTTGCACACATATTCACAGCTGGTCACACCTAAAGTTGTTCCCAAAGCGCTAAATCAGTACAGCATCTCGTTCCGCTTTTATCAGGGAACAGGGGTTACAGTTAAGTAACCCGAGACATTTTATGTATGGCCTTTTGCTACCCTCTATACAGAGGACTTTAGAGAGTGGATAGAAGATCATTTAAATAGCTAGACTTGTGAATTTTTTCAAAATAATGTGGTCCACACTGCAGCTTATTCTGAACAAGAACTGCCCACTTTGACAATAAGAGACCAGTTGAGTGATATGTAAAGTGACCAAACAGTGTTTCTTTTTATGTAACGTTATGGACTTTTGTGTGTGTGTGTGTGTGTGTGTGTATGTGTTTGTAAGCATATCATAGAAATGAAATAACCTGAACCACCATTCCAGATAGTCTATAAAGCTTTTCTTGTGCATCTGTACAGAGATATGTGAGACTTATCATGTGATAAAGAATCACCCGTTAAGTCTGAGTTATATTACAATGAACCCAAGCAATCAAACTTTGTTATTGCTCTGTTATTAGTTAGCAGTGTGAAGCAGATATTGATAAGGATGTGTCTGGGTATTGGGAAAGGTATTTCAACATGGGTGTTTTATTGGTTTAGCTGTCAATGTCTAAGTAATTGGTACAGTCAATGGAGACCTGTTTGATTCTGGGACATTCTTATAGAGCACAACAGTGCCCATTCATGTTTTCAGTTTTCTTGGTTCTGGAAGTGTTATTCACATTCATTTCTTCCATAGGGATTTCATAAAAGACTTGTGCACCATGAACCAAACCAACCAGCTCTGAGGTGAATCACAACATTACAAACTTTAATTTGAAGCAAAACAATGATTTGAAAATCAGATGAAAAGACAAAGATACAAGACTGTGTACTTAACGTCTTTAATGAGGGAATGAACTACAATCCCATAAGGCATTGTCAAGGATAGAATAAAATACAAAAAAATAGAAAATATAAAGTGGTTGATTCTAAGTATAAAAACAATGTTGTTTTGTGTATATTGTTAAATATTCAGACAAATACAAATAAATTGGTAGTTTGTGAGTGTAGGGAGAGTGACTCGATTGCATCATGGGAGTGGGCGGAGCTGCAGAGGTCTTTTGATGTGCTTTGTTCACTGTGATTATCTGATTGGAGGATCTTTCTGCAGGATCATGAGTAATGTAGTAGGGGTTCTGGGTATCTCAGCGAGTATTGACACTGACTATCACACCTGGAGTCGTGAGTTTGAATCCAGGGTGTGCTGAGTGACTCCAGTTAGGTCTCCTAAGCAACCAAATTGTCCCGGTTGCTAGGGAGGGTAGAGTCACATGGGGTAACCTCCTCCTGAAATTGCCCCAAAGATTTTGCGATCATAGTTTTTTTTTGCACATTCTAAAAACATGTATAAAATATAAATAAATGGGAAAAAGTAAAATATATGAATGTAAAGCCAGCTAATTTGATACTATAATACCACAAATCAGTTTGTCGGAATGGTCAGACATAGCAATATTTTGCTTAAATAATGCTGGAAATTTGGAGTGTTTGACCAGTTGAAGATGGGGGGAGGGGTAGTGTACAGGAAACCTGTTTAAAAAATATTTTATTGATGCAAAAATGACACACTTTGCTTTTCATTTTCTAGTATGAGATTTTCTAGTCAGATATTATGTACTTCATGTCTCTTTAAGAGATAAACCTCCAGTTGATACGAGTTAAAATCAATAGCTGATACTAAACACTCATCGTCAATGTGATGTTCACACTGCGTGGATTTCACATTACAACACCTTGAGTGCACATGCGTACGTTACAAACACATCTTTGACACAAATACCAGCATAGTACATAGTTCTGTCTGAGTTCACCTCAATGGATTTGTCATCTTTACATTTCACACATTAGCAAGGACAACTTCCTACGGCCGTGTCTCTGCAGCTCCTCTCCAGTAAATCACTGGTCTGTGCTCATGTTGAATTCCTCCACTCTCTTTCTCTCCTCTTGTTGGTTTATGTCCGTAATGTCGCCATTGACTGGCCACAGCAGAAGTCTTCATTACCAGAGACACCATGGAGTTGGAATACTAATGAGACGGAGCAGAATCGGCATTCACAGCGCCTGCACACACATACACACACCGCAACACTTTCTCTTCCCTGTGAAGACACACATATTTGGTATTATCCCTTTTGATTTGTCAAAGAAATCTCATTATTATTGAATTTTAAAATCAAAACTAATATTGTTAATCAATCTCTCCAGCAATTTGTGATCTTGGAAATTTATGCAAATTCAACCAGTCTCTGAATTATATAAAGTAGCTTGCAACTTTGAATAATTTGTGCAATATTTCTACTTAAACTGTGAATCTCATAGCAGGATGAATCCTCACATGCTCTTCAGGAGCTGCTCTAAATGGTCAGAGGTGCGTGTTGGTGACAGCAACGTTTCATTTGGAGTGCTCACATAATAAATGCACCGTTCCACCAGAAATGAGACTCAACATTCATGAAACATGTTTATTATTGGCATTTCTGTCATATTCGCTTACAGTACCTCATTTGGATAGTACAATGTGATTAGAATTTGAAGTTCAAACAAATGATGAGGCAGAAAATATTCATATAAAAATAATTCACTTCAGTTGAACTCGTATTAACCTTATCACAGTTTTCACACCTTAAATGTATTGTTTGCTTTTATTTATTATTGTTTTGCTTGGTAGCTGTATATTCAGATGATATACACTAAACTATTTAAATGACAATTCTGTCATTATTTAACCAACGCTCATGTCATTGCACCTGCTGTGTGCTGTTATTACTGTTTTCTGATTTTCTTCTGTGGAACACAAAAATTATATATATATATATATATATATATATATATATTATCATTTTATAATACTGTATATATTATTTAAAAATAATTTAAAGAATTTCAATAAATCCGTCTTTTTCTCATACATAGGTATCATATGACTGGAGTCAGTAATAACGGAGGACTTGGGGCAAAAGTGTCACTGAAATTCAAAATATAGGGGCAAACAATGTCCCCATTTTATATTCTTCTAAATAGGTTTAATTATACATATTATTGCATAAATTATCCCTTGATGTTGATTGAATTTTATGGGTAGTAGGTAATAAATTCTCAATCTAGTCATCTAGAATTTATTATTAGATTTGAGTAAATGGAAGTATTTGACGTGTAAGGATGACACCATTTTTAATTGGATGTTAGAAAATCAAAAGCCCTATAAAATGCAAAAATGTTGCTGAAAATCAAAACAAGGGGACAAATATTGTCTCCAAATATTGAAGAAGTTCATTTTTGACCCTGCATATGACTTGGAATAGTGCACGTTGTATTGTATGTACTCATTTTGTGAATGTTTTATGCTGCTTTAAAGGAGATTGACGGTCATAGTTTCTTTGAACACTGCAAGCCTTCTTTTGTGTTCCACAGAAAAATAAATAAAGTTTATGTGTTTGAAACAACGCAGATTTTTCATTTTTGGGAGAACAATATTTTTAGCTGTAAATAAGGAAATTTAGGCCTACTGTTAGTGGGATATATCTTATATCACACACTGGACTGTCAATATATTCTCCCCAATTCACTTAGTGTATATATATTTTATATACCCTATCTAGTGTATGTGTATTCTATATTGTGTGTATTGTATATCAGTACTATGTTGTGTAATTATGTGTACATTGGATACGTAAATTGTTGTGTAAGTATATGTACATTTGTTATGTAAATTGTAAATTGGTATATGTCTCGTCACTGTCATGACTGCTATGTTGCTCGGAACTGCACACAAGACTTTCACCTACTGTTGCACTCGTGTACACAGTAGTGTGACAATAAAGTGATTTGATTTGATTTGATTTGATATATTTTAGTATCTAGACCTCGCTCCTGATACATTATTTGCAACTGGACTGGGCTCTAGTGTCTGGTGCTTATTATTTAACAACGAATGCTTTATATATGTTGCGAGTTCTTATGATCATAATTGCTGTGAGATAGTGTACTGATTTCTGCCCCGGTTTATCGTGTGTTGCCTAAGGCGTCTAAACACCAAATTTTGGATGCTGTATCTGTTTTCCTGTATCTTGACTGGATCCTATAGACCGATCATACTGGTGTTCTGGAGACTATCAGGATATTGTGCATTGTGCAAATAACCTTAAACGTTTATTGTACTGTCACTACATAATAAATATATGAAATCAGCAGTTTTCATTAAAACATTATTTTATTGAAGACTCAATGAAATAAATGCAGTTTATCTGCTGTGTTGAATCAGAAGTCGGGGCGGGTCATATCAAAGGTCTTTGCCCTTTTTCAAATGAACAATATATAATGCTAAGGCCTGTTTCACACCGCAAGCAAAAGCAGCATGTAAGTAGCACATATCTTTTTATGCCTCACATAAGGGCTGTGTATTTGATTCCTATTCACAAGTTCTCAATTCAATTTTGAATCAATATCGATTCCTATGATTATACTTCAGTTATGATA
This sequence comes from Moxostoma hubbsi, assembly GCA_032164185.1. NCBI lineage: Eukaryota > Metazoa > Chordata > Actinopteri > Cypriniformes > Catostomidae > Moxostoma > Moxostoma hubbsi. Next base: position 33,566,173 of record JAVLUX010000039.1, read on the forward strand.
TCATTTTTGCATACATGTGAATTAATTCTCTCCAGTTAATGCTGTAAATTTTACAGGGGAACTTGCAACTTGGAACATTAATATTACTAATTGTATTTGATTTGTTTTTAGCATTTTGTGAAAAAAGAAACAGATCCATGTGTTCCATCAATAAATATGATATTAAATTGCATATATAATTTTTTGTGTTGTTTGTTTAATTGCACAATTTGTCCTATTTACAGGTATTAACTTTGATTTGTTGAACATGTGCTAAAAACCTGTACTGTCTCTTTAAGAAAACCAACATTTCTGTAACTAGTGTATTAACATAGCACATCTGTGGTAAATATGTTTGAATCGGAGTCAGACACATAGGACAAGTTGTTTATATATATATATATATATATATATATATATATATATATATATGTATAAATTATGAAGGGTGTGTGAACATTTCTGATTATGAGACTAAATGGAATGCAAACTTATCTTCTCAACTATATATACTGTTTACTAAAGCTCTGATCAATGGGTTATCAGCCATCTTCCTTTTCTTCTGCTTTATATCTTGTTTCTGTACAACAATCTAAATCAGCTATTCTGTGATTTGTCTACTTAATGTTTCAGTGTAGGTGCAAATAGCTCCTAAGTGTTTGTTTTTTTCCCATCTGGACCCCTGCTGTTTGTACACAATGTCTAGAAGTGTGAAATAACATTTGAAAGTGTGTTTGAAAACTCCCCTCATTCTGTCATGTTGAAACTTACATTAGTTGGGACAGGATGTCAGAATGAACACGAACAATGAACGGAGGGTGTGGACAGCTTTTGTATCACAGTGCTGAGTGAGAAAATGTCTCTTTAAAACATTGTCATTTCCTGACTGTGTGAAGTGATAGAGAAATCGTTAAACCTGAGATGTTTGATCTTTAATGATGGCTGGGTGACTCAGCTGCAGATGCGCATTGACTTTTTTCTGTCTGTCTTCTCAGAAAAACCATCACATATCTTATCTGGTCTGTGCATGAAAGATGAGCTCAGCGGATATGGGCTGCTTATTATAGTTAATAATTAACACTGTTATTATATGCTCATAGGGACCAAGCCATATCTGTTCACTTGGGCCTGCAGTAAGCAACCACTAAAAAGAAACAATTTTTACAACTAACTATTTTAATGTGTGGCTGTCTGAAAAGCTCATGACATGTTTAATTGTTTGCCTTGACACACTTATGAGATGCAGAGATGTAAAGCATGCTGGTTTATTAAAACAGATAATTATCTCAGAGTGTTTCAAGTTAAATGTTTCCTCTACTGCTCTGAAAATGTATCTGTCTTTCCCGGTCCTATTCTTTCAGGGAGAAAAGACCCTGCGGAGGCCACATACTGCCCAGTCTTGGGGGAGCATGTGGAAAATACATAATGAAAGTTGTGAAGCCGTACGTGGGAATGGCGTGGTGGTAGGTCCAGCCTAATGAGGGGGACTCTACAAGCACAGCGAACCTTGGGACCCAAGGGAAACATGGGTCCGCCGACTGGGGGACTGTACTGCGGGAAATAAATCATGGTGAGTTTGCCTGAGAAAGGAACTAATCCTGTGGAGCCCGACCCCAGTACAGAGCACTCTTAGTGGATCTGGACGCAGATTGCTCCGCTGAATTCACAGGCCAGAAGGCTAAGGAGGAGAACATCCAGGGAGTGACGTTTAGTAGCTAACCTGGGATAGAAGGCGCACTGGATCAACTTGGCGAAGCTGTGTGCAAGCGGAACACCCGGTCGGTTGTGCCGCGTTACCGAGTTCTACCGGTTCGGACCTGACAAAACACGGGACGAGACCGACTCAACCCTGAGATTGTAGAATCTGGTGAAGGAATTGGGTGTTGCCCAGCCCCGCTGCTCTGCAGATGTCTGCTTGGGAGGTGCCATGGGCCAGTGCCCACGAGGATGCCACACTTCTCGTAGAGTGTGCTCGAACCTGCAAGGCGGTGGGCATGTCCTGGGTGTGATAAGCTAAGGAAATGGCATCAACGACCCAGTGAGCTCCGCCGTCCGGCGAAGCAGACAAAGAGCTGCTCAGAACATAGAGCTCATAGAGAGAACTAGAGCTCTGAGTGCGGTCCAAATAGATACGCAAAGCACGTACCGGACACAGCAACGAGAAGGCTGGGTGTGCCGCCTCCTGGGGCAGCTTGCTTGCAGGTTCATGACCTGGTCCCTGAAGGGGGTCGTAGGAACCTTGGGCAAGTAGCCCGGTCGCGGCCTCATGATAACTTGAGAATGTGTCGGACCAAACTCTAGGCAGGTGTCACTGACAGAGAACGCTTGCAGAATTGAGGGTTGTGAGTGCCCACAAAGGTCACAATCGAAGGCTGCATTCAAAGTGTCCTACTCTCTTTTCTGAAACAAGACAGCCTCGATGACATATGCGGCCGACAAATGCGACCTCCCGAGTATGCATCCTTCTAAACGGGACACAGGCTTTGTAAATTTCCTTAATCAAACACACCTGATTCAACTCATCAGCTCATTAGTCAAGTCAAGGTCAGTGTTTTTTATTGTCGTTCAACCATATAAAGTTAGTACAGTACACAGTGAAACAAGACAATGTTCCTCCAGGATCATGGTGCTACTTAAAACAACATAGGACAAACACAGAACCACATGAGACTACACAGACTAAATAACATACCTATATAAAGTGCACTTGCAAACATGTGCAAAAAGTATGGGACAGTACAATAAATGACAAAAAATTAACAAGACAATAGGCACAGTGGAGAGACAGTGCAGCGCCGACCAGTACACAGTAGTGCAAAAAGATGACAGTTTCTAAAAATGCCAAATGTAAACATAACATACTATAAGATAATGTTCTATGCACATAGCAGTTATTGAGGTAGCAGCCAGGTATAAAGTGACAATAATTAAATTGCAACTCAGGACAGTCTCTGAGTATTAAGGAGTCTGATGGCTTGGCGGAAGAAGCTGTTACACAGTCTGGCCATGAGGGCCCAAATGCTTTGGTACCTCTTGCCAGACGGTGAAGAGTTTGAAGAGTTTGTGTGAGGGGTGTGTGGGGTAATCCACAATGCTGGTTACTTTGCAGATGCAGTTTTTTTTGTAAATGTCTGTGATGGAGGGAAGAGAGACCCCGATGATCTTCTCAGCTGTCCTCACTATTATCTGCAGGGATTTGTGGTCTGAAACAGTGCAAGTCCCAAACCAGGCAGTGATGCAGCTGTTCAGGATGCTCTCAATAGTCCCTCTATAGAATGTAGTGGGGATGGGGGTGGGAGATGTGCTTTTCTCAGCATTCGAAGAAAGTAGACACGCTGCTGGGCTTTCTTTGTAATAGAGCTGGTGTTGAGGGACCAGGTGATGTTCTCCGCCAGGTGAACACCAAGGAATGGCGTCGTCTGTTGAACGGTTTGGACGATACACGAACTGCAGTGTCTAGTGAGGGGGGGCAGCTGGGTCTTAATGTGCCTCATGACGAGCCTCTCATAGCACTTCAAGATGATGGGTGTGAGTGCGATGGGACGGTAGTCATTGAGGCAGGACACTGAAGACTTCTTTGTCATGGGGATGATGATGGTTCCCTTGAAGCACGTTGGAACGACATGTTGGTAAGAACATCTGCCAGCTGGTCTGCACATACTCTGAGCACTCTGCCAGGAACGTTGTCTGGTCCAGCAGCTTTCCATGGGTTGACTCTACGTAGAGTTTTCCTCACATCAGCCGTGGTAAGAGCACCTGGTCATTGGGAGGAGGGGTGGTCTTCCTCACCACCACGTCGTTCTGTGCTTCAAACCTAGCGTAGAACTCATTCAGCGCATCTGGAAGGGAGGCATCTTTGTCACAGGCAACTGATATTGTCCTGTAGTTGGTGATGGTCTGGATGCCCTACCATATGCGCCGCGTGTCGCCGCTGTCCTGGAAGTGACTGAGGATTCTCTGGGCGTATGCGTGCACTGACTTTCTGATGGCCCGGGACAGATTGGCCCTCACTGTTCTTAGGGCAGCCTTTTCGCCTGCTCTGAAGGCGGAGTCTCGGGTCATCAGCAGCGCATGCACCTCCGCAGTCATCCACGGCTTGTGGTTGGAGCGTGTGGTGATGGTCTTAGAGAAAGTGAAATCATCAATGCACTTGCTGATGTAGCTAGTCACAGATGCTGTGTATTCCTCCAAGTTGGTAGAGTCACCATATGTTGCAGCCTCCTTGAACATGTGCCAGTCAGTAAACTCGTCTGATGAGCGGTCTATATGCTGGAATTAGCATAACAGAGATGTGGTTTGAGTAGCCAAGGTCGGGGCGGGGCTCCGCCTGGTATGCGCCTGGGATGTTTGTGTAAACAAGATCAAGCATGTTCACCCCTCTTGTTGCAAAGTCCACATACTGATGTAATTTAGGGGGCACTGTCTTGAGATTTGCATGGTTGAAATCTCTGGCAACTATAAACAGTCCGTCAGGGTGCGTGTTCTGCAGTCCGCTCATAGCCCCATACAGTTCACAGAGCGCTTCCTTAGCGTTAGTGCTGGGGGGAATGTAAACTCCGGTTATAATAACAGTGGTGAATTCCTGTGGTAAATAAAAAAGGTCTGCATCTAACAGTCACAAGCTCCACCAGCAATGAGCAGTAACTTGAGTCTAGCATAGAGTCATTGCACCATTCCGTGTTGATGTAAACACACAAACCACCACCGCAAGTCTTGCCGCACAGAGCTGCATTTCTGTCGGCACAAAACGAGGCGAGCCCATCTAGCTGAATGGCGGCATCTGGAACTCTGTCGCTGAGCCACATCTCCATGAAAACAAAGACACTGCAGTCTCTAAGCTCACGCTGCATAGTCTGCTGGAGTCGGATGTAGTCCAGTTTATTGTCCAGGGAGCAAACATTTGAGAGCAGGATAGACAGGAGAGCCAGCTAGCTAGGGTTTGTTTTTAGCCTATCATGGACCCCTGCCCTCTTGCCGCGGTTTCGCTTCCTTGTACACCGCTTACGACGTCCCCTCCCCCCGGCCACTGGCATTAGGCGACGCCGAGGACTGGAGGCCTGGTCTCCACAGCAAACCAAGTTCACGTAGCAACTCCTGCAGATCATGATGCAGCTTGATTGTTGCATGATTCTTATATTTTAGCAGTGTCTGGCGATGGTAGAAATGAACACCGGATGCTCCGATGTCCATGTGCTGTAAAAGTGGGGCTAAAAAAGTGACAAAATTAGCACCATTTTAGATCCGGTGTGGCCGCTGCGTGCTACCACGCCGCCATCTTGGATACATTTTTAGTGGAGAAAAATGTGTTGGGTTGCCTCCAGGAACAGGGTTGGGAACCAAATGAACAAGTAAATATATATATTAGTGCTTTCAGTAGATTCATTTTTTTAAATCGCTTTTAATTATTTTTTTTTATAGTTAATCATGATTAATCTCAGATTTTAAAAGTGCTGAAATTTGTTTTTAGTGTTACAATGTTCCACCCTTTAACAAGAGTTCAGAACTCACATGGAGATGAATATAATGTCAAATCGGTACATGCCTTAATCGCGATTAAGAAAAATGAACACGTTATACATTTAAATGAAACGCATGTGTTAATGTGTTAACACTGACAGTACTAATATATATATATATATATATATATATATATATATATATATATATACACACACTGGCAGCTAAAAGTTTGGAATGATATACAGATTTTGCTGTTTTGGAAGGAAATTCAGCTGATCACAATGTATAGTCAGGACATTACTGATTTAATAAACAACACCATCATTATTTGAAAAAAGTAATTTTTGATAAAATCTAGGCCCCATTTCCAGCGGCTATCACTCACCAACACCTTATCCTTGAGTAATCATGCTAAATTGCTAATTTGATACTAGAAAATCACTTGCCATTATTTCAAACTCAGTTGAACGCTATTTGGTTCGTTAAATGAAGATTAACATTGTCTTTGTGTTTGTTTGTAAGTTGCCACAGTATGCAATAGACTAGCATGTCTAAAGTTCAATATTAGGTCAAAAATTGCAAAAAAAAGAAACAGCTTTCTCTAGAAACCCGACAGTCAATCATTGTTTTGAGGAATGAAGGCTTATACAATGCTTGAAATTGCTAAAAAAAAAAACATCCTGGTTACTTTCGTAACATCCGTTCCCTGATGGAGGGAACGAGACACTGTGTCGATGTAGTGACACTAGGGGTCACTATTGAGAGCCAGAGACACCTCTGATCTTTGATAAAAGGCCAATGGGAATTGATGAGTGGAATTTGCACACCCTCCCCCAGACATACAGGTATAAAAGGAGGGGGTGTACATACCACTTATTAGGATTTGTGCTGAGGAGTCTAGAATAAGGTTCCGGCCATTTCAGCGGGTAGTTAAACAGCATGTCTCGTTCCCTCCATCAGGAAACGGAGGTTAAGAAAGTAACCAGGACGTTCCCTATCTGTCACTCACTCGACGTTGTGTCGATGTAGTGACACTAGGGTTCCCCTACAAAAACGCCACAACTTGCTGAACTGGGTTACGTGGAACGGCGGTGCGAAACGGGCAGACTGTTGTGTGCCGCATAGCCAGCGCACCGGGCCAGCCCATAACCTCTCTTGACGCTAGTGTGAGTGTTGAACAGCCCTTTTGAGGATGAGTTGAGTACCCAAAAGGATAGGGACAGGCTTTTCCTACTCATGCCTCTTTTCCAGGAAAAGAGAGAATTGGCTAACTGACCGGGACGCCAGTGTCCACGTCGGGGGTGGGGGGGGGGGGGGGGGGGGGGTGTCACTCCCAAGGGGAAGACACCATGGAGATCACACCCCACTCAGAGAGAGGGGGGAATATTAAGTGGAAATACGTCACATAGACTTGCCGAATCTAGACCTGGCTAGACTCGGCAAGGCTGGGGCAGAGGGGTCTCTGTCCAAGGAAGATGCAGTTTGCCAACAGGGAAACGTTTTTCAGTGGAATATATGTTGCCTATGCGGAACCAGTGCATGCGGAGCACCTGTCCCTATAAGAGTTTCTCCACAAATTCATCTGCCACAGGGCTAGGAGGAAATCAACCAGGGAACACATCTGTGAACACTGCTGGGAAACAACAAAGCACATCTTCAGCCCAAGGGAGGTGAAAGGTGCTAGGCGCAAGTGGTATACCCGGCCGGTCGACACTGACTTACCCATTCATTCCTGCTAAGACACGGAACGAGACCTGCTCAACCCAGAGATTGTAGAATCTCGCAAAGGTGTTGGGTGTAGCCCAGCCCACTGCTCTGCAAATATCAGCTAGAGAGGCACCACTGGTCAGAGCCCAGGAGGTCACCACACTCCTGGTAGATCGGGCTTGTAGCCCTGCAGGGGGTGACACGTGCTTAGCCTGGTAGGCGACAGCTATGGCGTTGATGATCCAGTGGGTGATCCTCTGTTTGGAGACAGCACTTCCTTTCCGCTGTCCACCAAAGCAGACAAAGAGCTGCTCAAAGATCCTAACGCTCTGCGTGTGATCCAAATAGATGCGTAAAGCGCGCACTCCACACAGCAACGCTAAGACTGGGTCTGCCTCCTTCTGGGGCAGCACTTGCAGGTTCACCACTTGGTCCCTGAAAGGAGTATTAGGAACCTTGTGCGTATAGCGTCTCTCAGGTAATCGGGTCGTTATTCCCTAACGACTTGCCATCCACTGTGTCATGGTGCGCAGTTATGGCAGCTATGTACACCTTCAAGGTGGGGGGGGCAGCCGCATACTTGCGTAGTCCAGGCAGCCAGCTGTGTGCCAGTGCGTCTATGCCAATGGGGGCCTCATTCAGGGCGTACCAGAGTGGGCAATGGTAGGATTACAGGGAGGTGAACAGGTGAACAGGTGAACCTGTGCCTGCTTGTATCGAATCCAAATTAGCTGAACCACCTGAGGGTGGAGTCTCCACTCTCCCTTGTGGTTGACCTGTCGTGACAGCACTCCCACCGTGGTGTTGAGGTCGCCCGGGATGTGAGTGGCTCGCAGTGATTTGATGTACTGCAAACTCCAGAGGAGGAGACAGCAGGCGAGTTGTGACATGTGAGGGGAACGTAACCCACCTTGGTGGTTGTTATATGCCACTGTTACCATGTTGTCTATTCGAACCAACACGTGCTTGCCCTGGATCAATGGCCAGAACCTCCGCAGGGCGAGCAGTATTGCCAACAACTCGAGGGAGTTTATGTGCACATGTAGCTGCGGGCCCGTCCAGGGGCACGCGGCCACGTGCCCATTGCATGTAGCACCCCAGCCTGTCTAGGAGGCGTCAGTTGTGACCACGATGTGCCTGGAGACCTGTTCTAGGGGAACCCCTGCCCAAAGAAATACAAGGTTGTTATCATCGAGACTGATTCCAAATGCAAACCAAGAAAAGAGATGCTCTGAACCGGGAGGAGCTTGCTCTTTTCCCAGTTGACCCGAAGCCCTAGCAGGCTGAGGGTGGCGGCGTACTCGCCCTTGACCGTGGTGAAGTGGATGCTGGAAAACTTGAACGGGTGCCTGGCGAACTGAATTGCGTAGCCGAGTCGGACGGTCTGGGTCAGCCATCGCGATGGGTTGGAAAGCGTGAGCAACACGTCCAAACTCCGGGTGAGGGGGACCAGGGGAACAATTTTGTTGGATGTACCGGCAGGAGGGGCCTGCATTGTGATCAGCTGAATGTCACTTTGGAGAATAAAAGTTCCAATTACTTTCTATAAGAGCAAAATCGGAACATTATTCCAAACGTTTGGCAACCAGTGTGTACATGTACACTTGTTTATTTTTATGATATCATATTTTTAAGCAGCAGTAGTTTCTTTAGTTTATTAGATGGCCTATGTGTATTCCCTAGGGGCAGGTTTTCTAATGGGGCATATACAACATAAAGGATTTTCTAGAGTTTAATGATTTAGACCAAAAATCTAAGTGTTTATTTGGAAAAATATTGTAATATAACATTTTTTTTAAAAAAAAGTCTGCTAGTAACCTTTTTTATTTTATTTTTTTGCCCAATTTGTAAAAGGGTCTCATTTCATTATAGTTTTTTTTTTTAAACCTAGTTAGTATTATTTTACTGTAATATTATACCAAATATTAAGAATAATATGTTATTACAATTGTTAAGTTTAGAAACTATTATGGAACATATAATTATTGAATAATAATAATAATAATAATAATAATAATAATGCTTGAATGTGGTATTGCTATGCAGTCCAGTGAAACCCTCAAGCCTTAATTTTGGTGGAAAACTGAAAGAAGGCATTTCAATTTTCAATTCGTAGTTCAGTTTTTTAATCCAATGAAATGCTCTTATCTCCCCTATTGTCCAATAAACCTGGTGTAGAAACATCTGTGGAATTACACAAATGTGTAATTATAGTGAATCTTGAGTAAATACACAGTAACACACATCTGTCACTCAGCACCAGACACGGCCTCTGCCACCCATTTACCCGCCTCTTACTTTCCGAGATATTATTATCAAGATTCCCAAGGAGAACTTTTTTCCTTGTAATAATTCCTTCAACAAGAACCTCTTGTCTTCTGAAGTATGTTTCTTTTCTTTCTTCCATGTCAAATTAAAAGTTAATTGAATGGTTAAGCAGCAAGTAAATTCTCCTATGACAATTCGTGTCATTAAACTAACACATCTCACGCAATATAAAAAAAAGGGTGGTCACGAGGTGCATGCTGCTTAAAAAGGTTAATAGTATGTTATGATTAACCAGTGTTGAAGTAGTGAATTTGTTGTAGGCTATTAGACAAGACAACTCCATGAGCAGGCTGATCACACAATGTCAAAGTCTGTCTTTTTATTCTTAAGAAAACATTTGTGAACTTCTTAAAACATTTTCTAAGGATTAACCGTGTTTGTGAGTGTTATTAATGAGCAAAACAAGACTAGCACAGATAAATATTCACCGCACAGCTCCGGTCAATGGCTGTCTCACCCGAGTCTTGATAAACGCGAGCACAGAGTGGACCCCCCGCCACGACACCAGCTGAGCCTCAGATTTGAGGACCTCGTCACAGCACTGAACTATCAGCGTTCTGCTCTTCACTCAGCCAATCTATCACCCGCCATTTCATTTCCCTGTGGTACAAATCCATCATCCCCCTCTTCCACGCTTCTTCTGCTGCACCAATGTCTTAACCACTCAACTCAAAGCAGCCCAATTTCCTGCCAGTGACTGATAGAGATGGACTAACTGAGTGCATGACTAATACAAAAGTCTGCATCTGCCTGTCAAAGGTTGAGTGACGAGATCACACACACACACACACTTTCTCTCTCTCTCTCTCTCTCTCTCTCTCACACACACACACACACACTCACACTCTCTCTCTCTCTCTCACACACACACAATCTCTCACACACACACACTCACACTCTCTCACACACAGACACACACACACTCACTCTCTCTCTCTCTCTCACACACACACACACACACTCACGCGCTCTCTCTCTCTCTCACTCACACACACACAATCTCACACTCTCTATCTCTATCTCACACACACAATCTCACACTCACACTCTCACACAATATCACACTCACACTCTCTCTCACACACATTCTCACACACACACCTGAGAACTGGAAGATCTATGAACAGAGATGTGACGTAAATGAGAGCTCTTTCATGAGTTTTTAATGCTGTTATGTTTCATGGCTGCAGTGCTTCTTTTAATGTCAGTAAAGGGAATATGGATGTGTGTTGTTGATCATGATTTAAATTGGTTAAATTCAAGTAGAATGTATAAATATATACTACAGTTGTTTACAATCACTTTGTTACTATTTTAAGAACCTTGATGTGTCATTTTTCACAACTCTAGACACAAAACTCAAAACGGTTATCACTTGTAACACAGGATGTCTAATGTTCAAAACATTGCATTGTGCAGTCACATCTTTAAAGAAATCTTGCACTTGCACAATCTTTGGTTCAAAAAACAAATTTACTGTGAAATACCATTGAAACATAAGTATAGATCAACCACACACAAGCAACCGATAGTTTCACTGTGTCATTGTTCGTACAATCATTAAATATTGTAGAACAAAATAGGTGATACAGGTTTCATTATGGTACTACATGTACAGTAAATACATCTCTGTAAAAGTACTGCAGTAGTAGAGAGAATACTACCGACACGGTGGAATCATTGAACAATGTTTGTAATATATTGATGCAAAACACTACAGTACAATCACAACATAGGTTTTTTTTTTAATCAAAGCAAAAATAATTAGCTATGAAATAGAAAAGACAGTACTGTAAAACATCAAATGCAGTGTTCCTCAACTTGCTTGCTTGTACTGTAAGAAACAAAACAGGAGTGATTACTGTACTTCTACATTGTCATCAACTCTGTGTTGTGGATTTGGACACAGGTTCTCATCTACATCACAATGGATGTTTTCATTAGCCAAACATCTTGGAAAAAACCTTCAGGCATGGCGAATCCAGGCCTGACACTGGTCTGCTGTGATGTCATTGCAGGCGTCATCCATGGCCTGGAGAAGAGTGACTTGTTCATGAGGGTGACTGTCATGAACCTTCCATCTCCATGCAGAGAAAAATTCCTTAATCGGGTTAAGGAAGGGAGAGTATGGGGGTAAATACAGGGTGGTAAATTGTGCATGGGCCTGAAACTATGCTTGCACCACATGAGCATGATGGAACCTGACATTGTCCCACACAATGACATAGGTCACACCTCAGCTCTACAAACCTGATCGAGCTCATCAAGAAAGGTGACAAGGAGAGCTGCATTATATGGTCCAATATGAGGTCTGCGTCCCACCACACCATCTTATGATATAGCCGCACACATGGTAATGTTGGCCCCACGTTGTCCAGGTACTTGAATGGTTGCCCGCTGGCCAATGAAATTCCGACCTCTCCTCCTTGTCTTGGCCAGATTAAAACCTGCCTCATCCAAATATATGAATTTGTGATGGTCGTCATCAGCATCCAGCTCCATCACCCTCTAAAAATACATTTTGAAAAGAGATTTAGAGATTACTGTACAATGTAGAATTTTTGGGAATGTTTTTACAACAGCCTTCTTGAAACTGAACTTACCTGAACATACCCCGTCCTCATTTGCTTCACTCTGTCTGCATTTCTTTCGAAAGGCACACGGTACAGTTGTTTTATAGATACCTGGTGCCTTTTCAGTATGCGTGCAATAGTCGGCAAACTTAAGGATCCCACATTGTTGAACGTCTTCACTGTCCAAGATATGCTGGCGAATTTCTGTAAGGCGAATATCATTTCTGGCCCGAACCAAATCGACCACAGCCTGCTCTTGTTGGTCAGTTAGAATTTTGCCTCTGCCTCCACTATTTGGCCTGGTCACAATTGTACAGGGAACATTAGAGTAAGAAGACACTTGGTCACATCACCTATTCTGTGATACACATTGGTGTGCAGTCATTTGACAATTGAGAGTAGCATAATGTTTAGTGCATGCTGATAACTTACCGGTTCTCATTGCGGAAAGTTCTGATTATTGAGGCCACGGTTGACCTTCTGAGGTTTGGTTGTATCATTGTAGCCACCTCAGTCATTGTCATGCCATGATTTATGACATGGTCTACAACTATTGCCCGAATTTCATTGGACACTGTATGCTGTTGCTGCCGCTGTCTTGGTCCGTGGCCTTGTCCTCTACCACATTCCCCCACACCTCTCAAATGAGGCCCACGACCACCTCTCAGAAGGGGTGCCTGTCCCCTGCCATTCCTTTGACCAACACGTCTTCCTCCCACCACTGCTTGACCTCCATTGTGACCTGGATCACCTGCTGGCTCCATGTTACGTATCACTATGCTCTTGTAATTGGATCCCAATCAACTCTTTACGTGTATATACTCATTCCACAATGTGCACTCAATCATCAGTAATGAGTTGGCAGAATTGGACAAGCAATTACAAGGGCCTGGATATATACAGTGCAGTACTGTCAATACTGTAAATAGTCTGAAAAGGTGGTACAGTATTTTGGACCATAGACAGTGTCTGATGAAGAATTACAGTATGATAAAATATTAGGCTACATCCATGCATATTGTAGTCTAATTGGTTCATGCTCCACGCTAATTGGTGACAATGAATCTCGTTATCTCGGAACTTTCATGATTTACTGTAAACATGGAAGATTGTTTGTCTGTTTCCATACAACTATGCATTAAGAGTAATGCAACAGTTACTTATCATTTTGAGGAGTTGTATCAATTGATAGTTAGATCATTGTAAGGAAATGAACAGACACTCATTTTAAATGCAATGTGTGAATCACCTTTTGAAATAGAAGTACTTTGATGTTAAGTTGTGTCATACTGAACAGGTGATTTTTGTTGAATGAACAAATGATCTAAGTTTTATGTGTATTGTATCCAAGCAATTGAGAAAAGGGTTAGAGTTTTGAAAAAAATGTGCATTTTGATCATTGGTTGTGAGTTTTGTGTCTAGAGTTCTGAAAAATGACATCAAGGTTCTGAAAATAGTAACAGTGATTGTAAAAAAAAAAAAAAAAAAAAAAAAAAAAAAAAAAAAAACACAACTGCAATTTACATTTTAAAAAAACATTTTCTTCCTGAGTATTTTTAAATTTTATATCCAAGTTTAAATATCTATAAAAGGTATAAATATCCAAATACAATTAACATTCAGATTATTTTCTGAAAAAAAATACACTGCAAAAAAATATTTTTTTCTGGGGGGTTCTGGGCATCTCAGCAAGTATTGACCCGGACTATCACACCTGGAGTCGCGAGTTTGAATCCAGGGCATTCTGAGTGACTCCAGTCAGGTCTCCTAAGCAACCAAAATGTCCTGGTTGGTAGGGAGGGTAGAGTCACATGGGGTAACCTCGTCGTGGTCGCTATAATGTGGTTCTCGCTCTCAATGGGGCGTATGGAGAGTTGTGCGTGGATGCCGCGGAGAATAGCGTGAAGCCTCCACATGCGCTGCGTTTCCATGGTAATGCACTCAACAAGTCACGTGATAAGATTGATGTCTCAGACGCGGAGGCAACAGAGATTCATCCTGCACCACCCGGATTCTTAAGAGTGCATTGAGAATTGGGTGTTCCAAATTGGGGAGAAAATATAAAAATTAAATAAAAATGTTCCTCCAAAAATATATATATAAAAATTTCAAGTTGAAATAAAATGTACTGTACATAAATAAAAATCAAGTATATAATGTGAATATGGCAAGGCGGGTGCCTCTAGGGGAGGAAACGCCACCAGAGTCTAACCGACAACGCCAGCTGGGGACTTTCACCCCAAGAAATGTTTATTTCTACTTCAACAAGCACCCCAGTTATACAAAGGCTACACAGGTTCGTTAACTTAAGACAGAGACATGGTTACAAAAGTAGTATTAATTTATTGATGGATAAATTATAACTGGGAGAACCTGTAAAGAGGATGGTTAAAAATTAGGATGTTTAAATCAAATTGCAATAGAAAATGTAGAAAAGGTTTTATTATAATATAAATTTAACAATCAGGTTAATTCTTTTAAAACTAATACATTCCCAGTTATGGCTTAAATTACTCAAAGGAAAAGGAGAGGAAAGTGGGCAGGGGCCAGTTGTGGAGAGACAGTCTACTAAGGGGGTGTTCCAGGGATGTACAAACTTACCCACGGCATGTGCCCACTGCAATCACCAGTCACTGCAAACCATGTCAGTTATCACTACAATGTGTGAAGGGAACCACACTAATGTGCCTAGTCTCTCCGCAAGCTGGCTACTAGCTCCACTGAACAAGCAAGATAATCAACAAAAACCAAAGAAAACAATAAACCAGTTAAACCTAAAATACAAACACCAACAAAGATGTACTAAAATGACATCCCTTCCAGGCCCAGGCAGACAACCGTCAGGCAGGCGACTAAAAATCACAGAGATGGTCCCATGTGGCAACCAAAAGGCAGAGACAAAGCCAAAAGGCACCCATGATGACACAGGTGCTTTATATAAGCTCAACTAACGAGGGGGTTTGGTCTGGGTGGAGCTAATTGTGTCTAATTGAAGTGCGTTCAAGAGCCAACAGTATGCAAAGCTCACTGCCCACACCATTACATATGCAGGTCTAAATAGAAGTAATATATTCAGACTTAAGATTTTTAACATCATGTGAGTGTTTTTTTTTAATGTATATGTACGTTTTTTTTTTATAATACATTTTTTTCCCAGGTTAAATATGTAAACTTTTAAAACAAGAGAACGTTGCTTGAGATGCAGAATAGCATAAAATATGAAATCTTGTTTTCAGAGAGATCTAACACATTTTGGAGGGGTTTATGTTTTGTCCTTTTGAATTATTCTCTTTTTCTTACCCCATTGACACATAGTTTTTTCTTGTTATAAGGCTAAAACAAGACAAAACATATTGTCATTTTACTTCTCAGGTAAACTCGTCTTCTTTAAGAGATTTTTACTGGAAAACAAGAAAACATACTTTTTTGCAGTGTCAAAATACTTGTTATTACCAGACAGAAATACTAATGTTTCACAGTGGAAGAACATATCTTACTTTTGAGAGAGAGAAAAAAAGCAGACATGTTTGTGACATTCGAATGAGTAAATTAATATATAAATAATAATGATGAATAACTTAATTATAAGCAGCATTAAACAAATAAAACTAAAACATGGTGATGGTGAACAACAACATTTAAAAGTGAAGTGAGTCATTTCTATTGCATTTAAATATTTTCTACAGATTTAAATTAATTGTGTTTACTTAGGGCTAGTTATGGCTGCATTACACAAAATTACCCAATTTTATCACCAATTATAGCGTCAGTTGTTAGCTGTACCGAGTTTATGCTTATTGGCTCCAGTATGCAGGTCTTGGGAAGTTCAGAATTGACAAATATCCCAAAATATTGCACAGTATCTTATAGATCCAGACAATTTCTTACTCTCGGACTAATATTCCACAATTGGACAATGAAGAAAATCTTGTCGTTTTTGAACCCCTTATAAATTTGAGTCGTGGAGCAACAGCTAATGGAAATCATGTGCACAGGGCCATGAACCTCAAGAAATGGAGATTTAATTCATTTTCAGCAGGAACTGTAATTTTTGTTTGTTTGTTTGTTTCAATGCAAGAGTTTTGTGACTGGATCAACTTAAGTGATGGTAGTGTTTGATGCTCAGTTTTTATCTGTACCCAATCGAGCCGATAAGTGTGACTTGATCATGTATTTGTGTGGTGTATACAGACTTTAGTGGTGTTATTTCAAAGTCAAGTGTCAAAAGTTCACTTCTGCACCTGATTTTTATTTAGTGATAATTATTAAGATGTTTGAGTCTGTTTTATTGAATTATAGATTCGGGAAGAAGCCAGAAAAAGGAAAAACAAACAGAAAAGGTGAAAGTAATTAATTCTGTGAATGGAAACTGAGAAAAACCCAGATGATAACCATTAAACCTGGAGTTAAGTTTGTAAAGAGAGAAAGACAGCTGGTGAGTTTCCCATCCACAATGATGTACATGTTTCTGCAGCTTCTATTCCATTTCCAATTGAGGAAATGTGTTTACATAGGGTGGAGCTGTTGGAGAAGAGAAAAAAGTATAGTAGAAGAAAGGAACAGGTTACCTGAGATGAGAGAGACGCCACCTAGTCAGTGAGACATTGCTGTGTTTGGGCACGGGTGGATAGCTAGAGTGAACGCGAGTTGCTGGGGCGATCAAATGAGTATTGTGTGCTGCACCTATGGATGCCGGCTGCAGAGCAAAGCAAGTCTTTGGTGCTGATGAGAGCGAGCGAGTTCACCAGGTGAATTCCTGTTTTACAGCCTTTAACCCTCTGGGGTCTGAGGGTGTTTTGGGCCCTGGAGAAGTTTTGACATGCCTTGACATTTGTGCTTTTTTCAGTTGCTTAAAAACATTAATGGCTAAAGTCTGATAACACTGTATTCAGCACAAACTGGGCTACAATAATATGTGAGCAACATGTGTGTACATGTTTGTATTTTTGAGAAAATAACGTTTATGTGTGGTTTTTGAAAAAACTCAAATTTTAAGTCATTGAAATGACGCCATATAACACATACTAAATGTTTGTCCACAAGACTTTTGAGAACTGGATCTTGTAGCCTAGAGTTTTTGCTACAAAATGATGTGAAAACCATCCTGATCACTCAAACAATATAATAATTTAACTTTTGTAAGACAATTTTAGTGTTAGAAAGGGCATATGCGAGGAGGCATGAACTATAATGAATATTGATGTAATTCACACCTGAGGAGACAAAGACCCCTCCCCTGAGCCTATCAATGAGGAACGTGACAGAAAGAGAATGAATGTGAGGAAACTTAATGATCAAAATCAAGTTTTAAGTTAAAAGAAGTAATCTGACTATAGATTTTCTTTATATAAAGACATTACTTAATTTTAGACCTACACTACTTAAAAGAAGTCTCTTCTGCTCACCAAGGCTGCATTTATTTGATCCAAAATACAGTAAAAACAGTGATATTTTTAACTATTTTTACAATTTAAAAGAACAGTTTTCTATTTGAATATGTTGTAAAATGTCATTTGTGATCAAAGCTGAATTTTCAGCATCATTACTGCAGTCTTCAGTGTCACATGATCATTCAGAAATCATAATAATATGCTGATTTTCTAATATGGGCATATTTAAAGTGGATTTTACTCATTTAACCTGAACAGATATTTGCAAGCACAAGCTTTGTTGATGATAATGAGGCAGCATAAACACTAGATACAATATAATCTAAACATTCATATTATTTTTATATCATATTACATATCATATTTATATCATACAGCACATAATTTAAATGCCTGCTTTAGCCGAAACAGCATTTAAATGTAACTAAAATGTGCTTATTAAGATATATTTCAAATCTCAATACTCTGAATCCTGGCTGGCAAGTCTGGAAACAGTCCCATTAGTAAAATATGTACATGTTTATATAAAATAGCATGTCAACTAATGAAAACTAAATGACTTACTCGTCTGAAATTGTATCCTCAGCTGGATCAAGTCTCTCTTCAAAATACAAACGTTCATCAGAGTCCCGCTCTTCTTCTGAGGAAAATGTGAACTCCGTCACTATCCAGGAGTTTTCTCACTTTTGTATCGTTCTGTCTTTCAAACATGCAGAAAAGTGAATGAACTTGTTGTTTTTACGGCACAGTCAGGGGCGTTCACCATTTGCATTGATCGCTTCAGCACATTAGCGTATGAATAGCACACTCTGCTGGTGGGTGTGATCACATTAGAGATAATTAGCTGAGCCAGGAGAAACTGTACATCGCTTTGTTTCATACAGATTACATTGCAGGAGAATATTTGTTTTAAATTTTATTGTTTTATTTAAAAGTAGACATTTTAAGCCTTCTTTAGACATATGTTTCATGTTTGTGTGATAAGTATTCATGGAGTTTCAGTTCATTTTTGTGATGTGTTTCAGATATATGCTTGTGAACACAGAGAATGCTGAAAGCTCACACATTTTATTGTCTTTATTTTACAAAAGCACAAGATTTTGTTGTTATTGTGAGTGTACACAAATAAAAGTAGACCCTTTATAGTCTCTAATGATGTCTTACACTTATCTGTATGCCCCAAAATGATGGAGAATTTTATGTTGTTTCCGCTGTAATGATGGAAAATCCAGCAGGACGCGCCAGTTAAGCTTCTTCTGTTTGGTGTGATTCAGTGCACAAAATCAATTGTTTATTAAAGTGTGATAAGAATTCATTATTTAATGTTCTCTTTTTTTGTTCTATTTTTGTCTTTCCATCTCATTACTTCTCACACTCTCGCCATATTGGTGAGAAATTGGAGAGTGAGATACTTCTACCTTAAAGGCAGCAACTTTCACTTTTATTGTTGGACAACAAAAACGGTGGAACGACTGTAATTGAACTTGAGCCAAAGTGCTAGTTTTGTGTGTGTGTTTTCCTTGTTGACTGGTGAAAATATATCTGTGAAATTGATTTTGTATTTGAGCTTGAGCCAGTTTGTAGGTTTTCTGTTTGATTCCTTGTTGATTGCTGAAAATATAACTGAGAAACTGAACTTTATGTGTGAATCTGATTCATGTTTTGTAACCGGTGACTTAACAAGCTATTCTGGGTGAAAACAGAATTATTTTGACAAGATTGACCTTGTCTGGCACCCCAACTAAGTAAATTAGTTTGTTAATTTGTTTATTTATTGAGAATCTCTTTAATTTATTAAAAGTTTATTAAATAGTGAATCTGATCTGTCTCGTAGTTCTTGACCTTCTCAAATATATTTAACAATTAAAAACATACAACAATGTCATAATAATTTGTTCAACTGCTATATATATATATATATATATATATATATATATATATATATATATATATATATACAGTATATATATATATATATATATATATATATTGTAATTATAATTTGGCTGTGTCTCATATTTCCTGTGGATTGTTACCCCATTTTATAATAGTGGAGCATTCCTTAAAAATCACGTCATGCAGTGTTACATTTACACAGTTGTTTTTGTAATAATTTTGCAACAATTAATAATTTCAATTTAGTCTATATATTTGATCATGTCAGATTTCTGACTGAAATGGCATGTAATTTGTTAACAAAAATTGCATTTTAGTTGACATAAATGTACAAAATCAATAACATAATATGACTGGATTATTAAAGTCAAATCTTTCTAGATTTTTATTCATTATATTTTTTTAATAAAATAAATAAATAAATAAAAACAATGTTAGTGCTTGGTTAATATCTTGCTGTTACATTTTGTTCCACTAGTGTGTTTAATCGTAACCGTTTCATTATCCTAAAAATGTGGCTATTTTGTCTCATCTTCATCATCACTGACAAAATCAAAATAGCCTTCTGTTGATGAACACCTCTCTCAGTAATTTCATTGACAAGATTGGTGCTGGTCATTGCATTTATCAAGCTCAACCATTCATCTCTTTACTAGAAGTCATTGGATGAAACAAAAAATATCTAATAAGTATTTTTTGCCTAATATTTGAAAATGTGTTCTCAGACGGCCCCTACTGAGTGATTTGGTTAATTTAGGCTTCATTTGCAAAGCTAATATCCATTTTTAGTTTAATTTAATTTGACTTGTTTATTTTTAGATTATGTATGTATTTTATGGGCTTTGCTTGAAAAGGGCAAATGCAAATCAGGGTAAATATGTACATACATGTATGTACACATGCCCAAAAATATTGGTAACTGAATTGCAAAAATGGCAAACCACATATAAAATAAAAGAGCGTATTTAATGTTATTTAATGTTGACCTCCTGAGCTTCAGTTCATTTTCTGGTTGAATTTAAACAAAAAACTAAATTAAATTAAAATTTCATTATAACAACTTGGAATAGTCTGTATGAGATGGCAAAATTGTGAGCTATCGTACGACTCGGCTTGCATGATGAGTTACAGCTTGATTGTCATAGAGACCAACCAAAAAAAAACTACATTTCAATTTGATAAAATACATGCATCAGATTTAAGCTCGCCTCCTATCGAAAACGTTATTTTGCATTTTCACATGCAAATGAGCTTGCGATTCACTGTAAATGTTTGCCAGAAGTTTGTAGCTCTACACTGGTAGTGGTAAACCTGAAGCAAACGTTGGCCACAATGGACAATTTGCCCCATGTTCTTAAAGCTCATTTGTATGTGAAAATGATCAGAGGATAGTTTGCAGCAAATTTGCCATGAACTCTTTTTGTAAAGGTAAAGTATGTGAATAACCTGTAATATGCTTTCATCATCTTGTTCCAAACATATGTTAAACATGGGAAAAAGCATGAAACTTGATTCTTTTTTCTATGAGAGGAAGGGCGTACCATGTTGTGCCAAGCAGTGTGATTTTTTTCTTGTGCTAATTATTATTCACTAAACATTTGCTGAAAATTTCATTTTCAAGAGATTCAGAATCTATTTTGCAGAAAGCATAAAAAGTTGTGGTCTCACAGAAGAAAGAGAGCATCTAATGTCACCGAAACACCTTCCACTCGCTACAACTCTCTCTTTGTTGATGAACAAATGAATGAGATAAACATATTAGAAAATCAAAAACTTTTTCAATTCTTAATTCATGCAGAAGTATTTTGGCAATCGTGTGAAAGTGTAACACAAAAGTGCAAAGGCATTCAATGACTCACCAGCTAACACTAATGCAGCATCAAGAATAACGTCTAACGTCACTCTGTTTACTTAATAACTACATTGAAGTTGATAATCTCCCAATCAAATATAAAACACCCCTCCTCATCTCTCTAACTATCGCCAAGAAAGTAATTTTGCAAAACTGGAAGTCCAAAAACTGTATACATATCAATCACTGGTCTAATCTTCTAACAGAGTACATCACATTAGAAAAAATAACATACACCAACAAGAATATTATATCTACATTTCTTGATATCTGGAAACCATTCCTAACTCATCTTCATATAAATTAATAACCTGGAACCGGACCAACGCATTCCCCCAACCACACGTTTACGGACAAATAATGCATAATCTCTGAGTATTACTGTACAGTACTACAATTATTCAGTATAGATGTCCTTTGTATATGTATATGTATATATGTAGGTATATGTATCTATTTGTATGTATGTGTGTGTATGCATAATTGTATATGTGTATAGATGTATGTATGCGTGTGTATTTATATATGTATATATAGGTATGTATGTATATATGCGTGTGTATGTATGCGTGCATGTATATGTGTGTGTATGTATGTATACATGTATATGTATAATGCTCGATAAGCTGTACTTTTATTTTATTTTAAATTTACATACTATTGCTATTTATTTTTATTTAAAATGGTGGTAGTAGGAATGATAATATTGGTATTATTATTATTATTATTATTATTATAGAATTAGTCTTCCCTTCCTCTCTCTTTCTATATAAATGACAATCCAGAAAATATTACGTATAAATATGTATACAATTTTATTTAATATATAAATTGTCTGGGTCGGGCAGCTGTTCTAGGTGCTGTTGGTGGGTGCAACTGGCATATCCTGTTGGCATAATCATTACAGACTCAGGGATTGGACTGACTAGCCCTTCCCTTTCACTGCCTCTGGCCAGATCCCTCCCTCATGGTAAAGAATTGTATTGAGTTGATACCTGGGTTGGATGTGATGTCTCTGGCTGGGGAGCTAACCAGTGCACACCATGCTCAAAGCCATGGAAGAAAAAAAAGAGGGCCATCAACCCATAACATTTGGTTATGTCAGGTCACAAACAGACTAAGGGAGCTTGGTTTGGAGGTGCCTGTTATGGTGCCCCGGCGTACTTTTTAAAGAAAACCTCAATGGAGCCTAGAAACTTGACTACGGGGGCTGGGTGTCGCTGGCGGTGGTGAGGGGGAATCGGATTATTGAATCAAGGAGAGGTGTCGGTGTCTGTGTGGGAAGGGGGGTGGGGGGGGGGGTTGTCTGTTGGTTGTGCTCACTGGCAGTAGTTGTGGATCAGCCCCCCGACCTAGAGTTCAGAGCAGGTACGGTGACATTATTGACTGACCTAAATGTATTTTTTATTAGTACTAGTGTTATTATTATTATAGATTGCTAGAGCTAATGCTCCTAGTATTGTCATGAATTATCATTATAGATATTATCATTGATACTATCACCACTAATATTAATATATTGCTGTTGTTGTTGTGATTGTTGGTGTGATTGTTTGTTGTTGTTTTTTTTTGTTTTGTTTTTTGTTTTGTTTTTTTTTGTTTTATTTGTGGGGGGTTTTTTTGTGGTTTTTTTTTCTTTTTCTTTTTTTCTTTTTTTTTTTTTTTTTCTTTTTCTTCTCTTCTCTCTTCTGTACTGTATATGTGTTTCACTACCTTGTATGTGTTACTCCTTTGTTCATTTGCAATAAAAAAAGAAAAAAAAAAAAAAAAAAAAAAGAAAAAAAGAATAACGTCTAGGTTACGTATGTAACCTCCGTTCCCTGATGGAGGGAACGAGACGTCGTGTCGAAGAAGCGACACTAGGGGTCTCTCTTGAGCGCCGAAAGATACCTCTGATCTATGAAAAAAGGCCAATGAGAGTTGGCGAACAGTATTTGCATACCCCGCCTCCGGATACGGATATAAAGGCAAGGGAAATACGCTCGTTCATTCAGGATTTTTCTGAGGAGCCGGGAGTGTTCCGGGCACCTCAGCGGCTCGGCTCAGCGACGTGGCCGGGAAGACACGACGTCTCGTTCCCTCCATCAGGGAACGGAGGTTACATACGTAACCTAGACGTTCCCCGTCTGTCGCTCACTTCGACGTCGTGTCGAAGAAGCGACACTAGGGGTCCACTTCAAAACTCGCCATGCGCTGAGCCGTGTACGTGTACTGCTTACACAGAAGCGGGCAGGTATTTCTACGTGCACAAGCGACCAACTGTGTTCAGGCTGAACGTAATCTTCCCCAATGCCCCAAAAAAGTCGTCAGAATCCTTTTGGTTACCCTAGGGGGGAACAAGGTGACGCTCCCAACTAGGGAACGGGCCAAGCCTGGCTGGGCCTCTTTTCTCTCTATGTTTTCTCGGCATAGAGCAAGAGCAGCCGGGGCCCTTACGGCATCGAGGGAAGGGGGTCTTACCCAAATTCCTATTCTTTTAGGGGGAAAAGACCCTGCGGAGGCCACACCCACCCGAAGGGGGAAGTAGAGGTGGCAAAATACATCACATGGCCTCTTGGGTCAAATGTGTGAAGAATGGCGCGGTGGTAGATCCAACCTCGAGAAGGGGGGAGTTGCTACAACACGGTGACCGGAGGGCAGCAAAGGACTGCCTAAGGGAGATGCGGGTCAGCTCGCAAGGTGACCGTACCGTGGAAGTACACACAGGAGGAGTCCCGTAGGAGGCCTGATCTGTGGAGCACCTATTCCAGTAGGGGTAGCCTGGGGTACCCATAGTGAACTGGGCCGGCAAGTTCCTTCGCTGAACTGCTGTGGGCCCAAAGGGCTAGGGAGGAATCAACCAGGGACCTAGGTCTTCTGGGAAAGAAGCGCATTGTTCTGCCTCGGTAGAGGGAAACGGCGCTGGAAGCAAACGATTCACCCGGTCAGACCGTCAACGTGTACCGAGTTCTACGGGCTCGGACCTGAGAAAACATGGGACGAGACTGACTCAACCCTGAGATTGTAATATCTCGTAAAGGTGTAAGGTGCTGCCCAGCCCGCAGCTCTGCAAATGTCTGCTAGGGAGGTGCCCCTAGCCAGTGCCCATGAGGATGCCATGCTCCTAGTAGAGTGGGCTCGAACCCGCAGAAGGGGTGGCACGGCCTGGGTGTGATAGGCCAACTGAATGGCATCCACCACCTAGTGAGACAACCTTTGTTTGGAGACAGCGTTCCCTTTCTGCTGTCCTCCAAAGCAGACAAAGAGCTGCTAAGAGCGCCTGAAGCTCTGGGTGCGTTCCAGGTAGGCACGCAAGGCACGTACCAGAAAAAACAGTGAGAGGGCTGGGTCTGCCTCCTCCCGGGGCAGCGCTTGTAGGTTCACTACCTGATCTCTGAAGGGCGTGGTAGGAACCTTGGGCACATAGCCCGTTTGAGGTCTTAGGATCACATGAGTGTCTGTCGGACCGAACTCCAGGCAAGTGTCGTTAGTAGAGAACGCTTGCAGGTCCCCGACCCACATGATGGAGGTGAGCGCGATCAGCAGGGCCGTCTTTAGACAGAGAGCCCTGAGTCCAGCTGATTCTAGCGGCTCGAAAGGGGATCTCTGAAGACCGGCGAGGACCACCGAGAGATCCCAGGAGGGGAACAGGTTTGGCCGGGAGGGATTTAACCTCTGGGCACCTCTTAGGAACCTGACGATTGTCGTGCTTACCCAGAGACTTGCCGTCTACTGGGTCGTGTTGAGCTGCGATAGCAGCAACATACACCTTCAAGGTGGACGGGGACAGCCTCCCCTCCAACCTCTCCTGTAGGAACAGGAGCACCGACCTAACTGCGCACCTCTGTGGGTCTTCTGCCCGGGAAGAACACCAATTCATGAACAGACGCCATTTTAGGGCGTAGAGTTGCCTGGTAGAAGGGGCTCTGGCCTGGTTCATCGTGGCTACGACCATGGGTTGTAGGCCAGCTAGATCTTCTGCGTCCCGCCCAGGGGCCAGACGTGGAGGTTCCAGAGGTCTGGGTGCGGATGCCAGAGCGTGCCCCGTCCCTGAGAAAGAAGGTCCTTCCTCAGGGGAATTCGCCAGGGAGGGGCTGTCGTGAGGAGTACGAGGTCCGAGAACCAGGCCCGGGTGGGCCAGTAAGGAGCCACGAGAGTGACTTGCTTCTCGTCCTCCCTGACCTTGCACAGAACCTGTGCAAGAAGGCTCACTGGGGGGAATGCGTACTTGCGCAGCCCCACCGGCCAGCTGTGTGCCAGTGCATCTGCCCCGAGGGGAGCCTCTGAGCGGGCATACGAGAGCGGGCAGTGGGAGGTCTATCGGGAGGCAAACAGATCTACCTTGGCCTTGCCGAACCGTTCCCAAATCAGCTGAACCGAGTGGGGTTGCCGGGGATGTGAGTGGCACGCAGCGACTTGAGTCGGTGCTAGCTCCAAAGGAGGAGACGACGGGCGAGTTATGATATGTGGCGGGAGCGTACGCCACCTTGGCAATTTATGTACGCGACCGCAGTGGTGCTGTCCGACCTGACTAGGATATGTTCATCCTGAATTAACGGGAGAAACGTCCGCAGGGCCAAAAGGACGGTCAACAACTCGAGGCAGTTGATGTGCCAACGCAGCTGGGCCCCTTTCCAACGGCCTGAGGCTGCGTGCCTGTTGCAAACGGCTCCCCAACCCGATCTGGAGGCGTCGGTCATGACCAGGACGCGTCTGGACACCTGCTGTAGGGGTACTCCTGCCCGTAAGAAACAGAGGTCTGTCCAGGGGTTTAATGTTTGGTGGCAGGCGGGGGTGATTGTTACGTGCTGTGGCGCCATGCTCGTCTCGGGACTCGGGTCTGAAGCCAGTGTTGGAGCGCTCTCATATGCGTCAACCCCAGCGGCGCGACCGCCTCGGAGGACGCCAAATGCCCCAGGAGCTTCTGTAAAAGTTTTAAAGGGACCGCTGTGCCCGGCCTGAAGGCGGCGAGGCAGTTCAACACTGACTGGGCACGCTCGTTGGTGAGATGTGCCGACATTGAGACCGAGTCTAACTCCATCCCGAGAAAAGAGATGCTCTGAACTGGAGTAAGCTTGCTCTTTTCCCGGTTGACCTGAAGCCCCAAACGGCTGAGATGCCTGAGCACCTGGTCTCTGTGGGCGCATAGTAACTCTCACGAGTGGGCCAGAATGAGCCAGTCGTCGAGGTAGTTGAGTATGCAGATGCCGGCTTCTCGGAGTGGGGCAAGAGCTGCCTCTGCGACTTTCGTGAAGACGTGAGGGGACAGAGACAGGCCGAAGGGAAGGACTTTGTACTGATACGCCTGACCATCGAACGCAAACCGCAGGAAGGGGCGGTGGCGAGGCAGGATGGAGACGTGGAAGTGTGCTTCTGCGTGAGCATTTTGAACGGGAGTTTGAGCAATGCTTGGTTGAGAACTCGCAGGTCCAAGATTGGTCATAAGCCGCCGCCTTTCTTGGGCACGATGAAGTACGGGCTGTAGAAACCCTCCTTCATCTCGGTTGGAGGGACAGGCTCTATCGCGTCTTTGGCCAGAAGAGTCGCGATTTCCATGTGCAGGGACTGGGCATGTTCGCCGTGTACTGCGGAAAAGCGGACGCCCATGAAGGGGGGCAGGGGCCTGGCAAACTGAATTGCGTAACTGAGTCGGATGGTCCGGGCCAGCCAGCGAGACAGGTTGGGAAGTGAAAGCCACGCATCCAACCTCTGCGCTAGGGGCACAAAAGGGATGATCAATTTGGACGTACCCGGCGGGGCTTCACAGCGGGGCGGAGCATGTAGGGCAGTGTTGGGCGGCGACGGGGCGACCCGCGGCTGAGGTGCTGAGAAAAGACTCAAAGCACTTACCTTGCTCTGCACACCCGGCAGGGGGCAGGTTAGTGACTGAGGAGGAGGTCCTTGGTAGGCGTCCTCTAGACTCGTCGGAACCGGCCAGCCGGGGGACAGTCGTGGGGCTGAAGACGGGTGGTCCACGTCCAGGAAGCCAGGACTGTTGATATCTGGGTGCAAAGTGCCGTGAGAACAGCATTTGCGGGCCAGGTGACCCAGAGACATAGGAAATAGCTCTTTTACTGAGAATGTGGGTACCACAACCCCATCTAAGGGGGGGCGGCAAATGAAATTGTTTGAAAACAAAAGATTCTCCTCCCGGCCCTCCACCGGGGGACGGAGCGGTCTTACCACCTCCGGAGCTAACATCTGTGTTGCTGGGTCGTCCATCTCAGGACCGCCTGGGAGCCTTCCGGGTCCTCGAGGGAGTCCGGGAGACGGGGGACGTCTGCTTCCTGCGATGTGCTCGACGCAGGGGCTGAGAGCTGGGCCCGGGTTGAGGCGGAGCAGGTTTCTTAGCCGCAGGGGGACGCCCTCGGTGAGCAGACGGGGCAGTGGCCTTGGCGGCAGGTTTGCGGCGAGGCAGGATGTGGGATATGGCCTCCATCTGTTTTTTCACCGTGGAGAACTGCTGGGCGAAGTCCTCGACGGTGTTGCCAAAGAGGCCAAGCTGGGAGACAGGGGCGTCGAGGAAGCGAACTTTGTCGGCCTCACGCATCTCGACCAGGTTGAGCCAAAGATGACATTCCTGGACCACAAGGGTGGCCATCGCCTGCCCGAGTGCCTGCGTGGTGACCTTCTCTTTGGGGCTCTGAGGGCGAGGTCGGTTGCTGAACGCAGTTCCTGCAGCACATCGGGGTCAGGGCTACCCTCGTGCAGATCCCTGAGCGCCTTGGCCTGGTGGACTTGCAGGATGGCCATGGCGTGCAAGGCGGAGGCGGCCTGTCCCACAGCACTGTAGGCTTTGTTGTTCAGCGAGGATGAAGTCCTACAGGCCTTGGAAGGGGGCCCGCGCCAGGTGGTAGGGTCACCGGGACAAAGATGGAGCGCAACTGCCCTATCCACATGGGGAATCGCCGTGTACCCGTGGGCCTCTCCGCCGTCGAGGGTAGCGAGAGCGGACGAGCAGGGCTTTTGACGAATGGAGAGTGGCGCTCTCCAAGAAGACGTCAGCTCGTCATGCACCTCCGGGAAAAACGGGACCGGGGGGGGGGGGGGTGGGGGGGGCGTGGCTGTGAGTGGCTCCCAGACCCCAGGAACCAGTCATCCAACCGTGATGGGTGTGGGGAGGGTGGAGGTTTCCAGTCCAACCCCACCCCGACGGCGGCCCGATGACATCTCCTCATCCGCCTCAGCCTGGGCGTGCTGGCCCGAAGGCGGCAGCCCGGGGAAGGAGTCAGTGTCAGATGCCGCGCTGTCCGATGGAGCGGCGAGCTCATCTGCCTCAAGCTCCAGAGGATAGGCAGACCGGCCCGGAGGCGAGTCGCCGTTACCTCGAGGCTGGACGGAGGTCAACGAGCGTGTCGGGGGGCGGGTGGTCCGAGGGGGCGTACCCGGCGGAAGCGCACCCGCTACCTTCCCCAAATCGCCTCCATCGCCAGCTGCATCGTCCTCAATCCCGTGGGAAGAAGGAGCGATACGGGGGGCGGCTGGAGTGGCGTGCTTTCTGTTGAAAGCAAGCCGCGACCGCAACGTTGCCATGGTCATGTTCTCGCAGTGAGAACATGAACCATCCACAAACGCTGCCTCGGTGTGATCGGTGCCCAGACACACGAGACAGCGCCTGTGGCCGTCAGAAGCGGAGAGCACTCTACCGCATCCAGGAACTACACAGGGGTTGAATGGCATCTTTATAAAGACGCGCCCTGAAAAGGGCGTTCAACACCACTGTGTATTGCTCTTTCAGAGAAATAAACTCTTTTATAGAGAAAATTACTCTTTTAAAATGGAACTCTTTTAACTCTGCGCTGTCGAAGCGCCCAGGGGCAAACTGCACGTTGGCAGAGGAGAGAAAAGCCGCTGAAGTGCGCCGTAAATCCAACAGCAGCAGAGCGTCAGAGGATCAGAAGCAGGATCAGTTGTGTTACTCGCAGCTGGCAGCATACACACGACCATCGGCTCTGAAGAAAATTACTGAATGAACGAGCGTATTTCCCTCGCCTTTATATCCGTATCCGGAGGCGGGGTATGCAAATACTGTTCGCCAACTCTCATTGGCCTTTTTTCATAGATCAGAGGTATCTTTTGGCGCTCAAGAGAGACCCCTAGTGTCGCTTCTTCGACACAACGTCGAAGTGAGCGACAGACTGGGAACTGCAGACATGTTCTCTGTGCACTTGCAAGTACAAAACTGATAGCATCTTGTGGCAGTGCAGAAAATCTGTGCCACAATCAGTTTCTGTTTTACTTTCACATTCCCTTTGCGTGAATGGGTGGAGTGATTAATTTAACGGCAGAAGGAAGAAAGATATAGGGAAGTGTGTCGCACCTGGAAGATGCGCGTCTACGGTTGGTTTGGATGCAAGGTTTGCCAGTAGTGAGTGTTGGATTGTCGTGGATAGATGGCCGGTTGTCAATCTGATGCTTCATATGTGTGTGTTGTCTGGTGCATCGCGGAGTTCGACTTAAGAGTTGCACTTCCAGATTTGGTTTTGTTGGTGAGCTATTCTGAAGACAAGTCAAGGCTATCTTGGTGTCTGACGACGACCCTCTAAACTCTCTTCATTCCTCAAAACAATGATTGACTGACTAGTTTCTATAGAAAGCTTTTTTTTTAAACCTAATATTGACCTTAAGACATGTCAGTCTATTGCATACTGTGGCAACTCAAAAACAAACACAAAGACAATATTAAGCTTCATTTAACTAACCAAATATTTTTCAACTGTTTGATATAATGGCAAGTGATTTTCTAGTATCAAATTATCAATTTAGCAAGATTACTCAAGGACAAAGTGTTGGAGTGATGCTGCTGTCTAGATTTGATAAAAATTACTTTTTTCAAATAGTGATGGTGCTGGGTTTTTTTTTATGTCAGTATTGTCCTGACTATACTTTGTGATCAGTTGAATGCCACTTTGGTGAATTAAAGTACCAATTTCTTTCCATAAGAGCAAAATCTGTACATTATTCCAAATTTTTGGCCGCCAGTGTTAGTTTGACTTGTATTGTAGGATACAAGTTTATGTTATGGCTGTTTACAAGAAGATATTGCATTTGTAGTTTTACTTAAAGCAGGCAAAGACCACAAACAATATGATCACGCCATAAAGCCTTAAGACATTTTAAGTCAAGTGGCTTTTATTGTCATTTCAACCATATACAGCTAGTACAGTACACAGTGAAACAAAACAATGTTCCTCCAGGATCGTAGTGCTACATAAAACAAACACAGAACTACATGAGTCTACACAGAACTAAAAGACCTGACAAACAGTATAAGACGGTACAATAATTGCTGAAACAGGACAATAGGCACAGTAATAGACAGTGCAGAGTCGACCAGTACACAGTTCTAGTGTGAAAGTGTCGAAGACGAAACTGGTAGTGCAAAAAGATATTATAATATAATAGAAAATGCTGTGAATGTAAACATAACATACTATGACATAGTATTCAGCAGATAAGCTTATACTATATTTGGACATAGCAGTTATTGGGGTAGCAGCCAGGTAGAGGTGACAAGAAATTAAGTACAATATTTTATGAATATAGTAGCAGAAAAAACATTCGGGTAGATTATAAAGAATTGTGTAACATTGCAAATGGAGTCACTATACAGCACATATAAGATTAACTTCTGCTGCGTTAAGACTGGATGTTGCTTGTGTTATAATGCATTATATTCTGCCTATGAATAGCGGAAGAATTACAATGTATTACAACTGAAGTTAGAATTATTTATGAGAACTTATAACTGTGAAAACACAATAGTGTGTCTGTGTCTCATTTTGGTTCACATTTTGCACTTTTCCGTCATCACACATCTGCTACCTGCCAATTGTTCTTGTGACCTGGTTTGTTCATTATCTCAATAATTATCAAAACAACCTTGATGAGATGGGCAGTATCTTATGCTTTGAGGTTGTTGAGACTGCAGCGATGATGTCATTGTGCTGCTTCACTTGCAGCTGCAGTACTTAGACGAAAGCTTTTACCTGCACGCTAAAAATAGACCTTCATCTCATGAAATGAAGCACTCACTGCCAGCCGCTTTGTAGTATGTCAGGTAGTTTTGAAAAGTTACATGTTGTGTTGATCACGTATGCATAGAGTTGTGGTCAGTGCAACCAATTCATCAAACATCACTGTGCATTTTGATATTTAAATGAAACAGAGGGCTGGTAAAAGTAGAAAATTAGTGTTTGTGAGGTTAAAGTCTAGTCAAACAACTTCTAAAGTAACATTTATAATGTAACCTTTTTTTGCACACAATTACACAATACATTCACATTTTTTGAAAGAGAGCAAGTATCATTGAATCACATTGCTATACCTACATTATTGTAGAGATTTTTTTCATTATGCGTATCGTGGAAGTTACCTGGTGAAATGAACACTAAAGAAACTACACTATATCTGCTCGTGTCCTTTTAACTCAAAATCAGCTACACAAAACAAAGGGGGATCCTACAGCATTCTGTATTGTTTTATTTAAAAGAAAGTGGCAGAATGAATGAGCCCAAATATCCAACATGTATAAACAACAGAATTTCAAAAACATCAAACAGAAAAAAAACTAAAACATGTTGCATAAGAACCAGTTAGCCGTTTGTAGAAAATGCCTAGTCTGTATGATCCAGGAATAAGCACAATTGTAGCAATTGGTGAGAAATGACAAGTAATAAAATAAATTAATAAATAATAAAAAAGAGTCTTATCTGGTGACAGTTGAAGTACTATGTTGAAGTGTTATCCACAATAGCAGATACTTCACACTCTCAATCACAAGTTGACACTCTCATCATACCTCTTAGTAAAAGTTCATTGCAGGCTGGAAGTTCATGCACCATGAGAAGAGGAACACGGGAAATTAGAATGAAAACAGAAGTTCTTTTTCAGTTAAGCATAAAACTTCAAGCATTTCTCAGCATAGAATCGGAATGTTGCATTGCTGCCATCTTTTGTCTTTCTTTAACTTAGTCCTTATTAATTAGATTCGTCCTTCCAGTCCTCCTCAATAAATTAATCAAATATTTCCTTCCTTGATCATTACTTCCACATTCTATTATTATACTTTTAATATTGTACTTTCCTATACCTATTCTCCTTAGCTGTTCCTTCATCTCTTCCCTTTCTTGTGAATATCTCCTGCATGACATAAAGATGTGTTTAACTGTCTCCTCTGTCTCATCACATAAACCTGTATGGATTTATTAAAGGATGTTTTCCTATGATATGTAGAGTTTATTTAGCTTGCAATGACCTATCCTTAGTCTACTTATTATAACTTGTTCTTCCTTTTATTTCCCCTCTCTCTTACCACACCTTCTTTATTTTGAACCTTGTGCAGATGTCGCCCCTTCTTTTCATGATCTCACTGATGTTGCCATTTTTCTATTAGCTTTTTGCATACTAGAGTCTTCCCTTCTGACTTTAATAACTTAGTTTTGCTGTCTTTGTACTGTTAATGCTTGTAATATTCACTGGTTATATCTACTATCCTTTCATTTTTAAAAGCTCTAGATCAACCTTCGGGTTGTCCAGTAACCAAATTGGTTTATCAGACCACATCACATTTTCAGCAAATTCTTTATCATACACTTCCATATCCTTTGCTTCACCCGTCCATCCAAAACTTTCTTTCTCTTCTCCTTCTCCCAACATTTCTGTAATACCTTTTTCATTGGATGGTAATCTCCATGTACCCTTAGATTGACCCAATAGTTGGTTGTCAATTGCTTTCATCATAACCACAGTGGCATTTCACCTGCTTCAACCTGAAGTCCAATTTGACTAACACAGATTTTGCTGCTGATCCATATACAATACACCCATAGTCTATCTTAGACCTTAGTAGAGCTATATACAGTATATATATATATATATATATATATATATATATATATATATATATATAGTTCAGATTTGTAATACTTGTTCCCAATTCTAACCCTGTAAGACACCTTATCACATTTAGTACTTTTTTATATTTATTAACTGTGAACTTTATATGTTCTCTCCATATGAGTTTTGTGTCAAAATATACTCCCAAAAATAGAAAACACTCTACTTGTTCTAATATGTTTCCATACATTTTCAACTTGCATTCCTTGCCCTCCTTTTTATTTGTAAATACCATTACTTTTGTTTTCTCCTCTGAGAACATAAATCCCCACTTTGTGCCCCACTTTTCAACTTCCCCAATTCCTTCTTGCATCTTCTTGATTATATATTCAACATTTCTACCTCTCTTCCATATCGTTTGCAAATAATGACCTCCCCATATTAATATCAGGATCATTCAATGCCTCCTTAGCCAGTTTATCTACTTCCTCAGTCCCTTTTACTCCAACATGCGCTGGAACCCACAAAAAACTAACCCTAATTCCCAATTGCTTAATATTAAATAAACTCTGTACAATTGAAACAAATGTTAAAAATAAAATGTCTCGTCTTGAAGATACTCCACTCGTTAAACATACTAGTGCTAATTGTGAATCTGTACATGTCACATAACTTTCAGGCTGTTTATCATCCACCCACTGTAATTCCAGGGATAAAGATATCAATTCTGTCATAAATACCGATATATGATCAGGCACTCTTTTTGCTATTTTAATTTTGTGCTGAGGAATATATACTGCTGCTGCTGTTCTACCAGATTTTGGGTCTTTTGATCCATCTGTATGTATTTGAGTCATGTTGTTATATTCTTGATTTAATGTATTGATGAACAATTATTTTCAATGGCATATTTTGTTCCTTATTGTGTATCTCTTTATCTAAAGAGTCCGTTTCTGGCATTGTGTATTGCCATGGGGGTATAATTGGAATTATCACAGAAAGAGCTACTTCTATCTCACTCAGCCCCATTTCCTCTGCCTCCTTATTGACTATCCAACCAAACTTGTTAATCTTCCATATTCATATTCCCAACAGTTCCCCGTCTGTCACTCACTCGACGTTGTGTCGATGTGTACCGAAGTGTCTTTTTCAAGATGTCTTTCCGTTTGTGTGTATTTCCTGGTTACGGTCGTTGTCTCTCCCCATCTGATGGCTACGATCGCTGCCTCTCATGTCTGGGTGCTACCCACGCGGAGTCAGCGTTTGTGGATGGTTCATGTCCTCACTGCGAGGGCATGACCATGGCTATTGCCCTGGCCTGGCGTGGGTGTGTTTGGGCTACAGCTGGGCGCGCAGGGGTGGGTGGCCCATCTTCGCAGCACCATGCCTGCCGTAAAAGTGTGGTGGCCGGTGATCATGATGTGTAACCCGGGGAGTGAGGATACCGCACTTTGTCTGAAAATGTGGGTACCGCAACCCATCAAGTCAAGTCAAGTGGTTTTTATAGTGTTTTTTGTTAATGTCTTTGATGGAGGGAAGAGAGACCCCAATGATCTTCTCAGCTGTCCTCACTATCCTCTGCAGGGCTTTGCGGTCCGAAACGGTGCAAGTCCCAAACCAGGCAGTGATGCAGCTGCTCAAGATGCTCTCAATAGTCCCTCTATAGAATGTAGTGAGGATGGTGGGTGGGAGATGTGCTTTCCTCAGACTTCGAAGAAAGTAGAGATGCTGCTTGTCTTTCTTGGTAATAGACTTGGTGTTGAGGGACCAGGTGAGGTTCTCCGCCAGGTGAACACCAAGGAATTTGGTGCTCTTGACGATCTGCACATAGGAGCCGTTGATGTTCAGCTAAGAGTGGTCACTCTGTGCTCCCCTAAAGTCAACAACCATCTCTTTTGTTTTGTCCACATTCAGAGACAGGTTGTTGGCTCTACACCAGTCCGTTAGCCGCTGCACCTCCTCTCTGTATGCTGACTCGTCGATCTTGCTAATGAGACCCACCACGGTTGTGTCATCGGCGAACTTGATGATGTGATTCGAGCTGTACATTGCTGCACAGTCGTGAGTCAGCAGATTGAACAGCAGTGGACAGAGCACACAGCCCTGGGGGGCCCCATTTCTCAGTGTGGAGTTGGTGGAGATGCTGTTCCCGATCCGGACTGACTGAGGTACCCAGTCAGGAAGTCCAGGATCCAGTTGCAGAGGGAGGTGTCCAGGCCCAGCAGGTTCAGCTTTCCAATCAGGTGCTGAGGAATGATTGTGTTGAATGCTGAGCTGAAGACTATGAACAGCATTCGAACGTATGAGTCCTTTTTATCTAGGTGGGTGAGGGCCAGATGGAGGGTGGTGGCAATGGCATCGTCTGTTGAACGGTTTGGACGATAAGCAAACTGCAGTGGGTCTAGTGAGGGGGGCAGCTGGGTCTTAATATTCCTCATGACGAGCTTCTCGAAGCACTTCATGATGATGGGTGTGAGTGCGATGGGACATAGTCGTTGAGGCAGGACACTGAAGACTTCTTTGGCATGGGGACGATGGTGGTGGCCTTGAAGCACGTTGGAACGACGGCGCTGCTCAGAGAGATGTTGAAGATGTCGGCAAGAATATCTGGCAGCTGGTCTGCACATCCTCTGAGCACTCTGCCAGGAATGTTGTCTGGTCCAGCAGCCTTCGGTGGGTTAACTCTACATAGAGTTTCGTCACATCAGCCGTGGTAAGACAGAGCACCTGGTTGTTGGGAGGTGGGGTGGTCGTCCTCGCCACCATGACGTTATGCACTTAAAACCGAGCATAGAAGTCGTTCAGCGCATCTGGAAGGGTGGCATCTTTGTCACAGGCAACTGATGTTGTCCTGCAGTTTTTGATGGCCTGGATGCCCTGCCACATGAACCGCGTGTCACCGCTGTCCTGGAAGTGACTGTGGATTCTCTGGGCGTGTGTGTGCTTTGACTCTCTGATGGCCCGGGACAGTTTGGCCCTCGCTGTTCTTAGGGCTGCATTGTCATCTGCTCTGAAGGTGGAGTCTCAGGTCCTCAGCAGTGCACGCACCTCCGCAGTCATCCACGGCTTGTGGTTGGAGTGTGTGGTGATGGTCTTGGAGAAAGTGACATCATCAATGCAATTGCTGATGTAGCTAGTCACTGATGCTGTGTATTCCTCCAAGTTGGTAGAGTCGCCACATGTTGATACTTCTTTATTTTCTTTTGTTCTTGTTGTCTGTTCAACATTCTTCAGGGCCTCAGCATATGTTAATCCTTCTTCCACTTTGACATTCTGAACTATCAAGACTTTTGTCTTCCCTGACATCCTCCATTCCCTGCTCTATGCTCTCCCTCAGTTACAGCATTTGGGACTTACACCTTGCTCACATTTGCCATATTCGTGTTCTCCTCCACATCTTGCACATTTTGTTTAGCTCTACACACTGCTGCCACATGGCCATATCTTTGACATTTATAACATCTTATCGGGGGAGGTACATACGATCTGACCACAAAACTCATGTAACCTAGATATATCCTTTCAGGCAATTTGTCCTCATCAAAATGAATCACCACAGAAAGACTATCCTGCCAATCTTTATCTTTGACATACTGGTGTCATCTTACCTCCTTTACTTCTGCTCCGTTAATGTTCTTTTTAATCCTCTATGTTGTCATCTCAATTGGAATTCCTGATATTACCCCTCTTACCCATTTCTTATCTTCTGGAATTCAACATTCAACAACTCTTGTTTACCCAGTATCATCTTCAACCCCAACGCAATTTTCTGTTGCCTATAATCATTACAGAAAAATAGTAATTTCCCATCCCTCAACATTTTTGCACTTTCAATCTGCCCTATCTCATCTTAAATTGCTTTGGTTAATTTAAACAGATTTATCGCAGATAAAGATTCAGATGCTAATTTTAACATTACTTTGAATTCTTCCTTTTCCTTACCTGATGACTTACCCTTTCACTATCAGAATCCAAAACCTGACCCCAATATTTCTTTTGTTTTCGACTTTCCACTATATTTCAATCATCACTCCATTTTCCACTCCAAACACTTCTTGCTCCATTTCCAACGTTCCGAACCTCTTCGTGTCTTACTCTCCGCCTCAAAACCACTACTTATGTGGTGAAATGGGCACTTTAGCACCCGTAGCAGTGAGGCTAAATAACAGCCTAGAAGCAGGCTTGTTTCTGTAACAACATCAACAACAAAGACCTTTATTTGCTTTTACACAAATCATGATTAAAACGGAAGATTATCTGTTCATAAACACTTTAGCCTGAATTTTACGGCACATGGACATCGGAGAAACCGGTGTTCGTGTCTACCATCGCCAGACACTGCTAAAATATAAGATTCATGCAACAACCAAACTGCAACCAAGGTGGCTTGTGTGTTTACATCAAAACTGAATGGTGAAATAACTCTATGCTAGTCTCTAGTTACTGCTCATCGCTGGTGGAGCTTGTGACTGTTAGATGCAGACCTTTTTTATTTACCATGGGAATTCACCACTGTTATTATATCCGAAAAGTACATTCCCCCCAGCGCTAACACTAAGGGAGCACTCTGTGAATTGTATGGGGCTATGAGTGAACTGCAGAACGCTCACCCTGATGTACTGTTTATTGTCGCTGGAGATTTCAACCATGCGAATCTCAAAACAGTCCTCCCTAAATTCCATCAGTATTTGGACTTTGCAATGAGAGAGGCGAACCTGCTTGTCTACACATACATCCCAGGCGCGTACCGGGCGGAGCCCCGCCCCCATCTCGGCTACTAAGTCCACATCTCTGTTATGCTAATTCCAACATACAGACCGCTTGTCAGACACACAAAACCGCTCCAGAAACAGGTGAAAACCTGGCCAGCAGGAGCCATCTCTGCTCATCAGGACTGTTTTGAGTGTACTGACTGGCACATGTTCAGGGAGGCTGCAACATATGGCGACTCTACCAACTTGGAGGAATACACAGCATCAGTGACCAGCTACATCAGCAAGTGCATCAATGATGTCGCCTTCTCCAAGACCATCACCACCACACTCCAACCAGAAGCCGTGGATGACTGCGGCGGTGCGTGCGCTGCTGAGGACCCGAGACTCCGCCTTCAGAGCTGGCGACAAGGCTGCCCTAAGAACAGCGAGGGCCAAACTGTCCTGGGCCATCAGAGAGGCAAAACGCGCACATGCCCAGAGAATCCACAGTCCCTTCCAGGACAGCGGCTGGATGAGCAGACCAGCTGGCAGATGTTCTTACCGACATCTTCAACATCTCTCTGAGCAGCACCGTCATTCCAACGTGCTTGAAGGCAACCACCATCACCCCCATGCCAAAGAAGTCTTCGGTGTCCTGCCTCAACGACTACCGTCCCATCGCACGCACACCCATCATCATGAAGTGCTTCGAGAGGCTCGTCATGAGGCACATTAAGACCCAGCTGCCCCCCTCAATAGACCCACTGCAGTTCGTGTATCATCCAAACCATTCAACAGACGATGCCATCGACACCACCCTTCATCTGGCCCTCACCCACCTAGATAAAAAGGATTCATACGTTCGATTTCACTCTATGCTGTTCATAGACTTCAGCTCAGCATTCAACACAATCATTCCCCAGGACCTGATTGGAAAGCTGAACCTGTTGGGCCTGGACACCTCCCGCTGCAACTGGATCCTGGACTTCATGACTGGGAGACCTCAGTCAGTCCGGATCGGGAACAGCATCTCCACCACCACCACACTGGGGCCCCCCAGGGCTGTGTGCTCAGTCCACTGCTGTTCACTCTGCTGACTCATGACTGTGCAGCTATGCACAGCTTGAACCACATCATTAAGTTCGGCGATGACATGACCGTGGTGGGTCTCATCAGCAAGAATGACAAGTCAGCATACAGAGAGGAGGTGCAGCGGCTAACGGACTGGTGTAGAGCCAACAACCTGTCTCTGAATGTGGACAAAACTAAAGAGATGGTTGTTGACTTTAGGAGAGCACAGAGTGACCACTCTCCGCTGAACATCGACAGCTACTCTGTGGAGATTGTCAAGAGCACCAAATTCCTTGGTGTTCATCTGGCGAATAACCTCACCTGGTTCCTCAACACCAGCTCTATTACCAAGAAAGCCCAGCAGCGTCTCTACTTTCTTTGAAGGCTGAGGAAAGCACATCTCCCACCCCCCATCCTCACTACATTCTATAGAGGGACTATTGAGAGCATCCTGAGCAGCTGCATCACTGCCTGGTTTGGGATTTGCACCGTTTCGGACCGCAAAGCCCTGTAGACGATAGTGAGGACAGCTGAGAAGATCATCGGGGTGTCTCTTCCCTCCATCAAAGACATTTACAAAAAACACTGCATCTGCAAAGCAACCAGAATTGTGGATGACCCCACACACCCCTCACACAAACTCTTCACCCTCCTGCCGTCTGGCAAGAGGTACCGAAGCATTTGGGCCCACATGGCCAGACTGTGTAACAGCTTCTTCCCCCAAGCCATCAGACTCCTCAATACACAGAGACTGGACTGACACACACACACACACACATGACCTGAGTTGCACTTTAATTATTGTCACTTTATACCTGTTGCTAACTCAATAACGGCACAGTCAATAAATATCTCATAGTATGTTATGTTTACATTTGGCATTTTTAGAAACTGTCATCTTTTACAGTTTTTTACTACTGTGCACTGGTTGGTGCTGCACTGTCTCTCACTGTGCCTATTGTCCTGTTAATTTTTAGTAATTTATTGTACTGTCCCGTACTTTTTGCCAACGTTTGCACGTGCACTTTATATAGGTATTTTATTTAGTCTGTGTAGTCTAATGTGGTTGTGTGTTTGTCCTATGTTGTTTTATGTAGCACCATGGTCCTGGAGGAATGTTGTCTCGTTTCACTGTGTACTGTACTAACTGTATATGGTTGAACGACAATAAAAACCATTTGACTTGACTTGACTTTTCACTCTGTTGCTCACACATTGCTATCTTTTCACATCTAAACAATTTTACTATAGTTCATGACTCATTTAACATTTACATTATACAATCAACTACATTTACAAGCTTGTTCGAATGTGCTCAGATTGTGGGGTAGCTCGACTGATAGAGTGTTACACTTCAATCAATCAATCAAAATCAAATCACTTTATTGTCACACTACTGTGTACACGAGTGCAACAGCAGGTGAAATTCTTGTGTGCAGTTCCGAGCAACATAGCAGTAATGACAGTGACGAGACATAAACCACTTTACAATAAACAACATATTACACAAAACAATTTACATAACAAACTTACACAACAATTTACATAACAAATGTACACATACCTACACAACAATTTACATAACAAATGTACACAATACACACAATGTAGAATACACACACTAGAGAAGGGTATAAATATATATATATATATATATATATATATATATACACTGACTGAATTGGGAGCGAGAATATATTGACAGAATGAGGATTAATAAAGTGCAGTGCTGATTGTTGATCGTGAGGGATCAAGTGTTCAAAAGTCTTATTGCTTGTGGGAAGAAGCTGTCATGTAGTCGAGTGGTGCGGGTCCTGATGCTGCGATACCGCCTGCCTGATGGAAGCAGTGAGAGCAGCCCATGACTGTCTTTGATAATCCTCCGAGCTTTCTTCACACACCGTCTGTTATATATATCCTGGAGGGAGGGAAGCTCACCTCCGATGATGTTTCTGGCCGTTCGCACCACCCTTTGCAGGTCTTTGCGGTTGTGGGCGGTGCTACTGCCGTACCAGGCGGTGATGCAGCCAGTCAAGATGCTCTCAACAGTACTAGTGTAGAACCGTGTGAGGATGTGTTGGTTCATTCCAAACTTCCTCAGCCATCTCAGGAAGAAGAGGCGCTGGTGAGCCTTCTTCACAACGGCCTCAGTGTGGACGGACCATGTGAGTTCCTCAGTAATGTGGACACCGAGGAACTTGAAACTGCTGACTCTCTCCACCGGTGCTCCATTAATGGTGATGGGGCTGTGTTCTCTGTCTTTCTTCCTGAAGTCCACCACAAGCTCCTTG
The DNA here is from genome assembly GCA_032164185.1 of Moxostoma hubbsi. Lineage (NCBI taxonomy): Eukaryota > Metazoa > Chordata > Actinopteri > Cypriniformes > Catostomidae > Moxostoma > Moxostoma hubbsi. Next base: position 33,607,231 of record JAVLUX010000039.1, read on the forward strand.
GTTTTACTGACGTTGAGGGAGAGTTTGTGCTCCTGACACCAGTGTGTCAGAGTGTGCACCTCCTCTCTGTAGGCTGTTTCATCATTGTCAGTGATCAGACCTACAACCGTCGTATCGTCAGCAAACTTAATGATGGCATTGGAGCTATGTGTCGCCACACAGTCATGTGTGTAAAGGGAATACAGGAGTGGGCTGAGAACACAGCCCTGCGGGGCTCCAGTGTTGAGGGTCAGTGATGAGGAGATGTTGCTGCCCATTCTAACCACCTGACGTCTGCCTGACAGGAAATCCAGGATCCAGCTGCACAGCGAGCTGTTTAAGCCCAGAGCCCGGAGTTTCACATCAAGCTTGGAGGGCACTATGGTGTTAAATGCTGAACTGTAGTCTACAAACAGCATTCTCACATATGTGTTCCTTTTTTCCAGGTGGGAGAGAGCAGTGTGTATTGTAGATGCAATGGCATCATCAGTGGAGCGGTTGTTACGGTAGGCAAACGCAATGGGTCCAAAGAGGTGGGCAGAACAGAGCAGATGTGATCTCTGATTAACCTCTCAAAGCATTTGCTGATGATGGGGGTGAGGGCAACAGGACGCCAGTCATTTAAGCAAGTGATTTTGGCTTGCTTCGGTACAGGCACAATGGTTGATGTTTTGAAGCATGTGGGGACTACAGACAGGGAGAGGGACAGGTTGAAAATGTCCGTAAAAACACCAGCCAGTTGGTTCGCGCATGCTCTGATGACGCTGCCCGGAATGCCGTCTGGACCCGCGGCTTTGCGTACTTATGATGTAAAGGAGCGGGGTATGAGACCTGAATAACACACGAGTCCACACGTGAACCCAAAGTGACATAGAAGCACCACAAATGATGTGCTTGTGTTTTTCTTCTCACATTTGCTTTTTCTGACACTATCAGTTAGGTTTAAGATTTAGGGTAGAGAGGTCGGTTTTGTTTTTTTAAAACTCCATAGTTCATTAACCTTAAAAACCTCATATGTTTATCCTTTATGTAGGAACTGCTGTGCAATGAACCACATCATATCACTTTTTCACAGAAATTTGACAGTTTCACTGAATATTTGCATGAATGTATTTTATGCTTATTAGAGTATTGTGTTATTAGCTTAGCAACATGCTAACTGTGTTAGAAATAAAAAGAACACAACAAAGTCTGTCCAAATTTTCAGCTGTCTTGGTTCTAGAAGTATTGTTCCCATTAGTCGAGACAACATTCCTCCAGGACCATGGTGCTACATAAAACAACAGGGAGAGAGAGAGAGAGTGGTAAGGCTTGTCACCAGGTTCATAATTAACACCTGTGTCTCGTTATAGTAATGTGGAGGGACACATAGAAGGCACGCCGAGTGTCCAAAGGGAAAAAGTATACAGAAAGAGAGTGTACCGCAAGCACTACAGCTATGAGCAGAGAGAGTGCTTGCTCATTTATTTATAAACTTTAATTGTATCAACGATTACCGTCGATTTTGTGTGTGAAGTGAAGATTAAAAACCCTAATCTTGAACTTTCTTCACTTGCACCTAGACTTAGTGGATATTGACTAAAAATACCAAAACCTCATTACCACTGACTTTTGGTATATTACTTAGTGCTGCACTTAGCACTTACACTCTAGAAAATAGGCCCCTAAAATCCATTATTAAAGTGTTGTGCACCATGAACCAAACCAACCAGCTCTGAGATGAATCACAACATTGCAAACTTTAATTTGAACCAAAAAGTATTAGAAAGTCAGATAAAAAGACAAAAGGTACAAGACGATGTACTTAAAAGTAAATTAAGGGAATAAACTGCAATCTGCATGATTTATTGCACATGATATAATCAAGTTTAAAACAATCGAAAAAAATAAAACCATTCATTAAGATTATTATAAGTATAGAAACAACATGTTTACATTTCATTGCAAAATATTCAGTCAACATATACAAATATCAAAGTAGCTTGAGAGTTTATGGAAGTGTGACTCGATTGCATCATCCAAGTGCATCATGAGAGTGGGTGGAGCTGCAGAGTTTTTTGACGTGATTCTATGATTGGTGGATCTTTCTCTTCAGGATCATGGGTAATGTTGTTTTTCAGCAAGAATTCTGCTTTTAAACAATTTAAATAAGAATAAAATAAGTTGAAATAACGTGGACTGATGGCATCAACAAAAGCATTTACCATCGATTAACAACCTCGGAGCTCAAGGTTTATAAGATATAGTTAAAAATCAATTTACCTTTTACTTCAGGAACCAGATTGTTGTGCACTATTTTCTGGTGGTTTCTGGTGGGCTTTACATGAGGAATGTTATTTGTGTGGTGTTACTGCCTATAAAGAGTGTTACAAATAATCCACTTCAGGAGATACAAGCAGCAAGGCAGCTCAATGGGTTCTTTAATTAAGCACATGTGTTTCATGCACTTCTGTAAGTATTATCATCAAAGTTCTTTCATCTTGGGTTAAGCTTTACTGTATTACATTTAGAAAACCTTGCTGCAAGAAATCCGCACACAAGTCCCCTGTGAATCGCTGTAATGTACAGAGTATTTAGAGTTGGACAATGGTCATGAAATTCATCATCTTCAGTTGTGAGAGCGGGAGAGTAAAACAGAAAGAGCAATTTCACTCCCAGTCGCCCTGTGAGCATCACTCTCTTTGCCATCGTGAGTAGGGCTTCCCCTTTCCTATTCAAAAAGTGGTAATTGCATCATTTTTCATGTAGGGCCCCCATCTGGGACATAAGCTGGCCACATTAATCATACTAATGGAGAAGTAAGTGATGTGAAATATAAGCTTTAATTGTGTTTTCCTGCACCCTCGTCATTCAAGTCATTCGGTAGTTTAGCTCCGTACACACGGACGAGAAAAAGAGAGCTGTTGTAAGATGATTATTAGACAAAGAAATAGCCAGGTCATATTTTAACCTCAAAATAAGAAATCATGGAAAAATTTGAATTGTATTGGGCAAAATAGGGATGTGCCCAAAGCCGAATACCTTATTCGGAAAAGCACAGATAATGATTTCAAAACGAATAACGGATTCATCCGAATAATATATATATAAAAAAATTATATATGACTGATTATCCAAGAGACACAAGCATAAAGCGACATTTTAAATAAACCTATCCACAATTACAACAAATGTATGAATCTGTGCAGCCAATATTTCTAAAGTGTAAACCTTATAAATGAAAATGTGCACCGTGTGATTTTAGATTGGATGGATGCGGTCTCGACTCCATTTGCGGTCTCTGTTAATTTTACTCATATGGAGTTTGTCAAGTGTAATATTAAGATACGACATCATGTAAACTTTCCACTTCTTGTAATGTCTATGTTAATGTCTCACACGATTCACACATGATTCTCATATTTTTATTTATAGTCTAAACCGGAGCGTGAATTTAAATTTAAGTTGACCTCATTTATATTCACATCAGCGATTAAGGTAAGACTTTATTCAGAAAAAAAGTAAAAATGCTCCATAAAGGTTCAAATGCTCGATTGAGTATTCATCGATTAGGAATATTCGTCCTTATATAAAAACGAAGAAACTGAAACATGCTCCGTCTTTTTTCTTCTTTAAACTGTGCTAAATTTTAGAATGTTAAGTGTTCTTAAACTCTGGTAAGGTGCTATATACAGTACATTGTGGCACGGTGGAGGGCGGGGCCGGGTCGTGACTCAACACGCCCGGTCCCGTATTAGGCTAATCAAGCCACCGAGAGGGATAAAGGCCGATCGCGTGCCACATACATTTAACATTGTTATTATTGTTATTATTAGGTCCCAATGACTGAAAGTGGAGAGCGCTATTGTTCTTCTAAGGATTATTATTATTTTTATTACACTTATTTTCAAGGTTTTCGGTACTTTTGGGGTACATAACATGCGTGAAAACTCTTGAAAGTTTGCATACACACAGAGTCATTGGCCATTACGGCTTAGCGAAGTTGATGGAGGTCATGAAGGGAGGGGCTCTGCAAAACCACCTCGAACATGGGCCTGTTCGGGGGTCTCTGTAGCACATCCCTTTTGAGGTACAGTCACCAAACTTTGTACACATATAGATCTCATCAAGCCGGACAACTTTAGTGCTGACAGTCATAAGCTCTGCGCAAAAGGAAGTTGGCTATTTTGGATTGTTTGTAAAATGCATGCTGTGAAATTTGATTTAATTAGTAATTTCATTTTACAGGTACCAAATGTGAGCGACATTATGCCAAGACATTGACGATGCTAAATTGTGAAGGGATTTTTGATATATTGAATGGTGTTGCCATGGTGAAGCGATAAAATGATGTAAAAAAAATGGAATAAGGAAATATCTCATATCTTCTGCATGCAGAAAATTTAAAAAATCAAAATTGAGCCAAATGTTTGTCCTAGCAGGCTGATCACATTGATGTGCCTATTGTGGGTCACGGTCGTAGCGCCACCAACTGGCGTAAGGAAGTGTGTCACTTATAACATACTTTGAAATATCGCTATTATGTTATCCTGAATTGTTTTTAGAAAAAATAATAATGTCAGGACAGTGCAGATTAAAATTTCTGAAGGGATTATTGACATCTTAAATACTGTTGCCATGGCAATACATTAAATGTCATCATTCCTTTTTGTGCATAGTCACGTGTTTTGAGGTATTACGCATGCTTGGTTTTTAAGTTTATGGTTAATGGAATATTTCTTTATTTTTATAGAAATAAAATATAATAAAAATATCAACTGAAATTTAAAAATAATAGAAAACTATTTCAAAATGTGTTTTGTTTGCCGATCTTGTGCTGGAATGTGTAACTTGTAACTGTTTGTTGTGGCTGTTATGAGATTTGTTTAGTGTCAGCAGTTTTTCTGCAGCTCGCTCTCTTTTCCAAGAAATAGAAAAGTGAAATATGTCCCCCATTGTGATTGCTTTCTCGGCCGTATTGTTTGTGTATGTAGAGTTTTGTCTCTCTCTCTCTCTCTCTCTCTCTCTCTCTCTCTCTCTCTCTCTCTCTCTCTCTCTCTCTTAATTACTCTCAGGTGATCTGATGTGTTAATGTGATGTGTGTTAATGTGCAACGCCGGCACGCAGTGTGTTGTCTATTAGTTTTCATTCAGATAGAAGCTGGCACTACTTGTTTTGACGGTGTTTGTGTAATCACATAGCCCTATATATTAGCTAATATTCAAAATAATTTATTTCAGCGCAGTGTTTGAAATCATGTCTCGTGCCATTCACATGCTTTAATGCATTTGTTATTGCACTAAAATTACACGGAGCGCCACAAAAGAGTGTGTCTCAACATGAGATGTTTAACAGTTTATGTTCGTTTTAACTCGACTTGGCATCTAAAAACAAGAACAAGCCATCTAAGACGCCTATCTAGCGCATGTTTACATTGAAATTATTTATAAAACAGCGCAGACAGACACATAAACGTGCTCAATGTGAACGGCCCCTCAGTGTAACAATAGAACTCAAGTCAAGTGAGATTTATTGTCATTCCTCTATATGTAGAGACATACAAGGGAATAAAACTTTGTGCCTCACAGGACTACGGTGCTACATATATAAACATATTACACATATACCTATCTAACATACATATTTTACATATACTTTACATTGCCTATACTTTATTATTTGCACATCCTGCATGCTGAGAATGACACAAAATGAAGACACACTTATTATTTAGATTACATGAATATTAATGCATCTCATAAGCTTTGAAGTGGAAAAAAGAATTAAAAGAGTGAATAGTTGCATGAACCAGAATAATTTTTTTCTTCCACTCATCTTGACACGCAGAAATGCAACAGACACAGACAGCGTTCACCTTTTCAGTCACAGTGCTCGTTCAAAGAGGGAGCAGTGTTTTCCTGAGGTAATGACAGAAAAACAGCATCTGAAGTTACTCACACTAAGTAATGACAAATCTAGACATGACGTATTATAATGGGCTTGTTTGACAATTTTTATAGGTTTATTTTAAGTCAGAGTTGATAAAAAATTGATAACGTCTCGGTTACGTATGTAACCTCCGTTCCCTGATGGAGGGAACGAGACGTCGTGTCGAAGAAGCGACACTAGGGGTCTCTCTTGAGCGCCGAAAGATACCTCTGATCTATGAAAAAAGGCCAATGAGAGTTGGCGAACAGTATTTGCATACTCCGCCTCCGGATACGGATATAAAGGCGAGAGAAATACGCTCGTTCATTCAGGATTTTTCTGAGGAGCCGGGAGTGTTCCGGGCATCTCAGCGGCTCGGCTCAGCGACGTGGCCGGGAAGACACGACGTCTCGTTCCCTCCATCAGGGAACGGAGGTTACATACGTAACCGAGACGTTCCCCGTCTGTCGCTCACTTCGACGTCGTGTCGAAGAAGCGACACTAGGGGTCCACTTCAAAACTCGCCATGCGCTGAGCCGTGTACGTGTACTGCTAACACAGAAGCGGGCAGGCATTTTGCACGTGCACAAGCGACCAACTGTGTTCAGGCTGCACGTACTCTTCCCCAATGCCCCGAAAAAGCATCAGCACCCTTTTGGTTACCCTAGGGGGGAACAAGGTGACGCTCCCAACTAGGGAACGGGCCAAGCCTGGCTGGGCCTCTTTTCTCTCTATGTTTTCTCGGCATAGAGCAAGACCAGCCGGGGCCCTTACCGCATCGAGGGAAGGGGGTCTTATTCCGAAGTCCTATTCTTTTAGGGGGAAAAGACCCTGCGGAGGCCACACCCGCCCAGCAGGGAAGGTATAGGTGGCAAAATACACCACATGGCCACTTTGGGCATGTGGGAGGAAATGGCGCGGTGGTAGATCCAGCCTCGAGGAGGGGGGAGTTGCTACAACACGGCGACCGGAAGGCAGCGAAGGGCTGCCTAAGGGAGACGCGGGTCAGCTCGTAAGGTGACCGTACCGCGGAAATACACACAGGAGGAGTCCCGTAGGAGGCCTGATCTGTGGAGCACTTATTCCAGTAGGGGTAGCCGGAGGTACCCGTAGTGGACTGGACCAGCACGTTCCTCCGATGAACTGCTGAGGGTCCGAAGTGCTAGGGAGGAATCAACCAGGGACCTGGGTCCTCTGGGACAAAAAGCGTTTTGCCTCGGTAGAGGGAAACGGCGCTCGAACAAGCGGATCACCCGGTCAGATCGTCGACGTGTACCGAGTTCTACGGGCTCGGACCTGAGAGAACACGGGACGAAACTGACTCAACCCTGAGATTGTAGAATCTCGTGAAGGTGTTAGGTGCTGCCCAGCCCGCAGCTCTGCAAATGTCTGCTAGGGAGGTGCCCCTTGCCAGTGCCCATGAGGATGCCACGCTCCTAGTGGAGTGGGCCCGCACCCGTAAGGGGGGCGGCACGGCCTGGGTGTGGTAGGCCAACTGAATGGCCTCCACCACCTAGTGAGACAACCTCTGTTTGGAGACAGCGTTCCCTTTCTGCTGTCCTCCAAAGCAGACAAAGAGCTGCTCAGAGCGCCTGAAGCTCTGGGTGCGTTCCAGGTAGGCACGCAAAGCACGTACTGGACACAATAGTGAGAGGGCTGGGTCTGCCTCCTCCCGGGGCAGCGCTTGTAGGTTCACTACCTGATCTCTAAAGGGCGTGGTAGGAACCTTGGGCACATAGCCCGGTCGAGGTCTTAGGATCACATGAGTGTCTGCCGGACCGAACTCCAGGCAAGTGTCGTTAGTAGAGAACGCTTGCAGGTCCCCGACCCTCTTGATGGAGGCGAGCGCGATCAGCAGGGCCGTCTTTAGAGAGAGAGCCCTGAGTCCGGCTGATTCTAGCGGCTCGAAAGGGGATCTCTGAAGACCGGCGAGGACCACCGAGAGATCCCAGGAGGGGAACAGGTTTGGCCGGGAGGGATTTAACCTCCGGGCACCTCTTAGGAACCTGACGATTAAGTCGTGCTTGCCCAGAGACTTGCCGTCTACTGGGTCATGGTGAGCTGCGATAGCAGCAACATACACCTTTAAGGTGGACGGGGACAGCCTCCCCTCCAACCTCTCCTGTAGAAACAGGAGCACTGACCTAACTGCGCACCTCTGTGGGTCTTCTGCCCGAGAAGAACACCAATTGACGAACAGACGCCACTTTAGGGCGTAGAGTTGCCTGGTAGAAGGGGCTCTGGCTTGGTTGATCGTGGCTACAACCGTGGGTGGTAGGCCAGCTAGATCTTCCACGTCCCGTCCAGGGACCAGACATGGAGATTCCAGAGGTCTGGGTGCGGATGCCAGAGCGTGCCCCGTCCCTGAGAAAGAAGGTCCTTCCTCAGAGGAATTCGCCAGGGAGGGGCTGTCGCGAGGAGTACGAGGTCCGAGAACCAGGCCCGGGTGGGCCAGTAGGGAGCCACGAGAGTGACTCGCTCCTCGTCCTCCCTGACCTTGCACAGCACCTGTGCAAGAAGGCTCACTGGGGGGAATGCGTACTTGCGCAGCCCCACCGGCCAGCTGTGTGCCAGTGCATCTGCCCCGAGGGGAGCCTCTGAACGGGCGTACCAGAGCGGGCAGTGGGAGGTCTCTCGGGAGGCAAACAGGTCTACCTGGGCCTTGCCGAATCGTTCCCAAATCAGCTGAACCGAGTGGGGGTGAAGCCTCCACTCTCCGCCAGGCAAGCGTTGTCGTGACAGCGCGTCCGCTACCACATTGAGGTTGCCGGGGATGTGAGTGGCACGCAGCGACTTGAGTCGGTGCTGGCTCCAAAGGAGGAGACGACTGGCGAGCTGTGACATGTGACGGGAGCGTACGCCGCCTTGGCGATTTATGTACGCGACCGCAGTGGTGCTGTCCGACCTGACTAGGACATGTTCGTCCCGGATTAACGGGAGAAACCTCCGCAGGGAAAAGAGGACGGTCAACAACTCGAGGCAGTTGATGTGCCAACGCAGCTGGGCCCCTTTCCAACGGCCTGAGGCTGCGTGCCCGTTGCAAACGGCGCCCCAACCCAATCTGGAGGCGTCGGTTGTGACCAAGACGCGTCTGGACACCTGCTGTAGGGGTACTCCAGCCCGTAAGAAACAGAGGTCTGTCCAGGGGTTGAATGTTTGTCGGCAGGCGGGGGTGATTGTTACCCGGTGCGTGCCGCGGCGCCATGCTCGTCTCGGGACTCGGGTCTGAAGCCAGTGTTGGAGCGGTCTCATATGCATCAAGCCCAGCGGCGCGACCGCCGCGGCGGATGCCATATGTCCCAGGAGCCTCTGGAAAAGTTTTAAGGGGACCGCTGTGCCCGGCCTGAGGGCGGCGAGGCAGTTCAACACTGACTGAGCACGCTCCTTTGTGAGACGTGCGGACATTGAGACCGAGTCTAACTCCATCCCGAGAAAAGAGACGCTCTGAACTGGAGTGAGCTTGCTCTTTTCCCAGTTGACCTGAAGCCCCAGACGGCTGAGGTGCCTGAGCACCTGGTCTCTGTGAGCGCATAGTAACTCTCGCGAGTGGGCTAGGATGAGCCAGTTGTCGAGGTAGTTGAGTATGCGGATGCCGGCTTCTCGGAGCAGGGCAAGAGCTGCCTCTACGACTTTTGTGAAGACGCGAGGGGACAGAGACAGGCCGAAGGGGAGGACTTTATACTGATACGCCTGGCCCTCGAACGCAAACCGCAGGTAGGGGCGGTGTCGGGGCAGGATAGAGACGTGGAAGTACGCGTCCTTCAGGTCTACCGCTGCGAACCAATCTAGATGCCGGACGCAGGTTAAAATATGCTTCTGCGTGAGCATTTTGAACGGGAGTTTGTGCAACGCTCGGTTGAGAACTCGCAGGTCCAAGATTGGTCGTAAGCCGCCGCTTTTCTTGGGTACGATGAAGTAGGGGCTGTAGAAACCCTTCTTCATCTCGGTTGGAGGGACAGGCTCTATCGCGTCTTTGGCCAGAAGAGTCGCGATTTCCGCGTGCAGAGAGTGGGCGTGTTCGCCGTGTACTGCGGAGAAGCGGACGCCCATGAAGGGGGGCGGGGGCCTGGCAAACTGAATTGCGTAACCGAGTCGGATGGTCCGTGCCAGCCAGCGAGACGGGTTGGGAAGTGAAAGCCACGCGTCCAACCTCTGCGCTAGGGGCACTAAAGGGACGATTAATTTTGACGTACCCGGCGGGGCTTCGCAGCGGGGCGGAGCAGGTAGGGCAGCGTTGGGCGGCGACGGGGCGACCCGCGGCTGAGGTGCTGAGAAAAGACTCAAAGCACTTACCTTGCTCCGCACACCCGGCAGGGGGCGGGTTAGCGACTGAGGAGGAGGTCCTGGGTAGGCGTCCTCTAGACTCGTCGGGACCGGCCGGCCGGGGGACAGTCGTGGGGCTGAAGACGGGTGGTCCGTGTCCAGGAGGCCAGGACTGTCGGGATCTAAGGGCAAAGTGCCGTGAGAACGGCATTTGCGGGCCAGGTGACCCAGAGACACAGGAAATAGCTCTTTTACTGAGAATGTGGGTACCGCAACCCCATCTAAGGGGGGGCGGCAAATTAAATTGTTTAGAAACAAAAGATTCTCCTCCCGGCCCTCCACCGGGGGACGGAGTGGTCTTACCACCTCCGGAGCTAACGTCTGCGTCGCTGGGTCGTCCGTCTCAGGACCGCCTGGGAGCCTTCCGGGTCCTCGAGGGAGTCCGGGAGACGGGGGGCGTCTGCTTCTTGCGGTGTGCTCGACGCAGGGGCTGAGAGCTGGGCCCGGGTTGAGGCGGAGCAGATTTCTTAGCCGCAGGAGGACGCCCTCGGCGAGCAGACGGGGCAGTGGCCCTGGCGGCAGGTTTGCGGCGAGGCAGGATGTGTGAGATGGCCTCCGTCTGTCTTTTCACCACGGAGAACTGCTGGGCAAAGTCCTCGACGGTGTCGCCGATGAGGCCAAGCTGGGAGACAGGGGCGTCGAGGAAGCGAACTTTGTCGGCCTCACGCATCTCGACCAGGTTGAGCCACAGATGACGTTCCTGGACCACTAGGGTGGCCATCGCCTGCCCGAGTGCCTGCGCGGTGACCTTCGTGGCCCTGAGGGCGAGGTCGGTCGCTGAGCGCAGTTCCTGCAACACGTCGGGATCAGGGCTACCCTCGTGCAGATCTCTGAGCGCCTTGGCCTGGTGGACTTGCAGGAGAGCCATGGCGTGCAGGGCGGAGGCGGCCTGTCCCGCGGCGCTGTAGGCTTTGTTGTTGAGGGAGGATGAAGTCCTACAGGCCTTGGAAGGGGGTACAGGGCGCCCGCGCCAGGTGGTAGGGTCACCGGGACAAAGATGGAGCGCAACTGCCCTATCCACCTGGGGAATCGCCGTGTACCCGTGGGCCTCTCCGCCGTCGAGGGTAGCGAGAGCGGACGAGCAGGGCTTTTGACGGACGGAGAGCGGGGCTCTCCATGACGACGTCAGCTCGTCATGCACTTCCGGGAAAAACGGGACCGGGGGGGGGCGTGGCTGTGAGCGGCGCCCAGACCCCAGGAACCAGTCATCCAACCGTGACGGGTGTGGGGAGGGTGGAGGTTTCCAGTCCAACCCCACCCCGACGGCGGCCTGGGCAAGCATGTCGGACATCTGCGCATCCGCCTCAACCTGGGCCTGCTTGCCCGAAGGCGGCAGTCCAGGGGAGGAGTCAGCGTCAGACGCCGCGCTCTCCGATGGAGCGGCGAGCTCATCGGCTTCAGGCTCAAGAGGATAGGCAGACCGGCCCGGAGGCGAGTCGCCGTTACCTCGAGACTGGACGGAGGTAAACGAGCGTTCCGGGGGGCGGGTGGTCCGAGGGGACGTGCCCGGCGGAAGCGCACCCGCTGCCCTCCCCAAATCGCCTCCAGCGCCAACCGCATCGTCCTCAATCCCGTGGGAAGAAGGAGCGATACGGGGGGCGGCTGGAGTGGCATGCTTTCTATTGAAAGCAAGCCGCGACCGCAACGTTACCATGGTCATGTTCTCGCAGTGAGAACATGAGCCATCCACAAACGCAGCCTCGGTGTGATCGGCGCCCAGACACACGAGAGAGCGCCTGTGGCCGTCAGAAGCGGAGAGCACTCTACCGCATCCAGGAACTACACAGGGGTTGAATGGCATCTTTAAAAAGACGCGCCCTGAAAAGGGCGTTCAACACCGCTATGTATTGCTCTTTTAGAGAAATAAACTCTTTATGAGAAATATAACTCTTTATATTGAGAAACTCTTTCAAACTCTGCACTGTCGAAACGCCCAGGGGCAAACTGCACGCCGGCAGAGAAGAGAAAAACAGCCGCTGTAGTGCGCCGTAAATCCAACAGCAGCAGAGCGTCAGAGGATCAGAAGCAGGATCAGCAGTGTAATACGCAGCAGTCAGCATAAACACGACCTTCGGCTCCGAAGAAAATTACTGAATGAACGAGCGTATTTCTCTCGCCTTTATATCCGTATCCGGAGGCGGAGTATGCAAATACTGTTCGCCAACTCTCATTGGCCTTTTTTCATAGATCAGAGGTATCTTTCGGCGCTCAAGAGAGACCCCTAGTGTCGCTTCTTCGACACGACGTCGAAGTGAGCGACAGACGGGGAATGATCTTTAATCCTCATAAATAAATGATACCCTTATGAAATCTTACCATGGCTTTACTGTGGTAATATTGTATTAGTAACCACGCAACTGTATGTTTTTCTTTTTGGCAGTAACCAAGGTTTTGATACAATTAACCATGGTTTAACCACAGAATTACTGTAGTATCCATAGGTTAACATGGTTTTAGTAATATGGTTTTAGTAATAGTAACCATATAATAATATCTATGGTTCATTTTGTGGTTTTATATGTGGCTTATGCTAATACATTTTCAATGGTAAACAAAGCAGTCTAATAATTTTCTGTTTAGGCCCATAAATATAAATAAAACTAATTAAGTAATAATAAAGTTACAAATGTTATACAAATAATTCTTAAAATTTCAGTTTAATAGAGGTATCAGGTTTGGTATCAATATCAGCGTTATTGGCCTAAAAGTACTTGGTATCTGATTGAAAAGTAAATAAGTGGTATCGTCCATCTCTACCATCATACCTTCAGAATAAATAAAAATGGTAAATAATTTCATTACGATATAATCTTTAGATCTACATATTTTTTAAAATAAATAATTATATTAAATTATAGAAAAAAAAATTATTAATCAGTTAGCAAAAAATTTCAAATTACAATTAAAAATGTAGAAAGATAAAAAAATGTATCTTAGTATTTATTATTTAACTAAATAATGGTGTCCAATCGTAAACAATTCCTGATAAACTTACATGAATTTCACCTGTTTGTAGGCTATGTTGATTTTATTTTAATTTCTTTTAATGTTTGAATTTGTATTTATTATTAACTGCAAAATGTATGCTTGACATTTCACAATTTTCTTGACACCTCCTGCCTTTGTAATGCATGCATAGACGAATGAAAATTCAGTTTCAGGCAGCTATTAATATCTGAAATACTATGAGAAAACATAGTTAACAGCATATTCCACAGTTAATGTAGCCTACAAATTCAGCTTCATCTGGTAAAAAAATATAATAAAATAAGATTTTTTTAAATATTGATTGTATAATAATAATAATAATAATAATAATAATAATAACAGTCTATTATAATGAAAAGGTATACACAAGGCATATTTTATTAATAGAAACTGTAAATGTAAGTGTAGCCTAATACTTAAAAAATTGGCATTTCATTTAGTATTGATGCACTTCCCTTCCCACAGCCGGTTCTATCTGAATACAGAGACAGATAATTTAGTCATATGAACAGATACAGATACAAATACAGATTAAAGCTACAAGCAGCGATGAACAGGCCCTCACACCCTGGTGCATGTTGGGGCTGCTGTGCCAGGGGAATGTCACTCCAATTTTAGTATTTTTTGGCACTTAAATGTTGTTAAGAGTGTATCACAGTGTAAAACATGTAATTTACTGTTACCAGTAGGTGGCGGTATAACTATAACTGAATATTGACACGTAGGTGTATTCAGGCAGAGACATTTTATCAAAGATACGTAAATAACATCAGAATAATGACATATATTTAAACAATATTTAAAGCATTTTTCTCAGGCAGTTTAGTAGGCCTACTTCAGCTGCGTTGACTGGAAAGTTTATTTTTCCTGAGGTAAGGCACCTATTACTTTTATAACTATACATCAAAACATGTCATTTCCTGTTGCCAGTAGGTGGTGCTATGACTATAAATGAATGTTGGCATATAGAAGTGTTCAGGCTGCGACTGTTATCAAACATGTGAAGTTTTGGGCAGATTGGACATTGTATGCACGAGTTATAACAACTTCCTGTTTCATGGCGAAACATCAAACTTTGTCAGACCGTCATGGCCACACCGTGCAGTGAAAACTCAAAAGCTTTGTGATTTAGCATCGCCAAGGCCTTTAGATTAGAATAACCAAATATGATATCGATTTAATGAAATCTCCAGGAATCTGGAAATGGCAAAACTGAGTTAAAATTGGAGGTATAAAAATGGCTGGCTTACTGTTTAGTTTAGGGCATGGGTCCAAGAGACTTATTCGTAGGTCTTGGCATGTTACACGTGTACCAAGTTGGTGAAACATAGCACGAGGCACACAATGTTGAAATTTTGTAGGTGGCACTATCAAGCCATTTTGCCAAACCTCATTATAAAACCGATATCAGATGTAAACTTCTGGCACATGTCCAAAGTTTCTTGAGTTTTTGAATATTTTTAGGCACTCAAAAATGCGATTAACTTTGGAAAAAAAGAATGCCGAAGATTAATAAATGGAGCAGATACAATAGGGTCCTCGCACCTTGGGCCCTAATAAATGCCTAGAAAAACAACAGGGTCCTCGCACCATCAGAGCTCTAATAATGGCCCCACTGCACACCACTTGTGCAAAATATATGAAATCTTTTTGTAGGACCATTAAAGCATAGTTAGTTGCATTATGACTTTAAATTCATGACAATTGAATACATTTCCCCAAATTTTCATTACTGCAATGCAAAGAAATTGCATTCTCCATTATTCTCATTTGTGTTTGTGTTCAGTTCAAAAATGGCACCTTTTAGATGCATCAAACCAGGTCACCAAACGCCATTAGTTGTGACATATCATGTGACCAATTATGACCCAGCAAGTTTGAAAAGCACAACCTCAAATTAGATTTAGGAGATGCAGCAGCTACTTTGTTTTGCAATAAGATTATGAGAATGAGACTTTATTTATTTATTTACTTATTTAATTCAAGTGTAATACGCTACTGAGAATTTGGAAACTGTGCGTAATTGGTATGAAAATAAGCAGGGCTGTGGATTTTATGTGTTAATATAGTATGAATATTTATATAAAAAAATAACATTTTATACAGTTAACACAATTAATCATTCCTAATCATGCATATTTTCATACCATCGGAGCAATTCAAGCTTGAAGTACATGTAACTTTGTTTTTCCGAGCCGTGTCTGTAGGGGGCAGTCAGCGCTCCTCACCAAACCTTACAAGCAGTGCAGCCACAGAATGAGCGTTCATACGGGATGTGTTCTTGAAAGCTGGATGAAGCACAACAGAATGCAAGGCTCTCCAGATGTGATTTTCATCTACTTTTATTTTGACACATCATAAAAAAAACACTTAAAACCAGAGATAAGTGTTCCTGTGACGCATATGTACGTAGACAGACATTTAAATATCTTACAGATCATCAGATACACTCATTTTGTAAATGTTAATGTCTGTTCACTTTAGGCTTGTTCACAGATACGGTAATAAAACAAGCAAAATGTTGACTTCTAAAGCCACTTTTTGTATTATCTAACTACAAGTGCAATATATATTTAATCTGGATGTTTGAATTATTATATTTATTGTGCAGGCCCAACATATTATACATAAATATTTGCATTATTTATTTGATCTTTTTTGTGGGCCTTGCTCAGATAATAATGATATATGTGGTGATGCCATGTAATTTATTCTATTCAGAATTGTAATTGATTGGCAGCCCAAAAAATGTGTTGCAATAAAGAAAAATCTAAAAGGTTTTTTTATGAAACCTGTCATTTCTTGTTGTTCTCATTTGATTTTGGAATGAACGATTACCTGGACATCTCTTGACAGTTTTGGTGAGATTCACCTCAAAAATCTGTTAACCACTGAACATCTTGAAATGACAAGTAATGCTTGTTTGCATTAAGTATGTAGCTGTCAAGCATGATGAAGATAACAGGATGACTAGTGCGGGTTTGGTATCCAGCAGGCCGCCTCCTGAGGGTCCATACCGCAGAACAATGATGTGTTTATTTAATCTAATACAGATACGGGCCAGTGCACAACGCCACTCCCTGCAGACAGTCTTAACGCTGCACACAAACCCATTTTGTTTCCTCGTTGACTTTGTCATGCGATAAGAAATTCAGGATTAGCTCACTCCTCGCCTCTCGGCCTGTGGTCCCGACACTAACCTGCTCTGACCAGCCCTGAAATCCTTCATTAAAGCCATATCACAGCTTCATTGAGTATTCCTCTGTGCAAATCTGTGCGCTTTCTAGTGTTTTTACTACACTTTCATTTCTATCATCTGAAGCAGGGGCCAGAAGTCACACTGACCCACTTTAAGTGTGGCTTGTTAAGGAGAGATGTGCTAATAGTTTTCTGTGTGATCAGTCATTTGATTTTCACCTGGTGTACGATGAAATGGGGGAAAAAATCCTAAAGACTTGCACTGAAGGAAGGTCCCGAGTTATATCAAGAAACAAGAATATCATAAAGACTCAGAGGAGGTGACGTGGGCCAGTTAGTAACCACCTAGCAACCTTCAAGAAAAGCCTGTCAACCACTTAACAATAGCAACCATCCAGTGGTGTAGTAGTGTCTGAAGAGGTGGAGTTTATGAAGGACCCTTAATAAAGGGTTCATGAACATGAAAATGTATATCATCAGGGTAAGTTTCTTGCTGGCATTGTTTACACTACACTACTAAGAAACATGGTATGGTAATTTGATGTTAAATATGTATTTAAATTAATAGGTGTCATTAATGTTCCTTTCATTAGGCTACTATTACATTTTTTTATATACTTTATAATTACTCTAATTAATAAACTAATGCATACATAATAAACTGTTAAGTATTGTATAGCTAATATGAGTGTAGTAATGTTCACCTTAACAGGTTATCTTGTATTACCTTATATAGCCTACATATGGTAAATGGTCTGCACTTATATAGTGTGTTTTTAACCTTAATGGTATTCAAAGCACTTTACTGCGTCTCATTCACCCATTCACATACACACTCACACACACATACTCATACACCAATGACATCAGAGCTGCCATGCAAGGTGCTAGCCTGCCATTGGGAGCCACTTGGGGTTTAGTGTCTTGCCCAAGGACACTTCGACATGTGGAGTCGTGTGGGCCAGGAACCAACCACCAACCCTGTGATTAGTGGCCGACCCGCTCTGCCACCTGCACCATAGCTGCCCCAATATGAATGAATGGTTATTTGTTTTATTTGTGCACTATAATATGCTTTCCTGTGTATAGTGCAATTGTTTTCCTCCTTAGAAATATACATTAAAATGATTTGATATCATGAAAAAAGGCACAACCAACAGCAGAAAAAGGCATTACGGGACACAGTTTCCCAGCATCTGTGGAGAGCATCAAAAAACTAACAAGTGAAATAACATGCAGTTTTTTCACAAAGTTTTATTGCATAACTTACATTTAACTGTATGTAAATATATATACATTTATTTATTTATTTAATGTTTAGCAGGGAAAACAAATTACAGCACAAATTATGATTACTCCAGGGATGCTTGAGCATCAGCTTTAGATGCTGGAAATGTCTTACTGAAACAGAAAATATGATTGGATAGCAAATATCCAATCACATCTGAAATTAATGTTCTGATTGGTGGATTCTCTTACTCTGACTGTCTGTCTTGCCAGTGCCTTCAGTTGTGCTTCCTCCTCCCGCAGGTCATGCTCATTTAGAGAGAATCTCTGTACACTTTTTAAAACACACAATTCTCTCAACGGTGCAACGGCATCACATTAGTAGACTGAAAAATGTTTGGGTCAAAAACCTACTAGTTATTCTAGTTTGTATTTTTTTCCTGTAAAAATATCGTCATGGTTACTGTCATATCCGCCGTTCCCCGAGGGAGGGAACGAAATGTTGTGTCGAATGAAGTGACACAAGGGGTCTTCCTTGGATGCCGAATCATACCTCTGAACCTGAGAAAAGGCCAATGTCAAGTTGGCAGACAGAATTTCCATGCCCTGCCCCGGACATACAGGTTTAAATTGAAGCGGGGTAGCGAATGCCAGTCAGGAGTTTGCACCATTTACAGTGCTTGGTCTAGTGCTGTGGCAGGAGGGATGCAACGTCTCATTCCCTCCCTCAGGGAATGGAGGTTACGACAGTAACCATGATGTTCCCCTTCTGTCACTCACTCGACATTGTGTCGAATGAAGTGTGACTCCTTCATTCGACACAACGGGTGGCTCAAGATGGCGTTCCGCCAAAGCAGACAAAGAGCTGCTCACAACATCTAAAGCTCTGCATGTGGTCCAAATAGGTACACAAAGCACCCACTGACACAGTAACGAAAGGGCTGGGTTTGCCTCCTCCCGAGACGGCGCTTGCAGGTTCACGACCTGGTCCCTGAAAGGGATCGTTGGAACCTTGAGCACGTAGCCCGGTCAGGGTCTCAGGATAACGCGAGAAAGCTCCGGACCGAACTCCAGGCAGGTGTCGCTGACAGAGAACGTTTGGAGGCCTCCAACCCTCTTGATGGAGGCTAACATTATCAGGAGGGTCGTTTTCAAGGAGAGGGCCTTGAGCTCAACTGAATCAAGCAGCTCGAAGGGGGGTCACTGAAGGCCCGAGAGGACCACTGAGAGATCCCAAGAGGGAAACAGGCTAGGCCGGGGAGAATTCAGTCTCCGGGTGACTTTCAGGAACCTGATAATGAAGTCGTACTTACCTAGGGACTTGTCATCTACTGCATCATGGTGGGCTGCGATAGCAGCTACATAAACCTTCAAGGTGGAGGAGGACAGCCTCCCCTCCAGCCTCTCCTGCAGGAATGAAAGCACTGACCGAACTGCGCATCTTTTCTGGTCTTCGGCTCAGGAAGAACACCAATTCACAAACAAGCGCCACTTCAGGGCATAGAGTTGCCTGGTGGAGGGAGCTCTGGCTTGGTTGATCTTGTCTACGACAGCAGGTGGTAGATACACTAGATCTTCTGCATTCCGTCCAGGGGCCAGACGTGGAGGTTCCAGAGGTCTGGGTGCGGATGCCAGAGGGTGCCCTGTCCCTGAGAAAGAAGGTCCTTCCTCAGGGGAATTTTCCAGGGAGCTGCTGTCGCGAGGAGCGTAAGATCCGAGAACCAGGTCCGGGTGGGCCAGTAAGGGGCCACCAGGATGACCTGTTCCTCGTCCTCCCTGATATTGTACAGCACCAGTGCAAGAAGTCTCACTGTGGGAAATACATACTTGCGCAGTTCCCGGGGCCAGCTGTGTGCCAGCGCGTCTGTATGGAGAGGAGCTCCTGCCAGGGAGTAACAGAGTGGGCAGTGGGAGTTGTATTTGGAGGCAAACAGATCTATCTGTGCCTTGCCAAATTGGTCCCATATGAGCTGGACCACCTGGGGGTGGAGCCTGGAATGTGTTTCTGCATTAGCATTTTGAATGCGAGTCTGTACAAAGCCTGGTTGAGAACTTGCTGGTCCAAGATTGGTCACAACCCAGCGCTTTTCTTGGGTACGATGAAGCAAGTGCTGTAGAAACACTTCTTTATCTTGGCTGGAGGGATGGGCACTATCGCATCTTTGAGGATCAGGATGGAGATCTCTGCTCGTAAGGCACTGGCTTGTTGGCCACGCACAAGAGTGGAGCGAATACCGCTGAAACAAGACGGGAGCCGGGCAAACTGAATCGCATAGCCAAGTCTGATGGTCCTGGCCAACCAGCGCGACAGATTGGGAAGTGAAAGCCACGCATCCAAACTCCATGCGAGGGGCACTAATGGGACGATCATTTTTGACGTACCGGGTGGGGCTTTGCAGCGAGTTGCGGAGCTTCCTGCCGTTTTGTCGCAGGGGGACGCCCTCGGTGAGCAGGCGGGGTGCGCTGGTTGGGCGGCGCAGTGGCATGATGTGTGAGATCGCCTCCATCTGCCCCTTCATCGCCGAGAACTGCTGGGCGAAGTCATCGACGGTGTCGCCAAAGAGGCCAAGCTGGGCAACGGGGGTGTTGAGAAAATTAGCCTTGTCAACATTGCAAATCTCGACCATGTTCAGCCAAAGGTGGCATTCCTGGATCCCGAGGGTGGCCATCGCCCACCCGAGTGCCTGCAATGTTACCTCCGTGGCTCTGAGAGCAAGGTCGGTGCAAGCATATCGGGAACGGGACTACCCAGGTGCAGATCTTTAAATGCCTTGGCTTGATGGACCTGCAGGAGAGTCATGGCATGCAGGGCAGAGGCGTCCTGTCCGGCGCCGCTGTAGGCTTTGGAGGTCAGTGATGACCTAAAATGGTCCTTTTAATTGTAAAGTTAATTTCTGACACTGAATTACTCCCAACACTGCTGATGATAGGCCAGAAGTCAACTTCTGTCAATGCTGGATTGGTCAGTAATGTTATCAGTAAAGCTCAAGTGGCTGTGTATGGGAGTGTTTACGCTATCTGTGTGTTTTGTATGTTAATGTAGTGGCACAAAGAACAATTTGCTATTTTCCTGAGAAATAGGTTGTTACATTAAAACCACGTCTGTTTTCAGTGCAAAGTCTAAACTCAGTTCATGCATTTGCAGTTTGGAGAATCCACCAGCAGTTGGAAATAAAGTTCATGTCCAAACTCTGAAAATATAGTGAAACATCAAATTATGTCCCTGACAATCACTGTTGAAGCCATTTTATTAAACTTTTTTCTTTTTAGATTTGAGTTTAACTATCTGTAGGTCATGGTTTACTCTTCTAATATTATTATTATGTTTATATTTACAAATGTACTAATGATATCATTTGTATTGGTATTTTTACACCTGTTGTCATAGTGATTTTTAAGTCACAGCAAAAAAGACTGAAGTTGGAAAAAAGGTGGAAGTTATAGGAGGTTATAAACTTTTTTTCTTATTTGGACCACTTTGTTATTTGAACATATATATTTTTTTTGTTTGAAATTGTTTAAGTATAAGTTTTTTTGTGTGTCAATAAATGGATTGAGTTTTTAAAGCAAAATCGACTGGTAATTGTGAATTGCGTGCAAAAAAAAAGAAAAAGAAATTCCTCGATCCACAGCCTAACCTGGAAGACCAGTACAATCACTTTTAATACTATCCATGATATGTGTGTCAGTGGATCAATATAATTAATAATACTCACATTATTCATGTTTTTGAGACTGTACATACATTACAGTTGATTTTCTATAAAGATTAATTAATAATTCTGATTAAAAGTAATGCATCATCCAATCACTGCCGACCATATTCAAATAAAATGATCCATTATAAATTGTGAATCTATGTACTGATTATTATTGTCTCATGTGTGTCAAACATGTTGAGTGATCCAAACATCATCTGCAGTCTGAAACTGAACTTTTCATCAGATTTTAGGAGTGAATGCACTTAACTGCATAGAGAGCTATAGGATGCTCCCTTGATCCCTATTTAGTGAATGACTTAACCTCCAGTGTGCTGTCTGTCTGCACTGATCTCAGAACAGTTAGAAATTCACCTTATTTTCATCCTAACTCCATATAAAGCCTCTGAAAGACACATTTTTCATCTTTTGCATGAACACATTTATTCTCAATGTGAAAGAAGCTATTCTGATAAGATGAAAAACAAGTTCTCAGATAATGACCCTGGATCAGTGTGGAGCGGCCTGAAAGACATTACTAACTTTAAGAGACATTCCCCCAACATTGTAGGGAACCAACAATTGGCTGACGACTTGAATGTGTTCTACTGTAGATTTGAATAGCACAATCTCACACCCCACATCTGCTTTGACTTTCACTTCACACAAACATCAACAACTCCTCCAACCCCCCTCCCACTACTCAACCTGCATTTAAGATCTGTGAAGAGGTGTGCCGTGTCTTCCAAAAACAAAAGACAAGGATAGCACAAGGCCAGATGGTGTTTCAACTGCTTGTATAAAATCCTGTGCTATCCAGCTGGCCCCATCTTCAGAGTCCCATGTTGCTTCAAATGCTCCATCATCATTCCTGTCCCAAAGAAACCCAAAATCACAGGACTTAATTAATGCAGACCCATCACTCTGATGTCTGTGGTCATGAAATCATTTGAGAGACTGGTGTTGGCCCACCTGAGGAACATCACTGAACCCTTTCTAGATCCCCTGCAATTTGCTTATCGAGCAAACAGGCCTGTGGATGATGCAGTCAACATGGGATTGCATCATATCCTGCAACATCTGGACAGACCAGGGACATATTCAAGTATCCTTTTTGTGGACTTCAGTTTGGTTTTAAACCACATCATCCCAGCTATTCTCCAGACTAAATACACCAACTATCTGTTCCCATGACTATCTGTCAGTGGATTACCAGCTTTCTGATGGACAGGCAGCAGCTTGTGAGACAGGGGAAATTCACTTCCAGCACAAGTACCATCAGCACTGGTGCCCCCCCAGGGATGTGTGCTCTCCCCACTACTCTTCTCTCTGTATAGCAATAACTGCACCACCAAGGATCCTTCTGTCAAGCTCCTGAAGTTTGCAGATGACACCACTGTCATCGGCCTCATCCAAGATGACGATGAGTCTGCATACAGAAAGGAGGTTGATCGGCTGCCTGTCTGGTGCAATCATAACAATCTGGAGCTGAACATGCTCAAAACGGTGGAGATGATTGTGGACTTTAGGAGGAACACCCCAACATTGTCCCCCCACACCATTCTAAACAGCACTGTGGCAGCAGTGGAGTCATTCAGGTTCCTGGGCACAAACATCTCACAGGACCTGAAGTGGGAGAACCATATTGACTCCATTGTGAAAAAGGCCCAGCAGAGGTTGTACTTCCTTCACCAGCTGAGGAAGTTCAACCTGCCATAGGTGCTGCTGATACAGTTGTACTCAGCAGACATTGAGTCTGTCCTCTGCAGTTTAATAACTGTCTGGTTTGGGGCAGCTACAAAATCGGACATAAGAAGTCTACAGAGGACAGTTCGGACTGCTGAGAGGATTATTGGTTGCCTCCTTATTTGCAATACACAGCGTAGTCTATTTCAGTCCTATTGTGTATTTCTCCCCAGTATATACACTTTATTTTTCATTCACTTTTTATTTTTATTCTTTTTTATTATTATCTCTGTCTTGTTGTTGTATTGTTGTGCACTGGAAGCTTCTGTCACCAAGACAAATTCCTTGTATGTGTAAGCACACTTGGCAATAAAGCTCATTCTGATTCTTAAAATACACAGTAAATTTAAAATAATATATTTACTAATGTTAATTAATAGAACTGTATTGTCAGAGGTGGGTAGAGTAGCCAAAATCTGTACTCGAGTAAAAGTGCAATTACTTTAAAAAAAACAATTACTCAAGTAGAAGTAAAAGTGCTAACATAATTACTTGAGTAAGAGTAATAAAGTATCCAATTAAATGAGTACTAAAGAAGTGAGTAACTTGTTACTTTCACAAATGACATAATGGACGTTAACTCCCTACATTCCATTATATAATACACATTTAACATGTACTACAGAATTATTAATATTATTATTATTATTGTTATTATTATTAAAGGAAATTCTGTTATCATTCACCATCATGTTGTTCCAAACCCGTATAACTTACTTTCTTCCATGCAACACAATAAGGAGATATTAGAAGAATGTTAGCCTTAGTCACCATTTACTTTCAGTGAATGTGTTTTTTTTCCTGAATATTTTGAAAATGAATTGTGACCGAGCCCATCAGTCCCTAACATTCTGGATAACATCTTTTGTGTTAGCTTTATCACCTTTTATCACTTTGAAGGGATAGTTTGAAAATTAAAATTTTCTCATCATTTACTCACCCTCATGCCGTCACAGGTGTGTATGACTTACTTTCTTCTGCAGAACACAAAATAAGATTTTTAGAAGAATATTTTA
Source organism: Moxostoma hubbsi (assembly GCA_032164185.1). NCBI lineage: Eukaryota > Metazoa > Chordata > Actinopteri > Cypriniformes > Catostomidae > Moxostoma > Moxostoma hubbsi. The sequence continues at coordinate 33,631,313 of JAVLUX010000039.1, forward strand.
GCTCTGTAAATACAATGCAAATGAATGGTTGCCAAAATTTTGATGCTCCAAAAAAGCATATAAAAGGAATCATAAAAGTATACCATACGACTCCAGTGGTTTAATCCATATCTTCAGAAGGTATATGATAGGTGTGGGTGAGAAACAGCTCAATATTTGTCATTTTTTGCAAGTCATTCATATGTGAATCACCAAAAACACAAGAAGAATGTGATAGGTGTGCATGAGAAACAGAAAACAGATCACTATCACATCACTTCTGAAGATATCGATTTAACCACAGGAGTCTTATGGATTATTGATTTTTTTTTTTTAGCTTTAAAATATTGGCACCCATTCACTTGCATTGCATGGACCAAAAGAGCTGAGATATTCTTCTAAAAATCTTCATTTAAGTTCAGCAGATGAAAGAAAGTTATACATATCTGGGGTAGCATATGGGTGAGTAAATGATGAGAGGATTTGCATTTTAGGGTTAACTATCCCTTTAAGGGCTGTTTGCAGATCTGGATGAATTTGTCAATAAAATTAGACATTTGGAATTCTAGCAATTATTATGGTGAAAATGTGAACAGTGTCCCACAGGGACATTATATATAATGCTGAAGTATAAACCAAAGCAAGATTATGCTTTATTAATTTCTACTTTCGCTATTTCATTGCTTTTAGTTCTTAGATACAGTTTAAGTGTTAGTGTCGAAAGATTTTAGATCATTAGATCTGTACACCATACCACTGCTCCCTAAATGTAGATTACGCAGCCTGCATAGGGCAGCATGTGCAGAAATTCAGTCTGTTCGTGCTCCAGTTGTCAAAAATTCGATTGGCAGAGCAAAAGGCATTTACACTTAATGCGAATGTTTACATGGATTTATGCAGTTAATCAGCCCAAAGTAGCTGCGATAGTTTGCAGTACCCCGCAAGGGCACGGGGTAAATGCGTAAATACTGCTCATGACATGCAGGACAAAGTGCACTGATATATTGCTGCAGTTTTAAAAATGTCCCCTTATAAACTGATGTCATAAGAGACCATATTTACAGAATCACCCTGAAAATGATCATCACTATCTCACAGAAAAGCCAGCGTTATCATTAGAGCCAAAACTTACCTCAATGTGCTACTTTAAGTTGGAGCTACAGTTTTTATCTTGAAATATATCTGCTTGTTCAAGGGACAAGATGTCTCTTCCTAAAACCATCGAACAGTTCTTGAAATGGTCTATAATAGGATGCAGACAGTGCAATAGCCAGAGAAGAACCTCCAAATAAAATTGCACATGACCCAGACCATTAGTGCTTTGTGCATCCAATTTCACCAAACCCACTTGCATCTATATTTAGCTTATGCTTGCATGAAAATATCAAAACTTAATTACCATGCTCACGCTGTGCTTAGCACTCTTAATATAGGGCCCAATATCTCTTATGCAGTTTTACTTCTTGAGTTAATTTATCTTGTATTAAACTCGTGTGACCCTGTATCAACATGAGTGTACATTGTATTTTGGCTTTGCAATATGCAACACATAATTTAAATATATTAAAACCGACTACATAAGGTTCATAAGACTCTTCACTGTCATTTAAAAGTTAAACTTTTGGCGCACTGCGTCATGTGACACAACAGCGTGAAATCGATTTTCAGAAAGTGCGACTATGGGCGCATTGCCAACAAAAGTGCCTCTGGTAAGAAACCTCAAAAAATTTTCCCTTTACATAAAGCTTCACTATGATGCTGCGCTGAAGAGCACTTTGGGAACACGTCTCATTTGTGACCAGCTGTGAATATGTATGCAACATGTCAATGAATATTGACCGGAATTTATAGCCTCTGCCGATGTAATCATTGGACGCACCTGGCGCAGTGGCTATAAATAGATGCGTCACCGGTGCATCGTCAGATGTTTCGTCTTCAGAGCCATTCTGTGCTGTGTGCTATCACGAGCCTGTCAAACTTTCTTTCCTCGTGGGGCTCTCGCATATATCTGGCTGAGGAGCGAGAGATGGGTCCGGCCCTATTACTCGCTCTCTCCCCAGATCCAGCTGGTCCTTCTCATAAGCCTGAAGCGCGCCTCGGCATCTCTTCATTTCACAAGGGGGGCGCTGAACCTCTGTCCATTCCACGCACAATAATAAAGCGGTTGAGAAATTACTTGAGGCGGTTACTTGGGCTGTGGCCAGACTACGGGTACCATGCTCGAAGAGGAAGCTTTCTCTGAGCTTCGTCGAGCCACGGATCTATCTCTCTGTATGACCAAGTAGACAGCCCATGCCATTGGCCGGTCTATGTCTGCTTTGGCCAGCACAGAAAGACACTTATGGCTCAACCTTTCGGGCATCAAAGATAAGAGCAAAGTTTTCCTTCTTGATGCCCAGGCTTCACCTTCTGGCCTATTTGGGGACGCTATGAATACAGTTATCTCCAGGTTCCTGGAGGCGAAAAGCCACAAGGAAACATTTGGGCAGTTTTTTCCTCGCCGCACTCAGGGGGCGGGGCCGTCGGCCACCCAGACCCGTCCCTGTCCTCCTAGAAGGGAGGCTCAAAAAAAAAGCGTGGCAAGTCGTGCTCCCCCTCGTAAAGAGTTGGGGCAGGTTCATCGCCCTCAAAAGCCCCCAAAGCAAGACCTCAGGACGCTAATATTTAAGAGAAAGAAACCCTAATGGTCTTGCGCCTAATCTTGTGGGGGTAGCTCCCCTCGGGATGGGGCGCGTGCACCATCCACTTCGCCCCTCCCGGTACCCCCACGAATCCTCTCCATTCCAGCCGCCTCCAGTGTTTCAGGAGGTAGAGGCTTCCATCGAAAAATTGGGTGATTCGCTGCTTCCTGCCTTAGTCCAGGATGCGAACACTCGACACCCCCTCAACAGGAAGTGTTGAAATTAATACCTATCTCAGAGAACCTGGCAGTGTGGAAACTTCTGCCAGATATTTTTATGTGGGTCCTAAAGAACAGTAGAAAAGGGGCTATAAAATTCAATTCGCTCGCCGCCCTCCGTGTTTCAACGGCGTGGTCCCCACTACCGTAAACCGGAGCAGGCATGTCTACTGTGGAAAGAACTGTCAGGTTATTACAGCGAATACTTCCTGGTTCCCAAGGAGGGTGGGGGGTTGCGTCCGACCTTAGATCTTCAAGGCTTGAACTGCCCAGTCAGGGTGTTCAAGTCCAAGATGCACATGCCCAACATCACGTTTGGCTGGTCACCATCGATCTCATGGACGCATATCTTCATTTAGAAATTCTCCCACAGCACAGGAAGTTCCTGAGGTTCGCTTTTGGGGGCGAAGCCTTCCAGTATCGGGTTCTTCCATTCGGCCAGCCTTATTAACTCGCACATTCACGAAATGCATGGATGCAGCACTGGCTCCTTTGCGACTCCGGGGCATCCGTATTATAAATTACATAGACGACTGGCTGATCATAGCGCAGTTCCAAGAACTGGCTGTTCAGCACAGGGATATTGTCTAAGCTCATCTGGTTTCTCTGGGGTTGAGGCTCAACGCCAAGAAAAGTGTCCTCTCTCCCACTCAGAAAACGACCTGTCTGGGGATCGTATGGAGTTTGATCAATGCAGGCCCAATTGTCTCCCGCTCGAATCGAGTCAATTCAAATTACCCTGAGCAAAGTCAGGCTAGGCCATGGTTGCACTGTTTGTCAGTATCAACGAACACTAGGTCTCATAGCATCTGGATCCCTTTGGGTCTTCTGCACATGAGACCGTTCCTTCTGTGGTTTAAGCCAATGGGATCTCATCCAAGGGCCGATCCCCTAGGGCAAATAAGGGTTACGCGCCGCAGGCTTCATTCCCTTTCTATGTGGTTCAGACCCCGGTTTCTTACTTTGGGTCCCACTCTAGGTGCGTCTCGTCGTTGCAGGCTGCTAACGACAGACGCCTCCCTGACGGGCTGGGTAGCGATCGTGAGTGGTCGTCCAGCTCAAGGGGAATGGGAGGATCGTCAGCTCGGTTGTCACAGTAACATCTCTAGTTGATGGCTGTATTTCTGGCCCTGAAATACTTCCTCCAGGTGCTGCCATGTCTTGGTGAGGGTGGGCAATACAGTGGTAGACCCTTACATAAACCATCAAGGAGGTCCACGTTCATGTCAGCTGAATTTCTGGCAAGTCGGATTCTCCTTGGGGCCCAGGGCAAGCTCCTGTCACTCAGGGCAGTTTATATCCCTGGATGCCCATATGTGGGAGCAGATTTACTGTCCAGACAGAAAATACAGGCAGGGGGGGGAGTGGAAACTCCACCCCGAGGTAGTGGAACAAATCTGGGTGAGATTTTACAGGGCATAAGAGGACCTATTTGCCACAATGAACAGCGCAATGTCTCCTCTACTTCTCCCTGAGTCACCCAGCCCCCCCTGGGTCTGGACGCGATGGCGCATATATGGCCCTGAATGCGTCTGTATGCTTTTTCCCCCGGTTTCTCATGGCCAGAGTTTGCCAGCAAGGGTCTTGACTTGGGTGATTCCGAACAGGAAGAACCTTCTTTTTCAGGCACAGGGGACAATTTTTCATCCCTGGCCCGAATTGTGGAACCTTTCATGCTTGGCCCCTGAAGGGTACCAACTGAGGTACACAGGGCTTTCTCCTGAGGTTTTTGAGACCATTTTAAGTGCTAGGGCTCCCTCCACTTGGTACAAATCTGGGTGAGATTTTACAGGGCAGAAGAAGAGGACTTCTTCCCTGAGTCACCCAGCGACATCTGTGTCAAAATAAAATTTGCACCCTCATCCTGACTACCTGCCTAAGGTAATTTTCTCGACCATACATCCGGTCACTCTCGAAGCCTTCTGCTCCCCACCGTTTGTAACGCCGGAGCAGGAAAGACTTCACTGACTTTGTCCAGTCTGTGCCCTTCAGACTTATGTCCACCGCACTAGCCAGTGGTGTAAGTCAGGGCAACAATTCTTTGCCATGGGGGCCGCAACAGGAGGGCACCCGCCACCAAGCAGACTATGTCGCTTCAGGGGCGCTATTGCCCTGGCCTACGAGGCACGCGGTCAAGCTTCGCCAATAGGTATCAGGGCTCACTCTACCAGAGGGCTCACCTCCTCCAAAGCCTTGGCTAGAGGTCTCCCTCTGCAGCAGGTTTGTGATGCGGCAGGTTGGTCTTCTCTGCACACATTCATTAGATTTTATAGTTTGGATGTTCATGCCACTCTGGGCTCTTATGTCCTTGAGTCGACATCTCGAGCCCATGTCTGAGCCCTCTCACGTTCTTGTGAGCACACTACACAACCATAAGGGGTCCGGACAGCCACGTGGGTATTCTCGTTCCAAAAGTGCTCTTCAGCGCAGCATCTTGTTCCGCTTTTTTCAGGGAACAAGGGTTACATACGTATCCCTGAGACGTTTTCCATAGAAACCATTTTGGTTGTAAAGAGTAGCATGTCTAGTTTTGTTAATTTTGCCACTTTAAAAAAATCTGTAAATATTTCACATGTCAGCACGCTGATAAACATGAAGTCCACATATGTGGAAAATGAGACATTATTCCCTCAAAAGTTGAAAAACATGCTAGTTATTCTGAATATTTTTAACATGAACACATCTGTGGATCATTCCACTTCATTTGAATATAAATGTTGTTATATTTGATCACTGTACAATACGCTTCTATTCATTAACATTCATAATCATGCATGCATATTTCATGTGCATTTTCACATTGAGAATAAATGTATTCATGCCATCCATCCATCCATCGTCAACCGCTTATCCTGTACAGGGTCACGGGGGGCTGGAGCCTATCCCAGCTAACATTGGGCGGAAGGCACACCCTGGACAGGTCGCCAGTCCATCGCAGGGCCACACATATACAAACAACCATTCACACTCACATCCACACCTAGGGCAATTTTTGGAGACATCAATTAACATAGCCTGCATGTCTTTGGATGGTGGGAGGAAGCCGGAGCACCTGGAGAGAACCCACGCAGACACGGGGAGAACATGCAAACTCCACACAGAAAGGCCGGGGCAACCGGGGTTTGAACCCACGACCTTCTTGCTGTGAGGTGACAGTGCTAACCACTGCACCACCGTGCTGCCCAAGCAAAAGATGAAAAATGTGTCTTTCAGAGGCTTTATATGGAGTTAGGATGAAAATAAGGTGCATTTCTAACTTCTGAGATCAGTGCAGACAGACAGCACACTGGAGGTTAAGTCATTCACTAAATAGGGATCAAGGGAGCATCCTATAACTCTCTATGCAGTTAAGTGCATTCATTCCTAAAATCTGATGAAAAGTTCAGTTTCAGACTGCAGATGATGTTTGGATCACTCAACATGTTTGACACACATGAGACAATAATAATCAGTACATAGATTCACAATTTATAATGGATAATTTTTTATTTGAATATGGTCGGCAGTGATTGGATGATGCATTACTTTTAATCAAATCAAAAACGGAAATGGAAAATACTCAGCAGTCACACGGGGGTCTCAGGAGTTTAAGGATGTTTCGATATTTTTACTGGAAACAAAATAACAAGAATCAAAATGTTTGTCTGTACCTGACTGTCTTCTGTCTAATGTTTTTGTGTACCTGACTGTCTTCTGTGACCTCTCCTCAAATAAGATTTTTTGGTGGCCATTTCTGTCTATGAACACAGAATCAGTGGCCTGTCCTTCTTGATAATTCATGGCATTCTCATCGATAATAATCTCTCTAGTGGTTTAATGGAGGTCTCGTCAGTGATGGGACCATCGTGAGTCCTTCAGTGGTGACATATAGATGATGATGAATGCACACAATCGCTCTAATGGATACATTTATAAAATTAGTTCTTTCCTGTTTTCTATTTCTCTTTCTCTGGGTGTATTCCAATCACCTGAGAGTACCTTGTGAAGATTACGTCACAGGAAATTCAACCATCTACAATGCTTCAATTCAATATCTTTGTGTGAGAAACAGACCAACATGCATTATACATCATTCATTAATAATCTTTCTGTCTGCCAAAACTCACTTCTAACCCATGTTGACGTTCGGATTCAAAAATGGCACACTAATTGGCACATTGACGCTAAAATCACATTAGTTATCCTAAACCAATAAAATGATGCATTTCTTTTCAAATTTTTTTCTTAGATCTTATTTTCTTTGAATTTCTCAATATAAACCATTAATTTGCAGGTGTACAAATGAAAATGTTCTTCACCAAAACACATTTTAAAAAAAATTAAAAATTACAAATCTCAGCTCAGTAGAAGAGGGTGGTGATTTTGAAGCTCAAAAAAAGAACAGACAGTCAGCATAAACGTCATCCATATATCACCAGCGGTTAAATTAATGTCTTCTAAAGTGACACGATTGCTTTTGGTGTGAAAAAAGATCAGTACTTACTATATTCCAATGCCTCCGGCAAGCTTCTCGTGTGATGTATTCGTGTTGCCATTTTGCGGATGTAATCTCACGTTCTCCTCTCGGTTGAGACATCAAGGATAAACACGCAAATGCACTATTGTGAGTAAATAAACAGATCTAAACCAAAATCAACTAAGCTTCTGTGCATGATTTCTCCTACTCACTTGTGAATAGAGCTGCTATTCCATGTGTGTCGCACGTGCATCACTTTTCACATGCCTCACGTGCCAATGAGATTACATCACACGCGCATACCGCTACTGGAAGAAAGATTTTAAAAAAGTATTTAAATATTGACCTTTTTTGCACCAAAACAATAATGACACCTTAGGTTTACAGTCAAACCTGACCATGGAAGAAGAAGAAGACAAATAGAAGACATAGAAAATTGTATTTGTTACCAATTATTTATTTCAAATATAAAATTTCAATAACTCAGTTAAGTGTATTTATTTATTTATTTACTTTTGATTGTTTCCATAACAGAAAGATGCATTGTTTTGTTCTGTCTTCTGGATGTTTTAGTCTCTCACCTAATATTTTGTGTGTGTGTATGAGTGCGTGTTCTGCATTTTGGGTGCATTTTGGGTGCATTATGTGCAATCTGCATTGTTGCTGATTTATTTATTTTGTTTGACAAAACATTTTGTCTCATCTCTTTATTTCTGTGTTTGAGTGTCCTGCATTGTAGCTGATTTTTTTGTTGAATTAGACCAAAAAAAAAAAAAAAAGAAAATTCTCTGTGTCAGGGTCTCTCCCATTCATTTCCTATGGTCAGTCAATTTTGACCTTGAACCGCAAAGGTGTCACTTTTTTATTTTATTTGAACAACATTTAAAGTCATCAAATTAAATTTCTATGTTCAGATTGCAAGTCTAGGAATAGTCACAAAGTCTGTTACCACTTAGGAAAACATTTTTATTAAAATAGTATAAATGAACCACATCGCATTTATTTTCATATTGAACAACATTACAATAATTTATCACTATTTTAGGTATTTCGTATGATGTATGTATTTAAAATATTTTAAATGGAAACAATTTTCCATTCATGTTCCCTTTAAGTGTTTATAAATGGGTTCCTTAATAACTAATAAGCCATTTACAAATGCATTTAAAAATCATGCGTTAATAAAAGGGTTACTTTTGTGCAATAGTTTCCAAATAGTGAGCATTGTTACTTGTATGTTATAAAAGCTTTATAATGTATAATATGTATTTTATGTAAATATACAGTACTGTCTAATGCATTGAGATTCACACATTTTTAAGTACATTTATTAAGTCCAAATACATTCTGTGGCCACTGAATGAACATTTAACCCTTCCAAAAATCTCTCTGGTGTCATCTGTGTTCCATAACATTGCAGGTCATTGCAAATCTGTCAAGTGACTTGAACTTTTACAGATATTCCCTGCTCAGTGTGTAGGAGGCTCTGACCACTGCGTAGGGACCAAGAACAATTAGAGCTTCTTTTCACCTCATCTATCTTATTCATCCTCTCATGTGAGTTGTGTTTTGTTGTTAATAAAATGCATGGATTTGCACATTTCTGATCAAAACTTTAAAGCTTTCAAAGGGAATCTGTCCTATCCATGCCCTCTTCAACAGCACCTGCACTGGTGCACGCATCGAGTTGGACAGGAAAAATAATGGATTGCGACAATGCAATAAATCTGTGAAAGGTGGAGTGGAAATAAGCTTGTTTTGGGCTCGGTAGGCCACAGGTTTAACACAGAGTATAATTCTAAATTCAGCTGTATAAGTTTAATCGTAAATAGGATAGCAGTCCTTAAGATAACCGGCACATTTTGCAGAGCAAGGAAAGTTGATTACTTAAGGCGATAAAGCCAGAGTAATTACTCTAGGGGACACGACTCATTTAAAAGCACTCTAGAAACCCTGGCAAAGTTGTGGAGGAACTTCGGCATTTGCAGAAACAGTTATAGACACATTCTCAGGTGCCATTTGTGTCCCCATGACTAATTATACAATTATCTGAAAAGAAATATAGAAAAGGAAAATCTACAGCCTATTGAACTTGGAAATTTTGAAGTCATACTATATGATAGATTTAACTAATCTGTTTTATGTGTAAAGCAAAATAAATTAAAAAAATGAATAAAAAAATCATTAGAATATCAGCCAACTGCTCCTATTAATGTATTACACTCTAATGGTTTATAAAGAACATAAACATTTTTATTATAGCTTAATTGTAAGACTTTTTTTACAGTAAAGTGGAGGACAGTCACATTTTCATCTATCTTACATCACATTTAAGAGAGAAACATCATCTTTTTGACCACACGGTTCAAACACAGTTCAAATATTTCAACTCTGTTTTGGGTAATCTGTGTGCCAATCATAATACTAGTCAGTACCCAATTTTTTATGTGTTTGTCCCCCAAATTTATGACCGAATATAGAGTCTGGGGCAAAACGAAATTCGAGTACCCAAAATATCACATATGAAACTGAACCTTCAACCAAAACTCTTGGATCTTAACACACCATCAAAAAATATGGGATGTGTCTCTATCTTCTGATTGGCATCACCAGCGGGTGGGTGTGTCATTAAGACCAAGCCTATACAATCCAGAAAGGGTCCAATAGAATGTATGTAAAATCTTAAATTGCATAAGGCGAACCCTTGCATCTCTAGATGAAGACTTGACGTTTTTTCGAATCCTAGCCCACACTCCCTCCTCCAATACCAAGTTAAAATCTTTCTCCCATAATCTCTTGACACTAGAAGCACGGAGCCACTGTAACCTACGCTTAGCGCGTCTTAAGGGGTCAGAAGACCGCCTAGTCTTCAGACAGGGACACTGCTTCTGACACATAATGATCGCTTGCGTGTAGCCAATGGATTGGTCTTAAAAATGGTATGTCACTGCGAGTTCTTTCACGATTTCTGCTAATTTATTTGCATTAACTTAGATCTGTTTTATACAATATAATTTTATCTGTTATCTGTTTGTATTATTAAAGAATTATCATCTATATTCATTTTTAGCAATTAGCAATGATTATAAAATAATCGATAATAATTGTAGTGTATATAGTATAAATAATAATAACAATTTTAGTGCTGTTATTCGTAAATAAATAGTTGATTTCTTGACATCTTAACATGTATTTACATGGAGATAAACTGAAAAAAGCTTTCTTTCCTGTGCATGTGTTTACACGTACATGTGTGTGTAATCTGTCATTCCCCGTCTGTCAATCCCGTGGGAAGAAGGAGCGACACGGGGTGCGGCTGGAGTGGCCGCAACCTTGCCATGGTCATGCTCTCACAGTGAGAGCATGAACCATCCACAAACGCTGCTTCGGTGTGATCGGCGCCCAGACACACGAAACAGCGCCAGTGGCCATCTGAAGTGGAGAGCACTCTACCGCATCCAGGAACTACACAGGGGTTGAATGGCATCTTTAAAAAGACGTGTCCTGAAAAGGACGTTCAACGCCGCTGTGTATTGCTCTTTCAGAAAATTAAACTCTTTTACAGAGAAAATTACTCTTTATAGGAAAAACTCTTTTAACTCTGCGCTGTCGAAGCGCCCAGGGACAAACTGCACGCCGTGCAGAGAAGAGAAAAGTTGCTGAAGTGCGCCGTAGATCCAACAGCAAAGCAGAGCGTCTGAGGATAGAAGCAGGAAACAGTTGTGTCACTCGCAGCTGGCTGCATACACGACCATCGGCTCCAAAGAAAATTACTGAATGAACGATCCGGGGGCGGGGTATGCAAATACTATTCGCCAACTCTCATTGGCCTTTTTTCATAGATCAGAGGCATATTCGGCGCTCAAGAGAGACCCCTAGTGTCACTTCTTCGACACAATGTCGAAGTGAGCGACAGACAGGGAACCCAGGTTATGTAATGTTTGACCCAAAAGAACCAAAGATATTTTCAGGACATTTTTATCCATAGCTTTCCTGTTCTGAAAATAATTGCCTTGACACATTTGGGGAACCTGCGGGTCAGTGTTTGGCTCTTCAGCATGGGCAGTTGGCCACAGCAGTAGATACTGTAACTACTTAATACGTTGGGCATCTTTCACCATTAACAGCCATTTCAAAGTGAATTTTTTTTAGGTTTGTCAATGGATTCAAAATGTTAATCAAATTATTTACATGATTTGTTGATTAATTAATAGAATAAATCATAAAAAAATCTCATTTAGCAATATTTACTGAGAAAGCCTCCCCCCAAAAGATTATTTAGTAAAGAGTTGTAAAAATAATTAAACAAATAGTGTACTGTCTAACAGTAGTATCAGAATTTAGATCATTCAAATCCATTTCAACATATACATTATTTGTGGCAGCAGAAAAGCAAAGTAAAGCTTTTAGACAATACAAAAAAATGTCTTTAAAAGTCAAAATATGGTTTTATATCCATATCATTGAACATATCCCTGTTGACCTGCCTTCTTTCAGCTATTTTTAATTGTTTGTCTGTGTACTCATGCTTCAGACGGACGCTTTGAGCATTTCACTTGATTGCGTCTCACTGGTTTTCAGCCTCTCTAGTCATAAAGCATTGTGTGTTTAGGATGCTGTATCAAGTTAAGCATAGTTTGAACTTGATCTTGAGGTCCCTATATTATGTTGTGCTCTGTCCAGATGTGTTTGAGCGCAAGAGTTCCTCATCTGTGGAAGAACGAGTCTGCTCTTGTTGGTTTAACGAGACGTGTTGCCTGTACACTTGGAGTTGCTTTGAATGCCCCAAATTCACAAAAACATCAAGGTGTTAATCAAACTTAATCAACCTTTCCTTTCTACGGAATTTACGTACGAGTCTGGGGCACGTTTAACTGTGTTAATTTTTTTACACAGCTTATGACAGTGGTTAGTGATGGATTTGGGACTGTTTGCGTTCTTGTCAGGACATCTCATGGCATTTATGGCTCAGGTGATCGGCTTAAAACAGACTTCCCATGAACAAAGATGTGTACTTCCGGGACTGCATTCGCCAGCCGAGATGAATGAGAATGATAACATACTGTAGTTTATATAGAGCTCCTTGTGTGGAACCACAGAAATCATGTTCTTAGCAATCCTTTGTTTATTCAGCTGCCTTTTTGAATATCCCCATGTGTAATTCTGTTCAAATGTAAATTAGAGAGGTGATTACAATGTTCAATGGGTATGTGTGAATCTAATGTGTAAAAATGCTAGGTGGCTTTTGTCATAGTGGCATTCATAGCCTCAGACTTCACAGACTAAACGTCTCATAGTGTGTCATAGAAATCATCCAAATTCGACAAACCTTTCTCCAGCAAGCTAGAAAAACAATTACCTTCAGACACAGAACTTATGTAGTCTGAGAAGACTCTTTTACCTGGAGAGGGCTTTGTGGGTTTAGGAGAGAGATGGTGGACCCTTGCAGAAGCCTGTGGGGGTGTAAATAAGCAGATGAGCATGCAAAGGAAGCTTTTATAATTCTAGAAACGTTTTCACATAGCAGTGGTCTCAGGGTCCAAAATGAACCTTTTGCCACCCTGCCAATGCTGAAAATTGAAAAAAATTTACATTTACTATTGAAAGATTTCTTTCCAGTCCAAAAGTGTATTGTGCATTATTATTATTACTACTACTTTTGGGGTTTTACCACTGTTTTTGACACAACGTTGATGTTACATAAATCTTCTGGTGGGTTTTCAGTGACGTTTGGACCGTCAATGGTGTGTTTCACTCATATGTGATAGTTCAGACCTGTTGAGCTTCAATGATAATTAAATTCTGCAATAGAAAGACTTACATATTTCTCCACCATTACTGATAAATGAAAGCTCTCTGCGCCTGACAGAAGCAACTGTTCATTACAGATAAATATCTGCTTTGTGAAGATTTGAATCTGTGCTCCGGTTTGCTGACTGTATGCTGTATTATAAATATTTATGAAAGGCTTTTTTTTAAGATGAAATATGATTAGATAATGTCCTTTTCAGTGGACTAATAAAGAGTGGACCTTAATTTAGGTGATTTATTTGGAAATATATAAGAAAATCAGGGCTAATTCAGACAGAATTAGAGATTTTTGCTTAGAATTTGGAGGTGAATATATGATCTCATCTACTCAAGTGTAACTGAGCTTGAAATTGACTGAAATGCCAAAACAAAACCCTACTGTACAGATTTTCTTTATTATATATATTATTATTTTCATTTTCATTTTAAATTATATGTAAATTATAATTATATTAAATCATTAGATTTTATCAATAGACACTGTTTAATTCATATTAACAGCTATGCGATTTCTACATCCTTTCTATTGTCAGATAGTGACTCACATTCTAAAAATGGGGTTCTGGGTATCTCACACCTGGAGTCGTGAGTTTGAATCCAGGGCGTGCTGAGTGACTTCAGTCAGGTCTCCTAAGCAACCAAATTGGCCCTGTTACTAGGGAAGTTAGAGTCACATGGGGTAACCTCCTCGTGGTCACTATAATGTGGTTCTCGCTCTTGGTGGGGCACGTGGTGAGTTGTTACCACGAGGAGAAAAGTCTTTTCAATCAGCACAGAAACACTAGATGCAAAGATCTCCTGTAAATAACCTATTCTTTTTTTTTCTAATACTTACCACATTCTTGGTCTCATTCTACCGAAGTGTACTTTTAATATTTTGTAATATTTTACAGCAAGAATAACCCAGAAACAACAATGTAGAGGTGCATAATGGATGGAATAGCTTGTAATAGTTATGATGCAGATTATTCATTCTTGTTTTCCCTGAAGGCTTCAGTGTTCATCACTCTAAGATAATTTAAGTTTATCAGCCACACAGATAAGAATTTTTTCTTTGAAACAACAAATCCATTAATTCAGTTGCTAAGGGACTAATATACATTCACCAAAAGTCTAAAACACAATGGCAAGATCTCCAGAGATCTTTTGAACATCAAAGGGAATTCAAATGGATTAATGAGTTCTACTGACCTTACACTAAAAACAAAAATTCATTATTTTCCATATACTAATTAATTATTTTTTTATTTTGATTATGACAGTCTGGCATATGTCAATGATTAGTAACATTTACTAATCATTAGTAAATGATTGTGCAGTGTCAGATTATATATATATACTGTATATATAAACACACTCTTGACCTTAGAGGACAAAAGTGTCCATGTCAAACCGCCATACAAATATTACATATTATTATTATTTTCCACTTTCACTGATTTTTTAACCAAGACCGGTCCTAATCATAACTACCAAATATTCATAAATTTTCAGGATTTTAACCCTTTTAATGCCAGTTTGTTTATATAATGCCATAATGCCACTATTCTTCTCACACACACACACGATTTCTCAATACACACATACAAACACATTCTGACATCCATACCAACACTCCCACACAATTTTAGCTTCATCGTTTTATTATTACCCCCCCCCCTCCCCTCTTTTTTTCTCCCCAGTTTCGAATGCCCAATTCCCAAAGCACTCTAGGTCCTCATGGTGGTGTAGTGACTCACCTCAGTCCAGGTGGTGGAGGAAAAATCTCAGTTGCCTCTATGTCTGAGACCATCAGTCGGCGCATCTTATCAAATTGCTTATTGAGCGTGTTACCACGGAGACATTGCATGTGTGGTGGCTTCCTCCTGTTCACTGTGGCACCCACACACAACTTACCACGCACCCCACAGAGAGCGAGAGCCACTAATCGCGATCACGAGGAGATACCCCATGTGACTCTAACCTCCCTAGCAACCGGGCCAATTAGGCTGCTAAGGAGACCTGACTGGAGTCACTCAGCATGCCTTGGATTCGAACTCGCGACTACATGGGGTAGTAGTCAGCGTCAATACTCGCTGAGCTACCTAGGCCCTCTAGCTGTAACATTTCTTCAATTGGCCTGCAGTGCTCTATAATATAGCAAACAGAGAATAGGGGAAAAGCTTGTATTTGCTCCATAGGCTAAAAATGGTAAAAAATGGCACCATCTGGTGGAAAATATTACAAATGTAAATTTTGAAGCCAGGGCTCTGAAATAAAAACTTAATCATCATAGAATTCATGATTTGATGCTTTAATGGCACTGGGATCAAATATTGAGGTTTTAATGGGTTTCAATGGGGACATTTTTGTCATGAAGTACCTGAGTGTAAATGTTTTGTGTACACAGTGTATTATAGATGTATTACAGTAACTGAGGTTGAAATATCGAAATTCCCCCCAAAATACACACCTTTAGCAACATTCATGCCATTGTCATTAACACCTAAATAAAAATTAAAAAATAAAAAAGACAAAATTGTCACGGTCACACAAGGGTTAAGTGAACTTTTATATTATTTGTTTTTTATTATTATTTTATTCTTATTATTTTATTTCTGTTTATTTTTTTTTTACAAATTTAAAGGGATTTCATGGCACACAATGAAAAAAAGTTATGGAAATATTTTCAAGAATTGTGTTAAACTAGCTCATTTTAATCAAATAAATTCAACAAGTAGCAAATGTTTTGAGTGAAAATTGCATAA
The DNA here is from genome assembly GCA_032164185.1 of Moxostoma hubbsi. Classification (NCBI taxonomy): domain Eukaryota; kingdom Metazoa; phylum Chordata; class Actinopteri; order Cypriniformes; family Catostomidae; genus Moxostoma; species Moxostoma hubbsi. The sequence continues at coordinate 33,647,205 of JAVLUX010000039.1, forward strand.
AAAATAATGTGTGTAAAAAAAAAGTGTATTCTTTAACTTGAAAAATGCTTTGTATTAGCTTTATTTCAAGCTTTGCTAATCCCGTTGGTATAAATTTCACAAATAAAATCCCATCTCATATAAATACAGCTTTAATTATGTGATGTAGAGGCTGAGGCAGTTAGATCCATTTGCAGAGGTTTATTATCACAGGTAATTGAAACGAGGAAAGCTGACATAGACTCAAACTTGCATTAGAAGGAAACTCAGGCAGGCACACGTAGAAGACTCAGGCTGGCATCAGTTGAGGGGAGATCCAATAATCAAAGTGAGACACAGGCGAAGGTCAGGGCAGGCTGCGAAGGTGCGATAGTTCATTAAACAGTCCAGGTCAGAGATCGAAGGTCCAGAGAAACGTGCGACACAGACGAATAGGTAAATCAATACTTCACAGAGAACAAAAGAGTAAGCAGTCCATATAAAGGGAGGATAAGGAGCAACAGGTGAACATACTGATGACAGGGGAATGCAACAGGGCTGGCAAATGATGAGTGCAGAGAGGGAAGATGAAGTCCTAATGCTCAGGGGAAAGGGATCGAATGACGCCAGAAGATGATGTTGTAGAGCGTTCTGTGACAGAGCCCCCCCCTGCGAGCGGCTCCGGAAGCGAGGTCCTGGAGGTCGACGAGGTCTTCCTCGGGGTCTGGGAGCAGGTCGATCAGGATGGTTACGGTGGAAGTCGGTAAGCAGCGCGGGATCCAGGATGTCCTGGGCCCTGACCCAAGAGCGCTCCTCCGGTCCGTAGCCCTCCCAGTCGATAAGATATTGCAAAGACCCGCCGCGGCGTCTGGAATCCAGCACCTCTCGCACCCGGTAAGCCTTTGCGCCGCTGACCTCAATGGGGGGAGCCTGCATGGGTGTGCTCTCCTCCTGGACCTCCTCTCTCCTGGGGGTAACCGCGGGTCTGAAAAGAGACATATGAAAAGTGGGTGAGATTTTGTAATGAGCAGGGAGAGCCAATCGAAAAGATACGGGGGAGATTTGGCGCAGAATTTTAAATGGTCCGATGAACCGGGGGGATAGCTTCTTGCTTTGGAGCTTCAGACGCAAGTCTCGGGTGGAGAGCCACACCCACTGGCCGGGACGATACTGGGGGCCGCTACGCCTTCTCCGATCCGCATAATGCTGATAGTGGCGGATAGCACGCTGAAAATGGACATGAGCAGTATCCCAGGTGGCTTCACTACGACGGAGCCAGGAATCCACTGCTGGGAGGTCAGATGGTTCTCCTGTCCATGGGAATAGGGGAGGCTGGAACCCCAAAACACATTGAAAGGGAGTCAATCCTGTGGCCGGTTTAAGCAGGGAGTTCTGAGCATACTCTCCCCAGACCAGAAAGCGGCTCCAGTCCTGCTGATTTTGGTGGCAATAAGTCCGCAGGAAACGAGTGAGGTCTTGGTTAAGCTGTTCAACCTGCCCGTTGGCCTGAGGATGGTATCCCAGGTGAGGCTGACATTGATATTGAGCTTGGAGCAAAGTTCCCTCCAAACGCAAGAAGTAAACTGCGGACCTCGATCAGTGATAATGTCCTCGGGCAGACGGAAGAGACGGAACACTTGATTGAGGAGTGCCTCTGCGGTCTGGAGAGCAGTGGGGAGGCCAGCCAAAGGGATGAAACGGCAGGACTTCGAGAAGCGATCGACCACTGAGAGGATTGTAGTAAACCCCTGAGACCACGGCAGATCCGTGACAAAGTCTATGGCGATGTGGGACCAGGGACGTTGTGGTACTGGCAGAGGCTGTAAGAGGCCGGCAGGTTTCAGGTGAGATGATTTGACCGTGTTACAAGTGGTACATTGATGGACAAACTTTACGACGTCAGATCGAAGTGAAGACCACCAAAAGTGATTAGAGACCAACTGAGTGGTGGCTGCTATGCCCGGATGTCCAGCGCCGGGGGTGCAGTGAACCCATTGGAGTACTCGATTACGGAGCTCGAGGGGGACATACAGACGATCAGTAGGGCATTCACGTGGAACTGGGTGTCTTTGCTGAGACGCAGTGATCTCAGAGATTATGTCCCACTGTACGGGTGCAACAATTAGAGTGGAGGGCAGGATGGGTTCGGGTTTAGAAGGCTCACAGAGGCTGTCGAATTGACGAGATAGGGCGTCTGCCTTTCCGTTCTTTGAGCCCGGCCGATAGGTGATTTTAAAATCAAATCTGGAAAAGAAGAGGGACCAACGAGCATGGCGAGCATTCAGACATTTGGCAGATCTGATGTACTCCAGATTTCTGTGGTCAGTGAGAACAGTGAAGGGCTGACGCGCGCCCTCTAACCAGTGTCTCCACTCCTCAAAGGCTGCCTTCATAGCCAGGAGTTCCCGATCGCCCACATCATAATTGCGTTCAGCTGCATTGAGCTTACGTGAGTGGAAAGCACATGGATACATTTTAGCAGGACTACCGTGGCGTTGAGACAGGATCGCACCCACACCTGTGTTAGAGGCATCCACCTCTACTATGAATTCTCTCTCAGGATCTGGATGACGGAGAATGGGGGCTGTGGTGAATCTTGCCTTCAACCATTCAAACGCCGCACTGCACTCCGGGGACCAACGGAAACCTCTTCCTCCCCCCTGAAGAAGGGATGTGAGCGGAGCCACAATCATACTGAAATTTCGTATGAATCTGCGGTAAAAATTGGCAAAGCCCAGAAAGCACTGCAACTCCTTCACTGATGTGGGTTGAGGCCAGGCAACAACCGCCTGGACCTTGCGGTCATCCATAAGCACTCCCTCAGCACTGATGATGTAACCCAGAAAAGCGATTCGTGTCTGATGAAATTCGCATTTCTGAATTTTAGCATATAACTGGTTCTCAATTAGTCGCTGAAGGACAATACGTACATCCCTGATGTGGGCCTCGAGGGTCTCGGAGAAAATCAGGATGTCATCAATGTATACAATCACACTCCGATTGAGCAGATCCCGGAAAATCTCATTGACAAAGGCTTGAAAAACGGAAGGACTGTTAGAAAGTCCGAACGGCATTACCCGATATTCATAATGGCCGGAAGTTGTGGAAAAGGCCGTCTTCCACTCGTCACCCCTCCGAATACGAATTAAATTATAAGCATTCCGTAGATCAAGTTTGGTGAAATATCGGGCGGTGCGGAGCATCTCCAGGGCAGCTGGGACGATTGGCAGCGGATAGCGGTATTTGACCGTTAAATCATTGAGACCCCGAAAATCAATGCATGGCCGGAGACCCCCGTCCTTTTTCTTTACAAAGAAGAAACTGGCAGATGCTGGAGACGTAGAGGTAGTGATGAAACCCTTAGCCAGTTGCTCCTCTATGTACGAATTCATGGCCTCCGTTTCGGGTTGAGATAGAGGATAAACTCTCCCGCGCGGTGGCACGGACCCTGGCAGGAGTTCGATGGCGCAATCACCCGCCCGATGTGGTGGTAACTGTGAAGCCTCCCTCTCGCTGAAAGCCAGGGCTAAATCATGGTAAGCTGTGGGCAACTCCTGGAGATATAAATCCTTGGGAGAGAGAGTGACTGCCTCCGAATCTTGAACAGCGGCGCTGCAGTTATTTCCAGAACCCCGGACAGCGGACCTGCAGTTATTTTCGGAACCATGGACAGCGGACATGCAACTTCTCTGACAAAAGGGTGACCACTGAATAATCCTCCTCTCTACCCAGGAAATTTGTGGGTTATGTTTCTCCAGCCAGGGAAATCCCAGGATCACAGGATGAAGAGACGAGTTGATAGTAAAAAACTGAATTGATTCCGTGTGCTGCGAGCCAATGCTGAGTGTCAGAGCTTGCGTGGTGAATTGAACCTCTCCGGTCCCCAGGGGGCGTCCATCTAACGCTGCCACTGTCACACGGGGTTCACAAGGAAGAAGAGAGAGGTGATGAGTCTCGGCAAAGGTTAAGTCAATGAAATTTCCAGCTGCACCGGAGTCGATTAAAGCCCTCAATTTCATAACTCTCTCATTGATCTTTAAAGAAATCTCTACGATGCATGAATTAGGAGAGGGTAAACAAGAACTCACCGCAGCGGAATCTCGAGGTGCGGGTCGTACAGGACAGGAAGCCCTCAGATGGCCGGCTTGTCCGCAGTACATACACAGATGGTTGCGTCTTCTTCTCTCTCGTTCAGTGGTGGTGATGTGAGTATAACCGATCTGCATAGGCTCGGGTTCCGAACCGGTATTGGACTCGATATTCAAACTGGATCTGAATGGTGCGTGTCGAGCCCGGATCAGATTGTCGAGACGAATGGCGAGTTCCATGATTTGATTGAGGGTCTTACCATCGTCACGACACGCCAACTCACCCTGAAGGTCAGCATTTAATCCCCTTCGATACAGAAGCTTCAGTGGTTCCTCCCCCCAGTTAGTTTGGGCCGCAAGCGTTTGGAAGGAGAGAGTATGATCTGCTGCGGTGGAACCTCCCTGGCGTAGAGCGAGCAGTAGTTCCCCAGGCTCCTTTCCTCCCACGGGGTGTTCAAATACTTCTCTGAAGTGGGTAACAAAAACATCATAAGTGAGGGACGAAAGCTGACCTGCTGACCACATGGCCGTTGCCCACTCCAACGCCTTTCCAGTGAGAAGCGAGCATACAAAGGAAATGCGGCTCTCATCGGTGACGTGCTCCTGGGACTGGTTGAAATAAATTTCACATTGCATGAGAAAACCCTTACAGGTGGTAGGTGATCCATTGTACTTTTCGGGAAGGGACAATCTGGGGTTGTTGGAGGAGATACTCACGCCAGGTGGCGAAGGCGCTGGTGCAGCGGGAGCCTGAGCCTGATTAGCGGCCGCGATCTGCGGGGAGAGCGCCTGAACGGATCTCACGAGCTCTTCGGTGAGAGAGGTTAGTTTGACCAATTGCTGACGATGTGTGGCCAGTTCAGATGCTTGAGAGGAAACCTCGCTGGCGAGGCGGTGAAAGTCTGCTGGATCTTGTGAGGGTGAAGTATTCTGTGATGTAGAGGCTGAGGCAGTTAGATCCATTTGCAGAGGTTTATTATCACAGGTAATTGAAACGAGGAAAGCTGACATAGACTCAAACTTGCATTAGAAGGAAACTCAGGCAGGCACACGTAGAAGACTCAGGCTGGCATCAGTTGAGGGGAGATCCAATAATCAAAGTGAGACACAGGCGAAGGTCAGGGCAGGCTGCGAAGGTGCGATAGTTCATTAAACAGTCCAGGTCAGAGATCGAAGGTCCAGAGAAACGTGCGACACAGACGAATAGGTAAATCAATACTTCACAGAGAACAAAAGAGTAAGCAGTCCATATAAAGGGAGGATAAGGAGCAACAGGTGAACATACTGATGACAGGGGAATGCAACAGGGCTGGCAAATGATGAGTGCAGAGAGGGAAGATGAAGTCCTAATGCTCAGGGGAAAGGGATCGAATGACGCCAGAAGATGTTGTAGAGCGTTCTGTGACAAATTATTTACATATTGGATATTTTATCTGATAACCTGTGTTGTGCCATAACTGAATTTAGCATTTTGCAATTCTTACTAAAGACTCAATTTAGCAATTGTTCATAAATGCTCACTACATTACATAATTTAATAACTGCATTCATCAAGGGTGATGTAGTGACAGGATGCCTGTACTAAAGCAGCTTTAATTCAAAGTAATGTATTCTTTGCTGTCACGCGCACCAAATACACAAAAGAAAATACACGATAAAGACTAGATAGCTGTCTGCAAATGAGAGCAAGTTTCTGAGAGAGCACCATACTTGACATAAATACAGTCAAACAAGTCATTTAAATCCATTTACATGTGCTTCAGAGAACAACATGCAGCACAATTCTCTTAATTGGATAGTCGCTGTGTTTGCAGGCAGCATTGTGTTGATATACCTCAAACATTCTGGTTAGTGTTTGTTCTAAACCATTAACCATACAGATATGAAACTTCTGCCAATAATTCAGCCTGCTTAATGTACAGACACTATTCAAATGTTTCAGTGTTAGATGTGCTGTCTGTTTTTGATAAACATCATACTTCTTAATAAATGTAAGATTTTTTGTCTTACGTGTATAGAATGTATCCAACAGTGAAATATAATTGCAATGTTTGGATCAACATCCTTGTTGGTCCTGGAGCAACATTCATATCAACCAATCAGATTTTGGGTTAGAGTTTAGAGTTAGGTGTCTTATACACCCATCATTTCCCTTTTGTTTTTAGGGTCAGTTTAGAGTTACAGTACATTAAACCAGTATTATTACCAGTTATATAGACTGATCACTGTGAATTCGGCAACAATTCTTTGAAGTTTTTTAATATTATTTTGATTATTAACTCTACCCTCAATCCTAAACCTAAAAAGGTAATTTTACAGATATAATGCAACCTCTGAATCACGCTCATCATTGATTAGATGAACACAAATTCTTCCTTGTTCTTGTGGGACCAGAACCTGTGTCTCAGAGGTTGTTTGCATTAGAGGGAAATGTGTTCATCCTTTAATAGATGCAATAATGTCTGATGGTGGATGGTGCTTGTTAGTAATTCAGCAGAATGGGGTTGATTTCAGGGTACATGAACTTTCAGAAGCAACATGTCAATTTCCCGTATTTCACTCCCCTTTGTTTAGAACATCTTTCTCATGCATTTACTGCATTTAATTATTACACAGCTTTCTGGAATACTCCATTCTGATTGGTCAATTGCTCCATTAAGCGGTGTAATATTTCAGAATAATGAGAGCATATCCACAGATAAAGTGATATCAGACCGGTCATCCGGGTATTGCAAGTCATCTTTCCTACTTCTCGTATCAAAACTGCGATGTCTACAAGGATTCAATCTATTTATTTATTTGACAAGTAGTCTTGTAATAATAGACGAAGACAATTATCTTATTTGCAAAAAAAAATAAATAACACCAACAGAATTCTGACGCAAAGCAGAGGGTGAATTCTAGAGACTTCACAATTCCTTTCTTCTCACATAATAAAATAATTTCAGTGCAAATCAATATTTCATGTCCATTTATGTATGTATTTGGCAGGTAGATGTGTTATAAGTGGGATAATGAGCTGTCAACCAGTAGTTATTGTAACCTGTCTTAGTTTATATTACATATTAGCTCTTACTAATTACAGTATATTGCAGTTGGCCAATGTACAGTAATGCTGTAATGTGGTCTATATGTGTGGCATCTGGTTATTATTTTTGCAATTCCATTTGGTGATGCTACTGGCAAAGAAAATATACTCTTCAGCTTTAAAATGGCTTGCCTTTAGTCCAGATCTACATAAAGATCAATGTTAAATCAGCAGAAAGACACATATAGCTGACAAAATGTCAGTTTGACTGAAGTGAGATCACGTGTGATCAGCTGACACAGTGGGCGTTTTCAAATGTTTAGTTGATGGTGGCAAACAGCTTGCCCATACATGAACAGATAGAACACCAACTGCTCGTCTTTGTCAAACTGGAATGTCATGGTGTAGCTCATGGCCTTTGGTAATATATTGAAATGTCCCATTATGCAGTTGTGACATGCAGCATGGAATAATGATTCGACCCGCAGGGATGGAAGTCAAATGCGATGAGTCACCTTTGAGACGCTGAACACATAATTTCTTACACTGGATGTCTGCTGACATTAATTTTGAATAATTACAACAGTAGAACACCATGGTTATGCTAATTTTGGTAACACTTTACAATAAGGTTCCATCAGTTAACATTAGTTAATGCATTAGGTATCATGAACAAGCAGTTAACAATATATTTTTTACAGCATTTTTAATCTTTGTTAAAGTTAGTTTATAAAAATACAATTATTCATTGTTAGTTCATAGTGCATTAAATAATGTTAATAAACTCAACTTTTGATTTAAAAATGTATTAGTATATGTTGAAATTAACATTAATATTAATAAATGCTGTAAAAGTATTGTTCATTCTTAGATCATGTTAACTAATATTCTTAAATAATATTAACAAATAGAACCTTTTAAAGTGTTACCCTAATTTCATTTACATGAAAAATGTAATTGTTTGTATTGCAGGCAGTGTTGTTAACATTGAATAGTAAATGAACATTAATGGTACATTATTGGAAATTAGTGAGGACGCTAGTTGTAATGTTGCTTTTGCAATGTTCTCATTAATTTTCTTATAGATTTTTTTTAGTACTCTTTATTACAAATTTAGTTTATTATTATTATTATTATCATTATTATTATTATTAATTATTGTATAAGTACATAAAACCTAGTAAAAAAAATACTGAGTTGGTAAAATTCTGCATTTAACAGCCACTGTGACTGAAAAAATTTAATTTCCCACCCACCCTGATTGTAAACTTGACAGAGGATAAAGTAAGTCATGGATATATGTTATTCTGCCTCAATATTTGGCCAAAAGCATAACTGATGACTATAATTTGAGACAACGTTCTGGTTGGGAACTTGTCTATGAAAGTTGTTGCCTTTAGTCCATGTCTGTTAGCTCTGAGGCTAACATCTATGCTAGTGTACTCCTAAAAGCCTATCAACTACATTTTCAGCAGTTTACACATTTAAAATTCACAGTCCCCAAATGCACCAAATATATTTCTGACACATCTTGTACTCACAGGTGTTTTTAAAATGTTCAATCAAATGCTCTTCAGGATGGAAAAGTCCCTCCTGCTTTAAACCACCAACAAGCAGCACATCATTGTTCATGGCTGCAATGTAACCTAAATGCTAATGGTGTGTTCCAGACAACTCAGAACTCCCATAAGTTTCCCACATCCGACTTGGAAACACAGTTGAAGACAAAAGTTAACATAGACTTAATTTGAAGTCATTAAAACTATTTTTTTTTAACCACTCCACAGATTTAATATTAGCAAACTATACTTTTGGACAGTCATTTATTACATCTACTTTGTGCATGACATGAGTACTTTTTCCAAGAATTGTTACAGAAAGATTGTTTCACTTTTAATTGACTACATATCACAATTCCAGTGGGTCAGAACTGTGCCTTTAAGCAGCTTGGAAAATTTCAGAAAATTATGTCAAGCCTTTAGATAATTAGTAAAGTCAAGTCATTTTTATTTGTATAGTGCCTTTCACAACAAAAATCATTTTAAAGCAGCTTTACAACAGATCAGACATTAACAGAAGATAAAACTGTAATGTCTAAAAAGTATATGAGTCATCATTGTGTAGTTTGTTAAAATACAATTGTGAATTGTGTTTAAAAATAAGTAATTAATTATTAATTGTATTTATAACCCCGGTGAGCAAGCCGAAGGCAAATGAGGCAAGGAACACAAAAATCCATAAGATAATTAGTTTCCTATAGGAGGTGTACTGAATTAGAGGTGTTCCTGTGGATGTATTTTAAGGCCTACCTTCAAACTCAGTGCCACTTTGATTGACATCATGGAAAAATCCAAAGAAATCAGCCAAGACCTCAGAAAAAAAAGTGCACCTCCACAAGTCTGGTTCATCCTTGGGAGCAATTTCCAAAATGCATTAAGGTACCACGTTCATCTATATAAACAATAGTACACAAGTGTAAACACCATGTGACCACCCAGACATCATACCGCTTAGGAGGGAGACACATTCTGTCTCCTAGAGATGAACGTAGTTTGGTATGAAAACTGCGAATCAATCCCAGAACAACAGCAAAGGACCATGTGAAGATGCTGGAGGAAACAGGTAGACAAGTATCTATATCCACAGTAAAATGAGTCCTGTATCGACATAACCTGAAAGGCTGCTCAGCAAGCAAGAAGCCACGGCTCCAAAACCGCCATAAAAAGCCAGACTACAGTTTGCGAGTGCACATGGGGACAAAGATCTTACTTTCTGGAGAAATGTTCACTGTTTTTAAACAAAAATTTAACTGTTTGGATATAATGACCATTGTTATGTTTGGAGGAAAAAGGCTTGCAAGCTGAAGAACACCATCCCAACCCTGAAGCATGGGGGTGGCAGCATCATGTTTTGGGGGTGCTTTGCTGCAGGAGGGACTGGTGCACTTGACATCATGAAGGAAAATTATGTAGATATATTGAAGCAACATCTTAAGACATCAGCCAGGAAGTTAAAGATTGTTAACAAATGGGTTTTCCAAATAGACAATGACTCCAAGCAAACCTCCAATGTTGTGGCAAAATGGCTTAAAGACAACAAAGTCAAGGTATTGGAGTGGCCATCACAAAGCCCTGACCTCAAACCGATGTGGCAGAAGTGAAAATGCGCGTGAGAGCAAAGAGGCCTACAAACCTGACTCAGTCAGACCAGTTCTGTCTGGAGGAATGGGACAAATTTCCAGCAACTTATTGTGAGAAGCTTGTGGAAGGCTACCCAATACATTTGACACAAGTTAAACAATTTAAAGGCAATGCTACCAAATACAAACAAAGTGTATGTAAACTTCTGACCCACTGGGAATGTGATGAAAGAAATAAAAGCTCTCCACTAATATTCTGACATTTCACTTTCTTAAAATAAAGTAGTGATCCTAACTGACCTAAGACAGGGAATGTTCCCTTTACAAAAAGCTTCACTTGTGGTGCTGCGCTGAGAAAAATCAGTGGAGGAATTGCTCAGCGTGGTTACTTGTGCGGTGGCCAGGCTTCAGTTAGAATGGCCACACCAAGAAGAGACCCCAAACGCTCCAAGTTGGAGGATAGATTTCTTTCTGGTGGCCTGGGAAAGGGAAAGCCTCATGAGTCCCTTCCCTTCTTTGATGACCTCCATGACGAGCTTTCTCGTTCATGGAGGTAACCTTATACTTCCCATGTCCACGTGCCCTCGACATCGATTCATTCGACTATCATTGGTGCTGAGACATGGGGGTATTCGCCGGTCGACTTGCGGGTTATCTCTCGCCGGGTTCGGCATCATCGCTGAAAAGACACTCTGTCCCCACGAAGCTGTGAAGGACTACCTCCACACTAGTGGGGAGGGCTTATCAGGCAGCGGGTCAGGCTGGTGCTGCTCTGCACACTATGGCAGTGTTACAGGCATACCAGGCTGATCTGCTTAAGGACCTGAGTGCAGGTACCGCGCTCGACGAGGAAGCGTTTTCTGAACTTGGTCGAGCCACGGATCTATCTCTCCGTGTGACCAAGGAGACAGCCTGTGCCATTGGTCGGTCTATGCCGCTTTGATCAGTAAGGAAAGACACATATGGCTCAACCTATTGGGCATCAAGGAAAAAGATAAAGCTTTCATCCTTGATGTCCCGGTTTCGCCTTCTGACCTATTCAGAGATGCTATGAATACAGTTATCTCCAGGTTCCAGGAGGTGTAAAGCCATGAGGAAGCATTTGGGCAATTCCTTCCTCGCCGCACTAAGGGGGCGGGACCGTCGGCCACCCAGTCCTGCCCCGGTCCTGTTAGAAGGGAGGCTCAGAAGCAGAGCACGGCGAGTCGTGCTCCCCCTCGTAATGACTGGGGACAGGCTCGTCGCCCTCGACAGCCCCAAAGCAAGACCTCAGGGGAGTATTTTCTAAAAGAAAAAAGCCCTGATGGTCTTGTGACCTGCCCTGTGGGGGTAGCTCCCCTTGGGTCGGGGCGCGTGTACCATCCACTTCATCCCTCCCGGTACCCCCACGGATCCTCTCCTTTCCCGCCGCCTCTGGTGTTTCGGAAGGCAGAGGCTTCCAACAAAAAAGTTGGGTGTACCGCTGCTTCCATCCTTATTCCAGGATGCGAAACACTCGACATCCCCTCAACAGGAAGTGTTGAATACCCATTTCAGAGAACCTGGCAGCGTGAAAACTTCTGCCCGGTGTTTCTATGTGGGTCCTAAGGACAGTAGAAAAAGGCTACAGATTTCAATGCGCTCGCCACCCTCTGTGTTTCAACGGTGTGGTCCCCACTGTGTAAAGAACTGCTATCTCTTGGTAAGAGGGGATAATGTTATCTCTTGGTAAGAGGGGTCATAGAACGTGTTCTCCTACCAGAGAAAGAGTCAGGCTATTACAGCAAACTCTTCCTGGTTCCCAAGTAGGGTGGGGGGTTGCGTCCGATCTTATGTCCTTGAGGCTTGAACTGCTCAGTCAGGGTGTTCAAGTTCAAGATGCTAACTATCAAGACGGTCATGTCACAAGCCCAACATTATGTTTTGGCTGGTCACGATCAATCTCATGGACGCATATTTTCATATAGAAATTCTACCACAGCACAGGAAGTTCCTGAGGTTTGCTTTCGGTGGCGAAGCATTCCAGTTTCGGTTTCTTCCATTCAGCCTTGCCCTATTACCCTGCACATTCACGAAATGCATGGATACAGCACTGGCTCCTTTGCGACTGTGGGGTATCTGCATTCTGAATTACATAGACGTCTGGCTGATACTAGGGCAGTTCCAAGATATTGTCTTAGCTCATCTGGTTTCTCTGGGTCTGAGACTCAACGTCAAAAGAGCGTTCTCTCTCCCACCCAGGGAATTACCTATCTGGGAGTTATATGGAATTCGATCACGATGCAGGCACAATTGTCTTCCACAATTGTTTGCGTCCTTGGTTATCCCTTTGGGCCTTCTGCACATGAGACCGTTCCAGCTGTGGCTAAAAGCCAGGGGGTTTCATCCAAGGGCCAGTCCCCTAAGGCAAATAAGGGTTACGCACCGCGGGCTTCGTTCCCTTTCTATGTGGTTCAGACCCCGGTATCTTACCTTGGGTCCCACTCTAGGTGCGTCTTGTCATCGCAGGCTGCTAACGACAGACGCCTCCCTGACGGGCTGGGTAGCAGTCTTAAGTGGTCGTCCAGCTCAAGGGGAATGGGAGGGTCATCAGCTCAATTATCACATTAACTGTCTCGAGTTGATGGCTGTATTTCTGGCCCTGAAATACTTCCTCCAGAGGCTGCCATGTCTTGGTGCGGGTGGACAACACAACAGCAGTCTCCTACATAAATCATCAAGGAGGTCTACGTTCACGGCAGCTGAATTCCCTGGCACGTCAGATTCTCCTTGGGGCCCAGGGCAAATTCCTGTCCTTTCGTTTGGCCCCTGAAGAGTACCAACTGAGGGACACAGGGCTTTCACCTGAGGTTATCGAGACCATTTTAAGTGCTAGGGCTCCCTCTACTAGAAGGATCTATGCTAATAAATGGGGTGTCTTTGAAAAATGGTGCAGTACACATAACGCAGATCCAGTTAACTGCCAGATTGCTTCAGTTCTGGACTTTCTGCAGGAAAAACTGTCAGCAGGCATATGCCCCACCACTCTCAGGGTTTATGTGGCCGCCATTTTGGCTTGCCACGCCCTGATGGACGGCTGTCTTTGGGGAGACATCCTCTACTCGCCCATTTCATTCGTGGAGCCAGGTGACTGAGGCCTCCAAAAGCGCTTTTCTCAGTGCAGCATCATAAGTGAAGCTTTTTGTAAAGGGAACATCTCGGGATACTTAAGTGTAACCCTTGTTCCCTGAAAAAAGCAGAACGAGATGCTGCACTTCATTGCCGCACTGGGATGCCCCAGGACTGCTCTTCAGACAAAATACCTGACAACGTGCTGGTGACACATCTATTTATAGCCCTGCCCCAGGTGCATCCAATGATTAACACCGGCAGAGGTTATAAATTCCGGTCAATGTTCATTGACGTGTTGCACACATATTCATAGCTGGTCACAACTATACGAGAGCCGGCGTTCTCATCAGAGCTAGACGTCGTGCAAATTGACCTCTGCTACCCAATAAACTATTGGCATATGTCTGTGAGCTGAGAGCGCGGATCTCTTTCTTATGAGAGACAAGGGATTGCTGCATTATCTGCCTTACAGAAACCTGTATGTCTGCGGAGATTCCAGACTCGGCCATCAAACCCGTGGGTTTCTCCGTGCACTGAGTGGACAGAGCGAAAGACCTCTCAGGTAAAAGCAGAGGCGGTGGTGTATGTTTTATGATTAACAAATCATGGTGTGATCAGAGGAACATACATTTTATCAAGTCTTTCTGCTCTCCTGCTCTGGAATATCTCATGCGTCTCTATGTCGACCAATCTGGCTACCGAGGGAATTCACAGTGGTCATTATTCTAGCTGTACATCTAGTGTACATCCCCCCACAAGCCGACACAGATTGAGCACTCAAGGAAATGTATGGGAGCATAAGTGAGCAGGAAACCGCACACCCTGAGGGCACGTTCATTGTTAACAAGGACTTTAAATAAGCCAATTTTAAAATAATCGCACCAAAATACCACCAACATATCAGCTTCAACACACGAGGGGACACACATTGCTATTCTCCTTTCCAGGATGGCTACAAATCCCAACCCCACCCACCATTTGGCAAATCAGACCATTCTTCCGTTCTACCGCTTACAGGCAGAAACTAAAACAGGAAGCACTCGCCCTCAGAACAATCCAGTGCTGGTCGGACCAATCAGACTCTATGCTACAAGACTGTTTTGATCACGTGGACTGGGAGATGTTCCGGTCCACCTCTGATGATGTCATCGAGGTTTACACTGATAGCGTAACGTGTTTCATCAGGAAGTGCATAGAGGACGTTGTTCTGACCAAAACAATACGGATCTACCTCAACCAGAAACCATGGGTTAACGGCAATGTTTGCTCGGCACTTAATGCGCGAACCTCCGCTTTTAATTCCGTGAGGAGGAGCATAAACAAGCCAGTTATGCCCTCCGTGGAGTGCAGCCAAACGCCAGTACAGGCACAAAATTGAAGGACAGTTCAACACCACCGACTCTAGAAGTATGTGGCAGGGAATTAACATCATCACGGACTACAGTGAATAAAAACTCTGCCGTGAACACCACTGCCTCTCTCCCGGATGAGCTTAATACATTTTATGCTCGTTTCGATGAAAATAACACCATCCTTGCGGAGAGAGCACTCGCGGCCAAACCTACAGAGGATGGTTCACTCTCCGTCTCTGTTGCGGATGTAACCCGATCCTTTGGATGGGTGAACATCCATAAAGCTGCGGGTCCAGATGGCATTCTGTGCCGTGTCATCAGAGCATACGTAAACCAACGGATGTTTTTACTGACATTTTCAACCTGTCCCTCTCCCTGTCTGTAGTCCCCACATGCTTCAAAACGTCCAACTTTTGCCTGTACAAAAGCAATCAAAAATCACTTATATAAATGACTTGCAACCTGTTGCTCTGACCCCCATCATCAGCAAATGCTTTGAGAGGCTAATCTGAGATCTGCTCTGTGCTGACCACCTCTCTGGACCCATTGCAGTTTGCCTACCACAACAACCGCTCCACTGATGATGCCATTGCATTTACAATACACACTGCTCTCTCCCATCTGGAAAAAAGGAACACATATGTGAGAATGCTGTTTGTAGACTACAGCTCAGCATTCAACACCATGCTGCCCTCCAAGCTTGATGCGAAACTCAGGGCTCTGGGCTTAAACAGCTCCCTGTGCAGCTGGATCCTGGATTTCCTGTCAGGCAGACATCAGGTGGTTAGAATGGGCAGCAACATCTCCTCATCACTGACCCTCAACACTGGAGCCCCGCAGGGCTGTGTTCTCAGCCCACTCCTGTATTCCCTGTACACACATGACTGTGTGGCAACACATAGCTCCAATGCCATCATTAAGTTTGCTGACGATACGACGGTGGTAGGTCTGATCACTGACAATGATGAAACAGCCTACAGAGTGGAGATGCACACTCTGACACGCTAGTGTCAGGAGCACAACCTCTCCCTCAACGTCAGTAAAACCAAGGAGCTTGTAGTGGACTTCAGGAGAAAAGACAGAGAACACAGCCCCATCACCATTAATGGAGCACCGGTGGAGAGAGTCAGCAGCTTCAAGTTCCTCGGTGTCCACATCACTGAGGAACTCACATGGTCCGTCCACACTGAGGCCATTGTGAAGAAGACTCGCCAGCGCCTCTTCTTCCTGAGACGGCTGAGGAAGTTTGGAATGAACCACCACATCCTCACACGGTTCTACACCAGTACTGTAGAGAGCATCCTGACTGACTGCATCACTGCCTGGTACGCCAATAGCACCGCCCACAACCGCAAAGAACTGCAAAGGGTGGAGCAAACTGCCAGACACATCATCGGAGGTGAGC
This sequence comes from Moxostoma hubbsi, assembly GCA_032164185.1. NCBI lineage: Eukaryota > Metazoa > Chordata > Actinopteri > Cypriniformes > Catostomidae > Moxostoma > Moxostoma hubbsi. Next base: position 33,663,265 of record JAVLUX010000039.1, read on the forward strand.
TTCCCTCACTCCAGGACATCTATAACAGACGGTGTGTGAAAAAATCTTGGAGGATCATCAGAGACTCCAGCCTCCCGAGTCATGGGCTGCTCTCACTGCTAGCATCAGGCAGACGGTATCGCAGCATCAGGACCCGCACCAGCCGATTACATGACAGTGTAAATCTGTTGTTTATTGTAAATTGGTATATGTCTCGTCACTGTCATGACTTCGATGTTGCTCAGAACTGCACAAAGGACTTTCACCTACTGTTGCACTTGTGTACATGGTAGTGTGACAATAAAGTGATTTGATTTGACAGGAATGCACTGAGGTAGGAAGTGGTAAATTTCAACTCAGATATTCCCACCTCCTCATTTGGAATGCATCATAAGCCCTTCGATATGTTCTGTCCTAAATTCCTGTTCCAATAGGAAATATGTTAACACAGGGAAGATGAAGAGATGTACAAGGCATTTCATTGTGCTTTTCATTCGTGAGCTCACTCAATTTTGAGAAGGGGCCATCATTACAACATATAAGTCTTCGATAAGACTTAACATTATTGCTGCTGAAGGGTCAATTCATAGTTCAACAGTGCACACTGATTAGTTTAGTAAAAGTCAGGTAATTTGTTAATCTGGGTGTTTTTGCAATTTAAAATGTTCTCTGTAATGCCAGATAACGTATTCACTCTGACCACTAACAGCTCACATTGATTTGTCTTCTCTTCATCCCTCTACAGGCTGTGGAGACTAACCTGGCCTCCAAAGACAGTCACTGGGTGTTTGTGAATGAGGTAAGGGAACAGTTCTTTTATCTTATTTCACGTTCACATGATTATTTTCTGCCTAAATGTAATAGTTCACCCGAACATTAATATTCTGCCATCACAAGTTTTTGCATGAGCCATTGTTAATGAGCTTCTGTCATAGCACTTATGAATGTGCAAGATTGTCAAGATTGCACAAAAAAAAAAAGATTGCATTTCGCCTCGTTCCTCACTAGAACCTTCCATATGACTTCTGAAGACTGGAAATATGATGCACAAGTTTTCTGATACTTTTTAAGCTTTAAACTGAGGTGCTATACACTGCTATTAAACTGAATGAGATTACAAATGAAATATTTACATTTACATTTATGCATTTAGCAGATGCTTTTATCCAATGCGATTTACAGTGCACTTATTACAGGGACAATCCCCCCAGAGCAACCTGGAGTTAAGTGCCTTGCTCAAGGACGCAATGGTGGTGGCTGTGGGGATCAAACCAGCAACCTTCTGATTACCAGTATGTGCTTTAGCCCACTATGCCACCACCACTCCTTTATAATTAATCTTCTATGATTTAATTTATTAATTACATTTATGCATTTGGCAGATGCATTTATCCTAAGCAACTTAAAATCAGTGAGTCAAGCTTTGACTCACTGATTCAACTGGTCATTGCCTAAAAAAAGTCATTTTTATTTGTATAGCACTTTTCACAACACACATCATCTAAATGCAACAAGTCTAAATGAATAATGTGATTAAAAATCATGCCTTAAAAATGATTATCTTTAGGTTTTAAATGCGACCTGTGCTCTAACTTTGTACAAAAGTTTATCTGAGGACATAAAAATTAATCGTTAACTAACGATGTGTGTTGAGCGTTCATTCTCAATGGTTATGACCTACTAGTTCATCGTTTATTGAGGCATGCTGTCTTGCACAGAGTGAGAAGTCGCTCATATAGTCATTATATACTCATTAAAGTCATTAAAATACTATTGTGAATGATGGAATATATCATAACACCTGGACGTTTAATGCACACTAATAAAATTCTGTGCAGGAATTGTTTGTGATAGTTAGAAGAGTACATGAAAAGCCTCTCCTTATCAGCTGTGATGAAATGATGGCGTTTCACTGGACCCACCCAGACACAGTGTCCTGATCGGTACATGAGCAGAGCCTTCAAACATAGCAGATGACTCCTCCTGTGGAGAAACCTTCCCACATCTCACTCCTCTGCCATTAGAACCACCACAAAACAATCACTAATCATCTTTGATGCATATTAAAATATTACACTAGGGCAGATGGTGTTCAATGGATCACACGTAAATGCATTTTCTTAAAGGCTAAAGGTACTTTTACATTTATGCTCTCCCAAATAGCAACAAAAACTACCACAGTACTTTCCAAAACACCTGTTTGTTACTTTACACTGTAAAATATTCCTGTTCCATGAGATCATTGTGTGTTATGTCAAAAGTTTGATTTTGAGATAGATTAATCTAATATTTAATAACTTTGAACATGTTGCAAATATACTATGTAGCTAATCAGAATCCCTGAAAAAAAAGTGCCTGAGACAAAATACTTATATTTCAGTTTTATTCAAGGTCATTTTTCAAATAACTGTCCAATAATTGAAAAGAGCAGCGGGTAAAGGCCCCTATAAAACACATTGTTTTTGTTAAGTTGGGTGAATAGAATTGATATGAAGATTGTTCAAAGTGGTCCACACTGACTCATACAATCACAGTAAAGATTCCTTTGTTTATAGAATACTTGAGCTCTTGAAATGCTGCACTCTTTTCTGAAGAAGTTATAAAAATGCATTTTCTCAGTTTGTTACTCAGAAAACCGCTTTGATGTCTCAAAAGTATTTGCATAATTTGCACAAATTTCGCCCCCATATCTTCACTTATATCACTTTAAGTGTGTGTTAAAAGGCACTCTCAACATTTTTTTCTAATGAATTCAATCAAAATAACCCTCTGCTAATGTTATTTTTACACAAATGATGTTGCTCCATCACATGTATTTTTTTATGGCTGTCAATCAATATTAAATTATTAATTGAATTAATTACATGGTATGGCAATTAATTAACGGATTAATCACAATTATTCACATATATTACCCTAAAATAACAATAGTTCATTATATAAGAATCAAATAATTATGAATAGGTATAATTAAGTAGTTATAAATATAATATATATTCTAAAAATAACAATATTGTGGCATACGAGTAAAGCACAGCTTTTGTTTTAGCTTTTGACTCCTGAAAGTTGATGTGAAACTGTTGAAGGTTTAGTTGAATTTCTTTCTTTGGTGGAACACAAGGAAAATTAATGCAGAATAACAACAAGTGTGATAATGTGATATTCACAATGTAGTGAATGAGTCACATCAAAGTCTTTCTAGCTAGTCAATCCACTGTCGGCCATCTTTGGAACACTCTCGGAAGGCCATTTAAAGTCCTTTCAGCTTGAATGGGGCAACGCCACAATCTCAAAAACGGTTGGTCAAAATTATGATGAAGTGTTTACATTTTTCAGGGAAATCAATTATAATACATGCCTACAAAGGGAAAAAAATGTTTATCAAAAAAAAGTTTTGACCAGATTCTGCTCTCTTCAACGATGATCTGTCCTGTGACTGTCGGGTTTAGCTCAACTTTGGTCAAATTGGGAGAAAACTGTTCCTCATTTGTGTAATTTAGAGCGGTTTAGATTTCTCAATCCTTTCACAATACAGTCGGTTCAGTTCTCTCTCCCCAAATGCTGCAGAAATCACGCTGTTATGATGGGGAGTATCTCAAACCCATCAGTGCACACTGAACACTAGTAGGCTTTAAGTGTAAACATATATTCTTTGATCCAGACATCACATGGGGCAAATGAGACAACATACATTAAAATGGGTAAAAGCTGTCAACTTTAACACGAGTCACATGGATCTGTGTGTTTCTATTCTTGCAAAAGTACAGATATTTCAAAAAAACATACAGCTTTAAATGTCAGTCTCTTGCTTCATTTTTGGATCTACATGTGAATCTTTTCAGCATGCATGAGCGCACCATAAATAATGACTGAACAGCATCTTTGATGATGAATATTCCAGTAGTAGTGCTGTTTAACCTCATTTATTTACAATGTATCTGACATCTTAACTTTGCAAGCTGTCAGTCCAAATAAGAAGACTCGAATCGGGACAAACAAACAGTGGGAATAAACGCACACAGAATGATATCTCACTTGCAAATTGCCACGATTAGTTATTACAAGTACACAATTGTAATGAAATTGTGGTTTTGTTCTAATTTGTTGCCGGTGCAGCAGTCAGTGCATCGTGAGCATGTTTGTACATTTATACATGTACATGCTTTAAATTGGTCGCTTTAAAATGTAATTCCACAGCAAAGTGAAATAATAATGTTACTGTACATTCTAATACCCAGTCTTGTTTCAAATGCTGTCTTTGATATAAATCTATACTTATACATTTTTTTCTGGAGATAATTCTGTGGGCCACACTTAAAAAAAATGGTCTTTGAAATAATAACATAACATAATAACGTCTCGGTTACGTATGTAACCTCCGTTCCCTGATGGAGGGAACGAGACGTCGTGTCGAAGAAGCGACACTAGGGGTCTCTCTTGAGCACCGAAAGATACCTCTGATCTATGAAAAAAGGCCAATGAGAGTTGGCGAACAGTATTTGCATACTCCGCCTCCGGATACGGATATAAAGGCGAGAGAAATACGGTCCTTCATTCAGGATTTTTCTGAGGAGCCGGGAGTGTTCCGGGCACCTCAGCGGCTCGGCTCAGCGACGTGGCCGGGAAGACACGACGTCTCGTTCCCTCCATCAGGGAACGGAGGTTACATACGTAACCGAGACGTTCCCCGTCTGTCGCTCACTTTGACATCATGTCGAAGAAGCGACACTAGGGGTCCACTTCAAAACTCGCCATGCGCTGAGCCGTGTACGTGTACTGCTGACACAGAAGCGGGCAGGTATTTCTACGTGCACAAGCGACCAACTGTGCTCAGGCTGCACGTACTCTTCCCCAATGCCCCGAAAAAGCGTCAGAATCCTTTTGGTTACCCTAGGGGGGAACAAGGTGACACTCCCAACTAGGGAACGGGCCAAGCCTGGCTGGGCCTCTTTTCTCTCTATGTTTTCTCGGCATAGAGCAAGAGCAGCCGGGGCCCTTACCGCATCGAGGGAAGGGGGTCTTATTCCCGAATCCCTATTCTTTTAGGGGGAAAAGACCCTGCGAAGGCCACACCCACCCGAAAGGGGAGGTAAAGGTGGCGAAATACATCACATGGCCTCTTGGGTCACATGTGGGAAGAATGGCGCGGTGGTAGATCCCGCCTCGAGGAGGGGGGAGTTGCTACAACACGGCGACCGGAGGGCAGCCAAAGACTGCCTAAGGGAGACGTGGGTCAGCTCGTAAGGTGACCGTACCGCGGAAGTACACACAGGAGGAGTCCCGTAGGAGGCCTGATCTGTGGAGCACCTATTCCAGTAGGGGTAGCCTGGGGTACCCGTAGTGGACTGGACCAGCAAGTCCCTCCGCTGAACTGCTGTGGGCCCGAAGGGCTAGGGAGGAATCAACCAGGGACCTAGGTTCTCTGGGAAAGAAGGCGCCCTGTTTTACCTCAATCGAGGGAACGGCGCTGGAAACAAGCGTTTCACCCGGTCAGCTCGTCGACGTGTACCGAGTTCTACGGGCTCGGACCTGAGAGAACACGGGACGAGACTGACTCAACCCTGAGATCGTAAGGGTGTTAGGTGCTGCCCAGCCCGCAGCTCTGCAAATGTCTGCTGGGGAGGTGCCCCTAGCCAGTGCCCATGAGGATGCCACGCTCCTAGTAGAGTGGGCTCGAACCCGCAAAAAAGGGGGGGGGGCAAGGCCTGGGTGTGATAGGCCAACTGAATGGCATCCACCACCCAGTGAGACACCTCTGTTTGGAGACAGCGTTCCCTTTCTGCTGTCCTCCAAAGCAGACAAAGAGCTGCTCAGAGCGCCTGAAGCTCTGGGTGCGTTCCAGGTAGGCACGCAAGGCACGTACCGGACACGACAGTGAGAGGGCTGGGTCTACCTCCTCCCGGGGCAGCACTTGTAGGTTCACTACCTGATCTCCAGAGGGCATGGTAGGAACCATGGGCACATAGCCCAGTCGAGGTCTTAGGATCACATGAGTATCTGCCGGACCGAGCTCCAGGCAAGTGTCGTTAGTAGGGAACGCTTGCAGGTCCCCGACCCTCTTGATGGAAGTGAGCGTGATCAGCAGGGCCGTCTTTTCAGGATTCTAGCGACTCGGGGGGGGGGGGGGGATCTCTGAAGACCGGCGAGGACCACCGAGAGATCCCAGGAGGGGAACAGGTTTGGCCGGGAAGGGTTTAACCTCCAGGCACCTCTTGGGAACCTGACGATTAAGTCGTGCTTACCCAGAGACTTGCTGTCTACTGGGTTGTGGTGAGCTGCGATAGTGGCAACATACACCTTCAAGGTGGATGGGGACAGCCTCCCCTCCAACCTCTCCTGTAGGAACAGGAGCACAGACCTAACTGCGCACCTCTGTGGGTCTTCTGCCCGGGAAGAACACCAATTCACGAACAGACGCCATTTCAGGGCGTTGAGTTGCCTGGTAGAAGGGGCTCTGGCTTGGTTGAACGTGGCTACGACCGTGGGTGGTAGACCAGCTAGATCTTCCGCATCCCGTTCGGGGCCAGACCTGGAGGTTCCAAAGGTCTGGGTGCGGATGCCAGAGCGTGCCCTGTCCCTGAGAAAGAAGGTCCTTCCTCAGGGGAATTTGCCAGGGAGGGGCTGTCGCGAGGAGTACAAGGTCCAAGAACCAGGCCCGGGTGGGCCAGTAAATAGCCACGAGAGTGACTTGCTCCTCGTCCTCCCTGACCTTGCACAGCACCTGTGCAAGAAGGCTCACTGGGGGAATGCGTACTTGCGCAGCCCCACTGGCCAGCTGTGTGCCAGTGCATCTGCCCCGAGGGGAGCCTCTGAATGGGCGTACCAGAGCGGGCAGTGGGAGGTCTCTCGGGAGGCAAAGGGGTCTACCTGGGCCTTGCCGAACCATTCCCAAATCAGCTGAACCGAGTGGGGGTGAAGCCTCCACTCTCCGCCAGGCAAGCGTTATCGTGACAGCGCGTCCGTTGTCACATTGAGGTTGCCAGGGATGTGAGTGGGACGCAGCGACTTGAGCCGGTGCTGGCTCCAAAGGAGGAGACGACGGGCGAGTTGTGACATGTGGCAGGAGCGTACGCCGCCTTGGCGATTTATGTACGTGACCGCAGTGGTGCTGTCCAACCCGACTAGGATATGTTCGTCCCGAATTAACGGGAGAAACTTCCGCAGGGCAAAAAGGATGGTCAACAACTCGAGGCAGTTGATGTGCCAACGCAGCTGGGCCCCTTTCCAACGGCCTGAGGCTGCGTGCCCGTTGCAAACGGCACCCCAACCCGATCTGGATGCGTCGGTTGTGACCAGGACGCCTCTGGACACCTGCTGTAGGGGTACTCCTGCCCGTAAGGAACAGAGGTCTGTCCGGGGGTTGAATGCTTGGCGGCAGGCGGAGGTGATTGATACCCGGTGCGTGCCGTGGCGCCATGCTCGTCTCGGGACTCGGGTCTGACGCCAGTGTTGGAGTGGTGTCATATGTGTCGACCGCCGCAGAGGACGCCATATGCCCCAGGAGCCTCTGGAAAAGTTTTAAAGGGACCGCTCTGCCTGGCCTGAAGGCGGCGAGGCAGTTCAACACTGACTGGGCATGCTCGTTGGTGAGACGTGCCGACATTGAGACCGAGTCTAACTCCATCCCGGAAAAGAGATGCTCTGAACTGGAGTAAGCTTGCTCTTTTCCCAGTTGACCTGAAGCCCCAAGCGGCTGAGGTGCCTGAGCACCTGGTCTCTGTGGGTGCATAGTCACTCTCACGAGCGGGACAGAGACATGCCGAAGGGGAGGACATGTACTGATACGCCTGGCCATCGAACGTAAACCGCACATTTAAGGGGCGGTGTCGAGGCAGGATGGAGACGTGGAAGTGCGCGTCCTTCAGGTCTACTGCTGCGAACCAATCTAGATGCCGGACGCAGGCTAAGCATGAGCATTTTGAATGGGAGTTTGTGCAACGCTTGGTTGAGAACTCGCAAGTCCAAGATTGGTCATAAGCCGCCGCCTTTCCTGGGTACGATGAGGTAAGGGCTGTAGAAACCCTCCTTCATCTCGGTTGGAGTGACCGGCTCTATCGCGTCTTTGGCCAGAAGAGTCGCGATTTCCGCACGCAGGGACTGCGGACAGATGCCCATGAAGGGGGCGGGGCCTGGCAAACTGAATTGCGTAACCGAGTCAGATGGTCCGGGCCAGCCAGCGAGACGGGTTGGGAAGTGAAAGCCACGCGTCCAACCTCTGCGCTAGGGCCACCAAAGGGACGATTAATTTTGACGTACCAGGCGAGGCTTCGCAGCGGGGCGGAGCAGGTAGGGCAGCGTTGGGCGGCGACAGGGCGACCCGCGGCTGAGGTGCTGAGAAGAGACTCAAGCACTTACCTTGCTCCGCACACCCGGCAGGGGGCGGGTTAGCGACTGAGGAGGAGGTCCTGGGTAGGCATCCTCTGGACTCGTCAGAACCGTGGGGCTGAAGACGGGTGGTCCGTGTCCAGGGGGCCAGGACTGTTGATATCTGGGGGCAAAGTGCCGTGAGAACGGCATTTGCGGGCCAGGTGACCCAGAGACAAAAGGAAATAGCTCATTACAGAGAATATGAGAATGTGAAAATTAATTCGACAAAAAAAATTCTCCTCCCGGCCCTCCACCGGGGACGGAGCGGTCTTACCACCTCCGGAGCTAACATCTTGGTCCCTAGGTCGAACGTCTACGGACAGCCTGGGAGCCTTCCGGGTCCTCAAGGGGGTCCATGAGATGGGGGCGTCCGCTTCCTGCGGAGTGCCCGACGCTGGGGCTGAGAGCTGGGCCCGGGTTGAGGCGGAGCAGGGTGTTTCATAGCCGCAGGAGGACGCCCCTCGGCGAGCAGACGGGGCATGGCCCATGGCGGCAAGCTTGCGGCAGGGCAGGATGTGCAGTGGCCTCCGTCTGCCTCACCGCTGAGGACTGCTGGGCAGAGTCGTCAACGGTGGCGCCGAATGGACGGAGCTGGGAGACGGGGGTGTGGGAGAAGGTGTGCCTTGTCTGCCTCCCGCATTTCGACCAGGTCCAGTCCACAGGTGCATTTCTGGACCACAAGGGGTGGCCATCGCCTGTTCGAGTGCCGGCGCTTCTGACCTCCGTGGCCCGGGGGCGCGGTTGGTCATCCAGCGCAGTTCCTGCAGCACATCAAGAGCAGGACTACCCAAGGTGCAAGTTTTGAAGTGCCTTGGCCTGGCGTTGGTTGCAGGAAGGGCCGTGGCGTGCAGAGTGGAAGCGGTCTGGGACCGTTCCACCGCGAGGGTAGTGAGAGCGGAGGAGCGAAGAAGCCTTGGCTTTGCTCAACTCATCGTGCACGTCCGGGAAGAAAGGAACGGGGGGGGCGTGGCTGTGAGCGGCGCACCTGCCCGCGGGACCGATCAAGTAGCCCGGGAAAGCATAGCGGATCTCCGTGCGTCAGGCTCAGGCTGGGCGGCAGACCCGAAGGTGGTGGCCCAGGCGAGCGATCAGCATCCGATGCCGCTGTAACGCTCTCCGATGCAGCGGTGATGTCATCCAATTCTGAAGCAAGCAAGCGTGCCGGGGAGGCGGGCGGTTCGAGGGGGTTTACCCGGCGAACAGAGCCCGTCATATTCCCCGAATCGCCTTCATCGCCCGCGGCGCCTGCGCCGATCCCGTAGGAAGAAGGCGGAGCACGGGGGGGCGGCTGAAGTGGCTTTCTCTCATTACAAAAGAAAGCCGTGCGACCACAATGCTATAACGGCCATGTTCTCACACTGAGAAGATGAACCATTGGAGAGAATGCTCATCCCGAGCTCAGACGGAAGCAAACAAGCGTGCCGGGGAGGCGGGAGGTTCGAGGGGGTTTACCCGGCGAACAGAGCCCGTCATGGTCCTCAAATCGTGTTCATCGCCCGCGGTGCCTGCGTCAATCCCGTAGGAAGGAGGCGAGGCGCGGGGGGCGGCTGAAACGGCTTTCTCTCATTACAAAAGAAAGCCACATGACCGCAATGTTGCCATGGCTATGTTCTCACACTGAGAACATGAACCATTCATAAAACGCTGCCTGCGTGTGATCGCAGCCCAGGCATGCAAGACAGTGTTTTATGATCGAGAGAGGTGGGGAGAAATCACCGCATCCAGAAACTACACAGGGGCGGAAATTACATCTTTATAAAGACACATCCTGAAAAGGACGTTCAACGCCGCTGTGTAATGCTCTTTCAGAGAAATAAACTCTTTTACGGAGAGAATCACTCTTTCAACTCTTTTAACTCTGCGCTGTCGAAGCGCCCAGGGGCAAACTGCACGCCAGCAGTGAAGAGAAAAGCCGCTGTAGTGCGCCGTAAATCCAACAGCAAAGCAGAGCGTCAGAGGATCAGAAGCAGGATCAGTTGTGTTACTCGCAGCTGACAGCATACACACGACCATCGGCTCCGAAGAAAATTACTGAATGAACGAGCGTATTTCTCTCGCCTTTATATCCGTATCCGGAGGCGGAGTATGCAAATACTGTTCGCCAACTCTCATTGGCCTTTTTTCATAGATCAGAGGTATCTTTCGGGAGATAGAGAGACCCCTAGTGTCGCTTCTTCGACACGACGTCGAAGTGAGCGACAGACGGGGAACTGTTTTTATTTAAGTAATAAACATCATATCACACAAATAAATCAACCTGAATATACAAATAAATCAATTTTCCTCCCAAGCACCCTTTAAAGAAGTCCACACAACAATTACATTTCTGTCATCATTAATTCACTGTCATGTTGCTCCGAACCCGTATTCTGTTATTTGTTCAGTGGAACACAAAAGTAGATTTATTTTATTTTGTTAAAATATTACTGCTTCATTGAGTTTGAATGATGTGATGACTATGAATTATGAGGAAAAAAATTGTCATACAGGTATGGAACAAAATTTTTTGGATGAACTTTTTGGGTTGCATGTTTTCACTGTAGGCCTATATGGCATGATTAACGCATGAATGCACTTTGGAGTGTCCTGATTGTCCAAGTTAAATGTGGATTAAAATATCATGTCACTCTGTTTTCTCTTAATCTAAGCATATTTGAGCCAAACCTGTCTGTCACAGGACAGATTATATTCTAGAGACAAAATGTGTAGTTACTGCATTTTAGATGAAGTTGCTTATGAGGAAGTTCATTCCCGTTGAACAAAGTCGCTGCGTCAAACGTTTTACCCTCAGACGGGTTCAATCCTTATTCTTCCTTTAATTTCTTCTCCTTTTCAAAAACATTTCTTTAATTCACTCGGCCATTGTATATTTTTTAAAATAACCCAGTTTGTTGTTATAATACCCAACCCTCTAGATACTGCTCTGACAAATTGCATGTGTATTAAACGTCCCGTATGCTTGAAAAAAATCATTGCCATTTAATTTCTGTTTTTTTGAGTTTAGGCACAAAGGTCCAAAATTATTAGAACATAATTGCTGTATTCATAGGCATCAACGGGTTGTAATGTTGAGGCAGGCAGAGCAAGCAGGAGCAGCACACAGACATTAATGAGATGATTGTGAACCCAGTGCAGTTTATTAAATCAAATGTGCAAAATTATAAATCCAAAACATGAAAGTATCAGAAGAAGACTATAAATCACAACAAGAAACATTTACTACAACTAAACCAGATGTCACCATGACTGGGACTATGACAGTGAAAACAAGATATCAAGAACCAAATGTTAAAATGTTGTTACATTCACACAAAACTCAACCAGGAACAAAGGCAACATGAGGGCTTAAAGGGACATTCAGTAGTTCTCTAGCATTAGTATTGCTCTTTTTTGTGATGTGGTGTTAGACGCTGTACTGCCATCTATTGATATGAATCAGCATGATCATCTCTGCTGCCACCCCCAGCTCTGGAATAACATTTTGTGGTGAGCAGGGCGGAGCCGAGCGGCGTCTGGGCAGAGCGAGGCCGGGAAGATAAGTGGCGAATGACTTTCACCTGAGTGCCACACCAGTCTCGCATTCCAGCGAGGGGCGGGGGTAGTACTTAAGGAGAAGAGATAGTGGCAGACAGGAGAGAGAGATGCGTGAAGGTGTTTGTGTATAGTGTGCTGAGCTGAAAAGCCAACAGTCTTTTGTCTACTGCTGATACAATAAATGTCTATGTGTTTTGTCAAGCTGGCCCCAGCATCCTCCTTTCCACGAACTGTTACACATTTGCATCTGGAAAATGTCAGAGTTTGAGGTAATTTCTATAGTTATTAATTACTACTATAATATAATTGCTTTGCCTAAAAACAAACATCAGAATTCACGTGAACAGACTTCCACAGTTAAGGACAGATTATTATTGTCCCTCATATCAATAATCTTTGGAGTCTGTCTGCATATCTCATTATTTCTAAAGACAGTTATTACCTTTATAAGAGAACTGCTTAGCCTTAAATAAACCAATTATCTAGCGATATAGACTGTCATGGTAAAGGAAAGATTAGAATTGTTTTAGATTATCAAATTTAGCATATATATCCTTGAATACTGAATTTGACAATTTGTTATGTTTCCAAGCAACCAAAGTCATGGTTTACACAAATCCTTAACAATCACTGTGCCTAGCTCATTTGCACTTAAGGAATGAAGACGTGCCGTTTCACTGAGATGGAGGTAGATGGGTCCCCTTTACTGTAGCTGTGATAACAAGGAAAAGAAAATTATACGCTGCTTTCCAGGTGCATTTGTAAACACTGCTGAAAACTGTCCATTACACATAACACATGTTGTCTACACACGCCATTTTAAAAAGTTTAAGGGAAATTTTAGTTTTCTGTAAATTTAACTTATACTATACAGTGAGGGTACCACACTGCAGCATTTTTTTAATTGTCTTGGGTCAGTTAATATATCAATGCATATGAAAGTTTTTCAGTATAACTAATTGGGTGTAAATTATCGTTTAAAGATCTGGACAGCTACCAAAGCAGCACATAAAAAAGATAGTGGTTTAAACCATTGATAATTTTAATAACCCCCCAGGAATCAAAACGAACAATTTCACACACACACACAAAATGTTTGCACCATGATCAGTGGATCACATGTAAATGCTTCAAGCCAAATCTACACCCTTGATAATAAGTATGTTCCATTGTGTTCTTTTTACTCGTCACATCACAAAACAACAAAACTGTGTGATATATAATCACGGCCAAGCGTATCTACATGGGCGGCTGCCAATGAGTGCAAGGATTCTCTTCTTCAATGTTTAGTGAAACACTGCATGTCATGTGATTTCAACATGGTGAAACACATTGAAGGGTTGACCTGCACCATTTTCAATAAAACACTTTTATAGAAAACTATTATGCGTACAGTTCCCCATCTGTCGCTCACTTCAACGTTGTGTCGAAGAAGCAACACAAGGGTTCTCTCTTGAGAGCCTCACGCATTTCTGAACTTCAAAAATGGCCAATGAGAAATTGGCAGACAGAATGTACATGTCACGCCCCCGGACATACGGGTATAAAGGGAGGGAAATGAGTCTGTGCATTCAGAAATTTTCTTCGGAGCAGACCGGTTGTGCGAGCAGCGATTCACAAGACTGTTCACTTCATCTCTAAGAGGGTATGCTGTTGGATCTACGGCGCGTATCAGAGGCTTTCACCTTCTCTGCACTGCAGTGAAACTTTGCCCCCGAGCGCTTCAACGCTTTTAAAAGAGAATATTTTCCTAAAAGAGTTTATTTCTCTAAAAGAGCAATATACAGCTGGAGTTGAACGTCCTTTTCAGGACGCGTCTTTTTAAATATGTCTTTCCACCCCTGTGTAGTTCCTGGATCTGGTCGAATTTCTCTCGACACATGTCACAAAAATTAACTGAAACTCTGCAAATACTTATCACACAAACATGAAACATATGTCTAAAGAAAGCTTAAAATGTCTACTTTTAAATAAAACAATTCAAATTTAAAACAAATATTCTCCTGCAATGTAATCTGTATGAAACATAAATGGTCAGTTTCTCCTGGCTCAGCTAATTATCTCTAATGTGATCACACCCACGGACAGAGGCCGCTATTCATACGCTAATGTGCTGAGACGATCAAATCAAATGGTGATCGCCCCCGACTTTGCCTTAAAAACAACAAGTTCATTCACTTTTCTGCATATTTGAAAGACAGCACGATACACAATTGAGAAATCTCCTGGATAGTGACAAAGAGTTCACATATTCCTCAGAAGAAGAGCAGGACTCTGATGAATGTTTGTATTTTGAAGAGAGACTTGATCCAGCCGAGGATACAATTTCAGACGAGTAAGTCATTTAGTTTTCATTAGTTAACATGCTATTTTATATAAACATGTACATATTTTACTAGTGGCACTGTTTCCAGACTTGCTAGCCAGGATTCAGAGTATTGAAATTTGAAATATGTCCTAATAAGCAAGTTTTAGTTACATGTAAATGTTGTTTCGGCTAAAGCAGGTATATAAATTGTATGCTGTATGATAGAAATATGATATGTAATATGATATAAAAATAATATGAATGTTTAGATTATATTTTATCTAGTGTTTATGCTGCCTCATTATCATCAATGCTTGTGCTTGCAAATACTGTATGTGTTCAGGTTAAATGAGTAAAATTAGTTAAATATGCCCATATTAGAAAATCAGCATATTATAATGATTTCTGAAGGATCATGTGACACTGAAGACTGCAGTAATGATGCTAAAAATTCAGCTTTGATTACAAATGCATTTTACAATATATTCAAATAGAAAACTGTTCTTTTAAATTGTAAAAATAGTTCAAAATATCACTGTTTTTACTGTATTTTGGATCAAATAAATGCAGCCTTGGTGAGCAGAAGATACTTCTTTTAAACAGTAGTGTAGGTCTAAAATTAAGTGAAGTCTTTATGTAAAGAAAAGGTATAGTCAGATTACTTTTAATTTAAAACTTGATTTTGATCATTAAGTCTTTGTCACATTCCTCATTGATAGGCCCAGGGGAGGGTTTTTTTGTCTCCTCAGGTGTTAATTACAATCAATATTCATGATAGTTCATGCCGCCTCGCATATGACCTTTCTAACACTAAAAGTGTCTTACAAAAGTTCAATTACTATATTGTTTTGTATGAATGAGTGATCAGGAAGGTTTTAACATCATTTTGTAGCAAAAACTCTATGCTACAAGATCCAGTTCTCAAAAGGCTTGTGGACAAATGTTTAGTATGTGTTATATGGTTTTATTTCAATGACTTAAAAATTTTGTTTTTTCAAAAGCCATGCATAAATTTTATTTTCTCAAAATACAAACATATACACACATGTTGCTCACATATTATTGTAGCCCAGTTTGTGCTGAATACATTGTTATCAGACTTTAGTCATTAATGTGTTTTTAAGAAACTGAAAAAAGCATGAATGTCAAGGCATGTCAAAACCTCTCAAGGGCCTAAAACACCCTCAGACCCCAGAGGGTTAAAGCTCTGCATGCGGTCCACATAATTACGCAAAGCACACACCTGACACAGTGACGAAAAAGGCTGGGACTGCCTCCTCCCGGGGCAGCTTCGCTTGCAGGATCACTTACTTGGTCCCTGAAGGGGGTCGTAGGAACCTTGGGCACATAGCCCGGTAACAGTCTTAGGACGACATGGGTGGCTGCCGGACTGAACGCCAGGCAGGTGTTGCTGACAGAGAACGCTTGCAGGTCCCCAAGTCCCCAACTCTTGATGGAGGCGTGCGTGATCAGGAGGGCCGTCTTCAAGGAGAAGGCCTCAAGCTCAACTGAGTCAAGCGGCTCAAAGGGGGGTCTCTGAAGGCCTGAGAGGATCACTGAGAGAACCCAGGAGGGGAACAGGCTTGGCCGGGGAGGATTCAACTTCCGGCGCCTCTAAGGAACCTGATAATCAAGTCGTGCTTACCCAAGGATTTGGTCCACTGTGTCGTGGTGGGCCGCAATAGCAGCTACATACACCTTCAAGGTGGAGGGGGACAGCCTCCCCAGACTACCTGTGCTTTGCCAAACCATTCCCAAATAAACTCTAGGCAGTTGATCCCAGAAACTCTAGGCAGTTGATGTTCCAACGCAGCAGGGGCCCTTTCCAGGAGCCAACGGCTGCGTGCCCGTTGCACACGGTGCCCCAAGCCTGTTTGAGGGTGTCTGTGGTTACCAGGATGCATCGGGACACCTTACACCTGTAAGGGGACTCCTTTCTGTAGAAAAAAGAGGTCTGTCCAGGGTTTGAATCTGGTGGCAGGCGGGGGTGATAAACACACGGTGTGTGCCGTGGTGCCATACCCATCTCGGGACTCAAGTCTGGGGCCAGTGTTGAAGCGGCCTCATATGCATCAACCCCAGCAGCGCGACTGCCGCAGAGGATGCCATATGCCCCAGGAGCCTCTGGAAATGTTTTTAGAGGAACCGCTGTGCCTGGCTTGAACAAGGTGAGTCATTTCAGCACTGACTGCGTGCACTCGTTAGTGAAGCGCGCTACCATTGTGACTGATTCTAACTCCATGCCGAGAAAAGAGATGCTCTAAACCGGGGCAAGCTTGCTCTTTTCCCAGTTGACCTGAAGCCCTAGGTGGCTAAGGTGCCTGAGCACCTGGTCCCTGTTGGTGCATAGTAACTCTCGGGAGTGGGCCAGGATGAGCCAGTAGTTGAGGTAGCTGAGTATGCAGATGCCCACTTCCTCTGGCAGGGTGCCGTGCACCGAGGTAAAGTGGACGCCGGAAAAAAAGGGGTCGGGGTGCCTGGCGAACTGAATAGCATAGCCGAGTCAGATGGTCCTGGCCAACTAGCACGATGGGTTGGGTAGTGAAAGCCAAGCTCCATGCAAGGGGCACTAAGGGGACGATCATTTTCGGCGTACATAGGTAGTGTGGCATCGAAAGGCAAAAGCACGTCCCAAGGCTCTGGTGCTGAGAGAAGACTCAAGCACTTACCTTGCTCCACACACCCGGCAGGGGGAGGGTAGTGACTGAGGAGGAGGACCCATGTAGGCGTCCTCTGGACTCGTCAAAACCATCCGGCCTGGGGGCAGCCATAGTGTGTCCGGAGGCGGGGGGTCCGCATCCGGGATACCGGGAATGCTGAAGTGTGGTGCCCGGGGTTGCCATGAGGACGCCATTTGCGGGCTAGGTGACCCAGGGAGAGAGGAAATTGCTCTATTATCGAGAATGTGAGAACGGGCTGCGGTAATGAAAATACCTTTAACTGAAGGTTCTCCTCCCGGCCCTCCACCAGGGGACGGAGTGGTCTGCTTACCAGCTCCGGAGCAAACGTCTCGTTCCCTGGGTCCACTTCCTGCGGGGCGCTCTACTCTGAGGCTGAGAGCTGGGCGCAGGTTGAAGCAGAGCTGCCTGACATTTGAAAGCCATAGGGGGACGCCCTTGGCGAGCAGATGGAGCAAGGCCCGCACTGGTACGGCGGCAGGCATGATGTGGCCTCCATCTGTTTCTTCACCGGGGGGGGGGTGTGTGGCTGTGCATGGCACCCTAACCCAGTAACCAAACATCTAGCTGTGAGGGTTGGGGAGGGGGGGTGGAGGGTTCCAGTCCCACCCCATGCTCATGGCGGTCTGGGCAAGCATAGCGGACATATGCTCGCAAACCCAGAGAATGCTTACAGCTCACCCTTTTTATTTTCTTTATTTTACAAAAGCACAAGGTTTTGTTGTTATTGTGAGTATACACAAATAAAAGTAGATCCTTTATAGTCTCTAATGATGTCTTACACTTATCTGTATGTCCCAAAACATGACTTTAATGAGAATTTAATGTTGTTTCCGCTGTAATGACGAAAAATCCAGCAGGACGTGCCGGCACGTCCGTCGACCCCAGAGGTTTAAATGTTCTGAGCAGCTCTTTTGTCTGCTTTTGTGGACAGCAGAAAGGGAAAGCCTCCAAACAGAGGCTTTCCCACTGAGTCGTTGATGCCATAGCATTGGCCTATCACACTCAGGCAGTGCCCACCCCTTACGGGTTCGAGCGCACTCGACGAGAAGTGTGGCATTCTCGTGGGCACTGGCAAACGGCACATCCTTAGCAGACATATGCAGAGCAGCTGGCTTGGCAACACCCAATAACTTTACGAGATTCTATCATCTCAGGGCTGAGTTAGTCTCGCCCTGTGTTTTCTCAGGTCCGAGCCAGTAGAACTTGATAACGCAGAACAACTGACCGGGTGTACCGCTTGCACCTCGTGAAGCATTTCCTTCCCTTTATAACGTATGTCCGGTGGTGGGACATGCAAATTCTGTCTGCCAATTTCTCATTGGCCTTTTTCAAGTTCAGAGATGCACGAGGATCTCAAGAGAGACCCCTAGTGTCGCTTCTTCGACACAACGTCTCGTTCCCTCCATCAGGGAACAGAGGTTACAATGGTAACCTAGGCGTTTTGATCTTATATGAGTGTACACCATTCAACTCTTCACAAAACATAATTAATTTGTTAATGTGTAAAGAAAAATTATGTTGACCCAAATTACTGAATGCACCGTTAAATACACAGATTAGGCTTAACAAGATAACTAATGAGAATACAAATCCAATAACAAGATAATAAACAAATTGAGCTATGAAGAGATACGATTAATACACCAACAAACAATAGGTGTGTTCGAATTGAACTGCATCTCAATTTGCCGATCGCCGAGATTTGCTGGTTGCAGTTGAAATAGAGCCGTCAAGCAGAACACTTGCACTTCCCGTCGTTTGCTGAACCATACCAGTCACAGAAGATCACATGATTTTTGAAGACGAAATGTGATTCAGATAGACAGATGCTTGAATTTTACATAAAATAATCAGAAACATTGTTCATTAGAAAGCTGCATGTGCTGCTTAACACAGTGCCTGTTGTATGTATAAGAAGAAAGTCCAATAAAAGCCTGTCATTATTTTAATATCAATAAAGGAGTCAGTATTTTTAATCATTTAGATTTTTTTTATGAATAAACATAATATTACTATGACAAAAATAATTTCCCTATCTGTCACTCACTCGACGTTGTGTCGATGTAGTGACACTAGCAGTTGCTCTTGGGAGCTCCAAACACCTCTGGGAATTGGCGAGTGGAATATGCATGCCACTCCCCCTGACATACGTGTATAAAGGGAGCTGGCTTGCAACCACTCATTCAGATTTTATTTTTTACGGTGATGCGATGATGGCGCCAGTTCAAGTCGAACAAAAATTATAACTGACATATGCATTACAAGTCCAGCACTGATCGGTCTGTGCAGAGCTGTGTTATGTCGAACACACCTAATAAGAACAAAACACATGAAACAAGATGGTCACATGACTATACAAGACAAGATAACATGAGGGGAACTGGAAATCACATGACTAAGACACATGACCAGACCAGGAAGTAAACAAATTTAAAAATAAAAGACCTGAAGTCAAAACATGAAAACAACACAGACACGTGACGCAGGTATAATTAGAAGGGGTGTTCATTTTATGGGTGAACAATGCAAAGTGTATCTCAGAACAACTTTGATGCCTTAAAATGCTGTCTAAGTAGGCAGTTCATATGTCTGCTCTAATAAACCTACTGCTGTGAGACAGAAAAAATGTCCATGTTAACCTTCCTGTGCAAAGCTGTCAAAACCAAATATATCAAGGGAACATGTATCTTGTTGTTTAAAGGGACAGTTCATACAAAAATTACAATTCTATCAGTATTTCCTCACCTTCATGTTGATCCAAACCTATGTGACTTTCTTCTGCCGAACACAAAAGGAGATGTTAGACAGAATTATAGTCTTAGATGGAACAAAATGAGGGTGAGTAAATTAGCACAGAATTTCTCTTTTGGTTTAATAATTCCTTTTAAAATGGTGATGCATGAAAATGTACTGTTTTCATAAGTTTTATAAATATGCAAATCAACAAAGATACATTTATATATTGAATGCTACTTTCTGATTAATTAAAAGCAGATTTTACCTTCAGTTAGTAACAAATTGTGGCAAGGCGGAGGGCGGGGCTGGGTCATGATGATACACACTGGTCCCGTATTAGGCTAATCAAGCCTCTGAGAGGGATAAAGGCCGACTGCAGAGGATGGCGCAGTAGAGAGAGAGATCATTTACGGACATGTCCGTCATGTGTGTGTTTGTGTCTTTTGTTTATGTTCATAATTAAAATATTATTTATATCATCAAGCCGGTTCTCGCCTCCTCCTTTCCAATGAACTGCTTTACACTGGTGCTGAAATCCGGGAAGGAGGAGGCAATGATATAAATAATATTGTAAATATAATCTCCCGCACCATCCTCTGCAGTCGGCCTTTATCCCTCTCGAAGGCTTGATTAGCCTAATACGGAACCAGGTGTGTATCATAACGACCCGGCCCCGCCCTCCTCCCTGCCACACAAATAAACCTTGTGCATTAATAAATGTGTCAAGTTAATTGCTGCAGAAGTGTGCTGATGATGTGTGTGTGTGTGTGTGTGTGTATGTGTGCAGGAGATCGGTGACAGTGAGATTATGGAGCTGGCTCACAGTTCTCTGGGCAGGTTGACGGTGGTAAGGCAGATCTTCCCGCTGTGGAGAGAGAGCAGTGTGAGCTGTATGCGAAACAACCACCGCATCTCATCGCTGCTCTGCGACCCTCAGGAGGGATACCTGCAATCGCTGGAGGTCAGTAACTATAGCAACAGCATCAGCTGTGGAAGCAGTCATCGGTTTAGATCAAGATTTCAAAGATTATCGGCGCAGGTGAATTTTTGCCAATTGCCCCATTTTTGTGTTGCATGTAAACACTTTTACCAGCTTTTTTTGACCAGCTTATCCAATGTGCAGCAGATGATTTTCAATTTCATTTAAATGTCATTTTTTTGAATAATAAAATTTGTAATCAAAGTATTGCTGTGCGTGTACACATGCTCAAAGTTTTTCATTTTTAGCTTTATTTCTATTTCTTCTTTTTTTTTCTTCAAAAAAAATATTTCAAATTTTTTTCACTTAATAAAAATAATAACTTAATTTGTATAGCACCTTTCATACATAAAATGCAACTCAAAGTACTTTACAATATAAAAAAAATGATAGATGGATGGATGGATGGATAGATAACATATAAAAAATAAAAAAGATTGAAAAAGATAAAGTAAAAGCCTACCTAAATAAGTAGGTCTTCAGTATATTTTTGAAAAAGGTCAGCTTAGCTTGCATGTCTAATGCAACTGGTGGGCAGGGTGCTCCATAGCTTTGGAACGTTGAAGCTAAATGCAGTTTCCCCACTCATTTTGTGGACCACTTTAGGAACTATTAAATACCTGCTACAGAGGACCTAAAGACTCTCATTAGTTGATAAGGAGTTAAAAGTTTTGACATACAAGGTGCTATATCATTAAGAGCTTTGTATGTGAACAAAAGGATCTTAAAAGGAATTCTAAAAGAAATGGGGAGCCAGTGCAAGGTAGCTAAAACAGCACTAATGTGCTCTCTATTCCTAGTCTTGATTAAATGCCTGGCAGCAGAGTTCTGAACTAGCAGAAGTTTTCATATCTACTGTTTTGGCATGCCAGTTAAGAGAGCATTACAATAGTCCAAACTGCTGATAATAACAGCATGAATCAAATTCTCTGCATCCTGCCTTGTTGAAAATGGCCATTCTTTGGCAATATTTCTCAGGTGGAAGAATGCTGTCTTGGTCACTTTGCTGATATGAGCTTCAGAATTTAAATCAGAGTCCAGAATGACACCAAGACATTTCACTTCTGGTTTGGTCTGGTGGGCCAGGTTTCCAAGCCTATAAAAATGTATATCTTTTGTATTTTGGTCCTAGCAGTTGTCATTTCAATGTAGTTTTTTTTTTTCACTCTATGGTTTCATTTAGTTTATTTTCAATAGGCTACAATTATTTGAGCTTGCATATTATTTTAGGGCAGAGATAACATGTTAAATGAGATATTTAATGTGTAATGTTCCCACAATTTAAAAAATTCTATTTTCCAGGCCTAGAAAAGAATTAGCCGAATCCTAAAAATAATGGAAAACCATTAATATACTGTGTTACCCCTTTATTCGCCAAACTTTGCATATTGTTCCCTTATACCTACACGTAAGTCATTTATAGGTACAGTATTATTACAAAAAGGTGCGCTGCAAAATTTGGTGTACTTACACTGTAAATTGAGGGCTGTAATCTAAAGTGTTTCCGAATTTTTTTTAGTTATGTTCTGCTCTAAAATATTTCATCAACTAAATATTGCTCTTGGTTAAAACTTGAGTAAAGCAGAACGTCTCGGTTACGTATGTAACCTCCGTTCCCTGATGGAGGGAACGAGACGTTGTGTCGAAGAATTGACACTAGGGGTCTCTCTTGAGTGCGGAAAGATGCCTCTGATCTATGAAAAAAGGCCAATGAGAGTTGGCGAACAGTATTTGCATACCCCGCCCCTGGACATATGGGTATAAAGGCAAGGGAAATACGCTCGTTCATTCAGGATTTTTCTGAGGAGCCGGGAGTGTTCCGGGCACCTCAGCAGCTCGGCTCAGTGACGTGGACGGGAAGACACGACGTCTCGTTCCCTCCATCAGGGAATGGAGGTAACATACGTAACCGAGACATTCCCCGTCTGTCGCTCACTTCGACGTCGTGTCGAAGAAGTGACACTAGGGGTCCACTTCAAAACTTGCCATGCGCTGAGCTGTGTACAATTCCTATTCTTACAGGGGGAAAAGACCCTGCGGAGGCCACACCCACCCAACAGGGGAGGTAGAGGTGGCAAAATACATCACATGGCCTCTTGGGTCACATGTGGGAAGAATGGGACGGTGGTAGATCCAACCTCGAAGAGGGGGGAGTTGCTACAACACGGTGACTGGAGGGCAACGAAGGACTGCCTAAGGGAGACGCGGGTCAGCTCGTAAGGTGACCGTACCGCGGAAGTACACACAGGAGGAGTCCGCGTAGGAGACCTAACCTGTGGAGCACCTATTGCAGTAGGGGTATAGGTGGTACCCGTAGTGGACTGGGCCGGCGAGTTCCTCAGCTGAACTGTTGCGGACCCAAAAGTGTTAGGGAGGAATCGACCAGGAACCTAAAAGGGGTCTCCTGGGAAGAAGGCGCACTGTTTTAACTCGACAGAGGAAAGGGCGCTGGACGCAAGCGATTCACCCGGTCAGACCGTCAACGTGTACCGAGTTCTACGGGCTCGGACCTGAGAAAACACGGGACGAGACTGACTCGACCCTGAGATTGTAAAATCTCGCAAAGGTGTTAGGTGCTGCCCAGCCCGCAGCTCTGCAAATGTCTGCTAGGGAGGTGCCCCTAGCCAGTGCCCATGAGGACGCCACACTCCTGGTGTAGTGGGCTTGGACCAGTGTGGGGGGGCACAGCCTGGGGGTGATAGGCCAACTGAATGGCGTCCACTGGGTAGTGGGACAGCCTCTATTTGGAGACAGCGTTCCCTTTCTGCTGTCCCCCAAAGCAGACAAAGAGCTGCTCAGAGCGTCTGAAGCTCTGGGTGCGTTCCAGGTAGGTATGCAAAGCATGTACCGGACACAGCAATGAGGGGGCTGGGTCTGCCTCCTCCCAGGGAAGTGCTTGTTGGTTCACTACCTGATCTCTGAAGGGCGTGGTAGGAACCTTGGGCACATAGCCTGGTTGAGGTCTTAGGATCACATGAGTGTCTGCAGGACCAAACTCCAGGCAAGTGTCATTAGTAGAGAATGCTTGCAGGTCCCCGACCCTCTTGATGGAGGCGAGCGCGATCAGCAGGGCCGTCTTAAGGGAGAGGGCCCTGAGTCCAGCTGATTCTAGCGGCTCGAAAGGGGATCTTTGAGGACCGTTGAGGACCACCGAGAGATCCCAGGAGGGGAGAACAGGTTTAGGCGGGAGGGATTCAACCTCCGGGCACCTCTTAGGAACCTGACGATTAAGTCGTGCTTGCCCAGAGACTTGCCGTCTACTGGGTCGTGGTGAGCTGCAATAGCGGCAACATACACCTTCAAGGTGGAAGGGGACAGCCTCCCCTCCAATCTCTCCTGTAGGAACAGGAGGACCGACCTAACTATGCTCCGCTGTGGGTCTTCTGCCCGGGAAGAACACCAATTCACGAGCAGATGCCCGTTCAGGGCGTAGAGTTGCCTGGTAGAAGGGGCTCTGGCTTGATTGATCGTGGCTACGACCATGGGTGGTAGACCAGCTAGATCTTCTGTGTCCCGTCCAGAGGCCAGACGTGGAGTTTCCTAAGGTCTGGGTGCAGATGCGAGAGTGTGCCCGGTCCCTGAGAGAGAAGGTCCTTCCTCAGGGGAATTCACCAGGGAGGGGCTGTCGTGAGGAGTACGAGGTCCGAGAACCAGGCCCGGGTGGGCCAGTAAGGAGCCACGAGAGTGACTTACTCCTCATCCTCCCTGACCTTGCACAGCACCTGTGCAAAAAGGCTCACTGGGGGGAAAGCGTACTTGCGCAGCCCCACCGGCCAGCTGTGTGCCAGTGCATCTGCCCCGAGGGGAGCCTCTGAGCGGGCGTACCAGAGCGGGCAGTGGGAGGTCTCTCAGGAGGCAAACTGGACTACCTGGGCCTTGCCGAACCGTTCCCAAATCAGCTGAACTGAGTGGGGGTGAAGCCTCTACTCTCCACCAGGCAAGCGTTGTCATGACAGCGCGTCCGCTATCACATTGAGGTTGCCGGGGATGTGAGTGGCGCTCAGCTCCAGAGGAGGAGACGATGGGCGAGTTGTGACATTTGGCGGGAGTGTATGCCACCTTGGCGATTATGTACACGACCGCAGTGGTGCTGTCCGACCTGACCAGGATATGTTCATACCGAATTAACGGGAGAAACTTCCACAGGGCCAAAAGGATGGTCAACAACTCGAGGCAGTTGATGTGCCAACGCAGCTGGGCCCCTTTCCAACGGCCTGCGGCTGCGTGCCCATTGCAAACGGCGCCCCAACCCGATCTGGAGGTGTCGGTCATGACCAAGACATGTCGGGACACCTGCTGTAGGGGTACACCTGCCCTTAAGAAACAGAGGTCTGTCCAGGGTTTGAATGTTTGGCGGCAGGCGGGGGTAATTGTCACTTGATGCGTGCCGTGGCGCCATGCTCGTCTCGGGACTCGGGTCTGAAGCCAGGGGTCTCATATACATCAACCCCAGCGGCGCGACCGCCGTGGAGGACGCCATATGCCCCAGGAGCCTCTGGAAAAGTTTTAAGGGGACCGCTGTGCCTGAAGACGGCGAGGCACTTCAACACTGACTGGGCACACTCGCTGGTGAGTCGTGCTGACATTGATACCGAGTCTAACTCCATACCGAGAAAAGAAGTGAGGATTCACTTAAGATGAAGTAAGGGCTGTAGAAACCCTTCTTTATCTCGGTTGGAGGGACAGGCTCTATCGCGTCTTTGGCCAGAAGAGTAGAGATTTCCACGCGCAGGGACTGGACATGTTCGCCGTGTACGGCGGAAGAGCGGACGCCCATGAAGGGGGGCGGAGGCCTGGAAAACTGAATTGCGTAACTGAGTCGGATGGTCCAGGCCAGCCAGCGAGACGGGTTGGGAAGTGAAAGCCACGCGTCCAACCTCTGCACTAGGGGCATCAAAGGGACAGTTAATTTTGATGTACCTGGCAAGGCGGAGCAGCGGGGCAGAGCAGGTAGGGCTGCGTTGGGCGGCGGCAGGGCGAACCGCGGCTGGGGTGCTGAGAAAGGACTCAAAGCACTTACCTTGCTCCGCACACCCGGCAGGGGGCGGGTTAGCGACTGAGGAGGAGGTCCAGGGAAGACGTCCTCTAGAAACAGTCGTGGGGCTGGAGACGGGTGGTCCGTGTCCAGGAAGCCGGGACTGTTGAGATCTGGAGGCAAAGTGCCGTGAGAACGTGTGAGTGGCACCCAGACCCCAGAAACCAGTCATCCAACCGTGACGGGTGCGGGGAGGATGGAGGGTTCCAATCCAGCCCCACCCCGACGGCGGCCCGGGCAAGTATGTCGGACATCTGCGCATCAACCTCAGCCTGGGCGTGCTGGCCCGAAGGCGGCAGCCCAGGGAAGGAGTCAGCATCAAATGCCGCACTCTCTGACGGAGCGGCGAGCTCATCCACCTCAAGCTCCAGAGGATAGGCAGACCGGCCCGGGTCGCCGTTGCCTCGAGGCTGGACGGAGGTCAACGAGCGTGTCGGGGGGCGGGTGGTCCGAGGAGGCATACCCGGCGGAACTGCACCCACTGCCTTCCCCAAATCGCCTCCATCGCCAACCGCATCGTCCTCAATCCCGTGGGAAGAAGGAGCGACACGGGGGGCGGCTGGAGTGGCGTGCTTTCTATTGAAAGCAAGCCGCGACCGCAACGTTGCCATGGTCATGTTCTTGCCGTGAGAACATGAACCATCCCACAAACTCTGCCTTGGTGTGATCGGCGCCCAGAAGCGGAGAGCATTCTACCGCATCCAGGAACTTCACAGGGTCTTTATAAAGACGTGTCCTGAAAAGGACATTCAACACCGCTGTGTATTGCTCTTTCAGAGAAATAAACTCTTTCACAGAGAAAATTGCTCTTTATAAGGAAACTCTTTGCGCTGTCGAAGCGCCCAGGGGCAAACTGCATGCCGGCAGAGAAGAGAAAAGCCGCTGGAGTGCGCCGTAGATCCAACAGGAAAGCAGAGTGTCAGATGATAGAAGCAAGATTAGTTGTGTCATTCGCAGCTGGCTGCATACACACGACCATCGGAAAATTACTGAATGAACGAGCGTATTTCCCTCGCCTTTATACCCATATGTCCGGGGGCGGGGTATGCAAATACTGTTCGCCAACTCTCATTGGCCTTTTTTCATAGATCAGAGGCATCTTTCGGCGCTCAAGAGAGACCCCTAGTGTCGCTTCTTCCACACGACGTCAAAGTGAGCGACAGACGGGGAGCTATGTTTTTAGGGAATCAACACTGGTTATCTTATAGTTGTGATAGGAAAAAACGATTTCAAAAAGTGCGCTGAGTCATTTTTTCCCCATTTAAAAAGTTTTACTTCTAAAAAATTAATTGTTTTAATTTTGAAACCTAAATATAAAATCACTTGCATGAGATGAGGACTCAAGTCATATCAGTAATCTTATATAAGCTGTTATATTCTACATGGACAGGGTCCCCTCATGGGGGCTGCCATGTTAGAATCACATGACCAGCTGAACACTACTCGCTTATTCTCCATAACCTTCTTGTTATTGGACTCTTTCAGTCTTGGATTAAACTAATCATGGCTGATTGTGAGTAGTGAATTTCTACAATGGCATCTGTAACTGAAAATGATTGTTTTGAATGATGCTGCATCCACACCACTAGGTGTCACTGTAAATCCACGATGACACAAGCAAAAAGTTACTGAGAGCACCTTTAACTTCACAAACTATCACAGATCACCTTTAACTATGTTAAATAAATAAAAAAATTATTTTAGTTTTGTTTCAGTTTTTCCAGTTATGCCATTGTTTCAATTAATGAAAATGTTGATGACTCTGAATTGTTCACATTCCTGAATAATAATAGTGTTTTTCTTCCTGCATTAGACTGATTTTTCAAAATCGCGTGAACCCACCTGAACACTAGTTGGAAAGTAGAGAACATCAGGACAAGCCTTGCAGCCCACCTCTGAGGGATCACCCATCATAAATCCATAAAAAACTGTGTTAAATGTTAAATCATCTTGACAAGCAAACCACTATTTTAGAATGGTGACAAACCTGTCATCTTTCTGTCTGCAAATCTGCAGTGTCAACACAAACAGCACCTTTGTGTGTCTTACCCTGTCACTCAAGAACCGCACGTTCACCGCAGTTGCCCGCCCAGCATTCACTTATGGTCTTGTCAGCTCAACTAGCGTGTCTGTCACTCACTGCTCAGGACAGGTGTAATGTATTATATATCAAGTGGAGTGGTGACTGACACCTAGCAGCTTGTCACCGTCATTTCTTCCATACTTGGATTGAAAACGGCCATGAAAGTTTGATTTGAATCAGGCAGGTCGGGGACAAGAGGGACTTCCTGATGCACAGTCAGCACAGTAGCAGTCTGGAGTGAGTGTCAGCCATACTAACATCTCATTCCTTCAGTGAAAGTTACTAATTTCCTAGATTTCAATGTCTTCGATATCTGTATTTTCTTTTTTCAGTTTTGCATTGTTTTAGTAAACATGTCATTCTATGAAACTCTAGAATGGTGAATGGTGAAAATGAATACTGTGTAATAATAATACTCATAATAATACATTTTATTTATAGGCGCCTTTCACGACACTCAAGGTCACCATACAAACAGAACACAAAAAAGTCAACCATAAAAGCATCAACAGTAACAACATTAAGCAAACAGTACGATGATATACAACAAAACATCGGAAGATACACTTTATAAACTCAAAGCATGCACAGTCATAAAAAAAGCCTGTTTAAAAAAGGTGAGTTTTAAGATGATATATAAAAGTATTAATACTTTCACTATTATGAATGTCCAGAGGGAGGGAATTCCATAAGTGAGGGGCAGTATAACTAAAGGCTCTAGACCCCATTGTGTTCAGACGGATACGTGGTATGACAAGAAGTGTTGATGAGGAAGATCCGAGGGTACAAGTAGGTGTATAGGTATGAAAAAGGTCAGAGAGGTATGAGGGTGTAAGATTATTTAAGGCCTGGTATGTAAGAAGCAAGATTTTGAAATCAATTCGGTATTTAACCAGAAGCCAGTGCAAATGTGAAATGTGTGAACGTGTTTAATAGAGGGGGTTCTAGAAATGATTCATGCAGCTGAGTTCTGGACCAGCTGAAGTTTATGGAGAAGTTTGGAAGGAAGACCAGAGAGGAGAGCATAAGGGATGTAGCCAGAGCATGAATAAGAATGGCAGTGCTTTTCAATGTGAGAGAGGGACAAAGACGATTAATGTTACGTAAATTAAAGTATGCAGAGCGAGTTATGTTACTAATATGGGTTTCAAAGGATAAGATACTATCAAGGATGACACCCAGGCTCTTAACCTGTGAAGAAGTGGACTGATTGATAGTCACTGAAAAAAAACATTTGTTATTGCCAAAACAGATTTGGTGCCTACTAGGAGAATTTCAGATTTACCACAATTTAACTTGAGAAAATTTGATGAAAACCAGTTTTTAATGTCAGATAAACAGCTAATCAGAGAGGGTGGAGGAAGGGAAGAAGTGTGCTTGGAAGACAGGTAGAGCTGGGTGTCGTCTGCATAGCAGTAAAAATTTACACCATGTTTCCTAAAAACATTACCAAGCAGCAGTAAATAAATAATAAATAGAAAAGGGCCCAAAACTGAGCCTTGTGGAATGCCAGTGATAACTCGTGATGATTTAGATCTAAAATGTTTGAGTTGTATGAACTGAGTGCGACCAGAAAGATACGATCGAAATCAAGACAATCAAGACATAATTCCCACTGAGACCAGCCTGTATAGGAGGATGTTATGTGAGATCGTATTAAAGGCCACTCTCAGATCAAGAAGCATGAGAATAGACAGCTGACCAGAATCCGCAGCCAACAGTAGATCATTAATTATTTTGACAAGAGACGTTTCCGTACTATGATGTGGATGGATGTGGAAACCCGATTGAAATAGTTCAAACAAATTATTATCTGAAAGATAATCATAAATCTGAACTGCAACACTCCTTTCCAGAATTTTGTGTGAACAAAGTTCATTGCTAACTTAATATATCTAGATCATGAGTTGACAGGGTCATGACTCTACAGGGTGCTTATTAAAAAAGTAATTTAAAGCTGAAGTTTGTCTTTTCTGCACCACTAGCGCCACCAAATTGAATTGCAAAAATAAGCTTCAAAATAGCTTTCTGAATACATCCCCGTCTGCCGTTGGTCAAACAAAAAAATAGTCCCACCCCCAACTCATGCCAATGGATGAGTGTATTTTATAGTGTTTGTATGGACGGGTCGCTCAAAACAAACAGAGGATTTACATAGTGCCACAGAGACACATTGCTAACAGTTTTTTGAGAAAAATAACCCTTGAATGTCTTACTACTTATGAAAACTTATAGTTGTCTCTGCACATAAAGCTGGGATGGGAGAAAGTATTTTATCACAGAAAAAGTTAGATAATTCAGCTTTAATGATGATTACTACATATATCCACATTTCAGTTATTATTGGGTTACTTGAATATCATGGCAACAAGGTTGACATTTAAGACTGCTTCCCTACTGACAAACAATATATATATAAGAAGTGAAAAAAGTACCTCTTCCACCTTTAACTTCCTGAAAGAATGTCATTTTGACAGAA
Source organism: Moxostoma hubbsi (assembly GCA_032164185.1). Lineage (NCBI taxonomy): Eukaryota > Metazoa > Chordata > Actinopteri > Cypriniformes > Catostomidae > Moxostoma > Moxostoma hubbsi. Next base: position 33,693,446 of record JAVLUX010000039.1, read on the forward strand.
TTCTTTAATTTATGGTACAGTGCGTTATTTTAATAAGAGATGTTACCATCATGTTGATAGCTTGGGGACACAACTTCAAATCTTTAATAAATGTATTTTGTCAACCTAAACATACAAAATAAATAAATCAAGATATGAAATAAAGATAGAATAGCTATGTGTTCTTCTTTTTAAAGGTTTAAAATAATCACTCCCACCCTAATAATTTCCAAACCACTTATCCACAAAAATAGCTGTAAGCTGCAATTATTGGGGTCAAAGCAGTTTGGAATTACTGAAATGGCCAAATTTGAAAGAACACATTTTTCAAGGGCAAAGACTTTTCTTTACTTAGTACTCAAGTTACTTTGTAGGTATTCTGTCCATCATCTTCAGAAAAATGTCTTGGTTACTGGTGTAACCCCTGGTCCCTGACTTTGTGTCGATGTAGTGACACTAGGGGTTCGATCTTAAGAGACCCAATCACCTTTGCTTAAAATAGAAAAAGCTAATGAGATTTGGTGAATGGAATTTGCATACCACTCTCCGCCCCAGACATACAAGTATAAAAGATGGCAGGTGTGCATCACTCATTCAGATTTATGCTGAGGAGGCAATAGAGAGTCCCAGACACAACGTCCCTCCATCAGGGAACAGAAGTTACCCCAGATGTTCCCTATTTGTCACTCACTTGACGTTGTGTTGATGTAGTGACACTAGGGGTTCCTATAGGAAACGCAGCATGGACTGAACTGTGTCATGAGATACGGAAGAGTGGACACGTGCAAGCTGCTGCGTGCCTCACAGCGAGCGCTCGACCATGTCATGACCTTCCACCGAGTTTAGGTAAGACGTCTCCCTAGTCCCGTTAAGGGGGAGAGGCACTTACCCAAGGAGGCTACAGCGGTGGCCTTTCCTGATATTTGCTGTTAAGCAATTTCCGGCCTAGCACCTTCTAGAATAATGCTGGGAAGCACTCTTCCCTCTCCAGGAGGGAGGGCACTACAGAGACCACATCCTACTAAAGGGAGGTTAACATGATGAGAATACCTCACATGGACTTACCAATGGGGAAGTTCACATATGGAATGATACCACAGGGAGGACCTCTGAGAGGGGAAATCTGAACTGTGGAAATGCATCACACAGGATTACCCAGTGGGGAATCTCCATGTAATGAGGACTGAGTGCAAGTACAAGGGCTCACCTGAAAAAGGGCATACCACGGGTATTGGGCCTGGTGGCGTCACTCCTCCACCGAGTTAATCACCGAACAGTGCTTAAGATTTAAAGAGGTGTCCAGGGTACACCAGTTACAGGGAACTGTTGTGGACAAAATAATGCACATTATCACTTTGACAAAGGGGAAAGGCGTAATGCAAGCGGTACACCCAACTGGCTGCCTGGCCTACCTGCTGTTACCTCGTAACACTCAGGATGAAACCGGTTCTATGTGTAGGTTGTAAAACCTCGCAATGGTATTGGGTGTAGCCCAACCCTCATCTCTGCATATGTCTTCTCGAGAGGCCCCCCCTTGCCAGTGCCCAGGAGGATGCAACATTTCTAGTGGTGTGCGCCAAACTCCCAAAGGGCTCGGCAGGTCTTACAAGGCAGGTACTGGTAAGCCAAGGAAATGGCTCCTCTGTTTGGAGACAGATTTTCCCCTCTACTGCCCTCCAAAGCAGACAAAGAGCTGCTCCGAGCATCTGAAGCTCTGCGTGCGGTCCAGATAGATGTGCAGAGCATGAACTGGACATAGCAATGACAAGGCTGGGTCTTCCTCCTCTGAAGGGAGCATCTGCAGGTTCACCACCTGGTGCCGGAAGGGAGTAGTGGGAACTTTGGGCATGTAACTGGGCCGGGAACTCAAGATCACATTAGAGTGTGCCGGCCTGAACTCCAGGCATTCGCTGGTGACAGAGAGCGCATGTAGGTCCCCCACCCTCTTGATGGAAGTCAGTGCCACCAGGAGGGCCGTCTTCAATGACAATGTGCTGAGCTCGGCCTGCTGCAGGGGCTCAAAGGGGGCTCTCTGTAGGGGATGTAGGACAACAGAGACATCCCAAGAGGGAATAAGGCATGGTCTAGGAGGATTCAACCTCCTCGCGCCCTTGAGGAACCTGGTGATCAGGTTATGCTGCTGTCTCCCATCCAGAGTATTGTGATATGCTGCTATAGCAGCCACATACACCTTCAGGGTAGAGGGAGACAGCCGTCTCTCCAGCCCTTCCTGTAGGAAAGACATCATAGACCTAACCATGCACCTCTATGGGTCTTTCCCATTGGAAGAACACCAGTTCATGAAGAGACACCACTTCAAGTTATTCAGCTGCCTCGTGGAGGGGGCTCTGGCCTGAGTGATCGTATTTACCACCACTAGCAGAAGATTTGCTAGGTCTTCCACATCCCATCCAGGAGCCAGACGTGGAGATTCCAGAGGTCTAGCCATGGGTGCCAGAGCATGCCCTGCCCCTGAGTGAGAAGGTCCTGCCTCAGGGGAATGTGGCTACTGCCAGGAGCATCAGGTCTGAGAACCATGTCTGGTTGGGCCAGTATGGCGCAATAAACAGGACTTGCTACCCATCCTCCCTGATTTTACACAGTGTGTGCAATGAGGCTCACTGGAGGAAATGCATACTTGCATAGCCCATGAGGACAGCTGTGCACCAGTGCATCTGTTCCAAGGGGAGCCTTGGACAGGAAGTACCAAAGGGGGCAGTGTGAGAACTTTCAGGAGGTGAACAGGTCTATCTGCGCCTCCCTTAATCGCTCCCAAATCATCTGGACTACGTGGGTGTGGAGTCTCCACTCCCTGTGGAGCATTACCTGCCGTGATAGCGCATCCACCTGGCTCACCTTCAACGTCTGCTGACTCCAAGGAGGAGGCGGTTGGCAAGTTGCAACGTGAGCGTACGCCACGGTTGCTATTTTGTGGGTCCGGACTAACACATGGTTGCCCTGAATCAATGGCCAAAGTCTCTGCAGGGCCAGCAATACTGCCAGCAACTCTAAATAGTTGATGTGCCATTGGAGCCATATGCCCCAGGAGCCTCTAAAATTGTTTCACTGGTGCCGCTACCTTCTGCTGACCATGCATGCTCGGTTGTAAGACGTGCTGTGAGAGTGACCGAATCCAACACCATACCGAGAAAAGAGATGCCTTACACAGGGGAGAACTTGCTCTTCTCCCAGTTGACCTGAAGCCCAAGTCGGTCGAAGTACTGAAGCATAAGTTCCCTCTGCGCACACAATAGATCACACAAGTGAGCTAGGATTAGCCAGTTGTCAAAATAATTGAGGACGCTTATGCCCTTCTCCTTTAACGTGGCCAGAGCAGCCTCTGCAACCTTGGTAAAGACGTGAGGGGACAGGGACAGACCGAAGGGGAGGACCTTGTACTGGTATGCTCATCCCTCGAAGGCAAACCAAAGAAAGCGTCTGTGTCGAGGAAGGATCGATACGTGAAAGTACTCATCCTTCAGGTCGATGGCCACAAACCAATCCTGATGTACTGACACTAGAATGCGCTTCTGCGTTAACATCCTGAACAGAAGTTTGTTCAAGGCACACAGCTCAAGGCAAGCAGCTCCAATATTGGGTGTGACACACCCCCTCTCTTAAGCACAATAAAATAAGGGTTGGAAAAGACCTTGTGTGCCTCGGCTATGGGGACTGGTTTTATTGCTCCCTTCGCCAGAAGGGTGGCAACCTCTGCCCGGAGGACGGAGGTACCCTCACCCTGTACCACAGTGGAGAGGATGCCACTGTACCTGGGTGGGTGTCTGGTGAATTGTCCCGCATTGCTGAGGCAAATCTTCCTGAAAAGCCACCATGTGGCTTCTTTATTAACCATGTGGGTGCTGAGGCCCAGAGGGAACCTAGTGATGTTATACTCACCACGTGCTGGCCCAGGGGTGATGGTGGGGCTGGTAAGTTCAATTGGGCCAGACCTGTCGAGTCCGGTCGCCTGTGTCAGGGCCGCCTCAAAGCCCATCCAGGGTTCTTGGGGGCCAGCTGATGGGTGGGTAGAGCCGCCTTCCTATGGGAGGATCTTCTTCTCAAAGACCAGCGTACGGGCTCCAATGGCACAGGAGCCAGGGCTTGCACCACAGGAGGACAACCCTGGTTAGAGGCAGATGGAGCGCGGGATTTCGGAGGCCTGATGGCTGTCGAATTGCGCCATGGCAAGATATGTTTGATCACCTGTAGGTTGAGGTAGGGCAGCGGTACAGAGTTCCTGCATAAGCCCTGGGTCGGCTCTACCCTCATGCAGATCTTTCAATGCCTTGGGCTGGTGGACCTGCAGGATGGCCATCGCATACAGCATGGAGGTGGCCTGACCCGTGGCCTTGTAAGCCTTTGTCATCAATGAAGAAGAGAACTTACAGGTCTTGGAAGGGAGCCTTGGTTGGTCCCTCCAGGTGACTCCAGGTAAATGCACCGCAATAGCACACTCTACCTGAGGAAGCTCGACATATCCCTTAGCCGCTCCACCGTCGAGCCCACGTAGCGTATACGGGCAGAAAATGTGCCTTCCATGACTTTGTTAGCTCCTTGTGCACTTCCGGGAAGAAAGGGCCAAGAAACCAATCATCCAGCCGTGAACGCTCAGGGCAGGGTGGAGGATTCCACTTTAGTCTGATGTTCGCAGCCGCCTGGGCAAGAACAGCTGCCATCTCAGCATCCACCTCATCCTGAGCTCTACCGCCCGTGGGTGGGAGCTCAGAAGATTCGTCCACTTCCGACAGCAGAAACCCACCCTCCGATGCTGCCACCAATAACTCATTATAGTCAGGAGCCCCAAACAAGACATTAAATCGACCCTGATGCGGACCACCTGCATCGCTCATTAGCTCCTCTGGGTAGAACGAGTGTCATTAGAGACTATAAAGGATCTACTTTTATTTGTGTACACTCATAATAACAATGAAACATTGTGCTTTTGTAAAATAAAGAAACTAAAAAGGGTGAGCTTTCAGCAGTCTCTGTGTTCACGAGCATATGTCTGAAACACGTCACAAAAATTAACTGAAACTCCGCGAGTACTTATCACACAAACATGAAACATATGTCTAAAGAAAGCTTTAAATGTCTACTTTTTAATAAACCAATTCAAATTTAAAACAAACATTCTCCTTCAATGTAATCTGTTCAAAACAAATCGATGTAGTTTTTACCGGTTCATCTAATTATCTGTAATGTGATCACACCCACCAGCAGAGCGTGCCATTCATACGCTAATGTGCTGAGACGATCAACGCAAATGTACACGCCCCCGACTGTGAGGTTGTAAATACATTTCATAAATTTTTCTGCACGTTTGAAATGATACACAAGTGAGAAAGCTCCATGATTGTAAGGAAGAGTTCACATTTTCCTCAGAAGAAGAGCGGGACTCCGATGAATGTTTGTATTTTAAAGAGAGATTTGATCCAGTCGAGGATACATTTTCGTACGAGCAAGACAATTAGTTTTCATTAGTTAACATGCTATTTTATATAAACTTGAACATATTTTACTAGTGGGACTGTTTCTAGACTTGCCAGCCAAGATTCAGAGTATTGATATTTGAAATATGTCCTAATTAGTTACATTTAAATGCTGTTTCAGCTAAAGCAGGTATTTCAATTGTATGCTGTATAATATAAATATGATATGTAATATGATATAAAAATAATATGAATGTTTAGATTATATTTTAACTAGTGTTTATGCTGCCTCATTATCATCAACAAAGCTTGTGCTTGCAAATATGTGATCAGGTTAAATGAGTAAAATGCACTTTAAATATGCCCATATTAGAAAATCAGCATATTATTATGATTTCTGAAGGATCATGTGACACTGAAGACTGCAGTAATGATGCTGAAAATTATGCATTGATCACAAATTGCATTTTACAATATATTTAAATAGAAAACTGTTCTTTTAAATTGTAAAAAGAGTTCAGAATATCAATGTTGTTTCTGTATTTTGGATCAAATAAATCCAGTCTTGGTGAGCAGAAGAGACTTCTTTTAACAGTAGTGTAGGTCTAAAATTAAGTAAAGTCTTTATGTAAAGAAAATATATAGTCAGATTACGTCTTTTAACTTTAAACTTGATTTTGATCATTAAGTCTCCTCACATTCATTCTCTTTCTGTCACATTCCTCATTGATAGGCCCAGGGGAGTGGTCTTTTTTCTCTCAGGTGTGAATTACACTCCATATTCATGATTGTTCACGCCTCCTCGCATATTAACTTTCAACACTAAAATTGTCTTACAAAAGTTAAATTACTGTATTGTGTTGTATGATTGAGTGATCAAGATGGTTTTCACATCATTTAGTAGCAAAAACTCTAGGCTACAAGATCCAGTTCTCAAAAAGCTTGTGGACAAATGTTTAGTATGTGTTATATGGCCTTATTTCAGTGACTTAAAATTTTAGTTTTTTCAAAAACCACGCAGAAACGTTATTTTCTCAAAAATACAAACATGTACACACATGTTCCTCACATATTATTGTAGCCCTGTTTGTGCTGAATACAGTGTTATCAGACTTTAGCCATTAATATGTTTTTAAGCAACTGAAAAAAGCACAAATGTCAAGGCATGTCAAAACTTCTCCAGGCCCAAAATACCCCAGAGGGTTAATGACAACATACACTGATCAGCCACAACATTAAAACCACCTGCCTAATATTGTGTAGGTCCCTCTCAAAACAGCGCCAACCTGCATCTCAGAATACGATTCTGAGAGGATATTCTTCTCACCACAATTTTACAGAGTGGTTATCTGAGTTACCATAGACTTTGTCAGTTTGAACCAGTCTGGCCATTCCCTGTTGAACTCTCTCATCAACAAGGTGTTTCCATCCACAGAACTGCCACTCATTGGAAATTTGTTGTTTTTGGCACCATTCGGAGTAAATTCTAGAGACTATTGTGTGTAAAAATCACAGGAGATCAGCAGTTACAGAAATACTCAAACCAGCCCATTTGGCACCAACAGTCTCTAGAATTTATTCTGAATGTTGCCAAAACTTCCAGTATGTGGCAGTTTGGTGGATGGCAGTTTGGTGGAAACACCTTGATTATGAGAGAGGTAAACAGAGAATGACCAGACTTAAATAAAAACTTTTAACATTTGTGTTTTTGTGTGTTTGCCCGTTGCAATATGCGACTGACTCAAAACGGACACTTTTACATGCATGACTCGCCAAATGTGCTGTGCTGTGATAACAGCGGCTTATGAAGCACAAACAGCCTGCACATGCTGCAATCGACAAATGTTAATTCAAGAAGTATTTCAGAAGACATAATAAGTGAATGTTATCTTCTTAAAGATTTGAATAATCAGAATTAATTTGTAGCTTTTTTGTCTAGATGATTTTTTTGCCCAGCAACTTTTAAGGCAGAAAAATAAGAAGATATTGTGGGAGATAATGATGCGTCTTGTTTGAGGAGTAGGCCATAGAAAATATTGTTAGGCCAATATGAAAGCAATGGAAATCCCAAAAATATTTTTCAATTAATTTTTTGTGGTAACATTAGAGATTGCAACCCTTAGCGATGAAGTGGATATTTACAGTACCTACAGTCAATAATACCATTCAATTGCTAGTGATGAAGAAGGTCCTTTTTAAGTTCAACACATGAATGACTCTTTACTGCAGGTGAAGCATTTTTAGAACAAAGAGCACTAATGGCACTCTAAAACAACCAAAAAGTGCCACGGCATTTTCATGTTTGACATGTACCATGATGATACCATGGCATTCTACAACTACAATGGACAGTCAGGACTGCTGAGAAGATTATTGGTGTCCCCCTGCCCACCCTCCAAGAACTGTACATCTCCAGAGTGAAGAAACATGCAGGTAGAATCACTCTGGACCCCACACACCCTGCCCACTCCCTCTTTGAACTGTTGCCCTATGGCTGGCACTACAGAACACTGAGCGCCAGGACATCCGCAGTAAGACTCGCGGTGGTGGCTTGCGTGTTTACATCAACACGGAATGGTGCAAGAACTCTATGCTAGTCTCTAACTACTGCTCATCGCTGGTGGAGCTTTTGGACTGTTAGATGCAGACCTTTTTATTTACCACGAGAATTCACCACTGTTAAAATAACCGGAGTTTACATTCCCCCAGCACTAACGCTAAGGAAGCACTCTGTGAACTGTATGGGGCTATGAGCGAACTGCAGAACGCTCACCCTGACGGACTGTTTATTGTCAACCATGCAAATCTCAAGACAGTGCTCCCTAAATTCAATCAGTATATGAACTTTGCAACGAGAGGGGCGAACGCGCTTGATCTTGTTTACACAAACATCCCAGGCACGTACTGGGCGGAGCCCCGCCCCCACCTTGGCTACTCAGACCACATCTCTGTTATGCTAATTCCAGCATACAGACCGCTCGTCAGACGCTGAAAACCGCTTCAGAAGCAGATGAAAACCTGGCCAGCAGGAGCCATCTCTGCTCATCAGGACTGTTTTGAGTGTACTGACTGGCACATGTTCAGGGAGGCTGCAACATATGGCGACTCTACCAACTTGGAGGAATACAGAGCATCAGTGACCAGCTACATCAGCAAGTGCATCGATGATGTCACTTTCTCCAAGACCATTACCACACGCTCCAACCAGAAGCCGTGGATGACTGCGGAGGTGTGCGCGCTGCTGAGGACCCAAGACTCCGCCTTCAGAACAGGCGACAAGGCAGCCCTAAGAACAGCGAGGGCCAAACTGTCAGGGAGGCAATGCGCACACATGCCCAGAGAATCTGCAGTCACTTCCAGGACAGCGGTGACACGCGGCACATGTGGCATGGCTTCCAGGCCATCACCAACTAAAGGACAACAACAGTTGCCTGTGACAAAGATGCCTCCCTTCCAGATGCGCTGAACAACTTCTATGCTCGGTTTGAAGTGCAGAACGACGTGGTGGCGAGGAAGACCACCCCTCCTCCCAATGACCAGGTGCTCTGTCTTACCACGGCTGATGTGAGGAAAACTCTACGTAGAGTCAACCCACGGAAGGCTGATGAACCAGACAACTCCTGGCAGAGTGCTCAGAGGATGTGCAGTCCACCTGCAGATGTTCTTACCGACATCTTCAAAATCTCTCTGAGCAGCGCCGTCGTTCCAACTTGCTTCAAGGCCACCACCATCGTCCCCATGCCAAAGAAGTCTTCAGTGTCCTGCCTCAATGACTACCGTCCCGTCGCACTCACACCCATCATAATGAAGTACTTCGAAAGGCTCATCATGCGGCACATTAAGACCCAGCTGCCCCCCTCACTAGACCCACTGCAGTTTGCGTGTTGTCCAAACCGTTCAACAGATGATGCCATCACCACCACCCTCCATCTGGCCCTCACCCACCTAGATAAAAAGGACTCGTTCGAATGCTGTTCATAGACTTCAGCTCAGCAATCAACAAAATCATTCCCCAGCACCTGATTGGAAAGCTGAACCTCTGCAACTGGATCCTGGACTTCCTCACTTGGAGACCTCAGTCAGTCCGGATCGGGAACAGCATCTCCACCACCACCACACTGAGCACTGGGGCCCCCCAGGGACTGTGCAGCAATGCACAGCTCGAATCACATCATCAAGTTCGCCGATGACACGACTGTGGTGGGTCTCATCAGCAAGAACGACGAGTCAGTGGTTGTTGACTTTAGGAGAGCGCAGAGTGTCCACTCTCCACTGAACATCGATGGCTTCTCTGTGGAGATCGTCAAGAGCACCAAATTCCTTGGTGTTCACCTGGCGGAGAATCTCACCTGGTCCCTCAACACCAGCTCTATTACCAAGAAAGCCCAGCAGCGTCTCTACTTTCTTCGAAGGCTGAGGAAAGCACATCTCCCACCCCCCATCCTCACTACATTCTATAGAGGGACTATTGAGAGCATCCTGAGCAGCTGCATCACTGCCTGGTTTGGGACTTGCAGCGTTTCAGACCGCAAAGCCCTGCAGAGGATAGTGAGGACAGCTGAGAAGATCATCGGGGTCTCTCTTCCCTCCATCAAAGACATTTACAATAAACACTGCATCCGCAAAGCCACCAGCATTGTGGACGACCTCACACAAACTCTTCACCCTCCTGCCGTCTGGCAAGAGGTAACGAAGCATTCAGGCCCTCACGGCCAGACTGTGTAACAGCTTCATACCCCAAGCCATCAGACTCCTCAATACTCAGAGACTGGTTTGACACGCACACACATTTCCTGAATTGCACTTTAATTATTGTCACTTTATAAGTGGCTGCTACCTCAATAACTGCTATGTGCATAGAACACTATCTCATAGTATGTTATGTTTACATTTGGCATTTTTAGAAACTGTCATCTTTGCACTACTGAGTACTGGTCGGCACTGCACTGTCTCTTACTGTGTCTATTGTCATTGTCAGTAATTTATTGTACTGTCCCATACTTTTGGCACACATTTGCACGTGCACTTTATATAGGCATGTTATTTAGTCTGTGTAGTCTCATTTGGTTCTGTGTTTGTCCTATGTTGTTTTATGTAGCACTATGGTCCTGGAGGAACTTTGTCTCGTTTCGCTGTGTACTGTACTAACTGTATATGGTTGAAACAACAATAAAAAAAACACTTGACTTGACATCCAGGCACAAGAACAGTTTTTACCCTCAGGCCACTTTCCTCTTTAACAATTGAACTGCCCCTGAGCTTCCCCATAGTGCAATAATGTAAATACATTTATCATGTACATATGTAAATTCACATATTTAATTAAATAACTGTACATACCCATATCTTCCACATACAATACCACTTGCACATGTACATACGCCATGCTGTAATATGTCCTATCATTTTTATGTCTATTTATACTCTTACCTTGTTTTATATTCTGTGTCTCACCGTAATTATCTGTTGCACTTGATACTCGTCACCAAAAAATATTCCTTGTGTACGTGAGAACACATGGCAATAAAGCTCATTCTGATTCTGATTCCTTGAAGTTCTGTGGAGTGCCAATTAATTACCACTGTAGATGAATATGGTCATTATTCACTACCACAGCAAATCAAAGTGTCATCGTATTGCAATCTGATACCATCACTGTACCATTGTACAGCCACAGTCCTATTTATTTCAAAAAAGTGTAGCAAGCTTCTTTTGCCATGTAACTGGTACTGTAACTAGTTACTTTCAGTGTCCCTTGTCTTGTGCCATGTTTTAGTCAATTATGTATCATATTACAAATATTTTTGTATATTTTGATTTCAGGTGTCTAGTCTGTACCTGTATGACAGTGTGCTGATGCTGGCCAACGCCTTCTACAGAAAACTAGAAGACAGGAAGTGGCACAGCATGGCCAGTCTCAACTGCATCAGGAAGTCAACCAAGCCCTGGAATGGGGGCTGGTCCATGTTGGAGACCATCCAAAAGGTACAGTCCAAAAGGTTGATGTCAAGTATTTTTCAACAGAGATTCAGTTTCAGTTATTGGCATACTGTTGAGGGACATAACATTTTGCCTGCAGTACTAGAAGTGACAAGATGTCAAGCTGTTGAATAAAAGCCACTGATTCAAGATGGCTTTTCCTTTGCTGTTTGTCAGATCTCAGACATATGGCTTTTTGAAATGCAGATTGCTTCCATGTCGACTGCTCTCTGCTATCACATGGTACTTGAACACAAATGCAGTGGTCAAGATGAGCTCTCCAAGGGGCCAGGAAAAGCTGGCATGGGGGCAGCAGCAGTTCATCTCCCATTGCAATGAGTTGATGTCCGAGTGACTTCTCAGGGGCAGTGGGGGCGCTTCTGTGTGTTCTTTAATTTCATGCTCCTTTAGTATTATTTGAGGCACAAATAATTACACAGAGCCAGTTATCAACCCCGACAGGATGGGAAACCGATAGATCTCTCTTGATGGCCCTTTTCAGTCAAAGTATTTGCTGGGCTGTAAGTCTTTCATAAAGATAAAAGCTTGAATGTCATGCAGGCAGCTTTTCCCTTTGAGCAACACATGACCACTCTTCCCTTTATTTTTTTATTCTTGCTGTGCAAAACCTATTTCTATTGGTCAGACCCTCATGTCACCTCAGCAGAAACACTCGATATACCAGTCCTGTGCAGTGTTCACTGTGAAAATGATAAATTAATTAATGAACTCTGCTACAGATTTTGTCTTCCGCCTGCAGATTTTTTACAGCCAAATTTAAAAGCTTACCTTATACACATACACAGTGGAATAATTATATAAAATATCAATATCATAATATTGGCCTCATTCCCCTCCCCAAAATCAAATAATTCATAAATAATATTGTGGTTGTACTTTATTTTACAGTATGTGTACATTTATTTTACTTAATTACTTAATTTATTTTAGAAATTACTGAGTAATATTAGGTAACTACACATACTTAAAATTGGTTATGGTTAGGGTTAGGGTTTATTTTTAGGGTTAGTACCTTGTATTTACTGTAGCTGTTGTAATTATATAGGACATAAATGTAGAACAGTTCTGTAAAATAAAGTACTACACAATATTGTATGTGTTTACAATCTCATGATGAACAAATTGATGTTGTTTTCCTGTCTCTGAAAGTCTGTAATTTAGGCTCTGTTTGCTCTGTGTCCCTGTTAAATGTGTTAGTTCATTCCACTAGATGGCAGAAAATACTAGGAATTTTTTTCCTCAATCATCTTCAGTCACTGCACTCTAACACAGCTGAACACTTACCATGTGCTCGTTTATAGACATTCAGACTGTTTTGTGATCATACACACCTTCCTCAATCTTTCGTCGAATATCTCGGCCTCTGAGTGGATCAGAAGCTTCCTCAGCTTTGTCATGATGTATACTATTTCATCAACGCATGTCAAAAACATAGTTTGCTGATGATTTGTTTATCATGCTTTTCCTGCTGGACTGCATATTTTGTTCTGGACATCTGAGACATAATATTGGATTATTTATTCAATCAAGCTCACAGACAAGTAAAATATCTTATTTTGAAGAAACAGCCTAAAGTAGAGCTGATATAGAGTTTAGGGCTTACAGAAGCATTGATCGGAGCAGACTTGATGATACATGTGTCTCTGGTATCTTACAGAGGTCATATTTAACTTTGAAATGATCAATAATCATTTGAACTGTGGTGTAGATGTAACAAAATAAACTCATTCCTGAGAAGAGAGCTTTAATTTGAAATGTGACTATTTTAAAAAGTTTTATAGTTTTATTCATATTTTTACATCATTATCACAAGGTGGCGCTCATTTGATGTGGAGGATTTCAGGTCTTATCTTATCATTTTTGTTACATCCATGCAAAAGTGCTGGAGTTCTGCTAAACGTACAGATTCTAAGCTTGCAAACAATACCACATAAGACAATCAAATATGTACATAAATATTAATACATAAAAATAATACAATATAAATTGAAAAACCATGTTACAGTTAATTTCAACAGTACTTTTCTTTATTTGGCTACTTTTCAAATGTCTTTTATGTAGAGTTTTTACTGTTTTATTCTTGTCCCAGACCCAGACTTTCAATATTAAACTATGCAAGTCCATTATAAAAATACTAATAATTACATGTTTAAAACTATGCTAATCTAAACAAAGAGTGAGTTAATCATAAACCATTTCAATATTTAGTGTGTAAAAATCATTTCTATACATTTCTTTAAAATTCAAAATTCAATTAGCCACAGTTGAGGTGTCATTTCCAGCACACCAAACAATTTTGCCCCTAAAGTTAGTGTAGTTGTTAACCAAGTGGACAAAAGTGTGCATGAAGAGCATGCTTGAGATGAAATTTGAGACAAAGAACAATCAAGGCATATTTCACTTGTGAGCAGAAGAATTTGATCAATCAAGATGTGATTCAGCCAAATTATATAAAAAATGTGAAAATATGATTTAATTGTGTGTATTTGGGATACATAAAATGCTAGCTATGAAATTATAAAGACACAGTTGTCAATCATTTTTTTTCAGATACATTAAAAAATCGATGCAGGAAACCAATGGAGTGCATACTCCGGGAAGGGAAGGAGGTATTTATAAGTGAAGGAGTTCAAGTATCTTGGGGTCTTGTTCACGAGTGAGGGGACAATGGAGCGGGAGGTTGGCCGGAGAATCAGGGCAGCGGGGGCGGTATTGAACTCGCTCTATCGTACCATTGTAACGAAAAGAGAGCTGAGCCGGAAGGCAAAGCTCTGGATCTACTGGTCAATTTTTGTTCCTACTCTCACCTATGGTCATGAAGGCTGAGTCATGACCGAAAGAACTAGGTCGCGGGTACAAGCGGCCGAAATGGGCTTCCTCAGAAAGGTGGCAGGCTTCTCCCTTAGAGATAGGGTGAGAAGCTCAGTCATCCGTGAGGATCTCGGAGTAGAGCCGCTGCTCCTTTGCGTCGAAAGGTGTCAGTTGAGGTGGTTTGGGCATCTGGTAAGGATGCCCACTGGGTGCCTCCCTAGGGAGGTGTTTCAGGCACATCCAGCTGGGAGGAGGCCTCGGGGAAGACCCAAGACTAGGTGGAGAGATTACATCTCCACACTGCCCTGGGAACGCCTTGTCAGAGCTGGTTAATGTGGCTCGGGATAGGGAAGTTTGGGGCCCCCTGCTGGAGCTGCTGCCCCCGCAACCTGACTTCGGATAAGCGGCTGAAGATGGATGGATGGATGGATAAAATTATAATTTCCATCAGTCATCTGTCATTTCTAGCACTGAATTCTGTTAAACACAATACAGAGTTTGAGATGTGCTGGGAATGATACTGTGCTGGGTGATCTTTAGACAACAAAATGGAAAAATAATGAATCATAGCCTCTGTGGCTTCTGTATGTTTGGAAATGGTTATTATTTCTGTTTAATTCAGTTTTGTGCAACCAACTTCATGAACTTCATGGTTCAAGAGAGCAAAAACAAGTGAAATGGTGTCATGGAGGTTTTAATCAGTAATACTAACCTCCCTAACCAAAACTTTTAACCTAAAACTAACTGTTATGTCCAGTATCAAAATGAGAAAATTAAAAGCCAGGTTAGAGAGACCAGGTTAGAAATTTCTTCTGGTAAGATCAAAGGGAGCATTGCCCAATTGTAAATTAAACAGGAAGAAAGGAAAGGTACCATGTTCCTGCGTAGAAAAGTTTTGGCATTGTAGTTGGTAAGATTCAAAGTGTAAAGGCTACAACATATTGCACATTGATATTTGCCCAATTCCTTTTATATTGCATCGCTTTATTTTATTGTTTATTGATTGAACAATATCTTGGTTTGTTCCCACAGGGCCGAATAACTGGTCTCACAGGAATTATGGACTTTATGGACAATGGATCAAATTCCCACGTTCAGTTTGAGATTTTGGGAACCAGCTTCAGTGAGACATTTGGAAAAGACATAAAACGCGTGAGTAAAATCGCTGAGGCTTTCATTCCAGAGGCTGGTTTAAAAGCTGTCTTTGACATGATTCTTTTTTATTATTATATTATTATTTCATAACCAGTCACCTCAGGTAGAATGAAAGCTGAAATCAAGTTTCCTGCCATTCCTCTGACATCAGTCACATGGCAAGTAATGTAGTCTGTTGAAAGGCTTGCTGCATGATCGTGTACCCTGCATGCCATTTTGACTGCTCACCTCAGAGTCAGATGGTGAGAGGCATGAGTAAACAGAAGTGAGGAGTCGAGCTGTGGCAGCTCTGACAGACCTGGACAAACATGCTGTAATGCGACCTGCGTGACATGGAGAGATTACGCCGCATCAACTGTTCCCTCAGAAAGCACAAGAGCCCGACTCGCTCTCCGTACTGACATGCTACACTACAGACTGCCCAGTCAATGTTAGGACTATCTTGTAAAAGTACTTATTTCAGAAAATGACTTACAGGGCTTTGCTATACTGAAAACTGAGAGTACGTTTCTTTCACCTGCAAAAATAAATGAAAGAACACGCAAATTGCTTTTTCAAATCACAAGTCATATACACTCTAAAATTTCAGTTCTGAGCTCTCTTGGCAAGATTAGCAAGGGGATTATTGTAGAGAAACATTTTTTATTTCTTTATTTGGTTAAAGCTGAAGTCTGAAATTCAGAAACAATATGTAGAAATGTAATATTATATATTATTTTCAAGAGTATTGAAAACTATGAACAGCTGTACCTAAAAATGCAAGTTTACTGAACTAAATAATAATTCATATGTTTGAGTTTGCTGAACTTATTCTATTGAGTTCATGGAATTTACAATCCAACTTGAATTGATAAATTGGAACAAATAATTTGACTATAGTTGAGTAAACTCAAAAATGCTTTGCAGCTGGTTGTTTTACTTTTTGAAATTTTACAGCGTATTAATGGACAATTACAACTAACTAGAACTTAACTGAAATAGAAAATCAAAACACTAAAAATGAGTGAAATTGTCAAAACTACAACATCCCTGCTTCTTAGCTGGATTGTCTGATGTTTGTGCTTTGCTTTTGTAGCCATTAACTGTTTGAGTCCATCTATCATTTAAAAGAATGAGTAATAAAATGACAGGAGAGGAAACAGTTTGCATCCCAACTGGAATTATGAGTCCACTGTATCACATTATGGCCATTAGGATCCACAGTGCTACAGACCTTAATCTCTGCTTTTGCACACACAGTACCAGCACTCCCTCATACAAAGTACATTTATTAACCGTAATGAAAGACAAGGACAGCTAATGATACATCAGTGCCCAACAAGAGATTCATATAGCCAACTGCATTTCTAGCCTGCTATGGAGACAAATAGCGTGGCGGGCTATTAATTTGTCATATGTCATGCTTTGAAGGCAGAGGCAAATACATTTCCTGGCTAAATGAGAAACCCTTTGGAGGTGAAGTTTCAGAGATGTTTCTCAGTAGTGACTCACTGACCTGTTTCAGTGTTTGCTTTTGTCTTTAGTCTCTCTGTCTCTCTAAATAGATTTTTTCTGACTGCTGCTGTTTCCTTGAAATACATTTGTTCTGTTCTAAAGCCAAGAGAGCTGTTGAAATAAATAAAAATAAAAGGATAGTCCAAATGTAGGCAGCATATTTATGTTGCCTTGTGAGCTACCATTTTTTGCCAAATCAAAAGACAGCATTACTTATATCCTTTCACAGATACAGCAACCCAAAAATGCATTGCGACGATCAAGTTTGAAAAAAATAAAAATAATAATTATAATAATCAAAAATTACAGCAATATAAATGCTGATTATTAATATATGGGAGACGTCAGAGTTCAGATGTCACAGTTTTCACTCCATTGAATGTTTCTAACTGTAGGTTTAGATTTGAAAGTCAATTTCTATACAGCCTCATACCTTAAAGACTTTTGTGTAAATCTTGTGTAAATTGTCCTCTGTGATGTTTCATCACCCTGTGGATGGCACTAAAAGCACATTTGAGCAACAGACTGTCTCCCTAACTTAATTGTTTGGTGATTGTTTGTGCTGTCTTTGATATGAGTCGCTTTTAAATCACTTTACAATCATTGGATGTAAATGTAATTAAAGCACTTTGCACACAGACAAAACCTCACAGCAGTGCTCAGCCACTCTTCAAGCTTCATATCGTTTGTATTTCAATTTATTGGACAGAGATTATTTTTATACTTTAAGTAAATTATATCATATTTGTTGTGGTGATGGTGGGGCAGGGATCCACAAACAATTTGGGATTATGAAAGGGGGCAAAATAGCTTGAGAAACCCTGGTCTATGTAATGCACACAATTAAAAAGAAAATCCCAACCAACAAATCCCATCTGCAGTTTGACCCATTATTAGATACTATAAAACATAATGTCTCGGTTACATATGTAACCTCTGTTCCCTGATGGAGGGAACGAGACAGCGTGTCGAAGAAGCGACACTAGGGGTCTCTCTTGATTGCCGAATAGGCCTCTGATCTATGAAAAAAGGCCAATGAGAGTTGGCGAACAGTATTTGCATACCCCTCCCCCAGATACGGATATAAAGGCGAGGGAAATACGATCGTTCATTCAGGATTTTTGTGAGGAGCCGGGAGTGTTCCGGCCACCTCAGCGGCTGGGCTCAGCGACGTGGCCGGGAAGACATGACGTCTTGTTCCCTCCATCAGGGAACGGAGGTTAAATATGTAACCGAGATGTTCCCCGTCTGTCGCTCACTTCGACGTCGTGTCGAAGAAGCGACACTAGGGATCCACTTCAAATCACACCATGCGCTGAGTCGTGTACGTGTGCTGCTGACACAGAAGTGGGCAGGTATTTCACGTGCACAAGCAACCAACTGTGTTCAGGCTGCTCATACTCTTCCCCAGTGCCCCCAAAAAGTCGTCAGGATCCTTTTGGTTACCCTAGAGGGGAACATGGCGATGCTTCCAACTTGGGAACGGGCCAAGCCTGGCCGGGCCTCTTTTCTCTCTATGTTTTCTCGGCATAGAGCAAGAGCGTGGGAAGGGGGTCTTACCCGAATTCCTATTCTTTCAGGGGGAAAAGACCCTGTGGAGGCCACACCCACCCGAAAGGGGAGGTAGAGGTGGCAAAATACATCACATGGCCTCTTCGGTCACATGTGGGAAGAATGGCGCGGTGGTAGATCCAGCCTCGAGGAGGGGGCTGACCAGAGGGCAGCGAAGGACTGCCTAAGGGAGACGCGGGTCAGCTCGTAAGGTGACCGTACCGCGGAAGTACACACAGGAGGAGTCCACATAAGAGGCCTGATCTGTGGAGCACCTATTCCAGTAGGGGTAGCCTGGGGTACCCGTAGTGGACTGGGTCGGCGAGTTCCTCCGCTGAACTGCGGACCCAAGAGGGCTAGGGATGAATCGACCAGGAACCTAAAAGGGGTCTCCTGGGAAGAAGGCGCACTGTTTTACCTCGACAGAGGGAAAGGGCGCTGGACGCAAGCGATTCACCTGGTCAGACCGTTGACGTGTACCGAGTTCTACGGGCTCGGACCTGAGAAAACACAGGATGAGACTGACTCAACCCTGAGATTGTAAAATCTCGCAAAGGTGTTAGGTGTTGCCCAGCCCGCAGCTCTGCAAATGTCTGCTAGGGAGGTGCCCCTAGTCAGTGCCCATGAGGATGCCACACTACTGGTAGAGTGGGGGGGGTGGCACGGCCAGGGTGTGATAGGCCAACTGAATGGCGTCCACCACCCAGTGGGACAGCCTCTGTTTGGAGACAACGTTCCCTTTCTGCTGTCCCCCAAAGCAGACAAAGAGCTGCTCAGAGTGTCTGAAGCTCTGGGTGCGTTCCAGGTAGGCATGCAAAGCATGTACCGGACACAGCAGTGAGGGGGCTGGGTCTGCCTCCTCCCGGGGCAGCGCTTGCAGGTTCACTACCTGATCTCTGAAGGGCATGGTAGGAACCTTGGGCACATAGCCCAGTCAAGGTCTTAGGATCACATATGTGTCTGCCGGACCGAACTCCAGGCAATTGTCGTTAGTAGAGAACGCTCGCAGGTCCCCGACCCTCTTGATGGAGGCGAGCGTGATCAGCAGGGCTGTCTTTAGGGAGAGGGCCCTGAGTCCAGCGGCTCGAAGGGGGATCTCTGAAGACCAGCAAGGACCACCGAGAGATCCCAGGAGGGGAATAGGTTTGGCCGGGAGGGATTTAGCCTCCGGGCACCTCTTAGGAACCTGCCGATTAAGTCGTGCTTACCCAGGGACTTGCCGTCTACTGGGTCGTGGTGAGCTGCGATAGTGGCAACATACACATTCAAGGTGGAAGGGGACATTCTCCCCTCCAACCTCTCCTGTAGGAACAGGAGCACCGACCTAACTGCGCACCTCTGTGGGTCTTCTGCCCAGGAAGAACACCAATTCATGAACAGATGCCATTTCAGGGCGTAGAGTTGCCTGGTAGAAGGGGCTCTGGCTTGGTTGATCGTGGCTACGACCGTGGGTGGTAGACCAGCTAGATCTTCCGCTTCCCGTCCAGGGACCAGACGTGGAGGTTCCAAAAGTCTGGATGCAGATGCCAGAGCGTGCCCCATCCCTGAGAAAGAAGGTCCTTCCTCAGGGGAATTGGCCAAGGAGGGGCTGTTGTGAGGAGTACAAGGTCCATGAACCAGGCCAGTAAGAAGCCACAAGAGTGACTTGTTCCTCGTCCTCCCTGACCTTGCACAGCACCTGTGCAAGAAGGCTCACTGGGGGAATGTGTACTTGCGCAGCCCCACTGGCCAGCTGTGTGCCAGTGCATGGAAGTACGCATCCTTCAGGTCTACCGCTACGAACCAATCTAGATGGCGGACACAGGTTAAGATGTGTCTCTGTGTGAGCATTTTGAATGGGAGTTTGTGCAACCTTTGGTTGAGAACTCGCAGGTCCAAGATTGGCTGCCTTTCTTGGGTTAGAGGGACAGGCTCTATCGCGTCTTTGAACAAAAGAGTAGCGATTTCCGCACGCAGGGACTGGTCATGTTCGCCGTGTACTGCGAAAAAGCGGACGCCCATGAAGGGGGACGGGGGCCTGGCAAACTGAATTGTGTAACCGAGTCAAATGGTCCGGGCCAGCCAGAGAGATGGGTTGGGAAATGAAAGCCACGCATCCAACCTCTGCACTAGGGGCACCAAAGGGACGATTAATTTTGATGTACCCGGCGGAGGCTGGGGTGCTGAGAAAAGACTCAAAGCACTTACCTTGCTCCGCACACCCGGCAGGGGGCGTGTTGGCGACTGAGGAGGAGGTCCAGGATAGGTGTCCTCTAGACTCATCGGAACAAGCCAGCTGGGGAAGTCGTGGGGCTGGAGACGGGTGGTCCGTGTCCAGGAAGCCGGCACTGTTGGGATCTGGTGGCAGAGTGCCGTGAGAACGGCATTTGCGGGCCAGGTGACCCAGAGACATAGGAAATAGCTCTTTTATTGAGAATGTGGGTACCGCAACCCCATCTAAGGGAGACAGCAAATGAAAATTGTTTAAGAACAAAAGATTCTCCTCCCAGCCCTCCACCGGGGGACGGAGCAGTCTTACCACCTCTGAAGCTATCATCTCTGTCGCTGGGTCGTCCGTCTCAGGAGCGCCTGGGAGCCTTACGGGTCCTCGAGGGGGTCCGAGAGACGGGGGGTGTGAGAGCTGGGCCCGGGTTGAGGCAGAGCAGATTTCTTGGCCGCAGGGGGATGCCCTTGGCGAGCCGACGTGGCAGTGGCCTTGGCGGCAGGTTTGCGGCGAGGCAGGATATGAGAGATGGCCTCCGTCTGCTTTTTCACCACAGAGAACTGCTGGGCGAATTCCTCGACGGTGTCGCCAAAGAGGCCAAACTGGGAGACAGGGGCATTGAGGAAGCGAACTTTGTCGGCCTCACGCATCTCGACCAGGTTGAGCCAGAGATGACGTTCCTGGAACACAAGGAAGGCCATGGCCTGCCCGAGTGCCTGCACGGTAACCTTCGTGGCTCTGAGGGCGAGGTCGGTCGCTGAGCGCAGTTCCTGCAGCACATCAGGGTCAGGGCTACCCTTGTGCAGATCCCTGAGCACCTTAGCCTGGTGGACTTGCAGGATGGCCATGGTGTGCAAGGGGGAAGCAGCCTGTCCTGTGGCGCTGTAGGCCTTGGAAGGGAGTATAGGGCACCCGCTCCAGGTGGTAGGGTTACCGGGACAAAGATGGACCCGTGGGCCGCTCCGCCGTCGAGGGTAGCGAGAGCGGACGAGCAGGGCTTTTGACGAATGGAGAGTGGGGCTCTCCATGAAGACGTCAGCTCGTCATGCACTTCTGGGAAAAACGGGACCGGGGGGGTCCGTGGCTGTGAGCGGCGCCCAGACCCCAGGAACCAGTCATCCAACCGTGACGGGTGTGGGGAGGATGAATGGTTCCAATCCAACCCCACACTAATGGCGGCCCGGGCAAGCATGTTGGACATCTGCGCGTCTACCTCAGCCTGGGCGTGCTGGCCCGAAGGCGGCAGCCCAGGGGAGGCGTCGGCGTCTCTCCGATGGAGTGGCGAGCTCATCCACCTCAAGCTCCAAAGGATAGGCAGACCAGCCCGGAGGCGAGTTGCCTCGAGGCTGGACGGGGGTCAACGAGCGTGTTGGGGGGCGGGTGGTCCGAGGGGGCGTACCCGGCGGAACTGCACCCGCTACCCTCCCCAAATCGCCTCCATCACCAGCCGCATCGTCCTCAATCCCGTGGGAAGAAGGAGCGATACGGGGGGCGGCTGGAGTGGCGTGCTTTCTATTGAAAGCGCGCCGCAACCGCAGCGTTGCCATGGTCATGCTCTCGCAGTGAGATCATGAACCATCCACAAACGCTGCCTCGGTGTGATCAGTGCCCAGACATACGAGACAGCACCTGTGGCAATCTGAAGCAGAGAGCACTCTTATCGCATCCAGGAACTAAACAGGGGTTGAATGGCATCTTTAAAAAGACGCGTCCTGAAAAGGACGTTCAACGCGCTGTGTATTGCTCATTTAGAGAATTAAACTCTACAGAGAAAAATTGCTCTTTATAAGGAAAACTCTTTTAACTCTGCGTTGTCGAAGCGCCCAGGGACAAAGCTGCACGCCGTGCAGTGAAGAGAAAAGCTGCTGAAGTGCGCCGTAGATCCAACAGCAAAGCAGAGCGTCAGAGGATAGAAGCAGGATATCAGTTGTGTTACACGCAGCTGGCTGCATACACGACCATCGGCTCCGAAGAAAATTACTGAATGAACGAGCGTATTTCCCTCACCTTTATATCCGTATCCGGGGGTGGGGTATGCAAATACTGTTCGCCAACTCTCATTGGCCTTTTTTCATAGATCAGAGGCATATTCGATGCTCAAGAGAGACCCCTAGTGTCGCTTCTTCGACACGACGTCGAAGTGAGCGACAGACGGGGAACTGCTGTCAGTGAATGTAAATGATAGCACAGCAATAATGACTACATGATTTTGTTAAGACATCTCTACACTTTTGTTATAAAAGGGCATTTTTGTATTCGTATGATTCATATTAGGCAAAATCTGTAAAGATGTTAAATTCAAAAGGTGATACAAAGGCAAAAAATGCAGCAATATGGAATACATTATGAAGACTATCCACATGAGATCAAAGAGTTTTTGAAGGGATTCAAGGCAGTGATGCACTCATTTGATGCAAATGAAATACAGGACATAGCTTCACTGCTCATTCAGGATTTCTTCCTCGAGTTCCTTCAGTGTTTAAAGTCGGTGTTCAAAACAGCGGTCTGTGCTTTAGTGCCACCTGTTGCGCTGGATTTGGTAACTGCAGCAGTTTCTGACATGTGAGCCAAAGCTCATATTTTATTGGTCAGTGCATTTCATTGCTGGGAGAAGAAAATGACACATTCACCATAAATGTTTTTTTTTTTTTTTAAACATTTACTTTGTCAGTGTGCAAATGTTTGCTCCAGGCATGAATGGCTTCATAGGAATACATTGTTTTGATTTAAAATGTTAATCTCACTGCGAAAATTGGGTTAGGGTTAGGGTTACGTTTGGTGTAAAGGCCTTAAAAAAGTAAAGCAACCAGCTGCAAAGTATTTTTTTTAAGTTTACTCAACTTCTGACAAATTAGTTGTACCAACAAGTTGTCTCATGCTAGATTTTAAGTTCGATGAACTCAATACAATAAGTTTAGCGAACTCAAAAATATGAATGAATTTTACAAGTAGATCTAAGTTCAATAAACTTGCATTTAAGTACAGCTGACCACAATTTTCCATATTTTTATATAAAGATATTCTTTATTAAGAAGTTCTGCATATGATCATGTGTCAGCCACCAAGGTACCTGTAAAGGGGTTATAAGGGAAAGGAGGAGGTGAGAACTGGCTTGACAATATAAATAGTTTAATGATAACTTAAACAACTTTAACTTAAACAAAATACACAAACATAAACACACACAAAATGGTTTTTTGTCCTAAACAGGCGCAACAAGCGACAAGACATTTTGTGGATGTTTGTAATCTATATAACCCATTTTATGCTGAAGTTAAAAATAGGATATTGGAAAAATGGCCACAGGCACTGCACATTTTCATAATTTTATTTTGCATCTAAAAAGAAACTAATAGAGGTGAAAATTAATTTGCACATGTGGGAGGCCCTGAAATGCCCCTTTATTCTGATCGGTCAACCTGCAACGTAGTCTACTCTTCAAGGCCGTGAGACAGAATTGCAGTTCACTGCTGTTAAATTGTTCAGGTTAATCTTAATATTGTAATCAAGTTAATATTGACTTTTTTTCCATCCTTCTCCAATATGTGCCATGTTTATTACAAATGTGTTATCTCTCGCTCAATACAGTAAATCAAAGCTGAATTCAGTCACTGATGAAGGGCTTCGCCTTCATGCCAGCATGCTCAAGCATGCATTTGGACAATCCTTGGCACGTCAAGCGAGTGATAATAGCGATAGAGGTGAATATTTTATATATACAGTATATTCATTATATATAAAGTCTAACGGCTGCTTCCAAGCAGACAGATGCTTGTCATAACAGCAGTTAACTGTTATTTTGTCTTATGGCCTTGAGGAGGAATAGACAATGTTGCAGATTGACCAATCAGAAAATAAGGGCCATATCAGGGCCACCCACATATGAAAATAATTTTTTTAACCCTAACCCTTTTAGTTTATATTTAGATGGAATTGAATGATCAAAATAAACTGTGTCCCATGGCACTTTGATCAATTTTCTATTTTTAACTTGAGCATAAAATCGAAAGTATGAAAAACAAGTCATTATTTGTTTGGTTTTGTAAATGATTTATGAAATAAGTCAAATGTATTTTTTTCCGATTTTGAATTCTTAATTGAATATGAAAATTACATATAGGTCGTAACCTCTGTTCCCTGATGGAGGGAACAAGACGTTGTGTTGAATGAAGCGACACTAGGGGTCTCTCTTGAGAAATGGCCAATGAGAATTTGGCAGACAGAATTTGCATGTTCCTCCCCCAGACATACGGGTATAAAGGGAGGGAACATTCCTCGTCTGTCGCTTACTTCGATGTTGTGTCGAATGAAGCAACACTAGGGGTCCCTAATCAATCATGCCATGCGCTGAACTGTGTACGTGCGCTGCTGATGCTGGTGTGGGCAGGCAGTTGCATGCCAAGCGACATGCTGCATCAGACTGCACATACCCTTCCCCAATGCCCCATAAAATCGTCATAAACTTTTTAGGTTCCCGACACCCCGAAGGGGGGAACAAAGCGACATACCAAGCATGGGAGCAGGCCACATCTTTTCTCTCCCTATGTTTCTCGCATAGAGTTAAAGCGGCTGGGGCCATCTTAATGCTATCACAAGCATCAGGGAAGGCATCCCTTTCCAACTCCTATTCTTTCAGGGGGAAAAGACCCCATGCAGACCACCACCTGCCCAGGCTGGGAGGAGGTAAAGACTGGTGGAATACGTCACATGGGTTTTCAGGCCACATGTGGGAATGGTGTGGTGGTAGATCCTACAGCTGTGAGGGAGGAGCACAAACAATGTGACCTGTGGCAGCAGGACTGCCCAAGGGAGACACGGGTCCGCCTGTAGGGGGACCGTACCGCAGAAAATACACACAGGGGGATAAATCCACACAAGGGCCCATCCTGTGGAGCACCTGTTCCAGTACAGAGTAATTTTAGGGAGCCGAGTTAATGGGATCTCCTGGGATAAGAGAGCACATGATCGACTCAGTGTAAGGGGAAAGGTGCTAGGTACAAGCAGTACACCCAGCCAGTTGTTCTGCATTACCGAGTTCTACTGGCTTGGACCTGGGAAAAGAGACCGACTCAACCCTGAGATTGTAAAATCTTGTAAAGGTATTGGGTGTTGCCCAGCTCGCTGCTCTGCATATGTCTGCCTGGGAGGTGCCGTTGGGCAGTGCCCATGAGGATGCCACACTTCTCGTTGAATGAACCTGATAATCAAGTCGTGCTGACCCAAGGACTTGCCATCCACTGCGTCGTGGTGGGCCACGATAGTGGCTACATACACCTTCAACATGGTCCCTGAGAAAGAAGGTCCTTCCTCAGGGGAATTCACCAGGGAGGGGCTGTTGCGAGGAGCATGAGAACCGAGAACAAAGTCTGTGTAGGCCAGTAGGGGGCCACCAGAGTGACATGTTCCTCATCCTCCCTGACCTTGCACAGGACTTGTGCAAGTAGGCTCACTGGGGAA
Source organism: Moxostoma hubbsi (assembly GCA_032164185.1). Taxonomy (NCBI): domain Eukaryota; kingdom Metazoa; phylum Chordata; class Actinopteri; order Cypriniformes; family Catostomidae; genus Moxostoma; species Moxostoma hubbsi. The sequence goes on from JAVLUX010000039.1 coordinate 33,719,525, forward strand.
AATGCGTACTTGCGCAGCCCCCGGGGCCAGCTGTGTGCCAGCGTGTTTGTCATGAGGGGAGCCTCCATTAGGGAGTATCAGAGCGGGCAATGGGAGGTCTCTTGGGAGGCCTATCTGTGATTAGACGAACCGCTCCCAAATCACCTGGGGGTGGAGCCTACACTCTCCGCTGAGTGTACCTTGTTGCGACAGCACGTCCGCTACTGTTGGTGAGCTTGCCGGGAATTCGCTGCTGGCTACAAAGGAGGAAATGGCAGGCGAGTTGTGACATATGACGAGAGTGCACGCCGCCTTGACGATGTATGTATGTTTCCGCCGTGGTGCAGTCTGATTGAATCAAGACGTACTTGCCCCATATCAGCGGGAGAAACCTCTGCAGGGAAGTATTACAGCCAGAAACTCTAGGCAGTTGAATGCCAACCCAGCCGAGGCCCCATCCGTGGTGTCCCAATCCTGTTTGGAGGCATCTGTGGTGACTAGAACGTGTTGGACACCTGCTGTAGGGGGATTCCTGTCCACATAAAACAGAGGTCTGTCCAGGGGTTGAAAGTCTGGCGGCATTTGGGGATGATGAACCCACGGTGCGTACCGCGGCACCATGCCCATCTTGGGACTCGAGTTTGGAGCCAGCACTGAAATGGTCTCTTATGCAACAACCTCAGTGGTGCGACCACCACAAAGGATGCCATATGCCCCAGGAGTCTCTGTAATTGTTTTAGAGGAACCACTGTGCCTGGCTTGAGGCATTTCAGCACCGACTGTGCACGCCCATTTAACTTTATGCCAAGAAAAGAGATGCTCTGAACCGGGGCGAGCTTGCTCTTTTCCCAGTTGACCTGAAGCCCTAGACGGCTGAGGTGCCTGAGCACCAGGTCCCTGTGGGCGCACAGTTACTCTCGAGAGTGGGCTAGGATGAGCCACTCATCGAGGTAATTGAGTATGTAGATGTCCACTTCCCTTAGTGGAGCAAGGGCTGCCTCTGCGACCTTTGTGAAGACGCAAGGGGACAGGGACATGCCGAAGGGGAGGACCTTGTACTGATACACCTGGCTGTCAAACACAAACCATAGGAGGGGTTGGTGTCAAGGCAAGATAGAGACGTGGAAGTACGTGTCCTTCAGGTCTACTGCTGCAAACCAATCTTGATCCTGGATGCAAGTTAGAATGTGTCTTTTTATGAGCATTTTGAATGGGAGTTTTTGCAAGGCCTGGTTGAAAACTCGCAAGTCCAAGATCGGTCGTAAGAAGCTGCCTTTCTTGGGTACGATGAAGTCAGTGCTATAGAAACCGTTGTTCATCTTGGCTGGAGGGACAGGCTCTATCTTTCAGTAAAAGGGTTGCAATCTCCACACGCAGGATGTTGATGTATTCAGCGTTCACCGAGGTAAAGCGGACGCCGGCAAAAAGGAGCGGGAGCCTGGTGAACTGAATCGCCTAGCCGAGTCGGATGGTCCCGGCCAACCAGCACGACAGGTTGGGAAGTGAGAGCCCCGCGTCCAAGCTCCGTGCGAGGGGCACTAAGGGGACAATCGTTTTTGACGTACCTGGTCGAGGCTTCGCAGCGGGCGGGGCAGGTAGTGTGGCATCGGGAGGCAGAAGTGCGTCCCGAGGCTCTGGTGCTGAGAGAAAACTCAAAGCACTTACCTTGGTCTGCAAACCCAGCAGGGGGCGGGTTAGTGACTGAGGAGGAGGTCCCATGTAGGCATTCTCTGGACTTGTCAGAACCAGCCAGCTGGGGGGCAGCAGTCCTGGGTCTGGAGGCGAGAGGTTCACGTCCGGGTTACCGGGAATGCTGAAGTGTGGCACCAGGTTGTCGTGAGAATGGCATTTGCGTGCCAGGTGACCCAGGGAAAGAGGAAATCGCTCTATTATTAAAAATGTGGAAACTGAAAAGAAAATACCTTGAACTGAAGATTCTTCTCCTGGCCCTTCACCGGGGGATGGAGTGGTCTGTCTACCATCTCTGGAGTAACGTCTCATTCCCTGGTCATCCGTCTCAGGAACGCTTGGGAGCCTTCTGGGTCTTCACGCTGATGGCGGTACGGGCAAGCATGTCGGCCATCTGGGCGTCAGCCTCAGACTGGGCATGCCGACCCGAAGGCGGCAGTCCAGTCGAGTCTTCCACGTCAGATGCCGGAACACACTCCCATGCAGAGGCGAACTCATCATCCAGCTTGGGGGACTAAGCAGACTGGCCGTGAGGCAAGCCGCTCTCACCTTGAGCCTGGATGGAAGTCAACGAGCATGCCGGGGGGTGGGTGGTTCCTGGTGATCTACCCGGAGAAATTTCAATCTCCTGGGAAGGAGTGGCATTCCTCTTTAAGAAGGAAAGCCGCGACCGCAACGTTCCCATGGTGAGGTTCTGGCAGTGAGAACACAAACCATCCACAAATGCTGCCTCGGTGTGATCGACACACAAGGAAGTGTCTGTGACCTTCAGGAGCGGAGAGAAATCGACTGCATCCAGGAACTACACAGGGGCGGAAGGGCATCTTATAAAGATGCGTCCTGAAAAGGACGTTCAACGTCGCTGTGTATTGCTCTTTTAGAGAAATTAAACTCTTAAGAAAATATTCTCTTTTAGAAGCGCTGTCGAAGTGCTCTGGGGCAAAGCTGCGCTGCCGTGCAGAGAATGAAATTGCCACTGATATGCGCCATAGATCCAACAACATACACTCTATAGAGATGAGTGGAACAGTAAGTGACTGCAGCTCACTGATCACACAACCGCTCGGCTCCGAAGAAAAAAATCTGAATGGACAGACACACGATTCCATCCTTTTATATCCGTATGCCCAGTGGAGGGACATGCAAAATTCTCATTGGCCTTTTCTCAAGTTTAGAGATGCGCGAGGCTCTCAAGAGAGACCCCTAGTGTCGCTTCATTCGACACAACGTAGAAGTGAGTGACAGATGGGGAATGAATGATACGAAGATTTTTGGTTTCTACAACATAGCTATGTTGGGGAAGTTTCTTAATTCATTACAAAATACTAATTATACTACTATAAAATTATACAGCTTTGCACAGAAAATATTGTTTTTCCACTTAAAGAATTCAACAATGTCAATGTCAAAATATTTTCCTCCTTGTTCATTTTCTCACACAAGTCAAACACTTATTAGGTAGCACACTCCCTTCATACATTTGAAAATAATTCATGTTTGTGAATGTGTTATACACAAATAATATTATATTAGAAATATGTGTTAACTGTACTTAAATCATGTCAAGTAAGATATATCTCTATAGCACTTTTCACAACAAGCGTTGTTTCAAAGCAGCTGTACATGAAATTATGCTATGACAGAAAATGAATGAATATAATGCCAATTTATGTTTAGAACTATTAGTGGTTAAAATTAGTAATTTGTAAAGTGTTGTGGGTCAGTGATTAAACAAAATGATTTTGTATGAAATATAAGTCCTTGAAATCATCCCAAATTAACTGAGGAAATATACACAGATGGATTATCCTTTGATTTTGGCCGATGAAGGCTTTTGTTAGTGGTTAATTCCTTTTCTATGTAGTTCATTTTTTAAGAGAGTGTTATCCCTCCTTTGACCAAATTGATATAGGTATCATCCAGTGAGGAGCACCGCAGTCCAGCTAAAAGCTTATGGAAGTTAATTTTGGTGAAATCCATAATGAGCCCATGCTTCTTTGAGATTGCATCAATTCATCCTCTATGAAGTCTGTCTTAGTAGACTGAAGTAAAGTCTGGCTGGCACATGCTGCAGTTGGTTATCATCACTCAGCAACACAGTGGGAGTCGGACATCAGGCAGGACTGGAGATGGATAATCCAGAGGTTTAGACAGGGAAAGAAATAGAATAAAATTAGAATAGATGTCATTCACTTTATAGCAGGTTTAAAGTATAAGAAAAGTATTTCCGGTACTGGCAGACCTAACTAAAGCAGCAGAGTTGAGGGATAAATTAAATGTTTTCAACAATTGGCTTGGCTTGCGCTTACCACCAACTTCCACTACATGTTGACAGTCATGTTGTGACAACTTTTATTACACACGATGGACATATGGATGGGCTTTAGGTCCATCTGCATTCCAAAAAATTGTAATATTGCGTTTTTCATATTTTAGTGGCCTCCGCTGTCACTGTGGGGGAAAAAAACATTCATCTGCTTCAGGTGGTGTCTCTGTTGTTCATCTGTTCTCTTCATAAATAAATAAATGCATTATCTGCTATATGCTCGTCCTGTAAATTTGTGATTAAAAATGAAAATGTAAATGAAAATAAAACCTATTAAATGTCTTATTATCTTTAAAATATGAAAATTAAAATGACGGTAATAATAGATTATGACAGAATTTTGACGACCCTGTCCGTCAAAATGACGGACGATGAAAAAGTCTAATGCACTGTATGTGACTTGTTGTTGTTGTTGTTGTTTTTATTTTTGACAATTTCAAACATTACAAGTAAACATGCTACTTAGAGGAAATATTTTGACGATGGTTAGCCTATGTGGGATAGTGGTGTGTCGTAGAATTTTTTAGTCATAAATTTTTTTTTGCAAACACTGGTGTAGAGCGCACAGTCATGTTCGCCTCACGCACACTCACCGAGGCAGAGAGAAAGTACTCTAAAGTGGAAGAAGAGGTTTTAGCCTGTATCTGGACTGTGGAAAAATGGATGAATTACCTGTGGGGTCATCACTTTAAGTTGAGAACAGACCACAAAGCATTAACCACTTTGTTTTCCACAAAGGGAATTGGACAGGCTGGAATGCGAGTGGCGAGGTGGTCAGCTTTGTTTCTCTTATAACATTGTGTACTGTCCTAGATGCGGTGGACTGTTTATTGAGAATGCATTTACCAGTGACCAATGAGCACATTGAAGAGCCTGAAATGGTTGCTGCAATCTTCTCTGGATTACCTTCTCTGTGTGTGGTGGATTTTACCACAGCCTCTGAATCCTGCCCTGAGCTTGGTCTGCTTAGAGCACAAATACTAAGGGATTGGCCAGACAACAAGGGAGTAAACCTAGCTCTGTCTTCATTCTTCTCAATTTGTGATGAGTTGTCAGTTCACAATGGACTGATAGTGCAAGGTGATCATCGTTTTTTTGTACCTATTTCCCTACGCTCAACACTTATCTATCTGGCCCATAAAACTCACCAGGGACTGGTGAGAACAAAACAAAGACTATGTGAATTCCGCAAACAGAATCTTTAGTGCAATCCCTGAAGTGTCCATTTCGAAGTGTCTGCAGTGCCAATTAAATGACAAACTGCAAAAACAGCACCAGCTCCACTACAGCCAGTAGATCTACACGAGGGCCCATGGCAGAAACCTGGACTTGACATTGTAGATCCTTTCGAACGCACAACATCAGGTTGTTGTTTTACTATTTCATAAGTGGACTACTACAGCAAATGGCTAGAAGTGACATTGTTACCACTTATGTTGTCACTTCTTTTCTGCATTGCATTTTGCATGAGAAGGCAATCTGGTTTTTGTTGTGACAATGGCCCTCAATTTCTCTCCTCTGCGTTCTCTGATTTTGTTGCCAAGAGGGGAATCAAACATTAGCGCAGTGTGCACCATCCCCGATGCAATGGTGCAGTAGAGGGCTGGAACAGAATGCTCAAATAATTAATTATAACATCAGAACAGATGCAAAAGGGCTGGAAACCTTCAGTGACTGAGTTTCTGCAAAGTTATCGAGCAACACCCCACTCCACAACTGGTGTTTCCCCATCAGAGCTTTTGCACAATCGTAAAATGAGAACACAGTAGAACATAGAGAACATTTAGTATAAATCAATCTACCAATTCAATACAATGTAACGCCAATAAATTGGGGCTAATATTATCATATTTCTTGGTTCTAGTAAGTAATCTAGCTGCTGCATTTTGAACCAACTGAAGTTTATTTATCAAACCTGCAGGGCATCCACCAAGTAATGCATTAAAATAATCTAGTATTGAGGTCATTAACGCAGGAATTAGTGTTTCAGTATCAATTAATAAAACCTAATATGTATTAGCTTAATTGAAAGTCAGTAACTGTAATTTAGTAGTAGTAGTAGTATTCTTAAAGGTTTTCGGTATTTTTGGGGTACTTAACATGCTTGAAATCTCTTTAAATTTTGCACAAACATCAGAGATGTCGGTCATTAGGTCTGGGCAAAGTGGCGGGGAAGGGATTGGGGGGGGGGGGGGTGGCGTGCATGCAGGGGGGGCTCTGTGGTGCCCCCTTGAAAATGGGCATGCATTTTCACCTACAGTCACCAAAATCGGTACATATATACTTTTCATAAAGCCGGACAACTTTCATACTCAGTCATTAGCTCCACACAACTGGAAGTTGAACATTTTGGATTTTTTGCAAATTTAAGTCTCTGAACTTTTAAATACTCCGCCTAGGGGATTCATGTGGCTGGCACCAATTTTGTGTAACATCACGCTAACCCATTGTAGATGTTAAACTGTGAACAGATTTTTTATATTTTGAATGATGTCGCCATGGCCAAGCAGTACATTTATGGTGAAAATGGGAAACAGGAAGTGCCTTATATCTTCTGTGTGCATTGTGTGATTTTGATCAAAATTGAGATGTATGTTTAGTATTGGGGGTTAATCACCTGGATTTGATTATTTTGGGTCACGGTCATAGCACCACAACCTGCAGCAGGAAGTGTGGCTCTTACAACAAACTTTAAATTAGTCCTCTATCTACCCCAATTGCTTAAAAATTGTTTAGAATAATGTGAAATACCAAATGCACATGTCCACCTTCCATTGGTTTCCGATAACCACCAGGTGGAAATGGACCCATGGTGCTTGTGCCTATCGTCTCTGCTTGCAGTTATATTTAAACAACTAGGCTCTGTTATGTTCACGTGACCCCAACACATTTTAGAGAGATACTATATGTGGATGCTCAGTGCAGCAATACAGTGTGGTAACTAAATGTAACCAGTCCTATTCGACCTGCTCCGAACAGGATGTCTCCGGCATGGTAGTCGGGCGCTCTAATGAGGAGGCTATAGGCTTCAGTCTCTAGTGTCAGTTGCTAGTGCAACTCTTGTGGCCAGGGTAGTGAGGTTTACACACACTGTATAGCACAAACCAGCTGGCTACATTACATGAAGGACATTCAATAAATAAATAGGCTAAATAACTATAACATCTTATTGCACAAATCTATCAAAGTAAGAAAAGTAAGAACAAAGAAAGGCTCAAATACAGAGTGACACAAATACACTTGTGCTCATCCTGAACACAGAATTACGTTCTACAATGTAACTGGAATGCTTAAGGCAATCCTCGCTGCACATTCAAAAAAGCAGAACAGCAAGATTGCATATACACATCATCTGTTTCACGACATCCAGAAGATTAAATCTTTTTTTACTGCAAATATTTATTTAAGCAATGTCAGACAGAATCAGTAAAAGACTATCATCTCTCCACAATATCTTAAAAATATTGAAACATAACTCACAGCAGAGGATTTAAAATCTGTCTGTGATCGTCTTGTAAAGTTGAAGGCTATAACAGCAGTGCTGCATAAAAAAGACAAAACCTAAAGCATTAAAGAGGGTTGAATGTTATTCAGAGCAAGCTATCATCACACAAATACATCCTCTCAATTAATTTTAGAACTGTATGTCCCATTAAAAACACCACCGCTAAAAAACTTTAATGTTGGTAGTGGATACCACTAATTGACTAATCAGTTGTTGGATGACTAATCTGTTTGTTTACCACCATGGCACATCCCTAGTTCAAACTTGGTCTTTCAAGACATGTTGTGCCATGTTTGATGTCAATGTTGTCAAGCATTATTGGTTTTTGCTCTGATGTATCAGACAGTGTTGCTCAACTATGTCACTGTCATCATTCTTCCATTACATTATTCTTAATTTAGCAGACATAATCTTAGATTTTACTACAGAAAAAAGTCCCCATCTATACAATTTTTAATTATTTTTTTTCTGCCCATAGGGGGTTGCTACAACAAGCATGCTCAAGTACAATATTACTGTTCACTTCTTTATAAGTTATTGAGTGCACCTTTTAAAATATTGATTTAACAACTCAAGCGTATTTCTGTATAATAGCGTAACAATCAAACATACTATCACTTTGTGTACCTTTAAAACAGATTAGTCTACAAGTCGTTTAGATAACAAACCGAAATGTCAATTTTGAAAATACATTGTCTTGTGTACCTTGTAACTAGTCACGTGTGAGTGCTGTAAATCACTGTGATTTATAAAAAGTTTAGATTTTCCTTTGTATAGCTTCTGTGGAAAATAACTTGATTGCTTGTTTTAGTTTTGAAAGCCAACCATAAAACACAACACTGACTCCAATGAAAAATAAATGGCCTGTCCCATGAGCTGACTATATTTAGACATCTTAGTCTGTCTCAGTGTTTGTCTCAAATTGTAACTTCCCATTTAATGCAACAAGCGAAAACCAAGGGATGTCCAAACAATCCTGTTCAAATTTATCCAGACATTTATTATTTAAAAACCTCTTATCCTGCAGTTAGTGAGGACTCAGCAAACAGATAAATGTTCCTGTAGGTTGGGGTCACAACTGATAAGACATCAAATAAAAGATGAAAGATATGTTTCTGTTTGTTTGTTGAGTCTCTTGAGCCCCAGGATCAGATGGTCATCCATCATGCCATCCTTTTTATTTGTCTTCTGAGAGAAAAGTTTGGCTGGAAGTGTACAAATCTGACAGTGTGTGATAAATCTGTGGTCAACTCATGCTGCTCTACACTCTTTAATATCATCACTTTAATCAGAGCTGTGACAGGCACAGGCAGACACTAGTGTTTAACACAACAACTATCTTCAAGCTGTCGTGTTTTCAGTTGGAGGTCATATGTTGGGCCAGAAGAGTTCAGTGACCTTTGTTCAACTCATTTCTACAGACAATTTACTTACTATTACAATATCTGTTCATGTATAGTGGGGTGCAAACATGTGAGGTCACTAGTGAAAATGGTTCTATCTTTCATAGTTTTAATTTAATGTCAAGGCAATAACTGCAAGTAACAGAATTTAAGCATCTATCAGAGTGTAGTTGCAAGGGAAGGTGAAAGGAATCCACTTGTACTGTTTGGTCCATGTTGGCTGCCTTAATAACAACCTTCATACCATCAATGTAGAATCTTCTCTTTAGTTCCTCTGTAACCAAAGCCATGGCATCTTAAAACTCACATCATCATGGGTGTTGTGCTAGCACCTCTGCTGAGTGCCTGTAAAGAGCTGGGGTTAAACTCATCTCTGTGGAATTGTAGTCCCACTGTAGAGACAATAGTATGTCCTAAGTGATTCAGAACAGTCCAAGGCACCCAGTGTACTGGCTTTTGTATTTTTTTAATTCCTGGCTACCAACTCACAAAGACTCAAAGTGTTTCACAACACAAAAGGCTGAAGTAGTTTCTTGCATTCAGAGCATGTTAATAGAGGCCTCCAATCTTTACTCTGGCTTCAACCCGCACACTTTTGTTGTCCTTTAGCTGTTTCAAAGTTGCAAGGATTTCTCTGTATGCACTACAAACTCACTTGACAGATATTGTCTGTATGCACCATCTTGTTGGACACATGGCTAGTATGGCAACAACTTCATAACAGCTTAACATTGACTTGTAGAGCTTTTTGCATTTGGATGACTCCTGTATCACTACAGCTATGCCCTCAACAAAGATAATTGACTCTGCAACAAGGCCCACCTCACAGGCGACCTCTCCTGCAAGTGGTTGGCACAGTGTACAAATAAAGATTAAGTACATATTTATTTGAGTTGTGCCTGAACTCCAGAAAATAGTCTTGACATATTACTAGCTCCATCAAAACAGTAGCCCTTAACCCATTGAATAAGAAGTTTCAGCTTGAGAAACACATCTTTGACATATTAGAACACGATTTCAACACTGCTGTCAGGAGCATTATAAAATCATATGCGCTACAACTGTGTGTAAAATTCACTTTCACACAAATCTTTAGACTTTATAAACACTTTTTTTTCACACTACTACTCATAATTTGAAAAACTATACATTTTATTGCTTATAATACAGGCCCACCAACATTTACACACTTATTCCCATGTTATTATCTTCCATGGCTCATCTGATAGTGTTGGACTTTGGATTCGGAAGACCGTGGTTTAAGAATTATTTAATCTATGAGACTAGGCTGCTTTTCTCCTAGTTTCTCATTTTGTTAAATAAGGTAGTATCACATGTCTGGATGGCAACATGCATATGTAAATGTCCTGCAGATGAGGATATGCATAGTAAAAACAGACGTTGTATGCTTCATATATGGTTATTTCAGGGAAAGGAAAGGTTGGGGAACAAAAGAGATGGTTGTTGACTTTAGGAGAGCACAGAGTGACCGCTCTCCGCTGAACATCGTCAAGAGCACCAAATTCCTTGGTGTTCACCTGGCGAAGAACCTCACCTGGTCCCTCAACACCAGCTCTATTACCAAGAAAGCCCAGCAGCGTCTCTACTTTCTTCGAAGGCTGAGGAAAGCACATCTCCCACCTCTCATCCACACCTCTTTCTATAGAGGGACTGTCACTCAATCGGCGTTGTGTCGATGAGTTGACACTAGGGGTCCCAATGGAAAATGCCACAAGAACTGAACCGGTTTACGCAGACTGACTGGGTGGGAGACTTCTAAGTGGAATACAATACATGGTCTTTCTGGGTCGGAGTGGAAACACGTTGTGCGGAGCGGCACCGGGGTAGGTCCTAAACAGGGAGGGGAGGAGTTTCTACAAACACGGTGACCAGGGAGAGAGGGCCCTCTGCCCAAGGAAGATGTGGTTTACCAGTGGGGAAAACATTTTGCGGAATATACATCACACGGTTGAACCCAAAGTGGTGTCACCACCTACCTCAGTACGGGGGACTAAGTGATGCACGTACTAGGCAGTGGTGAGCCTCTTCGAGGGCTAAGGAGGAAGAATGTCCAGGGTTCACACTTTTTTGCAAACGCAACTGGGAAAAAAGCACACGTTTTCACTTCAGGGGAGGGGAATGGTGCTATGTGCAAACGATACACCCGGCCAGATGACCCGAACTTACCTGTTTGTGTAACCTGATAACACACGGGACGAAATTGGCTCAACCCTGAGATTATAAAACCTTGCAAAGGTATGAGGTGTTGTCCAGCACACAGCTCCACAATTGTCTGCTAGAGTGGCACTGCGGGACAACGCTCAATAAGCCGAAACACCCCTGGTAGAGTGGGCTCAAAAGGCTAGCAGGGGGCGGCACATCCTTGGCATGGTATGCCATAGTGATGGCATCGATAACCCAGTGAGCGATCCTCTGTTTGGAGACAGCGCTTCCTTTCCGCTGTCCACCAAAGCAAACAAAGAGCTGCTATGAGATTCTAAAGCTCTGTGTGCAATCCAAGTAGATGCGAAGAGCATGCACCAGACACAGCAATGCCCAGAAGGCCCCGAAAGACCATGGAGAGGTCACATGAGGGTACGAGGTGTGGCCTGGGGGGATTAAACCTCTTCGCGCCACCTCCTCCTTAGGAACCTGATGATCAAATCGTGCTTCTCCAAATACTGTCCACTGCATCATGATGTGCCGATATAGCTGCCACATACACCTTCAAGGTGGAGGGGGACAGCCGTCCCTCCAACTTGTCTTGCAGGAAGGAGAGCACTGATTCTACTGCACATCTCTGGGGGTCTTCGTCTCATAAGCATCAACCCGAGTTGTGTGACTGTCGCTGAGGATGCCATATGCCCCAGAAGCCTCTGAAAGGATTTCAGTGGGACCAGCATATTCTGTCTCAAGGCATGCAGACAGTGCAGCACTCACTGGTGAGGTAGATGTAATTGAGACTGAGTTTAACTCCATACCAAGAAAAGAGATGCTCTGAAATGGCGTGAGCTTGCTCTTTTCCCAGTTGACCCAAAGACCCAAACGTCTGAGGTGCCTGAGCACCAGGTCCATTTATGCACACAACATGTCCCGCGAGTGAGCTAGGATTAGCCAGTCGTCAAGATAGTTGAGGATGCGGATGCCAACTTCCCTGCCTCTGCGACTTTCATGAAGGCACAAGGAGACAAGGACAGGGTCCATGCCGAGGAAGAATCGAGACATGAAAGTACGCGTCCTTCAGGTATATACGGCGCAAACCAATCATGATGCCTGGCGCTCGCTAAAATGCGTCTATGTGTGAGCATCTTGAACGGGAGTCTGTGCAAGGCCCAGTTCAGAACTCGCAGGTCCAAGATTGGCCGCAACCCGCCACCTTTTTTGGGTACGATGAAGTAGGGGCTGTAAAACCCTTCCTTATCTTGGCTGGAGGGACAGGCTGTATTGCATCCTTCCATAGAAGGGTGGCGATCTCCGCACAAGGTAGCGGCATTCTCGCCTCTCACCACAGTGAAGCGGATGCCGTTGAGCCTGGACGGGCACCTGGCAAACTGAGTCGCATAGCCGAGTTGGGCGGTCCTGCTCAACCAGTGCGACGTGTTGTGGTGCGCGAGCCACAGTCCCAAGCTCCGTGCGATAGGGACCAATGGGACTACCACGTCAGACATACCAGCGGATGGGGCCTCGCGATGGGGCAGAGCCCAAGGTGCTGAGTCTAGAGACATCAAAGCACTTACTTAGCTCCTTGTGACCACTCCCGGAACAGCCTGGGATGGGGGAGGAAGATCTTCGTCATCAAAACCCAAAACGCGCAGAAGTGGGGGGCCCGGTTCCGGGGTGCCATACCTGCCAAAGAGAGCCGGTGGCCGGCGGTCTTGATAACGATGGCCAGGGAGACCGGAAATAGAGCCCAGGGATTGAGGAAACTGCCCTTTTATGGAAAATGTGGGTACCGCAAAACAAAAGTGAAATGAGGATTCTCCACCCGACCCTCCAGTGGGGGAGGGAGTGGTCTGCTTACCAGCTCCTGTAGTGCAGTTTCCCGGGGCTGCCCGTCTTAGGGGTGGCCACCAGCTCCGCGTCAGCCTACGACTGAGCTACCGTTTTTTACCGGCTAAAAAGCTTATGCTTAGATCCAGTCCCTTTAATCTTTTTTTCTGCAAACGTTGGAGTGCCTATAACTCCAGAAGTACTGAAGACATCTTCAAACTTGTCTTAATTTTTAAGGCCCTACATGGTTAAATCCCAGAGATATGGGACCATGGCTATATACATAAATTCTTAAATATTATAGACTTTCAATTTTGGTCACATGGTATGAAACATTTTTCTTGTCTAACAAAACAAAGGTCTGAAGTACATATAATGTGATTTGTAATTTTGCTGCAAATCCGATGTGGAAATTGTAATTTTTGCCCCCTCACAAAATGATCACTCAGTACATTTTGACCCATGGCATTTATTTTGGCTTTGATATTCATTTATGTATTTCTTTTACCAAAATAATAATAATTTGAATAAAAGAAACCAATTTGAGCTCATATGGAATGATAGATATAAAAAAGAAGCATTTCTGCTGGAGATGCTCAGGAGAGTGTACTTGACATTCAGCCTCCATGTGCCAGTGGTGCTTCAGGTGGGCAGTAGTCCACCACAATCCGAAGCAAACATACATTCAGCTCTGACTAACCCACTTTTCACAATCCAGTCAATTACTGATAGAACATAGTAAAACTCAAGTCAAGTCCTGCATGTCCTAATTTTTTATTTCTCTGTGCATATTGTGTTTGTCTAAGTCAGAAATTAGTCAGACTACTTAAGAAAAATAGGTTCCCTTTACAAAAAGCTTCACTATGATGCTGCGCTTTGCTAAGCGCTATGGGAACAATCCTAGTTGTGAACGAGCTGTGAATGTGTGTGTAACACGTCAATGAACATTGACAGGAATTTATAGCCTCGGCTGATGTAGTCATTAGATGCACCTGTGGCCAGGCTATAAATGGATGCGTCACCAGGTGTCGTCAGATCCTCTTTTTCAGAGCGATTCTGTGTGTGTGTGTTTTACAAACCCTGTCAAAACTTTCTCTCCTCTACTAGGAATTAGAATTTGTGAGGCATTGTGCAGTGAACCTTTTCTCCTTTCTCTTCTGTCTAGAAAATCTATATATTTTATATAAAAGAAAGAGAGAATGACTGAAAGCCGTAAACAATGTTTTGCTCTGTTTGGGAGGGGCTCTCGTATGGATCTGGCTGAGGAGCGAGAGACGGGTTCATCCCTTTCGCTCGCTCTCTACCCAGATCCAGCTGATCCTCGTAAGCCTGAAGCGCGCCTCGGCGCCTCTTCGGTTCACGAGGACACTTAACCTCTGTAAATCCCCGCGCATAATAATAAAGCGGCTGTGGAATTAAGAGACAAATGCGCAAAAAAAAAAAAAAAAGCATTGTGATCTGCTTTTGGGCAAAATGCTTTGCGCTTGCCTCGCTTACTTCCGGGAGTCAGCGCCCACATTTCATTCGTGCTCTCGCATGGATCTGGTTGAGGAGCGAGAGACGGGTTCGCCCCTTTCCCTCGCTCTCTCCCCAGACCCAGCTGGTCCTTCCCGTGATCTCGAAGCGCACTTCGGCGCCTCTTCGGTTCACGAGGGGGGTGGGGCGCTGAACCTCTGTACATTTCACACACAATAATAAAGCGGTCCTTTCTTCTATGACCTCCATAACAAGTATTTTCTTTATGGAGGAAATTTATACTTCCTGTGTCTTCGTGCCCTCGATGTTGGTGTATTCAACTATCGTGGGTGCTGAAGCTCAGGGGTATTCGGTGATGCCGCCGGTAGAAGAGACACCTACGGGTTTTCTCTCGTCTGGCTCGGCATCATTGCTAAAGAGACCTACTCTCCCCACAAAGCTGCAGGACCACCTCCAAGGCTTGTGGGGAAAGCTTATCAGGCAGCAGGTCAGGCTGGTGTTGCCCTGCACACTATGGCAGTGTTACAAGCGCACTAGGCTAAATCTGTTGAAGTACATGAGTGTGGGCACCTCACTCAGGGGGAGGGGCTGTCGGCCACCCAGCCCCGCCCCGGTCCTTCTAGACGGGAGGCACTAAAACAAAACGTGGCAAATCGTGCTCCCGCTCATAAAGACTGGGGTCCAGTTTGTCACCCTCAGCATCCTCCAATGCAAGACCTCAGGGGCGTGATTTCTAAGAAAAAGAAACCCTGACGGTCTTGTACCCAGCCTTGTGGGGGTAGTTCCCCTCGGGACGGGGCGTGTGTATCATCCACTTCGGCCCTCCCGATACCCTCACGAAACCTCTTCACTCCCGCCGCCTTTGGCGTTTCGAGTGATAGAGGCTTCCAACAAAGAGTTGGGTGTACCGTTGCTTCCTGCCTTGATCCAGGACGCGGAACACTCGACATCCCCTCAACAGGAAGTGTCAGAAATTATACCCATCTCAGAGAACCTGGCAGCGTGGAAACTTCTGCCAAGTATTTCTATGTGGGTTCTAGAAACAGTAGAAAGAGGCCACAGAATTCAATTTGCTTGCCGTCCTCCCCGATTCAACGGTGTGGTTCCCACTACCGTGAAACCAGGACAGGCATGTCTACTGTGGAAAGAACTGCAAAATCTCTTGGTCAAAGGGGCCATAGAACATGTTCCCCTTCCAGAGAAAGAGTCAAGCTATTACAGCAGATACTTCCTGGTTCCCAAGAAGGGTGGGGGGTTGTGTCCGATTCTAGATCTTCGAGGCTTGAACCGCTCGGTGTTCAAGTCCTAGATGCTGACTATCAAGACGATTGTGTCACAAGCCCAACATCACGTTTGGCTGGTCACCATCGATCTCATGGATGCATATCTTCATATAGAGACACAGCACAGGAAGTTCCTGAGGTTCGCTTTCAGGGGCGAAGCCTTCCAGTATCGGGTTCTTCCATTTGGTCTAGCCCTATTAACCCGCACATTCAGGAAATGCATGGATGCAGCACTGGCTCCTCTGCGACTCCAGGGCATCCGCATTCTGAATTATATAGACGACTGGCTGATCCTAACGCAGTTCCAAGAACTGGCAGTTCAGCACAGGGATATCGTCTTGACTCATCTGGGGATTATATGAAATTCGGTCACGATGAAGGCACAATCGTCTCCCGCACGAATTGTTTCCATTCAGAACACCCTGAGCAAAGTCAGGCTAGGTCAAGGTTGCACTGCTCGTCAGTATCATTGAATACTAGGTCTCATATCGTTGGTGTCCGTGGTGATCCCTTCGGACCTTCTGCACATGAGACCGCTTCAGCTGTGGCTAGAAGCCAGGTGGTTTTATCCGAGGGCCGGTCCCCTAAGGCAAATAAGGGTTATGCGCCACGTGCTTCATTCCCTTTCTATGTAGTTCAGACCCCGGTTCTTAACTTGGGTCCCACTCTAGGTGCGTCTTGTCGTCGCAGGCTGCTAACGACAGATGCCTCCCTGACGGGCTGGGTAGCGGCCTTAAGTGGTCGTCCGGCTTAAAGGGATAGGAGGGTCGTCAGTTCGATTGTAACAGTAACTGTCTCGAGCTGATGGCCGTATTTCTGGCCCTGAAATACTTCCTCCTGAGGCTGCCTATCTTGGTGCGGGTGGGCAATACAGCAGTAGCCTCTTACGTAAACACATATTGAACAACGAGCTGAATTTCTGGCACATTGGATCCTCCTTGGGGCCCAGGGCAGCTCCTGTCACTCAGGACAGTTTCGTCCCTGGATGCCCGTGTGTGTGGGAGCAGATTTACTCTGAGGTAGTGAAAAAATCTGGGTGAGATTTCACAGGGGAGAAGAGGACCTTTTCGCCTCTATGATAGCGCAATGTCTCCTCTACTTCTCCCTAAGTCACCCAGCCCCCTTGGGTCTGACCCTGAATGCGTCTGTATGCCTTTTTGTCCCCCGGTTTTTCTGCTCCCGGGAGTCTTGGCAAGGTTCGCCAGCAAGGGTCTTGCCTCCTACTAATGGCGCTGCGCTGGCCGAACAGGATATGTTTCTTGAATACCTCTCCTCGACAGCTCGCCTTGGGCGATTCCGAACAGGGAGGACCTTCTCATCCCTGGCCCGAATTGTGAAACCTTTCATGCTTGGCCCCTAAGGGTACCAACTGAGGTTCACAGGGTTTTCTCTTGAGGTTATCGAGACCATTTCAAATGCTAGGGCTCCCTCCACTTGGAACTGATCTGGTCTGGGTAGATTTTACAGGGCAGAAGAGGACCTCTTCGCCTCTGCTGATAGCGCAATGTCTCCTCTACTTCTCCCCGAGTCGCCCACCCCCTAAGTTCATATTACAGAACCAGTTAGCTGCCAGTTTGCTTCAGGCCAGTTTGCTTCAGTTCTGGATTTTCTGTAGAAAGAACTGTCAGCGGGCACTTGCCTCACCACTGCCCAGGTTCTATGTGGCCTCCACTGCGGTTTGCAGTGGTCCCCCTAAGAGGCATCCTTGCTAGGACCTCTTAATAGGGTAAGACCCCTTCTTAGACCTCTAGAGTCAGCGTTTGGTAGACTTCTGACTCTCAAGATGGTTTTTCTTATGGCAATTACGTCTCTAAGGAGACTTGGGTACCTACAGGCTCTGTCTCTTTTGCCGGCCTGTTTAGAGTTTGCCCCAGCTATGACCAAAAGCATTCATTGCACCCTCACCCTAACTACCTGCCTAAGGTGCCTTTCGCGACCCTTGGCTGGTTATTTTCTAAGCCTTCTGCTCCCTGCCATTTGTAACGCCGGAGCAGCTAAGACTTCTCAGACTTTGTCCAGTCTGTACCCTTCAGACTTATGTCCACCGCTTTTGCTAGTGGCGTAAAGTCAGGGCAGCAATTCTTCACTTGGAAGCCATGACCGGGGGGCGGTCACCTCCTGGCAGACTATGTCACTTTGGGTGAGGGACATTATTGCCCGGGCCTACGAGGCACACGGTCAAGCTTCGCCAGCAGGTTTTTATGGCACACTCTACCAGAGGGCTCTGTTCCTCTAAAGCCTTGGCTAGAGGTCTCCCTCTGCAGCAAGTTTGTGATGCGGCAGGTTGGTCCTCTCCGCACACATTCATCAAATTTTATGGTTTAGATGTTTGTTACTCCGGGCTCTTATGCCCTTGAGTCAACATCTCAATCTCATGTCTCTGCAAGTTTGTGATGCGGCAGGCTGGTCCTCTCCACACACATTCATCAAATTTTATGGTTTAGATGTTTGTTACTCCGGGCTCTTATGCCCTTGAGTCAACATCTCAATCTCATGTCTCTGCAAGTTTGTGATGCGGCAGGCTGGTCCTCTCCACACACATTCATCAAATTTTATTGTTTAGATGTTTGTTACTCCGGGCTCTTATGCCCTTGAGTCAACATCTCAATCTCATGTCTCTGCAAGTTTGTGATGCGGCAGGCTGGTCCTCTCCGCACACATTCATCTGGTTTTATGGTCATGTTACTAGATGTTCATGCTACCCCAGGTTCTTATGCCCTTGGGTCGACATCTACGCTCATGTCTAAGCAAGTTTGTGATGCGGCAGGCTGGTCTTCTCCGCACACATTCTTCAGTCTCTATGGTTTGGTTGTTCTTGCCACTCTGGGCTCTTATGCCCATGAGTCGACATCTCAGCTCATGCCTGAACAAGTTTAGTTAGTTAGTTAGTTGTACTTTATTGTTCAGCCTTGGCTGAAAATTGGTCTTTGGTCTCGTCATACAATCACAAAACAATTAACAATACACAATACACAATATACATATAAGAATTAAAAATCATTCATTTCCTTCCTCTTATTCAAAAGACTTATTGCATTTGGTACAAAAGATTGTTTATATATTGCTTTAATCGCTTTTGGTGTTCTATAGCGAAGACGTGATGGCAATAATTCAAAAACTTGATTCAAAGGGTGTGTTGTGTCTCTTGCTATAGTCAAAGCTTTCCTCTGAACAGCAATTTGATATAACTGTGCGACTGATTTTTGTTTAGATCCTACAATTTTTCCTGCAACTCTTGTAATTCTATCTAATTTTACTTTATTCACAGATGTAACTCGTCCAAACCACACAGTTATATTATACCCTAAAACACCCTCAATTAAACTTAGATAAACTCTTTGCAGAACATCCTGACTTACAGAAAATTCTCTCAACTTCCTTAACAGGTATAACCTTTGATTTGCTTTCTTACAAATAAGATTAATATTGTCCGAGAAATTCAATTTACAGTCAATCATGGTTCCCAAATACTTAAAAGTCTTCACAATTTCAACTTTTTGATCACATAGCATTATTTCTGTTAGAGGCTCTGAATAGTTTAAAATCAACTCTTTTGTTTTACTTACATTTATCAATAAGGAACTTGCTTCACACCATTTTTCTAATTCCAAAACCTTCTCCTCGTATTCAAAATGTACACAGTCTTTCCATAAAAGTGCCACAAGTGCCATATCATCTGCATATTTGTACAATTTATAATTCTCATGCTGCACTCTTATACCACTTGTATAAACAGAAAATAAAAGAGGTGACAGGACACATCCTTGGGGTGCCCCCATATTTAAATACATAATATCTGATTTAAACCCCCTAACACAAACACGCTGCGGTCTATTTGTTAAAAAGTTCTTTATCCAGTGAACTATTCTTCCATTTACACCTAGAACCAGGAGACGTTCTAAGAGCAGATGTATCTGCATAGTATTAAAAGCAGAGGTATAGTCAATAAAAAGAACACGCACATAGGCCTTTGCTCATTGTAAATGGCTTGCAATTGTATCGACCATAGTGAGCGTTGCATCCTCTGTCCCTCTTTGTGATTTGTTTGCAAATTGCAGTACATCTAATTGCTCTGATATGTGTGGTTTAAGGTGATAGCTAACTACTCTTTCCAAGCATTTAGCGAGAATTGATGTTAGAGCCACAGGACGAAAGTCCTCTAAATTTTTAGCTCTCAATTTTTTCGGAAGAGGTCGTATAAATGATAACTTCCATATATTTGGTACGATCTGTAAGTCTAATAAAAACTGAAATAATTTTGTTATGGGGTCCATTAATTCATTTGCACATATCTTTAAAACTCTTCCCTTAAGACCATCTGGACCCGGTGCCTTATAGGGCTTAATGCATTTAAGGGACCTTCTGATTTGGTCGCTAGTCAGCCAAATCGGTGGCCCCACTGGAGTCCTATCACTTATTTCTTCAATCTTATTACAATTGTCAACTACATCATATCTTCCATAAAACAAATTCAAATCATTTACCCATTTAAAACCATCTGTCCCTATAATAATATCATTATTTACATCTCTCGGGTCACGCCCCATCATCTTATTCAAGCCTTGCCAAGCACTCCTTGCATCTTGATTCGCTAACTGATCCTCTACCTTGCAATTTTTGCTTTTTGTATCATAGCTATCAATTCCTTCCTTTTCATTTTAAAACCCTCATAATTATTTTTCACGAAATGCCCAATTCTTTTCATTGAGGAGTTTCTTTAAATCTTTAGAGAGCCATGGCTTATTATTTGAGAAGACTTTAACCACTTTAGTATCAATAACGGTTTATGATTCGGCAGGCTG
Organism: Moxostoma hubbsi; assembly: GCA_032164185.1. NCBI lineage: Eukaryota > Metazoa > Chordata > Actinopteri > Cypriniformes > Catostomidae > Moxostoma > Moxostoma hubbsi. The sequence goes on from JAVLUX010000039.1 coordinate 33,739,978, forward strand.
GTCCTCTCTGCACGCTTTCATCAAATTATATGCTTTAGATGTTTATGTTACTCTGGGCTCTTATGCCCTTGAGTCGACATCTCAAGCTCATGTCTGAGACCTCTCGCGTCAACCGTAGGGGTTGTCGGCTGCGTGGGTATTGCGTTCCCATAGCGCTTAGCAAAGCGCAGCATCATAGTGAAGCTTTTTGTAAAGGGAACGTCTCGGGTTACATGTGTAACCCTTGTTCCCTGAAAAAAGTGGAACGAGATGCTGCACTTCTTTGCTGCACTGGGACGTCCCAGGACTGCTCTTCAAAAAGAAGTATCTGACAACACCTGGTGACGCATTAATTTATAGCCTGGCCACAGGTGTGTCTAATGACTACATCAGCCGAGGCTATAAATTCCGGTCAATGTTCATTGACGTGTTACACACATATTCATAGCTCGTTCACAACTAGGATTGTTCACATAGCGCTTAGCAAAGCGCAGCATCTCGTTCCGCTTTTTTCAGGGAACAAGGGTTACACATGTAACCCGAGACATTTTCCAATGCCATTTCATGTTGCCCTAACCTAAAATGGTTAATAAAACCACACAATCAAACTCAAGAGCCATGCAGAAAGATATCAGATATTAAGAGAGAGCATGTGACTGTGATTAAATGATGTTAACTGAATGTATTAGTGATCTGTATATCTGTTTTCTGTTTGTTTATCTTGCAGTTGGCCACGTGGGATTCTGTTCATGGGCTTAATGGCAGTCTAAAGGAGAGTCGAATTGAGAACGGCATGCAGGGGGTTACAGTCAAAGTAGTCACGCTGTTGGTAAGACATACTTTATTCTTTTCAATTTTGTATACATTATATTGTGTATATGTGTGTGAATATTTAATGGAATAGTTCACTCAAAAATGAAAATTTGTGTTGTTTCAAACCTGAATGTTTTTTTTCTTTCTTTCTTTATTTTTCTGTGAAACACCAAAGGGGATGTTTAGATAAATGTTTGTGTGGTTTACCCATTTGAAGACAGTTAGTTAGTGGTTATAAATCAACTATTAAACGAAAGCATAATTAAAGTAGCCCATACAACATGTACGCCATAATCTAAGGTATTCAAAAGCTTTCTGTCATGAACAGACCAAAAAAGTGACTGTCATAAACTCTGTCATAAACCTCAAATCTCATTTTTGTTCGCTCACATTCAAATATGGTGCATGAAGACGTGTTGTGTCAGGTTTGACATATGTTATGCCAAGAAGCATTGGTTTTTGTATGTCTTGTAACCATGCCATTTTTCCAAGGAGTCTCCCGTATTTCACACCTATCTCCCGCCCCCTCCCGTTTTGTGATTACGGGAAACTCCCGTAATTTGTATGGCCCAAACCTCGTTATATGAATAATCTCATCAATATAATAATGAAAGGTTGTCTAGTTGCCAGATCTTGTATGAAACGCATCCTACTCATGCAATCGACACATCACACACATTTCAAACCATTTGTGACCTCAACCTGGCAACCTCCAACCCATTTGCGCTGTTGATATCTGCACAGGCAGTAGATGCGGGACGTTGAATCAAGCATCACTGGTAGATGGGAGGAGAAGACTCAGGTGGTGCTCTGGCAGAAAAAAATAAATATACATGTAAATTTAACAACAGCTGGACGTAAGAATTTAATTTAATATCTCGAAGCCATATTGACAATGCCCATGCCTTTTACAATGTGTGTCGCACTGATTTTAATATCGGACACGGTGGGAAAAATTACATTACTCAGCACATTAAATCAAAACGGCACAATGTGTATGTTTTTAGACTGCCTCTGCCATCCAGCACCCCCAACCCCCCAACCCCCCCACGCTCAGAGGTCTCCCGTATTATGATACCCAAATGTTGAATTGGCTTCAGAAAACTTGAAATTATGCTTACAAGTCACATTAACTATTTTTATATTAGTTTTGAACAACAAGATAGACAGTACATTTTGGTAGAATTGTCCTTTTTCGGTGACTATTCCTATAATAATGTCAGCTTTGTTTGGTTACTATTTTTTGTGAGTTAATTATAGTGCTACATAATCTTAAAGTTGTCATGGTAACAATTTACATGAATGTTCATTTGTTAAAAGTTTAGGGCTTGATTAATGAATAATAAGCCATTTGCAAATGCATTACAAATCACTGATGGTTATAGCAACATTTAAAAAAGATGAAAAAAAAAAGGGAAAAAACTTTTATCATATACTTGCCAAACAGTAACAAGTTAATAATGCTTAATAAATACACTTATGCATGCTTATGGTAATGAAAAACATAACATGGAATAATTCATAATTTTTGTCACAATAGCTCAAAAAAATAGACTATTATCCTCCTGAGACCCCCACATTACTGCAGTGAGCGTTTTCCATTTCCATTTTTGATTTGCAACTATTAGCACTTAATAAACAAGCAAATATACATATAGAAATACAATTCTAGAGTAAATAGTTTTCCTAAAAACCTGTCCTCATATGTGGACAGAGGGACTTATTTGTGTAATGTAGAAAGTCAGATTTTTTTCATGAAATATTTTATTATGTGTCCAGTAGTGTTGATTATTCATGTTATTAAGATGTTATAGATATTACTGATTTTCTATAAAGATGAATGAATAATTCTGATTAAAAGTAATGCATCATCCAATCACTGCTGACCCATATTCAAATAAAATGATCCATTATAAATTGTGAATCTATGTACTGATTATTATTGTCTCATGTGTGTCAAACATGTTGAGTGATCCAAACATCATCTGCAGTCTGAAACTGAACTTTTCATCAGATTTTAGGAGTGAACGCACTTAACTGCATAGAGAGATATAGGATGCTCCCTTGATCCCTATTTAGTGATTGACTTAACCTCCAGTGTGCTGTCTGTCTGCACTGATCTCAGAACAGTTAGAAATGCACCTTATTTTCATCCTAACTCCATATAAAGCTTCTGAAAGACACATTTTTCATCTTTTGTATGAATACATTTATTCTCAATGTGAAAATGCACATGAAATATATAAGAATGCATTTATGAATGTTAATGAATAGAAGCGTATTGTACAGTGATCAAATATAACAACATTAATATTCAAATGAAGTGAAATGATCCACAGATGTGTTCATGTTAAAAATATTCACAATAACTAACATGTTTTTGAACTTTTGAGGGAATAATGTCTCATTTTCCACATATGTGGACTTCATGTTTATCAGCGCGCTGACACGTGAAAAATGAACAGATTCATTAAAGCGACATATCAAACCAAACTAGAGACGTTACTCTTTACAACCAAACATGTTTCAATCAAAAAACTTAGAGGTTTCTTATCAGAGGCACTTTTGTTGGAGTGTTGTTGTGTCACGTGACTCAGTAGAGTCTTGTGAACAGTATTCAGCTGGTTTTAATTCAACTAAATAATAGCGAAGCCACAATACAACGTCCACACATGAGGACACAGAGTCGCATGAGGATGAGATTAAAAGGAGGGATTATGTCATTGTGTTTCTATTCATGTCTGTAATGTCTTGATTCACTTGTGTTGTCACTATTCTTGTCATTCTGATGTGAAATGAATGGTGCTTCTCCAAGTGCTGTCCCAACTTACCTAGTTCTAGTTACCTAAAGTCATCTGCAAAAACACTTTTCAGCTCTTCATGCTCATTCACAGCAGATATCATATAATCAAAATGATGATCATTAAAACATACTGAACTTTTTATTTTCATGTTTTCTAATATTAGCAACTCTTAATAAATGTTTAAAAAGATGTGCTTTATTTATATATATATTAATTCCTTATGATCTCAATGTAATCACTCTTTTGGGCTCTGTACAGTAATCATCTACCCAGTGTGCCCTACATAATCTTGAAGCAAGTTTTACTATCAGTTAGGCTGTAACTGTTGGTAATCAATATTCCCCTTCAAAGGAGGATCCATTTGTGATGGTGGCAGAAAATATCCTTGGACAGCCCAAGAGATATAAGGGCTTCTCAATTGATGTCCTAGATGCCTTGGCCAAGATCCTCGGATTCAAGTACGAGATCTACCAGGTGGCAGACAGTAAATATGGTTCTCAGCTGCCCAATGGCTCTTGGAATGGAATGATCGGGGAGCTCATCAACAAGGCAAGTGTTTTAAATACAGAACCTCTCAATTCTGTTTTTGCATGAACCAGAGTTTCTAACTTTGTAAGACGTTGTGAGATAAGTAATTAGCATGAAGATAATAAGCATGCCAGCATCTAGAGAATGATACAGTGTAATTAGTCATTTATATTTAAAGTTGCTCATGCTCATGCATTTGCTTCTGATTCTTTCATCTAATCGATTAACCCATTCGTAAATCAAAATGCCCTCTAAAATAGACCATAATCAGGTTGCATGCCATATTCATTTGATACAGAAATTCCTACAGGATTTAGTTTTTGCAGCAGGGTACACAGATCCCCTACACTATATATTTTTGTGTGGGGTTTTTAAATATTTTTAATTTAAATAATATCTAGAACAAAAAACTCTGAAATTCTGTTGCGTTGCTCATTTCACTATTCATAGTGAACAGTCAGTCAGTAATTAGACTGATGTACGTTTCACTAACCTTGCATATTAGCATTTTTAACAGTGCTTTCAAGATGTAAACATAACACAGTAATGGTTATCAGCTCATTTTGACTCGGGAGATGTGATAACCTGTGGTTCAGTGAGCGACTGAAATGATGCCTATCCTGGCTTAGAGTGAACCCCTACAAGTAACTCAGATGCACTGTTCTTGCTTGCTTCCTGTGTTTGCAGAGAGCAGATCTGGCAGTGTCTGCCATCACCATCACACCAGAGCGAGAGAACGTTGTGGACTTCAGCAAGCGCTACATGGACTACTCAGTGGGGATCCTTCACCACAAACCCGAGGAAAAGATCAACATCTTCTCCCTGTTTGCCCCATTTGATCTGGCCGTGTGGGCCTGTATCGGTGCTGCCATCCCTGTGGTGGGCGTTTTGGTCTTCCTGCTCACACGGATGCAGATGCTCCGATCTCAGAATCCACCAGCAGCTCATCAGGCTTCATCCATTTCTAACTCACTGCACAGTGCCATATGGATTGTCTATGGGGCCTTTGTACAACAAGGTATTGCAGTATGTTCCTTACTCCTGCTCACATTCAAAGGCACCTTCACAAGAGATTTATCAGCTTATAGTATGCTTTTAAGGCTTAGAGAGGTTACAAGAATAAAAGTGCAGTGTGGTTATAATACATTGGGGCATCAATACATCACTCCCTCTGAGACGTGTTTGCATCTAAACTGCTTATGCAAGCATTGCTTGGCAGCTCAGACAGGTATATATGGACATTTTATATTCAAAATTCCAGTTTGTTAAGGAATAGTTCACCCAGAAATGAAAATACTGTCATTATTTACTCATCCTTATGTCAACAAACCATAAATTGACTGTAAAAACATAATACACTTTAAACTATTTTACAGCTCAAATCATACACAATTATTAACAGAAGAATTAATGTAAGTGCTTTTATAAAATTATAATCTTCACATTTCTGCCTTTAAACCTCCAAAAAATGACCCCATTGACTTCCATTGTAAGTGCCTCACTGGAACACACATTTTTGTTTTTTAAAGAAAAGGAGGGAAGAGTTTAAATATATTTTTCTGGTAATGAGCATTAGTGCTGTCAATTGAGATGAACTTGAACTTGTATTGACTCCTGAACATTCCTTTTTAACAAGAAGAAATTACCCACAAATATTTGCCAATGTGGTAAAAAAAAATAAACGTATTTTCACTTTCAATTAAGTCTTTTTCTTTTCCTTACCTAACCGGGAATGCATTTTTCTTAATTTTTGTAAGGATAAACACTGCTACATTCAACAACAAATAAATAAATAATAAAAGATACGTAATGTTGTTTTGTTTTTCAATTTAATGTGTCTTGTTTAAAAAATAATATAAAAAAATAAATAAATAAAAAAAGTTATTTTACAGGAAATCCAGATTCTTTTAGCAGTGTTGAGCTCCAAAAACCATTAGATGTGCAGACAACTTTTATAATGCATATTGTCATTTTTGGAGTGTGACAGTGTCTGTCCCCACACAAGAGCAGTGTGCATTTCCTGCTAAACATCACATGGATTTAGAATAACATGAGCAGTATTGGGTAAAAATATCCACTACGTATTACTTCTCTATAATGGTAATCAAATTACTTTACTGATTAGCCTATTTTTTTAAGTAATCACATCACTAATTACATTACATTTAAGTTACTTTCTAAAACTATTTTTACAGATTTTATTTCCTCACAACAAATTCAAAATAACATATATTAAACCCAAGTCATGTACTTAAAAGTAATTAACATAGTTGAAGGTCAGTAACTAATCTGATTACAAGAATTTCAAAAGAATGTGCAACAATATTTTGACATAAAAAGCTCATTATTTTGTAACCATTTAACTCCCAAAACTATACATGAGGTAAATGAGCACAGAATTAATTTTTTACTTTAGGGTGAACCAATACTGCAAATGCAGTTTCACTTTTCAGAAACCTTTGCACTCTGGTATAGATTTAGTTTAGTTTGCTGATGCAGTATCTTCTTGGTAACCTGAAATCGTGTATGTTTTTAATTCAGAGGTGCTGAGAAACATGAAGTAAATCAAGGTTTACATATTGATACTTTCTTCAAACATTGAAACAAACACTCCTGGCGGGCAATCTGAAAAATAAAAAAAGAAAGTTTTTATGACCTCAGATGCCAATCTTACATGCCCTTTGATAAACTAATGAGCCACATTGGCACACAATAAATGCTATACAACATTAGACATGGCTCAATCTACTATAATCAATAAGCATTAATCCAATCACTGGATTGTAAGAATATTTTCATCTGAGTTCAAAGTTCAAGTTCCAAACTGTTGTAAATAGTGTTTTATGGTGCATGTAAAATTTTGGTATGATCAGAGATGACTAGCACCTTACGTAAGGGGAGCGCTAATCCGCATATCAAAGTTTCTTTCAGATTTCAAAGTCATCACACATGCTAAGTACAGTACATTACCTACCAATTGCTTCTCAAGAGTGTGAAGTGTACTAAAACATTGTAAAGGTGCCTTTGAATGAAGCGCACAACACTGGTTCTCATCCAAGAGAGACAAAATGGAATAAATTGCTACCTCAGCAACTAGCACGTTAAACCACAGCTGCCTCTATTAATGTCTGGCATACTGCCTACCAACCCTTTTAAGCCCAACAGCTTGGATTAAATCTGGGCCATTCCTGTGCTATACTTCTGTAGCTCATTCCACATGAAATTTACAGGTGATTGTTCAAAGATTTCCCTTAACACAATAAAACTTTTACAGCAGTTAACACAGTATCTTTGTCTAGTGCTCATCCTGTTAAACTTAGTTTGACATGAGGATTAGCATATCTGATAGCATGCATGCTAACAATGGCACCTTTTCTGAATTACTCTAAAGACAAAGGTTAATCATGTGAAATGGTGTTCTTGTTTCATGGATTATTCACATCTGTGATGAAATTACTTTATACTAATCTCTTAATAATCCTTTATAGGGGTCTGTCCTTCTAATTGTTGGCTTTTTCATTAGGCATTCAGAAAGAGGATTATGCGAAGAACTTGAATAGATATAATAACTCATGAAACAAACAATATGTAGTGAACATGCTGCTCTAAGCCATCTTGCTAACTTCAGTAAACATGAAATGGATGTTGCTATTTCTGATCGCTAGTTCTGATTCAGTGAGTTGTAAGACTACTTCTGACCAGTTTACTCAGCGTGACTCATGAGTGATTCAAAACTATTCGTAAATGGCTATTTGCCGTGTTAAGGCCCCTTTTTGAGTTTGTTTGGTGACTCATAACAGCTTGCCTGGGTGATCTTTCAGGAAAACGTCTTACTGGCTGATAAACACCTTACTGTCATTGGTTCATGTTATCGGTAGGTGTGACCTGGAGCTCTGAGGCCGACAGCTAATTCTGTTTACATTGTTCAGTGAGTCAAGGTCAGTCAATATGAACACACCGACGTTAGTGGGCGCAAATATACCTACATCTGTACAATTGTTATGATCAGTTTGTAAATATTACGAATTATACATTATTCACTGCATACTGTATATATTCCTTTAAATCATCATGTAGTTAAAGCACCTTCTTTTAATGATCTTGTGTGAATTATTCTCATGTAATAATGCATATATAACACATTTTGCTGATAACAGATTTTAATGTCATATTAGTTACATGTAGTTTACATGTAGTCTTGTGCGTATTTATATTTAAATGTATCTCTAATTGCCTCCCCCAGCAGTGTGGCCGGTGTCTGAATGTTCACTAGCAGTATGTCGTTGCTCAGCTGTTTTGAACTTTTTTTTACCTCTGAACGAATAATGAACAAGAGCTTCTGTGAAAGTTTGCTGGGGCCTTTAGTTCCAGTGTAAGTGATGTCAATTGAAAAAAAAGTTGTTTCGGAGGTGGAGCAACTTATTGCATTTTGATCAAAGATAACAATAAGAAACATCTTGTCTTTGGAATAACACACACAGATTAATTGTGCACAACACAGTATATATAAATATATTATATATCGATATACACATTTGAATTTTATAAAAAAATTTCCATCAAATCTTTACCTTTTTTTATTAAATACATTTTTGATTATGATTTGAATATTTGATTAAGTAATGTTAATTCAATTTAATGTTATTTTTAATTAAAATTAAAGTGCGTAAATAATATATATATATATATATACACAGTACTGGGCAAAAGTTTTAGGCACTTATGATGTTTCACAAAAGCATTTGTCATAAGGTGGTTATTTATATCTTCAGCTTTAGTGTGTCAATAGAAAAAATAAATGTTAGACTCTCAAACATTACTTTTACAAATAGAAAAGATTAGAATAGAAGAACAGAGATCCCTACAACAGATGTCATGACCCCCACAAAATCCCCCACTGAACATCGAGTCAGTCTGAGATTACATGATGAGACAGAAGCAATTGAGACAGCTGAAATAGATAGAAGAACTGTGGAGAATTCTTCAAGAATCTTGAAAATCCTATCTACAACAACCAAGAAAAACTGTGTCCAGGTGTGTCTAGGAGAATTGGTGCTGTTTTAAATGCAAAGGTGGTCACACCAAATATTGATTTAGCTTTTTTACGTTTACTGGACTTTTATGACATTAAGTGATAACTGAAAACTATTTATGGCATTGTATTTGAAGATAGGAGTGGTGGTGGCGTAGTGGGCAAAAGCACATAACTGGTAATCAGAAGGTTGCTGGTTCTATACCCACAGCCACCACCATTGTGTCCTTGAGCAAGGCACTTAACTCCAGGTTGTTCCGGGGGGATTGTCCCTGTAATAAGTGCACTGTAAGTCACTTTGGATAAAAGCATCTGCTAAATGCATAAATGTAAATGTAAGTTCCCCGTCTGTCGCTCACTTCGACGTCGTGTCGAAGAAGCGACACTAGGGGTCTCTCTTGAGCGCCGAAAGATACCTCTGATCTATGAAAAAAGGCCAATGAGAATTGGCGAACAGTATTTGCATACTCCGCCTCCGGATACAGATATAAAGGCGAGAGAAATACGCTCGTTCATTCAGTAATTTTCTTCGGAGCCGATGGTCGTGTGAATGCTGTCTGCTGTGCTACACACAACTGATCTTGCTTCTGATCCTCTCACGCTCTGCTGCTGTTGGATTTACGGCGCACTTTAGCGGCTGTTTTCTCTTCTCTGCCGGCGTGCAGTTTGCCCCTGGGTGCTTCGACAGCACAGAGTTGAAGCAGGAAGCAGACGCCCCCCGTCTCCCGGTCTCCCCCGAGGACCCGGAAGGCTCCTAGGCAGTCCTGAGACGGACGACCCAGTGACACAGACGTTAGCTCCGGAGGTGGTAAGACCACTCCGTCCCCCGGTGGAGGGCCGGGAGGAGAATCTTTTGTTTTCAAACAATTTAATTTGCCGCTCCCCCTTAGACGGGGTTGCGGTACCCACATTCTCAATAAAAGAGCTATTTCCTATGTCTCTGGGTCACCTGGCCCGCAAATGCCATTCTCACGGCACTTTGCCCTTAGATCTCAACAGTCCTGGCTTCCTGGACACGGACCACCCGTCTTCAGCCCCACGACTGTCCCCCGGCCGGCCGGTTCCGATGAGTCTAGAGGACGCCTACCCAGGACCTCCTCCTCAGTCGCTAACCCGCCCCCAGCCGGGTGTGCGGAGCAAGGTAAGTGCTTTGAGTCTTTTCTCAGCACCTCAGCCGCGGGTCGCCCCGTCGCCGCCCAACGCTGCCCTACCTGCTCCGCCCCGCTGCGAAGCCCCGCCGGGTACGTCCAAATTAACCGTCCCTTTGGTGCCCCTAGCGCAGAGGTTGGACACGTGGCTTTCACTTCCCAACCAGTCTCGCTGGCTGGCCCGGACCATCCGACTCGGTTACGCAATTCAGTTTGCCAGGCCCCCGCCCCCCTTCATGGGCGTCCGCTTTTCCGCAGTACACGGCGAACACACCCACTCCCTGCGCACGGAAATCGCGACTCTTCTGGCCAAAGACGCGATAGAGCCTGTCCCTCCAACCGAGATGAAGAAGGGTTTCTACAGCCCCTACTTCATCGTACCCAAGAAAAGCGGCGGCTTACGACCAATCTTGGACCTTCGAGTTCTCAACCGAGCGTTGCACAAACTCCCGTTCAAGATGCTCACGCAGAAACACATCTTAACCTGTGTCCGGCATCTAGATTGGTTTGCAGTGATAGACCTGAAGGACGCGTACTTCCACGTCTCCATCCTGCCCCGACACCGCCCCTACCTGCGGTTTGCGTTCGAGGGCCAGGCGTACCAGTACAAAGTCCTCCCCTTCGGCCTGTCTCTGTCCCCTCACGTCTTCACGAAAGTCACAGAGGCAGCTCTTGCTCCGCTCCGAGAAGCCGGCATCCGCATACTCAACTACCTCGACGACTGGCTCATTCTGGCCCACTCGAGAGAGTTACTATGCGCCCACAGAGACAAGGTGCTCAGGCACCTCAGCCGTCTGGGGCTTCAGGTCAACTGGGAAAAGAGCAAGCTCGCTCCAGTTCAGAGCATCTCTTTTCTCGGGATGGAGTTAGACTCGGTCTCAATGTCCGCACGTCTCACCAACGAGCGTGCCCAGTCAGTGTTGAACTGCCTTGCCGCCTTCAGGCCAGGCACAGCGGTCCCCTTAAAACTTTTCCAGAGGCTCCTGGGGCATATGGCGTCCTCCGCAGCGGTCGCGCCACTGGGGTTGATGCATATGAGACCGCTCCAACACTGGCTCCAGACCCGAGTCCCGAGACGAGCATGGCGCCACGGCACGCACCGGATAACAATCACCCCCGCCTGCCAACAAACATTCAACCCCTGGACAGACCTCTGTTTCTTACGGGCTGGAGTACCCCTACAGCAGGTGTCCAGATGCGTTCTGGTCATGACCGACGCCTCCAGATTGGGTTGGGGCGCCGTTTGCAATGGGCACGCAGCCTCAGGCCGTTGGAAAAGGGCCCAGCTGCGTTGGCACATCAACTGCCTCGAGTTGTTGACCGTCCTTCTAGCCCTGCGGCAGTTTCTCCCGTTAATTCGCGACAAACATGTCCTGGTCATGTCGGACAGCACCACTGCGGTCGTGTACATAAATCGCCAAGGCGGCGTACGCTCCCGTCACATGTCGCAACTCGCCCGTCGTCTCCTCCTTTGGAGCCAGCACCGACTCAAGTCGCTGCGTGCCACTCACATCCCCGGCAACCTCAATGTGATGCCGGACGCGCTGTCACGACAACGCTTGCCTGGCGGAGAGTGGAGGCTTCACCCCCACTCGGTTCAGCTGATTTGGGAACAGTTCGGCAAGGCCCAGGTAGACCTGTTTGCCTCCCGAGAGACCTCCCACTGCCCGCTCTGGTACGCCTGCTCAGAGTCTCCCCTAGGGGCAGATGCACTGGCACACAGCTGGCCGGTGGGGCTGCGCAAGTACGCATTTCCCCCAGTGAACCTTCTTGCACAGGTGCTGTGCAAGGTCAGGGAGGACGAGGAGCAAGTCACTCTTGTGGCTCCTTACTGGCCCACCCGGGCCTGGTTCTCGGACCTCGTACTCCTCGCAACAGCCCCTCCCTGGCGAATTCCCCTGAGGAAGGACCTTCTTTCCCAGGGACGGGGCACGCTCTGGCATCTGCACCCAGACCTCTGGAACCTCCACGTCTGGCCCCTGGACGGGATGCAGAAGATCTAGCTGGTCTACCACCCACGGTCGTAGCCACGATCAACCAAGCCAGAGCCCCTTCTACCAGGCAACTCTACGCCCTGAAATGGCATCTGTTCGTGTATTGGTGTTCTTCCCGGGCAGAAGACCCACAGAGGTGCGCAGTTAGGTCTGTGCTCCTGTTCCTACAGGAGAGGATGGAGGGGAGGCTGTCCCCATCCACCTTGAAGGTGTATGTTGCCACTATCGCAGCTCACCACGACCCAGTAGACAGGAAGTCCCTGGGTAAGCACGACTTAATCATCAGGTTCCTAAGAGGTGCCCGGAGGTTAAATCCCTCCCGGCCAAACCTGTTCCCCTCCTGGGATCTCTCGGTGGTCCTCGCCGGTCTTCAGAGATCCCCTTTCGAGCCGCTAGAATCAGCTGGACTCAGGGCTCTCTCCCTAAAGACGGCCCTGCTGATCGCGCTCACCTCCATCAAGAGGGTCGGGGACCTGCAAGCGTTCTCTACTAACGACACTTGCCTGGAGTTCGGTCCGGCAGACACTCATGTGATCCTAAGACCTCGACCGGGCTATGTGCCCAAGGTTCCTACCACGCCCTTTAGAGATCAGGTATTGAACCTACAAGCGCTGCCCCGGGAGGAGGCAGACCCAGCCCTTTTACTATTGTGTCCGGTACGTGCCTTGCGTTCCTACCTGGAACGCACCCAGAGCTTCAGGCGCTCTGAGCAGCTCTTTGTCTGCTTTGGAGGACAGCAGAAAGGGAACGCTGTCTCCAAACAGAGGTTGTCTCACTGGGTGGTGGAGGCCATTCAGTTGGCCTACCACACCCAGGCCGTGCCACCCCCCTTACGGGTTCGAGCCCACTCCACTAGGAGCGTGGCATCCTCATGGGCACTGGCGAGGGGCACCTCCCTAGCAGACATTTGCAGAGCTGCGGGCTGGGCAGCACCTAACACCTTTACGAGATTTTACAATCTCAGGGTTGAGTCAGTCTCGTCCCGTGTTCTCTCAGGTCCGAGCCCGTAGAACTCGGTACACGTCGACGATCTGACCGGGTGAATCGCTTGTTCCAGCGCCTTTTCCCTCTGCCAAGGCAAAACAGTGCGCTTTTTGTCCCAGAGGACCTAGGTCCCTGGTTGATTCCTCCCTAGCCCTTCGGGCCCGCAGCAGTTCAGCGGAGGAACGTGCTGGTCCAGTCCACTACGGGTACCCCAGGCTACCCCTACTGGAATAGGTGCTCCACAGATCAGGCCTCCTACGGGACTCCTTCTGTGTGTACTTCCGCGGTACGGTCACCTCACGAGCTGACCCGCGTCTCCCCTAGGCAGTCCTTGCTGCCCTCCGGTCGCCGTGTTGTAGCAACTCCCCCCTCCTCGAGGTTGGATCTACCACAGCGCCATTCTTCCCACATGTCACAACAAGAGGCCATGTGATGTATTTCGCCACCTTTACCTCCCCTTTCGGGTGGGTGTGGCCTCCGCAGGGTCTTTTCCCCCTAAAAGAATAGGAATTCGGGAATAAGACCCCCTTCCCTCGATGTGGTAAGGGCCCCGGCTGCTCTTGCTCTATGCCGAGAAAACATAGAGAGAAAAGAGGCCCAGCCAGGCTTAGCCCGTTACCTAGTTGGGAGTGTCACCTTGTTCCCCCCTAGGGTAACCAAAAGGATGCTGACGCTTTTTCGGGGCATTAGGGAAGAATACGTGCAGCCTGAACACAGATGGTCGCTTGTGCACGTGCAAATACCTGCCCGCTTCTGTGTCAGCAGTACACGTACACGGCTCAGTGCATGGCGAGTTTTGAAGTGGACCCCTAGTGTCGCTTCTTCAACACGACGTCGAAGTGAGCGACAGACGGGGAACATCTCGGTTACGTATGTAACCTCCATTCCCTGATGGAGGGAACGAGACGTCGTGTCTTCCCGGCCACGTCGCTGAGCCGAGCCGCTGAGGTGCCCGGTACACTCCCGGCTCCTCAGAAAAATCCTGAATGAACGAGCGTATTTCTCTTGCCTTTATATCCGTATCCGGAGGCGGAGTATGCAAATACTGTTCGCCAACTCTCATTGGCCTTTTTTCATAGATCAGAGGTACCTTTCGGCGCTCAAGAGAGACCCCTAGTGTCGCTTCTTCGACACGACGTCTCGTTCCCTCCATCAGGGAACGGAGGTTACATACATAACCGAGACGATATCCTCACTATGCAACATTTTTCACTAGTGCCTAAAGTGCCTAAAACTTTTGCACAGTACTACATATATATATATATATATATATATATATATATATATATATACACTCACCTAAAGGATTATTAGGAACACCTGTTCAATTTCTCATTAATGCAATTATCTAATCAACCAATCACATGGCAGTTGCTTCAATGCATTTAGGGGTGTGGTCCTGGTCAAGACAATCTCCTGAACTCCAAACTGAATGTCAGAATTGGAAAGAAAGGTGATATAAGCAATTTTGAGCGTGGCATGGTTGTTGGTAATCTGCTCAGTTACTGGGATTTTCATGCACAACCATTTCTAGGGTTTACAAAGAATGGTGTGAAAAGGGAAAAACATCCAGTATGCGGCAGTCCTGTGGGCGAAAATGCCTTGTTGATGCTAGAGGTCAGAGGAGAATGGGCTGACTGATTCAAGCTGATAGAAGAGCAACTTTGACTGAAATAACCACTCGAGGAAATAACTACAACTGAAATAACTACAACCGAGGTATGCAGCAAAGCATTTGTGAAGCCACAACACGCACAACCTTGAGGCGGATGGGCTACAACAGTAGAAGACCCCACCGGGTACCACTCATCTCCACTACAAACAGGAAAAAGAGGCTACAATTTGCAAGAGCTCACCAAAATTGGACAGTTGAAGACTGGAAAAATGTTGCCTGGTCTGATGAGTCTCGATTTCTGTTGAGACATTCAGATGGTAGAGTCAGAATTTGGCGTAAACAGAATGAGAACATGGATCCATCATGCCTTGTTACCACTGTGCAGGCTGGTGGTAGTGGTGTAATGGTGTGGGGGATGTTTTCTTGGCACACTTTAGGCCCCTTAGTGCCAATTGGGCATCGTTTAAATGCCACGGCCTACCTGAGCATTGTTTCTGACCATGTCCATCCCTTTATGGCCACCATGTACCCATCCTCTGATGGCTACTTCCAGCAGGATAATGCACCATGTCACAAAGCTCGAAACATTTCAAATTTGTTTCTTGAACATGACAATGAGTTCACTGTACTAAAATGGCCCCCACAGTCACCAGATCTCAACCCAATAGAGCATCTTTGGGATGTGGTGGAACGGGAGCTTCGTGCCCTGGATGTGCATCCCACAAATCTCCATCAACTGCAAGATGCTATCCTATCAATATGGGCCAACATTTCTAAAGAATGCTTTCAGCACCTTGTTGAATCAATGCCACGTAGAATTAAGGCAGTTCTGAAGGCGAAAGGGAGTCAAACACAGTATTAGTATGGTGTTCCTAATAATCCTTTAGGTGAGTGTGTATATATATATATATATATATATATATATATATATATATATATATATATATAATAGGGGTTTAAAAAAATACGATATGACCCTCACTATTCAATACCATATGAATCGTACGATACATAAAGAAACACATTATAGTGTAATTAAATCCAATCAGTGCAATATTGAGAATTGCGGAACAGTCTACTCCCACGAGAGGTGACGCTGAGCGCTTACAGGAAAACAGAGCAACACATTTGCAGTACGTAGACGAGAAGATTGATGGCAAACGGCAAGTAGATTGTACTGTACGGTATAGCTTGTCGACTTTGCCAAACAACGTTGTCACATCCCTGTGCTACAGCACATTAAACATTTCATTTTAAGCCGGCATCGCACAAATTGGTGGATTTGTGAGGTTGAAACAGCAGCAGTAAGTTTAACAGACGACACTGAGCGTGACATGCACATCGAGACGCTCATAATTCATAACTATCAATAAACAGCTTGTTCAAAAAAACAAACCTGCAATTAAATAAGACTTATAATTATCTGCTTTTGGCTTTTAGAATGTAAACACTTGCGCACGTGTTATCAGCTGGTAATAACGGAGGTAAAGTTTACATGCAAAGTGAAACAGGGAAGAGGGCAAAAAAATGATGTTTTTGCCACTAAAGTCACTAAACAATATTGGATTATGTACACTTATTGTAAAACCAGAGGTCAGGTTCCTAGTGATTTTGTTTTTTTTACCACTAAATAACATTGAAATGTTTTCCTTGGTACAGTCACTTCAGCTTGTTCACAGGGTTTTCAGACAACGCATGATTTTCTATAAAGCTGCGTTGAAACTGTGTATTGTGAAAAGTTGCTATACAAATATAAAGGACTTTTATATTTTCTCAAAAAAAAACCATAAATTGTAAGTTCATATTAGTTTTTCTCATTACAATCAAACAGAATAAATGCAGTGCAATTGTTTAAGTTATTTAGAGCTCTGCTTTTTGTTGCCAATGTCAGACACTTTTGAGGGATTTACGATTTAAAATACACTTATGTTGTATACTTAAATAAGTTTGAGTGAAACATTTGTGGGTGCTCGTATTGTATCGTATCCTATTGTGAGGCTATTTATCTATCATTACATGCCTAATATATATATATAAGCTGAAAATATGGTCTATTTTGATTTATGTTGATTTGTAATTTTATATTTGTGGTTTTCTGTCTCATGACAGGTGGCGATTCAGTAGTGGGGTCTGTGGCGTTGAGGATCATCATGGGCAGTTGGTGGTTGTTTACATTGATTGTGTGTTCTTCTTACACCGCCAATCTGGCTGCATTTCTAACTGTGTCTCGCATGGACTACACTATACGGTAAATTACCATTTCACAAACAGTCTAGCACACAACGCACCTTATGCTACACTGTTGATCAGTATTTATCAATAGCTTTTCTGTCTTTGCATTAGTCCTCATAATTGGTGCTTCCTTATGTTCAGGAAGCTTTGCACCCGGTTTGGCCATGTGTCGTGTAATATGCAATGAAATATTGCTACAGTAGTTTGACATTACACATTGAATTTTTTTCTTCAAATTTACAATAATTCATTTGGCAGATTCTTATATACTGCATTCAGATTAAACATTGCACACAATGTTTTTTGTGATGATCTTGGCATTGGTTGAGGTTCAGAAACTACTAATGAATCATTCACTGTAAGACCAGATATGTATATTAACAACGTAAAGAGGGTTGCGAGCCAGACTTTTAACTATCGGCACAAATGCCTGTCCTGAGATTTAACTGAAATGAATGAGAACAGACTGTGGGAGAAAATGTAAGGCCTGTGTGGTGAGACTGAAGCAGATTCATTTCGAGATCTCTCAGCTAGACCAGTTCGAGTTTGTGAAGTAAAACTCTCTGAAATAGTTTGCGTAAGGAGCTGATATTATGAGGCTGATACACTCACATGTTCTGTACTTCATGCTAAGATCCTGAGAAACATTCAATTAGCATTCCAGAACAATCTCAAAAGTCTTCCAAAGATGTTTTTGTGGTCTGTGATTACTGTTACTAGTGCTATGTCTTTAATTTAATTAGGAAACCCTGATGGAAAGAGCATCTACCATTTCCATGCAGGAATAATCCCAGTGAATGCGTGACAACTTTCACCAATATTTTTGCAAATAGGGTTTGAGATAGATGGGATTACACAGGTTGAGATTTAGTTTTAATTAGGTTTTAAATTATGTTTTGCATTTTATCCATGACTATTTCTCTCCCAATTCTGCTGTTTACTAGAGGGAACAGAAATAATAAAAGATTAGCTGAAAAGTTTTCAGAAAAGTTTGAAAACTGTATGAGAGCCTGTCCGATACTGTGAATATAATCATGGCTGTTATGATGCACAGAGTATGGCAAACCTTTTAACATTCATTCCTTAGAACTTACTAGTACTTATTTTGAAGTTACTTGTTTTTATGTAATGTAACAATCCAGGATCGGATCAAATCATCAATAACGAAATCCAGATAACTCCCTAATCAACATATGAAGACATGTAAACTAATGTTATCAGTTGAGCTTCATGGTGCTGCACAGTGAGATACACTGCAAACAAGATAAACTAGCAAACAAGTGTGCCCTTTACAAAAAGCTTCACTATGATGCTGTGCTGAAGAGCGCTTTGGGAACAATCCTGCATTGAGACCAGCTGTGAATATGTGTGTAACACGTCAATGAACATTGACCGGAATTTATAGCCTCGGCTGGTGAAATCATTAGATGCACCTGTGGCCAGGATATAAATAGAGGCGTCACCAGTGTGTCGTCAGATCCTTTTTTTTCAAGAGCCATTCTGTGCTGTGTTTCACAAGCCTGACAAACTTTCTTTCCTCTGTTAGGAGTTACATTCTGTTAGGCAGTGCACAGTGAACCTTTTCTCCTTTCTCTTTCTGACTTAAAAAAAAAAAGAGAAAAAAAAGAGAAGGAAAATATGACTGAAAGTCGAGGCAAACTATCAGTTTTGCTTCGTTTGTTTGGGGGAAGAGCATGCTGCTCTCGCCTCACTTACTTCTGGGAGTCAGCGCCCACATTTCATTCGTGGGGCTCTCGCATGGATCTGGCTGAGGAGTGAGAGACAGGTTTGTCCCTTTCCCTCGCTCTCTCCCCAGACCCAGCTGGTCCTTCCCGTGATCTCGAAGCGCGCTTCGGTGCCTCTTCGGTTCACGAGGGGGGTGGGCCGCTGAACCTCTGTACATTCCACACACAATAATAAAGCGGCTGAGAAATTACTCGAGGTGATTACGCGGGCTGTGGCCAGACTACAGCTAGACTGGCCACGCGAATAAGAGACCCTCCCCCAAACGCTCCAAACTAGAAGACAAATTTCTGTCTGGTGGCCAAAATAATTAAATAAATAAAAGAGGGAAGGGAACTCTATATCAGTCCCTTCCTTTCTTCTATGACCTCCATAACAAGTATTTTCTTTATGGAGGAAACTTTATACTTCCCGTGTCTTCGTGCCCTCGACGTTGGTGTATTCAACTATCGTGGGTGCTGAAGCTCGGGGGTATTCGGTGATGCCGCTGGTAGAAGAGACACCTGCGAGTTTTCTCTTGCCTGGCTCAGCATCATCGCTAAAGAGACCTACTCTCCCCACATAGCTGTGCAGGACTACCTCCATGCTTGTGGGGAAAACTTATCAGGCAGCAGGTCAGACTGTGTTGCCCTGCACACTATGGCAGTGTTACAGGCGCACTAGGCTAATCTGTTGAAGGACCTGAGTGTGGGCACCTCACTCAGGGGGAGGGGCTGTCGGCCACGGGGGCCAAATACGAAGGTTCTAAAACAAAACATGGCGAATTGTGCTCCCCCTTGTAAAGACTGGGGTCCAGTTCATCACCCTCAGCAGCCCCCAATGCAAGACCTCAGGGATTTCTAAGAGAAAGAAACCCTGACGGTCTTGTACCCAGCCTTTTGGGGGTAGTTCCCCTAGGGACGGGGTGCATGTATCATCCACATCGGCCCTCCCGATACCCTTACGAAACCCCTTCACTCCCGCTGCCTTTGGTGTTTTGGGTGATAGAAGCTTCCAACAAAAAGTTGGGTGTACGGTTGCTTCCTGCCTTGATCCAGGACGCGGAACACTCGACATCCCCTCAACAGGAAGTGTCAGAATTAATACCCATCTCAGAGAACTTGGCAGCGTGGAAACTTCTGTCAGGTATTTCTATGTGGGTCCTAAGTACAGTAGAAAGTGGTTCAATTCACTCGCCTCCCTCCACGTATCAACGGCGTGGTTCCCACTACTGTAAACCGGAGTAGGCATTTCTACTGTGGGTGAGAAAAAAACAACAACTGCAAAATCTCTTGGTCTAGGGGCCATGTGACATGTTCCCCTACCAGAGAAAGAGTCAGGTTGTTACGGCAAATACTTCCTGGTTCCCAAGAAGGGTGGGGGGTTGCGTCCGATCTTAGATCTTCAAGGCTTGAACTGCTCAGTCAGGGTGTTCAAGTACAAGATGCTGACTATCAAGACGAACATCCCATTTGGCTGGTCACCATCGATCTCATGGACGCATATCTTCATATAGAGCCACAGCACAGGAAGTTCCTAAGGTTCGCTTTCGGGGGCGAAGCCTTCCAGTATCGGGTTCTTCCATTCGGCCTAGCCCTATTAACCCGCACATTCATGAAATGCATGGATGCAGCACTGGCTCCTCTGCGACTCCAGGGCATCCGCATTCTGAATTACATAGACGACTGGCTGATCCAAGCGCAGTTCCAAGAACTGGCAGTTCAGCACAGGGATATCATCTTGACTCATATGGTTTCTCTGGGTTATAGACTCAACATCAAAGAGCATTCTCTCTCACACCCGGGGGATCACTTATCTGGGGTTTATATGGAATTCGGTCACGATGAAGGCACAATCGTCTCCCGCATGAATTGTTTCCATTCAGAACACCCTGAGCAAGGTCAGGCTAGGTCGAGGTTGCACTGCTTGTCAGTATCATCGAATACTAGGTCTCATGGCGTCTGTGTCCGCGGTGATCCCTTCAGACCTTCTGCACATGAGACCGTTTCAGCTGTGGCTAAAAGCCAGGTGGTTTCATCTGAGGGCCAGTCCCCTAAGGCAAATAAGGGTTACATGCTGCGTGCTTCGTTCCCTTTCTATGTGGTTCAGACCCCAGTTTCTTACCTTGGGTCCCACTCTAGGTGTATCTTGTTGTCGCAGGCTGTTAATGACAGATGCCTCCCTGACGGGCTGGGTAGCGGTCTTAAGTGATCGTCCAGCTCAAGGGGAACGGGAGGGATGTCAGCTCGGTTGTCACAGTAACTGTCTCGAGTTGATGGCTGTATTTCTGGCCCTGAAATACTTCCTCCAGAGGCTGCCATGTCTTGGTGCGGGTGGGCAATACAGCGGTAGTCTCTTACATAAACAATCAAGGAGGTCCACGTTCATGTCAGCTGAATTTCTGGTGCGTCAGATGCTCCTTGGGGCTCAGGGCAAGCTCCTGTCACTCAGGGCAGTTTATATCCCTTAATGCCCGAATGTTGGAGCAGATTTACTGTATAGACAGAAAATACTGATGGGGGAGTGGAGAATCCACACCGAGGTAGTGGAACAAATCTGGGTGAGATTTTTCAGGGCAGAAGAGAACCTCTTCGCCTCCTAACGCACAGCGCAATGTCCCCCCTACTTCACTCTGAGTCACCCAGCCCCCACCTGGGTCTGGACGCGATGGTGCATAGATGGCCCAGAATGAGTCTTGGCCAGAGTTCGTCGCTCTCCTCGACGGCTCACCTCGGGCGATTCCGAACAGGTAGGACATTTTTTCTCAGGCACAGGGGACAATTTTTCATTCCGGCCCGAACTGTGGAATCTTCATGTTTTGACTCTGAGGGGTACCAACTGAGGGACACAGGGCTTTCACCTGAGGTTATCAAGACCATTTTAGTGCTAGGGCTCCTCCCACTTGGATCAAATCTGGGTGAGATTTTAAAGGGCAGAAGAGGACCTCTTCGCCTCTATAATTAGCGCAATGTCTCCTCTACTCCTCTACATATACAGTATATATATATATATATATATATACAGGTGCTGGTCATATAATTAGAATATCAAAAAAAGTTGATTTATTTCAGTAATTCCATTCAAAAAGTGAAACTTGTATAATGTATACATTCATTCCACACAGACTGATATATTTCAAATGTTCATTCCTTTTAATTTTGATGATTATAACTGACAACTAATGGAAATCCCAAAATCAGTATCTCAGAAAATTAGAATATTGTGAAAAGGTTCAATATTGAAGACACCTGGTGCCACACTCTAATCAGCTAATTAACTCAAAACACCTGCAAAGGCCTTTAAATGGTCTCTCAGTCTAGTTCTGTAGGCTACACAATCATGGGGAAGACTGCTGACTTGACAGCTGTCCAAAAGACGACCATTGACATCTTGCACAAGGAGGGCAAGACACAAAAGGTCATTGCTAAAGAGGCTGGCTGTTCACAGAGCTCTGTGTCCAAGCACATTAATAGAGAGGCGAAGGGAAGAAAAAAGATGTGGTAGAAAAAAGTGTACAAGCAATATGGATAACCGCACCCTGGAGAGGATTGTGAAACAAAACCCATTCAAAAATGTGGGGGAGATTCACAAAGAGTGGACTGCAGCTGGAGTCAGTGCTTCAAGAACCACAATGCACAGACATATGCAAGACATGGGTTTCAGCTGTCTCTTGAACAAGACACAGCGTCAGAAGCGTCTCGCCTGGGCTAAAGACAAAAAGGACTGGACTGCTGCTGAGTGGTCCAAAGTTATGTTCTCTGATGAAAGTAAATTTAGCATTTCCTTTGGAAATCAAGGTCCCAGAGTCTGGAGGAAGAGAGGAGAGGCACAGAATCCACGTTGCTTGAAGTTCAGTGTAAAGTTTCCACAGTGAGTGATGGTTTGGGGTGCCATGTCATCTGCTGGTGTTGGTCCACTGTGTTTTCTGAGGTCCAAGGTCAATGCAGCCGTCTACCAGGAAGTTTTAGAGCACTTCATGCTTCCTGCTGCTGACCAATTTTATGGAGATGCAGATTTCATTTTCCAACAGGACTTGGCACCTGCACACAGTGCCAAAGCTACCAGTACCTGGTTTAAGGACCATGGTATCCCTGTTCTTAATTGGCCAGCAAACTTGCCTGACCATAACCCTATAGAAAATCTATGGGGTATTGTGAAGAGGAAGATGCGATACGCCAGACCCAACAATGCAGAAGAGCTGAAGGCCACTATCAGAGCAACCTGGGCTCTCATAACACCTGAGCAGTGCCACAGACTGATCGGCTCCATGCCACGCCGCATTGCTGCAGTAATTCAGGCAAAAGGAGCCCCAACTAAGTATTGAGTGCTGTACATGCTCATACTTTTCATGTTCATACTTTTCAGTTGGCCAACATTTCTAAAAATCCTTTTTTTGTATTGGTCTTAAGTAATATTCTAATTTTCGGAGATACTGAATTTGGGATTTTCATTAGTTGTCAGTTTTAATCATCACAATTAAATGAAATAAAGATTTGAAATATATCAGTCTGTGTGTAATGAATGAATATAATATCCAAGTTTCACTTTTTGAATGGAATTACTGAAATAAATCAACTTTTTGATGATATTCTAATTATATGACCAGCACCTGTATATGTATATATCAAATCAAATCACTTTATTGTCACACTACTGTGTACACGAGTGCAACAGCAGGTGAAATTCTTGTGTGCAGTTCCGAGCAACATTGCAGTAATGACAGTGACGAGACATAAACCACTTTACAATAACAACATATTTACACAACACAATTTACATAAAAAATGTACACATACCTACACAACAATTTACATATCAAATGTACACAATACACACAATGTAGAATACACATACACTAGATAAGGGTATAAATATATATATACACTAACTGAATTGGGAGCGAGAATATATTGACAGAATGATGATTAATAAAGTGCAGTGCTGATTGTAGATCATGAGAGATCATGTGTTCAAAAGTCTTATTGCTTGTGGGAAGAAGCTGTCATGTAGTCGGGTGGTGCGGGTCCTGATGCTGCGATACCGCCTGCCTGATGGAAGCAGTGAGAGCAGCCCATGACTCGGGTGGCTGGAGTCTTTGATAATCCTCCGAGCTTTATTCACACACCGTCTGTTATATATGTCCTGGAGGGAGGGAAGCTCACCTCCGATGATGTTTCTGGCAGTTCGCACCACCCTTTGCAGGTCTTTGCGGTTGTGGGCGGTGCTATTGCCGTACCAGGCGGTGATGCAGCCAGTCAGGATGCTCTCTACAGTGCTGGTGTAGAACCGTGTGAGGATGTGTTGGTTCATTCCAAACTTCCTCAGCCGTCTCAGGAAGAAGAGGCGCTGGTGAGCCTTCTTCACAACGGCCTCAGTGTGGACGGACCATGTGAGTTCCTCAGTGATGTGGACACCGAGGAACTTGAAGCTGTTGACTCTCTCCACCGGTGCTCCATTAATAGTGATGGGGCTGTGTTCTCTGTCTTTCTTCCTGCAGTCCACCACAAGCTCCTTGGTTTTACTGACGTTGAGGGAGAGGTTGTGCTCCTGACACCAGCGTGTCAGAGTGTGCACCTCCTCTCTGTAGGCTGTTTCATCATTGTCAGTGATCAGACCTACAACCGTCGTATCGTCAGCAAACTTAATGATGGCATTGGAGCTATGTGTCGCCACACAGTCATGTGTGTAAAGGGAATACAGGAGTGGGCTGAGAACACAGCCCTGTGGGGCTCCAGTGTTGAGGGTCAGTGATGAGGAGATGTTGCTGCCCATTCTAACCACCTGACGTCTGTCTGACAGGAAATCCAGGATCCAGCTACACAGCGAGCTGTTTAAGCCCAGAGCCCGGAGTTTCACATCAAGCTTGAGGGCACTATGGTGTTAAATGCTGAGCTGTAGTCTACAAACAGCATTCTCACATACGTGTTCCTTTTTTCCAGGTGGGATAGAGCAGTGTGTATTGTAGATGCAATAGCATCATCAGTGGAGCGGTTGTTACGGTAGGCAAACTGCAATGGGTCCAAAGAGGTGGGCAGAACAGAGCAGATGTGATCTCTGATCAACCTCTCAAAGCATTTGCTGATGATGGGGGTGAGGGCAACAGGACGCCAGTCATTTAAGCAAGTGATTTTTGATTGCTTCGGTACAGGCACAATGGTTGATGTTTTGAAGCATGTGGGGACTACAGACAGGGAGAGGGACAGGTTGAAAATGTCAGTAAAAACACCAGCCAGTTGGTTCGTGCATGCTCTGATGACGCGGCCCGGAATGCCGTCTGGACCCGCGGCTTTGCGAATGTTCACCCGTCGAAAGGATCGGGTTACATCTGCAACAGAGACGGAGAGTGAACCATCATCTGTAGTATCGGCCGCGAGTGCTCTCTCCGCGAGGGTGGTGTTGTTGTTGTCCTCGAAACGAGTGGTCGGATTTGCCAAATGGTGGGTGGGGGAGGGATTTGTAGCCATCCCTGAAAGGAGAATAGCAATGATCCAAAACCCGGTCCCCTCGTGTGTTGAAGCTGATATGTTGGTGGTATTTTGGTGCTATTGTTTTAAAGTTGGCTTTGTTGAAGTCCCCGGCAACAATGAACGCAGCCTCAGGGTGCGCGGTTTCCTGCTCACTTATACTGCCATACAGTTCCCTAAGTGCCCGGTCTGTGTCGGCTTGTGGGGGGATGTACACAGCAGTGATAATGACCACTGTGAATTCCCTCGGTAACCAGAATGGTCGACACAGAAGCATGAGATATTCCAGATCAGGAGAGCAGAAAGACCTGATAAAATGTACATTCCTATGATCACACCATGATTTGTTGATCATAAAACATACACCTCCACCTCTGCTTTTACCTGAGAGGTCTTTCGCTCTGTCCGCTCGGTGCACGGAGAAACCCGTGGGTTCGATGGCCGAGTCTGGAATCTCCGCGGACATCCAGGTTTCCGTAAGACAGATAACGCAGCATTCTCTCGTCTCTCGTTGGAAGGAGATCTGTGCTCTCAGCTCGCAGGGCTTGTTGTCCAGAGACTGAATATATATATATGTAATCACTTTAAAAATGTAATGAGGTGTTACCATCAAGTAAAAGGTAAAATACTTTCCTTTCACCTGAAATACATGTGAGTTTCCACAATTTATTCAAATACATTTTAAAAAGGTAAAAATAGATATACTGTTTATATTTTTTTTACAAATATCATGAATTATTTTGTTAAGAATATCAAGATGTATTCTCAGGCTTAAGTGTATATGATCTGAACAAAATGTTCAAGGTTTTTTTGTTTATCTTCACACAGTATTGAGGGTCTTAAAAAACAGAAAACACAGAGGAGCTATTGACACCAACTTTGATTTGGTGGACAAAAGCTTTTCCAAATATTAATAATATTTTAAAACAATTGTTTCACTGATTATTTATTATTTAATTAAATATATATATATATATATATATATATATATATATATATATATATATATATATACACTCACCTAAAGGATTATTAGGAACACCTGTTCAATTTCTCATTAATGCAATTATCTAATCAACCAATCACATGGCAGTTGCTTCAATGCATTTAGGGGTGTGTCCTGGTCAAGACAATCTCCTGAACTCCAAACTGAATGTCAGAATGGGAAAGAAAGGTGATTTAAGCAATTTTGAGCGTGGCATGGTTGTTGGTGCCAGACGGGCCGGTCTGAGTATTTCACAATCTGCTCAGTTACTGGGATTTTCACGCACAACCATTTCTAGGGTTTACAAAGAATGGTGTGAAAAGGGAAAAACATCCAGTATGCGGCAGTCCTGTGGGCGAAAATGCCTTGTTGATGCTAGAGGTCAGAGGAGAATGGGCCGACTGTTTCAAGCTGATAGAAGAGCAACTTTGACTGAAATAACCACTCGTTACAACCGAGGTATGCAGCAAAGCATTTGTGAAGCCACAACACGCACAACCTTGAGGCGGATGGGCTACAACAGCAGAAGACCCCACCGGGTACCACTCATCTCCACTACAAATAGGAAAAAGAGGCTACAATTTGCAAGAGCTCACCAAAATTGGACAGTTGAAGACTGGAAAAATGTTGCCTGGTCTGATGAGTCTCGATTTCTGTTGAGACATTCAGATGGTAGAGTCAGAATTTGGCGTAAACAGAATGAAAACATGGATCCATCATGCCTTGTTACCACTGTGCAGGCTGGTGGTAGTGGTGTAATGGTGTGGGGGATGTTTTCTTGGCACACTTTAGGCCCCTTAGTGCCAATTGGGCATCGTTTAAATGCCACGGCCTACCTGAGCATTGTTTCTGACCATGTCCATCCCTTTATGGCCACCATGTACCCATCCTCTGA
Source organism: Moxostoma hubbsi (assembly GCA_032164185.1). Lineage (NCBI taxonomy): Eukaryota > Metazoa > Chordata > Actinopteri > Cypriniformes > Catostomidae > Moxostoma > Moxostoma hubbsi. Next base: position 33,767,173 of record JAVLUX010000039.1, read on the forward strand.
TGGCTACTTCCAGCAGGATAATGCACCATGTCACAAAGCTCGAAACATTTCAAATTTGTTTCTTGAACATGACAATGAGTTCACTGTACTAAAATGGCCCCCACAGTCACCAGATCTCAACCCAATAGAGCATCTTTGGGATGTGGTGGAACGCTTTGTGCCCTGGATGTGCATCCCACAAATCTCCATCAACTGCAAGATGCTATCCTATCAATATGGGCCAACATTTCTAAAGAATGCTTTCAGCACCTTGTTGAATCAATGCCACGTAGAATTAAGGCAGTTCTGAAGGCGAAAGGGGGTCAAACACAGTATTAGTATGGTGTTCCTAATAATCCTTTAGGTGAGTGTATATATAAGCAATATCAATATTCGAGTCGAGTGTCGTAGGTAATCACAGCAGTGCTGATGTATGGCCATATCGCAGGATTGCGAGTGTGATATTGCTTATATACAACAGTTCAATGAACAAATACATTTTAAAAATTAGGAAAAACTGAGTACGGTCAGTGGAAAAATTGCATCCAAGTGGGGGTAATTATACCTATTAAGATTCAGATCACTATAGAAACTGCAATGCCCTCCGCCATTTTAAACAGCACTCATTGTGTAATAAATCAGTCTGTTGTGTCTCTCAGCTGTGATGAACCATAATGCTGCATTTGCTATTTTAAAGCCGTTTAAAGCTATTTCCTTTCTTTAAAAATGATTAGATGACAAGTGTGTGTTTTCCAGCCTGCCTCGGTCTGTAGATGAGCATGTTATGAGGATTATTAAACTGATGCTCCTCTTAATGTACCATCCTTAGAAGATGTTAAAAACTACACGAAGGACTCTTTTTTTAAAATCTTGTATGGGCCGTTTGGCCTTCTAAACATTGCATGCCCTAGTAAACCTTGAGAAAAAACAAACAGTAGCACCTTTAGAAAGGCGTATAGCAAAAGAAGACTTGGTGGCCTCCTAATTTAGATGGGATTATACATACCTGTATTTAAAATTAAAATTAATTTAATTGTCATTTATCGACTACTTAAGAGGGAAACAACACCATAAAGGATTATTATTACTATTAGTATTAAGTTCTCACAAAAATGAAAAAAAAAATAAAATAAATATATATATATATATATATATATATATATATATATATATGTTTCAGTACTAGTACAGCTACAGTATTGACACAGTGTGTGTGCCTCTGGTGTTTAATATAATTTTCTCAAAATCAGAATAATCAAACAACGTCACATTGAGAGAGTGTGCGGATAGACCTGTGCTCTGCTTTCACACACAGCTTCTGAGTTTAGGTCAGGAATGGGCAACTGGCGGCCCTCTGTATCGTTGAATAAGGACAAGACTGAAGATTGATTTTATTTCTTTGAAAAAGGGATTATATAAAGATTGCATTCAGTTTCTGATGTTATTACAACTATTGACCAGAAGAGCTCGCTTGTTCTTAGCAGATCTGCTGATCTCTGTAGGATTCTAGCATGCACCATCTTGCACTTGCTCATCATTTATGGTAAATTTTACTAAATTTTACCTCAGCTTGAGGAAAAATGTATGCAGGTGGAACCCATGTCTTTTGTTTGCCTTGATACGAAATCTGTCATTTAAGATTTCAATTTGATTCACAAATAAACCAATGGAAGTCTGAAGTATATTGCTTGTCAATTGAACATGAGTTTGTACATATGAACGGCATGTTTTAGTAAAAACCCAAGTTACAAAATAATGATTAGTTTTTATAACTATTGTTAAATAAACATTTGACTACAGTTAACAAAATCTTTAAAAGAAATTGCATTATTTGTCCATAGATTACCCACACAAAGGGGTGAACATTGTTCGAGTGTGGATTTGTAATCCGGTCCCTTGGTAGAATGGAGAAAAAATGTTGGCCCTCACACCCTTAAAAGTTGCCCATCCATGGTTTAGAATGTAGACAAATGCTGGATATTCATCTGACTAACATACAAGATTTAGTCACGTTTGAACACTTTAGTCACACTTAAAAATACATGAACTTTATTCCATTTTAACACAGTAAGCATCTTCTGCTAACAAATTATTAAGAGCTTTTCTCAGATCTAACTTTCTGAACCGATTATTGAATTAGTTTGAAGAAGCTGATCTGAAGGATATTTTTAGAGGATGTGTGAAGTCAGTTCTCCTGAAGTTCTGCTGGTGTCACAGTAAAGGAACCACATTCACATATAGACATGTTCTGCTTATATTTGACATCTACAAAATGTCTCAATACTTTTTGTCTTTTACATTTTGAACACGGTTTCTTTTGTTTGATCTTTTCACAAATCTAGCAAAAGTACATTAGCTTAAGTTTGCATAGACACTGAAACACACAATATTGACAGGATCTAAATTAGTTCAATGAATGAAAATTCTCAATTTGTTTAATCATAATTTATTCATTTTTATTTTGTTTGCTGTGGGACAAAAAAGGAGTTTTTAACAAAAGCTGCTGTTAAAAAAATAAAAGTGCTATAAAGGGTGCCACAAAAGCAACATAAAGCAATCATGAAAGTACTCTATGTCTAAAGAAGCCATTTGCTCTGTGTGAGGAACAGACCCAAATTAAAGTCTTTATTCAGTGATTTTCATCACCATCCGCCATAGCTGCCATAGCAGTCAAATCCCACACTCATTTTAAACATTCATAAATTGCTCATAAAGTGTTACGACTCAGGTTTTACGGCAGTGATGTCAAATGCTTAATGGCTCTCATGTGTCTCGTTACTGATAGAGACATATTCTAGTATATGTATTTGTTTCAATGAGATATGACAACACTCTCTACCACACACAAATGTATTGTGTTCCATCAGAGAGCATTTGGGACAGACTGATCGCACAGTGAAATCAGAAACTGTCAGTTGACTTTTCTTTAGCTGAAATCAGTCTGTGCTTACAGAATTTGGAAAACACTGACCCCAGTGGCCAAAGTGGTAAGTGTTGTTGGGCATATGCACACGTGTGAGCTCCATTTTCTAGGTGAAATGTCCACAGAGGGACACAGAGTGGTGCCTTCATCTGTACAGGCTGTAATACAGTGAAGAAGAATGCATATTCTATAAACTGAACCCCTCAACCAGAACCCCAAACCTAAACATCAGTGGAGTACAAATGTTATGCTATAAGTCAAGTCAAGTCAATTTTATTTGTATAGCGCCTTTCACAACACACATCGTTTCAAAGCAGCTTTACAGAAGTTCAGCATTAACAGACGATAAAAATGTAATGTCTATAAAGTCGATAAATCATCATCCTTGTGCAGGGCTCCAAACTGCGACTAAAAATGGTCGCATTTGTGACCAAATAAATTTATTTGTGAGTGTAATTTCTGTCAAGGTCGCCATTGGCGACAGTAAAAGTTTACTCCCTTTTGATTTTAAAATTTGCATTACATTTCCCGAGATACATAACTATAGGGAAAAATACAACTTCTGAATCTTGCTGATTATATGAATGTAGTTACTTCCTGGTTTGAATGCAGGATCACGGGTCTCCCACACTGCTGATTTGTGCTATATTCCCTAAAATAAATGCCAGTTGATTTAATATTTCATTATATAATGCAGTGACATTCAGACATTTTAAGTGTGTCTTAAGTGTCAAATCCTGCTTGGGACAGCTGTATTTGCATACTGAATTGTGATTTTTCTTTCCTTGCATCTGTTTATCCATCTACACTGCAGAGACAGTGTCACGTTTTGCATTGATTCTCTTTCACAGCTGACGGAAAACAGGATGACATGAATCATGACTCAAAGTCAAAATCTTTTAATCCAGGATGCTGCCTTTCAAGTACTGGTAGTTCCCTAGGAAATGGAAATCTGCCAAAATCTGTCACTTTCTGCCAAAATGTCAAAACATGTGCAACATTGCCCAGGAAACCCAATATAGCCCTCCTAGCCATTGCAGTTTAATCTGCATTAATGCAGCGTTTGTCTCATTGAGTGCCTGTGCTTTTACTCTATAGGAGTTTGAGTTTTGCTTCATCCACCTCAATAGTGTTGTTCCTACCAATTGTTCTCATGTCTTATTGATGGAGATGCTGGTTTCATGGACCTCCAGGCTTTCTAGCGATATGTCTTCCGTGATCTGATGAAATGGAGATTGGCCTTGCGGTATTAAGATTCAGAGCACTCACATGACAGAAAGAGAGAGAAGTTTTCCATGAGTAGCTCTAAATGCATTCAGTCTTAATTCTCTTTCACCACAACTTTATCATAATTGGGAAATCGATTCCACGGTATAGCTATTCTAAACCACAACAAAAATAACTGGTTGCAGTTATCAATGAGACATGTGAAGCATTATACATTAAAGCATGCCATTATACACACACTAGGAAATGCATTCTCACAAAATAAAAAGATTAATTTTACCATTCATAAATGTTTCTTTAACTGTATGTACTTTTAGCACTGTGTATATCTAGAAAAAGAAAATACACACTATATTTTTTTATTTGTCTACTAAAAATGTCCAACATGTCCATGCATCACAATATTTTTTTGTCATGAAAATTCCCAGCACGGTGTCATTTCCAGCACATCTCAAATTCTATATTGTGTTTAATAGAATACTGTGCTGGAAATGGTGCCAATGACATTTTTTAAAGTAAAGTAAAATGACTCCTTTGTATTGCTTAGCCATAGCTAACATAATTTCTCAGCTAACAGTTTATGTAACTTAAATACAAACCATTTGGAGGGCACGGGGAACTTCGGCTACTCAGACCACATCTCCATTATGCTAATTCCAGTATACAGACCACTCGTCAGGCACACAAAACCGCTCCAGAACCAGGTGAAAACCTGGCCAGCAGGAGCCATCTCTGCTCTTCAGGACTGTTTTGAGTGTACTGACTGGCACATGTTCAGAGAGGCTGCAACATATGGCGACTCTACCAACTTGGAGGAATACTCAGCATCAGTGATCAGCTACATCAGCAAGTGCGTTGATGATGTCACTTTCTCCAAGACCATCACCACACACTCCAACCAGCAGCCGTGGATGACTGCGGAGGTGCTTGCGCTGCTGATGACCCGAGACTCCGCCTTCAGAGCAGATGACAAGGCAGCCCTAAGAACATCAAGGGCCAAACTGTCCTGGGCCATCAGAGAGGCAAAGCACGTACATGCCCAGAGATTCCACAGTCACTTCCAGGACAGCGGTGACACGCGGCGCATGTTGCAGGTTCCATCACCAACTACAGGACAACATCAGATGCCTGTGACAAAGATCAAATCAAATCAAATTACTTTATTGTCACACTACCATGTACACAAGTGCAACAGTAGGTGAAAGTCTTGTGCGCAGTTCTGAGCAACATAGCAGTCATGACAGTGACGAGACATATACCAATTACAATAAACAACATATTTACACAACAAAATTTACATATCAAATGTACATATACTTACACAACACAATCCTATTATACAATGTACAGTAAACAATACACACAATATAGAATACACATACAATAAAAATAAAAAATAAGAGTATATAAAAATATACAGTATATGCTGTTGTTATATTGTGGAGAATACATTGACAGTCCAGTGTGAGATAATAAGATTAATAAAGTGCAGTGCTGATTGTTGATCGTGAGAGATCAAGTGTTCAAAAGTCTTATTGCTTGGGGGAAGAAGCTGTCATGTAGTCGGCTAGTGCAGGTCCTGATGCTGCGACACCGCCTGCCTGATGGCAGCAGTGAGAGCAGACCATGACTCGGGTGGCTGGAGTCTCTGATGATCCTCCAAGCTTTTTTCACACACCGCCTGTTATAAATGTCCTGGAGGGAGGGAAGCTCACCTCCAATGATGTTTCTGGCAGTTCACACCATCCTTTGCAGGTCTGTGCAGTTGTGGGTGGTGCTATTGGCGTACTAGGTGGTGATGCAGCCAGTCAGGATGCTCTCTACAGTACTGGTGTAGATGCCTCCCTTCCAAATGCGCTGAACGACTTCTACGCTCGGTTTGAGGCGCAGAACAACATGGTGGCGAGGAAGACCACCCCTCCTCCCAACGACTGTTGTCTTACCACGGTCGATGTGAGAAAAACTCTATGTAGAGTCAACCCACGGAAGGCTGCTGGACTAGACAACATTCCTGGTAGAATGCTTGGAGGATGTGCAGACCAGATGGCAGATTTTCTTACCGACATCTTCAACATCTTCCTGAGCAGCACCGTCGTTCCAACGTGCTTCATGGCCACCACCATCGTCCCCATGCCAAAGAAATCTTCAGTGTCCTGCCTCAACGACTACCGTCCCGTCGCACACACACCCATCATCATGAAGTGCTTCGAGAGGCTCGTCATGAGGCACATTAAGACCCAGATGCCCCCCTCACTAGACCCACTACAGTTTGTGTATCGTCCCAAACTTTCAACAGACGATCCCATCGCCACCACCCTCCATCTAGCCCTCACCCACCTAGATAAAAAGGACTCATACGTTTGAATGCTGTTCATAGACTTCAGCTCAGCATTCAACACAATCATTCCTCATCACCTGATTGGAAAGCTGAACCTGATGGGCCTGGACACCTCCCTCTGCAACTGGATCCTGGACTTTCTGACTGGGAGACCTCAGTCAGTCCGGATCAGGAACAGCATCTCCACCATCACCACACTGAGCACTGGGGCTCTCCATGGCTGTGTGCTCAGTCCACTTCTGTTCACTCTGCTGACTCACGACTGTACAGCAATGCACAGATCGAACCACATCGCCAAGTTCGCCGATGACACAACCGTGGTGGGTCTCATCAGCAAGAACAAGTCAGCATACAGAGAGGAGGTGCAGCAGCTAACAGACTGGTATAGAGCCAACAACCTGTCTCTGAATGTGGACAAAACAAAAGAGATGGTTGTTGACTTCAGGAGAGCACATAGTGAACAATCTCCGCTGAACATCGACGGCTCCTCTGTGGAGATCGTCAAGAGCACCAAATTTCTCTGTGTTCACCTGGCGGAGAACCTCACCTGGTCCCTCAACACCAGCTCTATTACCAAGAAAGCCCAGCAGCGTCTCTACTTTCTTTGAAGGCTGAGAAAAGCACATCTCCCACCCCCCCATCCTCACTACATTCTATAGAGGGACTATTGAGAGCATCCTGAGCAGCTGCATCACTGCCTGGTTTGGGACTTGCACCGTTTCGGTCCGCAAAGACCTTCAGAGGATAGTAAGAACAGCTGAGAAGACCATAGGGGTCTCTCTTCCCTCCATCAAAGACATTTATATAAAACGCTGCATCCGCAAAGCAACCAGAATTGTGGATGACCTCACACACTCCTCACACAAACTCTTCACCCTCCTGCCATCTGGCAAGAGGTACCGAAGCAACAGCTTCTACCCCCAAGCTATCAGACTCCTCAATACTCAGGGACTGGAGTGACACACACACACACATACCTGTACACCATCCAACTTTTGCACATGTCCAGAGTTGCACTTTAATTAACTGCCACTTCATACCTGGCTGCTACCTCAATAACTGCTATGTCCATGGAACACTATTTCATAGTAGGTTATGTTTACATTTTGCATTTTAGAAAGTGTCATCTTTTTTGCACTACTCGATTACAAATGTGTACTGGTCTCTCACTGTGTTTATTGTCCTGTTCCTTTTAGTAATTTATTGTACTGTCCTGTTCTTTTTGTACACGTTTGCATGTGGACTTTATGTAGAAATGTTATTTAGTCTGTGTAGTCTCATGTGGTTCTGTGTATGTCCTATGTTGATTTATATAGCACCATGGTCCTGGAGGAACATTGTTTTGTTTCACTGTGTACTGTACTAACTGTATATATATGAAAAACTTTTAATAACAAAACTCAAATCACTCTTCAGCATCACACACATTAGCTTCTGTCGGTCAGATTCAGAGGAGTAGCTCTCTCTCGGCCTGCTGGCGGTGTTGCTCTTTTATGCCATTCTCCCCGTGCTTACTGTAATTAGAGACAGGTGTTAGACATAATTTAGCTCAGGTAGAAGTGCCCTTACTGCTTTCTCTTTCTCCAGACGGACGCTTGATCATGCCCCTGCAGCCACATATCCCCACCGCCCGACTCAGGCTGTGGAGGCATCTGGCCTGCCTTCCACTCCCCCCCATTACTGGAAAGGAAATCGGCGGCAGCCATCTGCACTTCAGGTCTATGGACCACCTTCAACTTAAATGGCTGAAGAGCCAGATACCAACAGGTAATCCACGCGTTGGTATCTTTCATGCGGTGGAGCCATTGGAGTGGGGCGTGATCTGAACAGAGGTTCGTTTAACCTCATAATCGAGATCCCCCACTCGTCGTGTGACCTCAAAGGGTCCTTGCCACTTGTTGAGTAATTTAGAGCTTGATGTGGGAAGCAATAGAAGCACTTTATCTCCTGGTGCAAATTCCCTTAGCTGAGTTCCCCTGTCATACAGTCGGCACTGTCGATCTTGAGCTTGGAGCAAATTCTCTTGTGTTAGTTGCCCCAAATCATGTTTTGCTCTAAGATCAAGAATGTATTGAATTTCATTCTTACTATTTGAAGGTCCCTACTCCCAGGCTTTGCGCAAGACATCGAGCACATCGCGTGGGCGCTGCCCATATAGCAGGTTCAATGGGGAGAAGTCAGCGGTGGCTTGCGGGACCTCTCATACTGCAAATAACAGGGGGTCGAGCCATTTATCCCAATATCCTAGTTTTTAAGGATTTCATTAAATCGTTCCACCAGGCCATCATTTTGTGGATGGTAAACGCTGGTACGGATTGATTAATGCCCAATAACTTGTTAAGCTTGCGTAGTGTTCATGTCATAAAGGTGGTGCCCTGATCGGTGAGGATTTCTTTTGAGATCTCCATCCGGGAGATTATTTTGAAGAGTGCATCGGGGCAGGGAAAGGTGTTGCTTCCCATGCCCGGGGAACTGGTCTTGGTGGTGGAAATCCTCCTAGCCTGCGTGTGGCAGGAACTGGCCCTGGGGAGAGAGCAGAACAAGAGGAAAGAGTGAAGGAGGCTCTTCTGCCCTCGGGATTGCCTCCATATGGTCCTCCATAAGCGGCTGGATGGCTTCCTCCAGCGATGCTGGGCGGTGGCACTGGACCCACTGCGCCGTCCTTCTTGGCAGTTGATGTATAAGCTGTTCCAGTACCACCTGGTTAATGATCCCCTCGACGTCACAGTCCCCTGCCAGCAGCCATCTCCGGCAAGTGTCCCGGAGATGTTGGGCGAAGGCTAATGTGCGGTCGGACTTCTCCAGCTTCAGGTTCCGGAAGAGATGTTGATTCTCTTCTGGACTCCTACCAAGATGGCACTCTTGAGGTCAACGTAAGCCAGGAGACTCGTTGCCGGAAGTTGTTGAGCCATGAGCTGGGCTTCCCCAGACAACAGCGGGGAATGAGTCGGGCCACCCATTGGTAATGCAGCCAGCCCCAGATCTCATCAGTGCGCTCGAAGAGGTCGAGGAACACTTCTGGATTGCCCACCACCCGTATCTTCTGTAACACAGGCAGGGGCAAAGGGTTGCTGGTGTCCGGGGTCGTGGCTGGGGCAGCCTCCTGGCTGAGCAGGCTCCGGATAGCATTCCGGTCCTCTGCTTGAGCCTGTAGGATCTCAAAAAAACGACGATCTTGGTCTTGCTGGAGCTCAAGCAGTGTTTGTTGGTGGTTCTGATGTAGGCTAACGAGGGACTGGAGGACGTCCTCCAACTGGGAGGACTCTACGGGGTGACTTCCTTCCATCTTCCAGAGATCCAGGGTTTTGGCACTAGTGTAAAGGGAGCACATGGGGAACTTGATACTTTGACTCAAAGGAAAACTCAAATCACTCTTCAGCGTCACACACTTAGCGACAGGTGTTAGACATAATTTTGCTCAGGTGGAAGCGCCCTTACCACTTTCTCTCTCTCCGGATAGATGCTTGCTGCCACACTATTCAATCATATATTTTCATAATTTGGCAATATTAGAGCTTGAATGGAAAAGTATGGGCAATAAAAATCATCTGTTCATAAGTGATATTTTCCTTGATTTTTCTTTGTCTCTTATTTCATCTCAAGCATGCTCTTCACTCACACTTTTGTCCACTTGGTTAACAAGTACACTAACTTTTGAACAAACTTTATTAGTGTCATGGTACGTGGTGCTGAGAGAAAGAAGGACCCAAATACAGAAAGGGGCTTTTATTTAAATAAACAAATACAATATGAAATACAAATTAAAACTTCACTAGGAAGTAAACAAAACAGCAACTTGACCGACTGAAACTGCCTTTAGAGAACAGATCAGAATACACAGACAGAGTTGCAACAGAGCAAAACAACCCATCAAATACAGAACAAAGAAGAGAATATATAGGAGCTGGGAAACACAAGAGGGAGAGAGAGGGAAACACAGACAGACACATCAATACATGACAAGACCGACAGAAGGGACTGTCCAGCCCCGACTGTGACAGTTATGGGAAAAAAATTTCAAACAATATATACAGTATACTGTGCAAAAGTTATAGGCACTTGTGAAAAATGTTGAATAGTGAGGATGTCTTCAGAAATAATGCCATAAATAGTTTTCATTTATCACTTAATGTCATAAAAGTCCAGTAAACGTAAAAAAAGCTAAATCAGTATTTGGTGTGACCACCTTTCCCTTAAAACAGCACCAATTCTCCTAGACACACCTGGACACAGTTTTTCTTGGTTGTTGTAGATAGGATGTTCAAGCTTCTTGGAGAATTCTCCACAGTTCTTCTATTTCAGCTGTCTCAATTGCTTCTGTCTAATCATGTAAATCTCAGACTGACTCGATGTTCAGTGGGGATTTTGTGGGGGTCATGACATCTGTTGTAGGGATTCCTGTTCTTCTATTCTAATCATTTCTATTTGTAAAAGTAATGTTTGAGAGTCTGACATTTATATTTCCTATTGACACACTAAAGCTGAAGATATAAATAACCATCTTAAGACAAATGCTTTTGTGAAACATCTTAAGTGCCTAAAACTTTTGCACAGTACTGTATATATATATTACATACTATGAATTCTGATAAAAAAAAATAGTTCTACATGCTGTTATGCAGTTCCTAAGGTATTCCTCGTCGTTTATAGTTTGTTGCTATACAGTTTCTAGGATATTGCTAGGTGGTTGCCAAGTCTCTATGCCCCCCTTTCCATCTGGTATTAACATGAGTTTCACATCGGGACAATAAGACACACTCTTCCGTTTGGCAACAAACGGGACGTGATTTATATTCACAAACTGTAAATGACAGTTAACTGGAAAATGACATATCCTGCATAAGGGGCCTGGGTACTCCAGTTGGGCTTCCTAAGCAACCAATTGGCCCAGTAGCTAGGGAGGGTAGAGTCACATGTGTAACCTCCTCATGGTCGCTGTAATGTGGTTCTTGCTCTCGGTGGGGCGTGTTGTGAGTTGTGCTTGAATGCCGCGGAGAATAGCGTGAGCCTCCACATGCGCTAGGTCTCTGTGGTAACACACTCAACAAACTGCATGATAAATTGTGCGGATTGACGGCCTCAGACATGGAGGTAACAGAGATTCGTCCTCCGCCACCCGGATTGAGGCGAGTCACTACGCCACCATGAGGATTTAGATTGCATTGAGAATTGGGCATTCCAGATTGAGGAGGAAAAAAAATACAAAAATACAAAAATTACACATAATGCATAAATACAGAGAAATTAACTAATATTATTGCATTTGACGTGAAGCTGGATCATCAGTTGTTATATTATATTAATTTATAATATGATAGTAGCATACTTTATCTAGCAAGATTAAACAAAAATAATTATAAGCATGAAGTCAGAAATGGGTATCTTGCAAATCCAGTGCAGATTATCTGTGGTTTATGAATATTCAACCTCATTGTGGTCGATATAATGTAATTTATGTTGTTAAACTGCTTCTCCTTTTTACTGGATGAAGCAACAGCTGTGTCTCAATGTGCAATGGATATTGTCCAAATATATTCAATAGGCTTTTTTTTCTTTCTTTTTTTTTACAAGTGCAATACAACATTGCAACACAATGTTCAATTCTGGCTATTTGAAAAGGACCCCAGTTTGAGAAACACTGGTCTAAATAATGATCTTTAAGCAGTGAGTGACAATTTATTCAGAAAGTGTTTGCACCTGCAAGTAGTGAAATCATGTAAGCTCGACAGTCTCTGAAGTCGTTGGGTTTAATTTCGGCACGTCTGACTCGTTTATTTCTTACCACATAACATTCATCATGATAATGGTGCCACAGGATTCACCTCTAACTCCTCTGGCATACATCATCAGGACAGGGACAGAATTTAGCAAGAGCCAACATTAAAGTCCAAAGAAAACTGTGTAAGTAATGAGAGATTTTAGGTCTGTACTATTAATGGAGCTGTCTGGACCGGCCCATGAAACATCAGCGAGTCAAAGGAAATGTTCCACTCCTTTATGACCATTTGCTTGCCATTCTACTTTGCCATTCAAGTACATCAGGAAAGTTGAAATACACTTTATAGCCAAACGTTTTTGGACACACAATCACCACATTGTGAAAAGTGCTAACCTCCAATTATATACTTAAAGATATATTTCCATCTGATCTTACTCTTAAAATGAGTTCCCTTTACAAAAAGCTTCACTATGATGCTGCGCTTTGCTAAGCACTATGGGAACAATCCTAGTTGTGAACGAGCTGTGAATATCTGTGTAAAACATCAATGAACATTGACCGGAATTTATAGCCTCGGCTGATGTAGTCATTAGACGCACCTGTGGCCAGGCTATAAATGGATGCGTCACCAGGTGTCATCAGATCCTCTTTTTTCAGAGCGATTCTATGTGTGTGTTTTACAAACCCTGTCAAAACTTTCTTTCCTCTGCTAGGAATTAGAATTTGTGAGGCAGTGTGCAGTGAACCTTTTCTCCTTTCTCTTCTGAAAATATATATATTTTTATAAGATAGAGAGAATGACTGAAAGCCGTAAACAATGCGTGTTCCCCTGTTCTCGCGCTATAGCTGAAGAGGACACTTTTGCATCAGTTTTGCTCTGTTTGGGAGGGGCTCTCGTATGGATCAGGCTGAGGAGCGAGAGACGGGTTTGTCTCTTTCCCTCGCTCTCTCCCCAGACCCAGCTGGTCCTTCCCGTGATTTCGAAGCACGCTTCGGCACCTCTTTAGTTCACGAGGGGGGCAGGGCGCTGAACCTCTGTACATTTCACGCACAACAATAAAGCGGCTGAGAAATTACTCGAGGTGATTACGCGGGCTGTGGCCAGACTACAGCTAGACTGGCCACACGAACAAGAGACCCTCCCCCAAACACTTCAAACTAGAAGACAAATTTCTGTCTGGTGGCCAAAAGAATTTAATAAATAAAAGAGGGAATGGAACTCTATATCAGTCCCTTCCTTTCTTCTATGATCTCCATAACAAGTATTAGTACTTCCCGTGTCTTCGTGCCCTCGACGTTGGTGTATTCAACTATCGTGGGTGCTGAAGCTCGGGGGTATTCGGTGATGCCGCCGGTAGAAGAAACACCTGCAGGTTTTCTCTCGCCTGGCTCGGCCTCATCGCTAAAGTGACCTACTCTCCCCACAAAGCTGTGCAGGATCACCTCCACGCTTGTGGGGAAAGCTGATTAGGCAGCAGGTCAGGCTGGTGTTGCCCTACACACTATGACAGTGTTACAAGTGTACTAGGCTAAATCTGTTGAAGGACCTGAGTGTGGGCACCTCAATCAGGGAGAGGGGCCGTCGGCCACCCAGCCCCGCCCCGGTCCTTCTAGACGGGAGGCTCTAAAACAAAATGTGGCGAATCGTGCTCCCCCTCGTAAAGACTGGGTTCCAGTTTGTCACCCTCAGCAGCCACCAATGCAAGACCTCAGGGGCGTGATTTCTAAGAAAAAGAAACCCTGATGGTCTTGTACCCAGCCTTGTGGGGGTAGTTTCCCTCGGGACGGGGCGCGTGTATCATCCACTTCGGCCCTCCCGATACCTCCCGAAACCTCTTCACTCCCGCCGCCTTTGGTGTTTCGGGTGATAGAGGCTTCTAACAAAGAGTTGGGTGTACCGTTGCTTCCTGCCTTGATCCAGGACGCAGAACACTCAACATCCCCTCAACAGGAAGTGTCAGAAATAATACCCATCTCAGAGAACCTGGCAGCGTGGAAACTTCTGCCAGGTATTTCTATGTGGGTTCTAGAAACAGTAGAAAGAGGCTACAGAATTAAATTTGCTCGCCGTCCTCCCCGTTTAAACGGTGTGGTTCCCACTACCGTGAAACCGGGACAGGCATGTCTACTGTGGAAAGAACTGCAAAATCTCTTGGTCAAAGGGGCCATAGAACATGTTCCTCTTCCAGAGAAAGAGTCAGGTACAGCAGATACTTCCTGGTTCCCAAGAAAGGTGGGGGGTTGCGTCCAATTCTAGATCTTCAAGCCTTGAACCGTTCGGTGTTCAAGTCCTAGATGCTGACTATCAAGACGATCATGTCAAAAGCCCAACATCACGTTTGGCTGGTCACCATCGATCTCATGGACACATATCTTCATATAGAGCCACAGCACAGGAAGTTCCTGAGGTTTGCTTTCGGGGGCGAAGCCTTCCAGTATCGGGTTCTTCCATTTGGCCTAGCCCTATTAACCCGCACATTCAGGAAATGCATGGATGCAGCACTGGCTCCTCTGCGACTCCAGGGCATCCGCATTCTGAATTATATAGACGACTGGCTGATCCTAGCGCAGTCCAAGAACTGGCAGTTCAGCACAGGGATATCGTCTTGACTCATCTGGGGGTTATATGGAATTCGGTCACGATGCAGGCACAATCGTCTTCCGCATGAATCGTTTCCATTCAGAACACCCTGAGCAAAGTCAGGCTAGGTCGAGGTTGCACTGCTCATCAGTATCATTGAATACTAGGTCTCATAGCGTTGGTGTCTGCGGTGATCCCTTCAGACCTTCTGCACATGAGACCACTTCAGCTGTGGCTAGAAGCCATGGGGTTTTATCTGAGGACCGGTCCCCTAAGGCAAATAAGGGTTACGCGCCACGTGCTTCGTTCCCTTTCTATGTGGTTCAGACCCCGGTTCTTACCTTGGGTCCCACTCTAGGTGTGTCTCTTCGTCACAGGCTGCTAACGACAGACGCCTCTCTGGCTGGCTGGGTAGCGGCCTTAAGTGGTCATCCGGCTTAAAGGGATAGGAGGGTCGTCGGTTCGGTTGTCACAGTAAATTTCTCGAGCTGATGGCCGTATTTCTGGCCCTGAAATACTTCCTCCTGAGGCTGCCATGTCTTTGCGCGGGTGGGCAATACAGCTGTAGCCTCTTACGTAAACCATCGGGGGGATCCACGTTCACGTCAGCTGAATTTCTGGCACGTTGGATCCTCCTTGGGGCCCAGAGCAGCTCCTGTCACTCAGTACAGTTTCGTCCCTGGATGCCCGTGTGTGTGGGAGCAGATTTACTCTGAAGTAGTGAACAAATCTGGGTGAGATTTCACAGGGCAGAAGAGGGCCTCTTCGCCTCTATGATAGCGCAATGTCTCCTCTACTTCTCCCTAAGTCACCCAGCCCCCTTGGGTCTGGACTTAAAGGCACATACATGACCCTGAATGCGTCTGTATGCGTTTTTGTCCCCCGGTTTTTCTGCTCCCAGGAGTCTTGTCAAGGTTCGCTAGCAAGGGTCTTGCCTCCTACTAATGGTGCTGCACTGGCCGAACAGGATATGTTTCTCAAATACCTCACCTCGACGGCTCGTCTTGGGCGATTCTGAACAGGGAGCACCTTCTTATCCCTGGCCCGAATTGTGAAACCTTTCATGCTTGGCCCCTAAGGGAACCAACTGAGGTTCACAGGGCTTTCTCTTGAGGTTTTCGAGACCATTTCAAGTGCTAGGGCTCCCTCCACTTGGAACTGATCTGGGTAGATTTTACAGGGCAGAAGAGGACCTCTTCACCTCTGTTGATAGCGCAATGTCTCCTCTACTTCTTCCCGAGTCGCCCAGTTTCCCCCCCTAAATTCATATTACAGAACCAGCTAACTGCCAGTTTGCTTCAGTTCTGGATTTTTTTGTCAGCGGGAACTTGCCTCGCCACTGCCAGGTTCAATGTGGCCTCCACTGCGGTTTGCCACGCCTTGGTGGGCGGGGTGACCCCTAAGAGGCATCCTTGCTAGGACCTCTTCATAGGGTAAGACCCCCTTTTTAGACATCTTGAGTCAGCGTTTGGTAGACTTCTGACTCTCAAGATGATTTTTCTTATGGCAATTACGTCTCTAAGGAGACTTGGGTACGTACAGGCTCTGTCTCTTTTTCCGGCCTGTTTAGAGTTTGCCCCAGCTATGACCAAAAGCATTCATTGCACCCTCACCCTAACTACCTGCCCAAGGTGCCTTTCGCGACCCTTGGCCGGTTATTTTCTAAGCCTTCTGCTCCCTGCCGTTTGTAACGCCAGAGCAGCTAAGACTTCTCAGACTGTGTCCAGTCTGTACCCTTCAGACTTATGCCCACCGCTTTTGCTAGTGGCGTAAAGTCAGGGCAGCAATTCTTCACTTGGAAGCCATGACCGGGGGGCGGTCACCTCCTGGCAGACTATGTCACTTTGGGTGAGGGACATTATTGCCCAGGCCTATGAGGCGTGCGGTCAAGATTCGCCAGTAGGTTTTAGGGCGCACTCTACCAGAGGGCTCGCCTCCTCTAAAGCCTTGGCTAGAGGGCTCCCTCTGCAGCAAGTTTGTGATGCGGCAGGTTGGTCCTCTCTGCACACATTCATCAAATTTTATGGTTTAGATGTTTGTTACTCCGGGCTCTTATGCCCTTGAGTCGACATCTCAATCTCATGTCTCTGGCTGGTCCTCTCCGCACACATTCTTTAGACTCTATGGTTTGGATGTTCATGCTTTTCTGGGCTCTTACACCCCTGAGTCGACATCTGAAGCTCATGTATAAGCAAGTCTGTGATGTTGCAGGTTGGTCCTCTCCACACAGATTCATTAGACTTTTATAGTTTGGATGTTCTTGCCACTCCGGGCTCTTATGCCCATGAGTCGACGTCTCAAGCTCATGTCTGGTCAAGTTTGTGGTGCGGTGGGCTGGTCCTCTCCGCACACATTCATAAAATTTTATGGTTTAGATGTTTTGCTACTCCGGACTCTTGCGTCCTTGAGACGACATCTCAGCTCATGCCTGAACAAGTTTGTGATGCGGCAGGCTGGTCCTCTCCGCACACATTCATCAAATTTTATGGTTTAGATGTTTATGTTACTCCGGGCTCTTATGCCCATGAGTCGACATCTCATGCTCATGTCTGAGATCTCTTGCGTTCTTGTGAGCACACTTCACAACCGTAGAGGTACGTACAGCCCCAGTGCGGTGGCGTGGGTATTGCGTTCCCATAGTGCTTAGCAAAGCACAGCATCATAGTGAAGCTTTTTGTAAAGGGAACATCTCGGGTTACATGTGTAACCCTTTTTCCCTGAAAAAAGCAGAACGAGATGCTGCGCTTCTTTGCCTCACTGGGACGTCCCAGGACTGCTCTTTAAAAAGAAGCATCTGACGACACCTGGTGACGCATCTATTTATAGCCTGGCCACAGGTGCGTCTAATGACTACATCAGCCGAGGCTATGAATTCCGGTCAATGTTCATTGACGTGTTACACACATATTCACAGCTTGTTCACAACTAGGATTGTTCCCATAGCGCTTAGCAAAGCACAGAATCTCGTTCCGCTTTTTTCAGGGAACAAGGGTTACACATGTAACCCGAGATGTTTTGTTGTTGTAACCTAATTTGGTCAGGTTGATTCAATTATGTTCATATTTTTGGCTTGTATAAAACCAGATAATTTAGATTTTGCCACATGAACCACATTTTTAGTGTTCTGCGGTGTGACATACTACACTCCATCTAAAACTATTTTAAAAACAATTTAGCAAATTCCTCAATAATTATGAATTCAGCTTTCATGACCTCATATTTATTGAGAGTACATAGAATATTGGTAGTTTTACAAATGAATTTGTCACATTACATGACCATTTATAGAATTAAAGAAGACAAAAAAGATGTTTAAAAACAGTGAAAACTCAGCGACGAGTTCCAGGACCATATATACACCGTTTCATTTAAACTTGTTTAATGTGTTAAAGCGGTAATGTAGATGTTTCCTGCAGCATGAATTGAGTGTTTCAGTTGAGGTACTTCAAGTGTGCTTGTCCCTTTGCATAAACCACAGTGTTACAACACACATGTTCTTTAATGATAAAGTACATTTAAACTGCAGATGCTTAATTGAACTGCACACATGTAATGGAAACCTTTAAATGACATGCGATGTTTAATCATATGTGTCATCTTAGTGCTGTTTAATACTTTCTCACACTGTCAAGTTAAATGGAGGTCATTAACTCAGTTTTCTTTTGTTGATTCAGATGAGAGTTAGAGTGGTTAGTCTGAAGAGAATGGGCTACGTTTAGACAAAATAAAAATATTAGGCAGAGATTAAAGGTAGTACAATTGCCATTTTCTTTATGGGGTCAAATGTTATTTTTTCAAGAAGTGAAAAATGACGATTATCCACCCAATCTTTCTGATATTTAGTATTAACCTTGTGCTACCCTGCACTTACACATGCGAGGACATTGTATTTTGGCTTCTCTACACACAACGCATCATTTCATTTAAACTGATCTCAGTTCAGGACACTCTGGGCTGTCAGTAAAGGGATTAAACTTTTGACTCACTGAGTCATTTGGAAAAACAATATGGTGCCAATAACAGTGGAGCATGTCTGTAGGAAATATATAAAAAAACTACATCTGGTAAGAAACCTCATTACGTTTTTACATTTAAACAAAATGAGTCAAAAGATCAGTCTCTAGTTTCTCCCAACATGTCATTTTGAAAATGATTGCGATTTATCACATAACATCACACTGTTAAACACATTGATCACTACACTGGACAATAGCACTAGTGTTTCATTAGAAATCATATATTTACTGTGGATTTCCACATTGAGAGAAGTGTTGCTTTTAGAGGCTTTATATAGAGTAAGGTGAAAATGAAAATAAGGTGCATTTTGAACTGTTCTGAGACCAGTGCAGACAGACAGCACATCCTTTATCTTTCTATGCAGCTACAGTAAGTGCATTCACTCCTAAAATCTGACCAAATGCTCAGTTTCAGGCTGCAGATGATATTTCAAGTCAAATCAAGTTGAGTCAAATTTATTTTTATAGTGCTTATAAAAACAGCAACAGTTGAACCAAAGTACTGTAGAAAATAGATAAAAGAGTGACATAGTATGAACAAATATATAAAAAAATCAAGTTTTATATAAAACATCTAGGTTACTGTTGTAACCTCCATTCCCTGATGGAGAGAACGAAAAGTGTGTTGAAGAAGCGACACTAGGGGTCTCACTTGAGAGCCTCGTGCATCTCTGAACTTCAGAAAAGGCCAATGAGAAATTGACAGACAGAATATGCATGTCCTGCCCCCGGACATACGGGTATAAAGGGAGTGAAATGTGTCTGTCCATTCAGGATTTTGCCTGAGGAGCCGAGAATCAGGTTCGGCTGTAACAGTGGCTCGGTTCTGCGACATGGCCGGGAGGACACAACGTCTCGTTCCCTCCATCAGAAGTTACAACGTCAGTAACCTAGACGTTCCCCATCTGTCGCTCACTTCGACGTTGTGTCGAAGAAGCGACACTAGGGGTCCATTTTTAATCATGCTATGCGCTGAACCGTGTATGTGCGCTGCTGTGCAGGCCATATTAGACTGCACGTACCCTTCTCCAATGCCCCATAAAATCGTCATAACCTTCTGGTTCCCTACACCTTGATATTGTGGAACCATCCACAAATGCTGCCTCGGTGTGATCGTGGCCCAGACACATGTGGCAGTGCCTGTGACCATCAGGAGCTGAGAGAACTCGACCGCATCCAGGAACTACACAGGGGCGGAAGGGCATCTTAACAAAGATGCGTCATGAAAAGGATGTTCAACGCCGCTGTGTATTGCTCTTTTAGAGAATCAAAATCTTTTACAAATATTCTCTTTTTGAAAACAATGTTAAAGCACCCAGGGACAAAGCTGCACAAAGAACATTTCTGAATGGACAGACGCATTTCCCTCCCTTTATACCCATATGTCCAGGGGCGGGACATGCAAATTCTGTCTGCCAATTTCTCATTGGCCTTTTCAAAAGTTCAGAGATGCGAGAGGCTCTCAAGAGAGACCACTATTGTCACTTCTTCGATACAATTCGAAGTGAGTGACAGATGGGGAAATACCCTACATATTATTATTTATTTTTTCTTTTATAATTTTTTTTATCCCCTTCTCACCTAATTTGGAATGCCCAATTCCCACTTCTTAGTAGGTCCTCGTGGTGATGTGGTTACTCACCTCGATCTGGGTGGCGGAGGACAAGTTTCAGTTGCCTCTGCTTCTGAGACCGTCAATCCGCGCATCTTATCATGTGGCTCATTGTGCATGACTCTGTATGTGGAGGCTCATGCTACTCTCTGCAATCCACGCACAACTTACCACACACTCCACTGAGAGTGAGAATCACTAACCATGACCACAAGGAGGTTACCCCATATGACTACCCTCCCTATCCAATTTGGTTGCTTAGAAGACCTGACTGGAGTCACTCAAAACACCCTGAATTCAATCTTGCAACTCCAGGGGTGGTAGTTATAGTCAGTACTCGCTGAACAACCAAGGCCCGACCCTAGATATTATTAAAAGATATGGAAAACAGATGCATTTTAAGAGAAGTCTTAAAATTAGACAAGGTTAGGGCCAACATCACGTGAGTAGGGAGACTGTTCTAAAGCTTGGGGTCAACAACAGAGAATGCTTAATCTCCCTTGGACTTGCAACGACAGCAGGGAACAGAATGTAGCCCAGTTGAAATTATCTTATCTATATTATTTTACTTTTCTTCAAAATGTATCTTTTTATTGTTTTGTTTATATATTTGATTTATATTTTATATTTGTACTTTTCACGTATTGAAAACAATATTTCATATTGTTAGAAGTGTATAAAGTTTGTCTAGGCTCTGATTGGGTATTTCACATGTGAGTTTGGTTTGGAGAGTATGTATAGGCAGAGGGGGCGGGAGGAGAGAGTAAGAAGAGGAAGCGAACGAAGAAAAAAGGAGAGATCTACGACAACGACACGGAGTGTGACGCAGTTACGATTTGAGTATTCATTTGTTTTACTAATAGTAGTGAGTTTATGTAATTTCGTACAGAAGTTAAACATCCTACATTAGTTTATCGTGAGTGTGTTGTGTATATACTCACGAGTCGCGAAGGTGACGCACTTGTTATTCACGAGTGATTTGGGTTAACCGGAGACTGAGCTCCTCCGGCCTCGGTGGATTCAATACCAGGTAGCGCTTCAGATACCCGGGATTGTCTGGAAGTTCCCCTGGCCTCGTTGGATTCCCATATCGGGACCGCACGGCGAGTGATGATCTTTTTGCCTGGTGCAGCACGGTATTTTCTCCTTCCTGACGCTCTCTGCATTGCTCACTTTTTTCGTGGGACTGTGATGATTTGAGCATGATAATCGTGAGTAGTATTTTCCATTATTGTTGGCTCTAGTAAGAGTGACGCGGCGATTTGTATTTTTTTCGCCCCAGCGCACACAAGCGTCGTTCAGGCCTGCATCTCAGTTTATTTGTTTACTTTGTTCGGACTATTTTTGACATTCATATATTTTTTCAAGAGACTGGGCCCAGTGAAGGTTAATTACTGACTGAAAAGAAATGTAAAGTGATTGTGAAAGTGTTGAATATACTCCAACGAGTTAATTGTGAGTGATTTAAAGTTATTTACTGTGATTCATAACTTGTTTTGGAGGTTCATGTCATAACTTTAGTTAATTGACAAGTAAAAGGGAATCAAGGGAGTATTTGAAATTTAGTCTTTTTTCATTTTTTTTTTTTATTATATTTACATTCTGTGATTTTACTGATTTTTATTTGAATTCCCCTACCATAAACTATTAATACTTCAGTAACAAACCCAGGGCACTCTAGATATTGGTACATATAGAGTGCTACAAGAAAGAAAAAGTTTGAGGTGAGTATTGATGGAAAAGGTCACAAATGTATTGTGGAGCAAGACCAGACTGGGCCTTGTAGAAATAGATCAAAATTTATAAATCAAATCTATAAATGACTGGTAGCCAGTGCAGGGAAGCCAGTACAGTGGTGCTGTGCTTAGTTTTTCTAGTCCCCGTTAAAAATCTAGCTGCAGCATTTTAGACCATATGCAATTGAGAAAGGGATGACTGAGGCAAACCAACATACAGGGAATTACAATAATCTAGCCGTGAGGCATGGACTACAGTTTCAAGATCTTTACTTGTAAGAAGTGTTTCAACTTTGCAATTGATCTTAACTGGAAAAAACTTTCTCGCGTAACAGCACTTATTTGTCTGTTATAAAGTGATGACGTGTCAAAAATGATCCCAAGATTTTTGTCATTCTTGTGTGTTAGCGGATAGAGGCCCTACTTTGGCTTCAATGACAGAGGAAATCCCGGGCGGGCGAAAGATCATCAATTCTGTCTTGGTTTCAATAAATTTCAGAAAAGTATCCGCCATCCAACATCTAATTTCCTCAAAACACTTTAAAATAAGTACAGCAGAGTAGCTTCTGACTGCTATTTACCAGATCGGACTGGTAAATAAAATTGGGAATCGTCAGCATAGCAGTGATAGGAGGTATTGAACTTCTGAAAAATTGTGTACTGTGGAAGCATATAAAGAGTGAATATTGATGGTCCTAGAATAGATCCCTGGGGCACACCACATGATAGAGGGGTTGTTGAAGGGGAACAATTTCCTATATGGACAGAGGCACACCACTGCAGAGCCAGACCTAGAATACCAGCCATACAATCCAGCCTATTTAAAAGTATTGTATGATCAATAGTGTCAAATGCTGAGCTCAGATCCAATAAAACTAATACTATCCATGATCCAGATTCAAAAGTGGGCAAAATAACGTTACTGAGTGATGGGTCTGCACTAATTAAGTCCTGTGACTTTGGGTTTCTTTGGGACGGGAATGATGATGGAGCATTTGAAGCAGCATGGAACTTCACACTGCTCCAGTGATATTTTGAAGGTCTATCTGAAGATGGGGGCCAGCTGGTTAGCACAGGGGATTTTAGTGTGGATGAAACAACAGCTGGGCCCTGTGCTTTCCTCTTTAGGCCTGTTTGCATTTTCTGAAATAAATTTAGAAAGGAAATTTGATTTGGCCAATTTCACTGATATTCAGTACATACATACAGAATACATTCTATCAGTACATAAATTCAGAATTTTATAATGTATAATTTTATTTTAACATGGTTGTCAGTGATTGGATGATGCTGGACATTCAATTAAATAAGAATATTTTTTTTAGCTATATAGAAAATCAGCTGTAATGTGTATATAAAGTCTCAAAAACATGAATAAACAACACTCCTGGAAACATAATACATTTTTTGATTAAAAAAAAAAAAAAGATTTTCTATTGCTTGGTATTCTATAGCATTTCACAACTAGTCCCGCGGTCCACATATGAGGACATACCTTTTTAGGAAAACTGTTTGCTCCAGAATTATTTGGTGCTACTAGTAGTACAAATCATAAAGGGAAATGGAAAATGCACACAGCAGTCTCGCTCAGGTATTAGGAGGTTAAAATGTCATTATTTGCTGCCTTTAGGACTTTCATGTAAACAGCCTCTTTAATTGTGCAATGAGAGAGCACATTGCTGCTAGCTGCAGATTGCTGTTGGTTAAAAATTGTGTTTTAACTCCGCCCATCCCTTAGTAACAGCTTAATTTCAAAGCTGCATTATGCTGAAATTTGCCTCTCATACTGTTTAGATCAGACTGAGGACTTACTAATGTCACCTTTTTGCAAAGCAAAGAAAGTGTTTTCAAAAGTTTAAAAGCCATTCTCAAGTTGATGAGGGGCACACATGTAACAAAATCATTGTGTTTTTAGCAGCTTGTTTCTTTTGTTGGGATTCTTTAGAAGGATCTGCATAGTGGAAGGTGCTACACAAAGCTAGAAACATCACAACATTTGTCAAACCTTCATTACAATTATTCTCTTTTTTATTTCAGATTAGTAGTATCTAGCCATGGCCATAACCAGCTATGTGGTCTGGTCAAGCAGCCTTCCGTGGGTTGACTCTACTTAGAGTTTTTCTCACATTGCAACGCAACGCAATTGACACCATCTTCTCGAGGAGAAGCTTGGGTTCGGGGGAACCTAACTGCCCTGACGGAACGTTTGCAGCTGGCTACACGATGGACGCGTGGGAGAGGTGGCAGGTCGTGTGTCTGGCGGTTCTTTCCGTGGAGGACGTTGAAGATATCTACCTATTCGGAACCATGATAACAGGTCTTCTGCTGATTGGATTAGGCATTGCCCTGGGTTATCGAAGAATTAAGAAGACGGAGACAGCTGTCCAAGGCCTCACAAGGCTGCCCGTCATGATTGAGGCGGTGGGCAGAGCTGTCAGCACTCAGACTCTCAATACGGATAACATCATGAAGGAGCTTACAGCTTTGCAAAGGCAAATGGATCGTTTTAGAGACCAAAACGGACATGCAGAATAGCCTGAGAAATTGCAGCTATTCGCCCCAAGACAAAACATTTCAATCTTATCTGTTTCGGCACCCCCCAACCAGCACTGACCTTGGCCAAGGCTGTTGATGGATCAACAACTCCCCTGGTTAGAGCACTGCAATGAGCCGCTCTCGCATTCCCTCCCCCTCCCAAAACACCCTGGGATTGTGACCTTTTGGCGACTCTCTGGGCTCACACACACACAAGACTTTACACAAATACAGATATGCATCCGCCCCACACCCCATCCCTCGCCTTCGCCGCTTCTTACCCCCCAGTCTGACAGGTGGGTCTGTGACCAGCGCCGAGAATGGCTGCAGGTCCAGATGGCTGCTTGCCAGTGCTGGGTTAACTCCATCCCCCACTCCCCTACCCTGTTGCAAGTTTTTGTTATGTTGTAGATGTACTGATTATGTGCTTTTTTCCTGTTCCCACACTGTAATCCTAACAGGAGCATAGTCTGGGGGTTGCTTTTTTTATCTCACCTTTCCCCATGTAATGCTGTATATCTTCTCAATTCCCTGTCTTCCTGCCCTGTCTACCCCGTTGTCATATTGTATGTTTGTATGGGCAGGATGATGGCCAATTTTCACTGGTAACTTACATGTTACAATAAAGGGTTACTACTACTACTACTACAACATCGGCCATGGTAAGACAGAGCACCTGGTCATTGGGAGGAGGGGTGGTCTTCCTCGCCATAATGTAGTTCTGCGCCTCAGACCAAGCATAGAAGTTGTTCAGCGCATCTGGAAGGGAGGCATCTTTGTCACAGGCAACTGATGTTATCCTGTAGTTGGTGATGGTCTGGATGCACTGCCTCATGCGCCACGTGTCAACGCTGTCCTGGAATTTGGCCCTTGATGTTCTTAGGGCTGCCTTGTCACCTGCTCTCTCGGGTCTTCAGCAGCACATGCTCCTCCTCAGTCATCCACGGCATCTGGTTGGAGTGTGTGGTGATGGTCTTGGAGAAAGTTAGCTGATCACTGATGCTATGTATTCCTCCTAGTTGGTAGAGTCGCCATATGTTGCTGCCTCCCTGAACATGTGCCAGTCAGTATACTTAAAACAGTCTTGAAGAGCAGAGATGGCTACTGCTGACCAGGTTTTCACCTGCTTCTGGAGCGGTTTTGTGTGCATGACGAACGGTCTGTATGCTGGAATTAGCATAACAGAGATGTGGTCTGAGTTGCCAAGGTGGGGGCGGGATTCTGCCCAGTACGTGCCTGGGATGTTTGTGTAAACAAGATCAAGCGTGTTCGCCCCTCTCGTTGCAAAGTCCACATATTGATGGAATTTAGGAAGCACTGTCTTGAAATTCGAATGGTTGAAATCTCCGGCGACAATAAACAGTCCGTCAGGGTGAGCGTTCTGCAATTTGCTAATAGCCCCATACAGTATTATTAATACAAGTAGGTATTAATAACTGGTTTATTTAAAGTTCATGTAGTTTACTATCATTTATAACTGTGCATAGTACAGCCTCATTGACTTCTCTATTTTTGAGAAGCCTATTCTGCACCTACCTGGGTTTAAAGAAAGTCCAATAACCTATGAGACTGTTTATTCTCATAACACATGTTCAATTTACATTTTGAAAACACAAAGCTCACAATAAAGATGGCAGGTAGAGCAAAGATATTCAGAAACTAAATATGATTTGCAAAGATGCATTACTGAGATAAAAAAGAAGAGAAAACCTTGTTGTTAGTCCATGAAGCAGTTGTAGTCATAGCATATGGATTAACAACTTCAGCTGCCCGCTGCCTGTAATGCCTTGACACATCACTGTAAATTGTTGTTTATTTAAGCTAACAGCAATTGATATTTCAGCTAATTTGCTTTGATTGTAAAGGCCTTTCACTGTAGTTACTAGCTTTGTCATCATGCATTTGGCAAAGGGCTATTCTTTCAACATGTATGGATTTGAATAGTTGGATCAAATCTGATGTCTAAAGGACAACATTTGGTTGTTTGTTTGTTAGTTTACAGTAATAGCAATGCTAATACCAATTTAGCATAGTGGTAGCAGTAACTGCTAACAAGGTTTTGATATTCAGGATAGGCTGACAGTTAGTGCTTGCTAGCATGTTTGATGGCTAGTTAGGGCATACCTTGCACCAGTCCTGCCTAAGTTCAGAAAGCAGGTCTGTTTCACAGTATAATGTTATGGGCTAAATTGTACCGGCTAGTGTGATAAGGCCTAGGGAAAAATACTGTTATCTAACCTCCAGATCCCTTTCTTTTTCGCTTATGGTAAAGCTTAATATGGTTTTTGCATTGCTGTAACCCAGCTAACAATTTTATGTTCTAAGAACGTTTTCCTAACGTTAGTATTTGGTTGTGGGAACATGAAAATGTCCAGTTTTCTTAACATTAGTAGAACGTTTTTTAAGGTTAATAACGTTATAAGGATGTTCCATTAACGTTTTATATAATTTTTTTCCCCCCAAACCTTTAAATAATGTTAGCCAAAGTTGTTGGAACGTTCCCTGTTAGGTGGGAAGCCAATCACTCAGTTTTTTTAAATACTTTTTTAAACACTGATGGACTATAATACATTTTTCTGTGTATTGGGGAAATGTAAATCAAACATTACCCATCACTACATGTCATATAAATGTAAGGAAGTGTAAAACACAGTTATTAACTTTTTTAATTTAACTATCGTTTTATACAGGTTTTTATAACATGCAATGCAATTATTTAACAATCAAATCTTTAAATTAATACAAATGTAGTGATAAAGTTAGTCTAAACTGATAAAAAATTGTTTTAACTGTCTCATAGGATAGTCAATAGCTGTGTTTTTTTCAGTTTGTTTGTAAAGAAGTGTAAGTTATTCAAAATGACAAAATATTTCTTTCTTTAGTCATTTATTTTCTTGCGATTATACATTTTTAAATGTATTATTAACAGTATTTTTATGTATTTGACAGTGATATATTGCCAAAACAAAAGCAGTTTTTTGTAAAATTACAGAAAATTATGCTACTTCTGTCAAAAAAGGATACTTTATTTTTACAGTTAGTTTTGTTAAAAATATAATTTAAAAGTTGTTAAAAACAGATATTTAATGCATTTTATGTATAATTTTTTTTTGTAAAATCATGTGATATTTCGATAAACAGTTTATTCTTGAAATTTGAATAAAAATGTTCCTGTCATTTTGAAATACAGGGACATTTTTTAAGATGTATTGGTAAAAACTGTAAAAAATTAAATAAAAACAAGAATATTTTTTACAGTGTGCAGCTCTTGACTTTTGTGTATTTTGTCCATCAGCCATATCACCCTGTAGCTCAAGACTGGTTGCCTACTGAAGCTGAGCAGGGCTGAGCCTGGTCAGTACCTGGATGGGAGACTTCTTGTGAAAACGTCTCGGGTTACATGTGTAACCCTTGTTCCCTGAAAAAAGCGTAACGAGATGCTGCGCTATGGGAACGATCTTGCATTGTGACCAGCTGTGAATATGTGTGTAACACGTCAATGAACATTGACTGGAAATTTATAGCCTCGGTTGGTGAGATCATTGGATGCAACTGTAGATAGAGGCTTCACCAGCGTGTTCGTCAGATACTTTTTTCTGAGGAGCAGTCCTGGGACATCCCAGTGCGGCAAAGAAGCGCAGCATCTTGTTCCGCTTTTTTCAGGGAATAAGGGTTACACAAGTAACCCGAGACGTTCCTTTTACAAAAAGCTTCACTATGATGCTGCGCTTGCTAAAAGCGCTATGGGCATGAAATACCAACGCCGCCGCACTGGGGCTGTCCAGACCCCTACAGTTGTGATCACAAGAACGTGAGAGGTCTCAGACATGAGCTTGAGATGTCGACTCAAGGGTGTAAAACCCGGAGTAGCAAGAACATCTAAACCACAAAATTGATGAATGTGTGCGGAGAGGACCAGCTTGCTGCATCACAGACTTGCTTATACATGAGCTTCAGATGTCGACTCAGGGGCGTAAGAGCCCGGAGTAGCATGAACATCCAAACCATAGAGCCTGAAGAATGTGAGCGGAGAGGACCAGCCTGCCGCATCACAAACTTGTTCAGGCATGAAAGATTTAAGCCATAAGATCTGAGAATGTGTGCGAAGAGGATCAGCCTGCCGCATAACAAACTTGCTTAGTCATGAGCTTAGATGTCGACCCAAGGGCATAAGAGCCCGGGGTAGCATGAACATCTAGTAACATGAACATAAAACCAGATGAATGTGTGCGGAGAGGACCAGCCTGCCACATCACAAACTTGTAGAGACATGTGATTAAGATGTCGACTCAAGGACATAAGAGCCTGGAGTGGCAAGAACATCCAAACTTATAAGAATCTAATTAATGTGTGCGGAGAGGACCAACCTGCCGCATCACAAACCAACTGCAGAGGGAGACCTCTAGCCAAGGCTTTAGAGGAGGAGAGTCGTCTGGTAGAGTGCGCCCTAAAATCTACTGGCGAAGCTTGACCACGTGCCTCGTAGGCCCGGGCAGTAATGCCCCTCACCCAAGGTGACATAGTCTGCCAGGAGGTGACCACCACCTGGTCACGGCTTCCAAGGGAAGAATTGCTGCCCTGACTTCACACCACTAGTAAATGCGGTGGACATAAGTCTGGAGGGTACAGACTGGACAAAGTCTGAGAAGTCTTAGCCGCTCCGCCGTTACAAACGGCAGGGAGCAGAAGGCTTAGCGAGTAACCGGCCAAGGGTCGCGAAAGGCACCTTGGGAAGGTAGTCAGGGTGAGGGTGCAAAGAATGCTTTTGGTCATACCTGGGGCAAACTCTAAGCAGGCCGGCAAAAAGATACAGAGCCTGTAGGTACCCAAGTCTCCTTAGAGACGTAATTGCCATAAGAAAAACCATCTTGAGAGTCAGAAGTCTGCCAGACGCTGACTCTAGAGGTTCAAAAAAGGGGTCTCAACCAGACCCTTAAGGACTACTGCTAAGTCCTATGAAGAGGTCCTTCACATGGCTCCAGAATGAAGCACACGAGTAGAGGATGCCTCTTAAAGGGCACCCCTTCCATCTGAAGGGGACTGAAATACAGTCCCCTGTGCCTGAGAAAGAAGGTCCTTCCTGTTCAGAACCGCCAAGGCGGGCCATTGAGGGGAGAATTTAACTCCGAGAACCATACTCTGTTCAGCCAGCGCGGCGCTATCAGAAGGAGGCAAGACCCTTGCTGGCGAACCTTGTCAAGATTCCCGGGAGCAGAAAAACCGGGGGGGAAAACGCATACAGACGCATTCAGGGTCATGTATGTGCCTTTAAGTCCAGACCCAAGGGGGCTGGGTGACTTAGGGAGAAGTAGAGGAGACATTGCTCTATCATAGTGGCGAAGAGGTCCTCTTCTGCCCTGTGAAATCTCACCCAGATTTGTTCACTATCTCAGTGTAAATCTGCTCCCACACACACGGGCATCCAGGGACGAAACTGTCCTGAGTGACAGGAGCTGCCCTGGGCCCCAAAGAGGATCCAACGTGCCAGAAATTCAGCTGACATGAACGTGGATCCCCCCAATGGTTTAAGTAAGAGGCTACCGCTGTATTGCCCACCCACACCAAGACATGGCAGGGCCAGAAATACGGCCATCAGCTCGAGACAGTTACTGTGACAAACAAACTGACGACCCTCCTATCCCTTTAAGCCGGAAGACCACTTAAGGCCGCTACCCAGCCCGCCAGGGAGGCGTCTGCCGTTAGCAGCCTGCGACGACAAGACACACCTAGAGTGGGACCCAAGGTAAGAACCGGGGTCTGAACCACATAGAAAGGGAACGAAGCACGTGGTGCATAACCCTTATTTGCCTTAGGGGACCGGCCCTTGGATAAAACCCCCTGGCTTCTAGCCACAGCTGAAGCAGTCTCATGTGCAGAAGGAGGCGGGTGAATTAAATTCTGTAGCCCTTTCCTACTGTTCTTAGGACCCACAAAATATCTGGCAGACGTTTCTACGCTGCCAGGTTCTCTGAGATGGGTATTAATCTTTTAACG
Organism: Moxostoma hubbsi; assembly: GCA_032164185.1. Taxonomy (NCBI): domain Eukaryota; kingdom Metazoa; phylum Chordata; class Actinopteri; order Cypriniformes; family Catostomidae; genus Moxostoma; species Moxostoma hubbsi. The sequence continues at coordinate 33,797,833 of JAVLUX010000039.1, forward strand.
CTTCCTGTTGAGGGGGTGTAGAGTGTTCCGCGTCCTGAAAAAATGCGGAGAGCAGCGAAACACCCAACTATTTGATGGGAGCCTCTACCACCCGAAACACCGAAGGCGGCAGGAATGGAGAGGCTTCACGGGGGTACCGGGAGGGGCGAAGTAGAGCACGTGCCCCATCCCGAGGGGAGCTTCCCCACAAGCCTATGCGCAAGACCATCAGGATTTTCTTCCTTTAGAAATTTAGGGGCTGCCAAGGGCGACGAGACTGTCCCCAATCCCTGGGAGGAGGTGCACGTCTCGCCACGCTTTGCTTTTGAGCCTCCCTTCTAACAGGACTGAGGCGGGTCTGGGTGGTCGAAGAACCTGCCCCCTGAGTGTGGCACGGGAGGAACTGCCTTAAGGCTTCCTCGTGGCTTTTCACCTCCTGGAACCTGGAGATAACCTGCTCATGGTGTCTCTGAATAGGCCAGTGGGCGAAATCAGGGCATCAAGGAGGAAAATTTTATCCTTGTCCTTGATTCCCGAAAAGTTTTGCCAAAGGTGCCTCTCCGCGCTGACCAAGGCAGACATAGACTTGCAAATAGCACGAGCTGTTTGCTTGGTCACGTGGAGAGAAAGATCTCTGGCTCGACGAAGCTCAGAAAAAGCTTGCTCGTCGAACGCAGCACCCACACTCATGTCATCCAGCAGGACAACATGGTAAGCCTGTGATACAGCCATTGTGTGTAGAGCAGCACCAGCCTGACCAGCTGCTTGATAAGCCTTTCCTACTAAAGTGGAGGTCATCCTGCAAGGCTTTGAGGGGAAAGAGGGCTTTTTAAATGACGATGCCGAGCCCGGCGAGAGAGCTGGCAGCATCAACAAATAGCCCCATGTCTCAGCACCTACGATAGTCGAATATGTCGACATCGAGGGCACAAAGACACAGGAAGTAAAAAGATTCCTTCATGAACGAGAAAGCTTGTTATGGAGGTCATCAAAGAAAGGGAGGGACTTATATAGCCAGACAGAAATCTGTCTTATAGTTTGGAGCATTTTTGGGGGGGGGGTATCTCTTGTTCGTCTGGCTAGTCTAGCTGTAGTCTGGCCACAGCCCAAGTAACCACCTCAAGTAATTTCTCAACTGCTTTATTATTGTGTGTGGAATGTACAGAGGTTCAGCGCCCCCCTCGTGAAATGAAGAGACACAGAGGCGTGCTTCAGGCTTACTAGAAGGATCAGCTGGATCTGGGGAGAGAGCGAGCGATAGGGACAGACCCGTCTCTCGCTCCTCAGCCAGATATATGTGAGAGCCCCACGATGAAAGAGTGGACGCTGGCTTTTGGAAGTAAGCGAGACGAGCACGAAGCATTTCGACTGTAAACAGATCGCAAGGCTCGTACCTGCCCCGCCCCAACGCAAGAGCAGCATGCTCTTCCCCAAACACACAAAACAAAAACTGGTGTGTGCCCGTTTCAGCCGTAGAGCATAAACATGGGAACACACACCACTTATTTTGTTTATCAATCAATCTTTTTCTTTTTTTCTTCTTTTCAGAGGAAATAGAAAGGAGAAAAGGTTTACTGCGCACTGCCTAACAAAATCTAACTCCTAACAGAGGAAAGAAAGTTTGACAGGCTCGTGATAACACACAGCACAGAATGTCTCTGAAGACGAAAAATCTGATGATGCACCGGTGAAGCATCTATTTATAGCCACTGCGCCAGGTGTGTCCAATGATTACATCGGCAGAGGCTATAAATTCCGGTCAATGTTCATTGACGTGTTGCATACATATTCACATCTGGTCACAACTGAGACGTGTTCCCAAAGCGCTCTTCAGCGCAGCATGATAGTGAAGCTATTTTAAAGGGAACTACCTCTGCATCTTTTCATGCGCATATTTTACTTTGTGAAATTAAAACGAACTGTTGAAACCTTTCATTTTATTTTCTTAAAAAAAGATCTGTATGCATTAACTAGAAATGTAAGTGCAGCATATTTCTAGCGGGAAGACTAACAGCTGTACATCATCGTACCATTAGCTAGGTAATTCCTAGCCAATCATGAGTTAGCCATTGCTTTATACGTCTGCTCACAGTCTGTGATAGGAGTTTCCCCACAGTAGTTTAGTTCTGTCTTAACCCATTCAAAGCTATAAATTACATATCAAATGAGCATGAGCTTTACAGTGTCGATGTCCAGAGCTAGAGATATTTCACAAAAGAAACTTTGAACTCAAAACACTTTATTCACTATTCATTTTAGTATATATAAATAATTATATAAATATATAAATATAAATTAAGTTGCGTGTGTGTGTGTCATTGTTGCTGTGTCTGGAAGGATTAGAATCACAGTGAGACTGAGAAAATATAATTGTGTCTTCTCACTGGAACCACATTGCACACCATGGCGAGCAGACAGTAAACATTCGACATACATGTGCATTTGACATGTCCTTCACTCTTTATTTACCTCATCTTGTCTATCTATCCAACAGATCATTTCAGGACCTTGCTAGGCAGATGGACTATGCCTACGGCACTGTGAGGGACTCAGCAGTGTACGATTACTTTAGAGCCAAGGGCACAAACCCACTGGAGCAGGACAACACGTATGCGGAGCTGTGGAGGACCATCAGCAGAAACAACGGACAGGACTTCTCTGTGTCCAGTCCCTCTGAAGGCATACGCAAGGTACAGTTCAGCTTTGGTATACATATTGTTTCACAATCTCTTTTCAACACATTGCATAAATTATTTTAAGTAACAAATTATAAGGGCTGGGCATCGATACAGCTTTCCCGATTTGATTAAATTCACATTCACAAGCTCTTGATTCAATTCTGTTTCATAACATTTTGGGTATACACTCACCTAAAGGATTATTAGGAACACCATACTAATACTGTGTTTGACCCCCTTTCGCCTTCAGAACTGCCTTAATTCTACGTGGCATTGATTCAACAAGGTGCTGAAAGCATTCTTTAGAAATGTTGGCCCATATTGATAGGATAGCATCTTGCAGTTGATGGAGATTTGTGGGATGCACATCCAGGGCACGAAGCTCCCGTTCCACCACATCCCAAAGATGCTCTATTGGGTTGAGATCTGGTGACTGTGGGGGCCATTTTAGTACAGTGAACTCATTGTCATGTTCAAGAAACCAATTTGAAATGATTCGAGCTTTGTGACATGGTGCATTATCCTGCTGGAAGTAGCCATCAGAGGATGGGTACATGGTGGCCATAAAGGGATGGACATGGTCAGAAACAATGCTCAGGTAGGCCGTAGCATTTAAACGATGCCCAATTGGCACTAAGGGGCCTAAAGTGTGCCAAAAAAACATCCCCCACACCATTACACCACCACCACCAGCCTGCACAGTGGTAACAAGGCATGATGGATCCATGTTCTCATTCTGTTTACGGCAAATTCTGACTCTACCATCTGAATGTCTCAACAGAAATCGAGACTCATCAGACCAGGCAACATTTTTCCAGTCTTCAACTTTCCAATTTTGGTGAGCTCTTGCAAATTGTAGCCTCTTTTTCCTATTTGTAGTGGAGATGAGTGGTACCCGGTGGGGTCTTCTGCTGTTGTAGCCCATCCGCCTCAAGGTTGTGCGTGTTGTGGCTTCACAAATGCTTTGCTGCATACCTCGGTTGTAACGAGTGGTTATTTCAGTCAAAGTTGCTCTTCTATCAGCTTGAATCAGTCGGCCCATTTTCCTCTGACCTCTAGCATCAACAAGGCATTTTCGCCCACAGGACTGCCGCATACTGGATGTTTTTCCCTTTTCACACCATTCTTTGTAAACCCTAGAAATGGTTGTGCATGAAAATCCCAGTAACTGAGCAGATTGTGAAATACTCAGACTGGCCTGTCTGGCACCAACAACCATGCCACGCTCAAAATTGCTTAAATCACCTTTCTTTCCCATTCTGACATTCAGTTTGGAGTTCAGGAGATTGTCTTGACCAGGGCCACACCCCTAAATGCATTGAAGCAACTGCCATGTGATTGGTTGATTAGATAATTGCATTAATGAGAAATTGAACAGGTGTTCCTAATAATCCTTTAGGTGAGTGTATTTCAGTTATGTCAAATTTGCAAGCATATAAAATAAATTCTCTCTCAGCTAAAATCAATTAGCCTATACATGGGACCCTCTAATTTCAAAAAAATTGTTTTACGATTGATTCAATTAACAATTAATATGATTTCTTAATTGCATGCACACACAAACATGGTCAAAAGATTTAAACACTTGACTGAAATGTTTCTCATGATCTTAAATCTTTTGATCTGAAGGCGTATGATTAAATGTTTGAAATTAGTTTTGTAAACAAAAATATAATTGTGCCACCATATTAATTAATTTCACTATAAAACTAAAATGTAATGTTAAAAAAAAGTTTTTTTGAAATTGATGACTTGGATTAAATAATAAATAAAAGCAGTCAATAAGTGCCAAACACATATGGGATCTACTTCAAAATACTGTTTAAAAAGCATCTCAGGGTGAACCTCAAGAAGTATAAATATCAAATATAACACTGTTTTGATTTATTTTGGATTTAATTCCCATAGTTCCATTTATATTATTCCATAGTTTTGATGACTTTACTATTAATCTAAAATGTGACAAAAAATAATTATAATAAAGTTATATTATTAAACTTTTGACAGGTAGTTTGTATATGTATGAGATTTTATATATAAAGTGTATATATATATATATATATATATATATATATATATATATATATATATATATATATATATATATATATATAAGAGAGAGAGAGAGAGTGTGTGTGTGTTTAAATGCATAATTATTTGAACACTTGCTAAACCGTCTCTTTAAGGAAACCGTCATTTCCGACAGTAAAGAACAGAAATTATATTAAAATAAACATTATTCAATGACAATGGATTGTGTGGATCTTGTCTTTGGACACACACATTACTACATGGAAGTAGTTGATTTGTGTTGTAGATGAAAAACGTTTTCGTTGGATGCGAAATCATGTGTATGAGCCAATGAGAGTATGTTTAGATCAATTGAGCTCCTTTGACAGGAGACAGATCACTGAAGATCTGCCTCTAGAGTTTCCTTTAATGATATAACACTTTGAAAATGAATACTGTTTAGAAATGTATCTTCAATAGCATCAATTGAGGATATAGTTTAGAGAACAATGGTGTGTATCAATACAGTTTAAATGTAGCAGTCATAAAAGGTTAGAATGCAATGCCAATAACCCCTTAAAAATTGGCATAAATGAAGATGATTTAAGCGTGTCAGTCAGAAGTCACTCTTAAAAAAGGTATGTGTTCACCTTAAAGAAACATTTCCCCCATAAATGATATTTTGCTCATCATTTACTCACCTTAATGCTGTCTTTAGCTCGTATGACTTTCTTCTCCAGAACACAAATAAATATATCTTGATGGAGATGCAATTCAATAGGATCAAACATTTTCAAGCTCCAATAAGGGTATAAAAGCAGCGTTAATCCATATGACTCCAGTGGTTTAAACCATGTCTCCTGAAGCGAAATTACCATCTGCAGTGAAAAACAGACCAAAATGTAACTCCTTTTTCAATATAAATCTGCATACATTGGGGGTATGTGTCCTGTAAAAAGTAACAGTTGCAAGAGCAGATCTGGTGCAGTTTGACACACTCACAAGATGCATGCATAAATCAACAGGAATGAAGCAGAGGTATCCAGCAGCAGTCATGGTAATAATAATGAAAAAAACTTTATTTGAACTTAAAAGTAATAAAAAAAATACAGTTAAAAACTGGCACATACATCAAGGTTAGGATAAATGTGCAAAACATTCACATTTAAAACAGCACTGATAAATAACAAATAAGAAAGCACACATAGACAACCAATCTGTCTGGGTCCTGGAATTAATACAGCTGGCAATGTTTTAATAGGTTATTAAATAGGTTAATGAGGGTCATTCATTAACTCAATCAATCAATCAGACAACCAATCCCAGTATCACAATGCTGGTCCAGTTAGGCTATACTTCACAAGTGTATTTCAATTATAAGTAGCAGTACTAAATCAGTCACAATAATACAGATACAAACACAGATCTCAACAACTGAAACATTTAACCAACTCAACATTTAAAGGGTTATTGAAAAATGTCATGTTCCCTTTACAAAAAGCTTCACTATGATCGCTATGGGAACGATCCTATTTGTGAACGAGCTGTGAATATGTGTGTAACACGTCAATGAACATTGACCGGAATTTATAGCTTTGGCTGATGTTGTCATTAGACGCACCTGTGGCCAGGCTATAAATGGATGCGTCACCAGGTGTCGTCAGATCCTCTTTTTTCAGAGCGATTCTGTGTGTTTTACAAACCCTGTCAAAATGTTCTTTCCTCTGCTAGGAATTAGAATTTGTGAGGCAGTGTGCAGTGAACCTTTTCTCCTTTTTCTTCTGTCTAGAAAATATATATATTTTTAAAGAAAGAGAGAATGACTGACTATCAAGACAATCGTGTCACAAGCCCAACATCACGTTTGGCTTGTCACCATCGATCTCACGGACGCATATCTTCATATAGAGCCACAGCACAGGAAGTTCCTGAGGTTTGCTTTCGGCGGCGAAGCCTTCCAGTATCGGGTTTTTCCATTTGGCCTAGCCCTATTAACCTGCACATTCAGGAAATGCATGGATGCAGCACTGGCTTCTCTGCGACTCCAGGGTATCCGCATTCTGAATTATATAGACGACTGACTGATCCTAGCGCAGTTCCAAGAACTGGCAGTTCAGCACAGGAATATCGTCTTGACTCATCTGGGGGTTATATGGAATTCGGTCACGATGCAGGCACAATAGTCTCCCGCACGAATCGTTTCCATTCAGAACACCCTGAGCAAGGTCAGGATAGGTCGAGGTTGCACTGCTCGTCAGTATCATTGAATACTAGGTCTCATAGCGTTGGTGTCCGCGGTGATCTTTTCGGACCTTCTGCACATGAGACCGATTCAGCTGTGGCTAGAAGCCAGGGGGTTTTATCCGAGAACCGGTCCCCTAAGGCAAATAAGGGTTACGCGCCACGTTCTTTGTTCCCTTTCTATTTGGATCAGACCCCAATTCTTAACTTGGGTCCCACTCTAGGTGCGTCTTGTTGTCGCAGGCTGCTAACGACAAACGCCTCCCTGACGGGCTGGGTAGCGGCCTTAAGTGGTTGTCCGTCTTAAAGGGATAGGAGTGTCATCAGTTTGGTTGTCACAGTAACTGTCTCGAGCTGCCATGTCTTGGTGCGGGTGGGCAATACAGCGGTAGCCTGTTACGTAATCAATCAGGGGGATCCACGTTCACGTCAGCTGAATTTCTGGCACATTGGATCCTCCTTGGGACCCAGGGCAGCTACTGTCACTCAGGACAGTTTCGTCCCTGGATGCCCGTGTGTGTGGGAGCAGATTTACTCTGAGGTAGTGAACAAATCTGAGTAAGATTTCACAGGGCAGAAGAGGACCTCTTCGCCTCTATGATAGCGCAATGTCTCCTCTACTTCTCCCTAAGTCCCCCAGCCCCCTTGGGTCTGGACTTAAAGGCACATACATGACCCTGAATGCGTCTGCATGCATTTTTGTCCCCCGGTTTTTCTGCTCCCGGGAGTCTTGACAAGTTTTGCTGGCCGAACAGAATATGTTATGGCTCGCCTTGGGTGATTCCGAACAGGGAGGACCTTCTCATCCCTGGCCCGAATTGTGAAACCTTTCATGCTTGGCCCCTAAGGGTATTCTCTTGAGGTTATCGAGACCATTTCAAGTGCTAGGGCTCCCTCCACTTGGAACTGATCTGGGTAGATTTTACAGGGCAGAAGAGGACCTCTTCGCCTCTGTTGATAGCGCAATGCCTCCTCTACTTCTCCCAGAGTCGCCCAGTTTCCCCCCCTAAGTTCATATTACAGAACCAGCTAACTGCCAGTTTGCTTCAGCTCTGGATTTTCTGTAGAAAGAACTGTCAGCGGGCACTTGCCTCGCCACTGCCCATGTTCTATGTGGCTATGTGTTCCAAAACAAAAACTGGTGTGTGTTCATTTCAGCCATAGAGCGTAAACATGGGAACACACACTGCTTGTTTTGTTTATTAATCATTTTTTTTTCAGAGGAAATAGAAAGGAGTAAAGGTTCACTGCGCACTGCCTAACAGGTCAATGTTCGTTGACGTGTTACACATATATTCACTGCTGGTCTCAATGCTGGATTGTTCCCAAAGTGCTTTCCTCAGCATCCTAGTGAAGCTTTTTGTAAAGGGAACATAATTTACCAATGGGGTGGAAGAAAGAGAGTTCTTTCTTTAAAAAATGATAACAAAATATTAATAAGATAAAGGATAATATAAACATTGACATTTCTTATAGTGTGTTATAAAATGTTCGGTAGAAATAAATAGAGAAATAATATTTATAGAAATAATAAAGAAATAAAACAAATCTTTTTCACTTTTCTTTTTTAAAGGTGCAGTATGTAAGATTCAGAAAGCCTTGTTATTAATGACACCTGTGGCCGTTAAGTGAACTGCAGCAGCTTCATGTTGCTTGTGATTGCGCGCACACACTCCATAGTGACACGAGCGAGCGAGAATCAACCAAAACAATGACGTAACATACAAAGAGGCTGAACGTAATTCACCGGCATCATGCTGACAGATGAGGTAGCATAATTAAAATTACACAGTTATGATTGTTTTTCTACAAACTTTGAGACTAAACAAAAACTACTTATCAGCTAACATAGCATACTGACAAACACATACAGCTACATACTAGCAAACTATACCAGACATTTTACTGTTGCGCTATTGTTTGTTTTGTATGTCAATGTTGTACAACGAATAAAAAAACTGCGTATTTGCTTAAATTTATCCTGTATACCTGACTTTTAGTATAAAAGAAGATTGTTGAAATTATTTGAAAGTTACGAAGCAAGGTAGCATGCAATTCGTCAGCGTTAGCAGGCAAGATCAAGTTAACTAAAATTACACAGATCAATCCTTATGGCACAATATTTCAAATGGTTTGCAGTTATGTAATCTTATGTAAGAAGAATGCCAATTAAGGGTCAGTTTTGATGCCCAAAACCGAACGAATGTCACTCCAAGTATCAAATGCCCTGCCGATGTTCACTCTAGTTCCGCTTCTGTCACTTACTTGACAATGTGTCGAATGTAGTGACACATGGGGTCTTTCTTGAGAGCCTCGCTTACCTCTGAACTTGAGAAAAGGCCAATGAGAAATTGGTAGACAGAATTTGCATGTCCCACCCCCGGACATACGGGTATAAAGTGAAGCGGGTGTGCGACAGTCAGATTTTTTTCTTCGGAGCCGAGCGGTTGAGCAGCAGCAACCTGAAGTTCACTACTGTTCCACTCACCTCTGTTGCAGAGCACTGCTGTTGGATCAACAGTGCGTTACCAGCAGCTTTCTCCTTCTCTGCACGATGTGCAGTTCACGCCCCTTGGCCCTTCGAAAATAGTGTTTACTTCTAAAAGAGTATTTTCCCCTCAAAAAGAGTTTGTTTTCACTCACAAAAGAGCAATACACAGCAGGCGTTGAACGTCCTTTTCAGGACGCGTCTTTTTAAAGATGCCCTTTCGCCTCTCTGTAGTTCCTGGATGCGGTCGATATCTCTCCAATACTGATGGTCATAGACAATGCCTCGTGTGCCTGGGTAGCTATCACACTGAAGCAATGTTTGTGGATGGTTCATGTACTCAGTGCGAGAACATGACCATGGCACCGAGGCTTTCATTTCTTAAAGCGAATGCCACTTCAGCCGCCCCCTGCGTCTCTCCTTCTTCTCACAGGATTGAGGATGACCCGGCTGGCAATGGAGGCAATTTGGGGATGGCAGCGGGCTCAGTTTTGCCGGGTAAATCAACATGAACCACCCGCCCCCCGGCACACTTGCTTGCTTCCATCACCCAGTGGAGAGTGGAGGCTCCACCCCCAGGTGGTCTAGCTGATTTGGGGCTGGTTCGGCATGGCACAGGTAGATCTCTTTGCCTCCCAAGACAATTCGAACTGCCCGCTCTGGTACTCCCTGACAGAGGCCCCTCTTGGGAAAGACACGCTGGCACATAGCTGGCCCCGGGGGCTGCGGAAGTACGCATTTCCCCCAGTGAGCCTTCTTGCACTGTTGCTGTATAAGATTAGGGAGGACGGGAACAAGTCACCTTAGTGGCTCCTTACTGGCCCACTCGGACTTGGTTCTCGGATCACACTCCTAGAGACAGCACCTCCATGGCAGATTCTTGCCCAGGGATGGGGCACCCTCTGGCATCCTCGGCCAGACCTCTGGAACCTCCACGTCTGGTCCCTGGATGGGACGCAGAATATCTGAGTGACCTACCACCTGCAGTCGTAGACACGATCAACCAAGCCAGAGCTCATTTATGCCCTAATGTGGTGCTTGTTCGCAAATTGGTGTTCCTCCCGGTCTAAAGACCCGCAGAGATGTGCAGTTCAGTCGGTGCTTTCATTTCTGCAAGATAGGTTGGAGGGGAGGCTGTCCCCCTCCACCTTGAAGGTGTATGTAGCCGCTATAGTGGCCCACCACGATGCAGTGGATGGCAAGTCCTTGGGTAAACACAACTTTATTATCAGTGGCTGATGTGCAATCTGAGTACTCTTGAAATATTTGAGGATTACATAAAGCTTTCACCTGATTTTGTCGATCAGCCGACAGATGGCCCAGGTCAGGTTCAGTGGGGGCTGGTGAGGGCAGATATTGGTCATCACCGCCTCTTCCTCCTCCACAGCTTTGATCAGCAATACCTCTGCCTTCCTCTCAGGTCTTTCAGCCCACTACTTTAGGAGGGTTCACATGCAGCACCCTGCTGGAATGTGGTCGGTCCGCAGCCCACAACTTTGTAGGTGGTGGGTCCAAGTTGTTTCTCCACCTCAAAGGGTCCTTGCCATTTTGCCAGCAGTTTGCTATCACTGGTAGGCAGCATGACTAGGACCTTCTGACCCGGAACAAAGGTCCTCTGCTGTGCCGACTTATCATACCAAACTTTCTGGTACTGCTGGGCCTCCGCCATGTGCTGCTGGGCAAGTTCTGCCATATTTTTTAGCCTGTCTCTCATCTGCAACAACATGGGAGATGATGTTAACACCCCCTTCCCTCTGCTGGTCCCCTTCCCAGGTCTCCCTAAGCAAGGTCAGTGATCCCCTCACCTCATGACCATACAACAGTTCAATTGGGGAAAACCCAGTAGAGGCCTGGGGTACTTCCTGGTATGCAAAAAGGAGGTAGGGTAGCCATTGATCCTAATCCGAACCAGTGTCATTGACAAACTTACGAGCATTTGCTTGAGGGTCTGATTTAACTGCTCCGTCAGTCCGTCTGTCTGTGGATGGTAGGGGGTTGTTCGCACACTCTTGATGCCAAGCAGTTCGTAAACCTGTTTTAGAAGTGTGGACATAAAGTTAGTGCCTTGGTCAGTTAAAATTTCACGAGGGAAACCAACTCTAGAGAAGAACAGTACCAAGGAGAATGCCACAAACTTTGCTTTGACAGATTTCAGAGGAAACACCTCTGGGTATCTAGTAGAGAAATCTGTGATCACCAACATGTAGCAGGTTCCAGGTTTGCTTTTTTCAACTGGACCAACAATATCCATATGAAGACGCTCAAAGGGAGTCCTCACAATGGGGAAGGGTTGAAGTGGAGCTCTGCACGGTCCTTTACCTGAAGTCTTCTGGCACTGAGGGCAAGTCCTACAAAACTGGGCAACATTTGCCCGTAAACCAGGCCAGTGAAAGTACCGTCTAACGCAAGCCAGGGTCTTGTGCTTCCCTAGGTGGCCAGCCCAGGGAACAGAGTGGCCCAAGAGAAGTATGGTGTCTCGGGCCACCTTGGGAACCACTAGCTGCTTAACTGGTCCATGATGATGATAGAGAATACCATTCTGCAGGAAATACTCCTCCCCGGAACTGTAGTCAGACTCACTCCCCACCTCTCTCCCTTTAATATTGCACAATAAAGTTACTTGGCTGGGGTCATCGCATTGCATCCGAACAATGTCTGAAGGTATCTTAAAACCTAGTGGTAAGTCTGGAGCTACTGCAACTGGGGATTTTATAACAGCGTGCTGAAACCTCTCCTGCCTCTTTTGCCTGCACGACTTCCGGGGCTTCCCTGGTTGAATATCCAGGTCTGCATCATAAAAAGGCAGGGCACTGAGGGTAACAGAGGACTTATCTACCAGCTTGGCCTGGGCTCTTGTTACGGCAACATTGCAACTTTGAGGTTGGTTTAACAAATCAAACAAGACTGGCAGGTCACTACCCAGCACTACTGGAAAAGGAAGGTTGTCAGCAACTCCAATGTTCAACAGGTAGGGTTGTCCTTGCACTTCAATGTAAACATCAGCAGTGGGGTAAGGTTTCTTATCACCATGTACACTACTTACGCCCTACCGCCCAACTTTGGGCATAGGCCACGAACAAGGGCTCTCCAGTCATCCCGGTCCTGGGCCAACTTCTCTAGTTGTCCCCATGTGTGGCCAGACCTCTTCACATCTGCATCCAGGTCGTGGCGCCAGCTGTTCCTTGGCCTGCCTCTCTTCCTTTTCCCTTGTGGGTTCCAAAAGAGGGCGTGTCTTACTATGCTTGATGCAGGCTTGCGAAGGCTATGGCCAACCCATCTCCGTCTTTGGAGGATCTCTTCCTCATTAGGCTGCTGTCCTGTTCGCTGCCACATCTCCAGGTTACTGATGGTGTTCGGCCAGCGTACCCTTAGGATTCGTCTGAGACAGGTGTTAATAAAGGACTGGATTTTCTTCATGGTAGTGACTGTTGTTCTCCAGGTCTCTGCACCGTACAGTAGAACAGGCTTTATCATGGCGTTAAAGATCCTGATCTTGGTGTTCCTAGGCAGCTCAGAGGATCCCCAGACTTTCTTCAGCTGATGGAAAGCTGCCCTTGCCTTTCCAATCCGCACCTTCACATCCGCATCTGTCCCTCCCCACTTGTCGACTACGCTGCCAAGATAGGTGAAGCTTTCCACTTCCTCTAGTGCTTCTCCTTCTAGCCTGATGGGAGCCGTGTTGTTGTTGTTGACTTTGAGGATCTTGCGCTTCTCTTTGTGTATAATGAGTCCAAAGCTTGCTGAATGAGTTGCAGTGATGTTTGTCTTCTCTTGCATTTGTTGCTGGGTGTGGGAAAGAAGTGCCAGGTCATCAGCAAAGTCGAGGTCATCCAATTGTGTCCAAGGTGTCCATTGGATGCCATTTCTCTTCTGGGCAGTTGATGTCTTCATTACCCAATCTATTGCCAACAGGAAAAGGAAGGGTGACAATAGGCATCCTTGTCTCACCCCTGTTCGCACTTGGAAGGCATCGGTAAGCTGCTGGCCATGTACCACTCTGCAGGTCATTCCCTCATATGAGTTCCTGATGATGTTAGTGATCTTTGCTGGTACCCCATAGTGTCTCAACAGACTCCAGGTGGTCTGCCTATCCACGCTGTCAAAAGCCTTCTCATAGTCAATAAAATTAACATAGAGAGGTGAGTTCCACTCCAAAGACTGTTCCATGATAATCCGCAAAGTTGTTATCTGGTCAATGCAGGATCTACTCTTCCTGAAACCAGCTTGTTGGTCTCTGAGATGTGGGTCGACCGCATCTTTTATCCTGTTTAGGAGGACTCTATTGAATATCTTGCCTGGGGTTGACAGCAGTGTTATCCCCCTGTAGTTGGAGCAGGAACTAAGATCACCCTTCTTTGGGAGCTTGATGAGATAGCCCTCCTTCCACTCTGTTGGAATGTCTTCCTCCTCCCAGATGTTTTGGAATAGAGGATAAAGCATTTCCACAGTGGTCACTTCATCCACTTTTAAAACTTCTGCAGGAATGGTGTCTGGTCCGGCTGACTTCCCGTTTCTCAATTGCTTGATGGCCTTATACATTTCTTCCTTTGATGGAACGCCACAAAAGATAGGAAGGTCACAGCTGGCTGGCTGGATATTTACTGGGTTTAATGGAGAAGGTCTGTTCAAGAGGTCCTCGAAATGCTCTGCCCATCTATGCTTTTGCTGTTATATCCCTGGAATAGCTTTTCCTTCTCTGTCTCTAACTGGCCTCTCTGATTGGCTGAATTTACCTGAGAGCTTTTTGATGTTTGTATACAGCTCTCTCATGTTACCATTTTGAGCCGCATATTCTGCCTCTGCTGCCAGTGCTTCCATGTAATTTCTCTTGTCTGCCCTTATACTTCGCTTTACTGTTCTATTTGCTTCTGTATACTGCTCTTGGGCCTTGGCTTTTCTATCACCGTGTACACAGCAGATGGGAATGGTTTCAAGAGTGCGAATAACATTGGGTGGTACAAACTGCCTGTGCACCAGGGTCTGATCACTGCCAGAGTCAAGTCAGAGTCAGAGCTTTACCATTAACTCTGACATTTTTAATTTTCATGGATTGATTGTTATAACATTTACGGTCATTTTTCCATGCCACAACACACATCTGAGTGAGTTTAGCAGGGTTCTTTGGGCACATTGGTTTTGTGTGACCCTCCTGGCCGCACAGGTAGCAAATAGGCACCCTAATAAAACTTGGTGTATTTGTTGGCTGGTTCTCCCTCATGGAAGCCTTACCCACACCTGATGTTGCCCTCTGCTGGTATTGAGTGGATGTGGGCCTGCAGGTGTCTTTTGTAGCCTTCCAGGTTGAGTAGCTCCACGGTTGTCCTTTCCTTCTTGCAGCCACAAACACATCAGCCATTGAAGCAGCCTCTGCTGCCATTGAGGGATTGTGTTCCCTGATCCATACCTGCAGCTCAGGAGATAGCATCCGCAAATTCTGTTCCAAGATTATAATTTCACCAACAGCTTTAAAAGTTTTACCTTTTGGTTGGATCCACTTCTCATAAAGCTCCTTCAGTCTTACATACAGCTCCTTGGGACTTTCCCCAGGATCAACATCTGTTGAACGGAATCTCTGTCTGTAGGTCTCTGGATTAATGTCATATTTCTTAAGAATGGCATTTTTAACACAGTCATACTCATGAGCATCATCTAAATCCATATTCACATAGGCCCCTCTAGCGTTACTAGTAAGCAATGGAATAAGGCGGAAAACCCAGTCAGACTTAGGCCACCAACATGCTGCTGAAATCCTCTCAAAAGTTACAAGAAAGTGTTCAATATCATCATGCTCTGTTAATTTCTATAATCTGGGCTCTGGGGGGAACCGAAACTGACCTGATGAGGCAGTAGATGGAACACCCTTTGGTGCCAGCTCTGTTTGGACTGAGCCCAGATCTATTGATGTGTTCTCTGGGATCGGGGAAGTGCGAGATTGCACCTCGAGCTGCAGCAGTTGGAACTGATGTTGGAGTGTCCTAAACCGCTGCTCCTGTCGTGCAGACTCTTCCCTCAGTTGAGCATCACGGGCTCTTGCTGGCCCATTTGGGCACAGCGAATGCTGACCAAGTCCAGCCTCATTGAATCTCTGCTTTCTTTACCCTCAGTGCCTGTGACTCCTCCTAAAGCTCCAGTGTCAGTGTCATCTGCTTGCTCCTCTTGTCCAGTCTGTGGTTCCTGAGACTCAATCGTAGTCCCACGATTTCCTCTTCCACTCCGTCCTCCACGCTGAATTGCTCAAGAAGAAATGGAGAGTTGAAAAAAATAATACTCCTCAACTGGCTGATCCCACCACTGCCACCATATGTGAGGGAACAAGCTGGCAGGCATGAGAAGTTAGGAGATAGGTTTCCAAAAATACAAGTTTTTATTTACTAAACAAAAAAACAACAACATATTTACACACAAAAATAGGAATTTCCTAACAAAACAGACCTTCTAGACTGAGACATGGGGGAAACTTATAAAGTTTATACTCAAAAAAAGAAAAGTATTCATTTCACAGAATGTAACTTAAGTTAAACAAAGATAATGAACCTGAAATTAGCAAAATTTACAAAGTTAACTAAATGTATGCAGCCAAATAGAAAACTGTCAAATAACTAATGAAACTGTTTTAAAACTCAAATCTGTATGTCCAGTTATTTATTTTGTATTATATGTAATGTGAAATGAAAGAGTTACCACCGTGAGTTGTTGCTTCCATGTGTGGCTGCTTGTGTGGCTGCTAGTATGGCCATCACACCTAGTGTTGCAGTTTGTTGTCGCTGTTGAATAGCGGAAGAGAAGATATTACTGTCTGAGGCAAGGCTCTCTGGAGCGAGCATAATCATCACATCCTTTGTATTTTCCCAGCAAAAGTGACCCACTTTGAAACCTGCATGAAATTCAGTCTACAGGCTTTAATAGGCAACCTAGGAATCCAGGAAAGGCTCATTTTTTCATTTGCATTACAAGCCGTTCACAGATTGGCAAAAAAAAAGGAGAATATTACATGAAAATTGTTACATATTGCACCTTTAAATATTCTAGAAGAATTGTTAGAAAAACAAGGGGAAATTAACCTACTTATGGTTGAATTGTAGTGTAGTTGTCTCTTAAGAAAAGACATCTAAGCTGTGATTACAGAATAAACAATGCACTCTTTATCTATAAGAATGAAGCTCTGTGTTTTTTCACAGGCTAAAAAAGGGCCATATGCATTCCTGTGGGATATGGCAGTGGTTGAGTATGCAGCGCTGACAGATGACGACTGTACTATCACTGTATCCGGCAACAGTATGAGCAGCAAAGGCTACGGCATTGCCTTGCAGCACGGGAGCCCATACAGAGACCTCATCTCACAGAAGTGCGTATATGCCTGTTTCCAACTACTTTTTTCCAAAACATTTTGTACACGTTAAATAGATATTGTATGATTGTAGGCAAAATCAGTGTTTTTGCCATCCAGCCAAATAATGCAAATATAGAAGGAAAAAAAACGACTGACCAAAAATGAGGACAGTAAAATTAAATGTCATGTTAACTTCCCATATATAATATTATAGTATGGCATTAGTTGTACTGCCTTTAATCTCTCGTGCTATATATATATATATATATATATATATATATATATATATATATATATATATATATATATATATATACTTTTGAAGACTGTGAATTTATATAAGAATGCATATAAGACACATGATGTAAAAGTATAAGTGGAATAATGTAATGCAAATTATCAGTTATACTATTAAATTATCACAAATACTGATGATAATCAATAATACTGATAAACATGACAATTTTAGTCTTCATTTCCCTTCACTGGTACTCCGGGCGGCAAGCTCCACCAATCTCCTCCTGGTGAATGCCTGTTATGATAGGAGAGAGAAAATTGATAGACCAAAGTAAAGAAACAGACATAGGAATGGAGGGAAAGGAAACATAAGAAGGGAACAAAAGGTAAACAAAGTAAACCCAGCCCCATGATTTGTCCCTGTAACAGTATAAGGACAGGCAATGAGGAGGCAGGAACCGGCTGAACAGTGAACATAAAGGTTTATTTAAACAACATAAAACATAAATGAACAGTCACACATGCAGAGCGGCCACGTGTGGCTCTCGAACTGGTGCCTCTTGTCTTCAGCAGGGTTACAGATCTGCAAACATACTTAAACACATAGAAAAATCCAAAACAAAACAAAGAATTCTCCAAATAATTAATTATGCTTTCTATCATTTAGATATCAAAACATTGCAGTCTTTGATTTTACATTTCCAATGTAGGGATCAAAAACAAAATAATTACATTTTTGGTACATAAAAATAACTTCTTTTGACTTAACCCCAACACCTGAACTGAAGCTTTTCTATTTTTCTATTTTCTCAAGCTTCATCTAAAACCTCATAAGAATAGGAATATGAAGCCACATAAAAACTTGAAGAGGTTCAAATCCTCTGGAATTTTACCTAACACCATTTCCAAAATAAAGGGACAAATGATCATAAATAGTGTGACATAAACATCAAGGCAATGTATAATGTTGACACTCTGGATCCCATAAACTGGACCAGACAGAACATAAAACAGGCACATGAATGTGAAGTTCTCACGTTTAAGGTTTGCTTTTCATACGTAAGTTACAAGACAGTATTTGGTAATCTCTTTCCCAATTCTCAGACAATTCTATTTAAATTGTTATTAACTATAAACCAGTCTTAAAATAAAACAAACAATCTTAATCTTTAGTCACCACCATTTTTTCTCATTCTTCATTACTTTTAAAAATGGACATGAGTTCAATAATAGCATAAGTAAAAGTACTCAATTATCTTAATTATTCATCATACAAATATTTCAATGTTTCTTTAATACTTACAGTCTCCTAAGTCAGTCTGTGCTAAAATCGCATTGACTCATTGACAGATCATACATTCCCATTCAGGTTGTATTTCTGCTTCTTTATTAAATGTCTCAATAGAACATGATTCATGGTGGGAACTAACATCAGACAATAATTTATACTTAATAAGTTGGTCATAAAAAGAATATAGACTCTGTGGAACTTCTAGTAAGCGTATTAAAAATTGAATAATAATAATTCAATAATAATCCTGATGGTTTTAAACATACATGAATTCTTTCAGATGAACACTCAACTGAATCTCTGTAGTATAAACACCTAACTTCAAAATGTACTTTTTTCTTCTGTTCAAATAGAGCTTTACATTTCCAACACATATCTTTTAGCTTGTGTCATCTTATTATGAGTGTATTACTAATCCTTTATATTAAGTCAATTAAATCCCTTAGTGCTATTTTCAACATTCCTTTCTCTTTTTACATCAGTAATGTCCTGACTATACTTTGATCAGTTGAATGCCACTTTGGTGAATTAAAGTACCAATTTCCTTCCGAAACAGCAAAATCTGTACATTATTCCAAACTTTTGGCCGCCAGTGTATATACATAGTATATTATAACAGTATTTGTTTTACTTTAATACAATACAATAATGTACTGTATGTATCATAACTATAATCTAAAAGGTAACATCATTGGAATTATAAAACCTTAAAAGTCATCCTGATAACGTGCATAAGATCTTAACTTTACTATACACTATACTATTCTATACACTATACTATACACCACACAAGACTATACACTTCTATACTTTACTATACACCATACTTCAATACACAACTATACTATACATTATACTATTCTATACACTATACTATACAACACACTAGACTATACACTTCTATACTTTACTATACACCATACTTCAAAACTATACTATACAATACTATACACTATACTACATTATACTATGCTATAATCCACTATACTATACTAAACACTGTACTATACCATAGACCATACTATACACCATACTTTATTCATTACTATACTATACACTATACTACAATATACTATGCTATACTACACTATATTATACATAATACTGTACTGTACACTATTAAATTATACACTAATAATAAGGTAAGGTAATACTATACTTTATACAATATATTTGTATATTATTAGTATATTACAGATATAGAATATTATTAGTGACTGTATATTATACTATTATTGATTATGATATACGATACTGTTATATTCTATTATTTTATTTTCTATATTACACTATACTATATGTTTCTATACCATTCTATATTATACTTCTCTATTCTATTTTATACAACAGTATATTCTATATAATTCTGTTATACAATTCTATTATATACTATACTGTTCTATACTATATCTCTGTCTGTATAAAACAAATCTCCCTTGTGTGTATTTCTCATCTCTCCTCTTTTCATCTGCATTTTTATCTGAAAGACTGAAGTGTTTATGGCTTATGGAGCTTCTATTGTTCAGGGACTCTCTAGAGTTTGTGAAAGCTATTTTCATAATTATCACAATCTGACAAAACTTTGGGGAATTGTACAGCCTGTCTGGTGCAGAGGACGTATTGAAGTGACTGCAGAAATTGAATATGACAAAATATCCCATGCAATATAATTGCTTCTAATACAATGAGAGAGATATATTTATTTGTCTTGTGTAGATGTTCAAGAAAAAGCAAGAACATGTTTCAAGATTCAATAGGTGTATAAAGCCACTATATATTGAAATGACAAGTTCTCCAATTACTTCAAACATGAAGATAAATGACTAGCAATGCAATGGGAGTGATGGATATACGAATTATTAACTGCCATTCCAAATTCCAAAAGATTAATTATTTGCTGTATCTTGGGTTCAGTTTTTACACTTTACAGATGGATCCCTTTGTAATGGGGCAGATGCCGGCGGACTGTCCAAAGCTCCATATAATCACTTGTAACCAATTAAGACTGTATATTGTTCGTGCAGTGGATTGGTAAAGCATGGTAATGATCTCTCTAGTTGAATGTGTTCTCATGCACTCTCTATTGATCCAAATAGAATATCTTAACATGACACAACCACTAGCAATACCAAACTTTGCTCATGAAAACATGATGTAACAGCAGAGCCATATTATATAATTGTCTTTGTTTTGTCCCAAATGTTATTGGAAATTCAGTGGGTTCAGTTGTTTCGGAAGACTATAAACAAATTGCAGTTTTTCTAGTTAGTTTCTTTGTCAGCTGTTTTGTCTATCAACAGCTTTCAGGAGCCACAGACTTTATTCACAACACCAGAATAAAATGCAAACCTATTATTTATATTTACACCGCAAGTTGATATAGAAAATACTGTATATTTCCAAGTTAACTTAAGAATGAATACAATTTTAAATGAACTACGCTCCAAAAGAGATTTAAATAAATGCATGACAACATACTGTAGGTAAAACACAATAAGAAACGTCTTGCCTGACGTGGCTGGGAGGACACAACGTCTCGTTCCCTCCATCGAGGAACGGAAGATACATCCGTAACCTAGACGTTCCCCATCTGTTGCTCACTTCGACGTTGTGTTGAAAAAGCAACACTAGGGGTCTAATTTAAATCATGCCATGCGCCGAGTCGTGTATGTGTACTGCTGACACAGGAGCGGGCAGGTATAATACGTGCCAAAGTGACCGGCTGTGTCAGGCTGCACGTACCCTTCCCCAACGGCCTATAAAATTGTCAAAGCCTTCTGGTTCTTTACCCCCGACAGGGGGGAACAAGGCGACGCGGGTCTGCTCGCAAGGGGACCGTACCGTGGAAAATACACACAGGGGAGAAGTCCATGTAGGAGGCCTGACCTGTGGAGCACCTATTCCAGTACAGGGTAGATTGAGTACCCGCATTGGATTTTGTCAGCGAATTCCTCCACTGAATTTGCAGACCCAGAGGGCTAGGGAGGAGTCATCCAGGGAGCCAAATTAGTAGGATCTCCTGGGATAAGAGCGCACGATTTTACCTCAGCTGAGGGTAAGGGTGCTAGGTGCAAGTGATCCACCCAGTCAGTTTGTCAGTGTGTTATTGAGTTCTACCGGCTCAGACCTGAGAAAACACAAGACAAAACCGACTCAACCCTGTGATTTGTAAAATCTCGCAAAGGTATTGGGTGTTGCCCAACCCGCTGCTCTGCATTTGTCTGCTAGGGAGGTGCCTCTAGCCAGTGCCCACGAGGACGCAACACTTCTTATTGAGTGTGCTCAGACCCGCAAGGGGGGGGCATGGCCTGGGTGTGATAGGCCAATGTAATGTGTCCACTACCCAGTAGGAAAGCCTCTGCACTTGATGGAGGTGAGCACGATCAGGAGGGCTGTCTCCAGGGAGAGGGCCCTGAGTCCAACTGATTCTAATGGCTCAAAGGGGGGTTCTCTGAATTCACCAGGGAGGGGCTGTTGCGAGGATCACGAGATCCAAGAACCATGTCTGAGAGGGCCAATAGGCAGACTGTTGGCCAGCTGTGTGCCAGCGCGTCTGCCCCGAGGTGAGCCTCTGTTCGGTCATACCAGAGTAGGCAGTGGGAGGTCTCTCGGGAGGTGAACAGGTCTACCTGTGCCTTGCCAAACTGTTCCCAAATCAGCCGGACCGACCGGGGGTGAAGCCTCCACTCTCGGCTGAGCAAGCATTGTCATGATATGAGATGCCTGAGTCGCTGCTGGCTCCAAAGGAGGAGACGACGAGCGAGTTGTGACAAATGGTGGGAGCGTACGCCACCTTGGCGATTTATGTACGCTGCCGTGGTGGTGCCGGCTGATCAGATCAAGAGGTGCTTGCCCTGAATTAGCGGGAGAAACCTCCACAGGGCAAGAAGTACAGCCAACAACTCTAGGCAATTGATGCACCAGTGCAGCGGGGCCCCTTTCCAATGGCCCACGGCTGCGTGCCTGTTGCACACAGCGCCCCAACCCAATTTGGAGGCATCGGTAGTGACCAGGATACATCGGGACACCTGCTGCAAAGGGACTCCTGTCCGTAGAAAGCAGAGGTCAGTCCAGGGTTTGAAAGTTTGACTGCAGGCGCGGTTGATAAAAACATGCCGCGGTGCCATGCTCGTCTCAGGACTCGAGTCTGGAGCCAATGCTGAAGCGGTCTCATATGCATCAACCCCAGCGTCGCGACCGCTGTGGAGGACGCCATATGCCCCAGGAGGAAATATTTTAGGAGGACCGATGTGCCCTGACCTGAACAAGGTGAGGCATTTGAGCACTGACTGCGTGCACTCATTGGTGAGGTGCACTGACATTGAGACTGAGTCTAACTCCATGCCGAGAAAAGAGATGCTCTGATGCTGGCGAGCTAGCTCATTTCCCGGTTGACCTGAAGCCCTAAAGGGCTGAGGTGCCTGAGCACCTGGTCTCTGTGGATGCACAGTCACTCTCGGGAGTGGGCCAGGATGAGCCAGTCGTCGAGGTAGTTGAGTATGCGAACACCTGCTTCCCGAAGCGAGGCAAGGGCTGCCTCTGCGACCTTCGTAAAGACGCGAGGGGACAGGGACATGCCGAAGTGGGGGACCTTGTACTGATATGCCTGGTCGTCGAACGCGAACCGCGAAGATTGTTTTCGAGGTATGATTGAGACGTGGGAGTACGCGTCCTTCAGGTCTACCGCTGCGAACCAATCTAGATGCCGGACGCAAGTGAGGATGTGTCTTTGCGTGAGCATTTTGAATGGGAGTTTGTGCAAGGCACGGTTGAAAACTCGCAAGTCCAAGATCGGTCGTAAGCCTCCACCTTTCTTGGGAACGATGAAGTAAGTGCTGTAGGGACCCTTCTTCATCTCGGCTAGAGGGACAGGCTCTATCATTGGCGTGCAAAGCCAGCCAGCGTGACGGATTTGGAAGTGAAAGCCATGCATCCAAGCTACGTGCTAGGGGCACTAAGGGGACGATTACTTTTGACGTACCCGATGGGGCAGAGCAGCGGAGCAGAGCAGGTAATGTGGGGTCGGGAGGCAAAAGCGCGTCCCGAGGATCTGGTGCTGAGAGAAGTCTCGAAGCACTTACCTACCTCTGCACACCCGACAGGTGGCGGCGTTCTCGGGACACAGGTGGATTGCAAACGCTCTGTCCACCTGGGGGACAGCCGGGTACCCGGGACCAATCCACCGTCGAGGGTAGTGAGAGCAGAGGATCGAGGAAGCCGGTTTCGGGCAGTAAAAGGTGCCCTTTATGGCTTTTGTCAATTTGTCATGCACGTCCTGGAAGAAAGGAAACGGAGGGGGGGGTGTGTGGCTGTGAGCACCGAGCAGGCCCAAGGACCCAATCGAGTAGCCGTGAGTGGGGGGGACAGAGGTCTCCAGTCCAGCCTTGTGATCGCGGCGACCCGGGAAAGCATAGCGGACATCTGTGCGTCAGCCTCAGACTGGGTGAGCAGACCCGAAGGTGGCGGCCCAGGCGAGTCATCGGCATCAGACGCCACTGTGATCCTCTCCGATGCAGCGGCGATGTCATCATCAGATTCCGGGGCTCAAGGGAGAATGCCGGCTGGCCGCGAGGTGCCGCACTCATCCCGAGCTCGGACGGAAGCAAGCAAGCACTCCGGGGGGGCGAGTGGTTTGCGGGGATTTAACCGGCGAAACCGAGCCTGTCATTATACCCAAATTATACCCTTTCTCTCGTGAAGAAAGTGGCGACCGCAATGCTGCCATGGCTATGTTCTCGCACTGAGAACATGAACCATTCATAAAACGCTGCCTGCATGTGATCGCAGCCCAGGCACGTGAGGCAGCTTTTATGACCGTCAGAAGTGGAGAGAAATCAACCAACCGGGGGCGGGACATGCAATCTGTATGCCAATTTCTCATTGGCCTTTTATCATAGATCAGAGATGCGAAAGCCTCTCAAGGCTTTTTTCATTGCCACAGTATTTCACTGTCGGGGAACATTAGACTTCATTCTACAATCGAGAGATGTTACATCGTATTGGATTACTAAATCTGTTGGACATTCTGCCACCCAGGTATTTCGAACACTTCCATATTTTTCAATGATGCTGCTGCAGGAGCTGTTTGACTCTAACGTGTTACTGGCTTTGCCCTTTGTAAAAGTCAGACAATGACTTTGTTCTGGTGTTGCTCTTAGATGCCTGTTAATTATTCTCATGTTATTCATCTCTGGTAATGTTCATCCAAATCCTGGGCCAGCTAACTCAGTTACTGCCAAATTGTCATTTGGGGAATTTTGTGACCGTAAATCGTTTGGTTTTTTACATGTAAATATCTGCAGTTTGTTAAACTCTAAGCATTTTGATACTTTAAAAACATTGGTGCACACAGCTAGTCCTGATGTTCTTGTGATCTCTGAATCCTGGCTTAAAAAAGGGAACACTGATCTTGACATCTTCATCCATCCATCCATCTTCAACCGCTTATCCGAAGTCGGGTCGCGGGGGCAGCAGCTCCAGCAGGGGGCCCCAAACTTCCCTATCCCGAGCCACATTAACCAGCTCTGACTGGGGGACCCCAAGGCGTTCCCAGGCCAGTGTGGAGATGTAATCTCTCCACCTAGTCCTGGGTCTTCCCCGAGGCCTCCTCCCAGCTGGACGTGCCTGAAACACCTCCCTAGGGAGGCGCCCAGGGGGCATCCTTACCAGATGCCCAAACCACCTCAATTGAATCTTGACAATTGATCTTCATACCAGGCTATAATGTGTTTCGTCAGGATAGAGCTACCAGGGGCGGTGGTGTAGCTATGTATGTTAAAGATCATCTGCAATGTACTGTTGCTCTGTCTAAGTCAGTTCCTAAACAACTTGAACTACTGGTACTAAAGCTTAGGCTTTCAACTACTTTCTCTCTCTCTGTTGCTGTTTGCTATAGAGCACCTTCAGCTCCAGCCACTGCACTCACAGCTTTTAGTCAATTCCTAGCTCCATACATATCCTCTGAGTTTGTCCTTTTGGGTGATCTAAACTGGGATATGATCAATCCTCCAGGTACATTTTTGCAACAGTTTGATGCTCTAAACCTTACCCAAATTATATCAGAGCCCACCAGACTTAACCCTAAATCTCCCACATCATCCACTCTGATTGACCTCCTTTTGACTAATACTCCATTTAATTACCAAGCGGAGTTTTCAGTCAAATAAGTGATCACTGCGCTATTGCATGTATGCGCTCTGGCCTCTCATTCAAAAGGCACCCAGTAATTGTAACAAAGCGCTCTCTGAAAAACCTTGACATGCAAGCTTTTCTCCAAGATGTTGCGGCTGTGTCCTGGGACAGAATAAACTCCTTCACCTTGTTGGAAGAGGCATGGTCTTTTTTCAAAAACACTTTCAGTCTGATTATGATTAAGTATGCCCCTCTGAAAAAATTTAGAATCAAAAATCGATATAGTCCCTGGTATTCCAATGACCTGGCTGAGATTATTCATCGTAAAAATGCCCTCTGGAGAAAGGCCCGCTCTACTCAATCGCCAGTTGACTGGCTGGCCTTCCGTCAATGCAGAAATAAAGCAACACAGGCTATCAGAAATGCCGAAATCTCTCATTTTAAAGAGAAACTTACCACATGTGGCACTGATGCTAGGGCATTCTGGAAAACAGTCAAGGTAATGGAAAATAAAGTTATTTCCCCCCACTTACCAATTTCTATGTTATTTAATGATATAATTATTACTGAAAAGTCTCGGATGGCCTCACTTCTAAACCATCACTTTATTACTGCAACTCATTCAGTTTCAATTTCAAACCATAATCCAGTCTCAATGGACACTTCAGTTGCAACCTCAGCAGATGTCCAACTTTCTCCAAGTATCAGTGGCTTCTCCTTTACGCCTTTTTCCACCCCTGAAGTCCAGGATGAACTCACTAAGCTGAATACAAACAAATCTGCTGGTCTTGATGGTCTTGATCCCATGTTCTTAAAAGCAGCAGCCTGCATTATTGCCGCTCCCATCACAAGACTATTTAATATGTCCCTACAGCTCTCTGAGTTCCCTATTGATTGGAAATCAGCCATAATTTTTCCCCTCTTCAAAGGGGGATCTGAATCTGACCCAAATTGTTATCGCCCAATTTCCATCCTACCATGCCTTTCCAAAGTATAGGAGAAGCTCGTCCAAAAACAGCTAAATGATTTCCTGGATAAAAATAATATATTATTTGACATGGAATCTGGTTTTCGGATGGGACATGGGTGCATAACAGCTACTACAAAGGTCCTTGATGATGTAATTACAGCATTAGACAGTAAGCAAGTCTGTATTGCCACCTTTATAGACCTCGCCAAGGCCTTTGACTCTGTTGACCATAGGATCCTTTTACATAGGCTTTCCAGTATTGGTCTGTCAACCTCTAGCTGTGATTGGTTTGCCAGTTACCTCACTAACCGTGTCCAGCAATTGAAGGTTGAAAACATCATGTCAGACCCACTTATTGTCTCTAAAGGTGTGCCTCAAGGCTCCATCCTGGGCCCAAGCCTATTTTCTATTTACATCAATGACATAGCCAAAGTTGTTGGCACCTCCCGGATTCACTTTTTATGCAGATGACACCGTTTTGTACTCAGTTGGTTCCTCTGCCAATTCTGTGGCTTCCAGTCTTAAACGCAGCTTCTACTCTATAGAGCAGTTCTTTAAGACAAAATGTATCCTTTTTAGCCGAAAACCCGTTACCAAGACTCCACTTACAATCACCTCCATGAACGGTATGGCACTGGAGTATGTCAAAACATATAACTACCTAGGCATCCGGTTGGATTCATCCCTGTCATTCATAAAACACATCAATAGCCTTCAAACAAAAGTCAAAGCTAGACTAGCCTTTCTTTTTCACAATAAAGCTTCCTTTACTTACGCTACCAAATGCACCCTCGTTAAGATGACAGTACTGCCAATTTTGGATTATGGCGACATTATCTACAGAATGGTCCCAAACACAGCCCTAATAAAACTTGACACACTCTATCATTCAGCTATCCGTTTTGCCACTAATGCACTATCACACTCATCACTGTGATCTGTATAAACTGGTGGGCTGGCCCTCCCTTCACACCCGGCGGCTCCATCATTGGTTTCTCTTCATGTACAAGACAATCCTGGGCAAGACACCTCTCTATCTGTCATCTCTTCTTCATGCCGCTCATAACACCTATCACACAAGCTCAAGTAATTTTATTAAGCTTAGTACCCCCCTATTTCTACTACCTTTGGACGTAATGCCTTCCACTTCGCAGCAGTACATGACTGGAACACACTACAAAATACCCTGAAACTTACTTCTCTGATCCCAACCTCCACCTTCAAGCAGAATCTCCAAAACAACATAGTTGACTCTTGTTCCTGCTGACAATTCTGAACCAAATTTATATACACATATTTAAGCACTTTTAGTTTTTTTTCTCTTTTCCTTTGCTGTCTACCTATTTTATTTTAATTGCTTGTTCTATGTGTCATTTGTATGACTTTGTACAATTGTACAGTATGTTTCTATTTATCTCTGTAGCCTCTTGGCCAGGTCATGTTTGTAAATGAGAAGTGGTTCTCGAACAGTTTACCTGGATAAATAAAGGTTAAATGAAATAAAAAAGAGAGACCCCTCAAAGTGAGCGACATTTTGTAACATAAATAACTTTACAGATCTTTA
The DNA here is from genome assembly GCA_032164185.1 of Moxostoma hubbsi. NCBI lineage: Eukaryota > Metazoa > Chordata > Actinopteri > Cypriniformes > Catostomidae > Moxostoma > Moxostoma hubbsi. The sequence goes on from JAVLUX010000039.1 coordinate 33,825,752, forward strand.
TTGTAAAGGGTTTAAACAATGTTTTCCATGCTTGTTCAATGAACCATTAACAGTTAATGAACATACACCTGTGGAACAGTCGTTAAGATCGGTACATCCGAATATCACACCTGCGGGACAGGTACAGCATGGCAACAACAACTCCCCGAGTTACACCAGGAATGCACAATCCCTGCATGAGAGAGGCTGGACTGAGGGCTTGGAGGCCTGTTGTAAGGCAGGTCCTTAGCAGACATCACCGGCAATAATGTTGCCTATGGGCACAAACCCAGACAGGACTGGCAAAAAGTGCTCTTCACTGAGGAGTCATGGTTTTGTCACACCAGGGGTGATGGTCAGACTTGCGTTTATCGTTGAAGGAATGAGTGTTACACTGAGGCCTGTACACTGGAGGCGGAGGGTCCGTCATGGTCTGGGGCGGTGTGTCACAGCATCATTGGGCTGAGCTTTTTGTCATTGCAGACAATCTCAACACTGTGCATTACAGGGAAGTCATCCTACTCCCTCATGTGGTACCCTTCCTGCAGGCTCATCCTGACATGACCCTCCAGCATGACAATGCCACCAGCCATACTGCTCGTTCTCTGCTTGATTTCCTGCAAGACAGAAATGTCAGTGTTCTGCCATGGCCAGTGAAGAGTCCTGATCTCAATCCCATTGAGCATGTCTGGGACCTTTTGGATCGGAGGGTGAGGGCTAGGGCCATTTCCCCCAGAAATGTCCGAAAACTTGCAAGTGTTTTGGTGGAAGAGTGGGGTAACCTCTCACAGCAAGAAATGTAAGCGCAGCGTAGTTCTAGCAGGAAGACTAGCTACTGTACATTATTGTACCATTAGCTAGGTAACTCCTAGCCAATCACATGCAAGCCATTGCTTTATAAGTCTGCTCACAATCTATCACGTTGCTGTTTCAGTGTGCTAACACGGCATCCTCCACCACCCCACCATCACCAGTTTCGTCGGGTCATGGACGGGGGTAGGCTCCTCGCCCCAGCCTCCTATCTCCGGCAGGATATGACGGTTCCAAGTACAACTTCTTCGGACCGCCAGACGGGGCTTTCGCCAAAGGGAAACATGACATTTCTGTTTTATATTCATAAAAAAAATGTCATCTTTAAATCTTAAAGTCTGCAAGTCTTCCTGAATGTGTATCCTTCATGAGTTAAAGCAGCTGTTACTGTACATTCATACAGATGTGATCATCACTGACGTTTTATAATAGTGTGGCCAAATTAGACCAGAAATCAACATAAAAACATTTTAAACTTCTGAATGAGAGATGTTTACCGTGATGAACTGCTGGATGTGTGTACTCGCCGGTCACACATCAGACATGCTGGCATACAGTGATGAATCATGGATACAATTTGGTAATATTTGTGCTGAACTGTATACAATTTTCCTGGGACTTAGATCAAAAGCAATTTTTTTTTTTAATATAATTTGATTGGTATTTTTCTATTCACCGCCATTGTTTCCTCTCACTAATCAACATCTTATGGAGTTTTGTGTTCCTTGACACAGTCACTTTCAGCTTGCTCACTGGGGTTATTAATATAATTATTATTTAATTACTTATATTTAAACAGGATTAACAATCATATTTTATCTAATTACACAATGATGATTCATCGACATTATAGTTTTATCGTCTGTTAATGCCTGATCTTCTGTAAAGCTGCTTTGAAACGATGTGTGTTGTGAAAGGCGCTACAAATAAAATTTACTTGAATTGATGGTCACAAATATGGTGGCTGCAAGGACAAAGTGACATCACTGAAACAGATTTGGAAATTTGCTGGTGGCAACACAAATCACTCACACCAATGCAATGATCTACTCTGTGCTACAGTATCTCTGAAGCAGGTAGGTATGTGTATTCACCAGGATTCCTCAATCACTCGATATTGTGGCACAGTCCACAAAACATTTGTGACCCATTTCTGCTGAAATGTATATTCCTCTTTAAAGCAGTATGATGGAAGACAAAAATCTCAAATGGCTAGATAGCACAACATTCTAACCACCACCGATGAGAAAAACAGCTACCACACTGTGTCATGCACCAAAATAAAGGGTTTTTAAACTGCATATCATCACCCTTAATAAAATTCATCACAGTAAACGTAACGAAAATTACATTTCTCAAGGAGACTTAATGTTATGTTGTTTATTTTATTTTACTTACTATCACAGTAATGAGGAGCCATGTATGATCCTGCCTGATATTATGGCTGTAAAAATGCAACAATAGAAGTACTTTGGTAAATATTTGGTTAAGTAGAATATAGGGCTTCAAAGTGTAGACCTCTAAAAAATATTAACAAAGTTGTCTTTGTTATTTTCGAATGACATCTGATATTAGGAAACAAACTGGCCATGTTCACCTTTTGTTATTTTTATAGATGATCTAAATCATCTTGAGTCTGATGAAAAGTATATCTGTCAAGGAGTAGGAACAAACATTTTCACAGTCCCTAAAGAAATAAGTTGTTAATTAAAATAAGTTAGTGTAGTTTGATTTCAGATTCGGATTTATAACTACTGTATTATTCTTATTTACTACAAGTGTGAGCTGAAATGAGACCTGGACATGTTTTGGTGAGATTTGCCCTCACACAGAACAGAGTCATACTATAGCAGTGAGATATTTAAAGATTTATTTGCTCATATCTGCTACTCTTTATACTCCGCACAGAGAAGCTCGACCTCTCTGACCTCAGATCAGTTTTAGCTGCACTCTGAACAGAATGTGGAGGCTAAAGCTGGTCATGAGTCAGTATGAAGAGGGTGCTTGTGTTCAGAGGCCCTCGGGCACTGGTGGTAATGCACTGTGGGGCAGCTGTGAGGACGCTTGTGGGTTATTACACACTGAAGCATAATGTCATCTCTTGAGAGAGGAATTTATCTTACTTTTGTGCTGTGTGGCCCATCATCATCTGTTTCTCCAGCGCTTTTGTCTGCTGGCAGGCCTCTTACACGTCTATGTATGTGATGCTTTTCATTTCAGAACCGGAAATGGCTGTATTGTTGTTGATGGGCCCTTCACTGTTGACAGACACATTGTTTGAGCCTTTTTCTCTGCTTAAACACGTCCTTACCTTCCCATGATTGTTTTTATCTTTTTTTATATATGTACTGTATACTTCAGCAAAGGAATAAAAATTAATGTTGACATTAGCTCTCATTAAAGAAGCTAGCAGGAAATAATGTACTTTTTTAATTGCCAGTGTCCGGTGGTATTTGGGGGAGGGCATTCTCATTCTTGATAGCCTTTAATTGGATAAAAACTTATAAACACATTTGAGCAAAAGTTGATGTCATCAATATATCAATATCTGCTAATCTGTTAATTTAGTCAATGTTAAGTAGTACACTAGCACGTAGATGACCTCAAGCACCAAAAAGAATTGCGAAAATAGCCAGATTCTTCAATTTTTTTGAAAGAAAAGTGTTGCTATGTTGTTGCTAGGGTGTTAAGGGTGGTTGCTAGGCTTTTCTGGGTGGTTGCATACTGGTCCAAGTCGAAAGAGCCCACAACCAAGTCTATATCTATGATATTCTGGTCTCTATATGGCTCGATTCCCTTCTTCAGTTCAAGTTTATGGATTTGTTCTCACTTTTTATCATCCACCAAGTAAAAATTGTAGGTCAGATCACTTCCACTGTCATTGTTCAGTCTAATAGGTTGGCCAGGAGTGTGTGATAAGTTCAGGTTTAAAATGTTCCTTGATTAAAAAAGTCTGTTGATGCAGAAGTACTCATATGTACCATTTGAAAGCTTAGAATCTGAACTTTTCACAGATCAGTGTTGCACTTATGTTACATAAAATAACAAGTTAAGACCGGAGAACCTTTACGTTGCAAATGAGCGCCACCTTGTGGTAGTGATATAGAGATATACATTTCTTATTCTATAGAGCCAAAAGTTTTTAAATAGACACATAGTGTCAAAGTCACATCCAGTGAAAGCTCTTGATTTTGGAATTTGACTATGCATTATTATATTTATTATGTTGACATAACACCAGTTCGAAACATTATCAGAATAATTACAAAGTGGAACACGATCTCTGTTAGACAACATTGACAAACGTCTCATGTCTGCTCTGATCGATGCTTCTGTAAACCTCAAGTAGCCACAAACTGTATCAGTTCTTACCTTGGGCTGTTTTCTTCAAAATGAAAATGTTCTACTTGTCTGTGAGCTTGCTTGGGTAAAAAATCCAAAATTATGTCCCAAAATTAAGTCTGGATCAAAATATGCAGTTCACCAGATAAAGCATAATAATCAGCAAAATATGGTGTCTACCGATTCTACCAATAATATATATATATATATATATATATATATATATATATATATATATATATATATATAAAAAAAACTTATCTCAAAGCTAAGGATCAACGACACCTATATTGAGCTTCTAATAAGCTCAGAGGACGAGATATTCTACAAAACATTGGGAAAGGTGAGTATGATCACAAAATAGATTTAATATCTATAAACGAGCACATGGTGAGTGTTCAGCTGCATTAGAATGCCACCAACATTTAACATCTGTATATTGTGATGAAAGAGAGAGAGAAAAACTTTGTTTTCTTAGTACTGAATTTTTCACAAAATCCCTCCGCTCCCCCCCTGATCCCTCGCAGCTCGACGATTGGTTCCTGTGGCAGAGCAGCACTCACGGCCACGCTACAGCCCCATTCCTTTCTTCCTGGAGGTGCATGAGGAGCTTACGCGGACATGGCGGGTACCTTTTAACCCTCTGGGGTCGACGGACGTGTCAGCATGTCCTGCAGGATTTTTTTGTCATTACAGCGGAAACAACATAAAATACTGGGGCATACAGATAAGTTTAATCATTTTGGGGCATACAGATAAGTGTAAGACATCATAAGAGACTATAAAGGGTCAACTTTTATTTGTGTACACTCACAATAACAACAAAACCTTGTGCTTTTGTAAAATAAAGAAAATATAAAGGGTGAGCTCAAGATCCCGCACCCCGACTGGCTGGCTTCAGACCCGAGACGCGAGATGGGCATAGCGCAGGTCTGCTGCCATCTATTCAGCCCTTGGTCCGACCTAGCGTTCCTTCGGGAAGGTGTTCCCCCAGGCCAGGTCTCCAGGCATGTCATGGCTGGGGCACCGTGTGCAACAGGCATGCAGCCACCAGTCTTTGGACTGACATGTGACTGTGTTGGCACATCAACTGCCTCGAGTCTGCAGAGGCTATTGCACTTAATCCAGGGCAAGCATGTGTTGGTCCAGATGGACAACACTTCGACGATTGCGTACATCAACTGCCAAGGTGGCCTATACTCTTGTCGAATGTCGCAACTCGCCAGCCATCTCCTCATTTGTAGTCAGCGAATCATGCCGTTGCGAACCACTCATATCCTGGGCCACCTCAACGGCACAGCGGATTCGGTCAAGCGCAGGTAGACCTGTTCACTTCCAGGGAATCCTCCCACTGCCCGCTCTGGTATTCTCTGACTGAGGCTTCCCTTGGCACATATATGCTGGCACACAGCTGGCCCCTGGGGCTGCACAAATATGTGTTTCCCCCAGTGAGCATACATGCACATTCTTTGTGCAAGGTCAGGGAGGATGAGGAGCAGGTCATCCTAGTGCCTCTTTATTGGCCAACCCGGATTTGGTTCTCGGGCCTCACGATCCTCACGACAGCTCCACCCCCCCCGGCGAATTCTCATGAGGAAGGACCTTCTTTCTCAGGGATGGGGCACTATCTGGCACCCGCAACCAGACCTCTGGAATCTCAACATCTAGCCCTTGGACGAGACGTGGAAGACTTAAGTGGCCTACCACCTGCAGTGATAGACATGATCACTCAGTCCAGGGCTCCATTGATGAGGCGTCTGATCTGAAGTGGAATCTGTTCACTAAGTGGTGTTCTTCCCCACATGAAGAGATGCACAGTTGGATCAATGCTTTTCTTTCTGCAAGAAATGTTGGAGGGATGGGTGTCCCCCTTCACCTTGAAGGTGTATGTAGCCGCTATCTTGGCACATCACAATGCAATAGACGGTAAGTATTTGGGGAAGCACGACTTGATAGTCAGGTTCCTGAGATGCGCGAGGAGGTTAAACCCACCAGACCATGCCTCGTTCACTCATGTGACCTCTCTGTGGTCCTTCGAGGACTACGGGGAGCTCCATTTGAGCCCCTAGATTCAGCTGAGTTAAAGGTGCTCTCCTTGAAGACTGCCCTTCTGACAGCGTTCACTTCCATCAAGAGGGTAGGGGACATGCAGGCATTCTCTGTCAGCGAACTGTGCCTGGAGTTCGGTCCGGATTACTCTCACGTCATCATGGGACCCAGAATGGGCTATGTGCCCAAGGTTTCTACGACTCCGTTCAGGGATTAGGTGGTGAACCTTCAAGCGCTGCCCCAGGAGGAGGCAGACCCAGCCGTGGCATTGCAGTGTCCAGTGCGTGCTTTGTGCATCTACTTGGACCGCACACAGAGCTTTAGAAGCTCTGAGCAGCTCTTTGACTGCTTTGGTGGACAGTGGAAAGGAAGCGCTTTCTCCAAACAGAGGATCGCCCACTGGGTCATTGACACCATTGCTATGGCATATCACACCCAGGATGTGCTACCCAATGCGGGGCGGTGCGGCCATTCTACCAGGGGTGTAGCGGCCTCATGGGCTCTGACCAATGGCACCTCTCTAGCAGGCATTTGTAGTGCAGCGGGCTGGTCAACACATAACACCTTTGCAAGATTTTGAGCCGGTTTCATCCTGTGTATTGTCAGGTCCAAATAGGTAAGTCTTGGGACAGCTGGCTGGGTGTACCACTTCTGTATAGCGCCTTTCCCCTCTCTTGAGGCGAAGACGTAAGTTCCTCCCAGTCGCGTTCACAAAAGTGTGAACCCTTGATTTCCTTCTTCTTTAGACCTGTGGCTGGTGAATTTTCAGAAAAACATGTTGCCAGCCAGTACATGGGTCAATTGGGCCGTGTACTGGTGTAGGTGCACCACATGCATTGGTTATCCCTTTGATAACCCTGTGTAATGTATTTTCTGACGTTTTCTCTGTCCCCAGTCACCGTGTTTGTAGTAACTCCTCCCCCCTTTGGGTAGGATCTACCACGGGACCCTTCCACATGACGTGCTTCCGACCGGAAGTGACATATTCCCACTATAAAGCCCCCCCTGCGGGCAGGGTGTGGTCTCCACAGTGTTCTCCTCTTTGGAGGGGCACCCCCCGCCGTGGACCTTATATGGTCCCCAGCTGAATGACTTTGTTCCATTTGGGTAGAAAAATTTTAAGAGGTAGAGGCTCGGTCAGACAGTCCTTATTTTTGGAGTAGTCGGCTTGTCCCTGAGGTGCAGGGGACAATTTGACGCCTACGAGTGCATTGGGGGTAGTTACGTGACGGTCTGATGTGCTGGCTACGAGGTATACAGAGCTCTGCCTGTCTCGCACCACCAGTCCACATAACACAGTTCAGTAGTCCAGGCGTTTTCCATAGGGACCCTAGTGTCACTACATTGACACAACGTCGAGTGAGTGACAGAAGGGGAATGTCATGGTTACTAACATAACCTCCATTCCCTGATTGAGGGAATGAGATGTTGTGTTCCTCCTGCTACAACACTGAACTACCCGCTGAAATGGCCAGGACCTTGTCTCGGCTCCTCAGTGCAAAACCTGAATGAGTGGTTGCATTCCAGCTCCTTATATACCTGTATGTCCGGGGGAGTGGTGAGCAAATTCCACTCGCCAATTTTTATTGACCTTTTCTCAAAGATCAGAGATGTCTGGGGCTCTCAGGAGTGACCTTTAGTGTCACAGCGTCTGGGAATGGAGGTTATGTTAGTAACCATGATGTTTTCTGTCTTGTTTTACCCGAGATAATCTGCTTCATCTGTGTTTCATGAAACCATCACGACAAATAAGCCGCATCTGTTATTAACATGTTACAATGTGCTGTTTGCAAATAAACAGCTTTTAGTCTGTGACTACAACAATATGCCTGTTATAATCTATTCATTCATTAACTTTAACGACTGTACACCTCTGGAATTTTCTAATACTTGCAACTCCGTTGGGCCGAACGGTTCTAAGCATGGTACGGAACACTTACAGTAGCATTTCTACTTGAGCATGGTTCTGCATGGTACAATTACACTAACCGCTCTTGGCCCAGAATTCTCGGCACAGTTAGCTAACCATACTCAACTGTATTGGTGAAATATGTCTTCATGATTAATTTTCATATAATACTTATAGAACATTTTGTCAATAAATACCCTTTTTAGCTAGTCCGGGAACTTGAACCTCAGCAAATGATGGTAAATTCTTAGCTTTTTTTTTCTTTACTTTACTTTTTGCAACATGGTCAATGTATTTTCTGTTTATTAACAGAGTAAAACCAATTTGAAAAATCAGTCCTAAAAATTGGAATATACTGTACGATCATCCTTCATAACACATTCGCGCCAATATTTACCTCTCACGCCAACAGACGGATCTGTTATGCACAGGCCCGCATTAATGCACGGGCTTACTGGGGCTGAAGCCCCAGGGCCTATGAAGACAAGGGGCCTATCATAGGCCAATAAAAAAATCACTTTGTTTTGTAGTTTGTCGAATTTTCTGTCAATCACTTGATATTCATGTTTTTGGCTGCTGATTGATCCAATTTACAAGTGACACACGTGGGAAGCATGATATGACAGCCTATCAGAATGTAGAGAAACAGTTGTAGCATGCGTTGTCGTCTACTCTAGTAGTCTATTCAAATTTATGCTTATAGTCACTCACAGAAGATAGCGGATAGCTGAATCAAAATGTCGGGAAAGAAAAAGTTTGAGAGTGGTGCTCATAAGCGAAAAATATTGCGACAGAAAGAAAACAGTGAGAAGGAATTGTTAAAAAAGAATCCAAAGCTGACAGGATTTTTTAAACCTGCAAATGAAGGCGAGTCGAGCTCATTAAGCGGAGCACCGATGAACAGTGCAGAGGACAAGCAAACAGGCGGGAGACCGTTAACTCGCGCTGCAGAGGACGAGGACGGGGACGGACAGACCGGAGGACCTTTACCTCGCTTACCTGGAAAAGAGGAGGACCAGGTGCGGGAAGAGCAGTGCTCGAATTGAGGGGGGCTGGGGGGATCCGCCATAAGAAGTAAAAAATAGACTTAGGGGGGTCACTCAGATATTTTAGCTGATTAAATGCATGAAATGGATACGGTAAATTTCGTGAATTAATTATTTACAATAATTTATATTAAGTTTGTTTATAGGCTAGTTGCCATGTCTCTTCAAAATGTAAACGCCCCGCCCCACATCTAAAGAGTGCCGTATTTATGCGGGATTCACTCTTGAAATAGCAATGATTGACATTGATAGCCATAGCATTGTTTGTTCCTGAATAAAGCAGCCTTTTTCACTGAAATGGTTGACTAGTCTGCTGACTGACTTACTCACTCATAACAGTCCTTTCCCGCCTCCTACTGGACGTAACTAACGTTATGTACAAATCGTATGCACTAAAATTGTTGAAAAATCCCCACCAACACGCAGACTGTTTTGTCACAATTTATATGTTTAATATCTAATAAACTAGTTTCATGCATTTAATTAAGTCTTTTGGAACAAACATTTTCACAGTTGTCACATTAATCATCCAGTTGTTTTTAGGGTAAATTCTACATTGGTAAATAAAGCTAGAATCATTCTGTTGGATGTTCAAAAGTTCATAAGTATCCTCTGCTCACCAAGCCTGCATTGACTTGATCAAAAATATACTAAAAACAGTAATACTATGAATTATTATTACAATTTAAAGTAATAATACAATAAAATATAATTTATTTCTGCGATTAAAGCTGAATTTTCACCATCATTTCTTCAGTCTTCATCACATGATCCTTCAGAAATCATTCTCATATGATTTGATGCTCAACAAACATTTATGATTATTATCAATGTTGAAAACAGTTGTGTACATTTTTTTTTTTTTTTTTTTTGACTCTGATGAATGGAAAGTTCAAAAGAAGTAAGAATTTATATATAAAAAAACATGTTGGGAAAGAAATTAATACTTTTATTGTTGTGGGTTTTTTTATGGAATTCTGTCTTCGTTAGGCTATATCTCCCCGAGAAACTTATTTCTGCTTTTGTTGTATATAGACAAAAAAGTCATTAGACTTTTTTTTATTGTGGGCCTACAAAACCTCTCAGCCCCAGGGCCTGACGGCAGGTTAATGCGGGCCTGGTTACGCAGTGTTGGGGAAGCTACTTTGAAGCTGTAGTTTGACTAATAATTTAAAGTAGTTAAGCAACAGTCAAGCAACTCATTTGACAACACGTTAACACAAATAACATTAATTAATTAATATATTATTTTAAAACATTAAATATATTAAATTAGATACATTAAATGTATTTAATACATTAAATGAATAGAAACATTAATGCATTTAATAAAGGCCATAAAATAAAATACAATATAAAATAAAAACAGAAAAGGTCAGAAGCCATTTAAAAATATTTTTTTAACTATACTACACTTTTTAGTCATCCTGCTGCGCCCAGGTGTAGACTACTTCCCTAAACAACACAGTTTTGACAAACTCTCCTTGTGCTGACAATTTGTGCTTGTCACATTATATTTAGTATTGATAATATATGAATACAAACTCTGGGCTTGTTTCTGCTCTCATCTGTGTTCATGTGCATTTTATTTTCTGACGTTTTTGCCATTGACACGCAAGTGCCAGCTTTACAGGGCACATACAGAGGTTGCGCTACAAATATCTCATGGATTAAATTTTGAAATTTCCAACATGTTCATATTAATTTAAATATCCCTGATATATAGTAGGATATTTGATGTTGTCTCGAAATAGTCAACATTTTCAATTAAAAATGGCTTTGTGTAGTAAGCGTGAATCCTGATCACTCATTCATAAAAATCAATATAGTAATTGAACTTTTGTAAGACATTTTTAGTGTTAGAAAGGTCATATGTGAGGAGGCGGAACTATAATGAATATTGATGTAATTAACACCTGAGGTGACAAAAGACCCCACCCCTGGGCATATCAATGAGGAATGTGACAAAAAGAGAATGAATGTGAGGAGACTTAATGATCAAAATCAAGTTTTAAGTTAAAAGAAATAATCTGTCTATACATTTTCTTTACATAAAGACTTAATTTTAGACCTACACTACCGTTAAAAGAAGTCTCTTCTGCTCACCAAGGCTGCATTTAATTAATCCAAAATACAGTTAAAACACATATTGTGAACTATTTTTACAATTTAAAAGAACAGTTTTCTATTTGAATATATTGTAAAATGCAATTTGTGATCAAAGCTGAAGTTTCAGCATAATTTCTGCAGTCTTCAGTGTCAGATGATCCTTTAGAAATCATTATAATATGCTGATTTTCTAATATGGGCATATTTAAAGTGCATTTTACTCATTTAACCTGAACAAATATTTGCAAGCACAAGCTTTGTTGATGATGAGGCAAGATAAACACTAGATAAAATGTAATCTAAACATTCATATTATTTCTATATCATATTACATGTCATATTTATATCATACAGCACACAATTTAAATGCCTGCTTTAGACGAAACAGCATTTAAATGTAACTAAAACTTGCTTATTAGGACATATTTCAAATTTCAATAATCTGAATCCTGGCTAGCAAGTCTGGAAGCAGTCCCACTAGTAAAATATGTACATGTTTATATAAAATAGCATGTCAACTAATGAAAACTAAATTACTTACTCGTCTGAAATTGTATCCCCGGCTTGATCAAGTCTCTCTTCAAAATACAAATGTTCAACAGAGTCCCGCTCTTCTTCTGAGGAAAATTTTAACTTTTCGTCACTATCTAGGAGTTTTCTCACTTGTGTATCGTTCTGTCTTTCAAAGATGCAGAAAAGTGAATGAACTTGTTTTTAAGGCACAGTCGGGGGCGTTCACCATTTGCATTGATCGCTTGGGCACATTAGCGTATGAATAGCGGCCTCTGCCCATGGGTGTGATCACATTAGAGATAATTAGCTGAGCCAGAAGAAACCGTACATTGCTTTGTTTCATACAGATTACATTGCAATAGAATATTTGTTTTAAATTTGAATTATTTTATTTAAAAGTAGACATTTTAAGCTTTCTTTAGATATATGTTTCATGTTTGTGTGATAAGTATTCGTGGAGTTTCAGTTTGTGACGTGTTTCAGATATATATGCTCGTGAACACAGAGAATGCTGAAAGCTCACACTTTTTATTTTCTTTATTTTAAAAAATCACAAGGTTTTGTTGTTATTGTGAGTGTACACAAATAAAAGTAGACCCTTTATAGTCTCTTACACTTATCTGTATGCCCCAAAATGACGGAGAATTTTATGTTGTTTCCGCTGTAATGATGAAAAAATCCAGCAGGACGCGCCAGTGCATCTGTCCACCCCAGAGGGTTATGGTCCACAAAAAAAGAGGACATGTGGTCATCCTATAGCAACAGAATACAAGTTAGAAATTATACATACCACATTCCTTTTACCAGTAATTTTATGTAATTAACGTAAACATCATAGTTAATTAAATGCTAAGAAATAGATATGCATGATAGGAATTATTTATTTTGCTGTTCCCAATAATGCACAGTTAATGAGAAATGAGAAAAACTATATATTTAGAACAGAAATTAAATCCCTTAAAAGGCAATAGCTCAATTAATTAGCTAAATAAAGGTAAACGTTGTTGTGTTGTCTATTAATAACAAAGTGTCTGAAACATTCTTGGTGTTCTTTTATCATTTTCAGATTTACCCATTTCTGTACGTCAGGTAAAAGTTAAGAATCTTTGGTTGGTCACTTTACATAACCGTCAGACAGCCTCTTCTTATCCAAATGAGCTGTAATAAGCTGCCAGTAGATGGCTGTAATGGCAGCACTTTTTAGTTTGTGATCTGTTGTCACAAAATAAGAAAGACGCTGCCTGATTCTGAGCATCAGCCAAAATACGCTTCAAGTTCATGAGAAATTTTGCCGGTATAAGTTTGGCTTCTTCACAATAAAGATGCCTATTAGTTACATAATGGAGTGTTCTGTCGCATTTCACCACTACTTGCTGGAAAAAATTAGTTTACTACTTTACTACTACTACTGGCTAAGCTACACTGTTTTAAAAGCAGCTGTGCTACTGTCAAGCTACTGAAAAATGTAGTAAAGATAGTAGCATCGCTACATATAGATAGCTTCTCCTACAACATTGCTGTTACGTTCATTCTCCTGATTTCCCAGCACAACCGTGCAAAAAGAAACTGTAACCAAATCAACTGGCACGGATCTGCATGGAACGGAACAGTTTTGCAATGAAAACTGTGGCTTTTGTTATACACATATAATCCGGATCACTGACTGAATATTTTTAATATGCGTCTGCATTTAAATTTAGTTAGAACAATAATGTTACAATGGGACAGAATATTTCAACTGGTTTCATAAACTACTTTGTAAGGGCTTATAAATGCAACTTCAAAATGCTTTGTCTCTTTGACTGATGTTTTCTTCTGTTTGTGTGTAAGCGTATGTGTTTTGGTGTGGGTGTGCTTAACCGGCCGACATCATTTATGTATAAATTACATAAATAAGTAGCTTCAGACTTTAAGTCGCAGGACCTTTCAGAAGATGTAAAAAAAAAAAGTGACTTATTTTCTGGATAATATGGTAGTTGCTGCCATGTAATGGAATGAACTAACACTTTTTGCAGGGACATGGAGTAAACAGAGCCTGAATCACAGGCTTTTTATTTTTATTTTGGATGGTTTTCTGTAAAATTACACTAATATTTTACCATTAGACCACTGTTTGTGTGTAAGGTAAGCGTTAAAATTTTTTTATGAAAATGACGTTTTCATCATAGCTGGCTCCATAAAAAAGGTGTCAGCCAACATGCAGCAGAGTTCAGGGATTAAAGATCCTAGAACTGTCACAGAGAGAGGTGTGATTTTGTAAAACTTATTTTTCAGTGATATCTGTCAGGTAGTAGTGACATTTTAATTTTCTCCCCAATTTGGAGTGCCAAACTCCCAATGCACTATAAGTCCTCATGGTGGCGTGGTGACACGGCTCAATCCGGGTGGCGGAGGACGAATCTCAGTTGCCTCCAAGTCTGAGACCGTCAAACTGTGCATGTTATCACGTGACTTGTTGAGCACTTTTCCATGGAGACATAGCGTGTGTGGAGGCGTTACGCCATCCACCACAGCATCCACGCTCAACTCACCACACGCTCCACCGAGAACTAACCACGTTATAGCGACCATGAGAAGGTTAGCAACCGGGCCAATTTGGTAGCTTAAGAGACCTGGCTGGATTCACTCAGCACACACTGGGATTCGAACTGGCAAACTCCAGGGCTAGTAGTCAGCGTCTTTACTCACCTGTAGTATTTGTAAAAGAAAATGCCTTACAGGAACTTTAGCTTTCATGTAGAGTACTGAGAGGAACCTGATGCAATACTTCACATTAAATAACCACATTGTGCTATTTTTTTTCTTCTTTCATAATTCACAGGATTCTGGAGCTGCAGGAGAAAGGAGATCTGGATGTGTTGAAGCAGAAGTGGTGGCCTCGGACAGGCCGCTGTGACCTCAACAGCCACACTAATGCCCATCCAGATGGGCGCTCTCTCAAACTGCACAGCTTTGCTGGCGTCTTCTGCATCCTCGCTGCGGGGCTTCTGCTAGCCTGTCTGGTGGCTGCGCTGGAGATGTGGTGGAACAGCAACCGCTGCCGGCAAGAGCAGTCGAAAGAGGTGACCGAGTTCAGGGCGTGGAAGACAGAGCAGGGCGACGAAACTACCACACTCTACTTTAAGGATCCTGCAGCAGACGCGAGCCCCGACTTAGTCGAGCTTCAGTACACTGAGTTATAGGTGTGCCCTGATGAAATCAAAGTTGGTCTCCCCTCCACCCACTAAACATGAAATGTGCCTTGCACCCTTGAAGAAGCAGCCTTTAAGCTTACCAGATAGTCACTGTTCACTAATACTCCTATCACAAGTTTTGTGTGAGTTTAAGCATTTTCAGGTGCTGTAAACACATTTGCTCTTTTCCAAAACCTATTAAGCTTCTGTTTACATAGACAGGTTCTTTCTAAGGCAGCATTTTAACTTTCATGGAACTTCATAAGTGACTGATTTGGAATTATTTACATAATGTTGCCTTCACGTGCTAAAGCGATGTTCAACCGTGACATCAATTAGTAGACGAACCCGGAAGGCTTATTGCCATGGGTTCCCTCAGGAATTTCCTAAGGGTGTTTAGAATAAGGTTTTTTAATGTATGAGTAAATTAGGTCTGTAGTAAACATTTCTTGAAGATACAACATGACTGTGTAAATTGTGTTGAAGAACTAAACATCTAAATATCTTCAAGTAATGTTTAAAACAGACCTTATTTTAAAAAAAACTATACATATCAGCCCATAGGAAAATTCTGATGGAACCCATGGCTTGTGATTGCTAATTTTCTTCCGGGATTTTGGACTACAACTTAAACAGCTCTATTGGAATTATCGTAAATACAACTTTCCTACTGGGGACACATGGGGACCCCCCTCAAGTCCTAGCTACGACTGGGAATCTTGGAGATAATTTTGAGACTCAAGTTTTCAAGTTGGAAGAGGACATATACTTTGCTGAGTAGTGTACAGTTTCATAGTTTTGTTTTTCATATGTCTAAATGCAGCTTTGTTGTTATTGCTTGCCATTTTAGTCATATACATTTACAGTATGTACAGTATATCTGTAACAATTTGATGCATATTGTAATTTTTTTACAAAGAGACTATAGCATTTATTACGGTGTCAAAATAAGAGTTCACCAAGAAATGTGCAAGAATGATCCACGCATCCTCCATTTTTCCTATTCTCTCAGACAACAAAACACTTGAATATGATGCTATAGTAAAAATTACTTTAAAGGTGGGAAGTAGGATATTTCCGATAGCACGTAAGGCAGCATAGGACTTTAGCATGTAGTTAAACTAATGGCACAATATTCTAATAAGCATACAAATACTTAGCACATACAAATATTGAGTTCAATAGTTTTTTTTTCTTTTTTTGGATACTTTTCAGTTTTGAATTAAGCATTTTTAGAATCAACTTTTCCCTCATCTTTGATGCATTTGTTCACTGAGTTTTTTGCCTTCTCCGTGAAGGATACGTGCAATAGATTTTGGCCAAAAGAAGATCTCCTCTCATCTTTTAAACAGCTAGCATGATAATCACACATCTAGGATGCCTTAAAATGGTTTTGGAACAGAGCTTCGTAAAGTATCTTTGAATGAAAGTAAGAGCAGTATTCTATTTTATAGATTTAGATACTGCGATTTAATCACATTACTCTATTATGCAAAATGATTTGAATATCCAAATGACTTCCAGACATTTTTAGCTCAAAAATACCTCATAAAAATGCCTCAAATACCCAACCTGGTCTCATAGAATCGTCTCAGGTTACTTGACTGTAACCCTTGTTTCCTGATAAAAGCGGAACGAGATGCTGCGCTGAATTAGAGCTTTGGGAAACAACTTTAGATGTGACCAGCTGTGAATATGTGTGCAACACGTCAATGAAAATTGACCAGAATTTATAGCCTCTACCGGTGACATCATTGGATGCACCTGTACCAGGGCATAAATAGATGCGTCACAGGTTTTTGTCTGAAGCAGTCCTGGGGCATCTCGTTCCGCTTTTATCAGGGAACAAGGGTTACAGTCAATTAACCGAGATGTTCCCATTCAAAAAGCTACACTTATGATGCTGCGCTGAATTAGCGCTTTGGTAACGAGAATACCCACGCTGCCGCACTGTGGATGTCCGGACCCTTACGGTTGTGTAGTGTGCTCACAAGAGCGCGAGAGGTCTCAGACATGAGCTTGTGATGTCGACTCTAGGACATAAGAGCTCGGAGTGGCATGAACATCCAAACTATAAAATCATATGATTGTGTGCGGAGAGGACCAGCCTGCCGCATCACAAACATGCTGCAGAGGGACACCTCTAGCCAAGGCTTTAGAGGAGGTGAACACTCTGGTACAGTGAGCCCTGATACCTACGCGCCGTAGGCCAGGGCAATAGCGTCCCTCACCCAATGTGTCATAGTCTGCTTGGTGGCGGCCACCCCCCTGTTGCGGTCCTCCATGGCAAACTAATAGTTGCCCTAACTTACGCCACTGGTTAGTGCAGTGGAAATAATCTGAAGGGCACAGACTGGACAAAGTCTGTGAAGTCTTTCCTGCTCCGGCGTTGTAAACGGCAGGGAGCAGAAGGCTTCAAGAGTGACCAGATGTAAGGTCGAGAAAGGAACCTTAGGCAGGTAGTCAGGGTGAGGGTGCAAAATTGCTTTAGTAATTCCTGGGGCAAAATCTATGCTGGCTGGCAAGACAGATAGAGCCTGTAGATCCCCAGTTCTTTTTAGAGAGGTGATTGCCATAAGAAAAACCATCCTGAGAGTCAGAAGTTTATCAGACGCTGACTCTAGAGGTTCGAAGGGTGTCTAAACCAGACCCTCAAGGACTATTGCTAAGTCCCATGAAGGGGTCCTGGTCCTAGCAGGAGGCCTAAGTCGCATAGCTCCATGAATGAAGCAAGCGAGTAGAGGATGTACCCCCAACGGCACCCCATCAATCAAGGCGTGGCAAGCTGAAATGGTGGCCACATAGACCCTGAGAGTGGCGGGGCATGTGCCTGCTGAAAATTTTTCCTGCAGAAAGTCCAGAACTGAAGCAATCTGGCAGTTAACTGGATCTGCATTATGTGCACTGCACCATCTTTCGAAGACACCCCATTTTTTGGTGTAACTTCTTCTGGTAGAGGGAGCCCTAGCACTTAGAATGGTCTCGATAACTTCAGGTGAAAACCCAGTGTCCCTCAGTTGGTACCATTCAGGGGCCAAACATGAAGGTTCCACAGATCGAGCCAGGGATGAAATGTTGTCCCCTGCGCCTGAGACAGAAGGCCCCTCCTGTCCGGAATTGCCCAAGTCGAGCCGTCGAGGAGAGACATTACCTCCGAGAACCATAGCGTGGCTCTATCAGTAAGAGGCAGGACCCTTGCTGGCGAACTCTGGCCAAGACTCCCTGGAGCAGAGAAACCGGGGGAAATGCATACAGGCGCATTCTGGGCCATGTATGCGCCATCGTGTCCAGACCCAGGGGGGCTGGGTGACTTAGAGAGAAGTAGGGGGGACATTGTGCTGTCTGTTAGGAAGCGAAGAGGTCCGCTTCTGCTCTTGTAAAATCTCAAACAGATTTGTTCCACTACCTCGGGTGGAGTATCTACTCCCCTGTCGGTATTTTCTGTCAGGATAGTAAATCTTCTCCTATTCAGGCATCCAGGGATACAAGCTGCTCTGTTTAACAGGAGCTTGCCCTGGGCCCAAAGGAGAATCTGCCGTGCCAGTCTGTTCAGCTGGCGTGAACGTAGACCTCCTTGATGGTTTATGTAAGAGACTACCGCTGTGTTGTCCACCCGCACCAAGACCCTTGAGCTGGACGACCACTTAAGACCGCTACCCAGCCCGTCAGGGAGGTGTCTGTCGTTAGCAACCTGCAATGGCAAGACGCACCTAGAGTGGGACCCAAAGTGAGGAACCGGGGTCTGAACCACATAGAAAGGGTACGTAGCACGACCCACATAGAAATACCTGGCAGAAGTTTCCACGCTGCCATGTTCTCTGAGATGGGTATTCATTTTGACACTTCCTGTTGAGGGGATGTCGAGTGTTCCGCATCCTGGACTAAGGCAGGAAGCAGCAGTACACCCAACATTTCGCTGGAAGCCTTTATCTCCCAAAACACCAGAGGCGGCGGGAATGGAGAGGTTTCGTGGGGGTACCGGGAGGGTTGAAGTGGATGATACACGCACCCCATCCCAAGGGGGGCTACTCCCACAAGGCTGGGTGCAAAACCGTCAGGGTTTTTTTCCTTTTTAGAAATAACTACCCTGAGGTCTTCCTTTGGGGGCTGCTGAGGGCTACGAACCAGCCACCAGTCTTTACAAGGGGGAGCACAATTCGCCATGCTTTGTTTTTGAGCCTCCCGTCTAGAAGGACCGGGGCGGGGCTGGGTGGCCAACAGCCCCTCCCCCTGAGTGTGGCGAGGAAGGAAATGCCCGAAGGCTTCCTCGTGACTTTTTGCCTCCTGGAACCTGGTGATAACTATATTCATAGCATGACCAAATAAGCCAGAAGGCGAAACCGGGGCATCGAGAAGGAAAGTTTTGTCCTTGTCTCTGATGCCCGATAGGTTAAGCCATAAGTGTCTCTTCGTGCTGACTAAAGCAGACATAGACCGGCCAATGGTGTGGGCTATCTGCTTGGTCGTGCAGAGAGACAGATCCGTGGCTCGACGAAGCTCAGAGAAAGCCTCTTCATCGACTGTGGTGCACGCACTCAGGTCCTTCAACAGATTAGCCTAGTGCGCCTGTAACATTGCCATAGTGTGCAGGGCAGCACCAGCCTGATCTGCTGCCTGATAAGCCTGGTCCTGCACAGCTTTGTGGGAAGAGTGGGTCTCTTTAGCGATGATGCAGAGCCAGGCGAGAGATAACCTGCAAGTGTTTCCTCTACCGGCGGCATCACCGAATACTTCAACAGATTAGCCTAGTACGCCTGTAACACTGCCATAGTGTGCAGGGCAGCACCAGCCTGACCTGCTGCCTGATAAGCCTTCCCCACAAGTGTGGAGGTAGTCCTGCACAGCTTTGTGGGAAGAGTGGGTCTCTTTAGCGATGATGCCGAGCCAGGCGAGAGATAACCCGAAAGTGTCTCTTCTACCAGCGGCATCACCGAATACCAGCCTCAGTGCTGAGGGGCTCAGCCTCATCACCCACGATAGTCAAATATGTCGACGCCGAGGACACGAAGACACAGGAAGTATAAGGATTCCTCCATGAATGAGAATGCTCGATATGGAGGTCATAGAAGAAAGGAAGGGACTGATATAGCGTTCCCTTCCCATTTTTTTTATTTTTTATTTTTTTGGCCACCAGACAGAAATCTGTCTTCTAGTTTGCAGCGTTTGGGGGGAAGGGAGGGGGGGTCTTTTGTTTGCTTGGCCAGTCTAACTATAGTCTGGCCACAGCCTGAGTAACCACCGAGTACTTTATTATTCTGCGTGGAATCTACAGAGGTTCAGCATCCCCCTCGTGAACCGAAGAGGCATCGAGGCACGCTTCAGGCTTACGAGAAGGATCAGCTGGATCTGGGGAGAGAGCGAGCGATAAGGACGGACCCGTCTCTCGCTCCTCAGCCAGATCTATGCGAAAGCCCCACGAAAGAGTGGGCGCTGGCTATTGTAAATAAGCGAGACCAGTGTGAAGCATTTTTACTGTAAAAAGATCGCAATGCCTGCACCCACCCTGCCGCTATGCAAGAGCAGCATGCTCTTTCCCCAAACACACAAAGCAAAACTGGTGTGTGTCTGTTTCAGCCATAGAGTGTAAACATGAGAACACACACCGCTTTCTTTGTTCATCAGTCATTCTTTTTCTTCTTTTTTTTTAAAAAAAGAAAAAGGTTTCTGCGCATTGCCTAACAATTCTAACTCCTAACAGAGGAAAGTAGAAAGTTTCTGACAGGCTCATGAAGCACACACACACACACACACACACACAGAGTGATCTGAAGACAAAAGATCTGACGATGCACCTGTGACATATCTATTTATAGCCCTGCTAGAGGTGCATCCAATGATGTCACCGGTAGAGGCTATAAATTCCGGTCAATTTTCATTGATGTGTTGCACACATATTCACAGCTGGTCACACCTAAAATTGTTCCCCAAAGCACTAATTTAGCGCAGCATCATAAGTGTAGCTTTTTGAAAGGGAACACTTTGTTGACCTACATTTTTGCAAAATTAGTTTTATGTGGCTCGTTGTTTGTGTCGTGTCAGTTTTCAGGTGAAATGAACACTAGATGCACTACAACAACAATTACTTTTATTCACTTTCACACAAATCACCAGTAAAATGGCAGATAAACACTTCCTTTTCACACTGTTCCTCACACAATGCTATCTTATCCATCTAAACACTTTTACTATAGTTCAAGACTAATTTTAGCGTTGCATTACATATTCAACTACATTTACAAGCTTGTTCGAGTGTGATCAGATTGTGGGGTAGCTCAACAGAGAGAGCGTTGTACTTGTGATGTAAAGGAGCGGGGTACGAGTCCTGAAGAGCACATGTGTCCACAAGTGTCATAGAAGCAACACAAAATTATGTTATTTTGTTTTTCATCTCACATTTTCTTTTCTGACACTATCAGTTAGGTTTAGGGTAGAGATGATTTTTTGAGCATTAACCTCAAACACCTCATCTGTTTGGGAGACTATTTAACTCGCTTTTAGCACCACACAGTGGACATTTCACCTCGGAACTGCAGCAATACTTGCAGTGAACCAAATAATATCCTTTTGCAATAATTTTGCCACAGTTACATCATTTTCATGAGATCAGGCTGTAAAAACTACAAATCTTTAAAAGGACATCTCTTCCCCTGTTGAATTTGCTGTTTTATCAGTTTAGTGTTTTGGACAACACTTTATAAGTGCTCTTTTGTTGTGGCAGTTAAGTGCCAAGTTTGTTGTTCTATTCAAATGTACCAACTTCAAAAATTCTGAATAATTAGATCACGTTATTATTTCGCCTTAGAAAACCTCTATCACTGCCTATGAGAACTGCATGAAATAGTCTGGAAAAGTGTTCACTTGGATCCGTAAATTAAAGTGTGGGTAAATGGGGTGCTTCCATGAGTCTGTCTGCTCGTCTGAGTCTGTCAAAAAAATACATAAAATCCATGCTAAAATCAAACATTCAACAGTCAATAATCACTCTTAATTTACAGTGTGAAATCCTGTTACAATTATATGTCAATATGGACAAGTTTTCTTGATTTATTTCTCTATTCTTTCTTCCATTTATTCCTAATTTGTTTATGATCTCATGCAGGTTACTAAGGATTACAGAGTGGCAAGGGTTTCTGGTCCATTGACATATAATGATATTGCTACTGCTTCATCGGACGAGAGCAAGAACATTTGGACAGACAGACAGAGAGACTGGGATGAAGCAGAGACTATTGACACAGGTCAGAATAGATCCGTAGGCCTATTCTTTGATTGGCTGAATTATGAAGACCAGATGTAGGAGGTCATCTAATGTTCACAATTTCTGTCTTCGTCTCTTTTAGTTTTGTTTGGTTTTAT
Source organism: Moxostoma hubbsi (assembly GCA_032164185.1). Lineage (NCBI taxonomy): Eukaryota > Metazoa > Chordata > Actinopteri > Cypriniformes > Catostomidae > Moxostoma > Moxostoma hubbsi. Next base: position 33,848,038 of record JAVLUX010000039.1, read on the forward strand.
CTCATTTAGCAGATTGTGACGAGGAGGAGGGCGGGGCCGGGTCGTAAGGTCTCATGGCCGGTTCTGGGGGATAAAGACAAGCCGGAGGCACCAGTTCGAGAGAGAGACGGCACAAGGCCGCGTTGCATGTGTGTCTGTATTTGTTTATGTTTGTTTTATATTGAGGTTTAACATTATTCTTTATGTTGACTGTTTAGCCGTTTCCCTCCTCCTTGCCCAACATTTACCTGTTGCATTGGTGCCAAAACCCGGGAGGGAGGAGGGATGCGCTCTGGCGGACACCAGTTCGCTCCTCCCATGGCGGTTGGCAGCGAGTCCTCCTGCCCCTGGTGGATGGAATCACTCCTCCCCTACTTTTCTCCAGCTCTTGGTGGCCGGCAGCAACCCCTCTGTCCCCAGGCAGATGGCCGAAGCTGATCCCTTTGCGGATGGCAGAGGCGAATACTCCGCAACATCACGTCCCTCCTCCGTCCCGGGTTTTGTGACCAATGTAACGGGGTAAGGGAGGGGCAAGGAGGAGGCGGAAACCAGCTGAACAATCAATGTAAAGTTTAATGATATAATTGAACTTGAAACAACATAAAACATAAAGACAACATGGTCGCGTGTGTCTGTCTCTCGAACTGGTGCTTCCGGCTCGTCTTTATCCCCCTCACAGCTGATTATCCCCTTTCAGGTCTGGCCATGTGCCCCCCCTCCTCCTTGTCACGCAGATCCACCTCATTAGTTGTTGTGTTGGGTTTAGAATTACACATCTCCTTATTTCTTGCTTTACTTGCTGAGAAGGCCAACATGAATTTCCAATTTGTGGTCTTGTAAATTTGTGGTCTTGTATCATGGTTGACCATGATATTCTATCTAGTTAATAAGTGTGTTGTATGCCAAAATGTATGCTGGTATTCAGAAATGCTGGTCTTTTCAGCAAAATGCAACACTGTTAACGAGGAGAAATTATTTTCCAGTTTAGTTAAAACTGGCATAAAAACTGCTATGCTGCACACTGGTGGTGGTTGAGGAGAACCCCCTGTTCACTATGTGAAGTGCTTTGAGTGTAGTGTCAGATAAGTGCTTTATAAATGTAACACGTTCATTAATTATAAATCATCGATATGCAGTAATAACAACATCAATAAAATGGATGACTTTCATGCAATACTTGCCAAATAGTCAGCCATTTTAATTGGCTTGTAATACATTTTCAATAAATAATATAAATATGAATGAGTATTAAAACCATAAAATGCCATAATTATGCCATTGTGTGTATATTCTTTACTGTAATTTCTTGACACACTTGTGTTGTCACTCATTGTCACGTTGACATCAAAATAATGGTTTTACCTAGTCCGAGTTATCTAAACACTTTTCAGGTCTTAATCATATATATATAATTTAATAAAGCCTGATAATGTTGGCAACTTCTTCATAAATGCTTCACAGGTGTCCACTTTACATTAAGGTACATTTTATAGTTACTAATGTTGATTAAGGGTTATTAAGTATTTATAATATGTGAGGAACAATAACTCACTGTTTGGCAGCATTTTTGTGCATGTTGTTAAAACCACACATTAATGATTTATAATGCATTTGTTAATTACTTATTAGTAAGGTTTTCGCATTATAATTTTTGGATAACAAGTACAAGTAAAGATACTTCCTCTTCTGTACTCGCCAATACAATAATATTTTTTTATTTGTATTTTATTTTTTATAATATTGCAGTTATCAAATACAATACTGTAAGACTGATGATTTTTGGACAGCATGTTTATAATGTTTCAGCAACTGTTACTTATAAACATTATCAAAAACTCATTTTTATCTGTCACAAAAATTATCAAAAATCACAAACAAGAAAATAAGTATATAAAAGTAATCACTAAATAAATAAAAAAACAATAAAAAAAAATGGGAGTTGACCAACTGACTTAATTGGTTTCAGCAAAAAAAAAAAATAAAGTTTTGCTCTCACAGTCAAAAATGGTAAAAAATCTCAAATTAAAAACAAAACGTCGAGGTAACCTCCGTTCCCTGATGGATAAACGAGACGTTGTGTCAAAGCAGCAACACTAGGGGTCTCTCTTGAGCACCTTTTGCATCTCTGATCTATGAGAAAAAGCCAATGAGAAATTGGCAGACAGAATTTGCATGTCCCGCCCCCGGACATACGGGTATAAAGGGAGGGAAATGCATCTGTTTCATTCAGGATTTTTCTGATGAGCCAACAATGGTTCGGCCGCAACAGTGGCTCGGTTCAGCGACGTGGCTGGGAGGACACAACATCTCATTCCCTCCATCAGGGAATGGAGGTTACATCCGTAACCTATACATTCCCCATCTGTCGCTCACTTTGACATTGTATCAAAGAAGCGACTCTAGGAGTCCAATTTAATTCACGCCACGCACTGAGCAATGTACGTGTACTGCTGACACAGGAGCGGGCTGGTATTTTACATGCCAAAGCGACCGGCTGTGTCAGACTGCACGTACCCTTCCCCAACGCCCCATAAAATCGTCAGAGTCTTCTGGTTCTTTACCCCCGATAGGGAGGAAATAACAGGAAATGCTGTTACCTACAAGGTAACGTGCCAAGCATGGGAGCAGGCCACGCCAGCTGCGCCTTTTCTCTCTCTGTATTTCTCGCATAGAGCGCATAGAGGGAAGGCGATCTTTCCCAATTCCTATTCTTGCGGGGAGAAAGACCCTGTGGAGACCACATCTGCCCAGACTGGGGGAGGTAAAGAGTGATGAAATACATCACATGGGCTGTTAGGTCACATGTGGAAAGTGGCACGGTGGTAGATCCTGCCTATTGGGAGGGAAGAGTTGCTACAGATACGGCGGGAACTGCCCAAGGAGACGCAGATCCGCTCGCAAGGGGACCGTACCGTGGAAAATAGGAGCCCGACCTGTGGAGCACCTATTCCAGTACAGGGTAGATTGAGTACCCACATTGGATTTGGTCGGCGATTTCCTCCACTGAATTCGCCCGGTCGCCGTCTTAGGATCACATGAGCCTCTGCCGGACCGAACTCCAGGCAAGTGTCGCTGACAGAGAAAGATTGCAGGTCCCCAACCCTCTTGATGGAGGCGAGCGCAATCAGGAGGGTCGTCTTCAGGGAGAGGGCCCTGAGTCCGACTGATTCTAGCAGCTCGAAGGGGGGTCTCTGAAGGCCTGAGAGGACCACTGAGAGATCCCAGGAGCGGAACAGGCTTGGCCGGGAGGGATTTAACCTCCTCTTAGGAACCTGATAATTAAGTCGTGCTTACCCAAAGACTTGCCATCTACTGTGTCGGGGTGGGCCGCAATAGCGGCTACCTTCTAGGTGGAGGGGGACAGCCTCCCCACTCCAACCTCTCCTGCAGGTATGAGAGCACTGACCTAACTGCGCACCTCTGTGGGTCTTCAGCCCGGGAAGAACACCAATTCGCGAACAAGCGCCACTTCAGGGCATAAAGTCACCTGGTAGAGGAGGCTCTGGCTTGGTTGATCGTGTCTACAATGGCAGAAGGTCCTTCCTCAGGGAATTCGCCAGGGAGGGGCTGTCACGAGGAGTATGAGAGCCGAGAACCATGTCCGAGTGGGCCAATAGGTGGCCACTAGAGTGACTTGTTCCTCGTCCTCCCTGACCTTGCACTGCACCTGTGCAAATAGTCTCACTGGGTGAAATGCATACTTGCGCAGCCCCGTGTGCCAGCTGTGTGCCAGCGCATCTGCCCTGAGGGGAGCCTCTGTTCGGGCGTACTAGAGCGGGCAGTGGGAGGTCTCTCAGGAGGCGAACAGGTTTACCTGAGCCTTGCAGAACCGTTCCCAAATCAGCTGGGGGTGAAGCCTCCACTCTCCGTTGGGCAAGAGTTGTCGTGATAGCGCATCCGCCACCACGTTGAGGTTTCCCAGGATGTGAGTGGCACGCAGCGACTTGAGACGACGGGCGAATTGTGACATGTGGCGGGAGCATATGCTGCCTTGGCGATTTATGTACGCTACTGTGGTGGTGCTGTCTGATCGGATCAAGACGGGAGATTATTTAGCGGGAGAAACCTCCGCAGGGCAAAAAGTACAGCCAACAACTCTAGGCAGTTGATGTGCCAGTGCAGCGGGGCCCATTTCCACCGTTGAACACGGTGCCTCAACCCAATTTAGAGGTGTTGGTAGTAACCAGGATGCATCAGGACACCTGCTGCAAGGGGACTCCTGTCCGCAGAGGTCTATCCAGGGTTTGAATTTTTGGCAGCAGGCGGGGGTAATGATCAAATGGTGCATGCCGCGGCGCCATGCTCATCTCGGCACTCGAGTCTGGAGCCAGTGCTGAAGCGGTCTCATATGCAACAACCCCAGCGGCGTCACCGCTGTGGAGGACACCATATGCCCCAGGAGCCTCTGGAAAAGTTTTAAAGGGACTGCTGTGCCCGGCCTGAAGGCGGCAAGGCATTTCAGCACTGACTGCACATGCTCATTGGTGAGGTGCACTGACATTGATACTGAGTCTAACTCCGAGCTTGCTCTTTTCCCAGTTGACCTGAAGCCCTAAACGGCTGAGGTGCCTGAGCACCTGGTCCCTGTGGGCACATAGTAACTCTCGGAACTGGGCCAGGATGAGACAGTTGTCGAGGTAGTTGAGTATGCCCGAAGCGGGGTATGGGCTGCCTCTGCGGCCTTCGTAAAGACACAAGGGGACAGGGACATGCCGAAGGGGAGGACCTTGTACTGATACGCCTGGCCGTCGGACACGAACCGGTCTACCGCTGCGAACCAATCTAGATGCTGGATGCAAGTTAAAATGTGTTTTTACGTGAACATTTTGAATGGGAGTTTGTGCAAGGCCCGGTTGAAAACTCGCAAGTCCAAGATCGGTCGTAAGCCACCGCCTTTCTTGGGTACAATGAAGTAAGGGTGTATGTGCAATGTAGAAACCCTTCTTCATCTCGGTTGGAGGGACAGGCTCTATCACGTCTTTGAGTAAGAGAGTAGCGATTTCCGCATGCAGGAATTTGACATGTTCACCGTGTACTGCGGTGAAGCGGACGGGGGGGGGCCTGGCAAATTGGATTGCATAACCGAGTTGAATGGTCCTGGCCAGCCAGCATGAAGGATTGGGAAGTGAGAGCCACTTTTCCAAACTCCGTGCTAGGGTCACTAAAGGGACAGTTATTTTTGACATACCCGGTGGGGCTTCGCAGCGGGGTAGAGCAGGTAATGTGGTGTCGGGAGGCAAGGGTGCGTCCCGAGGCTCTGGTGCTGAGAGAAGACTCGAAGGGGGCAGGTTAGTGACTTAGGAGGAGGTCCCGTGGAGGCATCCTCTGGACTCGTCAGAACCGGCCGACCGGGGAATAGTCATGGGTCTGAAGGCGAGAGGTCTGCGTCCAGCATGCCAGGATTGTTGAGGTGTGGTGGCAGAGTGCCGTGAGAACAGCATTTGCAGGCCAGGTGACCCAGAGACAAAGGAAATGGCTCTTTTATTGAGAATGTGGGTACCGCAGCCTGAAGGGGCAAATGAAATAAATTCAACAAAGGATTCTCCTCCTGGCCTTCTTACCATCTCCTTACCAGCTCCAGAGCAAACATCTTGGTCTCTGGGTCGGGCATCTCAGGACTGCTTGGGAGCCTTCCGTGTCCTCGAAGGTGTCTACAAGATGGGGGGCGTGCGCTTCCTGCGGGGCGCACAACGCAGGGACTGAGAGCTGGGACCGGGTTGAGGCGGAGCTGCACGTTTCTTAGCTGCAGGAGGACGCCCTCGGCGAGCAGACGGAGCATGGCCCATGGTGGCGGGTTTGCGGCGGGGCAGGATGTGTGATGTGGCCTCCGTCTGCTTCTTCACTGCGGAGAAATGCTGGGTGAAGTCCTTGATGGTGTCGCCGAAAAGGCCAAACTTGGAGACAGGTGCGTCGAGGAAGTGTGTCTTGTCCACTTCGTGCATCTCGACCAGGTTCAGTCAGAGATGTCATTCCTGAACCAAGAGAGTGGCCATCACCTGCCCAAGTGACCGCGCTGTGACCTTCGTGGCCCTGAGGGTGAGGAGCACAGTTCCTGCAGCACATCGGGATCAGGACTACCCAAGTGCAGATCTTTAAGTGCCTTGGCCTGCTGGACTTGCAGGACGGCCATTGTAAGCAGGGTTGAAGCGGCCTGTCCGGTGGCGCTGTAGGCTTTGGAGGACAGTGAAGACGTCATCCTACAGGCCTTGGTGGGGAGCACAGGGCGACTCCGCCAGGTGGGGGTGTTATCGGGGCACAGGTGGATTGCAACTGCTCTGTCCACCACAGTGTACCTGTGGGCCACTCCGCCGTCGACGGTAGTGAGAGTGGATGAGCGAGAGGCTTTGTGACGGGTGGAGAACGGTGTCCTCCACGAACTCGTTAGCTCATCATGCACTTCCGGGTAGAAAGGAACCGGGGGGGGGGGGGTGTTGCGGCCACGAGCGGTGCGCAGACCCGAGGAACCAATCATCCAGCCGCGAAGGCTGTGGGGAGGATGGAGGGTTCCAGTCAAGCCCCAAGCTGACGGCCCAGGCAAGCATATTGGACATCTGAGCATCAGCATTAGACTGGGCGTGCTGGCCCGAAGGCGGCAGTCGGGGGGCTCAAAAGGATAGTTGCCTCGAGCCTGGACGCAAGTCAACGAGTGTGCCGGGGGCGTGTGGTTCACGGGGGCGTACTCCCCAAATCGCCTCCATCGCCAGCCATGTCGTCCTCAATCCCGTGGGAAGAAGGAGCAACGCGGGGAGTGGCTGGAGTGGCGTTCCTTCTGTTGAAGGAGAGCCACGGCCGCAACGTTGCTATGGTCATGTTCTCGCAGTGAGAACATGAGCCATCCACAAACGCTGAATTGGTGTGATCGCAGCCCAGACACACGAGACAGCGCCAGTGGCTGCAGAAGCGGAGAGCTCTCTACCACATCCAGGAACTACACAGGGGCAGAAGGGCATCTTTATAAAGATGCGTCCTGAAAAGGACGTTCAACACCGGCTGTGTATTGCTCTTTTAGAGAAAATAACTCTTTTAGAGAAAATAAACTCTTTTAATTGCACTGTCGAAGTGCCCAGGGGCAAGCTGCACTGCCGTGCAGAGAAGGGAGAAAGCCGCTGATATGCACCGTAGATCCAACAGCAATCACACTCAGAGATGGGAGGAACAGTGTACACAACCATTGTTGTGGTTTCTGTCTCAGCTCATGAAGAATCACTCTCAAATTCTTGGTTTTGATGCCAGAAAATTAGACTTTATTATTAATAATAAACATAGCCGAGTCAGTCTGCAGAGCAATGCCCCACAACCAAATTTTCCTTATCTTCAAACCAGAAGGCTTCAGTTACATCCTGTGAGCAATTTTCACACTATGTATAAACACTTTACTAAGAGGGGGACTCAACATATATTTTCTTTAACTTCAAAAGAAGGAAATAGGAAACATCTGCAAGTCATTTATGTGTGAGTGTCCATGTACCTCCGACATTCCATTCCCAGACCTATTTGCTGAAACACTCACATACACAAAAAACATATATGACCAACAGAAAAAATTATATATTTAAAATAGATATAAATTGATATATTTATGTTTGATTATACTTCATTAATTTATATTTAACTTGATAAAAATATTCCACACCATTGGCCATTCCACAATTTCTGAATGAAACAGATGCATTTCCCTCCCTTTATACCCGTATGTCTGAGGGCGGGACATGCAAATTCTGTCTGCCAAATTTCTCATTGGCCTTTTCTCATAGATCAGAGATGCAAAAGGCTCTCAAGAAAAACCCCTAGTGTCGCTTCTTCAACACAAGTTCTTTTTGTCAAATAAAGTGCTGCACAAGATATTGCTTAAATATAATACCATTAGTATTAGAAGTAGTAGTAGTATTACAGCGAAGAATACATAACTACACATTAGTGATATTTTTTTCTGTTAGTGTTTCTTCTTTTACATTGGTGGAAAACCATGTGCAGCCCTTTTATTTTTTTATTTTTTATGGTAGTTTCACACCTTCAAAATAGTAGGTCGCTCCATGACCCAGTGTGATTATTAAACCGCAAAAGGCTGTGATTTAATTAAATAAATATGTAGTATGTATGTGCTGCATGCTGTAAAGTGAATAAGGGCTCAGCGCGTGATGATCATGATTTCCCTATAATTCTCCTTATATGAGCAGCCGACTTCACACATTCACTTTAAAGCATGCAGCACTTGCACATTGTACATTTATTAAATTAAATGGCAGCCTTTGCAGTTTAATAATCACAATTTTTGGGGTGAATATTTACACAGTGAAATTCGTAAGTATCGGGACATTCCTGCTTATAAGTCATTAATAAGACCCTTTATAAACCCTTAACAAAGGGATCATTAATGTAAAGTGTTAGCAAATTATGAAATTGGTACCAAAACAGTGGCTGCACCATTATGATGAAAAGTCTTCAATGACCTCTTGTATCTAATGTCTGAATTGAGCAGTTTTACTAACAGTTAAAATCAAAAAGGTTTGTTTTTGTTATTTAGAGAGATTTCTCCTTTCTTATTTATACATAACTCTATGAAGATGATAATAAAAGAGGCAAAAGTCTTCCATTAATTAATTTATTATCCGCCCTGCAGTTCAGATCTCAAAGCTTTAACAATTCTCTCATTCATATGTGTAACTAGCCGTGAATAGAACCCTTCACTCTATGGAACCAGGAGAAATCTTTACAAGAACCACTAGTTAGAAGGTTAAAGCTAGTACACACTCTCCTATACGATTTTAAGATCCAATGCTGTGGGTTTTGACTGGGTTATAGTTATCTTCACCAGTGGAGCATTTACCATCTGCTGTGTGTTCTGGAAATCTGTTGGAAAACAGTCAATATTTTTTGCAATAGTGTTTGGTGACACTTGTGGTGAAGAAATGACACACTTCACCTTTAAACACACAGTAATGATTATTAACATTATTGAATGTGTTAAAGTCCATTGTGCAGTAAAGTGGTAGAAGGTAATAAGAACAAAGGATGATAAAAAAATTGTTGCTTACTCACTATGCAATTTCCCAAGGGATAAATAATAAACTGAACTGAACTATATGTACATACTTTAGAACAAAGTAATGGTTGCATATGGTCGAGCGGTTGCATACTGTCTAGTTGCACAAGTTTATATGATAATCAGTGTTGGTGAAGCTACTTTGAAACTGTTGCTTCTCATGTTGCAAGCTACTCCTAACACAAGGTATTTCAACTACAATCAAGCTACTCTTTTGAAAAAGTAATTAGCTACACACTTAGCTACTAACAAAAAGTAGCTACAGTGAATCTATTTAAAAAACAATCCAGTGATTGTATTATTGTATTTTGCAATCAGTTCTGATATTCAGTTATGTATTAAATTATGGTGACATTCTTTTTTGAAAATTAACCATGATTTTACTACAGTAACCGTAGGTTAACCATGGTTTTTGTTGTAAAACGATAGTAACCACTAAGTTATCCATGGTGACCACAGTATTACTACAGTAAAACCATTGTTAATTTTCATAAAGGTTAAACAAATAGGGTGACAACAATAAATTGAAAATAATAAGTTCCCCTTCTGTCACTCTCTCGATGTAGTGTCGAAGGAAGTGACACAAGGGGTCTTCTCGGATGCCGAATCGTACCTCTGAACCTGAGAAAAGGCCAATGTCAAGTTGGCAGACAGAATTTGCATGCCCCGCCCCGGACATACGGGTATAAGGGGAAGCAGGGCAGCGAATGCCAGTCAGAATTTTTCTTTCGGAGCCGAATGGTTGTACCGCAAGCAGCTGAAACACACACCTGTTTCACTCACCTCTATCAGCGAGAAGCATTGCTGTTGGATCCGCACGGCGCATTTCCAGCTGGCGTCTCTCTCTCTGCACGCTAGCGTAGCGGACATCTGCAAATCAGCCTCAGACTGGGCGAGCAGACCCGGAGGTGGCAGCCCAGGCGAGCCATTAGCATCAGACGCCGCTGTGACGCTCTCCGATGCAGCAGCGATGTCGTCATCCAATTCTGGGAGCTCAAAGGAAAATGCCGGCTGGCCGGGAAGCGAGCCGCACACTTCCCGAGCTCGGACGGAACAAACAAGCGTGGTGGGGGGCGGGTGGTTCGTGGGGATTTACCCGGCGAAACTGAGCCTGTGGTCATACCCAAATCGCCTTCATCGCCAGCCGGGTCGACCTCAATCCCGTGAAGAAGAAGGAACGACGCGGGGGGCAGCTGAAGTGGCTTTCTCTCATGACAAAAGAAAGCGCGACCGCAATGTTGCCATGGTTATGTTCTCGCACTGAGAAGATGAACCATTCATAAAACGCTGCCTGCGTGTGATCGCAGCTGATTTGCAGATGTCCGCTATGCTTTCCTGGGTCGCCGCGAGCGCGAGGCTGGACTGGAGATCTCCGTCCCCCCCTCTTGGCTACTTGATCGGTTCCTCGGGTCACGGCGCAGCTTATAGCCACGCCCCCCTTGGTTCCGTCGTTCCCGGAAGTGCATGACGAGCCAACGCTTGTCTGCTCTCACTACCCTGGATGGCGGAACACCACCACCTGGCGGGACTGAACGGTACTACTCTCCAGAGCCGTAGAATGATGTCATCACTGACCTCAAAAGTTTACAGCACCACTGGACAGGCCGCCTCCGTCCTGCATGCCATGGCTCTCCTGCAAATTCACTAAGCCAAGGCCTCAAAGATCTGCACCTGGGTAGTTCCAACCCCAATGTGCTACAGTAACTGCGCTCTGCTCCAACCTCGCTCTCAGAGCTACGAATGTCATGGCACAGGCACTCGGGTGGACGATGGCCACACTCGTGGTCCAGAGGCGCCACCTCTGGCTGAACACGGTCGAGATGCATGGCGTTGACAAGTCACGATTTCTCAACGCCCCCGCCTCCCAGCTCGGCCTCTTCGGCGACACCATCGACGACTTTGCCCAGCAGTTCTCAGTGGTGAGGAAGCAGATGGGGACAGTTTCTCACATCATGCCGCGGTGCCACCCAGTCAGCGCGCCCACGCCCCACCTGCTCGCCGAGGGCGTCCCTCCCTGCAACGAGAAAGCAACAAAAGGTAGCTCCGCAACCTGGGCCCAGCTCTCAGCCCCAGCATCGAGCACCTCGCAGGCCGCGTACGCCCCCCCCCCCCCGTCTCCAGGACCCCCTCTCGGACCAGAAATGCTCCGAAGCGCTCCTGAGACGGACACCCCAGGCAGTCGGATGTTTGCTCCGGAGATGGTTTCAAGACCGCTCCGTCCCCCGGTGGAGGGCCGGGAAGAGAATCCTTGTTTTCACCTGCCGCACCGCCTTCGGGCTGCGGTATCTACAGAGCAATTCCCTCACTCCCTGGGTCACTCAGCCGGTGTGTGCCGTTCTCACGGCACCCCGGCCCTACATCTCTCCAGTCCCGGTTTCCCGGTCGCAGCTCTCTCGCCCAACCCGTCCAACCCCGGCAGGCCAGCACTGATGAGTTTCAAAGACGCCATCTCGGGACCTCTTCCTCAGTAAGGTAAGTGCTTTGAGTCTTTTCTCAGCACCTCAGCCTTGGGATGCTCCTTTGCCTCCCGACGCATTATTACCTGCTCCCCCCCGCCGCGAAGCCCCACCCGGTACGTCAAATGTGATCGTCCCCTTAGTCCCCCTCGCACGGAGTTTGGACGCGTGGTTATCGCTTCCCAACCCATCGCGCTGGTTGGCCAGGACCATCCGACTTGGCTCTGCGATTCAATTCGCCCGGCTCCCGCCTCGTTTCAGCGGTATTCGCTCCACTCTAGTGCGCGGCCAACAAGCCAGTGCCTTACGAGCAGAGATTTTTACACTGCTCCTCAAGGACACGATAGAGCCCATCCCTCCAGCCGAGATGAAGAAGGGTCTCTACAGCCCTTACTTCATTGTACCCAGAAAAAGTGGCGGGTTGCGACCAATCTTGGACTTGCGAGTTCTCAACCAGGCCCTGCTGAGACTCCCGTTCAAAATGCTCACGCAGAAGCAGATTCTCACCTGCGTTCGACAGCTAGATTGGTTCACGGCGGTAGACCTGAAGGACGCATACTTCCACATCTCTATTTTGCCGCAACACCGACCCTTCTTTCGGTTCGCGTTCGACGGCCAGGCGTATCAGTACAAGGTCTTCCCCTTCGGCCTGTCCCTGTCCCCTCGCGTCTTCACCAAGGGCGCAGAGGCCGCTCTTACCCCCCTAAGGGAAGTGGGCATCCGCATACTCCACTATCTCGACGACTGGTTCATTCTGGCCCACTCTCGAGTTACTGTGTGTTCACAGTGACCAGGTGCTCAGGCACCTCAGCCGTCTAGGGCTACAGGTCAACTGGGAAAAGAGCAAGCTCACCCCGGTTCAGAGCATCTCTTTTCTTGGTATGGAGTTAGACTCGGTCTCAATGACAGCGTGTCTCACCAACGAGCGTGCCCAGTCAGTGCTCAGGTGCTTCGGTCGCTTCAAGCCTGGCACAGCGGTCCTCTAAAACAATTCCAGAGGCTCCTGGGGCACTTTTGCATCCTCAGCCGCGGTCGCGCCACTCGGGTTGATGCATATGAGACCGCTACAGCACTGGCTACAGACCCGAGTCCCAAGATGAGCACGGCGCCACTTCACGCATCGTGTGACAATCACCCTTGCCTGCCACCAAACTTTCAGCCCATGGACAGACCTCTGCTTCCTACGGGCCGGAGTTCCCTTGCAGCAGGTGTCCAGACGTGTCGTGGTAACCACAGACGCCTCTCGACTGGGTTGGGGCGCCGTGTGCAACGGGCACGCTGCCGCTGGCACCTGGAAAGGTCCCCGGCAGCATTGGCACATCAATTGCCTAGAGTTGATGGCTGTTATTCTTGCTCTACGGAGGTTTATTCCACTAATCTGAGGCAAGCACGTTCTGATTTGCTCAGACAGCACCGCGACGGTAGCGTAAATAAATCGCCAGGGCGGCGTGCTCTCTCGTCATATGTCACAACTCGCCCACCATCTCCTCCTCTGGAGTCAGCCGCGAGTCAGGTCGCTGCTCGCCACTCATATCCCTGGCAACCGCAACACAACGGTGGACGCGCTGTCGCGACAGGTTTTCACCCAGCGGAGAGTGGAGGCTCCACCCCAGGTGGTCCAGCTCATTTGGGACCAATTCGGCAAGACACAAGTAGACCTCTTTGCCACCCAGGACAACTCCCATTGCCCGCTCTGGTATTCCCTGACGGATGCTCCCCTCGGGACAGATGCGCTGGCACACAGCTGGCCCCGGGGGCTGCGCAAGTAAGCATTTCCCCCAGTGAGCCTTCTTGCATCGGTGCTGTGCAAGATCAGGGAGGAAGAGGAACAGGTCGCCTTGGTGGCCCCTTACTGGCCCACCCGCACCTGGTTTTCAGAACTCAGGCTCCTTATGACAGCCCCTCCCTGGAAAATCCCCCTGAGGAAGGACCTTCTTTCTCAGGGAAGGGGGACCCTCTGGCATCCGCGCCCAGACCATGTCTGGCCCCTGGACGGGACGCGGAAGATCTAGTAAATCTACCACATGCTGTCGTAGATACAATCAATCAGGCCAGAGCTCCCTCAACCAGGCAACTCTACGCACTAAAGTGGCGTTTGTTCGCAAATTGGTGTTCTTCCCGAGCCGAAGACCCACAGAGATGCGCAGTTTGGTCAGTGCTTCTATTCCTGCAGGAGAGACTGGAGGGGAGGCTGTCCCCCTCCGCCTTGAAGGTGTATGTAGCTGCTATTGCAGCCCACCACGACGCAGTAGATGGCAAGTCCCTTGGTAAGCATGACTTGATTATCAGGTTCCTGAAAGACGCCCGGAGACTACATCCTCCCCGGCCTAACGTGTTTCCCTCTTGGGATCTCTCAGTGGTCCTCTCGGGCCTTCAGAGACCCCCATTTAAGCCGCTTGATTCAGTCGAGCTCAAGGCCCTCTCCTTGAAGACGGCCCTCCTGATCGCGTTAGCCTCAATCAAGAGGGTAGGAGACCTGCAAGCGTTCTCTGTCAGCAACTCTTGCCTGGAGTTCGGTCCGGCACTCTCTCATGTTATCCTGAGACCCCGACCGGGCTACGTGCCCAAGGTTCCCACGACCCCTTTCAGGGACCAGGTCGTGAACCTGCAAGCACTGCCTCGGGAGGAGGCAGACCCAGCCCTTTGGTTGCTGTGTCTGGTGCATGCTTTGTGTACCTATGTGGACCGCATGCAGAGCTTTAGATACTCTGAGCAGCTCTTTGTCTGCTTTGGCGGACGGCAGAAAGGGAACGCCATCTCCAAACAGTGGCTAGCCCACTGGGTCATTGATGCTATTGCCTATCATGCCCAGGGCATGCCCGCCCCCCTGCAGGTCCGAGCACACTCCACTAGAAGTGTGGCGTCCTCGTGGGCACTAAGCTACGGCACCTCCCTAGCAGACATCTGCAGAGCAGCAGGCTGGGCAACACCCAATACCTTTGCCAGATTTTACAATCTAAGGGTTGAGTCGGTCTAGTCCTGTGTTTTGTCAGGTCCAAGCTGGTAGAGCTCGGTAACGCGGCACAACCGACCGGGTGTTCCGCTTGCATGATGCGCCCTTCACCAATGTGATCCAGTGAGCCTTCTGGCCCGTGAATTCAGCAGAGCAACTCGCGGCCAGACCCAGTACGAGTCTTAGGGCTCTGTACTGGGGTCGGGCTCCACGGGCATAGTTCCCTCTTCAGGTTAACTCCCCGTGATGTATTCTCTGTGGTACGGTCCCCCTCTCGGCGGACCCGCGTTTCCCTCAGGCAGCCCCGCTGCCTCGGCCCCGTGTCTGTAGAGTCCCCCCTTCATTAGGCTGGACCTACCACCACGCCATTTCCCACGTCCGGCTTCACAACCCTCGTGGTGTATTTGCCATACATTACCTCCCCCTGGTCTGGGCAGGGTATGGCCTCTGCAGTGTCTTCCCCTCCTGAAAGAATATTAAATCTGCAGGCCGGACAGCTACCTTGCCTCCGGTCCTGCCTCAGCGCCCAGCACACCGGCGACGAGTTTTGAAGACGCCTCCTTAGGCCTCCTCCTCAGTCTCTAAGCCGCCCCCTGCCGAGTGCGTGGAGCAGGGTTAATGCTTCGAGTCTTCTCTCAGCACCGCCCATGCTCTACTGCTCCCCCCTGGGGAATGACCGCCTTCCCCGACATAGGTTGGGCCCCAGCCGCTCTACATCCTATGTGAGAGACATAGTGAGAGAGAAGGCCGCGGCTGTTGGGCTTGCTCCCATGCTAGCATGTAATACCTTTTTCCCCCAGGGGTGTGGGAAAACCTAAGGTGGATATGCTAAAACTCTTTGAGGGGGCATTGGGGAGGGCAACATGCATTCGGTTCAGGTGCCTCTAGCACGCAATAGCCTGCTTTGCTCCTGCTCCGACAGTCACGTCACACGTTCAGTGTGTAGCGTTTTTATATGGACCCCTTGTGTCACTTCCTTCGACACTACGTCGAGAGAGTGACAGAAGGGGAACGTCTCGGTTACTGTTGTAACCTCCATTCCCCGAGGGAGGGAACGAGACGTAGTGTCCCTCCTGCCACAGCACTAGACCTAGCACTGTAAATGGCCGTGCTTCATCCTTTGGCTCCTCAGTGCAAAATCCTGACTGGCATTCGCTGCCCCGCTTCCCCTTATACCCGTATGTCCAGGGCAGGGCATGCAAATTCTGTCTGCCAACTTGACATTGGCCTTTTCTCAGGTACAGAGGTACGATTCGGTGTCCGAGAAGACCCCTTGTGTCACTTCCTTCGACACTACATCTCGTTCCCTCCCTCGGGGAATGGAGGTTACAACAGTAACCGAGACGTTTCTTAAGATACGTTTATAAACTAGGAAACTATTTTAAATAACTACAAAAAATATATAGTGATAAACAGTAATAAAATATATATTTCACTTGAAAAAAATTCAAATGTAGTTAAGGTGGAACTACTTAACTACTTCACTACTTTTAGGTAGCTACTTCACAAAACTTGATTACTGTATAATATTTCAACATCCAAAACTTGAACGACTTCTGGACTATTGTTTGTCATAAGCAGTGAAAAGTCAGCTGTAGTTTGGGGAAAATATATTGTTGAGTGTGATTAGTTGAGAAGGTAGTTTCTTTCATTAGTGGCCTGCTTTTATAAAACCTTTGTAGTTTGTAAAGGGATTATAATGGGGTTCATTAATGATACATTTGCAAATTTTATAAAAACATTCATAAAAAGGGACACTTTCTTGCAATACCTGTATGAAAGTTGTTGTTTGTTTTACCTCACATTTTATAACATTAGAAACCTATGCAAATGTACCTTTTTGTAAGGTGGATATGTGTGAAGCATTTATAAAGGCGTTGACAACATTAACAGGCTTTATTATATACTGTAGTATATGTAGTGAATGAGCAGGAAGACCTGAAAGGTCTGGGTAAATCCAGTCTTTTGACATCAACTTGACAAGGAGAGTGACAACACAAGTACGTAAAGACATTACAGCAATGAATATAAACACTAAGCATATTGCAGCAAAATTACATATTTCCTCCTTCTAATCTCTCTGTTATAATATATTTTTGCTACATTTTGGCATAAATCATGAATTAGAGCATTTTCCGTTTTTGATTAACATATGTATGAATAAGTGTATTAATTATGCATTTATAACATGCAAGATAAAATGCTCAATATTTGGAAGAAAGTTGCCCTTTTTAGGTGCCAAGAGTGAACAAGACTCGCCCTGAGATGCTGAAGACCCTGGATGTTGTTGCATTGTCATGGCTGACATGCCTTTTCAGCAATGCGTGAAGATTTATAAAAGGGTGTGGTGTTTCCTATTTTTAAAAATGGGGACTGGAGCATGTGCTCAAGTTATTAAGGGATCACACTTCTCAGCCTAATTGGAAAAGCCTATGCCAGGGTTCTGGAAAGAACACTCTGACTAATTGTTGAACCTCAGCTGGAGGAGGAGGTAATTCTGTCCCTGAATTGAAACAATGTATCAGCTCTTCACCTGGGTGAGGATCCTAGAAGGGGTGTGGGAGTTTGCTCATCCAGTCTACATGTGCTACTAATGAGTGCCATCCTGCCCATGTATAACCTGTGTGAGAGCTGTGTCCGCATTCTCTGCAGTAAGTCAAGCATGTTCCCAGTGGGTGTTGGACTGTCCTTTGTTACCTATCCTGTTTGTGATATTCATGGACAGGATTTCAAGGTGCAGTCAAGGATCGGAGTGTGTCCAGTTTAGGCACAACAGGGTTGCATCTCTGTTATTTGTAGGTGATGTTATCCTGATGGAATCATCAGGCTGTGACCTCCAGGGTGCACTGTGGCAGGTTGCGGCTGAGTGTAAACCGGTTGAGATGAGAGTCAGCACCTCCAAATCTGAGGTGGACTTGGACAAATGGTGGATTGTCCTCTCTGGGTAAGGAGTGATCTGCTTCCCCAAGTGGAGGAGTTCAAGTATCTCTGTGTCTTGTTTACGAGTGAGGGTAAATTAGAGCATGGATTAATAGGTGGATCAGTGCAACTGCTGCATTAATGCAGTGATTGTAACTGACTCTGGTGCTAAAAAGGGAGCTGCGATCTATGTTCCAAACCTCACCTACGGTCATGAGCTTTAGGTAGTGATAGAAAGAATACGACTTTGGATACATGCAGCCAAAATTAGCTTTCTTCTATGAGTGGATGGGCTCAGGGTGAAAAGCTCGGACACCTTGGAGAAGCTCGAAGTACAGTTGCTGCTCCCCCGTGTTCGAATGAGTTCGGGCAACTTGTCAGGATGCCACCTGGATGCCTTACTAGGGAGTTGTTCTGGGCATGTTCAACCGGGAGGAAGAAGCAGAACATGCTGGAGAGATAATAGCCAAAACATAGCCTCATAGTCAGCATCCTAACTGAAATGGTGCCTCATAAATGCCAATTCACACTGCTACAATAAACACCAACTCCCAACACTTGCTGGATCACTGTGATCACTCTGTTGGGGTTTCTTGGCATTCGTTTTTGTTTGTTTTGTTTTAAAACATATTTAATCTGTGTTATTGGGTCTAAGAATGTTTGAGCAGTGTGGTATTATTTTCCAACAAACTCTGACAAAATCTGACTTCATTGTGAACCTTTGCCATGACAATGAGGTAAGCGTCCCTGTCAACTCTCAGAAAATGAATGTGCGCAACCGTATCTGCATTTGTAGATCAGGAATTCAATCACAGTCAATCACGAATTATCTAATTTTTGTTGCAAAATTGTTAAAGAATTCCATTCATTTCTAAAGAAAACATATTTTTTCTTAGTGTTGGGTTCAGCAGTTTGTGTGGATGACATGCGTTATAGGAATAGGTACAAAAAGGCAAGACACTGACAGAGATTAATTTGTGCTGAAGCCCTTTTTCACTTGCATGAAAAACTTTAATATTAACTTGCAATAATATTAACTTATATCTGCAATGATATAAAATATTAACTTTCCCCACATCAGTGCCGCTTGATTGCTGTCCTCCGACGGAACTCTCGGAATTAATAATTTTACAGCAAACACAAAATGTTCTTAAAATGTAGTTGTGTTTAATAGGTTATAGCCTAATGCCTCTACATGCTGAACATGTTTAATCAATTGCACATAATATTTATATATTAAATCGCACATGCTTGGCTTCATTCGCAACCTCTTCCTTGTCAGTCGTCTTCAAAGGTGAACAATGACACACAAAGTCACAAGTTTGTTGGTATTTGTTGGATCAGTGTGAGCATGACAGTTTTGTTTCTCAACTTTCTAAATACAACAGCCATCTTTAGAATGTTGGAAGTTTTGGTGTCTGTTGGCGTTTGTTGGGGCAGTGTGAACTAGCCTTAAGGGACCAATTTGGAATTTTCTACATAGGCGAGAACTCGCTGCATCATTTAAATAGTGCTCCTCATGCGCAGCGCATGGGAAACTCAAGTCGCAACTGACTCCAATACAG
The DNA here is from genome assembly GCA_032164185.1 of Moxostoma hubbsi. NCBI lineage: Eukaryota > Metazoa > Chordata > Actinopteri > Cypriniformes > Catostomidae > Moxostoma > Moxostoma hubbsi. Next base: position 33,866,953 of record JAVLUX010000039.1, read on the forward strand.
GTCATGCAAGAGAAACATCACAATGCTTTAATGAGCATAAATACAAAGAGCACAAACTAGCAACCGGGACAATTTGGTTGTTTAGAAGGCCTGGCTGGAGTCACTCAGCACACCCTGGATTCAAACTCACGACTCCGGGTGTGATAGTCAGCATAATATTCGCTGAGCTACCTAGACCCCCCAGATCATGAAGCACATTTTACTGTTCGGGCACGCAGCCACATTTCCACATTAGCCCATGATATATGCGGTTTATGTATGTGTTGTTTCATGACTCAATAAAGCATATTTCCAACTTCTTCACATTACATATATGATTTAACAAAAAGCTTTAGCTCCATACTGGAAATTTTTTTTACATTTCTATAAACTCTGGTTGAAACCCTGAGCATGCATTTATCACTGATTCAGGAAAATCTCTAGGTTTTCCCACACACTTCAGTCCGCCATCTTCAAGGATGTTTTTTCGTCTGCAAGGACACAAAATCAGAAGTGCGCAGCTTAGAGGGAACAGTGATCATGATATGAGGAATTAAATTTTCCTTGATCTTTTGACATACAGAGTTCATTCAACTATAAAAACAAACTGTAAGTTTCAGAATTCAAAACTTCCTCCTCACTGCAAAAAGACAATTTGTTGAAATCATGTGGCCAAAATGACTCATTCTTCCTCCACATTATGATGTCACACTGTGGTTGACATTTATATTGGATTGTCTCCACAACAACACATCATTGCATACTTTACCTTATCACTTCTGTAGTCCTGCACAACAGCAGTGAGCGGTGAGAAACAGGTCATTCAAGAGCAGAGAGACAATCAGAACAGTGGGTTTTTACTGTCAAATCTTAAAGGAGATGCAGCATCAAAACTGAGCGCTTCTTACAGAGGGTCAGAATGAGGGTGAAAAACATGCATTACAAATATATTAATTTTTGTGAAAAAATTAAATAAATAATTCCTGTGAACCTCAAGGAACATATTAAAATAATACAAAAAAATAGTCATATCATGACCCCTTTAATTCCTATGATGTGCAACTCCATTGATCCAATTCAACCTGTAAATTAATTTGCTTTGAGAACTTGTAGATCCACACTCACTTAAGTGTTGCAGTATTCTCTAGGATGGCAGCATTACATTTAATTAGTGTATTGTGACAAATGCATATTTGAAAAAGCCCATCCATTCATCAAAAAGTAATCCATACAGCTCTAGATGGTTAATAAAGGCCTTCTGAAGCTAAGCGATGCGATGCATTTTTGTAAGAAAAATATCCATATTTATAACTTTATTAACTATAATCACTGGCTTCCTTTATCCTCTTCACGTCCGCGTTTGTCACTGCTCACCAGAGCTTACGCTATGCCTACTTCATACGCCAGAACTCGACTCTCTTGTGAACACGTGGACAGTCTTTATCGGAAGCCAGGGATTATAGTTTATAAAATTATAAATATGAATATTTTTCTTAATTTTTAATATAACGCCGTTTGAGTTTGGCTGAAAGAAGAAAGTCATATAAACCTAGGATTGCTTGAGGGTGAGTAAAGTGTATTTTAAATCATAAATGCCTCAAAATTGTCTGACATTGGCAACAAAAAGCAGAGCTCTAAGTAACTTAAACAATCGCTCTGCATTTATTCTGTTTGATTGTAATGAGAAAAACTAATATGAACAATTTATGTTTTTCTTTAGAAAATAAGTTGTCTACACTCAAGTCCTTTATATTTGTATAGCAACTTTTCACAGTACACAGTTTCAGCGCAGCTTTATAGAAAATCATGCATTGTCTGAAAACCCTGTGAACAAGCTGAAGTGACTGTAGCAAGGAAAACATTTCTTCAATGTTATTTAGTGGTAAAAAAAAAAACTTGAGGAACCTGACCTCTGGTTTTACAATAAGTGTACATAATCCAATATTGTTTAGTGACTTGAGCAAAAACAGATAGGCACATGTAATTTTTTTGCCCTCTTCCCTGTTTCGCTTTGCATGTAAACTTTACCTCCGTTATTACCAGCTGATAACACGTGCGCAAGTGTTTACATTTTAAAAGCCAAAAGCAGATAATTATAAGTCTTATTTAATCGCAGGTTTCTTATGTTGTTTATGTTTTGAATAATCTGTTTTTGCACAAACAGATGTACATAGAAACATTATACATTTTTGCATGTATTATACATAAATATTACTGTAGAAATATGTGTAAACTAAGTAATGTACTTATAAATAGTTTACTTTATTGAAAGTTTCTGTAATCTGATTACACACATTTAAATGTAATGTATTACACCACTTAGTTACTGTAATTTATTACTTAAAATAATTACAAGATTTGACACAAAAATTATAAAATATGAAACAAATATACATTACTAAACAACCACAAACATTTAATATTTTTGTAATGTTTAAGAAACAATGCAATGGCATTTCACAAAAAGTAATGCTTAAAGCTTTTTCAAAGTATTATTTCCTTAGTAGAACTCAGTAGAAGGGCGGAGCATGCAGTCATCCAACCGTTGTGCTTTAAGAAAAAATAAATCTTTGCACTCGATCAAATTCCAGGGCCCTACCTTTTCTTTACCTAGATATTTGAGATTTTCAGATGTTGACTTTTTCACTTGTGCTGTACTTCAGTTACAACAATAAATGGTAAAACATAGATACTTGCATTATTTTCAAAAATATAGGCTACTATAGGTCTACTCTCTATATTTGTATTGCTATATATATTGTATTTAGCTATAAGATTTTACACTTTACAGGTAAAGCAGTCAAACATAAATACATTTGTGAAAAACTAATTGTAGAGACTTTCTTTTCTGTGCATGTTTTTGTTCATGAACAGATTTCGTGTTTATTAAAAAAAAAGTTGGCCTATAAATGCTTATAGTGCATTTATATATATACAGAGCTGTAGATTTAACGTGTTAATTCAGTGCGATTAATTTTATAAAAAATAATGAGTTAAAAAATTTTCGCAATTAATCGCAATGCCACCGGACCGTAATAAGGAAGATTCCTGAGAGATTCAAGCTTGTAGAACCACCTGTTTACTCCAGTGGGCAGAAAGTGAAACTTCAGCTGTATGAGCAACACTCAGTTTATACAGTGAAGAAAACACTTCAGCAGCAACAACACAAAATGCGTTACATTCATGCGTTCAAAACACTTGATGGAGTGCAAATCCAAACTTTATGGAATCTCAAGATGTGTTCTAAGTATTAAACTATATTTAACTTGATACAGTGACCTAAAATTTTTTAAGACGCAACGCACCCGAGACGCTACACAAGCATGTCTGACACAGCTGTACATTGACGTGTCATTAAACAAGCCCTCATAATAAATCTCCAACTGATTGAATAATTCAATTGTGAAATGGATTGCTGTGAACTGTATGCCAATGATTGACTTATGATCAATAATATGGTAGTAAACAATACATTGTATTCTAAAGACGCTTTTTGTATTGTCTTATTAATGATTAACTCTTCTGCTACAAGAATGTAAAGCATTTTAATTATCTGAATATTATATATATATATATATATATATATATATATATATATATATATATATATATATATATATATATATTTAAAGATAACTATGCATAATTATTTCATCATTATATATTGAATTATTGTTATATGAGGGGCTTTCTCAGCAAATATTTGTACATGTGATTAAATGCGATTAATGACGATTAATTAATCGGTACACCATGTAATTAATTCTATTAAAAATTGCAATCGATTGACAGCTCTAATATATATATAATGCATACTAATGAACCACAAATCAAAATATGAGGTCAATTTGCAAACATGCTAAGGTGATAAATATGCATGCAAATTTCACCTATTCAATGCACTCTAGATTTCGGCTGTCGGTTGAGTATACCGGCACATAGAATACATAAATATCTCTAATATAGTATTTTTTTTTTTTTTTTATTCGGGTAGAATATATTTGTATTTTATCTTGCATATTATAGCAGAATGTATAGTATAATGGAAAATTCATATATTTTTGTAGCCTATATCCCTATTTACTAAATATTTACTATTTACCAAAAAGCCAGAAACACGTGAACAATTTAAAGTTTCGCCTCCTTTTTTACAGTTGTTTTTCAAGTTCAATAAATGGTAAAAATGCATCCTCTCTTATGTCTTTATTGTAAAATACACAAAACAACACCACTTATGCAGTCAATGAGTCAATGTGTGTCTCCCACTTCACGTCCTGTGAGATGGTAGTGCCCAGGAACCTGAATGCCCAAATTAGCATTCCATTGTGTGTGTGTGGGAGAGGGGGTTGGGATGTTGGAAATGTATATGTTGGAGTTACAAACATCTCAAAATTCACAGTTCAAATTACTGATTAAATAGCTTAGCTGGCAGTAAAATATCCTGAATGCTGTTTGGCTTAAACTCTGCATATCAGATCACCTCAATGCTTTCAAATTGCAAATCATATGGATGAGTGAAAAGCCTAATTTTTATGTAATCTTAACCTCTGAAATGTACTGGTTATTTTTGGGTAAATTGCTTTTCTCACAATTTTTAAAACACAAGCAGTCAAACATAAATACATTTGGCTATAGCTTCTTTCACACCCTCACCATATTCAAACTGATGAACCACTAATCGAAATATGAGGTCAATTTGCAAATACTAAACTGATAATTATGCGTACACATTTTAAATTGTAAATTTTAAAAATCACTTTTATCCAATAAAACAAACGTGGGCACGTGCATCTGTGTGCTGTCAAAAGAATATGTTGAGAGCATATCATAAATGTGATTGTATCATGGTAGGTTGGATCATGCTGCACAAAAATGTCTCCCATCCGCTCGTCAATATTTAGACCTCTTGGCATAGAAACACGGAAGTGGACTCCTCCAGCTACAGGCTTTGATCACAATGTAATCTAACTAAATATAACTAAATATAGGAGCATATTCTAAAATAAATGTAAGACAAATGGATCTGGATCAACCGTAGACAGAATGTCGATAAATTCAGTCTATAAGCATTTATAGGCCAACTGCTGCCTAACTCGCAGTGACATTTTTAAGACCAATCCATTGGCTAAACGCAAGAGGCACCATCTAGTGATCATTATGTGTCAGAAGCAGTGTCCCTGTCTGAAGACTAGGCGGTCTTCTGACCCCTTAAGTCACGCTAAAGGGGTGCTTCTCCGTGCTTCTAATGTTAAACTCTAATACTACTTGCAAAGTGTTTGTGTGTTGTTAAGCAATGCATCAATGGCTTCACCTAATATGGATAACATTTTGCAAGTACTTTGAAAAGACCATATTTAAGTTTGAGTTGTGCTGTCATGAACTAGGGAACTATATTGATTACATCGATTGCAGAAAGTTTTAATATAGTGTCTTTTATGAAATGCAGGTTGGCTCCAGCACTAATGCAAATGCTGATTTTAACTGTAATGGCAGTGTTGGTCTCACTCAAGCATTACATATTTTATATGCCCACTGGCCAAATTTGATTTCAAGGTGCACATTCTATACAAATTATCTTTCAAATATTCTGCCTCTAGATGAAATTCTAACTGGGCCTTTTTAGTAGATGCTCAACCAAATACACACCGTTGCAGTAAAGCTTTTTTGCATGGAGCTTAAAAGAAGTGTAACTGGTCCAGGAACTGCAGGTCTCAGCCTCTCTGTCCATCCTTTCTTCTTTCGCTTTCTGTAGGACAAGGAGGTGAACCTGGAGCAGGTGCATCAGCGTATGAACAGTCTTATGGACGAGGACATGGCACACAAGCAGATTCCTGCGTCTATCGAGATCTCTGCCCTGGACATCGGCAGCATGCCGCCCAGCCTGCCGCGGGAAGCTGTGCTCGATTACCCGGGCACGGGCCTGTCTGTGAGCACCTTCCTTCCGGAGCAGGCCCATGGGGTGGGCCGGACGCTGGCACCGGGGCCTGGCAGGACCCTGCCCCTCCCTCTAAGCAGCTCCACCATGCCCTCCATCCAATGCAAACACAGGGCTCCCAACGGGGGGCTGTTCCGACAGAGTCCCGCCAAGATGCCCATGCCAATGTCCTACCAGTCAGTACCAGGAGGACCCATCCCCGAAGCTATTGAGCCCACTCACAGTACATCCATCTAAGACTGGCGTGATCACAGGACGCCTTGGACTTGCTTTTCAAAGGAAGATAAGAATGGGGAGGTGCGGGTGTCGGGGCTTGGGAAACTAATAATGTGCAAAAAGAGTTTAAAAAGAGAGAGAGTAGGTAGAGATTTTTATTACGGGGAAAAAAAACACCAAAACGTAAAAAATAATTTTTCTTGTACATATTGTAAATATTGAAAGAGCAAAGTAAGTAAAAGTGTATTTTGAATATTCTCAATTTTTGAAGTTGAGTTACAAAAACAAGTGAAAAAACAAAAAGGACATAGAAAAATTATTCAAAAACGACTGTTTGAATGGCTTTGTGAATTTTGTTCTTTATGGGCAAAGACTCCAGTTCATTGTGATTGTTTTCTAAGTGCCGAAATAAAAGATGTCTCTCTACATTGTCTTACTAGATGATCATACATGGCCGTAAGACTCCAGAAGCAGAGTGTTGATAATTATGCACTCAGATGGTAAATATAATCAGAAACATTCTGCATTCTTAAGTACCTGCAAACAATATTGATTAATTTTCTGTAATGGTGGACAGATATGGATTATTCAGTGTCCAATACTGATATCGATATCTAGAGAATAGGATGGCAGATGACTGATAAATATACTACAATTTAGAAACAGCAAATCTGATGTACACATAATTTCTAAAGTGAAACGAACACTTGTTTTATGTTCATGGCAAAATACTTGCTGATAAATTGGCCTGGCCAATATATTGACATGTCACAAATTATCTGATTTTCAGTTGTTGATTGCAGATAAAGATTTATGTGTTTGTGTTGAGTTGATGTTGTTGGTTTAATGCAAGCCAATCAAAATGTCAAATTGCTTGAGCTTTGTTTTCACAGACAAACTAAACCATCATAATTGAAGCAACAACACAGAAGAAACATGTTTTTTTGTCTTAATATCATTATGGTTTTGTGTCTGTTGACACCATCTGTCTGTGAGCACAACTCAACCAGAGAGAACATGTACTTGAAACATAGAAGTATGCCGTAACTTTCATTTTTTACATATCAAACAGGTTGATGAATCTGTATGTGTGTGAAAGAGTTGTAAAACCTTTTTTTTTTTTTTTGTCTTTATTGTTTTGTTGTTGTTGTTGTTTTACTGTAGTCCACGTCACACTGAAAACATAGACAATAAAAAAACTTGTGAATGAAGTAATTTTAAAATTTACATGTGATATATTTCTTTTCATATGAAAACATGTGAATGGTGTAAAATTAAGCCATGTTTGTTGGCCCACTACTGGACTAACATCACATGCAGGCAATTCTAAAGACTCCAAACACATATATATTAAAAAAAAGAATATATATATATATATATATATATATATATATATATATATATATATATATACACACACACACTGATCAGCCACAACATTAAAACCACCTGCCTAATATTGTGTATGTCCCCCTCGTGATGGAATCCAACACTCAGAATAGCATTCTGAGATGCAATTCTTCTCACCCCAATTGTACAGAGCGGTTGTACTGAGTTATACATCCAGTGTGCAGCAATTCTGTGGATGGAAATGCCTTGTTGATGAGAGAGGTCAACAAAGAATGACCAGACTGGTTTAAACTGACAAAGTCTACGGTAACTCAGATAACCGCTCTGTACAATTGTGGTGAGAAGAATAGCATCTCAGAATGCTATTCTGAGATGCGGGTTGGTGCTGTTTTGAGGGGGACATACACAATATCAGGCTGGTGGTTTTAATGTTGTGGCTGATCAGTGTATTTTAGGCAGTTCGGACCAATTATGAATCTCAATTGCATTGTGACATCCTTATATGTCCACTCCATTTACAGCCATCTTTGCGCAATACCCTTTTTCTGATGTTTCTTGAATCACACAAAAAAAGGGACATTTGTCAGAGTGGAGCACATCGACTAGTTTCTGAGGAGATTTCAACCTGCACATGCTTGTCAGCCACTACTCAAGGTTGTATCCTGTAAATTTTTTACAAGTCCAAGTAGTTATTAATGTGAACCAAAGTGATATATTACACTGTGTAACACAACCTGTGGCTTTGACATGCTGACAGCAGTGATAAAGATGCCCTGCATCATTTGTAGGGTTTTGTGTGTTCACTGCCTTACGATTGTGCCCCTTTGAGTTCAGAGAAAAACCTCCAATATCCCATGAAATATAAATGTATCATAGCATAGTCTGTTACATGACATTTAAGGGAGAATCTTATTTTATTTATAAATATGCTGCTTGGAGTTTCTTAATCTTTAATAAAGAAATATGGTTAACACGGTTTGATTGATGTTTCAGTAATTTTGTGATTGTAATTGAGAGAAATATTGTGTTCACTGATGCAAGACATGTACTGTACACTGATGATCACTATTGTTGCCATGTCCTAACAGGCATCTCCTCCATGTAAATCTGAGCTTGTAAATCGTGACAAACAAGAGGACATTTTAGCCACACTCACAGTGAAATCTCATTGGTCTAAAATCACTCTCCACAGAACTGTCATTAAAATATCAAATATTGTTCGGTTACGGTTGCTCAATCCCAATTCACTTAATTACATTATGCCTTTCAACCTGAGAGACCCAAGCATTGACGCTTTTGACATATTCTTTTTTTTTCACTCTTAAACATGTTTGAGGATGCCAATGATTATATAAAAAAACACATTGGGGAGAAATCTGGGAAAAACTGCTATGCTGGGCATTTAGGGTAGCAAAATTTCACTACTTTTTTTAATACAGTAAGTTAAACTTTTTCAGTTCACAACACAAGTCAACACAAATGTATATGACATTTTTTAAATGTCATGGTTACTGTTTATACTGTGGGTATAAAGGGAAGCAGGTGTGCGTCTGTCAATCAGGTTTTTGCACTGAGGAGTCGAGAATAAGGCACAGCCGTTTACAGTGGTGGGTCTAGTGCCGTGGCAGAAGGGACACAACGTCTCATTCCCTCCCTCAGTGAATGGAGGTTACAACAGAAACCATGATGTTCCCTTCTGTCACTCATTTGACGTTGTGTCGAATGAAGCGACACAAGGGGTCCCATTTAAAAACGCCATGCACTAGTCTGTGTTACGTGAACTGTTGAGACAGGTGCAAGCAGGCTGCTGTGTGCTAGAGGCAACTGCATCGGCTGCATGTAACCTCCCCAGGTCCAGGTGGGCCAATAAAGATCCACCAAGGTGACCTGTTCCTCGTCCTCCCTGACCTTTAGAGGATCCACTGTGCCGGGCTCGAAGAGAGCGAGGCACCTAAACACTGACTGCACGCGCTCGTTGGTGAGGCATGCTGTCAATCCTGTGAAGTTTCAGCTCAAAATACCCCACGGATCATTTACTATACCATGTTATAAATGTCTCTTTAGGGTGCAATCAAAACACGCTGATTTTGTGCATGTCCCTTTAAATGCAGTGAAGAGGGCTGTGCCTTTTCAGCTCCCACTTCAGACACTACAGCAACAGCAAATCAGAACCAACATGACTAACAGCATAAATACCTGAGTTCAACAATATATGTATGAATATATATGTATATCCGGTCTCCGTGAATGCAGTCAGAGACAATGGTAACTTTAGCGCATTAGCCGTGGAATCAGCTATCAAGCACATTCGGAAAGGAGATTTGCAAATATTCACAAATATAAAGTGCGAAACTTGCATCTTCAGGATGTAAAGCTGGGACACAAACAATTGGTACTGATCCATGCTTGAGAATCATATTTTTGAAGATCCTGATTTATATTAACACACATTCACAAAGATGTCCGGGTAAAATGATTTACACAAACATACACACATTTTTGTATGTTTTGGGGCACATTTCCTTCAAAAACAAAACTGTCCACTGCGTCTTCAGCGGCTCTGATGCTGGGAGTACATGAAGACACTTATGTCACTTTTACAGCCAACAACAAAACCCTTATGAAGCTGGGACATTATTCTTCTCACCGTATTTGCTCCAGCTCAAGGAAGAAAAGGAGAGAGGAGAAGGGAAATAAAAAATAAAAAAAATGGGCCACGCCTCTCGAATTTCTAGGTATCACGAACTATTCACTAAACACGCAAGCTTCCCTGCCTAAAGAAACACGACAGGATCAGGTCTATTTGCACGTCGTTCTCTGGTCAGTTTGGGTCTCATAATGCAATCTCCAGTCCCTATCAGGCTACCTCAATTTTGCCATGCTTATCATTCCTCAAGGCCACTCCTTCATTTCCTGCCTCCCCACACTAGCTCTGGTTCATGGGTTACTTTCTAGGATCATGGTTCACAGGGAAAATGGCCAGAATTATATTTTTTTTTTTTCAATACAGCGTCCTACGCTCCATCCACTCTCTTCAAAATTAATCCCATTATTAGATAACTTTGTCATTAAATGTATTACATTTTTCTTGATCTGCAATCCCCGTCTCGATGTGTCTCAGCTGAGGGAAGAAAGAAATGACACGGAGACCCAAGATATCAAATCCTTCCACGTTTATTCGTACAGCAATTCATTATATGGTCATGCAAAACAACATTCCACTATACCCTCCAATGAAATAGTTCTTTACCCTATATGGGGTAACATATATGTTTGAGTACAGAAATAGGAAATACATTCCCAGAACAGCTGCAGCTGCATTTTGTGATGACACAGCAAGCTACATCAACAAGAGAAGTTTAAAAGAGGCCTTTATTATTCCACACCCATCGTCATGGCCAGTGTCATATGGGTTCCCTTCAGACACGCAAACGCATCATAGTTATGCGACAATTCCGCAGTCATCACTATAATCAATAAAGGCTGGTCCTCCTCGAAACATCATGTCCCTCATGAGACCTCTGACATGGCAGAGCATTTCCTGCAACTTCATTATCCCAGCCAGACACATTCCCAGGTTTTTCAATGTAATCTGTGACTCCCTCCCTCGTTTTGCAGGAGTTACACAGACCAGCTTCTACTGGCACCCTTCGAGGTATACTCAAAGGGTGAGGCTGGTCTCCCCAATTGTACCTGAAATGGTCAACCTAACCCAAATCATCAAACAAGCTCAACACTCCATCAGCCATAAGTTCTCATGCATATCTGGTGGTGGGTAGTGGTTCTCTCCCAGCACATCTGATTCAATTCAACCACGCCCACTGTTCGCAAGGATAGCGCATAACTATGTCTACCCCCCTTCCCAGGGCTTCCATAATCTCGAGCATGGTTCCTCTGCATAGGTATTGCACAAGCCAGTCGCCCTCGCTGGAAAGCTTGTACTATAACAGGATATCTTTCAACAAGGTATTGCATGACAACATCGCCATTATCGTATGGCTTTACGTATGCTGTTCACCTTGGCAAAGATGGCCATTAAACAACAGCCACCCTCGCTCGAGGGTTTAAGCCTCATGGAATATCTTTCTGCGAAGGGTATTGCACGCAACGTCGCCATTATCGCATGGCTCTATGCACGTTGTTCACCTTTTGGCAAAGATAACCATCAAACATACACCAAGACAAGCCCCAGGCCACTGAACCGAATACTCTTCTGGCCTCATTTGACTTGGAAAGACTACACACCACAGCAACTCACAGATCGGGCAACCAGCTGGACCTCGTTTTTACACGTAACTGTATTACCTCAAATTTTCTTGTTACACCTTTACATGTCTCTGATCATTACTTTGTTCAATTCAACATGATTCTCCCATCCATAGTTAAACCAACTCCACCTTTGGTTTCCTTTCGCCGTAACCTCTGTTCCCTCCGTTCCCTCTCACCCTCTCGCCTATCCACTGATGTCTATGCCTCTCTTCCCACAATAAATGTATTTTCCACGCTCAATGTAAACACTGCCACAGACACACTTAGCTCTACTTTAACAACCTGTCTAGACAACATATGTCCTCTCTCCTCTAGACCAGCACGTACTACACCTCCCAGTCCTTGGCTGTCTGACGTCATTCGTGAACATCGGACTGATCTCAGGGCAGCTGAGAGGAGATGGCGGAAATCTAAAGATCCAGCCGATCTAGGTAAATATCAGCTTCTGCTTGCAACATTTTCAGATAACGTTAAAGCTGCAAAAACTCCATATTACCAGACCAAGATCAACAGCACCACAGACACTCGTAGCTTGTTTAGAACATTTAGCACACTTCTCTGCCCTCCCCCTCCACCACCTGACACATCACTTACAGCAGATATCTTCACCACATTTTTTACTAATAAGGTTACAGCCATCAGCAATACATTCACAGCACCACACCCTGTCAAACACTCAACTCCCGTATGCAACTCTTCTCTCTCTATGTTCTCTCCTTTAACTGACACTGAGGTCTCTAAACTCCTCCTCTCCAACCACCCCACCACCTGTTCTCTTGAACCCATTCCATCACACCTTCTCCAGGCCATCTCTTCGTCCATCCTACCTGCACTTACACACATAATTAACACATCTCTTCTTGAAGGCACTTTTCCCACTACATTTAAGCAGGCTAGAATAACCCAGCTGCTGAAAAAACCTGCACTTAACCCCACACAGAACACTACAGACCAGTCTCTCTCATCCCATTCATGGCAAAAACACTTGAAAGGGCAGTTTTCAATCAGATCTCTGCCTATCTCTCACAGAACAAGCTGCTGGATGACAATCAGTCAGGCTTCAAAAGTAGACACTCCACTGAGACTGCCCTGCTCTCTGTCACGGAGTCGCTAAGACAGGCGAAAGCTGAATCCAGATCATCAGTTCTGATTCTGCTGGACCTTTCTGCAGCCCTTGACACAGTCAACCATCAGATCCTACTTTCCACCCTCTCTAAACTGGGCATCACCGAACTGTGCTTGACTGGTTCAACTCCTATCTCTCAGTTAGGTCTTTCAAGGTAGCCTGGAGAGGTGAATAATCCAAGCCTCATCAGTTACTTACTGGGGTACCTCAGGGATCAGTGCTTGGGCCACTTCTCTTCTCTATATACACCACGTCATTAGGACCCATCATCCAGTCACATGGTTTCTCTTACCACTGCTATGCTGATGACACGCAACTTTACTTGTCTTTCCAGCCCAATGACACCACAGTGACCGCTCGAATCGCTGCCTGTCTGGCAGAAATCTCAACCTGGATGAAGGAACACCACCTGCAACTCAACCCAGCCAAGACTGAACTACAGTGTTGCCTTCCACAACAGTCAGAAATCTAGGGGTAACCATTGATGACAAGCTAAATTTCACAGACCACATCTCAAAGACTGCAAGATCATGTAGATTTACACTCTACAATATCAGGAAGATAAGACCTTTCCTCTCTGAACATGCCACACAACTGCTTGTTCAGTCACTTGTCATAACTAGACTGGACTACTGTAACGCTCTCTTTGCAGGCCTTCCTGCATATGCTATTAGACCTCTGCAAATGATCCAGAATGCAGAAGCATGTCTGGTCTTTAATGAACCAAAGAGAGCACATGTTACACCACTCTTTATCTCTCTCCACTGGCTGCCGGTTCATGCACGTATTAAATTCAAGGCCCTGATGCTGGCATACAGAACAGTCACTGGGTCTGCTCCAGCATACCTAAAAACATTTATGCAGAGATACGTTCCCACCAGAAGCCTGCGGTCGGCTAAGGAACGTCGCCTTGTCGTACCAAAACAAAGAGGCACCAAAACACTTTTCCGGACTTTCAGTTTTATCATACCACGTTGGTGGAATGACCTCCCCAACTCAATCCATGAAGCTGACTCACTCTCTATCTTCAAAAAACGGCTAAAAACACATATTTTCCAAGAGTATTTAACCAGTCACTAAAAAAAAAATAAAAAAATCTAACAATTCTTAAATCGGTTTTGTATACTATTCTGATGGTAGTGAAACTTTGTAGTATGGCACTTTTCATACCACTGTCTCCTTAAGATGATTCGCTTATGTTTTTCCACTTTTGTAAGTCGCTTTGGATAAAAGCGTCTGCCAAATGAATAAATGTAAATGTAAACAACTTTTCCCTCATCGGAGGGTCTTCATATCAAATGTTGTTTTCTTTCAACGAAGGGATTTTTCATTACGTCGCCATTATCGTATGGCTTTATGCATGTTGTTTACCTTTCGGCAAAGATATCTCAAACTAATTTTCCCTCGTCGGAGGGTCTTCATATCAAATGTTGTTTTCTTTCAATGAAGGGATTGCACGCAACGTCCACATAATCGTATGGCTTTATGCATGTTGTTCACCTTTCGGCAAAGATACCTCAAACAACATTTCCCTCAGGGTTTTCATAATCAAATGTTGTTTATCTTTCAACAAAGACACTGCACAGCAATGCCGGCCTAATGTAGGGACGCATACCACGTTGTTCGTCTTTGGCAAAGATTTTACACAACCAGAGGCCCTCAACACACAAGGACAAAAACAAACACGAGGAGAAAAAGAGAAAACGCAAAAGGACAAAATCAAACTCAAGGAGAAGGGAGAAGGAAAGAAAAACAAACTCGAGGAGAGTTGCGGCTTTCCCTATTGCAAAGGCTTCACACAACCATGCCAGAGATATTGTAAATTTCATGTCAAATTCACATGCTCACACATTTTATTTTTCTCCTTCTCCAGAATGAACGCCTAACACAAGACCTGGTTCGTACCAAACTGGATCATCTCTTTTGGGGGTAGTATTATACTTTCTCTATCTTTTGGGGGTAGGCTCCTTGCTCCTGCCTCCTATCTCCAGCAGGATATGATGGTTCTGAGTACAACTCCCTCGGACCGCCAGACGGGGCCTACGCCAAAGAGAGATATTAATTTTCTGTTTTACATTCATCAAATAAATGGCATCTTAAACCTCACTCAAGCCTGCGTGTCTTCCCGATAGAAATCTTTTTTCTCTTTGGGATCTGATGACCTCTCTTCAGCTGTGGATTGTCTGCCTCTCTTTGCAGTATTGATCTGAATGAGGGAGGTATCCAGCTGTGCCTGGATGTGCCTCCTTTTCAAAGTGTCTTTTTCTGGGATTTGCAAGGCTTTGCAATCACACCTGTGCAGCAACTATAGTATATTTGTATATATGAGACATAAAAAAGGTACTAATATAGAAACATCTGGGCATTATGTAAACCAGAAACATGTACACGATGCTGTATGGTCTTTGTGGCTAAGCTATGGGAATTTATGTGAAATGTACACTCAGCAATATTTTATATAGAATGGTACACAGAGGAAAAGCATTCCTTAGACACTGGATGGCACAGCCAATAGCCACGTTATCTTATTATGCTTAGATTATTATATTCTATTTACTTAAAATACAGTACATAGAATTAAAAATAAGTATACTTTCATAATAAATTAATTTAAAAGTTATTTTTCAAAAATAAACTCTTAAGATTCCACCACTAAAAAATAAGTAAGATGGTCTGTTAAATTATGGTGGCAAACAGAGACAGATGGGGAAGTGAGCTCATTGGTTTTGTAGCGTATCAATGAATCATGTAATGCACATTCTTGCTAAAACCCAAAGAGCTTTTGGGCTCTGAACTCATGGAGGTAAATTATGCCTTAGGCTCCAGCCAGTCTGCAATAGATAGTTCGATGACAACTTCTATGACACCTTGAGTGTGAACAGACGACACCTTGAGTGTGAAAAGACAACACCCACCAGATCTTTCCCTGCCGGTGCAAGCTTCAAAGAGATCCTAATCTTACCCTCCCAGGTCTAGGAAGGGAGAGTAAGAGACCTCTCCAAGACACACACATACCCACACACACATAAGAACTCAGGAATTTCCTCATTTAAAGACTTTACTGAGATACATTTGATATGTTTTTACGTTTGTCTGTTTGCCCGTGTCCTATTGGAATATCTATGATGTTATCGTAGTATCAAGTGAATTATAAATACTTGTAATTACGCATTGAGATGTAAACTTGAATTCCTATCATTGTTACATGTCATGCTTGATGTCTTTGTTCTCCTCTTTGTCTGACTGAGCCAGATATGTGTATTAGGTTATGATAAAATGTGTCTTGTTATGTTTAATCATCTTCGGAGGAAAAATGACGAATTTTGGCCACGGCCATAACTTATGCAGATGAATCGGCCTGACAAGACAAAGAAACTTTCCCGCTCAAGATTTTCTGAACAACGATTGGACAGTTCGCTTCAGAGAGGCGTGGATTAGGTTTTCCTTAAGAGAACCGAATTCCAGTTTATGTGTGCTTAGTTTTGTCCTTCGACTGGGTCGTCACCTTCTCTTCAGTTTGTGTTTTTCTTTTGTTTGTTCTAGTTAGTTTTTGTTTTCATTCTTAGATAATTCTCCGTGTTTATTTCCACCGACGAGTGAAAAGAACTTAGTCTGAATTATCTCTGTGGTAACGTCATCTAAGGGACCTTTAAACTTGCCGCGACTTCGTTCGCCCCGGAAAGGAACCTAAGATGACCGACACGCACACACTAAATGCTGTTACGGTTGTTCGCCCCAAAAGGGTGATTTGTGATTCCTCGGTGTCTCTCGTTTAAGGTTCCATTGTCTGTGTTTTTGACATAACTGTTTTCTCACTCCCTCTTTATATCACCTTCTTTAAGCTTTCACTTTCAGTTTGTGGTTTATTGTGTTTGTAAATACATTTATTCCGTGTAACTGTAGTCACCGATATATACGTAGTTTTCCTGTATTAAATACTATATTCATTGATTGACTCTGCCTATCTGCTCATAATTTCGAGGTCCCCGAGATGTTCGATCTTTAAGCTACAAGCTCTAAAACTGTTGATACTTTAAATAGTATTTTTGTTTAGAAAAGGGAAGCTGTTTTTCGTGGCCAAGAGAAATAGTCTGCCTTTCTAAGTTATACAAATAATTTCTTAAGGGTTAATAAAGATTTTACGGTCAGTTCGCTGGCGAGTAGACTATTAGATGACAAATTAATCCCCTTAGGAGTTATCTCGAGAATCGAACGATTCTAGACAATTGATATATTAATGTTTAATTATAATCTGTTTTGATTGAATGTTGATATATACAATTGCTCTATTTTTGCCTGCCTATATGTGTAACAGTGCAACCCGTTGTGTTTAGTGGCCCATATAAGGATCTTGGCAATGTAAAACTGATAATTTAAGGATAATTTAAAACTGTAAGTGATAACTCATAACCCGTATGATCAGTTATTGATTATGAATTATTGATTAATGATTATACTATTCCCCTTATTTGAGCTTTGACTCCTTACAGTTTAGATAACATAATTGAATGTTTATTGGCTCAAAAGAGATAACAGAAATATATATTAAAAAAAAGAATGAATGTCTGGTACTGGATAGTCAGATGATGCAGCTGGCATCTCGGCTTTGTTGTTTTGCTCAATAAAGCCTAACCTTTGACATGTGAAACCCCTGACCCCTGAGAGTTTTCTTGCATAGAGGGAAAGAGACTTCAACACTCCACTACATATTCATTGGTGATCACAAAGGCACTGGAAGGGGGCCAAGAGAGCAGGAGAGCCACTGCAGGCTTGCACTGCCAAAAACTGAGGTAAGCAATTTTGCTTAAATGGTGTTTTGTGTAGTCTGCAGTAGGTTTGACATGGGTAGTGGTAAATCTAAGAGCCTCACCAGTCCCAAACCTAATTAAATGATTGATTGAATAAAATAGAAAAACTGGTTTCCAGATCTCAAAAACTGTGCACGCAAATGTTCTAAATATGTTGAAGCATGCAAAATCCTATGGATACCGCTCTCCTAGGCAGGAGCGGGCTGAATTAGTAGGTCTCACAAGAAGCATGCACACCCAAGAGGGGTATTGAAGTCCAGTGGATACCGCTTTCTGTAGTGACACCAGTAGAGATAAGAAGCCTGTAGGGTAGGGTTTGGCCAAGAGGGGTATTGATACATGTAAAGAAGCAAACTTAAAAATTAATGTGTCTGTGTCTCTCTCTCATGTTGAGAGTAAAGGAATGCAATACTGACTGAGTGTGTGAGAGGGGAGAAGGGAGGGGCTGAGCAGTGTGTGTGTGTGTGTGTGTGTGTGTGTGTGTGTGTGTGTGTGTGTGTGTGTGTGTGTGTGTAAGGATAATTGTGGCAAACAGACAAGCACAGAGCAGAATTATTTATCTGCATTGATTCTTACTAAAAGTCAATATGTAGCCAAACAGTAGCAGAGTTTAAGAGAGTGTGCTTAGTTGGAATAGCTGAAGTAGAGGGGAGAGAATTAGACAGGATATTAATAAAGACAAGAGGGATTAGTAATAATTTTTGGAAAGATTCTGAATTTGTAGATTATGAGGGACAAAAAATGGAATTGACACAACAAAAGAAGAAAGAGTTTCTGAAAAAATGTACTACTTTCACAAAATTGAGGGAAATAGAACAGGAATGACCATATGTAGATAGGCAAACAGTATTAAATAAATATTTGACCATTGAGCCATTGATAAAACAAATGAAGGGACTTTGTATGCAGAGTCCTACTCAATTGGGGCAATTAGCAGTGTCCCTATCTCAGATGTGACGTTCCCTATCACAAAAGGAATTCAGGGGGCCTTCAGTCAGAGAAGCTAGGAGGAGCAACAGTATTATAAAATTTTACCTCACTGTCAGCTCAGACATACAACAGGTACAGTGGAAAATTAAGATATTATTCCGTAGAGAGCAAGGTGAAGAAATAATGCCAGTCTACACAATGAATGGGACTATAGGAAGGTTTGAAGGTGACAATTTAAATAAGAAGACACCCAGAACAGATACAACAGGAACATATACAGAGGCAAGTGAAAATAAAAAGAAGTAACATATTTAGCAATCAACCATTGTAAATAATGAGTGAACTGTATAAAAATAGAAGAAGGAAAAGATGAAAAAGAGGAAGGGGTATTTTGAATGCAGCAGAAAGGGAGACCCTCATTAATTTTCTTGAACCCTTCCATCTAGAATATTGTGTTAGAGGTGATTTAAATATTTATGTGGTTCTATGGGGAGGGTGTCAAGTAGAATTAACCCCATCTCTCACTTTTATGCATTGGGCAGGAGGAATAGCTACCATAGGCCACTGATTTGCTGAAGATGAGCTTTGAAGTTTTGACATAATTAGCCTAAGAGGAGACATCTGGATGCAGAACAATTCACATTGGTTAGGAGCAAAGGAATTGCCTGTAAAACCACTAACAAGTAAAATGCTGTTTTAAAATACCTGAGAAAGACTAATAAAATACCTTGAAAAATTGTGACAAGTCCTCAACTCAGCAAAAGCCCAGTGGAAGTCAGGGGTCAGACACTTTTAGTGATCCTCATCTGACCAGCCTGGTAAAGTCTAGGTTAAGAATAAAGATAAACTGGGGTTAGAGAGGTACAAAAATACATAAAATATACTTTAATTCTAAGTAACAATGGCACATGTAGAATGGATGTGTACAGAATTTTCAATATGCAAAGACACCATAAGGAAATTTTCTAAAAAAAATGTCAGAAAAGAAAAAAAAGGTCTAAACATAAAATGGCCAGCAGAGGGAACATTTTATGAAGCTATGTGTAGAGAAATTGAGGCATTAATATAAAGACAAAGGCAAGAAGAGGGAAGAAAAAAGGGAGAAAGAAAAAGGGATACTGCATTTGTTCAAAAACCATAGGATAAGACTAATAAAAAGTGAAAGGCAGACAAAAAAATGTATTGGATGATAACACTGAAGAAAAAATAGAAAGAACACACCCCATTGCACTGCCTCTCAATCTATTTGAGGTCAATCATAACAGGAACAGTAGATATAAGAGGTAAGGTAGAAAATAGAGGATGATACACACAAGGGGAAGTGAGATTTATAGGGATGAGGGAGAAATAGAAGAAAGGAAGGGAGGAAGAAAAACATATCAAGGTGCAGAAAGTTTGCATGCCTATCAGAAATTATCACAAGCACTAGAAGAGTTGACAAAGAGACAAGATGAAGAATGTGAGGAAATATCAAGGGAAAGATTTATACCTGAGAGAGATCTAACAGAAATGATAGAGGAACTGCAATAAGAGTTAATAGAGACTGGCCAACAAATATCAAGAGAAAAGCAAGCAGTGAAAAGAGACCTGACAAGATTGGAATCCAGAAAAAGACAAAGGCGCTCAAGGACAAGAGCCTACTCAAACAACCCTAAAAGAGAATATAAATATGTTTCAGGCAACCTACTCAGTGAAGATGTGCCAGAGGGGAAACCACAATGGAAAAGAAGTGAAAAGGGCAGATTGGCAAGAACCACAAGCAGTATGTATCTACCTAATGAATATACAAGCAACATGTATATACCTGATGAAGATGTAAGATACATGCATTAACCCAGACAATATCTGAGCAACATGCATCCATACTGTGAGTTTCAAAAACAGTGTCCGATTCTGATCAAAGGAACACAAGGACAGTATATGCCATTGGCCAATCAGGATCCTGATGGACTAGGAGTATACCTTCCAGACATCCATGAGAAGGTTGGAAAATGGATCAGAATGGTGGAAGAGGTAACAATGGGTAAATGAATGCCAATTGGAGATGTCAAAGCACTGCTAGCTAAACGTGTGGGAGGATCCAAGATGAATGAGATCCTCAATACAGAGTCTAAAACAAGAAATTGACAATACAGGAGTAGATGGAGTTTGGTTTGACAGGTGTAGCACTAAGATATGGATGGCCTTAAGACTACTCGACATGGATGGACTCGAAATCCATGAAAGGAGAACCAATAGGTGAGACAGAAAATCCTACAATCTATATTCAGAGACAACTGAGAAGATGGAAGCAAGAACTGGAAAGACACCCAGAGAAAGATCTAGTGAAGACAACATTGTTCAGAACCACCATAGTGGATGCTATGCCACCCCCAGTGAAGGACAAGCTGGAAGATGTAGTTAGATTGAACTCCAAGACACAAAGTTCTGTGAACATGTGACTTATGCTGTGGAACAATACAGGAAGCATGAGCTGAGACCAAATAATCAGGAGAGAGAACTGCAGAGAATGCTGACACAACTACAACTTGATGAACTAACTGGAAATAATAATAATAAGAAGAAGATTAAAGTTGCGGTAAAAGAAAAAGAAGAACAATTAGCAGTAATGACTCCTGTGAACATGCCTGTACCTGCTGCCCAGTCTGCACTAATACCACCTGTACCTGCTGTCCAGGATGCAAAGTCAACAGCTGTAAATGCATTACAGCCACAAGCACCAATTGTGAGCTACCTAAAACCAGAACAACCAAACAACAAAAACAGGAACAAAACACCACAAGGAGGAAGAGGAAGACAGAACAGCGACCCGAGAAATAATGGCCCACCAGGAATATGCTGTGGATGCAATCATTCAGGACATAACAGGAGAGACTGCCCTACAAATCCATGGCTAAATGACCAGCCTCCAAGTCCAAGCAATAATCCATGGCAGCAAGAGTACCAAGCTCAAGCACAAGGTCCAGACAACCCATGGCATGGACCACAACAGGGCTAATAGGGCAGCCCAGAGGATCCTAAGGGGAGGGGCCAGCTTCTAATGATACCATCTAATGCTGATCAAGATCCTATGCTGCAGGTTAAAATAGAGGGCAAGACAACACCAGTTATGCTAGACACTGGAACCACGTTCATGTGTATAAATCTAAATGATGCCTCTCACCTCCCCAAGTCTAGAAAATATATAAAGATGGTAGGGTTCTCTGGACTTACGCAGCTAATTCCAATGATGGCTCCAGTGAGCATAAAAGTAAAAGACACAGAAATAAAAATTCCCATTCTAATATCAGAACACCTGTTAATTTTTTAGGAAGGGATGCCATATGTTAAATTAATTTGCAGATATTCTCCAGAGGGAATATACATAGACAGCATGGGAATCAAACAAATTATCTCAAGAGTCACAAGAAAACATAAATTGGCTAGGAAATTTAGGGAAAGATGTAGAAGAAACAGTAAACAAATGGGGAAAATCCCACAGCTTTGTGAATCAAGCTTGACAAAAACAGAATTCCATTGTACCCTAATATATGATCAGGGTTGGGATCCAGAGCTTCAAAATAAATAGTTGAATGACACAAAAGGACAAGAAGTTCCATTGAATTCACAATACAGGGCTGTAGGACCAGAGGGAGCTGCCCTACAAATTGATAAATATAGTTTCATTGAAAAATGGTTCCAAGTGTCAGATTCAACTCCACGTTACCTTATATATGCAGATAAGGGAAGTCAGGCAAAATATTTGGGACCAATGGTGAAGAGAGCAGAAAGGAAAAAGTTCTGTAAAGTAAATATTCTGTGTACTACTGATATTTATGTTAGCATCCCAAAGGTTGTGGTGACTACTAAAGAAAAAGAAAAGTTGGATTCAAAGACAGTTGAATTAATACTAGATATAGAAAAACAAGTACCATCTGAATTGTGGTCTCAACATGATACAGATGTAGGTTTAGTGAAATCTGCTAATCCAGTTAGGATTCAATTTCAACTAGGAGTCCAGCTACCAAGAAAAGAACATTATCAATTGAAGCAAGAAGCTGTAGAAGGAATAAAAAAGACTATTGAGGGACTGATTAAGGCAGGGATGCTGATTGAAACAGCAAGTCATTGCAACACACCCATATTGCCAGTTGCAAAGGCAGACAAATCAAAATGGCACTTAGTGCATGATTTGAGAGCAGTTAATGAGGTAGTAGAAGACTGGACTGTAGAAGTTCCAAATCCACATACACTGCTAAATAATGTTCCTCCTGCTGCCAATTATTTTACTGTTATTGACCTGTGCTCTGCTTTTTCAGAATCTCTTTAGAGGAGGAAAGCAGACATCTTTTTTCCTCCACTTATCAAGGTAAACAATATACATACACCAGAATGCCCCAGGGATTCAAACATTCACCACATGTGTTCAATCAAGTTTTGAAAACTGATTTGGAAGATCTTAGACTAGATAGCATGTTGATACAATATGTAGATGTTCTGTTGATCCGTTCAACAACATTAGAACAATGTCTCCAATATTCTATCAAAGTGCTTACTAAATTGGATGAATGAAGCCACAAGGTCTCTAAAGAGATATTGCAACACTGCCTACCACAGGTAGAATATTTAGGATGAATCATTGCACATTAAACCAAGGCTATATCACCCAGTCAATTGGAGGGCATGAGTAAAGCACATCAACCACAAACAGTAGGACAGATGATGACCTTTTTAGTTATGACAGGTTTTAGTGTTGATTGGATAGAAGATTAAGGTATAAAATGACCCTTGAGGGCACTGATGAAGCAAACAGGGCATCAGAATCTCCGAGCTCGACTAATATGGGATAGTGATGCATTGATAGCTTTTGAGTCAATCAAAAAAGAGCTTCGGACACCACCAGCTCTGGCAACCCCAGATTATGCCAAACCATTTCATTTGTATGTAGCAGATTAGAGATATCGATAGGCATCTGTAGTCTTAATGCAGGAAACTTGTAGTGGAAGAAAAAAACAACCAATAATTTATTATAACACATAATGGACAATGTAGCACAAGGCTACCTCCCATGTTATCAAGGACTTGCAGTAGTATACTATGCTTTTAATAAAGCTTCTACTGTGACAATTGGCTACCCAGTAATAATTTACACTCATCACAAAGTAACAGAGCTACTAGAACAAGGGAGATTTGTTTTAACCCAAACTAGGTGTTTGACATACCTGTCAACACTGTTAACTTACCCAGATGTCACCATAAAGCGATGCACAACAGTAAACCTAGTCAATTACATTCCTCTAGTAGGAGAGGAAACACCTCATGAATGTGTAGTTGATTCCCTAGCTTTTACTCGTTTAAGACCAGATCTAGAGTCAAAACCGATCAGTGATGCAGAGGCAGACTATTTTGTCAATGGGTCATGTTTCAGAGACCATCTGAGAAATCATGTTGGGTATGCTATTTGTCACAATTGTGCAGCAGCATTGTGAAAAACTACGCTCGGCACAATTGGCTGAATTAAAGGCAATGACAGAGGCATGCCTATTGGCTAAAAATCAAACTGTTATTATTTTTACAGATTCAGCATATGCATGTGGAGTGTGCCATTTGTTTGGAGCAGTTTGGAAGCAAAAAGGGTTCAAAAAGAGTGATGTGACACTGTAGCGCAGAGGAGGGAAGGGCCGGGCTGGAATAGTGCACGCCCGGTACCAATCAGCCTGATGGGCTCATGCAAGGGATAAAGGCGGACGGTGATGATTGTTCGAGAGAGAATTACGGGCAGCTGCTCTGTGTTTATGTTTGTGTGATTTTCATTCAGTTTTTTATTAAAACTATTATTTATATTGTCAAGCCAGTTCTCGCTTCTCCTTTCCATTGAACTGCTTTACATTGGTGCTGAAACCCAGGAAGGAGGAGGGATGCCCGTTGTGGAGTCCACAACATGGCCATCCACCCAGGGAAACACCACTTCCATCCGCCAGGGGATGGAGTAGCCCGACCGCCCGGATGTGGGGAACAGCTGCCATTCACAATGCATGTGAGGACTGGACTCCCCGACCACCTGCAATGAGATGGAGCAATGGAGCCGTTGCCAGGGGCAGAAGAGTGCCCTGCCATCCCCCAGAAATATGGAGGGGTCGAAAGAAGACCGCTGTCCGCGAGGGGAGGAGGGAAGCGACAACCCGACCATCTGGAACTGTAGGGCCGCTGCCAGAGATGGAGGAGTGTCCCCACGAGTCGCTGGGAACACGGAGGGGTGTTCTGTCTGCCGGGGGTCAGATTAAATTTTGTTCCAACCTCAACCCTCAGTTGGATGATATTGCACGTATGCAACATCAAGCTGGCCCTTATGAACATGGAATATGGCAGCAAAGAGGTGCCAGTAGAGATGTAAATGGCGCTCACCTGAAGGTCATATGATTGCTCAAACAGCACTCCTTAATATTCTAATCTCAGATGCACATGGTTTTGTCAAAGACGCAAGGAGGGAAGTGATTAGATAAATAAAACAACAGGGATATTGGTCCCCATACCTACAAGCAATGGTAGATGGATTTTTGACTGAATGTGAAATCTGTGCCCAAAATAATGTCATAAAAGGTACATTTGCACCAATAGGTCACTTACCAGATCCAGGAGGACCATTCAAACATCTGGTAATATATTATGTGGACATGAGAAAATCAGTAAGAGGGAAAATATGCATGTTGTTAATAATAGACAGATTCAGCAGATGGATAGAAGCAGTACAGTCACCAGATCAGGGAGCTCAAACTGTGATTACATTTTTGATCAGAGAGGTCATTCCAAGATTCGGCATACCATCTCAAATTAGTTCTGACAATGTTTCAGCATTCATTCAAAGAATAGTGAAAACAGTGTTGCAACAGCTGAGAATAAAACAAAGACTAGGGTGTGTCTATCATCCACATGGAATGGTAGAAAGAGTGAATGGATCTCTCAAAGCTAAGCTCAACAAAATTTGTGCTGACACTAAACTCAGTTGGGTTGATGCTCTACCTCTTGCACTAATGAATTACTGCATGCAGACCAACAGAATCACTAATCTAACACTGCATGAAATGTTAACAGGTAGACCCATGCTAGTACCATATTTGAAAGGTCCTTATGAAGGCCCACCTCTAGAACAGTTGCAAATGGAATCAAGGGCTTACATGAGACAACTAACTGCGATATATGAAGCCATTTATTCACAGGAACAGAACAGGGGACCCAGACAAGAAGATGTAGTGCCCTGTCCCATAGTTCCTGGAGACCGAGTGTACCTGAGAGTTCCTGGAATGAACCCAGAAGGGAAGGACCTTATGAAGTAGTACAGGCAACCCCAACAGCAGTGCAGGTAGAAGGTAGCTCAATGTGGTATCATTTGAATCACTGCACTAGTGCGCCGAGACCAAGGAGATCAAAAAAACAAGTAGATAGAGCAGAAGAGAATCAGGAAGACCAAAACGCAGACAAAATAGGCAGCCACTAAATTGGTTTCTGGCGGAGTGGTTTGCATTATGTTTGGGGTTGACTGTTGTACTTATATACCAAACAATACAGCTCCCAATGGATCCTTCACTGAAGCAATGAAGAAATTGAAGAGTTTAAGAGAGGAAGTGACCGCAAACGCAGGAAGAGTTCAACATATTGGAAACTGGTTTGAAAAGATATTTGGAGCTTGGGGAGAATGGCTCACTAAAGTGGGAACAATAATAGCTGTAGCTGTTGTTATGTTTGTGTTGTTGTTTTGTTGTGTTGTGCCTCTTCTCAGATCACTGCTGGCCAGTGCTGCAGCCAAACAGATGGTTAATGTGTCTGTAAAACCTTAATAATGTGAAACCTTACTACACACAGAGTGGTAGGGAAGGGGAGCCTTTTCTTTTTTGACTCTTTCTTTTTGATTTTCTAATGTTTTTGGATAGCAAGGGAGTCAGCATACTCATTGTATTTTCTTTTATGCAAAATTAGGTAGTACTTCAGAATAGATAGAGTAGGCACGAAGATGGAGGTTTTATGTTTATTATTTTGGCATATACCCCTTCCTGAAGATATTACTCTTTTACTTTTTGAATCTTTCTGAAGTCGTTTATCCTTTTCTTTTAAAAATTCAATGTAAGATGTTTGTTGTTTAATCAAGTTATGTATTTTTTTAATATCATTGTTTGAATCATTTTTGAAGGTACTGTTGACCAAGTAAATTGCTTTTAAATGAAATATTGTACGCATTTATGACCTTAAAACACTTGAAAACACTGGAAGTAACACTGGAGGGCTAGAGAATATGACATGAAGAAAGGATAAATGAGCACCTCAGTGCTTAGCCGCATTACTCTACTGGTGGTTTAAAAACACGCTGTCTGCTCCAACACATCCAGATAGAAGTCCAGGCCACTGGAAATGTCTGCGAGTTCCTCTGGCACTGTGGGACATATTATGCTGAATAATCTGCTGATATTGTTTAAACACGGAAATATGTTAATCTATTGAAATAAGTATAATCACTGATGTAATCTACATAACACAAAGCTACATTTGCACGCACATGCTTCTATACAAGAATTTGATTTGTTTTTTTGATTTGTGTCAACCCTAGAAAGATTTAGTTATGGAGATGAGATCTTTTACTTCCTCCTAACCATATGTGTGTGTGCGTGTGGGGGGGGGGGGGGGGGGGTACTAATATAGAAAAGTCTGGGCATTATGTAAACCAGAAAAGCTTCAGCTTCTTTTTGCCGCCGACCCTAAGCTGTCAGCTATAGGTGCGTCCCACTGGCGGGGATGAAACATTTGCCGCTGAATTCGTCACTCTCATTTCTTGCGAGATGCTGCCGGCGAATAGCCGGCGGGCCGACTGCTTCATTTTCTCTGGCGGTTGCCTCCATCTAATGGACCGCGGCTGATTGGCGGCAAGCCGCTTTGAAATACAAGGATTTCTACTCTCAAAATCAACCAGCCAAGTTGGCTATTATTATTTTTTGCTCCAAAGCCATTAGGGTTTATAACAGATTCTTGACTCTTGATTCCATGATAAGGTAAGGTTTAGGAAATGACATTTATATTACTTTGAAACTCATTCATTATACAGTAATATATGTAAAATATATTGAATTATTTTATGCACTTAGGTGAAAATTGTTTACATTTCTTTGATTGATGCACATTTGAGACATGCACCAATAAACCAAAAATAATTCCTTTTGTAAAACTTACTTGGCAATAAATATCTTTCTGATTAGGTTTTAAAATAGATATTTAATTCATGGTATGAACAATTTAGCAGAATAAACTGATGAAGTTAGACTTTTCACCAATGCCTGACTATCAGTGAACAGTGAAAGACATCTGCAACATGGCCAAAATCTTGGGTATACTTTATATTTTTTTTTATTAATTTGCAACCTAATATCTATCATAAACATGAAAATCCCTGTTTTGACGTGAAGGATAAACTCAATGAAAAAGCTAAATTGTCCTCTGGTTTCACAGTTGCGCAGAAATGTTGTTTATGTCTTTAATTTTTTTCCAACCTCGATTTTTTTGTTATTTTAACTTTTACAGGTAAGGGATTCATTTGCAATTACGACCTGTACAAATGTTTAAGAAAGTAAGTCCCTGTAAAGGCAATAAAAAAAATCTAAACACATTATAAATGTTAAAAATGTATTGCTAAAACACATTACAAAGACTGTGAACTGTGAAGTACTGAATTTTGGAGTTAGACCATTAAACAGTTTTGCACCATTGCTGTGTTCAGGATTCTTTTGGGCGGGGCTAAAACGGTGGCTCGATAACGCACTGGAGCTACTGAGCTCCTGGCCCCACCCCTACTGTCGATGACGCACTGGAGCCACTGAGGCTGGCCCCTCCCGTAACAATATGACTAGCATCAGTTTGCCGCTCAATCACGAGTTACTGTCAGTACTAGTTAATACAGCCTACAGTTTGCTAGCTAGCAAAGTCATCGACTACCATCGTTTAAGTACATGTTTCCTCTTTGTGTAATGCAATATTATGTTTACATTGTTTTTAGTTTATCTTTTTAAGATATCTAAGTTAGTCATCTTTGTTCTTGCAGTATGCTGCTAGTCCAGTAGCTAGAGTAGCTAGCAAGTGTTAGCTAACACATGCTGTTTTGCCTTTGTTACAGTACACACTGAGGTTAAGCAATGTTGCTAGTAACGTTACATGTAGAAATGTAATTAGCTACTTACAGTAGTTAGCCAAAGCTTTACATCTAGAAAGACTAAGTATAACTTGTGTTTTTTTCTAACAAAACATAATGATGTATATAGGTTGTGTAAATGATTTAGTTTTTCCGAACAAGTATGCTGCTAGTTCAGTTCACAATGTAGCTACAGTGGCTAGCAAGTGTTAGCTAACATGTGCTGTGTTGCTACAGTACTTCTAGGATTTAAGGGGATTGTGATGAGTTCTATTTCTCTGAAATGTTGTACTTTTTATGTTTGAGGACAATGTTGTGTTCACTTGAAACACTACACTGAATGAATACATTTTATGTTTAACAATTTCACTGTTCCACATTTGGCTGTTCAGTTTTTTCCCCACAGCATAGCTACTGTATATTCCTAACGTTAACAATGTGGTGGTTTTGTTTTCTTGCAGATACCTTGACCAGAGCATAACCAGTTATCTTCACACAAGAGACCTACTGTTGGACAATTGTTTTGGCTTTAAAGGTAAATGCATTGTTAGTCACAAGTCTAGTTACTGGGCCAAAAGGAGAAGAATATTGAAAGGAGTTGAGAGGGACAAACAGGAAATTGAAGCTGCAAACAATGCTGTTATTCCTGGCTTTGACCAAGTAAATCCTCCTGTTAATGAACATCAACATGGAATGGCTACAACAAGCCATGGACAAACTGTAATCCCTGAAGCACAGGAAATAACTGTTGATGAGGTATATGAACCTAGTGAAATGTTTTCCTCAAGCACAGAAGATAGTGAAGAGGAAGGGGATTGCCTAAGGACACAATTGGCAGGGTGGGCTATTGACAACATGATCCCCCATGTGGCACTTGGTAAACTTTTAACCATTTTGTCCAAGAATCATCCAACCCTTCCTAAAGACCCAAGAACCCTTCTGAAAACAGTGACTTGTGTTAAAACAACCGAACTCTCAGGTGGTGTATACCATCACTCTGGAATTGAAAGTGGAATACTATCGCAGTTGTTAGTGTCTCCTGAATTGCAGAAGTTGACGTCAGTTTCAATGCAAGTTAATGTTGATGGACTTCCACTTTTCTAAAGTGGCCCAGTTCTGGCCAGTTCTTGGTTTAATTGAGCAATACGTGGGTAATGTCCAGCAAAACAAACTTCCATTTGTCATTGGTCTCTATTATGGGAAGAAGAAGCCAAGCAGCCATCACTTTTTGAATCCTTTTGTAGGAGAGGCACAGCGACTTGAAACGGAAGGAGTTCTGTTTGAAGGGAGAGCACTTCCTTTCAAAATATCAACATTCATCTGTGACGCCCCTGCTCGTGCACTTGTTAGAAATGTGAAAGGTCACAATGGATATTATGGGTGTGACAAGTGTGTTCAAAAGGGGGTCCACTACGAGAACAGGATGGCCTTTCCTCAAACATATGCTACTCTGAGATTAGACAATGCAGTCCGTGATGAACTTTCTGATGACAGTCATCAGTGTGGAGAAACGCCATTGGCATTGTTGTCTGTTGGTTTGGTCACCCAGTTCCCACTGGATTATATGCATCTGGTATGCCTTGGAGTGACAAGAAAGTTTGAGGCAGGATAAAGAGCTCCAGCAACGATTTGTAAGTGTGCTGATTTTGTTTATAACACCATAGGGTAATCTAAAAAGTAAAATTAAGGCTATACACTGCATATTCTACAGTCTGAATCCACAGCCTGTCACATTTTAAATTTATGAGAAGCTTCAGAGAAATGTAATTTGTAAAAATTCCAAATAAGATCAAAATAAGATCAAAAACCAAACACCCTAAACCCATTTATTAAACTAATATTTATATTGTCAAGCTGGTTCTCGCCTCTGCCTTTCCACTAATTCCTTTACAGATTGATAGCCAGGGTGTACATAAAATTTGTTGTTGTTGTTTGGGCTGGCAACCATGTACACAACACTTAAGAGTGTTCCCTTGACCCCATTCTCTCCAACCACCCCACCACCTGTTCTCTTGACCCCATTCCATCACACCTTCTCCAGGCCATCTCTCCATCCATCCTACCTGCACTTACACACATAATTAACACATCTCTACTTACAGGCACTTTTCCCACTATATTTAAGCAGTGGAAAACTGCTGAAAAAACCTGCGCATAACCCCACACAGATAGAATACTAGACCAGTCTCTCTCATCCCATTCATGGCAAAAACACTCGAAAGGGCAGTTTTCAATCAGATCTCTACTTATCTCTCACAGAACAAGCTGCTGGATGACAATCAGTCAGGCTTCAAAAGTGGACACTCCACCAAGACTGCCCTGCTGTCTGTCACGGAGTCTCTGAGACAGGCGAAATCTGAATCCAGATCATCCGTTCTGATTCTGCTGGACCTTTCTGCAGCCTTTGACACAGTCAACCATCAGATCCTTCTCTCCACCCTCTCTACTCTGGGCATCAGAGGAACTGTGCTTGACTGGTTGACCTCCTATCTCTCAGATAGGTCCTTCAAGGTAGCCCGGAGAGGTGAAGTAACTTACTGAGGTACCTCAGGGTTCAGGGCCTTGGGCCACTTCTCTTCTCCATATACACAACGTCACTGGGACCCATCATTCAGTCACATGGTATCTCTTACCGCTGCTACGCTGACGACACGCAACTCTACTTGTCTTTTCAGCCCAACAACACCACAGTGACTGCTCGAATCGCTGCCTATCTGGCAGACATCTCAGCCTGGATGAAGGAACACCACCTGCAACTCAACCCAGCCAAGACCGAACTCCTTGTCTTTCCAGCCAACCCTGCTGTTGAAAGTAACATCACCATGCAGCTGGGTTCAACTACAATATAGCCTTCCAAAACGTTCAGAAATCTAGGGGTAACCATCGATAACAAACTAAATTTCACAGACCACATCTCAAAGACTGCAAGATCATGTAGATTTACACTCTACAATATCAGATAAATAAGACCTTTCCTCTCTGAACATGCCACACAACTGCTTGTTCAGTCACTTGTCATAACTAGACTGGACTCCTGTAACTCTCTCATTGCAGGCCTTCCTGCATGTGCAATTAGACCTCTGCAAATTATCCAGAATGCAGCAGCACATCTGGTCTTGTTACATCTCTCTCCACTGGCTGCTGGTTGATGCACATATTCAAGGTTCTGATGCTGGCATACAAAACAGTCACTGGGTCTGCTCCAGCATACCTAAAATCATTTATGCAGAACTATACTCCCACCAGAAGCCTGCGGTCAGCTAAGGAATGTTGCCTTGTTGTACCAACACAAAGAGGCACCAAAACACTTTCCCAGACTTTCAGTTTCATCATACCACGTTCGTAGAATGACCTTCCCAACTCCATCCATGAAGCTGACTCACTCTCTGTCTTCAAAAAATGGCTAAAAACACATCTTTTCCAAGAGTACTTAACCAGTTACAAAAAAATATATAAAATGTAATAATTCTTGCACTTAAATCTGTTTTGAATACTATTCTGATGCTAGTGAAACTTTGTAGTATGGCACTTTTCGTACCAATGTCTCCTTAAGATGATTCGTGCTGCTGGTGAGAACCTGTTCTAGAAAACTATAAGAACAAACTTTAATGTATAAAATATACAAACAATTGAACAAACCTTGAAATACTAATGAATTTCTTGAGAACAGCCAAAAGAACATCATCTCTAATTACCATTTTATATTTTCACATTTGATGACACACAAAACTATTACAGACGTGCAAACACTGAAATCAAAGTGCTACAGTATATGGTCTTGACTAGAGAACAATTTTTAATCACTGTGTAGTGTGGCAATTGAGCTGATATGAGCGTGAAGCAGAGTATGTGAGTGGAGTGGAGCAGCAACAATTTCCCCTCGGTATTCAAAGCATTCTTTAATCACTCCGTTCCAGCTCCACTCCGGGCTGTCCATTTCCCGCTATTCACTGTCTCCACACTCCTGGACTAGAGAAGCCAAGCTCCATGTTCGCTCCATGGCAAAATTAGCACCTAACTACCTCTCCACTGTAAAGTTATATCAGTATGCTCTTAATATCACAACCTTCTCTGCAGAAGGTGTATTAAATTAAAAATAAATACACAATACTAGAAGAAAAGCTTTTGAAACATATTGGCAGCATTCTCTTAAACATTAAATTAAAATATAAATTA
Source organism: Moxostoma hubbsi (assembly GCA_032164185.1). Lineage (NCBI taxonomy): Eukaryota > Metazoa > Chordata > Actinopteri > Cypriniformes > Catostomidae > Moxostoma > Moxostoma hubbsi. The sequence goes on from JAVLUX010000039.1 coordinate 33,899,889, forward strand.
CCTAACAATTGTTTTATATAAATTACCAGAACAAAAACAAAACATTAAATCAAATTAATAATTAAAATATAAATTACTCATGTTCTTGCTATCACATGCAATACACCCTGCAGAGCACACTTTTATTTTGGCGGAGAACAAATTCAAAAACTACACCTCAACAATCCCGGGAGGTAGCTAAGAAGACAGATGCCCATTCCTTACTATCAGTAAGTGGATCACGTAATAAGCAAATTAGTTAGAAATATAAGAATAAGGCTTCCACGTTGTACACCTGAGTGGAGATAAAAAAAATCAGTAACTCCACGCCAACACAGGTGCTTTAAATGGTACTAATTAGGGTGTGACCAGCACAGTCTGAGTGTCTTAAAGAGTATCCACATCACCTGACCAAGTGGGTCATTCCCCATACATATGGAATATGGAATAAAATGGAGAATGTCTCAATACAAAAGAGAATTTCTTGTGTCACTACTATTGCAGCTGTTTAACATCCAGTGAGAACAGACAAATAACTTGACGCTAGTAACTGTCATACTGCACATAGTTCGGATGCTGTGTGATTCTTACAGCAGTGAACAGCAGCACAAAATGTGTTCACTTTAATGTACAATTATCATAATATGTTTTTGTGTTTCCTTATTTTTGGCTTCAGAATTTCAAAGAAATGTTGTGGAGCATTTACGTTCCTGAGTATAGAAGTTTTTAGGAAATATTTTTTTCAAGAATATTTTTTTGCATTCCCTTGCAGTTATTTTGGGCTCAATTGAAATAGCTTTATACATCCCTTATAAAAATGGCCATGTCTTGTTTTACAACAGCAACCATGTTTTAACCCAAGGGGAGGACACAGCAGAGACCACACCCCATCCAGCTGGGGGGCATTTGAGTGGAAATATGTCACATGGTCTTACTGAGTCTTGTCGGAAGCACCTCATGTGGAGAAGTCTTGTGGAAGGTCCTACCCGAGGGGGGAGGATTTCTACGAACACGGTGGCCGGGGCACAGGGACCTTTGCCCAAAGAAGAAGTGGTTTACCAATGAGGAAACCATTTTGCGGAAGATACATCACACTGGGTTACCTATGGGCAACCAGCACATGTGGAACACCTACCCCAGTACAGGGCCTAGTTAGCACACTTACAGGCCAGTAGCAAGTTTCTCCATAACCTCGCCTACCACAGGGCTAAGGAGGAAGGACATCCAGGGTCCAAGACTTTGTGAACAAGACTGGGGGTAAAAAGCACACGTCTTCACCTCAGGGGAGGGAAAAGGTGCTATGTGCAAGCGGTACTTACCTGCTCGTACTTGAAAGCACACAGAACAAGATCGGCTCAACCCAGAGATTATAGAATCTTGTAAAGGTGTTGGATGTTGCCCAGCCTGCTGCTCTGCAGATGTCTTCTAAAGAGGTGCCATTGTTCAGGGCCCAGGAGGTGCTCATAGCCACAAGGGGGGGACCCAGTGGGTGATCCTCTGTTTGGAGACAGCACTCCCTTTCTACTGTGCAATAAAGCAGACAAAGAGCTGATCAGTGCTTCACAAAGCTCTATGTGCAATCCAAATAGATCCACAAAGCATGCACCAGACGCAGCAACGCCAAGGCTGTGTCTGCCTCCTCCTGGGGCAGTGCATGCAGGTTCACCATCTGATCCCTAAACAGGGTCGTGGTAACACTGGGCAGATAGCCCAGTCTGGGTCTCAGGATCACACCCCCGTGGGGACCCGGGGTAGAATAGGTCCCTAGCACCCCCTTGCTGATCGTAAGAGGCGACAAATGGGGCAACTTGTGTGCCGTGAGTTGCGACTCGTGTCAGTGGAGGAAGAGATCCTGGTGCTTGAGGATTTTGGCCTGCTGCGGCCTCCATATTTCCAACACATCACATTGGCTCCTACTTCATTCAGACGAGAGGTTGGAATGGCCCATTCCAATCAATCGGCTTGTCAGGATTTGCCCTGGAGTTGGTTCAGAATTACAACCAACTATTTAGTTTTCACCTCTTCCAGAAGGCACTGGCGTAGGGTCAATTGAGTAGTATAAATCTTGTATTTATATGCTCAAGTATATCATTTCTGTATCCTTGGTGTACATCCGGTGGATTCCCGCGGCACTGTACATCCCCTTGTAGGACTCCGAGGTGGGTGAGGAGCAGAGATGATGAACCTATTCTTTCTAAACATGGAAAATAAACAAAATACCAAAAAACGGATACTGGAACAAGACTTGGAAGTTGAACTAACCACTAACCTTTTTTCTTCAAAAGTTGGAAATTGGCAAAGATTTATTTTACTTGAGTCTCTATCAATTGACAGCCCTCTCACTAAACTGTCTCCTTTTGCTATTCAGAAAGGAATCACAGGAATAGCAGGAACAGTCAAGGATATTAAAAAGCTGCGATCGGGACAAATTTTGGTGGAGTGCGCTCGGAAAGCAAACTCAGTGAAATTATTACGAGCAACAAATCTGGTTGGAGTCACTATGAAAGCATTCTGTCACCCTTCTCTGAATAACAGCAAAGGAGTGATCCGCACCAGATAATTGCAAGACATGGATGAAGCTGACATAACCTCAGAACTGAATCATCTAGGTGTATCAAAAAAGATGGACAAATAATTCCAACAGGAACATACATTCTGACTTTTAACAGACCTCTCCCGCCAGAGAGAATTCAAATAGGATACCTAAGTGTCACTGTAGATATCTACATACCAAACCCGTTGAGATGTTTTAAATGTCAGAAATTTGGTCATGGTTCTGCTGGATGCAAAAATAAGGCTGTTTGCCACAATTGTGGTAAGGATGACCACGAAACAAACTGTACTAATTCCGCTAAATGTAAAAACTGTCTTGGTTATCATGCATCCTCATCAAAGAAATGCCCTGCTTGGATTAAAGAGAAGGAAATACAAAAAATTAAACATACAAAGAAGGTGAGCTATCCTGAAGCCCGCAAACTTGTTGAAGGTCTCCCTGCCTTCACGCTGAATAGATCCTACTCTGCTGTGGTCAAACCAAATATACGAGAAGTTAGTACTCAGACGGAACTGACTTGGATTTCTACAGACAAACCTCAAGTTATAAGTAGTAATAAGAATTCATCTCCACAAAAAAGCAAGAATGTATGTATCCAGACCAATCCGACTCAAGATACCCAGTTGGAACAAAGAGAGAAAAAGAAATCTCAAAGTACAGTAACTTGACTACCAAACCAAGTGTACAGAAGTTCACGGTTACGGGCAAGGAAGAGGCGAGAAACCGGCTTAACATATAAATGATAGTTTTAATGGTAAACTCAAAAGACAAACACATAAGATAACAGACGTCCGTAATTGAGCTCTCTCTCTCGATCGCCGTCTGCGAGTGGCCTTTATCCCTCTTGACGGCTTAATTAGCCTAATACGGGACCGGGCGTGCGTAATCATGCGCCGGTCCCGCCCTCCACCGTGTCACATTCCTCCCCCGTTCTTTCAGGCTGGGGACCCCCGGCCTGACGTACATCCCTTGGGGGGGGCGCCTCATCCCCATCAACCTGGACGAGGGAGGGGGCAAGGGGAGGGAAACAAAAAACAATTAAAAATGGGGGGGAGGGTTCCTGCACTGGGCAGTACCTCCCCTCCCACAAACACCAGAATTTAAAAAAGAGGGAGGGGCAAGGGGAGGGAAACAACAACAATTAAAAATAGGGGGGGGGAGGTTCCTGCACTGGGCGGTACCTCCCCTCCCACAAACACCAGAATTTAAAAAAGAGGGACAAGGCCAGCGCAGAGCAGTAGCGAGAGAGAGAGGAGAGAGAGATTAAAGAAAAAAAAAAAAACTTACTCGCCGGTTCTCTGATACGCCGTAGCTCGTTCCTCAGCCACTTCTCCACCCTCTACAGGACGACAGCCGCGCCTCTCCGGGCAGATCGGAGGCAGTCCTCAGCCCCTGGCGGACGGAACGCCCCGTCGCGTTCCCGGGGTGTCGAAGGGGCCTCCCCCCGCCCCTGGCAGCGGTTCTCCCGCTCCAGGCGGTCGGTGGCGAGCCCCTCCCCGCACGCGGTCGGCAGTCTCCAACCCCGCCACGTTCCAGCGGCTAGTAGGGGACTCCCCCGCCCCTGGCAGCGGCCCTAACCACTCCAGGCAGTCGGCCAGGAGCCCCTCCTCCCCTCGCGGTTGGCGGTTGTTCCTCCGCGTCCAGGTGGCTGGGCTCCTCCGTCTCCCGGCAGATGGCCGCGGCTGCTCCACTGAGAAGTGGCGAGAACTCCGCTACGGCGTATCCCTCTTCCTTCCCTGGCTTTCGGCACCAATGTAAAACAGATCAAATTCGTGGGCAAGGAAGAGGCGAGAAACCGGCTTGACAAATAACTTAAAGGTTTAATGGAAAACTCAAAAGACAAACACATAAGATAACGGACGTCCGTAATTGAGCTCTCTCTCTCGATCGCCGTCTGCGAGTGGCCTTTATCCCTCTTGACGGCTTAATTAGACTAATACGGGACCGGGCGTGCATAATCACGCGCCGGTCCCGCCCTCCCCCGTGCCACACCAAGATAAAAACAGAACTTCAAAACATGACAACCCAAAAGATGTTGAAATGTCAGAACCTATGACTAGCCGAAGTCGTAGTCTTTCCCCTAAGTGCAAGAATAAAGGACTTGTACCTATCTTCCCCACTTGAAGATGAGTAATCTTATAATTCAATGGAATTGTCAGGGTTTAAAAGCTAATTTTGCAGAGTTACAACGTTTAACTGCTGTTTTAAATCCCCTTGCCTATTGTATTCAAGAGACTCACTTATCTCCAAATGATCTCCTGACTGTTAAAAATTTTAGACTGTTTAATGTATATGGACCAATTGCACAAAGACCTTCTGGTGGATCAGCTGTCTTGGTTAAAAAGGATATTATTCACAGTCACATTGTACTGGATACCCAAATACAGGCAGTAGCAGTACGAATCACCTTTCATAGAGTCATTACATTATGCTCTATCTACATACCTCCCAGCGAAGTTATTACATTGGAAGAACTGGATAAACTTGTAGCACAATTGCCGACTCCATTTATACTTATGGGTGATTTTAATATGATTTTAATTTATGGGGAGAAGATCGATGTGATGCTAAAGGAAAGAGAATGGAGGAGTTTATACATAATAATGACTTGTGTTTACTAAATGATGGAATCAAAACCTACCTTCATCCAGGTCATGGCACGTATTCTGCAATTGATTTGACTATATGCAGTGCTGAAATTTTTTTAGATTGTACATGGCGGGTCTGGGACGATTTATGTGGAAGTGACCACTTTCCACTTATTACCTCATTTCACAAATCAGATGTCCAACAAAGACCTTCAAGATGGCAACTTAAAGCAAATTGGCCTTCTTTCGAAATTATGTGTTATGAAAAATTTATTTCAGCAACTCAAGACAATCAGAACTCCATAGAAACTTTTACTGAACAGTTAATTGATGAAACAACAAATGAAACAATTCCAAAGACATCCTCTAAATCGCACTGTAAAGCTAACCCCTGGTTTAACGAGCAGTGTAAAAAAGCTGTCGGGGCACGGAAAAAGGCGGAAAGACTTTTTAATAAACGGCCTTCAACGGCTAATTTTATATCTTTTAAAATTTGTAGAGCTCAAGCTCGCAGAATTTTAAATGAAGCAAAGAAGCAAAGCTGGAGACAATTTGTATCAAGTTTAACATGTTATACTCCCATGAAGAGGATCTGGAACATGATTCGCAAAATGAAGGGCATTGGAAGTGGATTTAATATTCAACATATTAAAAAACTAGATATTCTTCAGACAAAGGAAATGGATATAGCAAATACATTAGTAGAATCTTTTGAAAAGAATTCGTCAATAGAAAACTGCCTCCCTGAGTTCCAGTTAATTCGAATACAGCAGGAAAGGGAAAAATTTAACTTCTGTTCTGATAACAAAGAAGTATATAATCAACCTTTCAAGATGGATGAATTAATACACTCTTTAAAATGTTCCCATGACACTGCTGTTGGGCCAGACCAAATTCACTATCAATTCTTAAAGCACTTACCCCAAAGCATATTATCTCTTCTTTTAGATAATTTCAACTCTGTCTGGTCTTCTGGACAAATACCACCCTCCTGGAAAGAAGCAACCGTAATTCCTATACCTAAACCAGGAAAAGACCATTCAGATCCAAATAACTATCTTACCAGTTGCCTCTGTAAAACAATGGAGGGAATGGTAAATAATCGGCTCGTTTGGACTCTGGAGTCGAAGAAACAAATAAGTGACTATCAATGTGGCTTTAGACGTGGAAAGTGCACTTTGGATCAATTAATTCAACTGGAAACTTATATTAGAGATGGTTTCATTAGAAAAGAACATGTTGTTGCTGTCTTTTTTGACTTGGAAAAAGCATATGATACAACATGGAGATATGGGATCTTGAAACATCTTTACCACATGGGTTTTAGAGGACGATTACCCATCTTCATTTCCAATTTTTTGGCTAGCAGATATTTTAAAGTCCAAGTAGGAAACGCCTTGTCGGATATTCACAAACAAGAAATTGGAGTTCCTCAGGGAAGCATTCTTTCTGTCACTCTTTTCAGTATTAAAATAAACAGCATTGAGAATATCATTGGATCTAATATATTCTGCAGCCTATATGTGGACGAGCTCTGCATCTGCTATATAGGGAAGAACATGAGTACAATTGAAAGACAACTGCAGTTATGTATTCACAAAATATATCAGTGGTCAGTTGAAAATGGATTCAAATTCTCTAAATCAAAAACAGTCTGTACCCACTTCTGTATCCAGCGATCCCTTCATCTTGATCCAGAACTCTTCATTAATAGAGAACCAATTAATGTTGTTAAAGAAATTAAGTACTTAGGACTTCTTTTTGACAACAAAATGACTTTCATTCCTCATTTGAAATCACTAAAAAACAGGTGTCTTAAAGCTATGAATATAATGAAAGTACTGGCAAAAACAAAATGGGGTTCTTTTACATGGTTCTTTTGAGGCTCTATAGAACACTAATTCGTTCCCGGCTGGACTATGGAAGCATAATATATGACTCTGCCAGAGAATCATATAAGCAGATGCTGGACTCAGTACATCACTGATGATGGCTTACGACTTGCCTTGGGAGCATTTAGAACTTCGCCGGTGCAAAGCTTGTACATTGAAGCCAATGAACCTTCACTTCAAAATAGACGATTGAAGCTCTCACTCCAATATGCTGTCAAAATAAAGGCAAATAAAACCAACCCTGCTTATTCTTCAATCTTCAACCCACAATTTACTCCTTTGTATGAGAGCAACCCTAAAAGTATCAGATCCTTTGGTATTCGTATTAAACCTCATTTGGAGACCTTGCATATAAATTTGAACATTCTAAATCAAATACAATTCAATTCTATATCGCCCTGGAAATTAAAGAAGCCTAATATCAATTTGGATTTGGCTCATCAGAGGAAAGGAGTGACCCATTCAAATGTATATAGACAGCAATATTTGGAAATAAGAAACCAATTCCCTTCCCATGTACCTATATTCACAGATGGCTCGAAGATGAAAAACAGTGTAACGGCAGCAATGGTGACTGGAAATCAACGCTATGGAATTCATATTCCTTGATGGAAGTGAACGCAGTCAAGAGGGGATTCTTCATAAAGAGTACCTTTAGCTCCATTGACTCCAGGGGCTCAAATGGAGCTCACTGTAAGCCCCAAAGGACCACAGAGAGATCCCTTGAGGGGATGATACATGATCTGGGGGGGGGTTTAACCTCTTAGCACCTCTCAGGAACCTGATGATCAAGTTGTGCTTCCCTAAATACTTACCATCTACTGCATTGTGATGTGCTGATATAGTGTTTACATACACCTTCAAGGTGGAGGAGGACAGTCGCCCCTCCAGCCTCTCCTGCAGGAAGGAAAGGACTGATCCGACTGTGCATCTCTGGTCTTCACGTCAGGAAGAACACCGCTTAGTGAAAAGATGCCAATTCAGGGCATACAGGCGCCTCATAGAGGGAGCCCTGGCCAGAGTGATTGTGTTTACCATACCATATTGTGACCTGTCCTTGAGAAAGAAGGACCTTCCTCAGGGGAATTCACCTTGGGGGGGATATCGTGAGGAGCGTAAGGTCAGAGAACCAGGTCTGGGTGTGCCAGGAAGGTTCTGTTAGTTCTATTCTTGTCCTCCTCCTTGCCTGGAATGTGAGTGGCTCACAACAACTCGAGTCACTGCTGACTCCAAAGGAGGAGACAACGGGCGAGTTGCAAGATGCAACGAGAGCGCATGCCACCTTTGCGGTTGATGTATGCTACTATCGATGTGTTGTCCATCCGGACCAACACGTGCTTGCCCTGGATCAATGACAAAAGCCTCCACAGGGTGAGCAATACTGCCAGCAACTCAAGGCAGTTGATGTGCCAATGCAGTCGTAGACCAGTCCAAGGACAGGCGGCTATGCGCCATGACGCACCTGGAGACGATGCACCTGGAGACCTGCTCTAGGGGCACACCTGACCGTAGAAATGCCAGGTTGGTCTGAGGGCTGAACAGACACCAGCAGACCGGCGTGACAAGCTTGCGGTGTGCACTGTGGTGCCATGTCCATCTCGGGGATTCTGAAGTGGTCTCATATGCATCAACTCGAGTGCTGTGACCGCCGATGAGGATGCCATATGCCCCAGGATCCTCTGAAATAATTTCAGTGGGACCAACGTTTTCCGCTTGAACACTCTCAGACAGTTCAACACCGACTGCGCGCACTCCCTCGTGAGGCACACCATCATTGAGACTGAGTCTAACTCCATGCTGAGAAAAGAGATGCTCTGAACCGTGGAGCGCTTGTTCTTTTCCCAATTGACCTGAAGCCCCAACTGGCTGAGGTGCCTGAGCACAGGTCCCTGTGCACACACAACAAGTCCCACGAGAGAGCTAGAATCAGCCAGTCATCAAAATAGTTGAGGATGCAATGGCCCACTTCCCTTAATGGGGCAAGGGCTGCCTCTGTGACCTTCATGAAGGCACAAGGTGACAGGGACAGACCAAAGGGGAGGACCTTGTACTGGTACACCCGGCCCTTGAAAGCAAACCGCAGTAAGGGTCTGTGTCGAGGTAGAACCGAGACGTGGAATTCCGCATCCTTCAGGTTTACCACCATGAACCAATCTTGATGCTGGATGCTCGCCAAAATGCATTTTTGCATCAGCATCTTGAACGGGATTCTGTGCAAGACCCAGTTCAGAACTCGCAGGTCCAAGATTGGACGCAACCCACCACCTTTTTTGGGTACAATGAAGTAGGAGCTGTAAAAACCCTTCCACACAGCCATGGACACCGACTGTGTGACTCAGGGTTTGAGGAAACCACTCTTATCTTGAAAATTTGGGTGCTTCATCCCTTTGGGTGTGCGGCAAAATGATAAGAAAAGGTAAAAAAGGATTCTCTGCCCAGCCCTCAACCGGGGTAAGGAGTGGTGCTCTTACCATCTCCTGTGTAGCAGGTCTCCAACTTCCTGGGCAGCCCATCTCAGGGATGCTTCGAAGCCTTCCTTTGGATCTTGGCAGCCAGCTGTGAGACGGGTGGCGTCTGGTGATGAGCAGACGGGGTGCAGGATCTTGAGCTGCGCCAGGGCAGGATATGTTCCTCACTGTCAAAAAACTGCTGGGCAAAGTTTCCGACGGTGTCACCGAATAGGCCAATCTGGGAGATGGAGGCATCAAGGAATCGTACCTTGTCAGCCTCCCTTGACTCCACGAGGTGGACATAGCCTGCCCGAGAGACCGCGCTGTTACATTCATCGCCCGGAGGGTGAGAATGGTTGCCGAACACAGCCATGTGGGGAGCAGAGTATTGTACTCCAGCCCAACCCTCACAGCCGCCCAGGAAAGTATGGCCGCCAGCTCTGCATCAGCCTGCGACTGAGGTGGGAGGGTGGGAGCCTAGCCGAGTCCTCCACGTCAGACTGGATGAACCCACTCTCCAATGCTGCTATCGAAAACACATCCTCTCCTTGGTCTCGTCCGAGAACTTGACCAGGGCATACGAGCGGGCTTGGGAATGAGAGGTCCGTGGGGGGTTTACCGGTGGAAAAGCTCCCATTGAAGTCCCCAAATCACCCCCAGTGCTAACAGACTCTGCATCATACCTGTAGGTAGAAGGACTGAGGCAAGGAGCCGCGGGTGGCTTTCCCTCTGATGAAACATTGGACACATAACCCTCCCTAGACTGGAAAATATAAGCAAGAATCATGGACCAACAGGGTCTGAAGTCCCACAATGGGACAGAAGCAGGGTGAGACATGCTGACCCACAGACAAATTGCCCAGAGGGGTGTGACTTGCTGCTATTGCAGGGACATACAGTATGTTTTGATAAAATGTATTTGTTGATGGAATAAGTCCTGCATCCAAACACTATTGCAAAAAATTAAGCATCATGTGCACAGGGCAATGAGCCGAGTCTTCACACTGGGAGGAACACCAGTCAGAAAAACATGACATTTTAAGGCATATAGTCTTCTTGTTGAGGGGCTTTAGTTTGTAATGTGGTGTCGAGCACTGGCTTCATCTATGTTTAACAAGCCTTGTTCAGGAGAACAGACATGAAGTTTCCACAGTTCTAGCCGAGGATACCAGATTGTGCCTCAAGCTTGCGAGAGCTAATCTCTCCTTAGATTGATTCTCCAAGGAGGAGCATCCAACAGCTTTTTTTGCACTTCTGGTGTAGCAAATAAAGGGGAGGGAACACATAGTTGAGTTTTGCTGGCCATTTGTAAGACATGATGTCTAAGTTCAGCGAAGCCGGAGTTAACTCCTCAGAACCATCTGAGGGAAATTTCTCCACTCCCCTGACTGATTTCCTGATGGGAAAGTAAGTCCACTCCACATTTCAGGTGACCGGGCAATCCTCCCTGCAATTATACACCACTGCTGCAGTACTGTCAGTATGAGAAAGCCCTGCATGAGTGAATGAAACACTCTGAGAGCAGAAGACTACAGGCAGTTCCAGGTGATATACATGCCCAGGCAATAACAGCACTCATGCTGAATGGGTGAAGCCACATGACTGGAGGAGAGAAGGAAGAAATGTAAGGCTGGGCCACAGAAGGAATATACAGAATAAGAGAGAAGCGGATTGTTTTGCAGAATGATTAGGATTTTCATTACCTTAGTTTTGGATTTCCTGTATTATTACTATGGTTTCACCATTGTTATCTTGGTTGAAATGTGGTAATTTTAATAAACCATGGTAAATTTTGTGGTCACCATATCTTTAAATATTCAGCATCAATCCTGCCTCATTTGACAATATAAATACCATGTCTTGAAATGTACAATATATTTTTGGTAATATAGATATATTTACTGTAATATTACGAACCAGAAAACTTTCAACCGTTATATATTTCCTTATAAGATCATGAATATTAAGCAAGAGGCTTAAATGATTTATCATGTTCTGACATGTCCTATGTTTTTATATAGCTTTTTGTATATAATTATAAAATGAGTAAATCCATTGGCATTGCATGTTTTGACTTGCTATTGAATGGCACACTCCGGGAAAGTTCCTTTAGCAGCATGCTTTGATATGCATGAGACAATCCCCTGGTCTGTTCATGAACAGCATACAGCTGGGCTGAGGAGGTCACAGTGTCATCTGCATGCCATGTTTAACATTACTCAAGCTGTCTCTACAGAACAGCATGTCAGACCCAGAGGCGGACAGAGTACACAGCTTCATTACTTGAGTAAAAGTACAGATACCCCTTGCTAAATTTTACTCAAGTACAAGTAAAAGTACTACAGTCAGATGTCTACTTAAGTAAAAGTACTAAAGTACTTGTTTTTAAATGTACTTGAGTATCAAGAGTACAAGAGTACATTTTCTAAATATTGCATTACTACTGCCACAGTGCTTACATTTATGTACAGAAATGTCCTACACGTGGAGTTATGAAAAATGTTAATGTTAATACCTTGGAGAATGTAAAAGGAATTGAAAGTAAAATCAAGTCATTTTCATCTTTTTACCATGTTGCTTTATTGAACATTTCTCACAAGGCAGTAGCAAAATGGCAACGCTCTGACAAACCCCTGTTAGAGTTTGAATGGATTTTTTGCACCCACACTTGAACCTGACTGTGTTAAACACACCGCATACTAAAGAAAACATCAAACCAAATGCTCGGCTTACATTAATGTGTAATATCAGAAAAGAACTTTCAGCTAACAATTGTGTGTACATGTGAGTTTCATCAATCAAATCAATAAACCTAAACCAGCAAAGAATGCAATATAGCAATGTCCTTAGTGACACACCTCTGAACCTGACCGTGTTATACACGCAGCATAGAGCAAAGAAGATAAAATAATAATGATTAAAGAAAATCAGGTAATCAGCTGTGTTTAGGTCAGTGTACAAAGAAGGAAACATAAATTTCAGCTCATTTGAGTGACAGTATTAAGCCCCTTCCTCTCACATTGACATACAGGCAAAGGCAGGAGAAAATACTTTCAGATGAATAACACCATTCTCACACACACAATCTGTGCGTGTGTGTTTGTGTGTGTGTGTGTGTGTGTGTGTGTGTGTTGGACTTCAATTCAATCAAATGTCATGAAGTCCTTGTTCAACTTGAGAAGAAGTTGGTTCTCAAAATTCTGTGAATGAATTGATCCCCTTCTTGGGGTGAAAAGCAAACCTGCTATGCTAAAAAGCCTTTCACACGCTGCTGAAGCTGGAAGGGCTGTGTTGAGCTTTAGTGAGAGGTTACGCACAGCTGGATAGGGGGCCAGTGTATTCACTCCTTCAGCTGTAGCGGATAGGTATCCATCAAGTTGCTTACTTATCTCATGGGAATGCGTCTGCTTGACATTGGTGAAGAAGTCATCTTCATCAGAAAAGGATGTGGTATCAGGAGACCGAAGACCTTCATCGTGTTCTGGCAGATGTTCCTTGATGTAACTAAGACCTTGATTAGAAACACAGAGTAATAATAACAAAAATATGAGTTTGTTGGTGTGATTCTAAGTAAACAACTGCATAGAATCATTGTTGGATGTAAAGGTTCTTGAAAAAAACAAGCAAACAAACAAACAAAAAAAAACATTTTCCATACCAAGCTGTAGGACTGTGCCATTGCTGGTCCAGGAGGTTTTGAACCTTGGAACGAGAATGGCTGCTGCAATTAGCTCTGGCTCTGACATCATGCTCTCAAACCGCTTCCTCAAACCTTCAAGAAGAGCATCAACAAGTGGCTTGCAAAATCTGAGTGACGGTCTGGACTTTTCAAGCTTGGTTGTGAGGGTGGTGATTGTCGGGAGCAGCCAGCCCATCTGAACGTTGACTTCTCCTTGTAGTATGTTCAAGGACTTCGCAACTGGACTCATGGTGGTAACATATTCCCCTAAAAAGGCTATGTCAGCCGGACTGTACCTAATAGAAACAGAAGAAAATAAACACATATTTCAAAAAAATGTAAACAGAACCACTGTACAATGCTGGACATTTATTTATTTGTTTATGTACCTACAGCAGATAATGTGGTAAGCATTACTCTAACAAAATAAGAACACAATTATACATTAACATAAGCTACTTACATTGGAACATTGAGTGCAGCACAGACCGTTCTCACAGACCCCTCTCCTTGGTCTCTAATGATTCTGACCACGCGTTCCACGGCCATGAAAGAGGAGTTCCATCGAGTTGAATTAGGCTGTACCAAGTGAAGCTTACAGTGTTCCTCTATAAGCTCTGCATTTTGAGGAGACCTTGATGCTTTATTCCAGAGTGCCTGGCACTTAGAAAAGGCTGATCTGGACAATTTCTTGTAAGCTTCTGTCTTATTAGCCCGATCAACATCGACTGTGGAAACTAAATTTAGTGAGTGGCATGCACACCGATGATGTTTCGGCAGCTGATACTGAAGACCATCATCTTCCTCCAGAATGGCTTCCACATCGATGAATTCCACCTCCTCTTCACCATCAGATGCATCACAATCTTCTCCTTCTACTACTTCTTCGATTGTGCCTTCTGCAACTAACTCTTCATTGTTATTTTCATCCTGCTGACCAAAGACACGGAACGCTTTGACGAAATTTGACCCGTTGTCTGTTGTAGTTCTAACCACCTTTAGACTTATTTCATACTCTGCATGAATGTCGGTCAAAACAGCTGCCAAGGCATCGAATGTGTGGGAGCCCCTAAGTTGACGGCAAGCAAGGGCAACTGAATGGCGTTCAAAACTGCAAGGATCGAGCCAGTGGGCTGTTACACCTATAAAACTCCTTCTCCTGGCTGTCCAACAATCAGTAGTGGTGGCAATGTATGGTACCATTTTCATTTTGTTCTTGAGACGTTCTTTCATTTTAGATGTAGCTGAATCAATCTTGCGCCGCACAGTTGTGCGGGACATGACGGCACTACTCGGTTGTAATTCTACAATAAGGTTTTGGAAGGATGGTTTCTCAACCAGGGAGAAGGGCTGGAGACCTTCAACGATGAAGTGGAGGATAGCCCGATCAACCGTCTTCTGAGACACCTGCTTGGTCTCCAGCAGCTTCAGTTGCTTCGCCTTGAAGCCTGTTCCACCTTCTGATGGCCTCTTGCAGGCTGTTGAAGTCAGTTGACAGTATTCCTCCAGATGTGGCTCATGCCTTCTCTGTAAAACACAGTATAATATTTCAGTTTACACTATAATAAACTAATAAATATTAGAAAAGATACCCAGGCTGTTCTCTCATGTAGTCTACATAGCAGTATTATTAACCCTCTGGTCCTCTTCGTTTAGGGGTCACACATGGCTTCTTCCCATTCTAAAGTGACCGAAGCCTTTTTTTTTTTTTTTTCAGGAAAACCAATGTAATATACATTCTTGTTCAATAATATTTTTTTATTCTTATTTAGAATTTAAGATTTCTATGTTACTAGGCAATAATTATAACATTTTTATGAGCAATTTTATTCATTAGAATTGATATATATTTTTTACTTTAATTTTTTTTTTTTATAAATGCAAAATTTCATATAAAAATAGAGTGCAGGCCTTTATAATAAAACATTTAAGTGAGAAAAAGCTCACATAGAGAGGCTTTTTAATTCGCCTTTTTTTTAGACATGTTTTTTGGGGTTTTTTTTTTTTTATATATATTTAGACATTCTAAAAGACTACTTTTTGATATTTTTAGATATTTCTGTTAGATAAGTATCAGGTTTTGCATTGTGATTACAACCAACGATTACATTTGGTTAGAAAGGGAACGCAAGCATTTTTGTTAGTCAGTATTTGATTATTAAAAAATCTAACAAAATAAGGGATGATAGTGATAATACAAAATACTTTATACAGACATTTTGCAATTAATTGGTATTTTATTCAGTTTAATTCTATAAATGGTAATAAAACTTCAAGTTCAGAAGGGAACAGCAATTATGATCTAACAGTAAAAACATAATAAAATAACATAACAGCAAACAATCATTATCAAACTGAAGGTTAAAAAAGATAAATGTAATATTAATAATAAATATTATTTTAACTATATACATACAAACTGTAATTATTTTTATGTAGTGTTGCATCGCAACAGATATCAGGAACACCTATTAGGCTAAAATAATACCAAACACAATAATTATTTGTGTGTGTGTGCGTGCGTGTGTATTTTTGACCGTAGAGGACCAGAGGGTTAATTATGAAGTGCTGGTTGTTCATAATATTCCAATGGCTCCAGACTAACTTTTTTAATTGTTTTTACTGGTGCAACGAACTTTAATTTACATGGACCAGCAAAGTATTTAGGTTGCTGCAATATTAGGTCAGGCAAATACAAGACTTTGGATAGCATATCTCTCATGTATTTAAATACAATTGTAGGCTAACGTTACAGGCAATTTTGTATGGTATAACAACAAGACAGGTATAAGTACACTCAAGAGCGTTCCCCCACTTGAATAGGCATTTAAGACGTACAGTTCTACAAACACTATTGTAATCCTGTCTAGGCCAGCTGAACTGTTATTTAAAATAATAATAATAGCCCCTGTAGGGTTGCTCTAGTTATTCGCTCTGTATGGTAAAAAAAGACGTTTCGTACTCGAGCTCAGACTAGGAAATATATAATTAAAACAATTTATTTAAATAAAATATGCTCTCTCTATTTGTCAGGGGCATCAAAACATGAATCTGAAACACCTCAGTTGATTATCTATGTTACACGATTAGCTTGCCTCGGCTTATGCTATTGTCAGGCCAAAGTTAGCCATCTGAATGTCTAACGTATTAGCTACAGCTGGCAAATTGGCGGGTGCATGTGGCTTCGACTTCTCAAACGTAACCGAGAATGTAAAAAGCTGCATTATTGCACCTAGCCAATCATTTAGTGCACTTTTCTGTAGCTAGTAGAATCTAGCTTAGAAATGTAAGGAAGTTTATTTTAATGTAACTTACCTTGACATGCTTCCGCAAGTTGGAGGATGAATTTTTGTAGGCAGTGATAAAGTTCTGTTTGGGCAAACACAGCAAACACTTGAAGCGAAAACTATCATTCAATTGTTCTGAAAATTGAAATAGTCGGGCGAGGTGGGGCCACGGGTTGACACATTCCCGGGATGGACCTGCTGCGTCTTCATCCATTGTTCGTCTCTTGTCTAATCTAAATCTGACCATGGAGTTGATTTTGGCGGAAAGCTGAAGGTGATTGCTGATAGGCTGTCCCAATCAGTGGCGCCTGCACAATCCAATCACGTTTGAGAGGGAAACAACAAATTAGGGTTTCCGAGATTTTTTATTTGATTTAATTTTTTTAGAAGAACATTTTTTTTTTTTTTTTTTTACTCACGGTTATGGATAGAAATGTAGCGGAGTAAAGAGTACAATATATACCTCTCAAATATACCTCCCAAAAATTATACTCGAGTAAAGTACAGATCCCTCAAAATTGTACTTAAGTACTGTACTCAAGTAAATGTACTCCGTTACTGTCCGGCTCTGGTCAGACCACACTAGCTGACATTACTGTATATCACTCACTGATAAGTGATGTGTAAAATACCATTATTGCTTAATTCAAATAATACATCTTATGCATAATTTCTGAACATTCATATTCTTTTACTTTCCTATCTAAATATGAATGCTAGTTTGTTTTGGTTTTTTACTTTTATTTGATGCTTTAGTCTAGTGTCAAGTAAAATGTATTTTTATAGCACTTTTCACAACAGGTATTGTGAAAAGCAGCTGTACATGAAATTATGCTTCATAACAGAAAATAAATGAATATAATGCCAATATAAGTTATTTATGTTAAGAACTATTAGTAGGTAAAATTAGTAAATTAAGTAAGTATTGTGGGTCAGTGATTGACACTAAAACTTACAGTTCATACAAAATAATTTTGTTTAAAGTCCTTAAAGTGATCCCAAATTAACTGAGGAAATACACGTAGAAGCGAAGATTGAGGTCTGGCTTCCTGCAGTTGGTCATCATCACTCAGCAACACAGTGGGAATCGAACATCAGGCAGCACAAGAGATGGATCTGGTGGGCTCTGGTATCCTATAATAAAATTAGTGTAGATACCATTCACTTTAAAGCAGGGTTAAAGAATAAGAGAAGTGTTTTCGGTTCCGGCTGACCTAACTTAAGCCGCATAATTATGCATTGGGGGATAAATTAGGTGTATGCAAGTCTTTAGTCTAGACTTAAACTGAGA
The DNA here is from genome assembly GCA_032164185.1 of Moxostoma hubbsi. Classification (NCBI taxonomy): domain Eukaryota; kingdom Metazoa; phylum Chordata; class Actinopteri; order Cypriniformes; family Catostomidae; genus Moxostoma; species Moxostoma hubbsi. The sequence goes on from JAVLUX010000039.1 coordinate 33,917,609, forward strand.
AAGTGTGTCAGAAAGAGTTCAGAACACTGATAGGAAGACTATCCATAGTTTATGAGCAAAATATGAAAATGTTCTCCCTCCTTTTTGTGGATTTTGATATTCTCTTTATTGTTAACAGGCCACAGTTTAGAGTATCGTAGTGAGCGTGATTGATTATTGCATGAAAGAAGGTTCCTTTAGTACTTTGGAGCTAGACCATTCAAAGCTTTGTAAGTAATTAACAGATTTTATTGTAATACTAAACTTAACAGGTAGCATTGTAACTCAGACAAAATAGGGCTGACATGATTGTATTTCTTGGTGGTAGTTAGCACTCTAGCTGCAGCATTTTAAACCTATTTTTGTGTCGAGTACCTTGATTTTTTGAGTTTTGAGTTGTGCGTGTATGTCGCGGGGAATAGCGTGAAGTCTCCAAATGCGCTATGTCTCCGCGGTACCACGCTCAACAAGGCGCATGATAAGATGTGCAGATTGACATCTCAGATGCGGAGGCAACTGAGATTTGTCCTCCACCACCCAGAATGAGGCAAGTCACTATGCCACCACGAGGACTTTGAGTGCATTGGGAATTGGGCATTCCAGATTGGGGAGAAAAGGGGAGAAAATGAAAATAATATATAAATAACACCTAAATATTGTTTCTGTAGATGTTGATGTTATGCTACATCCATCAAGAGTCAAATTATATTTTAGCATCTTATTTTTTTAGGTTTTTGTTCCAATAATTTGTTCTTCTGTTTTATCGAAATTGAGTAGAAGGAAATTTCTGGCCATCCACTCTTTAATATAATTTCTACTCTCTGTTAATTTGGAAAATTATGAAATTTCCTCAGGTTTTGAAGATATATAAAGTTTGGTATAGTCTGCATAACAGTTAAAACTAATCCCATGGTTCCTGATCATGTCTTCCAGTGGGAGCATATATAGGGAGAAAAGCAGAGGTCCTAAAACTGATCCCTGTGGCACTCCATACTTAACTTTAATTTGATCTGACAAATTTGATCTGACACAGACAAAGTGGAAGCGGTCAGAGAGACAGGACGTAAACCAAGCTAATGCCTGTCCACAAATGCAAACATAATCCTCAAGCTTATCCAAGAGAATGTCATGATCTATGGTGTCGAAGACTGCACTCAGATCTAAAAGCACTAGAAGAAAATTGCAGTTGTGATCAGATGAAAAGAGCAATTCATTTGTAACTCTTATATGTGCAGACTCTGTACTATGCTGTACTATGGTGCTTCATTTATACCATTCTTCATGTATACCATTTCTCTGTAAAAATGAACATTGTTGGGAGGACACTACCTTTTAAGTATTTTCTACATAATTGTGAGATCTGAAATCTGTCTATAATTAGCCAGTTCTCCATGATCAAGCTGTTTCTTGATAAACGGTTTGATAACTGCCAGTTTAAAGTTTCTTGGGACATTCCTTAAGGATAATGGAGTTAATATTAATAAGAGGTTCTGATATTACACGAAACACCTCTTTTAGGAGTTTAGTCGGTATTGGATCTAACATATGTTGTTGATTTTGATGTTTTGATCATTTTTGTTAGCTCTTTCTGACCTATAACAGCAAAGGATTGAAGTTGCTTATAGGGAATAATTTTAGCTTTATGGGGTGCTGTGGCAGACAGATGCATAATTCCAATTTTGTTTCTGATGATTTAGATTTTATCAGTAAAGAAATACAATCAATACATTTTTTTCTAAATTACTTAATGAGTATTTTGTTTTGTGTTTGGTAGTTCGGGGAACAGACACAGTCTCTATATAATATATAGGTGATTCATTCTCCATGTGTTGTAGGTTATGTGAACTGTGTGATATCTCAATGCAGCTAGCAGATGTTCGGATTAGCCAGTTTGTATGCTTCCTGGCCTTGGCCCCATTTAGTCAAATACTATCACTATTAAGACAATGAGCCATGTTACTAAAGAGGAGAGCAGAACCTTCCCTGCAGGAATGGAGTCCGTCTCTCTCTTAGCAGGTCAGATCTTCTGCAAAGACTTTTCCAATTGTCTATGAATCCTATGCTATTCTCCGGATCCCACTCAGACAGTTTAATATCTTGACATACTTTCATGAGTATATAAGAAGCTTGTTCACAGTGGTTTTCATGTTTATATGTTTTGTTCTAAAACAATGCAAGTTGTAGGGTGCACTGGTTGTTTAGATCAGTTTTACTATCAGATATAACTAATAATTAATGTTTATTAATTAATAATTCAATTACATTTTAAAATATCCTTGGAGCACCACTCTTCGACAAGAGAAAAATTATAGTAAGTGATTTATCAAGTCTCATAAAATTCTACCCTGAAGGTTGAGTATTTTGATTACTAATCAAAAAACTCAAAAAGGGAAGAAGCTAGTCAAATTATTGCCATACTAATCCAACAGTAATCTGGTTACAGTTGGCTTCTAACAAAGACAATTTAACAATACTGAAGTAATACGGGGAGTTCGTGACGTGGCAGAGGCTGGCATCAACACAAATATACAAACAAACAACTAGGAGTACTTCTTATTATAATATAACAAGATTTATTATAATCAAACAGCACTGAACACAGCCAATACTATATGAATATAACACAAAAACATAACATGGAAGTCCTAACTAAATAGTGGAGCTATATGCTAGTGTATGGATGTATGTGTGTGGGTGTGTGTCTAGATTCGGTAACAAAGGAAACAAAATGGCAGATCAAAATGGAGGATCGGTTTCAACAAAGTGGTGAATCGAATTCAAAATGGAAACTAGTTTCAAAATGGAGGAATAGATCATAAAGGGTGGAGCCAACTATTATTGAAATGTGGAGGGAAAGAAAGATGGCTGGATCAGATCCAGGTGACTGAGCTAATACCACGTGCAGGTGGTAATGAGCAGACACAAAAAGGAACTGAACGAAACAGGCAGGAGAATTTGAAACACCAGCCTGAGTGAACATAAAACCGCTGTGTGAATTTCAGTGTGTGTGTGTGTGTGTTTGTGTGTGTGAGAGAGAGAGAGAGAGAGAGAGAGAGAGCGAACAAACAGGGGTGCATGCAATTTAATGGAGGACAAACGCTGGTAACAGCATGATTGAATCGTTAGTTTAGATCACTAAATAAAATAATATTTCACCCAAAAATGACGATCTCACAAATCAAAACAGCAATCAGCGATCATAGTTAAACATACAATTGTAATCAAAACATCAAACATTCAGCATCAAATATATGATTTAGTTTACAAGAAAAGTAACAGTTTCTAACTTAAATCTGCCCAGATATCAAGCCTTACTTGGGAAATCCTGTGTGATTTCAGCAGGGTTGTCCGTTTGAATTCCTGTTGCGTTGAGCGTTCAGGAGAAAACGATCTGGAGTGGGTCCTTTGTCTTATGCTCATCAGTGAAAAGACGTGTCTCTGCATTATTTCTCGGGTCTGGTGATGGAGAGAAATGCAGGAGGTGGTCAACGTTAATAGAAAATGACTGAGAAGGGAAGCTGGTTGACTTTTCCGTTTTCTAAATAAATTCACTGTTGTCTCGTAGTGAAAATGAATGAACCGGTTGTAATAAGTATACTACATGACTGGAACAAAGCTAAGTTAATCTTACTCTACCATGGCCAAATGGTGAGGTTGGAAAAACGTGGTCTCTCCTTGACCAGAAGGAGGGAAACTCCTTTGTATGTGTAGATACGCATCTCTTTATACCGCAGGCTTGCGCAGCTGTATGCAAAGAGAGTGAACTCACCGCTGTTTGCCAGTTTTGTTGAAAAAATGACATCACCGGTCATAGGCCATTTTTGACCAATGACATTTGAGGCTGGGTCCATGGGCGGGACTTCACATCCAGCTGTGGAGCTGTGAAGGACTCTGGGAAACCGAGTTCTATGTCTCACCTTTGATCATAGAACAAAGGGCCATGCTGTCTCCGCTGCCATTTTGAGTGGGGCAAGGCTCTACAGAGTGCTCACATGAACATGTGCCACTTTGACCAAGCTTCTTTCATAGTGCAACTTGCAATGGGCAGAACCTAGTCTCGAGACAAGTCGTAATGATAGTATGAGATGGTGAATTCATAAGAGTTGGCTTGTACAAAAACATGTCTTGCTATCCCATTTAGAAAAATTAATGAACCAATGAACAATGTTATGAGGCTTTCTAAGTTTAACCCCAAAACCTAAACCTAACCATGATTTTTATAGGAAAATAACTTTTGTGTACCACAGAATAAAGAAAACATCAGGGTATGGAACAAGATGAGGGAAGCATATTAGTGGTTACTGATGTAAGGCTGGGTGCCAATGTGCTAATGTGTTTACATTCAAAGGCAAAGAGCAAATGTATGAACTTCGAGAAAATCAACAAATGAACTTTCTCACAATTAGCATCTCTTCCTGAGGCACCGCACCCCACTGAGCGAAGACTGCAAAATTCACACCTCATTGTTGCTCTCCCCTCTCCTCTTCATCCATTCCCCCTCAGCTCAGAATCACCTCAAACTCACCTAATATCTGTATGTAACAAGAGACCATATCTGATGTATACAAATAATGTAACTAGTGTAACATGTTTGGTATCATTTAAAATGTCTCGGTGCGTCTGGTATAGTGTTTTGTCCCCAGGTTTATAAAACTCAATGATAACAAAGTTATAAGGTCTTTGCCAAATACTATGAATGAAGTCGTTCCAACGTGCTTCAAGTCCGCCACCACCATCGTCCCCATGCCAAAGAATTTTTCAGTGTCCTGCCTCAACGAATACCATCCCATTGCACTCATACCCATCTTCATGAAGTGCTTCGAGAGGCTCGTCATGAGGCACATTAAGACCCTGCTGCCCCCCTCACTAGACCCACTGCAGTTTGCGTATCGTCCAAACCATTCAACAGACGATGCCATCGCCATCACCCTCCATCTGGCCCTCACCCATCTAGATGAAAAGGACTCATACTTTCGAATGCTGTTCATAGACTTCAGCTCAACATTCAACACAATTATTTCCCAGCATCTGATTGGAAAGCTGAACCTGCTGGGCCTGGACACCTCCCTCTGCAACTGGATCCTGGACTTCCTGACTGGGAGGCTTCAGTCAGTCCGGATCGGGAACAGAATTTTCACCACCACCACACTGAGCACTGGGGCCCCCCAGGGCTGTGTGCTCAGTCCACTGCTGTTCACTCTGCTGACTCAAAACTGTGCAGCAATGCATAGCTTGAATCACTTCATCAAGTTCGCCGATGACATGACGATGGTCTCATCAGCAAGAACGACGAGTCAGCATACAGAGAGGAGGTGCAGCAGCTAACTGACTGGTGTAGAGCCAACAACCTGTCTCTGAATGTGAAAAAAACAAAAGAGATGGTTGTTGACTTTAGGAGAGCACAGAGTGACCACTCTCCACTGAACATCGATGGCTCCTATTGAGAGATCGTCAAGAGCACCAAATTCCTTGATGTTCACCTGGCGGAGAACCTCACCTGGTCCCTCAACACCAGCTCTATTACCAAGAAAGCCCAGCAGCATCTCTACTTTCTTCGAAGGCTGAGGAAAGTACATCTCCCACCCCCCATCCTCACTACATTCTATAGAGGGACTATTGAGAGCATCCTGAGCAGCTGCATCACTGCCTGGTACAAACACGCCAGTGGAGCCCTTTGTTTGGGCTGCCCGGCCGCGGAAACGCAGAAGGAAAAGAGGAAAAAGAGCCGGCGTTCTCATCAGATTAAGACGTTGCGCAAATCGCCACCCGCTACCCAGTATACTACTGGCAAATGTTCAGTCTCTGGACAACAAGCTCTGCAAGCTGAGAGCGCGGATCTCCTTCCAATGAGAGACGAGAGAATGCTGCGTTATCTGTCTTACGGAAACCTGGATGTCCACGGAGATTCCAGACTCGGCCATCGAACCCACGGGTTTCTCCGTGCACCGAGCGGACAGAGCGAAAGACCTCTCAGGTAAAAGCAGAGGTGGAGGTGTATGTTTTATGATCAACAAATCATGGTGTGATCATAGGAATGTACATTTTATCAGGTCTTTCTGCTCTCCTGATCTGGAATATCTCATGCTTCTGTGTCGACCATTCTGGCTACCGAGGGAATTCACAGCGGTCATTATCACAGCTGTGTACATCCCCCCCACAAGCCGACACAGACCGGGCACTCAAGGAACTGTATGGCAGTATAAGTGAGCAGGAAACCGCGCACCCTGAGGCTGCGTTCATTGTTGCCGGGGACTTCAACAAAGCCAACTTTAAAACACTAGCACCAAAATACCACCAACATATCAGCTTCAACACACGAGGGGACCGGGTTTTGGATCATTGCTATTCTCCTTTCCGGGATGGCTACAAATCCCTCCCCCGCCCACCATTTGGCAAATCCGACCACTCCTCCGTTCTGCTTCTGCCCGCTTACAGGCAGAAACTGAAACGTTTCTAACGCTTCTATGTATAACTGAAACTGGCGTCCTGTTGCCCTCACCCCCATCATCAGCAAATGCTTTGAGAGGTTGATCAGAGATCACATTTGCTTTGTTCTGCCCACCTCTTTGGACCCATTGCAGTTTGCCTACCGTAACAACCGCTCCACTGATGATGCTATTGCATCTACAATACTCACTGCTCTATCCCACCTGGAAAAAAGGAACACGTATGTGAGAATGCTGTTTGTAGACTACAGCTCAGCATTTAACACCATAATGCCCTCCAAGCTTGATGTGAAACTCCGGGCTCTGGGCTTAAACAGCTCGCTGTGCAGCTGGATCCTGGATTTCCTGTCAGGCAGACGTCAGGTGGTTAGAATGGGCAGCAACATCTCCTCATCACTGACCCTCAACACTGGAGCCCCGCAGGGCTGTGTTCTCAGCCCACTCCTGTATTCCCTTTACACACATGACTGTGTGGCGACACATAGCTCCAATGCCATCATTAAGTTTGCTGACGATACGATGGTTGTAGGTCTGATCACTGACAATGATGAAACAGCCTGCAGAGAGGAGGTGCACACTCTCACGCGCTGGTGTCAGGAGCACAACCTCTCCCTCAACGTCAATAAAACCAAGGAGCTTGTGGTGGACTTCAGGAAGAAAGACAGAGAACACAGCCCCATCACCATTAATGGAGCACCGGTGGAGAGAGACAGCAGCTTCAAGTTCCTCGGTGTCCACATTACTGAGGAACTCACATGGTCCGTCCACACTGAGGCCGTTGTGAAGAAGGCTCACCAGCGCCTCTTCTTCCTGAGACGGCTGAGGAAGTTCGGAATGAACCAACACATCCTCACACGGTTCTACACCAGCACTGTAGAGAGCATCCTGACTGGCTGCATCACCGCCTGGTACGGCAATAGCACCGCCCACAACCGCAAAGACCTGCAAAGGGTGGTGCAAACGGCCAGACACATCATCGGAGGTGAGCTTCCCTCCCTCCAGGATATATATAACAGACGGTGTGTGAATAAAGCTCGGAGGATTATCAAAGACTCCAGCCACCCGAGTCATGGGCTGCTCTCACTGCTTCCATCAGGCAGGCGGTATCGCAGCATCAGGACCCGCACCACCCGACTACATGACAGCTTCTTCCCACAAGCAATAAGACTTTTGAACACATGATCTCTCACGATCTACAATCAGCACTGCACTTTATTAATCCTCATTCTGTCAATATATTCTCGCTCCCAATTCAGTTAGTGTGTATATATATATATATATATATATATATATATATATATATATATTTATACCCTTATCTAGTGTATGTGTATTCTACATTGCGTGTATTGTGTACATTTGATATGTAAATTGTTGTGTAGGTATGTGTACATTTGTTATGTAAATTGTATTGTGTAAATATGTTGTTATTGTAAAGTGGTTTATGTCTCGTCACTGTCATTATTGCAATGTTGCTCGGAACTGCACACAAGACTTTCACCTACTGTTGCACTCGTGTACACAGTAGTGTGACAATAAAGTGATTTGATTTGAATTTATGGCCAATGCCTTGCAGAAACATGGATTCCTGTTTTCAATAAATATTGAAGAAATGTCTGAAGCAACGATGTGCAACCCCAAAGCCAAGGCATGTGCTTATGGTGAGTGCACATTTGTTTATCTCAGTGGATGACAGAAAAGATCATGAAGGATGAGAAAACGTCAACAATACGCAATAAGAAATAACAACAATAGAGGAAGCCCTAAACACCCAATTCCAAGAGAGGCTTTTCCATTTCAGATGCGATGTTTTTAACATCAAATGGCAGTTTGATGTCTACAGGGAGCTCAGGAGGAACATGAAATGCAATGAGTTCCTCAAACATGTGGACTTTAGTGAAAATTACACATGCAAGTACAGTGAGGAAATCCAGTCTGTGCATTTTGGAGGCTCACACCAGCAGGCCAGTCTGCACACTGGAGTGCTCTACACAGCAGGTGAACTGGCGCCGCACACCTTCTGCTCCATATCACCCTCCAGAAGACATGACCCTGTAGCCATCTGGGCCCACCTTCATCCAATTTTAAAGGTAGTGAGAGAAAGACACCCTCAAGTCAGCATAATTAATTTTTTTAGCGACGGGCCAGCAACACAATACAGACAAAAAGGAAATTTCTTCTTTCTCTCAACGGAACCCTACAAGTATGGCTTCAAGGGAATAACATGGAATTTTTTTGAGGCTAGCCATGGGAAGGGTGCACCAGATGGTGTGGGTGGGCCCCTCAAGAGGTCAGCAGACCGGATTGTGGCCCAAGGAGGAGACATCCCTGATGCCCAGAGCTTATATGACAAATTGAGAAGCCTCAACACATCTGTTGAGCTGTTTTTTGTCTCAGAGATGGATGTTGAATCAAAGCCGAGGTAAATCAGTTAAAGTTACAGTCCATAATCCAACGTACTCCATAAGGGGCTTTTGCACCACATAGCTCTAGAAACTCAGTTATAGGAACTAGCCAGCAGGGTGGTAGGGTTAGGGCTAGAACTAATTTCTTCCTTGAACATATATCTGGTTGCATTCGCACCGGCAGTAGGAACTCTGAAGCAGCCTGTAGTGCTGGCTTAGACTCTACTTTGAAGTAGGAGCTAATTTAGTTCCTCCAAAAGGAGGGAACATTGGGAGGTCACAGGGTCTGGGGTCCAAAGCATGTGGAAAGGGACAAGATATCCAAAGGAGACCAGAAATGATTGAGTCAAAGCACATCGGAGAGTGGTGCGTTGTCAATTATGACGATGAAGGCTACCCAGGTGTCATCATGGATGTGGAAGGGCACAGTGTGAAAATTAAGTGTATGCACCGTAATGGCACCAACAAGTTCTTTTGGCCAGGTCCTAGGGAGGACATCAATTGGTACCATGATTGGCAGATTCTTTGCCTAATGCCAGAACCACAAGCTCTGAACAAGCGCTCTCTACAGATTGATCCGTCTGTTTGGAAGTATGTGGAAGATCAATTAGAGTGATGCAGAAAATGAATTTCTGAAATCCTTTATATTGCTTAAGGGTTTCTTGTTTTTCCTGTTGTTTCTCTAAAGTTCCTGTTCTCTTCTAGTTCACCCATTAAAGCATTTGTCCACCCTGTCATGCCAAGTTCCACCCTGTCATCTTGTTGTCCACCCTGTCATGTTAAACTTTTATGAAAATAAACAAATTATTTTAACAAGTTAACAAAACCTTGTGTGTGATTTCTTAATAAACAAATGAGGGCCAGTTATTATTGTTTTAAAGTTTGACTAAATATCTTTTTTGTTAGATTTTATTAAGAAAAGAGTGTGCAACTATCGAATATTTAATTGAGGAATAGATATATAGGAAGTAACTTCATTATTATCAAAAGACTTTTACCATTAACTAAAATATTTTGTTGGGAAAGGGACACATTATCTTTCTGCAGATCTACATTTTATAATCACTATGCAATTAAAATATATTTATTCTACTTTGAATTTGTCCATGACAGGGTGGACATATTTTATGGTTTGCTCGTATATTGTCAGCTTGCAGTTAATTTATAAAAAGTGCTGGAGCTTGACCAATATGCATTTCTAACAGCACATATGAAGTTAAATGTAAAATCTCAGATTTTTGGAGGGGAAAGTGTGAAGTCTCAAAGGCACTTTATGGAGATTTTGACCCTTATAGTTTGACTATGATTGGTGTTAAAACGATTCTAATTAAATTATTAGGGTGCACAGTTCGCATACGCCGCTGTAGGTTGTGCGTAGAACTGGCTTTATATGAGATTTTGTTTTGGCCAATTCTACACTGGCATTGTCAACATTATTAAAATACATCCAAATACTACTGTGCTTCTGACTCATTTTCCACTTTCCAGCTGTTGTTTTCACAGCTGTCCATCCTCTCTCTCCTCAGCTGCTTGGTGTGTGACTGTGTCTGTGAGTGAGTTGGCTCTGCACTCCCTCACAGATCATTGGTTCATCGGTTGACACTGCATGTCTGATTGACAGGAACAACAGTTGAGGCTGTTAGTCTGAGGAGACAGTCAGAATAAATGTATGTGCGCTTGAGCATTTAGGCCTGTATTATTTTATTTCTTTTTTGTTCTTTGAATTAGTTAATTCTATTAATTAAAATCTTTTGTTTATTCATATCTTATTTTTGTATATTTTATAAATAGATTCGGCTATTCTGATATGCGAGCCAGCTCCCAACGTTCACCTACAAGAGCTGTTCTTAGAGCTGACTTATTTGAGAATGATCATCACTCGAGGGGATCTCTCTAACAGCACGGTTCACATGCGTGAGAAAGCAGGTCTGTACTGGTTCAGGAAGTAAAATAACTTGTGTGTTTTTGTCAATTTAAGTATGACGACAACATCAGTTGCACAAAACAAACACACACATACATCATGACTGACAGGGGGACATTGTGGGACTTGGAAGAGATGAGGTGCCTTTTATATAAATATGCATGAGTAAGCATGCAGTCAGCTGTCTTTGCAAGCATCAGTTAAAGTCGCCTTCTCCTGGACACGTACAAATACTGAATTACTGCATGCAACACACAGAAGCGCAAGTGTTGTTCACTCTGGTGTGCATAATGACACCATATTAATAGTTTGTGATGACACAGATTGATGATAGAAAAGCACCGGGTTCGACAGAATCATGACTAGTCTGAAAGCAGACCAATGCTGCAGAGGGTGACGGAAACCATTACACAGAAATTCAGACTGCAGCAATTGTGCCCAATGTGAAAACCACCTTAAAGCACATTATTTCTGAAAATCTTAAAAATCCACAACATCGAATCTATGATAAATTATTGAAATATAGATTTTAGACTTTTTTTATATACATATAATTGTTTTGAATTGACCCACTCTAGCCATATACTCAGCTATAAACATAATGTAATATTAAGCTATTTATAAAAGAGCTAGCAAGATGGATTAATATAACACCTACCAATAGTGATCATGATTTTAATATTTAAACAGAATTAAATTCAATATAATTGGTACACAAAATACATTTTATTAAAAGAACAAATACATCTTGTTATTGCATGCCAATTACTGCACTTATCAAAGCTTTATTATTAAGGACACACACGGTCCAAAACACAAACAGTCAAATACAAGAAAAAAAAAAACAAACATATGCCACAATATTACCTATTTACATATAGGCTAAAATGCATTGTTCCACATACTGGAGAATTAGTTAGACCTTACTGAAATTAGTGCTGGGTTCGTCATTGTTGAAATTATACTGTTTGAGGAGTCTGATAACCTACACATACATTTGTTGCACAGCTGTTGTTTTCACAGCTGTCCTTCCTCTCTCTCCTCGGCTGCTAGGTGTGTGAACATGATATTGCGCAGCGCAGCAGAACAGGTGGGCACACCTACACTGACAAACATTTGGTTTGCACTGCTCCATCGTGGCACCTTAAGCAGCAGCCTCATTCCATCATTATACAGTATGCTACATTGAGTTTCTGCATGCTGTTTTTTATGTAGCACCGCCACAAATGGGCAGTCTACATAGCGGTACCCCGGGGCAGTCTACAGTTAGTCTTCACAGATCCTGAACACATACTAAATTTGCGAATCAACATATTGACTTGTGCATACATCATATGACACTGTCTGTAAATGTCCCTATCATCAGACAGGTCATCTGTTATATAATGTCCTAAGTATTTAGCCTTATCACATGGTTTAAGGACAATACCAGACAGAGAGAAGTCTGGAAATTGCAATTTCCTTTCCTCCCTACTCCTAACAATCATAATATTCTTCTTCTTTGCATTGTATTTAATGTCAAAGTCAGATCCATAATGAGAGCAAAATCAACAAATCATCCACATACATCAAGTGGTTGATGATAGTGTTACTGAAAACTGTACAACCTGTTCCACAGCTGTTTAGCAGCTGCGACAAATCGTCCATATACATATTAAAGAGAAAGGGAGACAAAATGCTTCCCTGTCTAACACTTCCCTGAGCAGACACAGAATTACCCCATTTTACATGCATTGACTGATGAGTATACCAAAAAGCCAGAATTCTCACTAGAAATTTGGAAACTCCTCTGTTGTGTAACTTGTAAAATAATATTTTGTGATTCACACGATTAAAGGCTTTAGAGGCATCAATAAAACACGATATTGGATACAATACTGGCCAGAGCTATAGGCCGGTAATTATCTGTGCTATTTTTTAATTTTTTTTTAAAGCCAGCTTTGTCTTTAATAATAGGCACTAACATAACAGATAAAATAGAATCAGGTAAAATACCATGAACAAAAAACTCAGTAAAACAAATGGCAAGCAGAGGACAGAGTTTTCTACTCGAAAATGTAAAAGGTTCAGAAGATATCTTATCCATACCACATGCCTTATTATGTTTTAGCATAGTATTTTACATATTATTCAGAGTGCTCAATTTTTTTTGTATTTTTCAATAGTAGCCTATGTTAATTTGTAATAGTATAAACTTATATTAAGGTTTTAATTTAGATGAATATAAAAGCATTAATATTTTAAATAAAGTTTTTAAGCTTAAAAATTAATAAGAATGTGTGTACTTGTTTTGATCATATATGGTTTAATTTATGTATTGATACTACATCAGCTGTTTTATATTTTTAGCACATTCAGAATTAGTTTCCAGCAGTTTAATTCTTCATGATAGCGATCTCTTGAGCAGTGTCAATGAGTTTTAATTTGTCAGATTTTTGCAACAATCTCTTATTGTGCTGTTTGAAATGCATTCAAATTATTTATATTTTAATAATGATCGGGCTTCAGTGGAGAGGTAAATCCTGCTGACTGTCTCGCGAATCTCAACCATGCACTCTTTCTCTCCATTTTTCAGGTGATTGGCTGTTCACTGCAAACGTCACTCATTCATGGGCATGCATGTGTGATCCAATCTTAAAGCTACACTATGCAAGATTATTTTGTTAGAAATGAAAAAGAAATCATTAATGAGCATGTACACCAGCAATCCATCTTCCAAACCATGTTTTTGCCTTATCCCAATTCACTATGATAAGCCTATAATGTCTCTGTTACTGACGTAACCTCCGTTCCCTGATGGAGGGAACGAGACGTTGTGTCGATGAGTTGACACTAGGGGTCGCTCCTGCAGAGCCCAGACATCTCTGATCTTGAGAAAAGGCCAATATTGGCATGTGGAATTTGCATGCCACTCCCCCGGACAAAGGGGTATAAAAGGAGTGACGCTGCAAATACACATCAGGTATCGCATTGAGGAGCCGAGCCAAAGACCCAGCGCTTTCAGCGGTTGGTTCAGTGTTGTGGCTGAAGGGACCACATTCCCCATCTGTCACTCACTCAAAGTTGTGTTGATGACCAATGACCAGTTGTGATGGTCCCAACGGAAAACGCCACAAGAGGTCAACCGAGTTACGCAGACTGGCGGTGCGAGACGGGCAGACCTCTGTGTGCCTCGTAGCCAGCGCAGCAAGCCGTCGCATAACTACCCCCAACACACTGGCAGGCATGAAGCGGTCCCCTGCACCTTGGGGAACGGCTAACTGCTCAGAAGTAAAAGTACTGGCTGGCCCAGATGGGACCTTCTCTCTATTATTCTCCCTTGTACAAGGAACAAAATCGTTAGGCTGGAGGCCAAATATATGGTCCAAGCTGGGGGGTGTCCCTCCAAAGAGGAGGACACCGCGGAGACCACTCCCGGCCCCTGAGGGGGGGGGTTAGGTGGAATACACACATGGTCTTACCGGTTAGGATCGGAAGCACATCGTGTGGAGCAGCATTGTGGTAGATCCTACCCAAGGGGGGAGGAGTTACTACAAACACGGCGACCCAGGGCAGAGGGCCCTCTGTCCAAGGAAGATGTGGTTTACCTGCAGGGAAACCATTTTGCGGGATATTCATCACACGGGTTTGCCGAATGGGACAACCAGCACATGTGGAGCACTTCAGTACGGGGGCCTAGTGACGCCCGTACCGGGCCGGCAGCAAGCCTCTCCAAAGACTCGACGGCCGCTAGGCTAGGGAGGAAGAACGTCCAGGGTTCACACTTCCTGCGAACGCAACTGGGGACGCACGTCTTCGCCTCAATGGAGGGGAAAGGCGCTATGCACAAGCAATACACCTGGCCAGATGACCCGAACTTACTTGTTTGTGTCACCTGATAACAAACGGGACAAAACTGGCTCAACCCTGAGGTTATAGAACCTTGCAAAGGTGTTAGGTGTTGCCCAACCCGCGGCTCTACATATGTCTGCTAGAGAGGCGTGTGGGAAAACGCCCAAGAAGCCGAAATGCCCCTGGTAGAATGGGCTCGTATGCCAGCAGGGGGCGGCACGTGCTGGGCATGGTATGCCATTGTGATGGCATCGACTACCCAGTGAGACAGCGCTTCCCTTCCGCTGTCCGCCGAAGCAAACAAAGAGCTGCTCGGAGCTTCTAAAGCACTGCGTGTGGTCCAAGTAGATGAGAAGAGCACACACCGGACACAGCAACGCCAAGGCTGGGTCTGCTTCCTCCTGGGGCAGTGCTTTCAGGTTCACCACTTGATCCCTAAAAGGGGTTGTGGTAACCTTGGGCACATAGCCCGATCGGGGTCTCAGGATGACGTGAGAGTAAGCCGGACCAAACTCTAGGCACAGTTCGCTAAAAGAGGACGCCTGCAGGTCCCCTACCCTCTTGATGGAAAAATATAGCCAGTAGTCTGGAACCTTTATCTGGTAATTTAAATAGACATGCTAGAAATTAAGGAGTTAATAATAATAATAATAATAATAATAATAATAAATTGTATTTGTAATGCACTTTACATTTAAGACAAACCTCAAAGTGCAACATGTAAGACCATAAAAACAAGTTAAAAAAATACATCAGTGTAAAATATAGATAAAAATGTGCAAACGACATTATCATTATTGTGTTAAAGTTAAAGTCGAGTGTAAGTTAAAACTCGTAAGTTCTGCTAAAAAGGAATGTTTTTAGTCCTTTTTTAAAAGTCTCAATAGTCTGTGGTGCCCTCAGATGGTCAGGGAGTGCATTCAAGTCCTAGGAGCGGCAGAGCAGAATGCACGATCACCCATGGTGCTGAGCTTAGTTCTGGGGAGTAGGAGGCAGTTTGAGTTTTTTGAACGGAGGGATCGTGTTGTAATGAGAGGAGTGAGTAGTTCTTTCAGGTGGGGGGGGGGGGCATTTCCATAGATGCACTGGTGGGTGAGAATTGAAACCTTATATTCAATCCTAGCAGAAACAGGGAGCCAGTGTAGTGAGTGGAGAATGGGTGTGATGTGGTCATACTTTCGCACTCTCATCAGAATCCTTGCAGCACTATTCTGAACATACTGTAGTTTCTGCAGACTCTTGTTAGGGATCCCGATGAGAAGTGCGTTACAATAATCCAGCCTGGAGGAGACAAAGGCGTGGACCAGTTTTTCAGCATCAGCTAAGGTGAGTGTAGAACGGAGTTTTGCAATATTTCTGAGATGATAGAAGACCTTGCAGAGGTTTTTGATATGGGCTTCAAAGGTCAGTTGCGGATCAAATCTTACACCGAGATTGGTGACTGTTGTGGAGAGAGGAATGTCTTGACCATAGATAGTTATACCAGTTATGGAGGATGATTGGACTTGATGTGAGGTGCCAACAAGAATTGCCTCAGTTTTGGAGCTGTTCAGCTGGAGAAAATTGTGTTTCATCCACACCTTTATCTCCTCCAGACAAGCGATGAGTGTTGAAGACGATGATGTTGTTGATGAAGCTGCAGCGGGGTGTGAATCAGATTTCATGTATAATTGTGTGTCATCAGCATAGCAATGAAATGAGACTCCATGGCATCTGATGACTTGACCGAGGGGGAGGATGTAAATGATGAAGAGGATGGGGCCAAGGACTGACCCCTGGGAGACTACGCAGGTGACTTTGTGTTGCCGGGACCTTGCGTTTCCAAGTGCAATGTACTCTGTTCTGTCAAAGAGGTATGATTTAAACCAGTTCAGAGCAGTGTCATTGAGTCCAGTGGTTTGGTGTAGCCGGTTGAGAAGAATGCCATGGTCCACAGTGTCAAAAGCAGAAGACAGATCGAGAAGTATGAGGAGTGAAGGTGAGCCAGCATCAGCTGCCAATCGTAAATCGTTTGTGACTCTGACCAGTGCTGTTTCTGTGCTGTGAGCTGAGCGGAAACCAGACTGAAATTTTTCAAAAAGGTTGTTATGTTTTAGGTGGTCCTGGAGATGGGCAGCAACAACTTTTTCCAGTACTTTGGAGAGGAATGGGAGACTGGAAATGGGCCTGTAATTTGTAAGTATATCTGGATCAAGGGTGGGTTTTTTCAGAAGTGGTCTGATTATGGCAGTTTTAAGGGCAGATGGAACATTGCCAGCCTGGAGGGAGTGGTTTATTACAGTGGTAATCAGAGGGCTTAGGGCAGGGGTGTTTGCTTTGACTAGAGCTGTAGGAAAGGGGTCGAGGGCACAGGTGGTGGGTTTCATCTTTTTGATGATCTTCTCAACCTCTTGCTGGGAGATTTCTGGAAAGAAGTATAAGGGCTGAGAGATCGCAAGCTGTGAGTGTACAGGTGGGGCGGGTAGTGTTGAGGATCCAGGAAAGGAAGAGTGGATTGAGTCTATTTTTGTTTTGAAAAAGGCCAGGAACTTATTACAGTGCTCTTCTATAGTTTCTGTGAGTGAAGGGGTCTGTGGTTTGAGAAGATGATTTATGGTTGAGAAAAGCTGCTTTGAGTTTCCGGGACTGTTTCTGATGACGTTTGAGTAGAACTGAGACCGTGCCTTTGTGAGTGACTTTGAGTAGACCTTTTGGTGTTCCCGTAAAACTTGTTTATGCACAGTGAGACCTGTGGCTTTGTATCTCCGCTCGATGGCACGCCCAGATGCCTTAATTTTCCGTAGCTCACTGGTGTACCAGGGAGCTGATCGAGAGAAAGTGACTGTTCTGGTTTTGACTGGGGCGTGGAGATCCAGGATACTCTTAAGGGTGCTGTTGTAGTAATCCACAGAGTCCATGGCTGGTAAACAGTTTACGGAAAGGAGATGCTGTAGGTCGGATGCCATAGTCTCTGGGTTGATGTTTTTTAGATTTCTGAAGCAGATTTGGCGTTTTGGCTTGATGAGGGTGGACGGTGAAGACATATTCATGGAAATGACCTTGTGGTCGGAAACACCCAGTTCATAGACCAGAAGATTGCTGAGATGAGCAGAGTTTGTAATAACAAGGTCGAGTGTGTGCCCCCTGGTGTGAGTGGGGACATCAACAAGTTGTGTCAGATTAAAACAGTCGAGTAATTGGAGGAATTCTGATGCGAGACGGCAAGTATGGGAGTTGACATGAATATTCATATCTCCAAGGACTATAATATTGGCAGACATTGTACAGAATGTTGAGAGAAGATTGGACATCTCTGGGATGAAAGATGAGTTTGGTTTGGGTGGCCGGTAGATGAGAAGTATCGCTGTGGAGAGAGGGGCCTTACAATTAAATGCAAGGCATTCAAAAGAAGACAGCTCAGGCAGGGTTATAGGGGACAAGCCCAGATCACTTCGGTGGATGACAGCCAGACCACCACCATGCCCTGTGCTGCGGGCTTTCTGTAGGTAGCAGTAGCCAGGAGGACAGGTCTCATTTAAGACAGAAAAAACATCTGGTTGGTGCCAGGTTTCTGTAAGGCACACCAAATCCAAACACTTATCCAGAATATGGTCATGTATGAGGCAAGATTTGTTTGTAATGGGTTGTGCATTGAACAGTTCAATCTTGATGGTAGATGGAGCAGTGTGTCTCTGTATTGGCCGGAGTAGACTGAAATCCACTCCACGTTTTCCATCCCGGTCAGTGCGCAGTGTTGCCGTAGAGACTCCAGCGTTGTTAATCGTAGGAGTGGCAGCGCCCTGATGACGTGCTGGAGATGCGGCGAGGCGTGCGCCAGACCACAGGGATGGGATGTTGTGTTCAGACCGAGAGAAAACAAACTTTCGACCACAACTTCTGTGAATGTAGCGTGGCTGGCAGAGGAGTCCAAGTTGTTTAATGACCAATATGCACGATGGAGTGGTGTAGTTGTTGAATTTCTTCAGTTGGGTGACGGAATACTTCAACATCATGTCAGTCGTGGAGAGTGGTCTGTTAGCCGTTAACAATGCCCGTGATGCACAGAAGAGAGCCGCCAGACACAGCAAGCGAACAGCAGTGACTCTGAGCAGAGACCCCATGAACATCAGCTGTGAGTTCGGGCGAAAGTCCCTCGATGGCAGGCAGCAACGAATAGATACGGGAAACTCCGAGCAAAGGCAAACTGGTAAGTAGACATCTGCTGGAGTCAGCGGAATCCGTACAGAACATACAATCCACAATGTTTACAAGTGAGCAACAACACTAGTATAACTTACTGGACGTAATACTGGTCGATAAATGTACTGTATAGCCTAGTTGTATAGCAACAACTGTTGAATAAAGGATTTTGGTCAGAGAAGCGGCAAACAAACAATGCCAGCGTCCTCTCGTCCGGCCGCCCTAAAATTTGATAAACAAATAAATGATTTGGTCAAAATCAAGTTCTTTCAGTTTAGGACTATTGTGAAATTAAAATCAATTCTGTTATTCAGGGAATTGGTGACTGTGATACATGCTTTTATTTAATCTAGACTTGATTATTGCAACGCACTTTACCTGGGAATTTCTGTCTTCTCTGTCACACCTTCAACTAGTTCAGAATGCTGCTGCTAGGCTTTTGACTGGAACCAAAAAAAGAGAAACTATCTCTCAAGTGCTGTCTTCAATCCACTGGCTTCCTGTTCAATATCGAATCAAATTCAGAGTTATTATATAAGGGCATGCATGGTCTGGCACCTCATTATATTTACAATCTCTTATCTCAATATCAGAATTCTAGATCATTATGGTCATCAAAATGCTTGTTGAATGTCCCCAGGTCACGCCTAAAATTGAAGGGTGATCGTGCTTTCTCTGCTGCAGGCCCACAGCTTTGGAATAATCTGACTCTCCATATAATATCTTCTCCAACTATTGAAGGTTTAAAATCTCTCCTTAAAACCTGCAGTATTTATTTTCTATAGCTCATGGAAATAAGAAAGAGAAGCAGTGATAATTTTGTTGTCTTGTCTATGTGATTTTGTTCCTTGTGTTTTTATGAATCTTGTAATGCATTATTTAATTTTAATCTGGCATATTGTAAAGCACTTTGGTCAACAGTTGTTGTTTTGAAAAGTGCTATATAAATAAAAGTGACTGACTGACACCCCAGTGAAAGAAGTACGGCTGGATGGGAAATGCACACAGGTGGTACTGTACTCAATGCCATAAGTCTTGCCCAGCCAAGTGTTCTATCACCAAAGAAGCCCCTTAAAAGTCTTGATACAATAACCTGCTTCCATGGAGACACCAGGTATGTTCCCTCTGCTAATGCCACTATTTCCGCAGAGCCTGGGTCAGACTTGTTCCCCTTCTGCTGGGGCAAGACCGGCCAGGGTTCAACCATCTGCTAGTCTCCACTGTGCCACCAGTAGCCCAGAGGCATACACTACCCATCCTGAGGAGACCTAGAGCACTGCCAAAGGGAGTGAGAGAGAAGGTATGTCGCAAAATCTCAAAGTGTTCTCTGATCTCTTCCAACAGATCAATACTGATGTCTCTTTTGCCAGGAAATAGAGGGAGGATGACCAGTTAAAGATCTTCAATGGTGCTCCCTGGCATTAATGACCTGTACCTTCCCCTCATTTTATCATTGAAAAGGATTTATCATATTGTGTGGCCAAACAGAGGGGTCAAGAAAAGTGGCTGTTGGTGGTCCCACGGAGGAAAACTGAGTCAGTCCTGATGTTGGCACATTTCCATCCCATAGCTGGCCACTTGAAGTCATATAGAACACTCCTCAACATATAGGAGACTGATTCCACTGGCCAAAACTCGAGGGATATCTCAAAAGGTTTTGATAGCAATGTGAGAAGTGCCAAAGTACCACACCCCATCAGCTGCCCCAATTCCCCTCATTCCTCTGTCCATTATCTAAGTGCCCTTCAAACACATTGACATGGACATTGTGGGGCCGCTGCCTACGTCTGCCCCAGGCCATGATTATATTCTAGTGATAATGGATTATGTGACCAGATAACCAGAAGCTGTTCCACTTTGAAAGTCCAACTCTAAAGCCATCACAAAAGAGCTGTCCATCCTGGTCATCTGAATCAGAGTCCAGAAGGAGATCCTTTCTGACCAGGGCAACCTGTTCATGTCCAGGCTCATGTCAGACCTATGTAGACTGCTGCAGGTCCACCACCTAAGGACCACCCCCAAACAGATGGATTGATTGAGCAATTCAACCAGACGCTGAAGAGGATGCTCTGACAGAAGATCACTGATGATGGGCTTGACTGGGACCTTATGAGTGCCCAAGGCAGCTTGGCGGTAGCTCCTTTGTTGATCATGGGAAATACATGTAGGAACAGATTGACCGAATAATGCCACCAGTTAAGGAACAACTCCAGGAAGCCCAGCACAACCAACAGTGAATCTACAGCACCCAGCAGTGAGCTAATAACCACCACACCCAACTACGTGAGTTACACACTGGAGACTGGAGTTTTTGGCTTTAAGTCGGGACTCTACACCATCATCAAGCATGTAGGACCTGTGACATACCAGGTTTGCCAGCCTGGAAGAAAGAAGGAAGAACAGCTCTATCAACCTTCTGAAGTGGTGGGTAGAGCCCAACCCCTGTCTAGCTGCCCTAGTATGCGAGGGATGCCCTAGGTCGATGTGGGGAACAACTGATCCCATCCTAGAAAAAGGATCCAGATAGTCATCCAAGAATTCAGTGATGTCTTCTCAGAAATGGGCAGACCCACATCACATTCCACAAAATATGTACATGCAACGGAATAATCATCAGGCAGTGGCCATGTCAGGTCCCAGAAGCTCGCTGGCAGGGCATTGAGGAGATAAAGAAGATGTTACAAATGGATGTCATTGTGAAGTCAAATAGCCCATGGTCTAGCACAACTCTAATGGTTCCTAATCCAGACAGCACTTTATGTTTTTTTAGTAGCCCATGGTCTAGCACAACTCTAATGGTTCCTAATCCAGACAGCACCTTATGGTTTTGACGGGTACCCTATGCCCAGTGTGGATGAACTAATCGAGTGTCTAGGAAGGCCACGGTTCATATCCACATTGGACTTGACAAAAGCATACTGTCAGGTACCATTAACTCCCTCAGCCAAAGAAAAAACTGATTTTAGCACACCTAGTCACCACTGTCTTTCAACGAATGATGAACGTCATCCTGAAACCTCACTGATCCTATGTAGCTACCTACATAGATGATGTTGTCATCCACTCTTGAGTCTTGGGAGCACTGTCTTACCCATCTCCAGAAGGTGCTAGAATATCTCAAAATGGCTGGGCTCACAGCCAACCCCCACAAGTGTCACCTAGGGTTCACTTAGGTATGATACCTGGGTTTCAGGATTGGCAGAAGACTCATCATGCCACAAGAGACAAAGTTACATGTAGACCAGAAATTTCCATGTGCAATAACAAAAATACTGGTGCATACATTTCTGGGGTTGGGTGGATATTACCAATGATTTATCCCTCACTTGTCTTCTTTGCCCTGGAAAGAGTGAAGCCCACCCTCCCTCTCTCCATCACCTCATCCAACAGAGGGACAAGGACGATGTTTGGGGGGGGGGGTATGTTGCGAGATAGCCATGTGGGTGTCAGCGCTGCCCTTGACAACTGCCAAGTGGGATTAACCTCAACAATCAACAAGGATATAAAGAGCGTAGAGCCCAGAAACAGGTGATCAAGTTCTCTAAACACTCACTGATGTGTTGTCTCTTCTGTCCACAGACATCAACTGAGCCTTAATGAAACACTTCAACACCACATCGATCTCTTCACTTTCATGCACCTTCTCTGCACTTATCACCTTTGGAGCTCTGTATTCACTCGACCCTGAGGAGATGAAACACTGCCTAGCTATGTATTTTAAAGCCACGCAACACACTTCTCACCACTGTGTAATTCAATAAATCAAGCCCATCTGGGGTTAATTAGTGAACTTGAGATTATTTTATCATAAAATATACCACAGTCAAATCATCTTTGAATACAGACAAACTTTATTGCTATTCTAAACATAAATCTAATCTAACACAAATATACATGAGACAGGTTGGCGAGTAGTGACAGAATGTGAAATGAAAGGAACTTCATGGAGTCTATCGACAATGCCTTAAAAACCATTTATCCTCATTTGAGTCTACATCGGATTACTCAAAATATTTAATCAATACACCAGCCCTTTGAGCACAAACTGGAGGTGTTACTTGCATGTCCTGTGTCCTTTATGTTGCTCGGTTCTTGATCGAAAGATCAATACGTCGATGTTGTGACTTCTGTATGGTCGAAATTTATTGTCCAGTATAAATGATGTTAGCTGTGAAGCAAGGCCTTCTCACTCCTTCTCGGGACGTCGAGTCCTGAGTTTCCGTGGGCCTCAAATGGCATGGAGTCAGAGCGAAGTCTGAGCAGTCAGCGGAACAGAAAAGAAGAGCATGAGGAAAACCAAGAGAGCCAAGCCAAGAGTCAAGAGATTGTGTTCTTCCTGTTTGGAACTATTTGAACTGAGATTAGACGCATCCCCCAAAGGTGTCCTGCGCCAATCAGAGGTGACTTTTCAGAGTCATATGGTCAACTGGGCTGTCCTTTCCGACAGCTGATTTGTGACCCTTTGTTTCGGAGTCTTACAAATCTCACTCAAAAATAGTGCATACTTAATCATGAACTCTCATATCTCAAGAATGGTACAAGATACATGGTATTCGTTTTCACCAGATTTTTCTTCATACATAAACAAATGTTTACATATCAAACATGACAAGTTTTTATGGATGTTATAAGTGTAGGTAATAAAACATTAAAAATCCCTTGTTACAAAATCCTACTGGTTAGTTCCTTGGTTATACAACATGGATAAACATTACACATATTTTAAAGAGGTGCATCGGGCTATAATCCTTAATTTATGAGATATATAAATCACCACAGTTCAAAGCAATTTTCAGAATTACCTAGCAAGACTAGGTATTGTATAAATCATGGATTTAAATGCATTTTGTACATTTTAGAAGGTTAAATCGGTAAAGTACTGTGACTTTGTTTAAAATGTTCCTGGATTAAGCTGAAATGTCTTAGTATTCGAGTCGTGCAAATCTGATGGGCTTTTGGAAGCCTTACAAAGGAAAGTCTGGTTTAACTCTGTGTGGAAGTTCAGAAGGTCACGCTGAGGGGCCTTTCGGACCAAGCTCGATGCTTGAGTCGCTTAATTTATGATGGTGAAGAATTTCAGGATTGCAAAGGTTGGGTGTTCTTAGATTTAAATCATGTAACTGCAATTCTTCTGTATATATAATCCAACATTGTGTACGAATTAAAAGTGCAAAAATAAAGTCAAGTCAATTTTATTGAATTTGAATTTATTTATTAAAGGCCTTTCACAACACACATCATTTCAAAGAAGCTTTACAGAAGATCAGGCATTAACAGACAATAAAACTGTAATGTCTATAGTGTTGATGAATCCTCATTGTGTAATGAGATAAAATACGATTGTTAATCGTGTTTAAAAATAAGTAATTAAATAATAATTGTATTAATAACCCCAGTGAGGAAGCTGAAGGTGACTGTGGCAAGGAACACAAAACTCCATAAGATGTTGATTAATGGAGAAAAATAACCTTGGGAGAAACCAGAAACCAAACCACTGTGGGGGCCAGTTCCCCTCTGGCTAACATCATGAATATAATGTAAACATTACTTATGTATAGTTAAAGTCATGGTTTAAAATTATCAAACTAAGAAAGTGTTAAGGGTCAGTGTTTAAAAATCGATATTGTTTGAACTATAAGATTAATGACCAAAATCTTTGAAGTCCATCCTGGATTAACTGCAGAAGTTCACATAGATGCAATTGTCCTTGTTAATTGGCTGATTAAGGCTTTTGTTGGCAATTGTTAGTCTATGCGTTCCATTTCAAGATCGTAGTCCATCAATAGACCGAGGTGATGCAGGCAGAGATAAGGGATGTGAAACGCAGTTCAACCTGGCCGGTAATTTTGGTGAGGTTCGTGTGGTCCATCCTAAATCCAAGGTTCAGACAATGGCATATTAAGTATCCCATGTCTTATGGCTGGAGCTGGCATCAGTTCACCCTCTGAAGTCCATCATAATAGACTGAAGTGATGTTTGGCTGGCACCGGCTGCATTTAGTCATCATCATTCAGCGACACGTAGCAGTGGAGTCCAACACGAAGCAGGAATGGTGCTGGATCCAGCCAGTTCTGGTGACCTTGTATAGGAGTCCCGAGGTTGAGACAGGGAAACAAATAAAATAATATAAGCATAGATGCCATTCAATTTATTGCAGAGTTATAAATCATGATCAAAGTTTCTGGTTTCTGGTTCCAGCAGACTTAAACTAAAGCAGCCTAATTGTGGGTTGGAGGATAAATTAGGTGTATACCTAGCTAAATAGACAAGTCTTTAGTCTAGACTTTAACTGAGGGAGTGTGTCTGCATCTCAAACAGTGTTAGGGAGACTATTCCATAGTTTAGGAGCCAAATATGAAAAGCATCTACCTCTTTTTGTGGATTTTGATATTCTAGGAAGTATTAACAGGGCAGAATTTTGCGATCGTAATGAACGTGATGGAATATAGCATGGTAGAAGGTTAAGTACTGTGCTCAACCATTCAAAGCTTTGTACGTAGTTAACAGAATTTTAAAATGAATACGAAATTTAACAGGTAGCCAATGTAACTATGATAAAATGGGGCTAATATGATCATATTTCTTGGTTCTCATTAGCACTCTGGCTGCTGCATTTTGAACCAATTGAAGTTTATTTATTGATCTTGCTGGACATCCTCCCAGTAATGCATTACAATAATCTAGTCTTTAGGTCATGAATGCATGAATTTGTTTTTCAGCATCAGCAACAGAGAGCATGTGCCTTAATTTAGCAATATTTCTTAGGTGGAAGAATGCTACAAACATTGTTAATTTGATTTTCAAAGGACAGATTGGTATCAAATACAACACCTAAATTCTTCGCTGTTGAAGATGATGTAACAGTACTTCCATCGAGAAAAAATATTATATTGTAGTGGCTTATTTTTAGAGTTTTTGGTCCAATAATTAGTACCTCTGTTTTGTCAGAATTGAGTAGAAGGAAATTTCTGGCCATCCAGTCTTTTATTTCATTGATACACTCTGCTAATTTGGAGAATTGTAAAATCTCATCAGGTTTTGAAGAAATATAAAGTTTTGTATTGTCGGCATAGCAGTGGAAACTTATTCCACGATTCCTGATAATATCTCCTAGGGGAAGCATATACAAGGAGAAAAGCAGAGGCCCTAAAACTGATCCCTGTGGCACTCCATTTTTTACTTTTGTTTGGTTTGACAATTCCTCATTTACAGTCTGCTAAATATGACCTAAACCATGCTAATGCAACTCCACAAATGCCAACATAATTCTCTAGCCTATTCAAGAGAATGTCGTGATCTATCGTGTTGAATGCAGCACTAAGATCTAAAAGCACTAGAAGAGAAATGCAGCCGCGATAAGATGATAAGAGCAAGTCATTTGTAAATCTGATAAGTGCAGTCTCTGTACTGTGATGAGGTCTAAATCCTGACTGAAATTCTTTGTATATACTATTTCTCTGTAGAAATGAACATATTTGGGAGGATACTACCTTTTCTAGTATTTTTAACATAAACAGGAGATTTGAAATCAGTCTATAATTAGCCATTGCTCCAGGATCAAGTTGTGGCTTCTTAATAAGTGGTTTGATGACTGCCATTTTAAAGTTTCTTGAAATATGTCCTAAGCATAGCGAGGAGTTAATAATATTAAGAAGAGGTTCTGAAATTACAGGTTCTGAAATTATTCTTTAAAGAGCTTAGTTGGTATAGGATCTAACAAACATGTTGTGGCTTGATGTTTCGATAAGATTTGTTAGCGTTTCGTGACCTATGACATAGAAGGATTGAAGTTGCACGTGAGGAAAATTATTAGACACTGTTTTCTGAGGTGCTATGACAGATGATTGCATTATTTTATTTCTGATTATTTAAATTTTATCTGTAAAGAAATTCATCATTCTCAAGTCATTACTCTTATGCTGTAATATCTGGTTCTGTTGAGGCTTTATTCCTAACCAATTTAGCCACAGTACTGAATAAATATCTAGGATTGTTGTGGTTATTTTCTATGAGTTTACTAAAATATGCTGACCTGGCAGCTTTTAGTGCCTGCAGATACTATCCTTCCATGCACCACGAAATAGTTCTAATTTTGAATTTTTCCACATGCGCTCCATTTTCCGAGCTGCTCTCTTGAGAGCATGTGTGTGATCATTGTACCATGGTGCAGGGCTTATTTCTTTAATTTTCTTTAATCAAAGTGGGGCAACAATATCAAGAGTGCTAGAGAAGACTGCATTTATATTTTTTTGTTATTCATCAAGTTCCTCTGGGCTTTGGGGTTTATTGAGTGTATGAGATAGATCTGGAAGATTATTAGTGAAGATATCTTTAGTGGTCGAAAGAATAGTCCTACCTGAATGATAGTGTTGTGTAATGATCTGAGATGTCATCGCTCTGCTGCAGAATTTCTATATTATCAACATCGACTCAACATATGACAGAATTAAATCTAGTGTATGATTATGGCAATGAGTTGGTCCTGTTACATTTTGTCTGACTCCAAGAGAGTTGAGAATATCAATAAATCCTAATCCCAATGTATCATTTTCTATGTAAATGTTGAAGTCACCAACAATTGAAGCTCTATTTACAGTAACTACAAGATCTGATAAAAAACTAGCAAATTCACCAAGGAAATCAGAATAAGGCCCGGGTGATCTATACATTGTAGCAAGGACAAAAGACAACAGAGATTTTTAATTATATCTGATGGTGTCACATTAAGCATTATTAGTTCAAAAGACTTACATTTATATCCTGTCCTTTGAATAACATCAAAAACTTCACTGTAAATTGTAGCAACACCTCTTCCTTGACCCTTCAGACGAGGCTCATGTTTATAACAATAACCAGGGGGAGTAGATTCATTTAAACTACTATATTCATCTGGTTTAAGCCAGGTTTCAGTCAAACAGAGCGCATCCAAACTATGATCTGTAATCATTTAATTTACAATTAGTGCTTTGGTAGAAAGAGATCTAATGTTTAGTAGCCCTATATGATGTATAATAACTATGTTTAAGAAATAACATGAGCGGAAGCCATGACTTAATGCAAATTTTTTATTGTTGTTTTTGGTTGTTCCTGAGTGGTGAGGGTTTGAGATTGACGTGAATCCCTCACGCAATTGTTTGTTGTTGTTGGTTGTTCTTGATAAGCGGTGCTTTGAGATCGATGCAATAATCTGTGTACCGCAGAGGAGAAAAACGGGTGCATGCT
This sequence comes from Moxostoma hubbsi, assembly GCA_032164185.1. NCBI lineage: Eukaryota > Metazoa > Chordata > Actinopteri > Cypriniformes > Catostomidae > Moxostoma > Moxostoma hubbsi. Next base: position 33,945,595 of record JAVLUX010000039.1, read on the forward strand.
GAAAAAATGCATCCAGTTTAATCGCGATAAAAATAGAACGTGGATGGAGGTGGAATATGCGCGCAGTTGAATTGCGATAAGCGAATAATCTGAGGGAAAACCCGATGCGTGCTTAAAAATAGCAAATGTTAAGGATTAAAGGCTGAAAACAGATATATAAGTGATGTTAAAAAAACACAGGCTACAAACACAGACTTTAGCTAGGTGCAAGCAGCAACAGGTAAAATACACGCAGATGAAACAGTAGAAAAGAGGAAAAACCTGAAACGCTGTAAAATGACAAAGGATATAACGATGAAAATAACGATGAATGTTTGAGACTAAGAATAAGTAATGCTAAGCAGCCTAAGCAGCGTGAAAAAATAAACGTCTATATGTTTTGTCAAGCCGGCCCCAGCTTCATCCTTTCCATGAACTGTTACAGTAAATAATGTGATTTAGCAGTATGTAATTAATAGAAGTACATTTATAGTTGACATTTCTCGAATTTGTAGTTTGGCTCGAATGGTTGAACATTTATTGTGATATTTATATTAAAAATGTTCCACTTAGCTTGTTGTAATGCATACTGGAATTGCAGGCCCGGCTGCAGGATGAAATGACTGAGGGGGCATGTGAAATTGTTAAGGGGGCTTAACTTTATACCATCAATAATACACACTGAGATCTCGCTTTAGATTAGAACGACAGATTTTTAAATGCAGCACTCCCTAAAACACTCCATATACAACTGCACATCCAGGTAACCAGAAACTGACTAGCAACGTTTAAACAACGTAATGATGATAGATCATGTCCTACCTTTTTAGAAGAGCTGCAATCGTCAATCTTACTCTCAATCACACTTTCAGTGTCCTTCTTCACGTCTGAAATACGCTGCATATACTTTCTTATGTCCATTGTTGAATATTAATAATAATTCACATTTTAGTTGAATTGCAACTGAATTGCTGATGTTATCACAAGTTTGCAACTGATATTTGCTCGGTGGACACCAGACACCGTATTGCGCGGGATCGGATTAAAACCACGCCCCTTTAAATTTTACTGACTGTATTTTTCCACTCACCTCGGGAAATAAGAACGCACACAGTCGACAAAAGATAAGCCAGCATAATTTATTATGCATATATTAACCATTTCACACTTAAATATAAAGTAATTAAAATATTCTAATTGACTACCGAGAGTGGTTTTTTCAAGGCGACCGTTGTTCCCCCTTAATGTTTCCATGGCGACGCGTCATATTTGTCACGTGACACACCGCAGCCACAATAACAATGTATGACAGACCGTGTCGCTTTTATTTCCTTTTTCCTTTTTTATTCAAAATATTCACAAACTTACCATGTCATCATCTATCTGATATTCCGATTCTCAAATATGTGTTAGTGAGTGTGTTTGGTCGTTTAAAACCTTTATAAATAATCTTGATCTATAACGTGAGATGGGGTAAGTTACCACCAATGTTTCTTTGATGATCCGCAGTTCAGAGTCCTGTCTGTCATCAGTTTCTCCCGAAATACATGTAAGAAAATGGCCGGTGAACTGTGAGAACAATAGAGTTAACTTTATAGTTACTTCCACTGTTTTTGTCTGTTATGAATAACACACATCGGCAAATTATATTTGAATATATTGTTATTGCTGCTTCCACAGACATCATCATTGTGTATTTTACAAACTCCAAATGTATTGTTTTACTAGTGCATTTATGTGTATTTGAATGTATGAAACCTAAAATAAACATTATTACGTTGAAAACACTACATAGTTGTAATAGGCTATGACAGCGCTGAGCTCGTCCGTCTCTGGCTCAGCGCCAGCCAACACACGAAAGCAGTTTGAATCTGGCAGTTATGTCACGTCAATGAATATTCTAAATCCCATAGCATATGGGACCGTCCGTACCGCTCAAAAGGTTAAACATTTTATTTGTATCCATGAATACAAAAATGAAACTAAGGGGGCACAAATCAGATCTGAGGGGGCAATGCCCCCTCGTGGCGCCGGGCCTGTGGAATTGCCTTCTCTGCAAAGGATACATTTGCAGCATTAGAATTTCATCAAAAAAGTAAAGTAGAAGATTTTGCTGCCAGCTGTTTGGAATAACCTTTGCATCAGGAGCACATCTATGATGCTTTAAATCTTAGTGCAGCACACTAGGTTTTGGAACACAGTTGGTGTGCTTTAAACTGCCAAACCCCACAACACACACCTAAACACACACAACAGGATACAGTAGCTCTGAGCAAAGGTCATGCCATGTTTCACAATGGTTCAATGCTTTAAGAGAGAAAGGTTATGTTTGAAGATTATAACAAGAGACATGCAAACCACACTTACACATAATTCCACACAGCTGTCAGAATAGACGTCAGTAAAAATGTAAGTTAAACGCAGTCAAGGATGACGGCAACAAATGACACATTTTATGAGTCACTCCGTAATCACTGTATTTCTGGCATTATTTGGTTCGGACCATTGAAAGAGTCCCACAAACACCAACCCCATCCCCTAAACCTAACCTTTCCTGCTTTGTTGAAATACTATATGTGTAACGATCCTCACCGTCTTTGGTTTGTTTACCTTTTTATTTAAGCTTTTGTCACCTTTTATGTTCCACATTGTTTGTTTATGCACTAAGTTTTGGCACTTTTTATGTTCCGTATTGCCTTTTGTTTTGTGCACTCTTATTTTGAAGTTTTGTCATGTCCTGTTTTCCCCCCTTGTCTATGTGTCCGGTCCTCATTGGTTTATTGTTTGATTACTTTATTATCTGTCCTAGTTTGGTCATTGGTTTTAGTTAACTGCCCTTTTACCTCGTTATGAGTTCTGTTTGTCCATTGGTTTATGTTTTCCCTTGTTTTGTATTTAAGCCCTGATGTTTCACCTTGTCCTCTGTTGGTCGTTGTTCAACGTTTGATGAAGTTGTTCTGTTCATGCTGTCCCTGAATCCTGCCTTGGCCTGTGTTCCTGCCTACGCCTTCCTTGCAAGACCCCGTGTTATTTTCTTGTATTCATTCCTTTATTTTCCCCTCGTGGATGCTTTATTTGTTCCTGCCTTTGTTTTTGCCTTTACTTTTGAAAATTCCAATAAAGCTGCGTTTGGATCCTTACTCCCTCGTCTGCCCTCTTCATAACAGAACAATGAATACAAGAAAATAACACGGGGTCTTGCAAAGAAGGCGTAGGCAGGAACACAGGCCAAGGCAGGATTCAGGGACAGCATGAACGGAACAACTTCATCAAACGTTGAACAACGACCAACAGAGGACAAGGTGAAACATCAGGGCTTAAATACAAAACAAGGGAAAACATAAACCAATGGACAAACAGAACTCATAACGAGGTAAAAGGGCAGTTAACTAAAACCAATGACCAAACTAGGACAGATAATAAAGTAATCAAACAATAAACCAATGAGGACCGGACACATAGACAAGGGGGGAAAACAGGACATGACAAAACTTCAAAATAAGAGTGCACAAAACAAAAGGCAATACGGAACATAAAAAGTGCCAAAACTTAGTGCATAAACAAACAATGTGGAACATAAAAGGTGACAAAAGCTTAAATAAAAAGGTAAACAAACCAAAGACGGTGAGGATCGTTACAATATGCATTCTACATGTATTTCATACTTACAAGCCACACATTCACACAGATTACTGAGAACCAATAAAGGGTGTACTTTGGATCATCCTCACTTTTGATAGGATTTGTTTTTAGCTAAGGAATTCATTTTTAAACAAAAGCAAATATAAAGGGGCTATAAAACTAGAATAAGAAAACAGCCAATAAAGTCCTGATAAATACTTTATAATGTTAGGGTTAGGTTAATAATAGGTTAATAACCCTAACATAACCCTTAATAAATAGTTTATACAGCCAAACAAGTCCATAGTCACATACAAGTGTACTGTAGTGTCATGAATTACTGTTTCTTTAGGGTGCTCACGAGCACACCCTTTGTGACCATTATGCCCCTTTCGGCCAAACCCACACTGGTGTGAAAAGCAATATCCAATTATTTTCATGTACTCTAAAAACGGTTAAAAAATACAAAATAAGTGAAAATATCCACAGGTTATACTATTCCAGTAAGAATTTTATTCACCGATCAGCCACAACATTAAAACCACCTGCAGATACGGGTCACGAGCTTCAGTTAATGTTCACATCAACCATCAGAATGGGGAAAAATGTGATCACAGTGATTTGGACAGTGGTATGATTGTTGGTGCCAGATGGGGTGGATTGAGTATTTCTGTAACTGCTGATCTCCTGTAATTTTCACACACAACAGTCTCTTGAATTTACTCAGAATGGTGCCAAAAACAAAAAATATCCAGTTAATTCAGGCACTCCTGGATGCCATTTTTATTTCCTTATATCCAAAGTTTGTCATATGGTCTATCGTGTTGAGATGCAGAGCCCAAGAGAACACAAACCACTTTTAGAGGATTAATGCTTGTGGCTTCTTCTGGTAAATTTACCTAGCCTTGCATATGCTTCTCTCAATACATAAATGTCCCATAATAAAATGGGGAATTTAACATAGAATTTATTAACCTGCAAAAGTAATCAATTTAAACACAACATGTAAATGATAAAGATATGCCAATCTCAGCTATTTCAATAGCCATTGCTTGTATTAGTAAGGATAATAAGCGTTTGCAGAAACAATTACTTACAGACACATGTTTGGAAACTAATCCTGTCCTCATAAGTCTTATGATTTTAAACATAGTGATTTTGGCACACACAACAACAACAAAAACAGCTACATCATCAACTATTGATTCTGCTTCTTAATAATGTGTGAAAATTAAATGTGACTAAGAAAGACAAACATTTGTTAGAAGTTCAAATGTTGTTAGATCATGTGCATGCCTACATAATCAATTCATCAAACTTGAGCATTCACTATTGGTTAGCGAGTGTTATTGATTTCATATGAGTTTTTTTGTGAAAGCAGCTTGAACCCTCTGAGAGCAGAGATATTGCTAACATGACTCAGCATTGACCGTGTTAAAGGTGAGATCTGACATTAAACCACTGCTGAATGCATTTATCTGGATAATCAGAAAACAGGGTTGACAAATAACCTTCCACTGGTTGATGTTATTGACCACAAAACACAGGAATCAGGCACTGCCATATGCAAAAGTGTTTGTAATTTCCTGTCAGCTTTCAGTTGACATATGGACAGGCCCACTTAGGGCTTGTGCCCACAGAACTCTCAGATTTCTGTACGTAACCCCCCAGAGTTTAACACTGTTCTACATTTTTGTTAATTATATGCAGTACCGTAGTTTCCCTGTAGGGGCCGCTATATGAACTGGTTGACTGAGAAGAAAATATTGAGAGAAGAAGACTGTATATAGCTGATATGCACGAGGTGATCAAGCGCTGCTTTTGAAGTACTAAAATGCGCGATTTTCTGAAAAGAAAGAGAGTTTAAACTTTTCATAAGATTTAAGAAGTATGTTCATGGGTTCAAAAAGGAATTCCCTTTGATGTTATTGAAGAAACTTCTGCGAACTCTGGTGAGTTTCTGTGTTAAGAGAAATGTTTAGTCGATGTGCTTTAAATGATTAACGATCAGAAAATCGTATATACGTTATATTTGAAAAAAAAAAAAAAACAGTCAAGAGTTAAAAGATGATGTTAATTGAAAGTTCAAATTTTTTTTTTTTGTATTTGAATTCATGTTATACAAACGGAGATCGGGGAAACTGATAGATTTAATTCTTGATACATTTATTTTATGATGTTCCCTGTATATACTGTATGTAAGGAAAAAAAGTATTCATACATGAAAGTGAGTATTTTGAAGTGCAGATGATAAATCTGTGCGTTGAACAGATTTATTTGTGCGTAATTAGTATGCTCGTGTGTACAATGTTATAATTAATAACATCAAGCTAACACGTGTATGAACATGTGAGTGATGCTTTTGCGATTTCATTTACTCGTGTGTTTATTGAATGAAAAGCATATTTGAATTTTGAGAGATGTTGACTGTGAATTGTGTTTTGTGTAGATTGTTTTTTTGTTGCCTGATTCCATTCTGTGAAAAGATCAACTATGAGCTATGGCGAGCCAGACCGTGATTTTGTGAAGGGCCTACTGCGTTCTACTGACGTTCAACCCGGACCAGTTTCCATCTGTGCATCGTGGGATTCATTTCAATTACAGCTAAGCTGTTACTTGATACACACACTACCCAGGTAGTAGAAAAAAAGGCCTTGCATATACAATTAACTTTATACACACACACATCAACTTTCGAAGGAACCAGAAGGATTTTTGGACATTCTATTTTTCTTTATTTTCATTTTTTTTTTTTTCATTTTATTCTTGGGTCTTTCGTGCACAATCTGGACTGAATATTGTTTTTTTTATCTCCATTTCGGATAGTGTTGTGACGAGACCTCAGTATATTTTGCAATTGAAGCATTTGTTTATTAAGTTGTTTCATGTACAATAAATGTGCTGGCTATTAGCTGTTTTACACTATTTGGCTTAAAACTTTATTTCTATCCTCCTAGAGTCGAACCTAGTCTTATACTCAGAGTAATAGAACACATGAGTTCTATTGACAACTTTAACAGTGTTACAGATCATTTAGTGGTGAGCCAGCCAGGAGGATAATTACAGCCTGAGCACAAGTTATTTGATTGAACTGAGTGATATTTTTATATTATTTCTTGTAAAGTTTTTGAAAAGTAATTAAGCAAAATGAGTGTTTCAGATATTGAGAGATGCTACAATGTCAAAGCAAAATGTGCTGTGTGTGTGTTAGGTGTTACCGATACAGATGCTGATGATGAAATCGCTGAAACCCTTAGAAAATATGGAGTTGTGGTGAGAGTAGTGAGAGTAGCCCCCAGTACTGTACAGCCAGGGCCCTCCACTGTAATAGTAGAGTTTGATACACACACTCCTGTTGCACTCATGGAGCCTGATTTCCCACTAGAGATCAAAAATGTGCAAAACCCCACAGTTATCTGGCATGTAGATAGTGTCAAAGTGTTAGCCCCACTCACTAAACAGTCCCATGTCCAAGTGGAACAAGCTTCCCTGGACATAAGTGATGCCAGTAGTGATGATGCTGATTCAGATGTAACATCTCCTGACCACAACACCTCCATCTTGCAAAGACACAAAAAGAAATTACAGTCTAAAAGATCAAAAATGATGTCTATCACCCCTAATTCAGACAGAAATTCTGATCCAGTAGTGAGGAAAAAGACTCCAAAGTCAGCATTGAATGTACTTACTCCTGATGATTTAAACCCACCTGAGGTGCAACGCATAGTTGTCGAACATGTCATTAAAAATGACGCTTCTGCACTGCACTCACATTCAAAATGGCTGCGTTCCTTCTCTGGCAGAGTTCAAAAACCCCCAGGTGAAGCTGACTTTGACACATGGTGTCTCCATGTTGACCTTTTGCTCCAAGATTCTCTCCCACCAGATGTTCAGCGAAGACGGATCCTTGAAAGACTTTTACCACCAGCCTCCGATGTGGTCAAGCAGCTTGGCTCCACTGCCCCTCCACAGGATTATGTGAAACTTCTCGACTCTGCTTATGGGCTGGTGGAGGATGGCGATGAGATCTTTGCCAGGTTTCTGAACACTCATCAGGACACAGGTGAAAAAGCTTCTGACTACTTGCAGAGACTGCAGACCATCCTTAGCACTGCTGTCAAGTGGGGCGGTGTAAAGCAGCCCTCTGCAAATCGCCACCTACTGAAACAGTTTCAGCTGGGGTGCTGGGATCATTCCCTGATACTTACCCTTCAGCTTGAGTCTAAAACGAGGACACCACCTGACTTTGCGGAGCTATTGCTAATGCTCAGAACTGAAGAGGACAGAAGAGCTGCAAAACTTGATAGAATGCAGCGACACATGGGTGGTTCAAAGCATAAGGTTACGAGTCACACACAGTTTGCTACTGATGTTTCCACTTATGGCGACCCTGGTATGTTGCAAGCTTGCCTGTCAGAGACGGAGGCATTGAGAAAGCAAGTGGCCGATCTGCAAATACAGTTAAAATCCTCTAAGTCTAAAAAGAAGGAAGGACGTGAGCCAAAGTTCATGGAAAGCCCAAAAGTCATGACAGCTAAAGGAGAGATAAATGTGCAACACGTAACCAGTAAACCTCCAAAACCATGGTTCTGCTTTAGATGTGGAGAAGATGGCCATGTAGCCAGACTATGTGAAGGTTCCATTAACAAAGCCCTAGTAGACCAGAAATACAAAGAGCTTAAAGCCAAACAGGATGACTGGACAAAGAGAAACGGGATGCCGTTAAACCGGGTCGGGTTTCAGTAATGGGACATACTGGGGCCCTTCGCAGAAATATTCGTCCCAATGGATTGAGTGAGGGAAGAAAAGAGAGTCAAGCCCATCCCAGTCTTTCAGCAAATGCCAGTGAGTTAAATCCCAACATTATAGGTCCCAGATGCACTGCTGAAATTGTCATTGAAGGGAAACCCTGTATCTCCCTTCTCGATTCAGGGTCACAGGTGACAACTGTGTCCTAGTCTTTCTATGTTACTCACTTGTCGTCTCATCCGATCCTCCCCATGAACAATCTCATTGAGGTCGAAGGAGCTGGAGGGCAGACTGTGCCATATCTGGGCTACATTGAAGTGAGCATGCATTTCCTGAAGATATCACTGGAAAAGCTGAAACTGTCACCACGCTAGCACTTGTGATTCCAGACTACAAATTCAATCTTGAAATCCCGGTACTTATTGGCACTAACACCCTAGACACCTTGTTCAAGTCCTGTGTCACAAGCAGTAATGGCCATGCTGTTACTCACCTTTAGTCCAGAGCCTTTTGCAAAGATACACCATTGAGCAACGAAATGGTAAAGTGGGTCATGTCAAGTTGAAAGGGAAACAGAACATCAGAATACCTGCAGGTCAAAAGATAGTCCTGGATGGATATGTTAGAGGCGTGCCTACAGCCAGAAATTCTCCCCTTGTGGTAGAGCCATGCGCTCACTCCAGTCTCCCTGGTGGGGTGCTTCTTTGCAGTTATATCCTCACCAGTCCCAGAAGAACATCATTCAATGTTCCTATTCTCCTTCACAATGAAACTTCTCACGAAATCACCCTTCCAAAGAAATGTTGCTTAGCCGAGCTTTGTTCCATCTGCTCTGTCTTCACTGAAGGATACCTCTGTTGAAGAGAAAGAGACAAAATTCCTACCTACCTCTGCTGTGGTTAGCTGCAATACCATGTGTTCTGCCAGCTATGATAAGATCACTTTTGATTTCACTGACTCACCTCTCTCTGAAGAATGGAGAAACCGAATTGCAGAAAAGCTCAATTCCATTCCTGAGGTTTTTGCTTTGAATGATCTTGACTATGGACACACCATGGCAGTCAAGCACAGAATTCGCCTCTCTGACCCAACCCCTTTTAAACAAAGGGTAAGGCCCATCCACCCTTCTGATTATGAGGCTGTCAGACTTCACCTTCAGGAGCTCAAGGATGCTAACATCATCCGGGAGTCCGAAAGTCCATTCGCTTCTCCCATAGTGGTCGTGAAGAAGAAAAATGGTTCTATTCGTCTTTGCATAGATTACAGAAAGTTGAACAATCAAACAATAAAAGACGCCTATGCACTGCCAAACATTGAAGAGACATTCTCTGCCTTAACAGGATCTAAATGGTTTTCTGTTATGGACTTGAAATCAGGGTACTATCAAGTTGAAGTTGAAGAGGAGGACAAATATAAGACTGCGATGTGACACCCATGGGATTCTGGGAGTTTAACAGGATGCCACAGGGAGTGACGAATGCACCTAGCACCTTTCAGCGTGTTATGGAGAAATGTGTGGGCAGCCTGCATCTGAAAGAAGTCCTTGTTTTTCTTGATGATTTAATCGTTTTTTCAAGTAGTCTAGAGGAACATGAGGAACGCCTTATGAAGGTCTTAAACCAACTAAAAGAGTTTGGTCTAAAGCTGTCCCCAGACAAATGTCGTTTCTTCATGAAGTCAGTAAAATACCTTGGACACATTGTTTCGGAAAGCGGTGTGGAGACTGACCCCGATAAAATCTCAGCACTTACCACCTGGCCGAAACCCACTAATATCAGTGAGCTAAAATCCTTCTTGGGGTTCACAGGATATTATCGAAGGTTTGTTAGGGACTACTCCAAGATCGCAAAGCCTTTAAATGCACTGACAGCTGGTTACTGTCCACCCCGAAAGAAAAAGGAGTCCAAACCTCTCTCCAATGCTGACTTCAGGAAGCCTTTTGACAGTAGATGGACATCTGAGTGTGATGTTTCCTTTCAGACATTGATTGAAAAGCTCACCACTGCCCCAGTGTTGGGGTTTGCAAACCCGAAGTTGTCATATATTCTCCACACGGATGCCAGCCTGCATGGCCTGGGTGCTGCCTTATATCAAGAGCAAGAAGGCCATCTAAGGGTTATTGCATTTGCCAGCAGAGGGTTATCAAATTGTGAGAGATGTTACCCCACACACAAGCTGGAATTTTTAGCCTTGAAGTGGGCGATAACAGATAAATTCTATGATTATCTATATGGGGCAGAGTTCGTTGTCATGACAGACAATAACCCACTGACGTATATATTGACATCAGCCAAGCTCGACGCTGCTGGACACCGTTGGCTTGCATCCTTATCAAATTTCAATTTCAGCCTTCAGTACCGAGCCGGAAGGAAAAATCAAGATGCCGACGGTCTGTCCCGGCGACCACACCCTCAACCAGACGTGGATCTCAGTTCCAAGACTGAGGATGACCGGATTTATAAATTCATTTCTCAGTTCATGAAAGAAGGAAATGGAATCTCATTCCCTAATGAGGCAGTGAAAGCCATATGCCAGAAGCACCAGTTGCATGAGCTGGAGGAGGCAGAAAAAGAGGAAAATTCTTTACCTGCTGCTTTGGAATGTTTGGCCATGAATGCTGATGCCATTCCAGCAGAGTTCTTGCAAGCCGATCTACTCCCTGGGTCAAGCACTCTCCCCAGAATGTCATCGCAAGAGTGGGTTGCAGAACAGTCAAAGGACCCCACAATAAGTAGAGTGAGTGAACTCTTGAATACCGGTAAGCGGCTCTCTTATCGTGTCAGACGTCATGAAGCTCGAAGTTCAGCTGATGCTCAGGGTGATGGATCAATTCATATTCATAGATGGAGTACTATACAGAAGACGGATGAACCAAGGGAATTCATCCTATCAGCTTGTTCTTCCTCAGAAGTTCAGAGAGATTGCATTAGAAGCCCTGCATGACTCAGTAGGTCATATGGGAGGAGAACGGACATAAGACCTGGTCCGCACACGCTTTTACTGGCCAAGGATGTACTCAGATGTTGAACGTAAAGTAAATACTTGTGAGAGGTGCATCAGGAGGAAGGCCAAAGCCGGAAGAGCATTCCCCTTAGTTAATATAGAAACCAGCAGGCCTCTAGAACTTGTCTGTATGGACTATCTCTCTCTGGAACCAGATGGCCATGGTACGAAGAACATCCTAGTTATCACGGACCATTTTACTAAATACGCGGTGGCGGTTCCTACGGCTGATCAGAGAGCAAAAACAGTTGCCAAAACTTTGTGGAATAACTTCTTTGTGCATTACGGGATTCCAGAATGTCTGCACAGCGACCAAGGTTGTGACTTTGAGTCTGCTGTGATTAAGGACCTTTGTCTCTTGTTGGGGATAAAGTCTCGAACAACTCCTTACCACCCGCGTGGGAATCCCGTAGAACGTTTTAACCGCATGCTCCTTCAAATGCTTGGAACTCTCCAAGAGGAAGACAAAGTGAGATGGCGGGACCACGTTCAACCGCTGGTACATGCCTATAATTGTACCAAAAATGATACAACTGGGTTCTCTCCGTATCAGTTAATGTTTGGGAGACAGGCAAGCCTTCCAATAGACGTGGCTTTTGGTATCAAACCAGAAGGGGGGAAGAAAGTCACCCACACAGAGTATGTCAAAAGGCTGCAAGAGAGTTTGCAAGAGAGTTACAAGATTGCTGTTGAACACAGTGAGAAGATAGCTCTTCGTAACAAACAAAGGTACGATCTGAGGGTGAGAGAGTCTACCTTGCATGTTGGGGACCGTGTCCTTGTCAAGAATGTGGGAATAAGAGGTAAACATAAGCTAGCGGATCGATGGAGCAACACAATCTATCAAGTGGTCAAACAGATAAATGAATCTCCTGTTTATGTGGTGAAGCCTCTTACGACGAACGGCCCAGAAAAAACACTTCATCGAGATTTGCTTTTGCCTTGTGGATTCTTGACTTCCACCAATCCCACTGATGAAAGTGACAAAAAGGAGAGAAAGGAGAAGATCTCTTGTCCTAGGGAAACCTTGTTAGTGAATGAATTTTGTTACCCAGGTGTTATTCAAGAACCTGTCCCGGACCATGATGCAGAGGTGGATTATTATTTCCCTCAAACTACACAAGACACATCATATCCTACCATAACCATTATTCGAGAAGTGCAACAAAGCCATGAATGAGAATGCCAGTGAGACCACATTGGATCCTAATGCAAGGCCGTTTGAACCTTCAGGTAGTAAGGAGGATGTGCTCTTACCTGGAGAAACCCTGACAGAGGATATCTTACCTGGGAAGTCCCTGGAAGAGATGATGAATAACTCACCTGTCAAGGAACTGGATTCAAAGTCCATGGATGGCAGTGATGAGTCAAATCAGAAGTTGCTTGTTAATGACGCTGAACCTGTTGAGCAAAGGGAGAATGAAACAAGAGAAGATAAACACAACAACAGTGAAACTGTGAGTGGGGGTTATGATCTAGAAGATGATGTACCTGTTCAAGAGATGCCAGAGCTCAGACGTTCTACACGACATAGGGGACAACCTGATAGACTAAACTATAAGTCATTAGGAAATCCTTTAGTATTAGTTATGCATTCCCTATTTGAAGGTCTAAACCAAGCTTTCACACGAGCCCTTGAAGCTGATACTTTCCCTCAAGTTAGAGCACTAGCGCCTGATACATCTGAACTCTTATAAATGCACTACATGCAGAGACGCATGCAGGTTCAGGAGGGGAGGATGTAACCCCCCAGAGTTTAACACTGTTCTACATTTTTGTTAATTATATGCAGTACCGTAGTTTCCCTGTAGGGGCCGCTATATGAACTGGTTGACTGAGAAGAAAATATTGAGAGAAGAAGACTGTATATAGCTGATACGCACGAGGTGATCAAGCGCTGCTTTTGAAGTACTAAAATGTGCGATTTTCTGAAAAGAAAGAGTTTAAACTTTTCATAAGATTTAAGAAGTATGTTCATGGGTTCAAAAAGGAATTCCCTTTGATGTTATTGAAGAAACTTCTGCGAACTCTGGTGAGTTTCTGTGTTAAGAGAAATGTTTAGTCGATGTGCTTTAAATGATTAACGATCAGAAAATTGTTTATACGTTATATTGGAAAAAAAAACAGTCAAGAGTTAAGATGATGTTAATTGAAAGTTCAAATGTTTTTTTTTGTATTTGAATTCACGTTATACAAACGGAGATCGGGGAAACTGATAGATTTAATTCTTGATACATTTATTTTATGATGTTCCCTGTATATATGTAAGGAAAAAAAGTATTCATACATGAAAGTGAGTATTTTGAAGTGCAGATGATAAATCTGTGCGTTGAACAGATTTATTTGTGCGTAATTAGTATGCTCGCGTGTACAATGTTATAATTAATAACATCAAGCTAACACGTGTATGAACATGTGAGTGATGCTTTTGCGATTTCATTTACTCGTGTGTTTATTGAATGAAAAGCATATTTGAATTTTGAGAGATGTTGACTGTGAATTGTGTTTTGTGTAGATTGTTTTTTTGTTGCCTGATTCCATTCTGTGAAAAGATCAACTGTGAGCTATGGCGAGCCAGACCGTGATTTTGTGAAGGGCCTACTGCGTTCTACTGACGTTCAACCCGGACCAGTTTCCATCTGTTTGCATCGTGGGATTCATTTCAATTACAGCTAAGCTGTTACTTGATACACACACTACCCAGGTAGTAGAAAAAAAGGCCTTGCATATACAATTAACTTTATACACACATCAACTTTCGAAGGAACCAGAAGGATTTTTGGACATTCTATTTTTCTTTATTTTCATTTTTTTTTTTCATTTTATTCTTGGGTCTTTCGTGCACAATCTGGACTGAATATTGTTTTTTTTATCTCCATTTCGGATAGTGTTGTGACTAGACCTCAATATATTTTGCAATTGAAGCATTTGTTTATTAAGTTGTTTCATGTACAATAAATGTGCTGGCTATTAGCTGTTTTACACTATTTGGCTTAAAACTTTATTTCTATCCTCCTAGAGTCGAACCTAGTCTTATACTCAGAGTAATAGAACACTTATGAGTTCTATTGACAACTTTAACAGTTTCACATGTAGAATTGGAATTCACAAAGTTCTGCATGTACATTTATTCATTAAGCAGGTGCTTATATCCAAAGTGACTTCCAAATTAGTGATTCCTCCTAATGGGGGCAATAACATGAGAAGTGCTGCAAGACAATGTTACACAATTGAGAAGCATAGGAAAAAGCAGTAATGAAAGTGAGAGAATATGAGATGATAGTGAAATTATAGTTTGAGGTTTTTTATTTTACTATTTGTTTTTCTTTTTTAGGGTAACAGGATAGAAAGAAATTTGTAGGGAAATCAGCTATTACAAGGACTGTTTTCCAAAAGCACTGTTAGCTAACTGATCACAAGTTGCATCAGAGATGTTACCATCAAAGTTCTGACGACATTCGCAAATAGCACTGCTAACTTGTGTGGTTGGAACTACAGCTATCCGGTTGGAACTACAGCTATCCAGCTAGAAGCACAGTTTCTTGTTAGTTTGTGGTGTCAGTGCCATTTGATAAACTGATGCCTTGTTATCTTGGAGATCAAGGCTTCCGTTAAGCCATCATCATATGATCCCCATTTGATTTGTTCACCAACAGATTCGCTAACTTGTTTTCATCCAGTTACCTCTGCTCAGCTAACAGATATTGTTTCCAAGGCTAAATGCTCCAGCTGTGAGTCAGATGTCATCTCAACTCGTCTTTTCAAGGAAGTGTTTGTAACCTTGAGCCAGGCTGTAACAGCCATTATTAACGGGTAATGGGTTGGCTGAGATCACGATTTCAGTGTTGGCAAGGTTGAGCTAAAGGTGATGTTCCTTCATCACCTTTAACATGCAGAGATCTCCGAGAGGCAGGCAGAGACACAAGCTGTGACGGTGGGGTCGTCAGGCTGGAACGACAGGTAGAGCTGTGTAGTAGGAGAAATCATGTGCCTTAATGATAGGTCTGAGTGATATAGTGTAGATTGAGAAGAAGAGGGGTCCAAGCACTGATACCCGAGGAACACCAGCGGTCAGCTGGTATGACTTGGTCTCCTCTCCATGTGACCTTGAAGGATCTGCCTGTGAGATAAGACTCAAACCATCCAAGAGCAATTTCTGTGATGCCCATGTCAGGGAGAGTGGAAAGGAGAATCTGGTGATTCAAATCACATCACATTTATTTATAAAGCACATTGAAAAAAACCATGGTTGACCAAAGTGCTGTACAGTAGTATCACAGGCAAGAGAGTATAACAGAAATACAACATAGGTAATAGGCCAATTTCACAGCTTAACCATGATTTTTAGGTAAATTAAAAGCTAATGAAAATAAGAAAGTTTTAAGCAATAATTTCTAAACAGATAAGGGGAGGGGGGTCCTGAGGAAATCCGGTAAGCTGTTACACTGTTTGGGGCCAGTGATGCAAAAAGTATGATCACCTCTAAGCTTCATCTTGGATATAAGAACAGACAGAATTCTACAACCCCCGGATCTGAATGATCAGGTTGGGTTATGCGGACTAATTATAATGGGGTGTCAGATTGTATAAGGTTTTATAGACAAATGTTAAAATCTTAAAAACAATTTGAAATTTGATCTGCAACTAGTGTAAGGAGATCAGGATGGGAGTGATGTGTTCATAATTAGGATTGCCAGTTAAAAGTTGTGCCGCAGTATTTTGGACCATCTGCAGGCGGGATAGAGCTGATTGGTGCTTGCCAGAGTACAGAGAATCACAGTAATCCAAGAGTGAAGAAATAAAAACATAGGTCACAATTTCAAAAGTTTTCTTGGATAGGAAAGGTTTTGTTTTAGCTAGGCGACGTAGATGGAACAAACTCAATCTAACCACTTCGTTAATTTGTTTGTCGAACTTTAGGCTACTATCAAAGAAAAAGCCTAGGTTCTTAGTGCGAGTAGTGAGATGAGGAGTGAGAATACTTAAGTCAATGTTGTTCTCTGTTTTAAGCACATTTGGTCCAAACAGGATAATTTATGTTTTATTCTCATTTAGGTGTAGGAAATTATCTGTCAGCCAGGTTTTGAGTTTCTCCAGAAAAGCTGAGAGGGTCAAGAGCTTGTTTGTCATGATGTTTTATAGGTACATAGATCTGTGTGTCGTCAGTGTAACAATGAAATGACACCCCATATTTGTTAAAAAAATATACTGTATAAAGAATATAGGGTTGGAGCAAGGATCGAGCCCTGCGGAACACCACAGGTAAGCTGTGCCACAGAGGAGGTGTGCTGGCCAACTGCAAGAGAGAAGCTTCTATCTGACCGAAATTAAACAAGAACTTTATTCATCAATTTTCTAAAAAACTTTTGATAAAATTTTGATTCAAGGAGATTTTAATATACACCTTTGCTGTCCGTCTAAACCTCGCCTTTGAGTCAATTTATGCCTCACTGAATCTTTAAATCTGTAACAATTCTAAAAGCGAATTGTTACAGATTTAAAGATTCAGTGAGGCATAAATTGAATTAAAAACCTACTCATAATTTGGGGCACTCATTAGACCTGGTGTTATCACATTATTTTCCCATAATTCATCTGAGAGTGATTGATGCTGCTATTTCAGACCATTGGCCAATTGTGTTTGAATCTGTCTGTGTTTTTCTCACCTCCTCTTGCTCTCAGTTTGTAAGTTATTCTCGTTTCATTCAACCTTCCACTACCACTTTATTTTCAGAGTACTATCAAGCTATCTTCACGGATGCTGTCTTTGACAAATTAAACACTAAAGAGATGGTGGAGATTTTTACTAAATCCTGCTCTGTTTCTATAGACTTTGTTGCTCCCCTTAAGCCCTGGAAAGCTAAGAGTAAGGGCACCACCCAGCCTTGGTTAAATGAGAACACCCGCTCTCTTGGACAAGAGTATCATAAGGCAGAGCGAAAGTGGAAAAGAGACAAACTCAAAGTCTTATATGAATGTTAGCAGCATGCTTAAAGTGTTACCAAAAGTCAGTAAAAGAGGATAAATCTCAATTTCTCTCCAAACTCATTGCTGAAAATGCTAACTGGCCGAGAATGCTGTTTAAGACAATTCACTCAGTGCTAAATCCCTTACCAGCTCCTTCTCTTGTTCCATCTCGGGAAACCTGTGAGAACTTTAAAAAAAAATTTTTAGAATAAAGTCTTGGAGATCAAGGCTTCCATTAAGCCATCATCATATGATCCCCCTTTGATTTGTTCACCAACAGATTCACTAACTTGTTTTCATCCAGTTAACTCTGCTCAGCTAGCAGATATTGTTTCCAAGGCTAAATGATCCAGCTGTGAGTCAGATGTCATTTCAACTCGTCTTTTCATGGAAGTGTTTGTAACCTTGAGCGCAGCTGTAACAGCAATTATTAAGTTCTCTAGCAAATGGAGTTGTACCTGCTAGATTTAAACATGCTGTGGTTCACCCTCTGCTTAAGAAACCCCATCTTGACCCATCTATCCTTAGCAATTTATTTCAATCTCCAAATTACCTTTTATTTCAAAGCTCTTAGAGAGAGTTGTGTATCATCAGTTGAAATACTATATCAGTACGTCCAAATTTTTAGATAAGATTTTAGGAAACTGCACTGTTGAAGGTCAGCAATGACCTGTTGAAAGTTCTTGATACTGGTTCGTATGCAGTGCTTGTCTTGTTAGATTTAAGTGCTTCATTCAATACAATCGATCACAGTATTCTGTTACATAGGTTGGAAAAGGTTGTGCAGTGGTTGGCCTCTTATCTCAAAGATAGAACCTTCTCAGTGAGCATTGGGAAGTTTTCTTCTTCATTGGTTCTCCTATTATGGAGTGTGCCCCAAGGGTTCATTCTGGGCCCTCTTCTCTTTTTTCTTTATATTTATATAATATATACCCTTGGGTGCCATTTTTGAGAAATATAAGGTCTCCTACCACTGCTATGCTGACGATACACAATTTTATCAACCAGCTAAAACTGACAGTAGTTATCCTTTGGAAGTGCTTTATGACTGTTTTGAGATGAAAAAATATTGGATGGCTAATAATTTTTTGCAATTAAATGAAAGCAAATGCGAAACTCTGATTTTAGGCCCTCCAGGTCTCCATCTGTTATTAATTTAGGTTCACTTTCTGCCAGTGTTCAACCTCATGTAAGAAATCTTGGGGTTACATTTGATTTGTCACTACATTTTGAAAAACAATTCAGTACAGAGGTAAAGGGCAGTTTCTTTCATCTGAGGTCGGTTGCGAAATTAAAACAATTTCTACCCCTGAACTACTGTAGTTCCCTATACTGTGGGCTGCCTCAAACTGCGCTCTCTCGCCTGCAAATTGTCCAAAATGCTGCAGCAAGACTTCTTACCAGAACTAAAAAGAGGGATCACATTTCTCCAATTTTAGTGACTTTACATAAGCTTCTGGTAAAGTTTAGAATTTATTTTAAAATTGCTGTTTTTGTGTTCAAGGCTTTATCTGGTGTCGCACCAAAATACATTAGTGACTCTCCCCAAAGGGCACTTAGGTCTAGTAATCGACTTCTCTTAACTGTCCCACATTATCACTGTAAAACTAAGGGTGGTCGGGCCTTCTCTGCTGCAGCACCCAAACTTTGGAACAGCCTGCCTGTAAATGTGAGGTTTGCTCCTTCACTAGCCAGTTTTATATCGGCTCTTAAATCTTATTTGTTCTCTCTGGCTTTTGATTAAGATTAGTCGATGTTTTCTGATTTTATTTTATTTATTGTGTATATATCGTATGCTGTATGTTTTCCTTTAATGCTTTTTTGTTATACATTTTTTTTTTTATTAATTATGTTTGGATATTGTTAAACATACAAAATGACGAAGACAAAAAAATCAGCCAATACAAGAGTAGATAAAAATCAAAATAACATTTTAAATTCTGATTAAAAAAAAAAAGATAAATATAATATAAAAACTGGTCAGTTACACAAGAGTAAATGACAGACATAAATCAAATAAATATTTGAGACATAATATGCTTCAAAATATATGCAAGACTATACGTGTACTGCAGATTATATAAAAGAAATACATCCATACAAAATTCTTGACATTGAAACCCGTGGAATAGTGCAGAAAGACGTCTACCACATTTAAAGAAGAGGCAATTATAACCAGAACAGAGAACCATAATTATAACTAAATATATACAAATAATAATAAAATATCTAAAAAAATAAAAATAAAAAAAGCCATAGACCACAGAGTGTATGTGGATGGAGGGGAGGGGGGTGGGGGTCTCCTTAATTCAAATCAGTAGACCTTTGAGCTTCTCCAAAGTTTGGGCCCAAAGTCTAATGGTGTCTTCTTTTGCACCGTGAATGTATGCAGTGGACTATTCGAGATACATCACATCTATAAATGTGAAAGCCCAATATTGCTTATTTAGAGAATGTGGAGGTTTCCATCTCATTGCTACTAATTACTTGGCAGCTGTCAAGACAGCTAAAAACACTTGTTTCTGAATTTTAAGTTGGATATCAGAGAGATCATTTAAAATAAAAACAGATGTGGACAAAGGGACCGAAACATTTAATGAAGTGGACAAATTTTCTTTAACCATAATCCAAAAGTTAGCAACCCCAGGGCATTACCAAATCAAGTGAAAAAAGTACCAATTTCCCCTGTATGGCAGAGGGTACAATTAGGATTATAGTTCACGTGGAGTCACATAAGTCCTATGAATAAAATTAAGATGGATTTGTTGATGATCTGGATTCCTAGAAGCATGCATTACCATAACCCTGACACTGTCCCAGTCAAAACTGGGGGAAAGGTCTGGAATGTCAGACCTATTTTCAG
Source organism: Moxostoma hubbsi (assembly GCA_032164185.1). Lineage (NCBI taxonomy): Eukaryota > Metazoa > Chordata > Actinopteri > Cypriniformes > Catostomidae > Moxostoma > Moxostoma hubbsi. The sequence goes on from JAVLUX010000039.1 coordinate 33,965,777, forward strand.
AGGAGGATACATTTTTTCCAGAAAATCATATAATTTAAAAACTATATCACTTGTTCCCTGGGTCTCACCTAACACTTTCAGTAAAGAGGAGCCATCCAAGGGACCCCATAGGCCAAGTTGAATTAAATAGAAAGTTCCTCAAAGGTGTAAAGGCCCTTGTCACCCATTATATCACCCAAGGAGTGAATGCCTTTGTCGTACCACTGTCGACACTGACCATACTTAATAGGGTGCTTACCAATGTGCAAACTATCATTATTAAAGATAGGAGAGTAGGGATTCCAATTAGAGCGGATATCACAAACTTTTTCTGCTGCTCTCCAAACCAACAGATCATGCGACACTAAAGGACCAAAACTGAGTTTACACTTATTTAAAGGGATATTAGCGAATAAAACATCATCTATCTTTAGAAGAAGAACCATATTTTCCTCCAGGGTACACAAAGAAACATCAATTTTATCATCATACCAGCTAAACAGGGGACGAAGTGTAAAAGCCCAGTGATACCACAAATCGGGAAGTGAAAGTCCACCAGCAAATCTATCTCGTTGCATCATGAAAAGTTTTAGACGTGGCTTTTTCCCATTCTAGGCAAATTTGGTAATTATGCTCTGTAACCTGTCCCAAAAATGAGCAGGGGGAGTCAAGGGCAAAATTTAATTCGAGGAAGCACATTCATTTTGATAATCGATACACGTGATCTAAGAGAATTTGGGAGTGATGACCAATTATCCAGGTTACATGAAATTTTAGATAGGATACCCTCATAGTTAGTCTTAATTATATACTGCAATGTAGCACCAATCATAATACCCAAATACTTAAATTGTTTGACCACTGGTATACCAGAGGGTAGTGCTGTGTTTCTCATTGTGTCATTCAGTGGAAGAAGTGCTGACTTTGTCCAGTTTAATCTATATCCAGAAATCTCGCCAAAGCTGCAAAAGATAGTTAAGTTATTAGGTATGGGCTGCAACGGATTACCTAAATAAAGAAGGACATTGTCTGCATACAACGAAATATGATGACTGGTTCCATATATTGTGATTGGGGTGATACCTTTATCTATGCGTATTGTCTGTGCCAGTGGCTCAAGCGAAAGTGCAAAAAGAAACCTCTGGCTATGTCAAACAGTGAAGAACAAGTTCTACCTGGGGTTTGCATACAACACCTTGATCATACGAATGTAAGAGGACCCCAGAGCCATGACCTTCAACACAGACTGATAGATATGGCCATAAATAGATATGGCCATTCCAGACAATCAAATGATTTCATAATATCAAGGGAAAGGACAGCGGTAGGAAGAGTCAACGAAGGATGTGGCGTGTATTATATGGTGTAATTTTCTAACATTATCAGATGCTAACCTAGTTCTAATGAAGCCTGTCTGGTCACATTTGACCAGCTTAGTCATGACCGGATGAAGCCTTCACGCAATCAGTTTGGCGTAGATTTTCAGATCAGCGTTTATAAGGGACAGTGGCCTATAACTTGAACAATCATTAGGGTCCTTGTACTTTTTGAGTAAAAGTGAAATAATTGCAATATTCACATCTCTAGAGAAGGACCCTCTTTCAACAGCAGCTTGAATCATATCAAAAAGTAGAGGGCCCAGGCTGTGTACAATTCTGGGGGAATTCCATCCAATCCAGGGGATTTACCACTACACATATCAGAAGCAGCCTCCTTAAGCTCATCTAAGGTAATGGTTATGTGATACCCCATGCTATATAATTCAGCATAAAAACTGCGAAAAGTAGCATTAACCTGTGAGGGTTCATTAAGAAGGACACCATCTTTTAACTTAATTGTGCTGATATCTGAAAAATGTTCATTGGACCGCAGTCTAAGGGCAAGTAAACAGCTGGGTCTAGCCCCATGAAAATAGTACAACTGCCGTGTCCTATGAATTAAAAATTCAGTACGCTGCTTCATAATATAATTTACCTCTTTTTTCACAAGATCAAATTTAAGCCTTACATCGTCATCATATATTTGTTGCAATAGACCATCTAATGTTGAAATTTTAGACTCTAAATCGTATAATCTAGATGACCGAGCTTTCCTTATGTTGGAAGCATAACATACAGTAAAATTCCTAATAAACCCTTTAACAGCATCCCAGAGTCATCAAATGAACCTTTATTTATATCGACAAAGTCTGTTAGTTGAGTTGAGAACTTGGTTTTGAATGCTTCATCTCGGAGAAGGGTTGTGTTGAAACGCCATCTAGGGGCCCGAGCTGGATTAGAATTTAACAAAACAGAAGCAATCACTGCCTTATGGTCTGAAAATGCCACTGGCAGCAAGCTAACATTAACAATATTATGAAACAAGCCTCTAGTAGAAAAGATAAAGTCAATTCGAGAAAAAGATTTGTGTCTAGATGATAAATGGGTGAAGCCTTTAACATCAGGATTTAATATACACCAAAGATCGACCACCCCGGTATCATTGATCCAGGAACGTAAAGCCTCAGAAACATATTTTTGATCAAAATTTTCGGAGTGTCAACAGCATTAAAATCAGCGCCAATAATGAATTTGAAGTCAGAAAGCTGCAGAATTACCTTAGTGATCTGCTCGTAAAATTATTTTTCAAAAGAATTAGGGGCATAAACTGAAACCATGCAAATTAAATTAAAGCGCAAATTACGCTGACATATAATCACCACCCCTTTAGATTTATTTGAAGCCGAGGAGCAAGCAACAACACGGAAGAAGCGATTAGACATACTATTTGTGTCCCTTTTGACCAGATGAGTCTCTTGTAAGAAGGCTATACATTTATTTTTTGTTTTCGCAAAAAGTCCAAAGTAGCATCTCGACACTGGGTTATTGAGGCATCTTATATTGATGCTGAGAACATTCAACTTGACACCATCAGCTATATATGAAGAGATAAAAAGTTAAACCATGTAGTAAGCAGGAAAATCAAACTATTCATCTGAGAAAAGGACGGGGAGGAGAGGGGAACTTTAATCTCTGGTCCAGGTTTGGCTAAACTAGTATTATAACTATACACAAACAAAAACAGAACAAGGAGAAGATTGGGTGCACCCATGTCTATAACTCCTGTGGAACAAAAATGAAAAACTAGGATCTATTAATCATTCACAAGCGCAGAGAAAAAAAAAGCTCACTTGCTCAATATCCTAGCTTAGATCAAAATCCAAAAGCATCGCAGCAAATAAAGATTTATACATGAGAAAAACTCTCCCATTCTTTTTGCCAGCCACCCAACATAAGTTTGAACATACACGGATCATATTCAAAAAAGATGTCTTTTGTAAAGACAGCAAACACTCATCGAGAAATTAAAGACAAAAGGGATCACATATTACCGACCATATAAGCTTTGGCATCTTTCGGGTCTCTGAAAGTTTTTTGAATGCCGTTCGCCTTGAAGACCAACACAGCTGGGAAATTCATTTGAAAGCGGATGTCTTTCTTAATAAGTTCAGTGCAGATCGGGTTGAAGGCTCTCCTTGCGGCACGAATTGTAGGTGAAATGTTAGGAGTGATACGGAGAAGTTGATCCTCATGTTGAAGCTGGACTTTGCGTCTGGCTGCGGTCAGAATTGTTGCAACATCTGTGGAGCGATGAATCTTGATAATAACAGAGCAAAGGTGGCCATCTGTAGGTGTACCAAGCCCTCGGTGTGTGCGGTCAACTGCGATATCCGGGACTGGTAACTCAAGCAGTTATGGAATGAAAAAGAGTCAAAAAAAATTTATTGGATCACTTCCCTCAACGGACTCGTTGAGGATTAGAATTCTGATATTATCCCACCTGGAATGATCCTCGAGATCTGTAACCTTCTCCGTAAGTGCTGTGTTAAGTTCCTCTAGTGCAGCCTGTTTCCCTTTTAGCGGAGTGATGCCATCTTCCAAGATGGAGTCTCTGATTCGGCCTGGCGAGTCGCAAGAGTCGGTGTCCGCAGCGACCAGACTCCAGTTTAACGAAGGAGTCATTCAGCATCTTTTGTGTGCGCCGACCTTCTTCTGCAACAACTTCGGCAATGTGTTTAAGCAAAGCTCTATGTGAAAAGTCAGGTAACGGACTCTCGTGGCTAACCGCATGATCGCTGTTAGCACTAGCCTCAGTTGAATCAGTACAATCTTCCGTAAAGCCTCGGGAATGATCCGGTTTGTTCTGTTTTGATGGCTTGCGCATGATAAATTAACAATTAGAGGTGAAAAACGTGACTGATCACTCCGCCTCCATTCATTAATGCTTTCTTTTTATATGCTTTTTATAACGTTTTATTGTACAGCACTTTGGTGCAACTCCGTTGCTTTTAAACGTGCTATAGAAATTAATTTTGATTTGACTTGATAGATATGACCAGAACCAATATAATTATAAGGAATATCAATACCATCAGAGCCATACCTCGACTACTAACACAATGCTCAAAGGATATTGTGGTCAACTAGGTCAAATGCTGAGCTAAGATCTAAGTGGACCAGGGCCATGACATTCCCAGAGTCTGTAGTCATTAGGATGTCATTGAGGACTTTTTTTGTAGAACAGTTTCTGTACTATGCAAAGCTAAGCAAAGAGAGGTTCAAGGATAGTTAATATTTAAAAATGATTGCAACTGGGTTAAAACTGCCTTCTCCATAATCTTTGCAATAAAAGGCAAGTTAGAGATAGGCCTAAAATTGGTACAGATAGAAGAATCCAAAGTGTTTTTAAGGAGAGGTGTCACTGTTGCAAGTTTAACTCAAGTTGGGACAGTCCCATTGTAGAGACAGTTCTTAATAACAGTCAGTAAATCTGGACCAATAGAGTCAAATATTTGTTTGAAAATGCGTGATGATACGATATCATTTGGAGGTAGGCTTTTGATGTTCAGGGATTTGTCTGCACAATTGGAGAGAAACAGGCTCAAATTCACAACAAATAGCTAGACATGATGGAGTCTCAACCAGGTCATGAACATCTGGCAGCAGCTAAGATCGAATACTGGTAACTTTTTTGGTAAAACATTTTTTTCAGATAGATCCACTATGGACAGGAATGTCCATATGGACTATATTTATCCACAGGAAAAATAGTTATGTTAGGACTTAAAACTGTGTTGATGGTGGAGAAATGATTTCTGGGTCTATGGGAGTTTTTAGTTATAATCTCAGATATATATTATCATTTAGCAGATTTGACAGCTTTTTGGAATGTTAACAATGCATTCTTCATTATTTTGTAAGACACATGTAGATAGACCTTTTTCCATTTACATTCCGCCTGCCGGCAGATCTGCCTGAGTAATCGCGTAGTGTCATTAAACCAGGGCTCTGATTTTGTGTTTTGGTGACGTGGCTTTTGTGGAGCTATAGAGTTTAAGGTATTTGAATAGATGGAATTGAATAAATTGAGATGTTCTTCAGCATCCCAATTATTTGATGAAGATGCAAAATCCAGATGTTTATGGACCTCGTTATATGCATTTAAGAACTCTTAGAGTAGTGTGGAGATAATTAACTTGACAAGCATACCTGAGATGGAACTTTTTCCACAGAGAGAGAGGTTGAAAATAGGATCGGATTGTGATCAGAAAAACTGTTGGCACAGATTTCAATGCTGTCAACAGATATTCCATGCATTAACACCAAGTCAAGTGTATGACCATTTGAATGAGTGGGGCCATTTACTAACTGAGCAAAATCCAAGGTGGCAATAAAGGTTGAAATCTCCTTAGATAGTGGATTAGAAGCACAGCATAAGTGAATGTTTATATCACCCAAAAGTATAATATTATCAAAGCTTGTCACAATCCCTCGCCAGAAAATCAGCAAATTCATTGATAAAATCCTTGTTTGGTTGTGGAGGTTGGTAGATCAATATGAAAAACACAGGATTACCAAGTTTCATATGGAGCAACAAAACATCAAATCTATGATATATAGCTGTATGTACGGAGCGACAGTGAAGTGTGTTTTTTATAACAGAAGCCAGACCTCCGCCATGACCAGTGGTCTGAGGGGAATTAAAGAATGAGCAGTCCGAAGGTATTAGTTCAGAAAACGGATTTAAGTCTCACATTGTAATCCAAGTCTCTGTGACAAATAGAAGATCTAAGCTTTGTGAATTAAAAAAGTAAGGTAATATAACTGTTTTGTTTACCAAAGACCGTGCGTTGGTAAGTGCAATCCTGAGCGGTAATGGTTCACTAGCAGTAACTTTTACACAGCTGATGGCGCGGAGATTAAGGTGGTTCACTCCTCCTCAGCATGTCCTGGGTGAAATGCACAGAGGGGTTCCGGCAGGCCAGTTAGGGGAAAGTGAGCGAATCCACCAATGAGGTATCTCCAGTGAGCACCACACGACATGCCGTCGGCAGTAGAGATCCGGTGTTGGAAGGGCCGAGCTGGACCGGCAAGCAAGATCCGAAGCCTGGCCGTACTTGCACCTAACTGCGACACCTGCTCGTTTGCCACATCTCCTGTGGTGCTTCATCCATTAAAGATCAAAAGCCCTCCAGCACAGGTAATCAGGGATGTTTGGTGAGGGGGGAAGCCAACAGAAGCGAGGTCCACTCAGATTAAGCGTGGAAATCTTAGCAAGAGAGTTGCGTAGATCAAGCAGAGTTTGGCGATCATTAACCAGCGAAGAATAACTATACATAACTAAAATAAAAAGTAAAATAAATGAAGACAGAGAGGGGAGCAGATGGTAAGTCACACACACCTGTGCCATCTTTTCCTCCTTTCACCTTCTGAACCAGGTAAAAGGTCTGTAAATAGTGTATTTATTAGTTTGTAAACTTTAATAAATGGGAGTCCAACCCAAACTCATACACAATGGCTGGACATTAGATAATGTGTGTGCAAGAAAAACATATTTTACACCCAAGTCAGCAGCTATAGTACAACAATGGAAAATTAGCATAGCTGCAACCACATCACCTTACATTAAGACATGTATTACAAGGTACAGATATTGTTACTTATTTATAAATGATCAATTAAATTAAGGGAAATATAGAATGTAAATATACTTTTAATATGTGAGAAAAATCCAAGTTAAAGGTATTCATTATTGCTGTGGAGGAACATGAAGATCTGTAAGGTGTTTGGCAGAGACATTCCAGTTTTGATACGTAGGTCACCATTCTGAGTAGCGACATTGTTTTGTCACCAACGTGACATGATTCATTACATTAGAATTATTAATACAAACACTTTTTATTTTTCTATAATAATCTACAGTATTTTTTCTGTATCATGAAATAAATTATAAATTATGATATGTAATTATTTTTATTAAAATAAGTATTAATAAGTTACTTTATTAAGCATTCATATCTTGAGTTTAAATTGGATCACTCTTTGGCAAGTATCGTGTGAAAGTCACCCTTTTATTAATTTTGTTATAACTGCACATGAATGATTTTTTAGATAAGTTATTAGTCATAAATTACAAAGGGAACCTTAATGTAATGTGTTACCACTAAAATTCATGCTTCACTAATTTATTGTTGCAATGCATTCTGAGATTGTGAAGAATACATGTGATGCTTCCTTGTAATTTGGCCAAAAAGATCTTAGAAGGCAGTCTAATGTTGCTTCTATACCATACCCAGTTTATGTCAGGCCCCCTAGGTAGGCAGCTTACAAGGTGGTGGAACAGAACTACTATCCTGTTCTGCCTGCAGTCTTTGAGACATTTTACCTTCTAGCTTCTCCATGGAAGACTTTCAGTGCAAATGGCCTTTAGTCATTACTCTACATAAAAATGTCCATTACATGATCATGTTTAATTAGCATTCATTGCCAATATGTTGGTTTGAACTGATAACAGCAGATTCCATGTCTTTGCATGAAGGCACGAATGCAAAGGATTTTCTCCAGAAGGGTGTCCTTCATTCTACTGTGTAGTTTGGTCTTTATCAAATTAATCTCTGAGAATGCCAGCTGTAAAAGTGCAAAAACTTCTAAGTTAATAAAATATTGGTCCCTGGCAGCATCTCTGTGATTCTTTGCAGCACTGTTTAACCCTCCTGTGGAATTCGGTCATTTTTGATAAAGGAAACCAAAAATGGTTTCCTTTATCCAAGCAATACAAGACTTGGTAACTTTTCGTCCATTTGCCATCTGAACATACAAAAAAAATTATAAATTGGGCTTGATTCAAAAAGTCTAAGTGGTTGTGACACCTTTAATATCTGCATTAAAACAGACATCCTCAAACATCCTCAGTGCAAAATATACATTCAAACACACACACACACACAAATACACTATAACGCAGAGCTCTTCTCTTACATTTGTCAAAATAAATAAATCAGTCACAATGCTACACATACACTCACAGAGATGAATGGGTCAGGTGATAACACACTCACAATTCAGAATACACACAGATACACACACACAAACACATTATTTGTGAAATAATTTTTTACTATAGAAAGTTTGAAATTGCTAAATGTTTACTCTTATTCTTCTGTTTTATACTCTAATTTAAAATGCTAAACTTTGACAAATAATAGTTTGATAATGTCTAAATATATATATAAAAATGCAAGTCTTGTGATAAAATTGAAACCAATTAGGTTACTACAAGCCATCTGACTACACAGTAGGTGGCTACAGCCATGTTTTTCAAGTCATGTTATTTGTGCACCAAATGGCAGAAATCTGCCTCCAATTTATGTCACATTCTCATTTTCTTTATGTTTCAACTTATTTAGCTCTGGAAAACATTAACAGACCACTGCAAAACTGGAGAATGAAGAGAAAAATACTGTTTATAGGTATGTGTTTGAGTAAAATGACATTTTTGTTTTATTCTATAAACTACTGACAACATTTCTCCCAAATTCCAAATAAAAATATTGTAATTTAGAGAATTATTTGCAGAAAATGACAACTGGTCAAAATAACAAAAAAATATGCAGTGTTTTCAGGCTCGAATAATGCAAAGAAAACAAGTTCAGATTCATTTTAAACAATACAATTCAATACTAATGTTTTAATTTAGGAAGAGTTCAGAAATCAATATTCGGTGGAATAACCCTGATTCCCCGTCTGTCGCTCACTTCGACGTCGTGTCGAAGAAGCGACACTAGGGGTCTCTCTTGAGCGCCGAAAGATACCTCTGATCTATGAAAAAAGGCCAATGAGAGTTGGCGAACAGTATTTGCATACTCCGCCTCCGGATACGGATATAAAGGCGAGAGAAATACGCTCGTTCATTCAGTAATTTTCTTCGGAGCCGATGGTCGTGTGTATGCAGTCAGCTGCGAGTAACACAACTGATCCTGCTTCTGATCCTCTGACGCTCTGCTTTGCTGTTGGATTTACGGCGCACTACAGCGGCTTTTCTCTTCACTGCCGGCGTGCAGTTTGCCCCTGGGCGCTTCGACAGCGCAGAGTTAAAAGAGTTGAAAGAGTGATTATCTCCATAAAAGAGTTTATTTCTCTGAAAGAGCATTACACAGCGGCGTTGAACGTCCTTTTCAGGACGCGTCTTTTTAAAGATGTAATTTCCGCCCCTGTGTAGTTTCTGGATGCGGTGTTTTCTCCCCACCTCTCTCGGTCATAAAACACTATCTTGCATGCCTGGGCTGCGATCACATGCAAGCAGTGTTTTATGAATGGTTTATGTTCTCAGTGCGAGAACATAGCCATGGCAACATTGCGGTCGTGTGGCTTTCTTTTGTAGTGAGAGAAAGCCGTTTCAGCCGCCCCCCGCGCCTCGCCTCCTTCCTACGGGATTGACGCAGGCGCCGCGGGCGATGAACACGATTTGGGGACAATGACGGGCTCTGTTCGCCGGGTAAATCCCCTCGAACTTCCCGCCTCCCCGGCACGCTTGTTTGCTAGCATTGCGGTCGTGTGGCTTTCTTTTGTAATGAGAGAAAGCCGTTTCAGCCGCCCCCCGCGCCTCGCCTCCTTCCTACGGGATTGACGCAGGCGCCGCGGGCGATGAACACGATTTGGGGACAATGACGGGCTCTGTTCGCCGGGTGAATCCCCTCGAACCGCCCGCCTCCCCGGCACGCTTGCTTGCTTGCTTCCGTCTGAGCTCGGGATGAGTATTCTCTCCAATGGTTCATCTTCTCAGTGTGAGAACATGGCCGTTATAGCATTGCGGTCGCACAGCTTTCTTTTGTAATGAGAGAAAGCCACTTCAACCGCCCCCCGCGCTCCGCCTTCTTCCTACGGGATCGGCGCAGGCGCTGCGGGCGATGAAGGCGATTTGGGGAATATGACGAGCTCTGTTCGCCGGGTAAACCCCCTCGAACCGCCCGCCTCCCCGGCACGCTTGCTTGCCTCAGAATTGGATGACATCACCGCTGCATCGGAGAGCGTTACAGCGGCATCGGATGCTGATCGTTCGCCTGGGCCGCCACCTTCGGGTCTGCCGCCCAGCCTGAGCCTGACGCACGGAGATCCGCTATGCTTTCCCGGGCTACTTGATCGGTTCCGCGGGCAGGTGCGCCGCTCACAGCCACGCCCCCCCCGTTCCCTTCTTCCCGGACGTGCACGACGAGTTGAGCTAAGCCAAGGCTTTTTCGCTCCTCCGCTCTCACTACCCTCGCGGTGGAACGGTCTTCCACTCTGCACGCCACGGCCCTTCCTGCAACCAATGCCAGGCCAAGGCACTTCAAAACCTGCACCTTGGGTAGTCCTGTTCTTGATGTGCTGCAGGAACTGCGCTGGATGACCAACCGCGCCCCCGGGCCACGGAGGTCAGAAGCGCTGGCACTCGAACAGGCGATGGCCACCCCTTGTGGTCCAGAAACACACCTGTGGACTGGACCTGGTCGAAATGCGGGAGGCAGACAAGGCACACCTTCTCTCACACCCCCGTCTCCCAGCTCCGTCCATTCGGCGCCACCGTTGACGACTCTGCCCAGCAGTCCTCAGCGGTGAGGCAGACGGAGGCCACTGCACATCCTGCCCCGCCGCAAGCTTGCCGCCATGGGCCATGCCCCGTCTGCTCGCCGAGGGCGTCCTCCTGCGGCTATGAAACACCCTGCTCCGCCTCAACCCGGGCCCAGCTCTCAGCCCCAGCGTCGAGCACGCTGCAGGGAACGGACGCCCCCGTCTCACGGACCCCCTCGAGGACCCGGAAGGCTCCCAGGCTGTCCGTAGACGTTCAACCCAGGGACCAAGATGTTAGCTCCGGAGGCTGGTAAGACCGCTCCGTCCCCGGTGGAGGGCCGGGAGGAGAATCTTTTCTTGTTGAATTAATTTTCACATTCTCATATTCTCTGTAATGAGCTATTTCCTTTTGTCTCTGGGTCACCTGGCCCGCAAATGCCGTTCTCACGGCACTTTGCCCCCAGATAATAACAGTCCTGGCTTCCTGGACACGGACCACCCGTCTTCAGCCCCACGACTGTCCCCCGGCCGGCCGGTTCCGACGAGTCTAGAGGACGCCTACCCAGGACCTCCTCCTCAGTCGCTAACCCGCCCCCCGCCGGGTGTGCGGAGCAAGGTAAGTGCTTTGAGTCTTTTCTCAGCACCTCAGCTGCGGGTCGCCCCGTCGCCGCCCAACGCTGCCCTACCTGCTCCGCCCCGCTGCGAAGCCCCGCCGGGTACGTCAAATTAATCGTCCCTTTGGTGCCCCTAGCGCAGAGGTTGGACGCGTGGCTTTCACTTCCCAACCCGTCTCACTGGCTGGCCCGGACCATCCGACTCGGTTACGCAATTCAGTTTGCCAGGCCCCCGTCCCCCTTCATGGGCGTCCGCTTTTCCGCAGTACACGGCGAACACGCCCACTCCCTGCGCGCGGAAATCGCGACTCTTCTGGCCAAAGACGCGATAGAGCCTGTCCCTCCAACCGAGATGAAGAAGGGTTTCTACAGCCCCTACTTCATCGTACCCAAGAAAAGCGGCGGCTTACGACCAATCTTGGACCTGCGAGTTCTCAACCGAGCGTTGCACAAACTCCCGTTCAAAATGCTCACGCAGAAGCATATTTTAACCTGCGTCCGGCATCTAGATTGGTTCGCAGCGGTAGACCTGAAGGACGCGTACTTCCATGTCTCTATCCTGCCCCGACACCGCCCCTACCTACGGTTTGCGTTCGAGGGCCAGGCGTATCAGTACAAAGTCCTCCCCTTCGGCCTGTCTCTGTCCCCTCGCGTCTTCGCGAAAGTCGTAGAGGCAGCTCTTGCCCCGCTCCGAGAAGCCGGCATCCGCATACTCAACTACCTCGACGACTGGCTCATCTTAGCCCACTCGCGAGAGTTACTATGCGCTCACAGAGACCAGGTGCTCAGGCACCTCAGCCGTTTGGGGCTTCAGGTCAACTGGGAAAAGAGCAAGCTCACTCCAGTTCAGAGCATCTCTTTTCTCGGGATGGAGTTAGACTCGGTCTCAATGTCCGCACGTCTCACAAAGGAGCGTGCTCAGTCAGTGTTGAACTGCCTCGCCGCCCTCAGGCCGGGCACAGCGGTCCCCTTAAAACTTTTCCAGAGGCTCCTGGGGCATATGGCATCCGCCGCGGCGGTCGCGCCGCTGGGCTTGATGCATATGAGACCACTCCAACACTGGCTTCGGACCCGAGTCCCGAGACGAGCATGGCGCCGCGGCACGCACCGGGTAACAATCACCCCCGCCTGCCGACAAACACTCAACCCCTGGACAGACCTCTGTTTCTTACGGGCTGGAGTACCCCTACAGCAGGTGTCCAGACGCGTCTTGGTCACAACCGACGCCTCCAGATTGGGTTGGGGCGCCGTTTGCAACGGGCACGCAGCCTCAGGCCGTTGGAAAGGGGCCCAGCTGCGTTGGCACATCAACTGCCTCGAGTTGTTGACCGCCCTTTTTGCCCTGCGGAAGTTTCTCCCGTTAATTCGGGACGAACATATCCTAGTCAGGTCGGACAGCACCACTGCGGTCGCGTACATAAATCGCCAAGGCGGCGTATGCTCCCGTCACATGTCACAACTCGCCCGTCGTCTCCTCCTTTGGAGCCAGCACCGACTCAAGTCGCTGCGTGCCACTCACATCCCCGGCAACCCCAATGTGATAGCGGACGCGCTGTCATGACAATGCTTGTCTGGCGGAGAGTGGAGGCTTCACCCCCACTCGGTGCAGCTGATTTGGGAACGGTTCGGCAAGGCCCAGGTAGACCCCTCTGCCTCCCGAGAGACCTCCCACTGCCCGCTCTGGTACGCCCGTTAAGAGGCTCCCCTCGGGGCAGATGCACTGGCACACAGCTGGCCGGTGGGGCTGCGCAAGTACGCATTCCCCCCCAGTGAACCTTCTTGCACAGGTGCTGTGCAAGGTCAGGGAGGACGAGGCGCAAGTCACTCTCGTGGCTCCTTACTGGCCCACCCGGGCCTGGTTCTCGGACCTCATACTCCTTGCGACAGCCCCTCCCTGGCGAATTCCCCTGAGGAAGGACCTTCTTTCTCAGGGACGGGGCACGCTCTGGCTTCCGCACCCAGACCTCTGGAACCTCCACGTCTGGTCCCTGATGCGGAAGATCTAGCTGGTCTACCACCCACGGTCGTAGCCACGTTCAACCAAGCCAGAGCCCCTTCTACCAGGCAACTCTACGCCCTGAAATGGCGTCTGTTCGTGAATTGGTGTTCTTCCCGGGCAGAAGACCCACAGAGGTGCGCAGTTAGGTCTGTGCTCCTGTCCCTACAGGAGAGGTTGGGGGGGGAGGCTGTCCCCATCCACCTCGTAGGTGTATGTTGCCACTATTGCAGCTTACCACAACCCAGTAGACAGCAACTCTCTGGGTAAGCACGACTTAATAGTCAGGTTCCCAAGAGGTGCCCGGAGGTTAAAAACCCCTCCTGGCCAAACCTGTTCCCCTCCTGGGGATCTCTCGGTGGTCCTTGCCGGTCTTCAGAGATCCCCCCCGAGTCGCTAGAATCAGTTGGCTCTGGGCCCTCTCCTGAAAAGACGGCCCTGCTGATTGCGCTCACTTCCATCAAGAGGGTCGGGGACCTGCAAGCGTCCCCTACTAACGACACTTGCCTGGAGCTCGGTCCGGCAGATACTCATGTGATCCTAAGACCTCGACTGGGCTATGTGCCCATGGTTCCTACCATGCCCTCTGGAGATCAGGTAGTGAACCTACAAGCGCTGCCCCGGGAGGAGGCAGACCCAGCCCCTCTCACTGTCGTGTCCGGTACGTGCCTTGTGTGCCTACCTGGACCGCCCCCAGAGCGTCAGGCGCTCTCAGCAGCTCTGTGTCTGCTTTGGAGGACCAGCAGAAAGGGAACGCTGTCTCCAAACAGAGGTGTCTCACTGGGTGATGGATGCCATTCAGTTGGCCTATCACACCCAGGCCATGCCCCCCACTTACGGGTTGAACCCACTCCACTAGGAGCGTGACATCCTCATGGGCACTGGCGAGGGGCACCTCCCTAGCAGACATTCGCAGAGCTGCGGGCTGGGCAGCACCTAACACCCTTATGATCTCAGGGTTGAGTCAGTCTCGTCCCGTGTTCTCTCAGGTCCGAGCCCGTAGAACTCGGTACACGTCAACGATCTGACCGGGTGAACCGCTTGTTCCAGCGCCGTTTCCCTCTGCCGAGGCAAAACAGTGCGCTTTTGCCCCAGAGGACCCAGGTCCCTGGTTGATTCCTCCCTAGCACTTCGGACCCGCAGCAGTTCATCGGAGGAACGTGCTGGTCCAGTCCACTACGGGTACCTCCGGCTACCCCTACTGGAATAAGTGCTCCACAGATCAGGCCTCCTACGGGACTCCTCCTGTGTGTATTTCCGCGGCACGGTCACCTTACGAGCTGACCCGCGTCTCCCTTAGGCAGTCCTTCGCTGCCCTCCGGTCGCCGTGTTGTAGCAACTCCCCCCTCCTTGGGGTTGGATCTACCACCGTGCCATTTCCTTCCACATGCCTAAGTGGCCATGTGATGTATTTTGCCACCTTTACCTCCCCTGTTGGGCGGGTGTGGCCTCCGCAGGGTCTTTTCCCCCTAAGAATAGGAATTTGGAATAAGACCCCCTTCCCTCGATGCGGTAAGGGCCCCGGCTGCTCTTGCTCTATGCCGAGAAAACATAGAGAGAAAAGAGGCCCAGCCAGGCTTGGCCCGTTCCCTAGTTGGGAGCGTCACCTTGTTCCCCCCTAGGGTAACCAAAAGGATGCTGACGCTTTTTCGGGGCATTGGGGAAGAGTACGTGCAGCCTGAACACAGTTGGTCGCTTGCGCACGTGCAAAATACCTGCCCGCTTCTGTGTCAGCAGTACACGTACACGGCTCAGCGCATGGCGAGTTTTGAAGTGGACCCCTAGTGTCGCTTCTTCGACACGACGTCGAAGTGAGCGACAGACGGGGAACGTCTCGGTTACGTATGTAACCTCCGTTCCCTGATGGAGGGAACGAGACGTCGTGTCTTCCCGGCCACATCGCTGAGCCGAGCCGCTGAGATGCCTGGAACACTCCCGGCTCCTCAGAAAAATCCTGAATGAACGAGCGTATTTCTCTCGCCTTTATATCCGTATCCGGAGGCGGAGTATGCAAATACTGTTCGCCAACTCTCATTGGCCTTTTTTCATAGATCAGAGGTATCTTTCGGCGCTCAAGAGAGACCCCTAGTGTCGCTTCTTCGACACGACGTCTCGTTCCCTCCATCAGGGAACGGAGGTTACATACGTAACCGAGACGTTTTCAATCAAGGCTTTCATGTGTCTTGGCATGCTCTCTACCAGTCTTTCACATTGCTTTGTTTCATGGCTTGTGGCCATCAATCTTCCTCTTGATCACATTCCAGAAGTTTTCAACGGGATTCAGGTCTGGAGATTGGGCTGGCCATGACAAGGTCTGTATCCAGTGGCCCTCCATCCAAGTCAAGTCAAGTCATTTTTATTTGTATAGTGCCTTTCACAACACATCATTTCAAAGCAGCTTTACAGAAGATCAGGCATTAACAAAAGATAAAACTGTAAATATCTATAAAGTCTTAGAGTCATCATTGTGTCTTTTGATAAAATATGATTGCGAATTGTGTTTAAAAATAAGTAGTTAAATAATAATTTTATTTATAACCCCAGTGAGCAAGCCAAAGGTGACTGTGGCAAGGAACACAAAACTCCATAAGATGTTGGTTAATGGAGAAAAATAACCTTGGGAGAAATCAGACTCACTGTGTGGGCCAGTTCCCCTCTGACTAACATTATGAACATAATGACAATATTACTTATGTATAGTGCAAATTATGGTTTAAAATTATTAAACTATGTAAGGGTTAAGGGACAGTGTTTAAACAAAAATGTTATATGAACTGTAATATTAATGACTAATGTATTTGAAGTCCATCATGGACTAAATGCAGAAGTTCACATAGATGCAATTGTCCTTGTTAATTGGCTGATGAAGGGGTTTGTTGGTAATTCATTGATAGTCGATGTATTCCATTTCAAGAGTGTAGTCCATCAATAGACTGAGGTGATGCAGGCAGAGACCAGTGAGGTGCATCGCTGTTCAACCTGGCCGGTATTTTGGTGAGGTCTATCCTAAGTCCAAGGTTCAGGAAATGGCATATTGATCTTCTGGAAGGATAGTGTCTGTAGATACAGACAGGCACTAAAAGCTGCCAGGTCAGCATATTTTTTTGTAAACTCATAGAAAATAACCACAACAATCATATATGTTTATTCAGTACTGTGGCTAAATTTGTTAGGAATAAAGCCTCAACAGAACCAGATATTATGTCGCAGCACAAGAGTAATGACTTCATGAATTTTTTACAGATAAAATTGAAATAATTAGAAATAAAATTTGAATTATGCAATCATCTGTCATAGCACCTCAGAAAACAGTGTTTAATAATTTTCCTCACGTGCAACTTCAATCCCTCTCTGTCATAGTTCACGAAGAGCTAACAAAACTTATCAAAACATCAAAAGCCACAACATGTTTGTTAGATCCTATACCAACTAATCTCTTAAAAGAGGTATCTCCTGTAATTTCAGAACCTCTTCATAATATTATTAACTCCTCGCTATGCTTAGGACATGTCCCAAGAAACTTTAAAATGGCAGTTATCAAACCGCTTATTAAGAAGCCACAACTTGATCCTTGAGCACTGGCTAAGTATAGACCGATTTCAAATCTCTTGTTTATGTTGTAATAAAAATGTAGTATCCTCCCAAATATGTTCATTTATAAAGAGAAATAGTATATACAAAGAATTTCAGTCAGGATTTATGCCTCATCACTGTACAGAGACTTATCAGAGTTAAAAATGACTTGCTCTTATCATTTGTTTGCGGCTGCATTTCTCTTCTAGTGGTTTTAGATCTTAGTGCTGCATTCAACACGATAGATCATGATATTCTCTTGAATAGGTTAGAGAATTATGTTGGCATTTGTGAAGTTGCATTAGCATGATTTAGGTCATATTTATCAGACCGCTACCACTTTGTCTATGTAAATGAGGAATTGTCAAACCAAACAAAAGTAAAATATGGAGTGCCACAGGGATCCGTTTTAGGGCCTCTGCTTTTCACCTTGTATATGCTTCCCCTGGGAAATATGATCAGGAATCGTGGAATAAGTTTCCACTGCTATGCCAACAATACACAACTTTATATTTCTTCAAAACCTGATGAGATTTCACAATTCTCCAAATTAGCAGAGTGTATCAATGAAAGATTGGATGGCCAGAAATTTCCTTCTACTCAATTCTGACAAAACAGAGGTACTAATTATTGGATCAAAAAACTCTCAAAATAAGCCACTACAATATAATTTTTTTCTCAATGGATGTACTGTTACATCAGTTCAACAGCAAAGAACTTAGGTGTTATATTTGATACCAATCTGTCCTTTGAAAATCAAATTAACAATGTTTGTCGAACAGCATTCTTCCACCTAAGAAATATTGCTAAATTAAGGCACATGCTCTCTGTTGCTGATGCCGAAAAACGAATTCATGTGTTCATGACCTCAAGACTAGATTATTGTAATGCATTACTGGGAGGATGTCCAGCAAGGTCAATAAATAAACTTCAATTGGTTCAAAACGCAGCAGCCAGAGTGCTAACGAGAACCAAGAAATATGATCATATTAGCCCCATTTTATCATCGTTACATTGGCTACCAGTTAAATTACGTATTTTTAAATTATGTTCACTACATACAAAGCTTTGATTGGTCTAGCTCCACAGTACTGAAGTGACCTTCTACCACGCTATATTCCATCACGTTCATTGCGACTGCAAAATTCTGGCCTGTTAATAGTTCCTAGAATATCAAAATCCACAAAAGGAGGTAGATCCTTTTCATATTTGGCTCCTAAACTATGGAATAGTCTCCCTAACACTGAGATGCAGACACACTCCCTCAGTTTAAGTCTAGACTAAAGACTCATCTATTTAGCAAGGCATACACCTAATTTATCCTCCAACCCACAATTAGGCTGCTTTAGTTGGGTCTGTTAAGATCACAGTTATAAAAACTAAGGACACTAAAGAGTTCCTTCTACTGACTCTGAAAAACACCAAAAGAAAGATGCCCAGGGTCCTACTCATCTGCATGCTGCATGGAGGCATGAGAATTGCAGATGTGGCCAGGGCAATAAATTGCAATGTCCGTACTGTGAGATGCCTAAGAACGTGCTACAGGGAGACAGGAAGGACAGTTGATCGTTCTCACATTGGCAGACCATGAGTAACAACACTTGTAAAGGATCGGTACATCCAGGACAGGTACAGGATGGCAACAACAACAACTGCCCGAGTTACACCAGGAATGTACAATCCCTCCATCAGTGCTCAGACTCTCCGCAATAGGCTGAGAGAGGCTGGACTGAAGGCTTGTAGGCCTGTTGTAAGGCAGGTCCATTTGAAGGTGGAGGGTCCATTATGGTCTGGGCCGGGGTGTCACAGCATTATCGGACTGAGCTTGTTGTCTTTTCAGGCAATCTCAATGCTGTGTGTTACAGGGAAGACATCCTCCTCCCTCATGTGGTACCCTTCCTGCAGGCTCATCCTGACATGATGCTCCAGCATGACAATGCCTCCAGTCATACTGCTCGTTTTGTGCGTGATTTCCTGCAAGACAGGAATGCCAGTGTTCTGTCATGGCCAGCGAAGAGCCTGGATCTCAATCCCATTGAACACATCTGGGACCTGTTGGATTGGAGGGGGAGAGCTAGGGCCATTCCCCCCAGAAGTGTCCAGGAACTTGCAAGTGTCTTGGTGGAAGAGTGGTGTAACACCCCACAGCAAGAACTGGCAAATCTGGTGCAGTCCATGAGGAGGAGATGCACTGCAGTACTTAATGCAGCTGTGACCACACCAGATACTGACTTACTTTTGATTTTGAAAAAGGGGCACATAATTCCATTTCTGTTAGTCACATGTCTGTTAAACTTGTTCAGTTTATGTCTTAGATGTTGAATCCTTTTATGGTCATACACATTTTACACATGTTAAGTTTACTGAAAATAAAAGCGTTTTTTTTTTTTTTTTGCTGAGTTTATATCATGATTTATATCATTATCGTGATATAAAATTTGTGATATCATGAAAGAAGATTTTGGTCATATTGCCAACCCCTAATACCACACTACTGAGAAGGAAGAAAAGCAATCATAATTAAACCAGGATCCCAATAGGGTCCATGTCTTTCAGAAGATTAAACTCAGAGAGTGTCATTGCCTTCCTCCAGGAAATGAGACCAACACATGCACACAAACCATTTTTACATTATCATAATGGGGTAATTGGCAAATTCCTTGTTTAGCTTTCATTAAAAAATGACACTGATTATTGTGAGTGTGTAAATTTCAGCAGTCACTTTAATGGAATTAATTTGTTGTTTACAACTTGGTGAGACTGAAAATTAGCCTTTTGCAAAAAGAATTAAGCATTGTTTGGTGTCACAAAATGCATTTCACAACCTGTTTATTGATCCCAGTGATATTTCTGGCAAAATTTAAATGTCACAGCAAACATTAAGATGGTGTTGATGCCTTTAATTAAAAGTCAGCAGCACAACAACAACAGGTTCATGAGCACAGTGTTGCCACAGCTTCTATTAAATTAAATATCTTTGATTTAATACCGCCCATCTCCTCCTCTCGAGATCCAGTGTGTTTAGGGTAAATGCTAAAAAAGCATATTGCTCATTTTAATGCTAATAAAATATTCAATGCAAGCCTCTTGCCTGAGGGAATGGTACAGCGCAGAGAAGGTTTCAGAGTCAGTGGACAGAAATGCACACCAATCTACCAGGGAAAACATGCAGGAGGGGATGCCATTTTACATGTTAATTAGCATGTGCCTCTAACACAAGTTATTTTTTTTAGGCTTACTGTAACAAGGCACTGTGGGGACTAATGGTTCAGTACAGATGTACGAAAATATCGCACACATTTCAGCATATTTTCCCAGAGACATAAGTGGACTTGACTGTCAATAAATATGCATTGTGTAATGGATGGTGAACTGGGGAGCACAGACAGCAGCATTGACTCCTGAATACAAACAATCTAAAACCCCTGAAATCCAGACACAGAGGAAAAGTGTTACGACATTCACTGAAATATGACTTTGAATTGAAAGGAAGAGGCCTCCATTGTGTCAAATGCATGACAGTCCATTTCCAATAAAAATGTTGCTGTTCATTTAACAATCCTCTCACACCAGCAGCACACTGAGTTGTCAGGGTAATTAGGTTGGCTTGAGAAAGCCAACTTACTGAAATCCTATTTAAACATTATTATTATTAGGTTGGCTTGAGAAAGCCAACTTACTGAAATCCTATTTAAACTTATTAGGTTGGCTTGAGAAAGCCAACTTACTGAAATCCTATTTAAACTTATTATTATTAGTGGTGCTTGCCAAAGGCAAAGCATCACTATTGTTCTCTTGCATACTTATTATTATTAGTGGTGCTTGCAAAGCAACACTATTGTAATCTCACATACTTATTAGTGGTGCTTGCAAAGCAACACTATTGTAAACTCACATACTTATTATTAGTGGTGCTTGCAAAGCAACACTATTGTAATCTCACATACTTATTTTTCTTCTTCTTCTTCTTCTTCTTCTTCTTCCGTACAAAACTTCGGCACCTAACTCGTCCCGCACCTTTTGGCGTAGACCCATGAATGAGGTGTCAAATCGTGCGGCTCATTGAGGAGAGGTGTGCTATGACTTTTATAAGCGATCGGGGGTACGGTGTTTGCCCCAGGGGCAAAAAACTGGACAAAAAATCCCATTGACTTAACATTGAGCCGAAATTTGACGAGTCATAGCTCAGAGCGAGGATTTCGCAGAGACGTGTGATTTACCACATTTGAAGAGGCTGACAGGCTCTGTGAGAACATACCTCACAATGGGGTAAAAGTTTTACCCCTGGGGGGCAGGAGCTGCCCAAAATTGCCCCAATGTAAGTCAATGGAATTTTTTGAAAAAATGTTTGGTCGCAGACCCACAAATGAGGCGTCAAATCGTGCGGATTATTTGGGAATGGTGTGCTGTGACTTTTATAAGCGATCGGGGGTACGGTATTTGCCCCAGGGGCAAAAAATTGGGCAAAAAATCCCATTGACTTAACATTGAGCCGAAATTTGACGAGTCATAGCTCAGAGCGAGGATTTCACAGAGACGTGTGATTTACCACATTTGAAGAGGCTAACAGGCTCTGTGAGAACATACCTCACAATGGGGTAAAAGTTGCACCCCTTGGGGGCAGGAGCTGCTCAAATTTGCCCCAATGTTAAGTCAATGGTAGATTTTGTATTGAACATAACTCTGGATAACAGTGTCTTAGAGACAAGGGGGCGGGCTCATTTTACTCAGACGACCAATCAGTCTCTCAGGATCATTGTGAAGCTATCAAGCCACGCCCTAGCAACCATTTACAGCACCTTAGCAACAAGTCCCATAGAATTCCATTGAAAGAGTAAAACAGCCAATCATGAATCCCCTCAACACTTCCTAGCCCCTCCCTAGCAACCATTTTCGAGCACCTTAGCAACCAAATTCCAAAGAGAGATATCTTCCATTCTGAATGACACAGAGGCATGGGAGTTGGTTTATATCATTCATACCAACAAGCAGCCTTTGGAGATTCATCATTGGCAGCTGCCAAGCCACTCCCTAGCAACAATTTAGAGCACCCTAGCAACCACATTTATTGATTTCACAGTAAGATATCTTCAGATCAGAATGTCCTAGAGACATGATAGTTGCTTTGTTTTAATTGGGTGAGTAATCAGTCTTCAGCTTTCATCATGTGAACTACTTAGCCACGCCCTAGCAACCATTTAAAGCACCCTAGCAACAAAACACCATTGACATCCATTCAAAATCACTAAGATGTGTATCTTAGGATCAGAATGTCGTAGAGACTTCCGGGTTGACTTATTTCACTCAGGATAGAAAGTAGACTTGATAAATATCACCCTGGTAACTGCCTAGCAACCAGATGGGTTTACCATAGCAACCAAGTAACAAATCTCATATCTTTGCACTACAAAAATGTAGAGACTTCCGAGTTGACTTATTTCACTCAAGATGGCAAGGAGCATTGTTGGATGTTACTTTGGTAACTGCCTAGCAACCAAATGGGGTTACCCTAGCAACCAAGTAACAAATCACATATCTCTGCATAAGAAAATCACAGACACTTCCAGGTTGACTTATTTCACTCAGGATGGCAAGGAGCATTGTTGGCTGTCACCTTGGTAACTGCCTAGCAACCAGATGGGGTTACCCTAGCAACCAAGAAACAAATCACATATCTCTGCACAAGAAAATCACAGAGACTTCCGGGTTGACTTATTTCACTCAGGATGGCAAGGAGCATTGTTGGCTGTCACCTTGGTAACTGCCTAGCAACCAGATGGGGTTACCCTAGCAACCAAGAAACAAATCACATATCTCTGCACAAGAAAATCACAGAGACTTCCGGGTTGACTTATTTCACTCAGGATGGCAAGGAGCATTGTTGGCTGTCACCTTGGTAACTGCCTAGCAACCAGATGGGGTTACCCTAGCAACCAATTAACAAATCACATATCTCTGAACCAGAAATTCGTAGAGACTTCCGGGTTGACTTATTTCACTCAGGATGGCAAGGAGCATTGTTTCCTGTCACCTTGGTAACTGCCTAGCAACCAGATGGGGTTACCCTAGCAACCAAGAAACAAATCACATATCTCTGCACAAGACAATCACAGAGACTTCTGGCTTGACTTATTTCACTCAGGATAGCAAGGAGTATTGTTTGCTGTCACCTTGGTAACTGCCTAGCAACCAAATGGGGTTACCCTAGCAACCAAGAAACAAATCACATATCTCTGCACAAGAAAATCACAGAGACTTCCTGGTTGACTTATTTCACTCAGGATGGCAATGAGCATTGTTGGCTGTCACCTTGGTGACTGCCTAGCAACCAGATGGGGTTACCCTAGCAACCAAGTAACAAATCACATATCTCTGCACTACAAAATCGAAGAGACTTCCGGTTTGACTTTTTTCACTTGGGATGGCAAGGTGCATTGTTGCCTGTCACCTTGGTAACTGCCTAGCAACCAGATGGGGTTACCCTAGCAACCATGGAACAACACCAATATCTCTGCACCAGAACATACTACTGTCATGGGGGTAGCGTCTTTCAACTTTGGGCAGTAGGTGGGATATTGTGGTAAGAAATTTTGCCACGGCAAGCACCACTCACATTTTCTTCAGGAAATGTACATTCTAGTTCTTCTTCTTCTTCTTCTTCCGTACAAAACTTCGGCACCTAACTCGTCCCGCACCTTTTGGCGTAGACCCATGAATGAGGTGTCAAATCGAGCGGCTCATTGAGGAGAGGTGTGCTATGACTTTTCTAAGCGATCGAGTGTACGATGTTCGCACAGCAGACGAAAAAGCGGCCAAAAAAGTCCCATTGACTTTACATTGCGGAATGTTCAGAAATTTAAATCCCAACTGACATTTTCACACACACAGACAAAAAAGGGCCTGTCAGCCCTGTGTCTCTCTCTCTCTCTCTCCCTCCCTCAGAGGATTTCTTTTATCAAGCAGCCAATAAGTAATGACATAAAATTTCGTAAAGACATGTGGGTGGACTCACATTTAATGTGATTTAATGTGGCCTAGCAAGCAGTTGTGCAGCATGACATGAGACTGGGGGTAAGATTTTACCCTGAGGGGTAAAACGGGCCCAAATATGCCCCATAGGCATACTATGGCAAGGGTCTCGCCCATGAAAGCAATTGTTTTTTCCAATATTTTGTTGGATCATATCTCCCAATCAAAATGTTGTAGAAACGGGGGGGCAGGCTCATTTCACTCAGGCTACCAATCAGTCTTTAACTATCAGCTTGGAAATAAAGTTGCCATGCCCTAACAACCATTTACCACACCCTAGCAACAGCCCCCATACACTTCCATTCAAAATGGCTCAGATGGATATCTTAAGAACACAATATTATAGAAACTTGGGAATTGACTCTTTTGAGTCAGGATAGTAAGCAGCCAATAAGAATCACTCTGTTCATTGGCTAGCCATGCCCTAGCAACAATTTAGTGCACCCTAGCAACCACATTTATTGATTTCAATTACAGTAAGATATCTTCAGATCAGAATGTCCTAGAGACATGATAGTTGCTTTGTTTTAATTGGGTGAGTAATCAGTCTTCAGCTTTCATCATGGGAACTACTTAGCCACGCCCTAGCAACCATTTAAAGCACCCTAGCAACAAAACACCATTGACATCCATTCAAAATCACTAAGATGTGTATCTTAAGATCAGAATGTCGTAGAGACTTCCGGGTTGACATTTCACTCAGGATGGAAAATAGACTTGATAAATATCACCCTGGTAACTGCCTAGCAACCAAATGGGGTTACCCTAACAACCAAGACAAAAATCACATATCTCTGCACAAGAAAATCACAGAGACTTCCGGGTTGACTTATTTCACTCAGGATGGCAAGGACCATTGTTGGCTGTCACCTAGGTAACTGCCTAGCAACCAGATGGGCTTACCCTAGCAACCAAGAAACAAATCACATATCTCTGCACAAGAAAATCACAGAGACTTCCGGGTTGACTTATTTCACTCAGGATGGCAAGGAGCATTGTTGGCTGTCACCTTGGTAACTTCCTAGCAACCAGATGGGGTTACCCTAGCAACCAAGAAACAAATCACATATCTCTGCACAAGAAAATCACAGAGACTTCTGGGTTGACTTACTTCACACAGGATGGCAAGGAGCAATGTTGCCTGTCACCTTGGTAACTGCCTAGCAACCAGATGGGGTTACCCTAGCAACCAAGAAACAAATCAAATATATCTGCACAAGAAAATCACAGAGACTTCCGGGTTGACTTATTTCACTCAGGATGGCAAGGAGCATTGTTGGCTGTCACCTTGGTAATTGCCTAGCAACCAGATGGGGTTACCCTAGCAACCAAGAAACAAATCACATATCTCTGCACAAGAAAACCACAGAGACTTCCGGGTTGACTTATTTCACTCAGGATGGCAAGGAGCATAGTTGGCTGTCACCTTGGTAACTGCCTAGCAACCAGATGGGGTTACCCTAGCAACCAAGAAACAAATCACATATCTCTGCACAAGAAAATCACAGAGACTTCCGGGTTGACTTATTTCACTCAGGATGGAAAGGAGCATTGTTGCCTGTCACCTTGGTAACTGCCTAGCAACCAGATGGGGTTACCCTAGCAACCAAGAAACAAATCACATATCTCTGCACAAGAAAATCACAGAGACTTCCGGGTTGACTTATTTCACTCAGGATGGCAAGGAGCATTGTTGCCTGTCACCTTGGTAACTGCCTAGCAACCACATGGGGTTACCCTAGCAACCAAGAAACAAATCAAATATCTCTGCACAAGAAAATCACAGAGACTTCCGGGTTGACTTATTTCACTCAGGATGGCAAGGAGCATTGTTGCCTGTCACCTTGGTAACTGCATAGCAACCAGATGGGGTTACCCTAGCAACCAAGAAAAAAATCACATATCTCTGCACAAGAAAATCACAGAGACTTCCGGGTTGACTTATTTCACTCAGGATGGCAAGGAGCATTTTTGGCTGTCACCTTGGTTACTGCCTAGCAACCAGATGGGGTTACCCTAGCAACCAAGTAACAAATCATATATCTCTGTGCTAGAAAAGTTTGGCGCGCTACTCCTCCTGCAGCTTTTGTCACAGACCCCTGAGTGAGGCATCAAATCGTGCGGCTCATTGAGGAGAGGTGTGCTATATCTTTTCTAAGCGATCGGGTGTACGATGTTCGAACAGCAGACGAAAAAGCAGCCAAAAAAATCCCATTGACTTAACATTGCGGAATGTTCAGAAATTTGAATCCCAACTGACTTTTTCACACAGACAAAAAAGGGCCTGTCAGCCCTGCGTCTCTCTCTCTCTCTCTCCCTCAGAGGATTTCTTTTATCAAGCAGCCAATAAAAATCTTCATAGCCACAACATAAAACATGCTAAAAATGTGCTAGCATCATGCTAACATATGCTGGCATCGCCTAGCGAAGTGCTAAAACATGCTAGCAACATGCTAGCAACATGCTAAAACATATTAGTATTGCATAGCGAAGTACTAAAACATGCTAAAAACGTGCTAGCATCATGCTAACACATGCAAGTATCGCCTAGCAAAGTGCTAAAACATGCTAAAAACGTGTTATCATCATGCTAACACATGTTGGCATCGCCTAGCGAAGGGCTAAAACATGCTAAAAACATGCTAACAACATGCTAACACATGCTAGCATCGCCTAACGAAGTGCTAAAACATGCTAAAAAACGTACTAGCATCATGCTAACACATGCTAGCTTCGCCTAGCGAAGTGCTAAAACATTCTAAAAACATGCTACCATCATGAAAAACATGTGTTAGCAACATTCTATGACCATTATTTTAGTGCTTAGAAACAAATTAGAAAATGTTATTTGACGGGTTTTGCCACAGCAAGCACCACTCACATTTTCTTCAGGAAATGTACATTCTAGTTAGGTTGGCTTGAGAAAGCCAACTTACTGAAATCCTATTTAAACTTATTATTATTAGGTTGGCTTGAGAAAGCCAACTTACTGAAATCCTATTTAAACTTATTATTATTATTATTATTAGGTTGGCTTGAGAAAGCCAACTTAATGAAATCCTATTTAAACTTATTAGGTTGGCTTGAGAAAGCCAACTTACTGAAATCCTATTTAAACTTATTATTATTATTATTATTATTCTGAGACTAAATTTCTAAATGTAACTCCTCCTAGAGCTTTTAAGCTACATGCACCAAACTCGGCACAGACCTTCAGACTAATCCCGAATAGTGTGCTATATCTTTTCTAACTGATCGGACTTACGGTTTTCCTAAAAATGACGATCAAATCTCGGAAAAACTCCCATTGATTAACATTGCGGAATGTTCAGAAATTTAAATCCCAACTGACGTTTTCACACACACAGACGAAAAAGGGCCTGTCAGCCCTGCGTCTCTCCCTCTCTCTCTCCCTCAGAGGATTTCTTTTATCAAGCAGCCAATAAGTAATGACCTAAAATCTTCATAGCCACAGTATAGTAGCTTCCAGGTTCACTTGATTCACTCAGTATGGAAAGGAGGCTTGATAAGTATCACCCTGGTAACTGCATAGCAACCAGACAGGATTACCCTAGCAACCAAATAACAAATCACATATTTCTGCACCAGAAAATCATACAGACATCCTGTTTCACTTATTTCACTCAGGATGGAAAGTAGCCTTGATATGTATCACTCTGGTAACTGCCTAGCAACCAGATGGGGTTACCCTAGCAACCAAGTAACAAATCACATATCTCTGCACCAGAAAATCATACAGACTTCCTGTTTCACTTATTTCACTCAGGATGGAAAGTAGCCTTGATATGTATCACTCTGGTAACTGCCTAGCAACCAGATGGGGTTACCCTAGCAACCAAGTAACAAATCACATATCTCTGCACCAGAAAATCGTAGTGACTTCCTGTTTCACTTATTTCACTCAGGATGGAAAGTAGCCTTGATATGTATCCCTCTGGTAACTGCCTAGCAACCAGATGCGGTTACCCTAGCAACCAAGTAACAAATCACATATCTTTGAACCAGAACATCGTAGAGACTTAGGGGTTAACATATTTCACACAGGATTGCAAGGAGCCTTATGAGTATCACCTTGGTAACTGCCTAGCAACCAGATGGGGTTATCCTAGCAACCAACTAACAAATCACATATCTCTGCACCAGAAAATCGTAGAGACTTTCTGTTTCACTTATTTCACTCAGGATGGAAAGTAGCCTTGATATGTATCACTCTGGTAACTGCCTAGCAACCAGATGTGATTACCCTAGCAACCAAGTAACAAATCACATATCTCTGCAACAGAAAATCAGAGAGACTTCCGGGTTGACTTATTTCACTCAGGATGGAAAGTAGCCTTGATATGTATCACTCTGGTAACTGCCTAGCAACCAGATGTGATTACCCTAGCAACCAAGTAACAAATCACATATCTCTGCAACAGAAAATCAGAGAGATTTCCGGGTTGACTTATTTCACTCAGGATGGAAAGTAGCCTTGATATGTATCACTCTGGTAACTGCCTAGCAACCAGATGTGATTACCCTAGCAACCAAGTAACAAATCACATATCTCTGCAACAGAAAATCATAGAGACATCCGGGTTGAATTTATTCACTCAGGATGGAAAGTAGCCTTGATATGTATCACTCTGGTAACTGCCTAGCAACCAGACGGGGTTACCCTAGCAACCAAGTAACAAATCACATATCTCTGCACCAGAAAATCGTAGAGACTACCTGTTTCACTTATTTCACTCAGGATGGAAAGTAGCCTTGATATGTATCACTCTGGTAACTGCATAGCAACCAGACAGGGTTACCTTAGCAACCAAGTAACAAATCACATATCTTTGAACCAGAACATCGTAGAGACTTAGGGGTTGACATATTTCACACAGGATTGCAAGGAGCCTTATGAGTATCACTTTGGTAACTGCCTAGCAACCAGATGTGTTTACCCTAGCAACCAAGTAACAAATCACATATCTCTGCACCAGAAAATCATAGAGACTTCCTGTTTCACTTATTTCACTCAGGATGGAAAGTAGCCTTGATATGTATCCCTCTGGTAACTGCCTAGCAACCAGATGCGGTTACCCTAGCAACCAAGTAACAAATCACATATCTTTGAACCAGAACATCGTAGAGACTTAGGGGTTAACATATTTCACACAGGATTGCAAGGAGCCTTATGAGTATCACCTTGGTAACTGCCTAGCAACCAGATGGGGTTACCCTAGGAACCAACTAACAAATCACATATCTCTGCACCAGAAAATCGTAGAGACTTCCTGTTTCACTTATTTCACTCAGGATGGAAAGTAGCCTTGATATGTATCACTCTGGTAACTGCCTAGCAACCAGATGTGATTACCCTAGCAACCAAGTAACAAATCACATATCTCTGCAACAGAAAATCAGAGAGACTTCCGGGTTGACTTATTTCACTCAGGATGGAAAGTAGCCTTGATATGTATCACTCTGGTAACTGCCTAGCAACCAGATGTGATTACCCTAGCAACCAAGTAACAAATCACATATCTCTGCAACAGAAAATCATAGAGACTTCCGGATTGACTTTATTCACTCAGGATGGAAAGTAGCCTTGATATGTATCACTCTGGTAACTGCCTAGCAACCAGACGGGGTTACCCTAGCAACCAAGTAACAAATCACATATCTCTGCACCAGTATATCGTAGAGACTAACTGTTTCGCTTATTTCACTCAGGATGGAAAGTAGCCTTGATATGTATCACTCTGGTAACTGCATAGCAACCAGACAGGGTTACCTTAGCAACCAAGTATCAAATCACATATCTTTGAACCAGAACATCGTAGAGACTTAGGGGTTGACATATTTCACACAGGATTGCAAGGAGCCTTATGAGTATCACTTTGGTAACTGCCTAGCAACCAGATGTGTTTACACTAGCAACCAAGTAACAAGTCACATATCTCTGCACCAGAAAATCATAGAGACTTCCTGTTTCACTTATTTCACTCAGGATGGAAAGTAGCCTTGATATGTATCCCTCTGGTAACTGCCTAGCAACCAGATGCGGTTACCCTAGCAACCAAGTAACAAATCACATATCTTTGAACCAGAACATCGTAGAGACTTAGGGGTTGACATATTTCACACAGGATTGCAAGGAGCCTTAAGAGTATCACCTTAGTAACTGCCTAGCAACCAGATGGGGTTACCCTAGCAACCAACTAACAAATCACATATCTCTGCACCAGAAAATCGTAGAGACTTCCGGGTTGACATAATTCACTCAGGATGGAAAGGAGGCTTGATAAGTATCACTCTGGTAACTGCCTAGCAACGACAAGGGCTTACCCTAGCAACCAAGTAACAAATCACATAACTCTGCACCAGAAAATCGTAGAGACTTCCTGTTTCACTTATTTTACTCAAAATGGAAAGTAGCCTTGATATATATCACTCTGGTAAATGCCTATCAACCAGATATGGTTACCCTAGCAACCAAGTAAAAAATTATATATCTATCTGTCTATCTATCTATCTATCTATCTATCTATCTATCTATCTATCTATCTATCTATCTATCTATCTTTCTGATGGTCAATATCTATCTATCTATCTATCTATCTATCTATCTATCTATCTGAGGGTCAATATCTATCTATCTATCTATCTATCTAACTATCTGCGGGTCTATAACTATCTATCTATCTATCTGTGGGTCATACTCTATCTATCTATATCTCAGGGTCAATGACTATCTGTCTATCTATATATCTGACGGTCAATATCTATCTATCTATCTAAGGGTCAATGACTATCTATCTATCTATCTATCTATCTATCTATCTATCTATCTATCTATCTATCTATCTATCTATCTATCTATCTATCTATCTGAGGGTCAATATCTATCTATCTATCTATCTAACTATCTGCGGGTCAATAACTATCTATCTATCTATCTGTGGTTCATACTCTATCTATCTATATCTCAGGGTCAATGACTATCTATCTATCTATATATCTGAAGGTCAATATCTATCTATCTATCTAAGGGTCAATGACTATCAATCTGTCTTTCTATCTTTCTATCTATCTATCTATCTATCTATCTATCTATCTATCTATCTATCTATCTATCTATCTATCTGAGGGTCAATATCTATCTATCTATCTGAGGATCAATATCTATCTATCTATCTATCTATCTATCTATCTATCTAATGGTCAATATCTATCTATCTATCTATCTATCTATCTATCTATCTATCTATCTGATGGTCAATAACTATCTATCTATCTATCTATCTATCTATCTATCTGATGGTCAATAACTATCTATCTATCTATCTATCTATCTATCTATCTATCTATCTATCTGAGGGTCAATATCTATCTATCTATCTATCTATCTATCTATGGGTCATACTCTATCTATCTATCTATCTATCTATCTATCTATCTATCTATCTATCTATCTGAGGGTCAATATCTATCTATCTATCTATCTCTCTGAGGGTCAATATCTATCTATCTATCTATCTATCTATCTATCTATCTATCTATCTAATCTATTTGATAGACTGAATGGTTTTATAATCTCTAAACTTTGAACTTTGAAAACTACTACTTATAATTACATCAAACTAGAAACCGTAAATCTTCAAACTTTTACAACTACTTCAAACTTTATGCTAGGCTTTCTCAAGCCAACCTAAAGTTTGTACTCAAACTTTTTAATCTAGTTATTATTATTATTGTTCTTCTGAGACTAAATTTCTAAATCTAACTCCTCCTAGAGCTTTTAAGCTACATGCACCAAACTCGGCACAGACCTTCAGACTAATCCCGAATAGTGTGCTATATCTTTTCTAACTGATCGGACTTACGGTTTTCCTAAAAATGACGATCAAAACTCGGAAAAACTCCCATTGACTTAACATTGCGGAATGTTCAGAAATTTAAATCCCAACTGACGTTTTCACACACACAGACAAAAAAGGGCCTGTCAGCCCTGCGTCTCTCCCTCTCTCTCTCCCACAGAGGATTTCTTTTATCAAGCAGCCAATAAGTAATGACCTAAAATCTTCATAGCCACAGTATAGTAGCTTCCAGGTTGACTTGATTCACTCAGTATGGAAAGGAGGCTTGATAAGTATCACCCTGGTAACTGCATAGCAACCAGACAGGGTTACCCTAGCAACCAAATAGCAAATCACATATCTCTGCACCAGAAAATCATACAGACTTCCTGTTTCACTTATTTCACTCAGGATGGAAAGTAGCCTTGATATGTATCACTCTGGTAACTGCCTAGCAACCAGATGTGATTACCCTAGCAACCAAGTAACAAATCACATATCTCTGCAACAGAAAATCAGAGAGACTTCCGGGTTGACTTTATTCACTCAGGATGGAAAGTAGCCTTGATATGTATCACTCTGGTAACTGCCTAGCAACCAGACGGGGTTACCCTAGCAACCAAGTAACAAATCACATATCTCTGCAACAGAAAATCATAGAGACTTCCGGGTTGACTTTATTCACTCAGGATGGAAAGTAGCCTTGATATGTATCACTCTGGTAACTGCCTAGCAACCAGACGGGGTTACCCTAGCAACCAAGTAACAAATCACATATCTCTGCACCAGAAAATCGTAGAGACTACCTGTTTCACTTATTTCACTCAGGATGGAAAGTAGCCTTGATA
Organism: Moxostoma hubbsi; assembly: GCA_032164185.1. Taxonomy (NCBI): domain Eukaryota; kingdom Metazoa; phylum Chordata; class Actinopteri; order Cypriniformes; family Catostomidae; genus Moxostoma; species Moxostoma hubbsi. The sequence goes on from JAVLUX010000039.1 coordinate 33,998,537, forward strand.
TGTATCACTCTGGTAACTGCATAGCAACCAGACAGGGTTACCTTAGCAACCAAGTAACAAATCACATATCTTTGAACCAGAACATCGTAGAGACTTAGGGGTTGACATATTTCACACAGGATTGCAAGGAGCCTTATGAGTATCACTTTGGTAACTCCCAAGCAACCAGATGTGTTTACCCTAGCAACCAAGTAACAAATCACATATCTCTGCACCAGAAAATCATAGAGACTTCCTGTTTCACTTATTTCACTCAGGATGGAAAGTAGCCTTGATATGTATCACTCTGGTAACTGCCTAGCAACCAGATGTGATTACCCTAGCAACCAAGTAACAAATCACATATCTCTGCAACAGAAAATCAGAGAGACTTCCGGGTTGACTTATTTCACTCAGGATGGAAAGTAGCCTTGATATTTATCACTCTGGTAACTGCCTAGCAACCAGATGTGATTACCCTATCAACCAAGTAACAAATCACATATCTCTGCAACAGAAAATCATAGAGACTTCCGGGTTGACTTTATTCACTCAGGATGGAAAGTAGCCTTGATATGTATCACTCTGGTAACTGCCTAGCAACCAGACGGGGTTACCCTAGCAACCAAGTAACAAATCACATATCTCTGCACCAGAAAATCGTAGAGACTACCTGTTTCACTTATTTCACTCAGGATGGAAAGTAGCCTTGATATGTATCACTCTGGTAACTGCATAGCAACCAGACAGGGTTACCTTAGCAACCAAGTAACAAATCACATATCTTTGAACCAGAACATCGTAGAGACTTAGGGGTTGACATATTTCACACAGGATTGCAAGGAGCCTTATGAGTATCACTTTGGTAACTCCCTAGCAACCAGATGTGTTTACCCTAGCAACCAAGTAACAAATCACATATCTCTGCACCAGAAAATCATAGAGACTTCCTGTTTCACTTATTTCACTCAGGATGGAAAGTAGCCTTGATATGTATCCCTCTGGTAACTGCCTAGCAACCAGATGCGGTTACCCTAGCAACCAAGTAACAAATCACATATCTTTGAACCAGAACATCGTAGAGACTTAGGGGTTGACATATTTCACACAGGATTGCAAGGAGCCTTATGAGTATCACCTTGGTAACTGCCTAGCAACCAGATGGGGTTACCTTAGCAACCAACTAACAAATCACATATCTCTGCAGCAGAAAATCGTAGAGACTTCATGTTTCACTTATTTCACTCAGGATGGAAAGGAGGATTGATAAGTATCACCCTGGTAACTGCATAGCAACCAGACAGGGATACCCTAGCAACCAAGTAACAAATCACATATCTCTGCAACAGAAAATCGTAGAGACTTCCGGGTTGACATAATTCACTCAGGATGGAAAGGAGGCTTGATAAGTATCACCCTGGTAACTGCATAGCAACCAGATGGGGTTACCCTAGCAACCAAGTAACAAATAATATATCTCTTCACCAGAAAATCGTAGAGACTTCCTGTTTGAATTATTTCACTCAGGATAGCAAGGAGTCTTGAAAAGTATCACTCTGGTAACTGCCTAGCAATGACAAGTGCTTACCCTAGCAACCAAGTAACAAATCACATAACTCTGCACCAGAAAATCGTAGAGACTTCCTGTTTCACTTATTTTACTCAAGATGGAAAGTAGCCTTGATATATATCACTCTGGTAACTGCCTATCAACCAGATATGGTTACCCTAGCAACCAAGTAACAAATCACGTATCTATGCAACAGAAAATCATAGAGACTTCCGGGTTGACTTTATTCACTCAGAATGAAAAGGAGGCTTGATAAGGATCACCCTGGAAAATGCCTAGCAACCAGATTGGGTTACCCTAGCACCCAAGTAAAAAATGATATATCTATCTGTCTAGCTATCTATCTATCTATCTATCTATCTATCTATCTATCTATATATCTATTTATCTTTCTGAGGGTCAATATCTATCTATCTATCTATCTATCTGAGGGTCAATATCTATCTATCTATCTATCTATCTATCTAACTATCTGCGGGTCAATAACTATCTATCTATCTATCTGTGGGTCATACTCTATCTATCTATATCTCAGGGTCAATGACTATCTATCTATCTATATATCTGACGGTCAATATCTATCTATCTATCTATCTGTGGGTCAGACTCTATCTATCTATCTATCTATCTATCTATCTATCTATCTATCTGAGGGTCAATATCTGTCTATCTATCTATCTATCTATCTATCTATCTGTCTATCTATCTATCTATCTGTGGGTCATACTCTATCTATCTATCTATCTATCTATCTATCTGAGGGTCAATATCTATCTATCTATCTATCTATCTATCTATCTATCTATCTATCTATCTATCTAATCTATTTGATAGACTGAATGGTTTTATAATCTCTAAACTTTGAACTTTGAAAACTACTACTTATAATTACATCAAACTAGAAACCGTAAATCTTCAAACTTTTACAACTACTTCAAACTTTATGCTAGGCTTTCTCAAGCCAACCTAAAGTTTGTACTCAAACTTTTCAATCTAGTTATTAGGTTGGCTTGAGAAAGCCAACTTACTGAAATCCTATTTAAACTTATTATTATTATTATTATTATTCTGAGACTAAATTTCTAAATGTAACTCCTCCTAGAGCTTTTAAGCTACATGCACCAAACTCGGCACAGACCTTCAGACTAATCCCGAATAGTGTGCTATATCTTTTCTAACTGATCGGACTTACGGTTTTCCTAAAAATGACGATCAAAACTCGGAAAAACTCCCATTGATTAACATTGCGGAATGTTCAGAAATTTAAATCCCAACTGACGTTTTCACACACACAGACGAAAAAGGGCCTGTCAGCCCTGCGTCTCTCCCTCTCTCTCTCCCTCAGAGGATTTCTTTTATCAAGCAGCCAATAAGTAATGACCTAAAATCTTCATAGCCACAGTATAGTAGCTTCCAGGTTGACTTGATTCACTCAGTATGGAAAGTAGCCTTGATATGTATCACTCTGGTAACTGCCTAGCAACCAGATGTGATTACCCTAGCAACCAAGTAACAAATCACATATCTCTGCAACAGAAAATCAGAGAGACTTCCGGGTTGACTTATTTCACTCAGGATGGAAAGTAGCCTTGATATGTATCACTCTGGTAACTGCCTAGCAACCAGATGTGATTACCCTAGCAACCAAGTAACAAATCACATATCTCTGCAACAGAAAATTATAGAGACTTCCGGGTTGACTTTATTCACTCAGGATGGAAAGTAGCCTTGATATGTATCACTCTGGTAACTGCCTAGCAACCAGACGGGGTTACCCTAGCAACCAAGTAACAAATCACATATCTCTGCACCAGAAAATCGTAGAGACTACCTGTTTCACTTATTTCACTCAGGATGGAAAGTAGCCTTGATATGTATCACTCTGGTAACTGCATAGCAACCAGACAGGGTTACCTTAGCAACCAAGTAACAAATCACTTATCTTTGAACCAGAACATCGTAGAGACTTAGGGGTTGACATATTTCACACAGGATTGCAAGGAGCCTTATGAGTATCACTTTGGTAACTGCCTAGCAACCAGATGTGTTTACCCTAGCAACCAAGTAACAAATCACATATCTCTGCACCAGAAAATCATAGAGACTTCCTGTTTCACTTATTTCACTCAGGATGGAAAGTAGCCTTGATATGTATCCCTCTGGTAACTGCCTAGCAACCAGATGCGGTTACCCTAGCAACCAAGTAACAAATCACATATCTTTGAACCAGAACATCGTAGAGACTTAGGGGTTAACATATTTCACACAGGATTGCAAGGAGCCTTATGAGTATCACCTTGGTAACTGCCTAGCAACCAGATGGGGTTACCCTAGCAACCAACTAACAAATCACATATCTCTGCACCAGAAAATCGTAGAGACTTCCTGTTTCACTTATTTCACTCAGGATGGAAAGTAGCCTTGATATGTATCACTCTGGTAACTGCCTAGCAACCAGATGTGATTACCCTAGCAACCAAGTAACAAATCACATATCTCTGCAACAGAAAATCAGAGAGACTTCCGGGTTGACTTATTTCACTCAGGATGGAAAGTAGCCTTGATATGTATCACTCTGGTAACTGCCTAGCAACCAGATGTGATTACCCTAGCAACCAAGTAACAAATCACATATCTCTGCAACAGAAAATCATAGAGACTTCCGGGTTGACTTTATTCACTCAGGATGGAAAGTAGCCTTGATATGTATCACTCTGGTAACTGCCTAGTAACCAGACGGGGTTACCCTAGCAACCTAGCAACCAAGTAACAAATCACATATATCTGCACCAGTATATCGTAGAGACTACCTGTTTCACTTATTTCACTCAGGATGGAAAGTAGCCTTGATATGTATCATTCTGGTAACTGCATAGCAACCAGACAGGGTTACCTTAGCAACCAAGTAACAAATCACATATCTCTGCAACAGAAAATCAGAGAGACTTCAGGGTTGACTTATTTCACTCAGGATGGAAAGTAGCCTTGATATGTATCACTCTGGTAACTGCCTAGCAACCAGATGTGATTACCCTAGCAACCAAGTAACAAATCACATATCTCTGCACCAGAAAATCGTAGAGACTTCCTGTTTCACTTATTTCACTCAGGATGGAAAGTAGCCTTGATATGTATCCCTCTGGTAACTGCCTAGCAACCAGATGCGGTTACCCTAGCAACCAAGTAACAAATAACATATCTTTGAACCAGAACATCGTAGAGACTTAGGGGTTGACATATTTCACACAGGATTGCAAGGAGCCTTATGAGTATCACCTTAGTAACTGCCTAGCAACCAGATGGGGTTACCCTAGCAACCAACTAACAAATCACATATCTCTGCACCAGAAAATCGTAGAGAATTCCGGGTTGACATAATTTATTCAGGATGGAAAGGAGGCTTGATAAGTATCACTCTGGTAACTGCCTAGCAATGACAAGGGCTTACCCTAGCAACCAAGTAACAAATCACATAACTCTGCACCAGAAAATCGTAGAGACTTCCTGTTTCACTTATTTTACTCAAGATGGAAAGTAGACTTGATATATATCACTCTGGTAACTGCCTATCAACCAGATATGGTTACCCTAGCAACCAAGTAACAAATCACATATCTATGCAACAGAAAATCATAGAGACTTCCGGGTTGACTTTATTCACTCAGAATGAAAAGGAGGCTTGATAAGGATCACCCTGGAAACTGCCTAGCAACCAGATTGGGTTACCCTAGCAACCAAGTAAAAAATGATATATCTATCTGTCTATCTGTCTATCTATCTATCTATCTATCTATCTATCTATCTTTCTGATTGTCAATATCTATCTATCTATCTATCTATCTATCTATCTATCTATCTGAGGGTCAATATCTATCTATCTATCTATCTAACTATCTGCGGGTCAATAACTATCTATCTATCTATCTGTGGGTCATACTCTATCTATCTATATCTCAGGGTCAATGACTATCTGTCTATCTATATATCTGACGGTCAATATCTATCTTTCTATCTATCTATCTAAGAGTCAATGACTATCTATCTATCTATCTATCTATCTATCTATCTGAGGGTCAATATCTATCTATCTATCTATCTAACTATCTGCGGGTCAATAACTATCTATCTATCTATCTATCTATCTGTGGTTCATACTCTATCTATCTATATCTCAGGGTCAATGACTATCTATCTATCTATATATCTGACGTTCAATATCTATCTATCTATCTATCTAAGGGTCAATGACTATCAATCTATCTTTCTATCTTTCTATCTATCTATCTATCTATCTGAGGGTCAATATCTATCTATCTATCTAATGGTCAATATCTATCTATCTATCTATCTATCTATCTATCTATCTATCTATCTGATGGTCAATAACTATCTATCTATCTATCTATCTATCTATCTATCTATCTGATGGTCAATAACTATCTATCTATCTATCTATCTGAGGGTCAATATCTATCTATCTATCTATCTATCTATGGGTCATACTCTATCTATCTATCTATCTATCTATCTGAGGGTCAATATCTATCTATCTATCTATCTATCTATCTATCTATCTATCTATCTAATCTATTTGATAGACTGAATGGTTTTATAATCTCTAAACTTTGAACTTTGAAAACTACTACTTATAATTACATCAAACTAGAAACCGTAAATCTTCAAACTTTTACAACTACTTCAAACTTTATGCTAGGCTTTCTCAAGCCAACCTAAAATTTGTACTCAAACTTTTTAATCTAGTTATTAGGTTGGCTTGAGAAAGCCAACTTACTGAAATCCTATTTAAACTTATTATTATTATTATTATTCTTCTGAGACTAAATTTCTAAATCTAACTCCTCCTAGAGCTTTTAAGCTACATGCACCAAACTCGGCACAGACCTTCAGACTAATCCCGAATAGTGTGCTATATCTTTTCTAACTGATCGGACTTACGGTTTTCCTAAAAATGACGATCAAAACTCGGAAAAACTCCCATTGACTTAACATTGCGGAATGTTCAGAAATTTAAATCCCAACTGACGTTTTCACACACACACAGACAAAAAAGGGCCTGTCAGCCCTGCGTCTCTCCCTCTCTCTCTCCCTCAGAGGATTTCTTTTATCAAGCAGCCAATAAGTAATGACCTAAAATCTTCATAGCCACAGTATAGTAGCTTCCAGGTTGACTTGATTCACTCAGTATGGAAAGGAGGCTTGATAAGTATCACCCTGGTAACTGCATAGCAACCAGACAGGATTACCCTAGCAACCAAATAACAAATCACATATCTCTGCACCAGAAAATCATACAGCCTTCCTGTTTCACTTATTTCACTCAGGATGGAAAGTAGCCTTGATATGTATCACTCTGGTAACTGCCTAGTAACCAGATGTGGTTACCCTAGCAACCAAGTAACAAATCACATATCTTTGAACCAGAACATGGTAGAGACTTAGGGGTTGACATATTTCACACAGGATTGCAAGGGGCCTTATGAGTATCACTTTGGTAACTGCCTAGCAACCAGATGTGGTTACCCTAACAACCAAGTAACAAATCACATATCTTTGCACCAGAAAATCGTAGAGACTTCCTGTTTCACTTATTTCACTCAGGATGGAAAGGAGGCTTGATATGTATCACTCTGGTAACTGCATAGCAACCAGATGTGGTTACCCTAGCAACCAAGTAACAAATCACATATCTCTGCAACAGAAAATCGTAGAGACTTCCGGGTTGACATAATTCACTCAGGATGGAAAGGAGGCTTGATAAGTATCACCCTGGTAACTGCATAGCAACCAGATGGGGTTACCCTAGCAACCAAGTAACAAATAATATATCTCTTCACCAGAAAATCGTAGAGACTTCCTGTTTGACTTATTTCACTCAGGATAGCAAGGATTCTTGAAAAGTATCACTCTGGTAACTGCCTAGCAACGACAAGGGCTTACCCTAGCAACAAAGTAACAAATCACATAACTCTGCACCAGAAATTCATAGAGACTTCCTGTCTCACTTATTTCACTCAAGATGGAAAGTAGCCTTGATATGTATCACTCTGGTAACTGCCTAGAAACCAGATGCGGTTACCCTAGCAACCAAGTAACAAATCACATATCTTTGAACCAGAAAATCGTAGAGACTTAGGGGTTGACATATTTCACACAGGATTGCAAGGAGCCTTATGAGTATCACTTTGGTAACTGCCTAGCAACCAGATGGGGTTACCCTAGCAACCAAGTAACAAATCACATATCTCTGCACCAGAAAATCGTATAGACTTCCTGTTTGAATTATTTCACTCAGAATGGAAAGTAGCCTTGATATGTATCACTCTGGTAACTGCCTATCAACCAGATATGGTTACCCTAGCAACCAAGTAACAAATCACATATCTATGCAACAGAAAATTGTAGAGACTTCCGGGTTGACTTTATTCACTCAGAATGAATAGGAGGCTTGATAAGTATCACCCTTGTAACTGCATAGCAACCAGATGGGGTTACCCTAGCAACCAAGTAAAAAATAATATATCTGTCTATCTATCTATCTATCTATCTATCTGAGGGTCAATATCTATCTGTCTTTCTGTGGGTCATACTCTATCTATCTATCTATCTATCTATCTGAGGGTCAATATCTATCTGTCTTTCTGTGGGTCATACTCTATCTATCTATCTATCTATCTATCTATCTATCTGAGGGACAATAACTATCTATCTATCTATCTCTCTGTGGGTCATACTCTATCTATCTATCTATCTATCTATCTATCTATGGGTCAATGACTATCTATCTATCTATCTATCTATCTATCTGAGGGACAATAACTATCTATCTATCTATCTCTCTGTGGGTCATACTCTATCTATCTATCTATCTATCTATCTATCTATCTATCTGATGGTCAATATCTATCTATCTATCTATCTATCTGTGGGTCAATATCTATCTATCTATCTATCTGAGGGTCAATATCCATCTATCTATCTATCTATCTATCTATCTATCTATCTATCTATCTATCTATCTATCTATCTGAGGGTCAATATCTATCTATCTATCTATCTATCTATCTATCTATCTATCTATCTATCTATCTATCTAATCTATTTGATAGACTGAATGGTTTTATAATCTCTAAACTTTGAACTTTGAAAATTACTACTTATAAATACTTCAAACTAAAAACCTTAAATCTTCAAACTTTTACAACTACTTCAAACTTTATGTTAGGCTTTCTCAAGCCAACCTAAAGTTTGTACTCAAACTTTTTAATCTAGTTATTATTATTCTGAGACTAAATTTCTAAATCTAACTCCTCCTAGAGCTTTTAAGCTACATGCACCAAACTCAGCACAGACATTCAGACTAATCCCGAATAGTGTGCTATATCTTTTCTAACTGATCGGACTTACGGTTTTCCTAAAAATGACGATCAAAACTCGGAAAAACTCCCATTGACTTAACATTGCGGAATGTTCAGAAATTTAAATCCCAACTGACATTTTCACACACACAGACAAAAAAGGGCCTGTCAGCCCTGCGTCTCTCCCTCTCTCTCTCCCTCAGAGGATTTCTTTTATCAAGCAGCCAATAAGTAATGACCTAAAATCTTCATAGCCACAGTATAGTAGCTTCCAGGTTGACTTGATTCACTCAGTATGGAAAGGAGGCTTGATAAGTATCACCCTGGTAACTGCATAGCAACCAGTCAGGGTTACCCTAGCAACCAAATAACAAATCACATATCTCTGCACCATAAAATCATACAGACTTCCTGTTTCACTTATTTCACTCAGGATGGAAAGTAGCCTTGATATGTATCACTCTGGTAACTGCCTAGTAACCAGATGTGGTTACCCTAGCAACCAAGTAACAAATCACATATCTTTGAACCAGAACATGGTAGAGACTTAGGGGTTGACATATTTCACACAGGATTGCAAGGGGCCTTATGAGTATCACTTTGGTAACTGCCTAGCAACCAGATGTGGTTACCCTAGCAACCAAGTAACAAATCACATATCTTTGCACCAGAAAATCGTAGAGACTTCCTGTTTCACTTATTTCACTCAGGATGGAAAGGAGGCTTGATATGTATCACTCTGATAACTGCCTAGCAACCAGATTGTGTTACCCTAGCAACCAAGTAACAAATCACATATCTTTGAACCAGAACATTGTAGAGATGTAGGGGTTGACATATTTCACACAGGATTGCAAGGAGCCTTATGAGTATCACCTTGGTAACTGCCTAGCAACCAGATGGGGTTACCCTAGCAACCAAATAACAAATCACATATCTCTGCACCAGAAAATCATACAGACTTCCTGTTTCACTTATTTCACTCAGGATGGAAAGTAGCCTTGATATGTATAACTCTGGTAACTGCCTAGCAACCAGATGGGGTTACCCTAGCAACCAAGTAACAAATCACATATCTCTGCACCAGAAAATCATACTGACGTCCTGTTTCACTTATTTCACTCAGGATGGAAAGTAGCCTTGATATGTATCACTCTGGTAACTGCCTAGCAACCAGATGTGATTACCCTAGCAACCAAGTAACAAATCACATATCTCTGCAACAGAAAATCATAGAGACTTCCGGGTTGACTTTATTCACTCAGGATGGAAAGTAGCCTTGATATGTATCACTCTGGTATCTGCCTAGCAACCAGATATGGTTACCCTAGCAACCAAGTAACAAATAATATATCTCTTCACCAGAAAATCGTAGAGACTTCCTGTTTGACTTATTTCACTCAAGATTGCAAGGAGTCTTGAAAAGTATCACTCTGGTAACTGCCTAGCAACGACAAGAGCTCACCCTAGCAACCAAGTAACAAATCACATAATTCTGCACCAGAAAATCGTAGAGACTTCCTGTTTCACTTATTTCACTCAAGATGGAAAGTAGCCTTGATATGTACCACTCTGGTAACTGCCTAGCAACCAGATGCGGTTACCCTAGCAACCAAGTAACAAATCACATATCTTTGAACCAGTAAATCGTAGAGATTTAGGGGTTGACATATTTCACACAGAATGGAAAGTAGCCTTGATATGTGTCACTCTGGTAACTGCCTATCAACCAGATATGGTTACCCTAGCAACCAAGTAACAAATCACATATCTATGCAACAGAAAATCGTAGAGCCTTCCGGGTTGACTTTATTCACTCAGAATGAAAAGGAGGCTTGATAAGGATCACCCTGGAAACTGCCTAGCAACCAGATTGGGTTACCCTAGCAACCAAGTAAAACATAATATATCTATCTGTCTATCTATCTATCTATCTATCTGAGGGTCAATATCTATCTATCTATCTGTGGGTCATACTCTATCTATCTATCTATCTATCTATCTATCTGAGGGTCAATAACTATCTATCTATCTATCTATCTATCTATCTATCTGTCTATCTATCTATCTATCTATCTATCTATCTAAGGGTCAATGACTATCTATCTATCTATCTATCTATCTATCTAAGGGTCAATGACTATCTATCTATCTATCTATCTATCTATCTATCTGAGGGTAAATATCTATCTATCTTTCTATTTGAGGATCAATATCTATCTATCTATTTATCTATCTGAGGGTCAATAACTATCTATCTATCTATCTATCTGACGGTCAATATCTATCTATCTATCTATTTATCTATCTATCTATCTGAGGGTCAATATCTATCTATCTATCTATCTATCTATCTATCTATCTATCTATCTATCTATCTATGGGTCATACTCTATCTATCTATCTATCTATCTATCTATCTATCTATCTATCTATCTATCTATCTATCTATCTATGGGTCAATGACTATCTATCTATCTATCTATCTATCTATCTATCTGAGGGTCAATATCTATCTATCTATCTATCTATCTATCTATCTGAGGGTCAATATCTATCTATCTATCTATCTATCTATCTATCTATCTATCTATCTATCTATCTATCTATCTATCTATCTAATCTATTTGATAGACTGAATGGTTTTATAATCTCTAAACTTTGAACTTTGAAAACCACTACTTATAATTACATCAAACTAAAAACCTTAAATCTTCAAACTTTTACAACTACTTCAAACTTTCATGCTAGGCTTTCTCAAGCCAACCTAAAGTTTGTACTCAAACTTTTTAATCTAGTTAGTGGTGCTTGCCATAGGCAAAGCATCACTATTGTTCTCTTGCATACTTATTATTATTATTATAATTATTATTATTCCACACATAGTTTGGCGCACTACTCCTCCCGCAGCTTTTGTCACAGACCCCTGAGTGAGGCATCAAATCGTGCGGCTCATTGAGGAGAGGTGTGCTTTATCTTTTCTAAGCGATCGGGTGTACGATGTTCGAACAGCGGACGAAAAAGCGGCCAAAAAAGTCCCATTGACTTTACATTGCTGAATGTTCAGAAATTTAAATCCCAACTGACATTTTCACACACACACACACAAAAGGGCCTGTCAGCCCTGCGTCTCTCTCTCTCTCTCTCCCTCAGAGGATTTCTTTTATCAAGCAGCCAATAAATATCTTCATAGCCACAACATAAAACATGCTAAAAATGTGCTAGCATCATGCTAACATATGCTGGCATCACCTAGCGAAGTGCTAAAACATGCTATAAACGTGTTAGCAACATGCTAACACATGCTGGCATCGCCTAGCGAAGTGCTAAAACTATATTATCTCTAGCCTTGGCTACCGTATATAGACCTCCAGGGCCTTACGCTGATTTCCTAAAAGAGTTTGCAGACTTTCTATCAGATCTATTGGTCAATGTCGATAAAGCAATAATTGTTGGAGATTTTAACATACACGTAGATAACACAAATGATGCGTTAGGGGCTGCGTTTACAGATTTGTTAAACTCCTTCGGGGTCACGCAAAACGTCAGTGGTCCCACTCATCGCCTAAATCATACGCTAGATTTAATTATATCATATGGAACCAATCCAACCGATATAGATATTATACCGCAAAATGATGATGTCACTGATCATTACATGGTAACTTGCATACTACGTACCACTGAAATCTGTCATATTGCGCCACGTTATCGACCAAGTAGAACAATCCTTCCAACCACAATAGATAGATTCTCAAATAGCTTACCTGATCTATCTCAGCTGCTCAGTGAACCCAAACAAACAGATGAACTAGAGGAAATGACTAGCAGTTTGAGCACCATTTTCTCTGGTACATTAGAAATTGTTGCACCAATTAGATTAAAAAAGTTTAGAGAAAAAACTAGAGCACCATGGTACAACAGTGCTACGCATGCTATCAAGAGAGAAACTCGTAACTTGGAGCGTAAATGGAAAAAAACTAATTTAGAGGTCTTTAGAATCGCATGGAAAGACAGTATGTCACGTTACAAAAAGGCTCTAAAAACAGCCAGGGCTGAGCACCTCCGCAAACTAATAGAAAATAACCAAAATAATCAAAGGTTCTTATTTAACACTGTGGCTAGACTAACAAATAAACAGATATCACCTGAGCAAAATATTCCGTTACAGTTTAGTAGTAATGATTTTATGAATTTCTTCACTGAGAAAATAGAAAACATCAGAAACACAATTGTAAACACAATTGTTAATGTACAATCTTTTATGGTGTCTTATGACTCACCCTCAAGTATCGCCCCTCAAGAACAACTACACCGCTTTACAACTATAGGACAGGAAGAGCTAAATAAACTTGTCATTGCATCTAAACCAACAACATGTTTACTAGATCCAATACCCACTAAACTACTGAAAGAAGTGTTACCTGTAGTGGAAAAGCCTCTTCTAAATATTATTAACTCGTCTTTATTTTTAGGTCATGTTCCAAGAATATTTAAGCTGGCAGTTATAAAACCTCTCATTAAGAAACCACAATTAGATCCAAATAACCTAGCAAATTACAGACCCATCTCAAATCTTCCATTTATGTCTAAAATATTAGAAAAAGTTGTGTCTGCTCAATTGTGCTCTTTCTTGCAAGAAAATGATATCTATGAAAAATTTCAGTCAGGATTCAGACCGCATCATAGCACAGAAACTGCGCTAGTTAAAATTACAAATGATTTACTTTTGGCTTCTGACCAAGGCTGCATCTCAATATTAGTTCTACTCGATCTTAGCGCTGCGTTCGACACTATAGATCATAAAATACTCTTGGATCGACTACAAAACTACACTGGTGTTCAGGGACAGGCATTAAGCTGGTTTAGATCGTACTTATCAGACCGTTACCATTTTGTCTGTTTAAATGGGGAAAAATCAAAAATAACGTCAGTAGACTATGGAGTGCCACAAGGATCTGTGTTAGGCCCTCTATTATTCTCAATATATATGCTGCCACTTGGTAAAATTATGAGAAAGCATGGAATTAATTTCCACTGTTATGCTGATGACACTCAATTATATATCTCATCACGACCAGATGAAAACACTAACTTATCTAACTTGACAGAGTGTCTTAAAGATATAAAATGCTGGATGACGTGTAATTTCCTGTTATTAAATTCCGATAAAACGGAGGTATTACTTATTGGTCCAAAAAACTACCCACAAAATCCCTTACAATACAACTTTAATTTAGAAGGATGTCCTGTTACATTATCCACTACAGTAAAAGACCTGGGTGTTATACTAGACCGCAACTTGACTTTCGAAAATCATATTTCATCTGTTACGAGAACAGCCTTTTTCCACCTTAGAAACATTGCTAAGCTACGTAACATGCTATCTGTTTCTGATGCAGAAAAGTTAGTTCATGCATTCATGACCTCGAGACTAGATTACTGTAATGCTTTATTAGCTGGTTGCCCTGCATCCTCAACAAACAAGCTACAGTTAGTCCAAAATGCAGCTGCTAGAGTTCTTACTAGGTCAAGAAAATATGACCATATAACACCGATTTTATCATCTCTACACTGGCTACCAATTAAGTTCCGGATCAATTACAAAGTATTACTACTGACCTATAAAGCCCTAAATGGTTTAGCTCCTGTGTATTTAACGGATCTTCTAGTGCCATACAATCCATCGCGCTCTTTAAGATCACTAAATTCGAGGCTTCTGGTCATACCTAGGATATCTAAGTCCACTAATGGAGGGAGGGCGTTCTCACATTTAGCTCCTAAACTCTGGAATAGCCTTCCCGATATTGTTCGAGGCTCAGACTCGCTGTCCCAGTTTAAAACTAGATTAAAGACACATCTCTTTAACCAAGCATTCACATAATGCTTACTTTTTATACTACTGCTGAATCAGTTATAATGCATTAATATTATGAACATCAGCTATGCTAATTATTTCCCATCTGCTTTTCTGCTGTTATCTCGGGACGCCAGTCCCGAGGTAAATAGCGTTCGTCAGCTCCAGTTTGTATCCAGCCTCTCACGGAGACTTCAGATGCCCCATCACCATGGACTACGATCTTGAAATGGGATACATAGACTAACTATTGCCAACAAAAGCCTTCATCAGCCAAACAAGGACAATTGCATCAAAGTGAACTTCTGGAATTTAATCAAGGATGGACTTCAAAGACACTGGTCACTAATCTTGCAGTTCAAACACAATCAAAATTTTTTTTTTTAATCATGTTTTTTAACTATAAATAATTCTTATTTACATTATTCATGATGTTAGCCAGAGGGGAACTGGCCCCCACAGTGAGTCTGGTTTCTCCCAAGGTTATTTTTCTCCATTAACAATCATCTTTTGGAGTTTTGTGTTCCTTGCCACAGTCGCCTTCGGCTTGCTCACTGGGGTTATTAATACAATTATTATTTAATTATTTTTAAACACGATAAAGAATCATATCTTATCTAATTCCACAACAGGGCTCCAAACAAAAAATCAATTAAGGAGCCAATGGCTCCTATAGGGGGAAAAACAGGCGCCAAATATTTTCAATTTTTAACTCCATCCATTCCTTTTCGTCCCGCAGCTCGCTAACAGTGTAGTCTGTGGAGCATTCTTCGCAATTATGTGATCACGTGCATTTTTAATGCTTGTTACTGTCACCGTGTTTTCTAACAGTCTCTTTTTTGAAATGGTTAGTTCCTGCAATGAACGTTTTCCCCGCTATTTCTTTGATATAAACTATTGTAATGTATCTAGGGAAATGTAATGCAAATTTTAAAATCAAAATGGAGTAAACTTTTACTGTCGCCAATGGCGACCTTGACAGAAATTACACTCACAAATAAATTTATTTGGTCACAAATGCGACCATTTTTAGTCGCAGTTTGGAGCCCTGCACAAGGATGATGATTTATCGACTTTATAGACATTACATTTTTATCGTCTGTTAATGCTGAACTTCTGTAAAGCTGCTTTGAAACGATGTGTGTTGTGAAAGGCGCTATACAAATAAAATTGACTTGACTTGACTTAAAACATGCTAAAAACGTGCTCGCAACATGCTAACACATGTTGGCATCGCCTAGCGAAGTGCTAAAACATGATAAAAACGTGCTAACAACATGCTAACACATGCTAGTATTGCCTAGCGAAGTGTTAAAACATGCTAAAAACATGCTAGCATCATGCTAACACATGCTAGCTTCACCTAGTGAAGTGCTAAAACATGTTAAAACGTGCTAGCATTATGCTAATGCATGTTAGCATTGCTTAGAGGATTGCTAAAACATGTTAAAAAAGTGCGAGCATCATGCTAACACATGTTAGCATTGCCAAACGAAGTGCTAAAACATGCTAAAAACATGCTAGTATCATGCTAACACATGCTAGCTTCACCTAGCGAAGTGCTAAAACATTCTAAATACGTGCTACCATCATGAAAAACACGTGTTAGCAACATTCTATGACCTTTATTTTAGTGCTTAGAAACAAGTTAGAAAATACTATTTGACGAGTTTTGCCACGGCAAGCACCACTCACATTTTCTTCAGGAAATGTACATTCTAGTTAGGTTGGCTTGAGAAAGCCAACTTACTGAAATCCTATTTAAACTTATTATTATTAGGTTGGCTTGAGAAAGCCAACTTACTGAAATCCTATTTAAACTTATTATTATTATTATTATTATTCTGAGACTAAATTTCTAAATCTAACTCCTCCTAGAGCTTTTAAGCTACATGCACCAAACTCTGCACAGACCTTCAGACTAATCCCGAATAGTGTGCTATATCTTTTCTAAGCGATCGGGGGTACGGTGTTTGCCCCAGGGGCAAAAAATTGGGCAAAAAATCCCATTGACTTAACATTGAGCCGAACTTTGACAAGTCATAGCTCAGAGCGAGGATTTCGCAGAGACATGTGATTTACCACATTTGAAGAGGCTGACAGGCTCTGTGAGAACATACCTCACAATGGGGTAAAAGTTTTACCCCTGGGGGGCAGGAGCTGCCCAAAATTGCCCCAATGTAAGTCAATGGAATTTTTTGCAAAAATTTTTGGTCGCTGACCCACGAATGAGGCGTCAAATCGTGCAGATTATTTGGGAATGGTGTGCTATGACTTTTATAAGCGATCGGGGGTACGGTGTTTGCCCCAGGGGCAAAAAATTGGGCAAACAATCCCATTGACTTAACATTGAGCCGAATTTTGACGAGTCATAGCTCAGAGCGAGGATTTCGCAGAGACGTGTGATTTACCTCATTTGAAGAGGCTGACAGGCTCTGTGAGAACGTACCTCACAATGGGGTAAAAGTTGCACCCCTGGGGGGCAGGAGCTGCCCAAATTTGCCCCAATGTTAAGTCTATGGTAGATTTTGTATTGAACATAACTCTGGATCACAGTGTCTTACAGACAAGGGGGCGGGCTCATTTTACTCAGACGACCAATCAGTCTCTCAGGATCATTGTGAAGCTATCAAGCCACGCCCTAGCAACCATTTACAGCACCTTAGCAACAATTCCCATAGACTTCCTTTGAAAAAGATCAAAGGGATATCTCCGGACTGAATTATCATAGAAACACGAGGGTGGTCTCGTTTGACTTGAGGTAGTAAAACAGCCAATCATGAATCCCCTCAACACTTCCTAGCCCCTCCCTAGCAACCATTTTCGAGCACCTTAGCAACCAAAATCCAAAGAGAGATATCTTCCATTCTGAATGTCACAGAAGCATGGGAGTTGGTTTATATCATTCATATTGACAAGCAGCCTTTGGAGATTCATCATTGGCAGCTGCCAAGCCACTCCCTAGCAACAATTTAGAGCACCCTAGCAACCACATTTATTGATTTCATTTACAGTAAGATATCTTCAGATCAGAATGTCCTAGAGACATGATAGTTGCTTTGTTTTCATTGGGTGAGTAATCAGTCTTCAGCTTTCATCATGTGAACTACTTAGCCACGCCCTAGCAACCATTTAAAGCACCCTAGCAACAAAGAACCATTGACATCCATTCAAAATCACTAAGATGTGTATCTTAGGATCAGAATGACGTAGAGACTTCCGGGTTGACTTATTTCACTCAGGATGGCAAGGAGCATTGTTGCCTGTCACCTTGGTAACTGCCTAGCAACCAGATGGGGTTACCTTAGCAACCAAGTAACAAATCACATATCTCTGCACAAGAAAATCACAGAGACTTACGGGTTGACTTATTTCACTCAGGATGGCAAGGAGCATTGTTGCCTGTCACCTTGGTAACTGCCTAGCAACCAGATGGGGTTACCCTAGCAACCAAGAAACAAATCACATATCTCTGTACTAGAAAATCACAGAGAAATCTGGGTTGACTTATTTCACTCAGGATTCCAAGGAGCATTGTTGGCTGTCACCTTGGTAACTGCCTAGTGACCAGATGGGGTTACCCTAGCAACCAAGAAACAAATCACATATCTCTGTACTAGAAAATCACAGAGACTTCCGGGTTGACTTATTTCACTCAGGATGGCAAGGAGCACTGTTGGCTGTCACCTTGGTAACTGCCTAGCAACCAGATGGGGTTACCCTAGCAACCAAGTAACAAATCACATATCTTTGCACCAGAAAATCGTAGAGACTTCCTGTTTCACTTATTTCACTCAGGATGGAAAGGAGGCTTGATATGTATCACTCTGGTAACTGCCTAGCAACCAGATGTGGTTACCCTAGCAACCAAGTAACAAATCACATATCTTTGAACCAGAACATCGTAGAGACTTAGGGGTTGACATATTTCACACAGGATGGAAAGTAGCCTTGATATGCATCACCCTGGTAACTGCATAGCAACCAGACAGGGTTACCCTAGCAACCAAATAACAAATCACATATCTCTGCACCAGAAATTCATACAGACTTCCGGGTTGACTTAATTCACTCAGGATGGAAAGGAGGCTTGACAAGTTATCACCCTGGTAACTGCATAGCAACCAAACAGGGTTACCCTAGCAACCAAATAACAAATCACATATCTCTGCACCAGAAATTCATACAGACTTCCGGGTTGACTTTATTCACTCAGGATGGAAAGGAGGCTTGATATGTATCACCCTGGTTACTGCATAGCAACCAGATATGGTTACCCTAGCAACCAAGTAACAAATCACATATCTTTGAACCAGAACATCGTAGAGACTTAGGGGTTGACATATTTCACTCAGGATTGCAAGGAGCCTTATGAGTATCACTTTGGTAACTGCCTAGCAACCAGATGGGGTTACCCTAGCAACCAAGTTACAAATCACATATCTCTGCACCAGAAAATCGTAGAGACTTCCTGTTTCACTTATTTCACTCAGGATGGAAAGTAGCCTTGATATGCATCACTCTGGTAACTGCCTAGCAACCAGATTGGGTTACCCTAGCAACCAAGTAACAAATCATATATTTCTGCTCCAGAAAACCGTAGAGACATCTGGGTTGACTTAATTCACTCAGGATGGAAAGGAGGCTTGATAAGGATCACCCTGGTAACTGCATAGCAACCAGACAGGGTTACCCTAGCAACCAAATAACAAATCACATATCTCTGCACCATTAAATCATACAGACTTGGGGGTTGACTTTATTCACTCAAGATGGAAAGGAGGCTTGATAAGTATCACCCTGGTAACTGCATAGCAACCAGACAGGGTTACCCTAGCAACCAAGTAACAGTTCACATATCTTTGAACCAGAACATCGTAGAGACTTAGGGGTTGACATATTTCACTCAGGATTGCAAGGAGCCTTATTAGTAACACTTTGGTAACTGCCTAGCAATCAGATGGGGATAGCCTAGCAACCAAGTAACAAATCACATATCTATTTAACAGAAAATCGTAGAGACTTCCAGGTTGACTTATTTCACTCATGATGGAAAGTATCCTTGATATGTATTACTCTGGTAACTGCCTAGCAACCAGATAGGGTTACCCTAGCAACCAAGTAACAAATTACATATCTCTGCACCAGAACAACATAAAGACTTCTGGTTTTGTTCATGGGACTCAGGGTTGCAAGGATCTATCTATCTATCTGTATGTCTGTCTGTCTATTTATCAATCTATCTATATCTATCTTTCGAACTATCTATCTATCTGAGGGTTAATATCTATCTATCTATCTATCTCTCTATCTATGGGTCAATATCTATCTATCTATCTATCTATCTATCTATCTATCTATCTGAGGGTCTCTATCTATCTATCTGAGGGTCAATATCTATCTATCTATCAATCTATCTATCTGAGGGTCAATATCTATCTATCTATCTATCTATCTATCTATCTATCTGAGGGTCAATAACTATCTATCTATCTATCTATCTATCTATCTATCTATCTATCTGAGGGTCAATATCTATCTATCTATCTATCTATCTGATGGTCAATAACTATCTATCTATCTATCTATCTGAGGGTCAATATCTATCTATCTATCTGAGGGTCAATATCTATCTATCTATCTATCTATCTATCTATCTGAGGGTCAATAACTATCTATCTATCTATCTATCTATCTATCTATCTATCTATCTGAGGGTCAATATCTAACTATCTATCTGAGGGTCAATAACTATCTATCTATCTATCTATCTATCTATCTATCTATATATCTATCTATCTATCTATCTATCTATCTGAGGGTCAATAACTATCTATCTATCTATCTATCTATCTATCTATCTATCTATCTATCTATCTGATGGTCAATATCTATCTATCTATCTATCTATCTATCTATCTATCTATCTATCTATCTATCTATCTATCTAATCTATTTGATAGACTGAATAGTTTTATAATCTCTAAACTTTGAACATTGAAAACTACTAATAATTACATCAAACTAAAAACCTTAAATCTTCAAACTTTTAAAGTTACTTCAAACTTTATGCTAGGCTTTCTCAAGCCAACCTAAAGTTTGTACTCAAACTTTTTAATCTAGTTATTATTATTATTCTTCTGAGACTAAATTTCTAAATCTAACTCCTCCTAGAGCATTTAAGCTACATGCACCAAACTCGGCACAGACATTCAGACTAATCCCGAATAGTGTGCTATATCTTTTCTAACTGATCGGACTTACGGTTTTCCTAAAAATGACAATCAAAACTCGGAAAAACTCCCATTGACTTACCATTGCGGAATGTTCAGAAATTTAAATCCCAACTGACATTTTCACACACACAGACAAAAAAGGGCCTGTCAGCCCTGCGTCTCTCCCTCTCTCTCTCCCTCAGAGGATTTCTTTTATCAAGCAGCCAATAAGTAATGACCTAAAATCTTCATAGCCACAGTATAGTAGCTTCCAGGTTGACTTGATTCACTCAGTATGGAAAGGAGGCTTGATAAGTATCACCCTGGTAACTGCATAGCAACCAGACAGGGTTACCCTAGCAACCAAATATCAAATCACATATCTCTGCACCAGAAAATCATACAGACTTCCTGTTTCACTTATTTCACTCAGGATGGAAAGTAGCCTTGATATGTATCACTCTGGTAACTGCCTAGTAACCAGATGTGGTTACCCTAGCAACCAAGTAACAAATCACATATCTTTGAACCAGAACATTGTAGAGACGTAGGGGTTGACATATTTCACACAGGATTGCAAGGAGCCTTATGAGTATCACCTTGGTAACTGCCTAGCAACCAGATGGGGTTACCCTAGCAACCAAATAACAAATCACATATCTCTGCACCAGAAAATCATACAGACTTCCTGTTTCACTTATTTCACTCAGGATGGAAAGTAGCCTTGATATGTATAACTCTGGTAACTGCCTAGCAACCAGATGGGGTTACCCTAGCAACCAAGTAACAAATCACATATCTCTGCACCAGAAAATCATACTGACGTCCTGTTTCACTTATTTCACTCAGGATGGAAAGTAGCCTTGATATGTATCACTCTGGTAACTGCCTAGCAACCAGATGTGATTACCCTAGCAACCAAGTAACAAATCACATATCTCTGCAACAGAAAATCATAGAGACTTCCGGGTTGACTTTATTCACTCAGGATGGAAAGTAGCCTTGATATGTATCACTCTGGTATCTGCCTAGCAACCAGATATGGTTACCCTAGCAACCAAGTAACAAATAATATATCTCTTCACCAGAAAATCGTAGAGACTTCCTGTTTGACTTATTTCACTCAGGATTGCAAGGAGTCTTGAAAAGTATCACTCTGGTAACTGCCTAGCAACGACAAGAGCTCACCCTAGCAACCAAGTAACAAATCACATATCTTTGAACCAGTAAATCGTAGAGACTTAGGGGTTGACATATTTCACACAGAATGGAAAGTAGCCTTGATATGTGTCACTCTGGTAACTGCCTAGCAACGACAAGGGCTTACCCTAGCAACCAAGTAACAAATCACATAATTCTGCACCAGAAAATCATAGAGACTTCCTGTTTCACTTATTTCACTCAAGATGGAAAGTAGCCTTGATATGTACCACTCTGGTAACTGCCTAGCAACCAGATGCGGTTACCCTAGCAACCAAGTAACAAATCACATATCTTTGAACCAGTAAATCGTAGAGACTTAGGGGTTGACATATTTCACACAGAATGGAAAGTAGCCTTGATATGTGTCACTCTGGTAACTGCCTATCAACCAGATATGGTTACCCTAGCAACCAAGTAACAAATCACATATCTATGCAACAGAAAATCGTAGAGCCTTCCGGGTTGACTTTATTCACTCAGAATGAAAAGGAGGCTTGATAAGGATCACCCTGGAAACTGCCTAGCAACCAGATTGGGTTACCCTAGCAACCAAGTAAAAAATAATATATCTATCTGTCTATCTATCTATCTATCTATCTATCTTTATGAGGGTCAATATCTATCTGTCAATCTATCTATCTGAGGGTCAATATCTATCTATCTATCTGTGGGTCATACTCTATCTATCTATCTATCTATCTATCTATCTATCTATCTGAGGGTCAATAACTATCTATCTATCTGTCTATCTATCTATCTATCTATCTATCTAAGGGTCAATGACTATCTATCTATCTATCTATCTATCTATCTATCTAAGGGTCAATGACTATCTATCTATCTATCTATCTGAGGGTAAATATCTATCTATCTTTCTATTTGAGGATCAATATCTATCTATCTATCTATCTGAGGGTCAATAACTATCTATCTATCTATCTATCTATCTGACGGTCAATATCTATCTATCTATCTATTTATCTATCTATCTATCTGAGGGTCAATATCTATCTATCTATCTATCTATCTATCTATCTATCTATCTATCTATCTATCTATCTATCTATCTATCTATGGGTCATACTCTATCTATCTATCTATCTATCTATCTATCTATCTGAGGGTCAATATCTATCTATCTATCTATCTATCTATCTATCTATCTATCTATCTATCTATCTATCTATCTATCTATCTATCTATCTATCTATCTATCTATCTATCTAATCTATTTGATAGACTGAATGGTTTTATAATCTTTGAACTTTGAAAACCACTACTTATAATTACATCAAACTAAAAACCTTAAATCTTCAAACTTTTACAACTACTTCAAACTTTCATGCTAGGCTTTCTCAAGCCAACCTAAAGTTTGTACTCAAACTTTTTAATCTAGTTAGGTTGGCTTGAGAAAGCCAACGTACTGAAATCCTATTTAAACTTATTATTAGGTTGGCTTGAGAAAGCCAACTTACTGAAATCCTATTTAAACTTATTATTATTATTATTCTTCTGAGACTAAATTTCTAAATGTAACTCCTCCTAGAGCTTTTAAGCTACATGCACCAAACTCGGCACAGACCTTCAGACTAATCCCGAATAGTGTGCTATATCTTTTCTAACAGATCGGACTTACGGTTTTCCTAAAAATGACGATCAAAACTCGGAAAAACTCCCATTGATTAACATTGCGGAATGTTCAGAAATTTAAATCCCAACTGACGTTTTCACACACACAGACGAAAAAGGGCCTGTCAGCCCTGCGTCTCTCCCTCTCTCTCTCCCTCAGAGGATTTCTTTTATCAAGCAGCCAATAAGTAATGACCTAAAATCTTCATAGCCACAGTATAGTAGCTTCCAGGTTGACTTGATTCACTCAGTATGGAAAGGAGGCTTGATAAGTATCACCCTGGTAACTGCATAGCAACCAGACAGGGTTACCCTAGCAACCAAATAACAAATCAAATATTTCTGCACCAGAAAATCATACAGACATCCTGTTTCACTTATTTCACTCAGGATGGAAAGTAGCCTTGATATGTATCACTCTGGTAACTGCCTAGCAACCAGATGGGGTTACCCTAGCAACCAAGTAACAAATCACATATCTCTGCACCAGAAAATCATACAGACTTCCTGTTTCACTTATTTCACTCAGGATGGAAAGTAGCCTTGATATGTATCACTCTGGTAACTGCCTAGCAACCAGATGGGGTTACCCTAGCAACCAAGTAACAAATCACATATCTCTGCAACAGAAAATCAAAGAGACTTCCGGGTTGACTTATTTCACTCAGGATGGAAAGCAGCCTTGATATGTATCACTCTGGTAACTGCCTAGCAACCAGATGTGATTACCCTAGCAACCAAGTAACAAATCACATATCTCTGCAACAGAAAATCATAGAGACTTCCGGGTTGACTTAATTCACTCAGGATGGAAAGTAGCCTTGATATGTATCACTCTGGTAACTGCCTAGCAACCAGACGGGGTTACCCTAGCAACCAAGTAACAAATCACATATCTCTGCACCAGAAAATCGTAGAGACTACCTGTTTCACTTATTTCACTCAGGATGGAAAGTAGCCTTGATATGTATCACTCTGGTAACTGCATAGCAACCAGACAGGGTTACCTTAGCAACCAAGTAACAAATCACATATCTTTGAACCAGAACATCGTAGACACTTAGGGGTTGACATATTTCACACAGGATTGCAAGGAGCCTTATGAGTATCACTTTGGTAACTGCCTAGCAACCAGATGTGTTTACCCTAGCAACCAAGTAACAAATCACATATCTCTGCACCAGAAAATCATAGAGACATCCTGTTTCACTTATTTCACTCAGGATGGAAAGTAGCCTTGATATGTATCCCTCTGGTAACTGCCTAGCAACCAGATGCGATTACCCTAGCAACCAAGTAACAAATCACATATCTTTGAACCAGAACATCGTAGAGACTTAGGGGTTAACATATTTCACACAGGATTGCAAGGAGCCTTGATATGTATCACTCTGGTAACTGCCTAGCAACCAGACGGGGTTACCCTAGCAACCAAGTAACAAATCACATATATCTGCACCAGAAAATCATAGAGACTTCCTGTTTCACTTATTTCACTCAGGATGGAAAGTAGCCTTGATATGTATCACTCTGGTAACTGCCTAGCAACCAGATGTGATTACCCTAGCAACCAAGTAACAAATCACATATCTCTGCAACAGAAAATCAGAGAGACTTCCGGGTTGACTTATTTCACTCAGGATGGAAAGTAGCCTTGATATGTATCACTCTGGTAACCGCCTAGCAACCAGATGTGATTACCCTAGCAACCAAGTAACAAATCACATATCTCTGCATCAGAAAATCATAGAGACTTCCGGGTTGACTTGATTCACTCAGGATGGAAAGTAGCCTTGATATGTATCACTCTGGTAACTGCCTAGCAACCAGACGGGGTTACCCTAGCAACCAAGTAACAAATCACATATATCTGCACCAGTATATCGTAGAGACTACCTGTTTCACTTATTTCACTCAGGATGGAAAGTAGCCTTGATATGTATCACTCTGGTAACTGCATAGCAACCAGACAGGGTTACCTTAGCAACCAAGTAACAAATCACATATCTTTGAACCAGAACATCGTAGAGACTTAGGGGTTGACATATTTCACACAGGATTGCAAGGAGCCTTATGAGTATCACTTTGGTAACTGCCTAGTAACCAGATGTGTTTACCCTAGCAACCAAGTAACAAGTCACATATCTCTGCACCAGAAAATCATAGAGACATCCTGTTTCACTTATTTCACTCAAGATGGAAAGTAGCCTTGATATATATCACTCTGGTAACTGCCTATCAACCAGATATGGTTACCCTAGCAACCAAGTAACAAATCACATATCTATGCAACAGAAAATCATAGAGACTTCCGGGTTGACTTTATTCACTCAGAATGAAAAGGAGGCTTGATAAGGATCACCCTGGAAACTGCCTAGCAACCAGATTGGGTTACCCTAGCAACCAAGTAAAAAATGATATATCTATCTATCTATCTATCTATCTATCTATCTGATGGTCAATATCTATCTATCTATCTATCTGAGGGTCAATATCTATCTATCTATCTATCTAACTATCTGCGGGTCAATAACTATCTATCTATCTATCTATCTGTGGGTCATACTCTATCTATCTATATCTCAGGGTCAATGACTATCTGTCTATCTATATATCTGACGGTCAATATCTATCTATCTAAGGGTCAATGACTATCTATCTATCTATCTATCTATCTGAGGGTCAATATCTATCTATCTATCTATCTAGCTATCTGCGGGTCAATAACTATCTATCTATCTATCTACCTATCTGTGGTTCATACTCTATCTATCTATATCTCAGGGTCAATGACTATCTATCTATCTATATATCTGACGGTCAATATCTATCTATCTATCTAAGGGTCAATGACTATCAATCTATCTTTCTATCTTTCTATCTATCTATCTATCTATCTATCTATCTATCTGAGGGTCAATATCTATCTATCTATCTGAGGATCAATATCTATCTATCTATCTATCTATCTATCTATCTAATGGTCAATATCTGTCTATCTATCTATCTATCTATCTATCTATCTATCTGATGGTCAATAACAATCTATCTATATATCTATCTGATGGTCAATAACTATCTATCTATCTATCTATCTATCTATCTATCTATCTATCTATCTATCTATCTATCTGAGGGTCAATATCTATCTATCTATCTATCTATCTATCTATCTATGGGTCATACTCTATCTATCTATCTATCTATCTATCTATCTATCTATCTATCTATCTATCTATCTATCTATCTATCTATCTATCTATCTGAGGGTCAATATCTATCTATCTATCTATCTATCTATCTATCTATCTATCTATCTATCTATCTAATCTATTTGATAGACTGAATGGTTTTATAATCTCTAAACTTTGAACTTTGAAAACTACTACTTATAATTACATCAAACTAGAAACCGTAAATCTTCAAACTTTTACAACTACTTCAAACTTTATGCTAGGCTTTCTCAAGCCAACCTAAAGTTTGTACTCAAACTTTTTAATCTAGTTATTAGGTTGGCTTGAGAAAGCCAACTTACTGAAATCCTATTTAAACTTAATATTATTATTATTCTTCTGAGACTAAATTTCTAAATCTAACTCCTCCTAGAGCTTTTAAGCTACATGCACCAAACTCGGCACAGACCTTCAGACTAATCCCGAATAGTGTGCTATATCTTTTCTAACTGATTGGACTTACGGTTTTCCTAAAAATGACGATCAAAACTCGGAAAAACTCCCATTGACTTAACATTGCGGAATGTTCAGAAATTTAAATCCCAACTGACGTTTTCACACACACAGACAAAAAAGGGCCTGTCAGCCCTGCGTCTCTCCCTCTCTCTCTCCCTCAGAGGATTTATTTTATCAAGCAGCCAATATGTAATGACCTAAAATCTTCATAGCCACAGTATAGTAGCTTCCAGGTTGACTTTGTTCACTCAGTATGGAAAGGAGGCTTGATAAGTATCACCCTGGTAACTGCATAGCAACCAGACAGGGTTACCCTAGCAACCAAATAACAAATCACATATTTCTGCACCAGAAAATCATACAGACTTCCTGTTTCACTTATTTCACTCAGGATGGAAAGTAGCCTTGATATGTATCACTCTGGTAACTGCCTAGCAACCAGATGGGGTTACCCTAGCAACCAAGTAACAAATCACCTATCTCTGCACCAGAAAATCATACTGACGTCCTGTTTCACTTATTTCACTCAGGATGGAAAGTAGCCTTGATATGTATCACTCTGGTAACTGCCTAGCAACCAGATGTGATTACCCTAGCAACCAAGTAACAAATCACATATCTCTGCAACAGAAAATCATAGAGACTTCCGGGTTGACTTTATTCACTCAGGATGGAAAGTAGCCTTGATATGTATCACTCTGGTAACTGCCTAGCAACCAGATATGGTTACCCTAGCAACCAAGTAACAAATCATATATATTTGAACCAGAACATCGTAGAGACTTCCTGTTTCACATATTTCACTCAGGATTGCAAGGAGCCTTATGAGTATCACTTTGGTAACTAACTAGCAACCAGACAGGGTTACCCTAGCAACCAAGTAACAAATCACATATCTTTGAACCAGAACATCATAGAGACTTAGGGGTTGACATATTTCACACAGGATTGCAAGGAGCCTTATGAGTATCACTTTGGTAACTGCCTAGCAACCAGATGTGTTTACCCTAGCAACCAAGTAACAAATCACATATCTCTGCACCAGAAAATCGTAGAGACTTCCTGTTTCACTTATTTCACTCAGGATGGAAAGTAGCCTTGATATGTATCACTCTGGTAACTGCCTAGCAACCAGATGCGGTTACCCTAGCAACCAAGTAACAAATCACATATCTCTGCAACAGAAAATCGTAGAGACTTCCGGGTTGACATAATTCACTCAGGATGGAAAGGAGGCTTGATAAGTATCACCCTGGTAACTGCATAGCAACCAGATGGGGTTACCCTAGCAACCAAGTAACAAATAACATATCTTTGAACCAGAAAATCATAAAGACTTAGGGGTTGACATATTTCACACAGGATTGCAAGGAGCCTTATGAGTAACACGTTGGTAACTGCATAGCAACCAGATGTGGTTACCCTAGCAACCAAGTAACAAATCACATATCTTTGAACCAGAAAATCATAAAGACTTAGGGGTTGACATATTTCACACAGGATTGCAAGGAGCCTTATGAGTAACACGTTGGTAACTGCCTAGCAACCAGATGGGGTTACCCTAGCAACCAAGTAACAAATCACATATCTCTGCACCAGAAAATCGTATACACTTCCTGTTTGAATTATTTCACTCAGAATGGAAAGTAGCCTTGATATGTATCACTCTGGTAACTGCCTATCAACCAGATATGGTTACCCTAGCAACCAAGTAACAAATCACATATCTATGCAAAAGAAAATCGTAGAGACTTCCAGGTTGACTTTATTCACTCAGAATGAAAAGGAGGCTTGATAAGGATCACCCTGGAAACTGCCTAGCAACCAGATTGGGTTACCCTAGCAACCAAGTAAAAAATAATATATCTATCTATCTGTCTATCTATCTATCTTTCTGAGGGTCAATATCTATCTGTCTATCTATCTATCTATCTATCTGAGGGTCAATATCTATCTATCTATCTGTGGGTCATACTCTATCTATCTATCTATCTATCTATCTATCTATCTATCTATCTATCTATCTATCTATCTATCTATCTGTGGGTCATACTCTATCTATTTATCTATCTATCTATCTATCTATCTATCTAAGGGTCAATGACTATCTATCTATCTATCTATCTATCTATCTATCTGTCTATCTATCTATCTATCTATCTATCTATCTATCTATCTATCTGTGGGTCATACTCTATCTATCTATCTATCTATCTTTCTGAGGGTCAATATCTATCTATCTATCTATCTATCTATCTATCTATCTGAGGGTCAATAACTATCTATCTATCTATCTGTGGGTCATACTCTATCTATCTATCTATCTATCTATCTATCTATCTATCTATCTATCTATCTATCTAAGGGTCAATGACTATCTATCTATCTATCTATCTATCTATCTATCTATCTATCTATCTATCTATCTATCTATCTATCTATCTATCTGAGGATCAATATCTATCTATCTATCTATCTATCTATCTATCTATCTATCTATCTATCTATCTATCTATCTATCTATCTGAGGGTCAATATCTATCTATCTATCTATCTATCTATCTATCTGTGGGTCATACTCTATCTATCTATCTGTCTATCTATCTATCTGAGGGTCAATATCTATCTATCTATCTATCTATCTATCTATCTATCTATCTATCTATCTATCTATCTATCTATCTATCTATCTATCTATCTATCTATCTATCTGAGGGTCAATATCTATCTATCTATCTATCTATCTATCTATCTATCTGATGGTCAATATCTATCTATCTATCTATCTATCTATCTATCTATCTATCTATCTATCTATCTATCTGTGGGTCATACTCTATCTGTCTATCTATCTATCTGAGGGTCAATATCTATCTATCTATCTATCTATCTATCTATCTATCTATCTATCTATCTATCTATCTATCTATCTATCTATCTATCTATCTGATGGTCAATATCTATCTATCTATCTATCTATCTATCTATCTATCTATCTATCTATCTATCTATCTATCTATCTATCTATCTATCTATTTGATAGACTGAATGGTTTTATAATCTCTAAACTTTGAACTTTGAAAACTACTACTTATAATTACATCAAACTAAAAACCTTAAATCTTCAAACTTTTACAACTACTTCAAACTTTATGCTAGGCTTTCTCAAGCCAACCTAAAGTTTGTACTCAAACTTTTTAATCTAGTTATTATTATTATTCTTCTGAGACTAAATTTCTAAATGTAACTCCTCCTAGAGCTTTTAAGCTACATGCACCAAACTCGGCACAGACCTTCAGACTAATCCCGAATAGTGTGCTATATCTTTTCTAACAGATCGGACTTACGGTTTTCCTAAAAATGACGATCAAAACTCGGAAAAACTCCCATTGATTAACATTGCGGAATGTTCAGAAATTTAAATCCCAACTGACGTTTTCACACACACAGACGAAAAAGGGCCTGTCAGCCCTGCGTCTCTCCCTCTCTCTCTCCCTCAGAGGATTTCTTTTATCAAGCAGCCAATAAGTAATGACCTAAAATCTTCATAGCCACAGTATAGTAGCTTCCAGGTTGACTTGATTCACTCAGTATGGAAAGGAGGCTTGATAAGTATCACCCTGGTAACTGCATAGCAACCAGACAGGGTTACCCTAGCAACCAAATAACAAATCACATATTTCTGCACCAAAAAATCATACAGACATCCTGTTTCACTTATTTCACTCAGGATGGAAAGTAGCCTTGATATGTATCACTCTGGTAACTGCCTAGCAACCAGATGGGGTTACCCTAGCAACCAAGTAACAAATCACATATCTCTGCACCAGAAAATCATACAGACTTCCTGTTTCACTTATTTCACTCAGGATGGAAAGTAGCCTTGATATGTATCACTCTGGTAACTGCCTAGAAACCAGATGGGGTTACCCTAGCAACCAAGTAACAAATCACATATCTCTGCAACAGAAAATCAAAGAGACTTCCGGGTTGACTTATTTCACTCAGGATGGAAAGCAGCCTTGATATGTATCACTCTGGTAACTGCCTAGCAACCAAATGTGATTACCCTAGCAACCAAGTAACAAATCACATATCTCTGCAACAGAAAATCATAGAGACTTCAGGGTTGACTTAATTCACTCAGGATGGAAAGTAGCCTTGATATGTATCACTCTGGTAACTGCCTAGCAACCAGACGGGGTTACCCTAGCAACCAAGTAACAAATCACATATCTCTGCACCAGAAAATCGTAGAGACTACCTGTTTCACTTATTTCACTCAGGATGGAAAGTAGCCTTGATATGTATCACTCTGGTAACTGCATAGCAACCAGACAGGGTTACCTTAGCAACCAAGTAACAAATCACATATCTTTGAACCAGAACATCGTAGACACTTAGGGGTTGACATATTTCACACAGGATTGCAAGGAGCCTTATGAGTATCACTTTGGTAACTGCCTAGCAACCAGATGTGTTTACCCTAGCAACCAAGTAACAAATCACATATCTCTGCACCAGAAAATCATAGAGACTTCCTGTTTCACTTATTTCACTCAGGATGGAAAGTAGCCTTGATATGTATCCCTCTGGTAACTGCCTAGCAACCAGATGCGATTACCCTAGCAACCAAGTAACAAATCACATATCTTTGAACCAGAACATCGTAGAGACTTAGGGGTTAACATATTTCACACAGGATTGCAAGGAGCCTTGATATGTATCACTCTGGTAACTGCCTAGCAACCAGACGGGGTTACCCTAGCAACCAAGTAACAAATCACATATATCTGCACCAGAAAATCATAGAGACTTCCTGTTTCACTTATTTCACTCAGGATGGAAAGTAGCCTTGATATGTATCACTCTGGTAACTGCCTAGCAACCAGATGTGATTACCCTAGCAACCAAGTAACAAATCACATATCTCTGCAACAGAAAATCAGAGAGAATTCCGGGTTGACTTATTTCACTCAGGATGGAAAGTAGCCTTGATATGTATCACTCTGGTAACCGCCTAGCAACCAGATGTGATTACCCTAGCAACCAAGTAACAAATCACATATCTCTGCATCAGAAAATCATAGAGACTTCCGGGTTGACTTGATTCACTCAGAATGAAAAGGAGGCTTGATAAGGATCACCCTGGAAACTGCCTAGCAACCAGATTGGGTTACCCTAGCAACCAAGTAAAAAATAATATATCTATCTATCTGTCTATCTATCTATCTTTCTGAGGGTCAATATCTATCTGTCTATCTATCTATCTATCTATCTGAGGGTCAATATCTATCTATCTATCTGTGGGTCATACTCTATCTATCTATCTATCTATCTATCTATCTATCTATCTATCTATCTATCTATCTGTGGGTCATACTCTATCTATTTATCTATCTATCTATCTATCTATCTAAGGGTCAATGACTATCTATCTATCTATCTATCTATCTATCTATCTATCTATCTATCTGTGGGTCATACTCTATCTATCTATCTATCTATCTTTCTGAGGGTCAATATCTATCTATCTATCTATCTATCTATCTATCTATCTATCTATCTATCTATCTATCTATCTATCTGAGGGTCAATAACTATCTATCTATCTATCTGTGGGTCATACTCTATCTATCTATCTATCTATCTATCTATCTATCTATCTATCTATCTATCTATCTATCTATCTAAGGGTCAATGACTATCTATCTATCTATCTATCTATCTATCTATCTATCTATCTATCTATCTATCTGAGGATCAATATCTATCTATCTATCTATCTATCTATCTATCTATCTATCTATCTATCTATCTATCTGAGGGTCAATATCTATCTATCTATCTATCTATCTATCTGTGGATCATACTCTATCTATCTATCTGTCTATCTATCTATCTGAGGGTCAATATCTATCTATCTATCTATCTATCTATCTATCTATCTATCTATCTATCTATCTATCTATCTATCTATCTATCTGAGGGTCAATATCTATCTATCTATCTATCTATCTATCTATCTATCTATCTATCTATCTGATGGTCAATATCTATCTATCTATCTATCTATCTATCTATCTATCTATCTATCTATCTATCTGTGGGTCATACTCTATCTGTCTATCTGTCTATCTATCTATCTGATGGTCAATATCTATCTATCTATCTATCTATCTATCTATCTATCTATCTATCTATCTATCTATCTATCTATCTATCTATTTGATAGACTGAATGGTTTTATAATCTCTAAACTTTGAACTTTGAAAACTACTACTTATAATTACATCAAACTAAAAACCTTAAATCTTCAAACTTTTACAACTACTTCAAACTTTATGCTAGGCTTTCTCAAGCCAACCTAAAGTTTGTACTCAAACTTTTTAATCTAGTTATTATTATTATTCTTCTGAGACTAAATTTCTAAATGTAACTCCTCCTAGAGCTTTTAAGCTACATGCACCAAACTCGGCACAGACCTTCAGACTAATCCCGAATAGTGTGCTATATCTTTTCTAACAGATCGGACTTACGGTTTTCCTAAAAATGACGATCAAAACTCGGAAAAACTCCCATTGATTAACATTGCGGAATGTTCAGAAATTTAAATCCCAACTGACGTTTTCACACACACAGACGAAAAAGGGCCTGTCAGCTCTGCGTCTCTCCCTCTCTCTCTCCCTCAGAGGATTTCTTTTATCAAGCAGCCAATAAGTAATGACCTAAAATCTTCATAGCCACAGTATAGTAGCTTCCAGGTTGACTTGATTCACTCAGTATGGAAAGGAGGCTTGATAAGTATCACCCTGGTAACTGCCTAGCAACCAGATGGGGTTACCCTAGCAACCAAGTAACAAATCACATATCTCTGCACCAGAAAATCATACAGACTTCCTGTTTCACTTATTTCACTCAGGATGGAAAGTAGCCTTGATATGTATCACTCTGGTAACTGCCTAGCAACCAGATGGGGTTACCCTAGCAACCAAGTAACAAATCACATATCTCTGCAACAGAAAATCAAAGAGACTTCCGGGTTGACTTATTTCACTCAGGATGGAAAGCAGCCTTGATATGTATCACTCTGGTAACTGCCTAGCAACCAGATGTGATTACCCTAGCAACCAAGTAACAAATCACATATCTCTGCAACAGAAAATCATAGAGACTTCAGGGTTGACTTAATTCACTCAGGATGGAAAGTAGCCTTGATATGTATCACTCTGGTAACTGCCTAACAACCAGACGGGGTTACACTAGCAACCAAGTAACAAATCACATATCTCTGCACCAGAAAATCGTAGAGACTACCTGTTTCACTTATTTCACTCAGGATGGAAAGTAGCCTTGATATGTATCACTCTGGTAACTGCATAGCAACCAGACAGGGTTACCTTAGCAACCAAGTAACAAATCACATATCTTTGAACCAGAACATCGTAGACACTTAGGGGTTGACATATTTCACACAGGATTGCAAGGAGCCTTATGAGTATCACTTTGGTAACTGCCTAGCAACCAGATGTGTTTACCCTAGCAACCAAGTAACAAATCACATATCTCTGCACCAGAAAATCATAGAGACTTCCTGTTTCACTTATTTCACTCAGGATGGAAAGTAGCCTTGATATGTATCCCTCTGGTAACTGCCTAGCAACCAGATGCGATTACCCTAGCAACCAAGTAACAAATCACATATCTTTGAACCAGAACATCGTAGAGACTTAGGGGTTAACATATTTCACACAGGATTGCAAGGAGCCTTGATATGTATCACTCTGGTAACTGCCTAGCAACCAGACGGGGTTACCCTAGCAACCAAGTAACAAATCACATATATCTGCACCAGAAAATCATAGAGACTTCCTGTTTCACTTATTTCACTCAGGATGGAAAGTAGCCTTGATATGTATCACTCTGGTAACTGCCTAGCAACCAGATGTGATTACCCTAGCAACCAAGTAACAAATCACATATCTCTGCAACAGAAAATCAGAGAGACTTCCGGGTTGACTTATTTCACTCAGGATGGAAAGTAGCCTTGATATGTATCACTCTGGTAACCGCCTAGCAACCAGATGTGATTACCCTAGCAACCAAGTAACAAATCACATATCTCTGCATCAGAAAATCATAGAGACTTCCGGGTTGACTTGATTCACTCAGGATGGAAAGTAGCCTTGATATGTATCACTCTGGTAACTGCCTAGCAACCAGACAGGGTTACCCTAGCAACCAAGTAACAAATCACATATATCTGCACCAGTATATCGTAGAGACTACCTGTTTCACTTATTTCACTCAGGATGGAAAGTAGCCTTGATATGTATCACTCTGGTAACTGCATAGCAACCAGACAGGGTTACCTTAGCAACCAAGTAACAAATCACATATCTTTGAACCAGAACATCGTAGAGACTTAGGGGTTGACATATTTCACACAGGATTGCAAGGAGCCTTATGAGTATCACTTTGGTAACTGCCTAGTAACCAGATGTGTTTACCCTAGCAACCAAGTAACAAGTCTGCACCAGAAAATCATAGAGACATCCTGTTTCACTTATTTCACTCAAGATGGAAAGTAGCCTTGATATATATCACTCTGGTAACTGCCTATCAACCAGATATGGTTACCCTAGCAACCAAGTAACAAATCACATATCTATGCAACAGAAAATCATAGAGACTTCCGGGTTGACTTTATTCACTCAGAATGAAAAGGAGGCTTGATAAGGATCACCCTGGAAACTGCCTAGCAACCAGATTGGGTTACCCTAGCAACCAAGTAAAAAATGATATATCTATCTATCTATCTATCTATCTATCTATCTATCTGATGGTCAATATCTATCTATCTATCTATCTGAGGGTCAATATCTATCTATCTATCTATCTAACTATCTGCGGGTCAATAACTATCTATCTATCTATCTGTGGGTCATACTCTATCTATCTATATCTCAGGGTCAATGACTATCTGTCTATCTATATATCTGACGGTCAATATCTATCTATCTAAGGGTCAATGACTATCTATCTATCTATCTATCTATCTGAGGGTCAATATTTATCTATCTATCTATCTAGCTATCTGCGGGTCAATAACTATCTATCTATCTATCTACCTATCTGTGGTTCATACTCTATCTATCTATATCTCAGGGTCAATGACTATCTATCTATCTATATATCTGACGGTCAATATCTATCTATCTATCTAAGGGTCAATGACTATCAATCTATCTTTCTATCTTTCTATCTATCTATCTATCTATCTATCTGAGGGTCAATATCTATCTATCTATCTGAGGATCAATATCTATCTATCTATCTATCTATCTATCTAATGGTCAATATCTGTCTATCTATCTATCTATCTATCTATCTATCTATCTATCTATCTATCTATCTATCTATCTATCTGATGGTCAATAACAATCTATCTATATATCTATCTGATGGTCAATAACTATCTATCTATCTATCTATCTATCTATCTGAGGGTCAATATCTATCTATCTATCTATCTATC
This sequence comes from Moxostoma hubbsi, assembly GCA_032164185.1. Lineage (NCBI taxonomy): Eukaryota > Metazoa > Chordata > Actinopteri > Cypriniformes > Catostomidae > Moxostoma > Moxostoma hubbsi. The sequence goes on from JAVLUX010000039.1 coordinate 34,035,593, forward strand.
TATCTATGGGTCATACTCTATCTATCTATCTATCTATCTATCTATCTATCTATCTATCTATCTATCTATCTATCTATCTATCTGAGGGTCAATATCTATCTATCTATCTGAGGGTCAATATCTATCTATCTATCTATCTATCTATCTATCTATCTATCTATCTATCTATCTATCTATCTATCTATCTATCTATCTATCTAATCTATTTGATAGACTGAATGGTTTTATAATCTCTAAACTTTGAACTTTGAAAACTAATACTTATAATTACATCAAACTAGAAACCGTAAATCTTCAAACTTTTACAACTACTTCAAACTTTATGCTAGGCTTTCTCAAGCCAACCTAAAGTTTGTACTCAAACTTTTTAATCTAGTTATTATTATTATTCTGAGACTAAATTTCTAAATTTAACTCCTCCTAGAGCTTTTAAGCTACATGCACCAAACTCGGCACAGACATTCAGACTAATCCCGAATAGTGTGCTATATCTTTTCTAACTGATCGGACTTACGGTTTTCCTAAAAATGACGATCAAAACTCGGAAAAACTCCCATTGACTTAACATTGCGGAATGTTCAGAAATTTAAATCCCAACTGACATTTTCACACACACAGACAAAAAAGGGCCTGTCAGCCCTGCGTCTCTCCCTCTCTCTCACCCTCAGAGGATTTCTTTTATCAAGCAGCCAATAAGTAATGACCTAAAATCTTCATATCTACAGTATTGTAGCATCAAGGTTGACTTTGTTCACTCAGTATGGAAAGGAGGCTTGACAAGTATCACCCTAGTAACTGCATAGTAACCAGACAGGGTTACCCTAGCAACCAAATAACAAATCACATATCTTTGAACCAGAACATCGTAGAGACTTAGGGGTTGACATATTTCACTCAAGATTGCAAGGAGCCTTATGAGTATCACTTTGGTAACTGCCTAGCAACCAGATGGGGTTACCCTAGCAACCAAGTAACAAATCACATATCTCTGCACCAGAAAATCGTAGAGACTTCCTGTTTCACTTATTTCACTCAGGATGGAAAGTAGCCTTGATATGTATCACTCTGGTAACTGCCTAGCAACCAGATGTGGTTACCCTAGCAACCAAGTAACAAATCACATATCTTTGAACCAGAACATCGTAGAGACTTATGGGTTGACATATTTCACACAGGATTGCAAGGAGCCTTATGAGTATCACCTTGGTAACTGCCTAGCAACCAGATGGGGTTACCCTAGCAACCAAGTAACAAATCACATATCTCTGCACCAGAAAATCATAGAGACTTTCTGTTTCACTTATTTCACTCAGGATGGAAAGTAGCCTTGATATGTATCACTCTGGTAACTGCCTAGAAACCAGATGGGGTTACCCTAGCAACCAAGTAACAAATCACATATCTCTGCAACAGAAAATCGTAGAGACTTCCTGTTTGACTTATTTTACTCAGGATAGCAAGGAGTCTTGAAAAGTATCACTCTGGTAACTGCCTAGCAACGACAAGGGCTTACCCTAGCAACCAAGTAACAAATCACATAACTCTGCACCAGAAAATCGTAGAGACTTCCTGTTTCACTTATTTTACTCAAGATGGAAAGTAGCCTTGATATATATCACTCTGGTAACTGCCTAGCAACCAGATGCGGTTACCCTAGCAACCAAGTAACAAATCACATATCTTTGAACCAGAAAATCGTAGAGACTTAGGGGTTGACATATTTCACACAGGATTGCAAGGAGCCTTATGAGTATTACTTTGGTAACTGCCTAGCAACCAGATGGGGTTACCCTAGCAACAAGTAACAAATCACATATCACTGCACCAGAAAATCGTATAGACTTCCTGTTTGAATTATTTCACTCAGAATGGAAAGTAGCCTTGATATGTATCACTCTGGTAACTGCCTATCAACCAGATATGGTTACCCTAGCAACTAAGTAACAAATTACATATCTATGCAACAGAAAATCGTAGAGACTTCTGGGTTGACTTTATTCACTCAGAATGAAAAGGAGGCTTGATAAGGATCACCCTGGAAACTGCCTAGCAACCAGATTGGGTTACCCTAGCAACCAAGTAAAAAATAATATATCTATCTATCTATCTGTCTATCTATCTATCTTTCTGAGGGTCAATATCTATCTATCTATCTATCTATCTATCTATCTATCTATCTATCTATCTATCTATCTATCTGTGGGTCATACTTTATCTATCTATCTATCTTTTTATATATCTATGGGTCAATGACTATCTATCTATCTCTCTCTCTCTCTTTCTGAGGGTCAATATCTATCTATCTATCTATCTATTTATCTATCTGAGGGTCAATATCTATCTATCTATCTATCTATCTATTTGATAGACTGAATGGTTTTATAATCTCTAAACTTTGAACTTTGAAAACTACTACTTATAATTACATCAAACTAAAAACCTTAAATCTTCAAACTTTTACAACTACTTCAAACTTTATGCTAGGCTTTCTCAAGCCAACCTAAAGTTTGTACTCAAACTTTTTAATCTAGTTATTATTAGTGGTGCTTGCCATAGGCAAAGCATCACTATTGTTCTCTTGCATACTTATTATTTTTATTATAATTATTATTATTTTTCCACACAAAGTTTGGCGCGCTACTCCTCCTGCAGCTTTTGTCACAGACCTTTGAGTGAGGCATCAAATCGTGCGGCTCATTAAGGAGAGTTGTGCTATATCTTTTCTAAGCGATCGGGTGTACGATGTTCGAACAACGGACGAAAAAGCGGCCAAAAAAATCCCATTGACTTTACATTGCGGAATGTTCAGAAATTTAAATCCCAACTGACTTTCACACACACAGACAAAAAAGGGCCTGTCAGCCCTGCGTCTCTCTCTCTCTCTCCCTCAGAGGATTTCTTTTATCAAGCAGTCAATAAAAATCTTCATAGCCACACCCTAAAACATGCTAAAAATGTGCTAGCATCATGCTAACATATGCTGGCATCACCTAGCGAAGTGCTAAAACATGCTAAAAACGTGCTAGCAACATGCTAACACATGTTGGCATCACCTAGCGAAGTGCTAAAACATGCTAAAAACGTGCTAACAACATGCTAACACATGATAGTATTGCCTAGCGAAGTGTTAAAACATGCTAAAAACATGCTAGCATCATGCTAACACATGCTGGCATCGCCTAGCGAAGTGCCAAAACATGTTAAAAACGTGCTTGCATCATGCTAACACATGTTAGCATCGCCTAGCAAAGTGCTAAAACATGCTAGAAACGTGCTAGTATCATGCTAACACATGCTAGCTTCACCTTGCAAAGTGCTAAAACATGTTAAAACGTGCTAGCATTATGCTAATGCATGTTAGCATTGCTTAGGGGATTGCTCAAATATGTTAAAAACGTGCTAGCATCATGCTAACACATGTTAGCATCGCCTAGCAAAGTGCTAAAACATGTTAGAAACGTGCTAGTATCATGCTAATGCATGTTAGCATTGCTTAGGGGATTGCTAAAACATGTTAAAAAGATGCTAGCATCATGCTAACACATGTTAGCATTGCCAAAGGAAGTGCTAAAACATGCTAAAAATGTGCTAGTATCATGCTAACACATGCTAGCTTCACCTAGCGAAGTGCTAAAACATTCTAAAAACGTGCTACCATCATGAAAAACACATGTTAGCAACATTCTATGACCTTTATTTTAGTGCTTAGAAACAAGTTTGAAAATGCTACTTGACGAGTTTTGCCACGGCAAGCACCACTCACATTTTCTTCAGGAAATGTACATTCTAGTTAGGTTGGCTTGAGAAAGCCAACTTACTGAAATCCTATTTAAACTTATTATTATTATTATTATTATTATTCTGAGACTAAATTTCTAAATGTAACTCCTCCTAGAGCTTTTAAGCTACATGCACCAAACTCGGCACAGACCTTCAGACTAATCCCGAATAGTGTGCTATATCTTTTCTAACTGATCGGACTTACGGTTTTCCTAAAAATGACGATCAAAACTCGGAAAAACTCCCATTGATTAACATTGCGGAATGTTCAGAAATTTAAATCCCAACTGACGTTTTCACACACACAGACGAAAAAGGGCCTGTCAGCCCTGCGTCTCTCCCTCTCTCTCTCCCTCAGAGGATTTCTTTTATCAAGCAGCCAATAAGTAATGACCTAAAATCTTCATAGCCACAGTATAGTAGCTTCCAGGTTGACTTGATTCACTCAGTATGGAAAGGAGGCTTGATAAGTATCACCCTGGTAACTGCATAGCAACCAGACAGGGTTACCCTAGCAACCAAATAACAAATCACATATTTCTGCACCAGAAAATCATACAGACTTCCTGTTTCACTTATTTCACTCAGGATGGAAAGTAGCCTTGATATGTATCACTCTGGTAACTGCCTAGCAACCAGATGGGGTTACCCTAGCAACCAAGTAACAAATCACATATCTCTGCACCAGAAAATCGTAGTGACTTCCTGTTTCACTTATTTCACTCAAGATGGAAAGTAGCCTTGATATGTATCACTCTGGTAACTGCCTAGAAACCAGATGTGATTACCCTAGCAACCAAGTAACAAATCACATATCTCTGCAACAGAAAATCAGAGAGACTTCCGGGTTGACTTATTTCACTCAGGATGGAAAGTAGCCTTGATATGTATCACTCTGGTAACTGCCTGGCAACCAGATGTGATTACCCTAGCAACCAAGTAACAAATCACATATCTCTGCAACAGAAAATCAGAGAGACTTCCGGGTTGACTTATTTCACTCAGGATGGAAAGTAGCCTTGATATGTATCACTCTGGTAACTGCCTAGCAACCAGATGTGATTACCCTAGCAACCAAGTAACAAATCACATATCTCTGCAACAGAAAATCATAGAGACTTCCGGGTTGACTTTATTCACTCAGGAAGGAAAGTAGCCTTGATATGTATCACTCTGGTAACTGCTTAGCAACCAGACGGGGTTACCCTAGCAACCAAGTAACAAATCACATATCTCTGCACCAGTAAATCGTAGAGACTACCTGTTTCACTTATTTCACTCAGGATGGAAAGTAGCCTTGATATGTATCACTCTGGTAACTGCATAGCAACCAGACAGGGTCACCTTAGCAACCAAGTAACAAATCACATATCTTTGAACCAGAACATCGTAGAGACTTAGGGGTTGACATATTTCACACAGGATTGCAAGGAGCCTTATGAGTATCACTTTGGTAACTGCCTAGCAACCAGATGTGTTTACCCTAGCAACCAACTAACAAATCACATATCTCTGCACCAGAAAATCGTAGAGACTTCCTGTTTCACTTATTTCACTCAGGATGGAAAGTAGCCTTGATATGTATCACTCTGGTAACTGCCTAGCAACCAGATGTGGTTACCCTAGCAACCAAGTAACAAATCACATATCTTTGAACCAGAACATCGTAGACTTATGGGTTGACATATTTCACACAGGATTGCAAGGAGCCTTATGAGTATCACCTTGGTAACTGCCTAGCAACCAGATGGGGTTACCCTAGCAACCAAGTAACAAATCACATATCTCTGCACCAGAAAATCATAGAGACTTTCTGTTTCACTTATTTCACTCAGGATGGAAAGTAGCCTTGATATGTATCACTCTGGTAACTGCCTAGAAACCAGATGCGGTTACCCTAGCAACCAAGTAACAAATCACATATCTCTGCAACAGAAAATCGTAGAGACTTCCTGTTTGACTTATTTTACTCAGGATAGCAAGGAGTCTTGAAAAGTATCACTCTGGTAACTGCCTAGCAACGACAAGGGCTTACCCTAGCAACCAAGTAACAAATCACATAACTCTGCACCAGAAAATCGTAGAGACTTCCTGTTTCACTTATTTTACTCAAGATGGAAAGTAGCCTTGATATATATCACTCTGGTAACTGCCTAGCAACCAGATGCGGTTACCCTAGCAACCAAGTAACAAATCACATATCTTTGAACCAGAAAATCGTAGAGACTTAGGGGTTGACATATTTCACACAGGATTGCAAGGAGCCTTATGAGTATTACTTTGGTAACTGCCTAGCAACCAGATGGGGTTACCCTAGCAACAAGTAACAAATCACATATCACTGCACCAGAAAATCGTATAGACTTCCTGTTTGAATTATTTCACTCAGAATGGAAAGTAGCCTTGATATGTATCACTCTGGTAACTGCCTATCAACCAGATATGGTTACCCTAGCAACTAAGTAACAAATTACATATCTATGCAACAGAAAATCGTAGAGACTTCTGGGTTGACTTTATTCACTCAGAATGAAAAGGAGGCTTGATAAGGATCACCCTGGAAACTGCCTAGCAACCAGATTGGGTTACCCTAGCAACCAAGTAAAAATTAATATATCTATCTATCTATCTATCTGTCTATCTATCTATCTTTCTGAGGGTCAATATCTATCTATCTATCTATCTATCTATCTATCTATCTATCTATCTATCTATCTATCTATCTATCTATCTATCTATCTGAGGGTCAATAACTATCTATCTATCTATCTGTGGGTCATACTCTATCTATCTATCTATCTTTTTATATATCTATGGGTCAATGACTATCTATCTATCTCTCTCTCTCTCTTTCTGAGGGTCAATATCTATCTATCTATCTATCTATCTATCTATCTATCTATCTATCTATCTATCTATCTATCTATCTATCTATCTATTTATCTATCTGAGGGCCAATATCTATCTATCTATCTATCTATCTATTTGATAGACTGAATGGTTTTATAATCTCTAAACTTTGAACTTTGAAAACTACTACTTATAATTACATCAAACTAAAAACCTTAAATCTTCAAACTTTTACAACTACTTCAAACTTTATGCTAGGCTTTCTCAAGCCAACCTAAAGTTTGTACTCAAACTTTTTAATCTAGTTATTATTAGTGGTGCTTGCCATAGGCAAAGCATCACTATTGTTCTCTTGCATACTTATTATTAGGTTGGCTTGAGAAAGCCAACTTACTGAAATCCTATTTAAACTTAATATTATTATTATTCTTCTGAGACTAAATTTCTAAATCTAACTCCTCCTAGAGCTTTTAAGCTACATGCACCAAACTCGGCACAGACCTTCAGACTAATCCCGAATAGTGTGCTATATCTTTTCTAACTGATCGGACTTACGGTTTTCCTAAAAATGACGATCAAAACTCGGAAAAACTCCCATTGATTAACATTGCGGAATGTTCAGAAATTTAAATCCCAACTGCCGTTTTCACACACACAGACAAAAAAGGGCCTGTCAGCCCTGCGTCTCTCCCTCTCTCTCTCCCTCAGAGGATTTCTTTTATCAAGCAGCCAATAAGTAATGACCTAAAATCTTCATAGCCACAGTATAGTAGCTTCCAGGTTGACTTGATTCACTCAGTATGGAAAGGAGGCTTGATAAGTATCACCCTGGTAACTGCATAGCAACCAGACAGGGTTACCCTAGCAACCAAATAACAAATCACATATTTCTGCACCAGAAAATCATACAGACTTCCTGTTTCACTTATTTCACTCAGGATGGAAAGTAGCCTTGATATGTATCACTCTGGTAACTGCCTAGCAACCAGATGGGGTTACCCTAGCAACCAAGTAACAAATCACATATCTCTGCACCAGAAAATCGTAGTGACTTCCTGTTTCACTTATTTCACTCAAGATGGAAAGTAGCCTTGATATGTATCACTCTGGTAACTGCCTAGCAACCAGATGTGATTACCCTAGCAACCAAGTAACAAATCACATATCTCTGCAACAGAAAATCAGAGAGACTTCCGGGTTGACTTATTTCACTCAGGATGGAAAGTAGCCTTGATATGTATCACTCTGGTAACTGCCTAGCAACCAGATGTGATTACCCTAGCAACCAAGTAACAAATCACATATCTCTGCAACAGAAAATCAGAGAGACTTCCGGGTTGACTTATTTCACTCAGGATGGAAAGTAGCCTTTATATGTATCACTCTGGTAACTGCCTAGCAACCAGATGTGATTACCCTAGCAACCAAGTAACAAATCACATATCTCTGCAACAGAAAATCATAGAGACTTCCGGGTTGACTTTATTCACTCAGGATGGAAAGTAGCCTTGATATGTATCACTCTGGTAACTGCCTAGCAACCAGACGGGGATACCCTAGCAACCAAGTAACAAATCACATATCTCTGCACCAGAAAATCGTAGAGACTACCTGTTTCACTTATTTCACTCAGGATGGAAAGTAGCCTTGATATGTATCACTCTGGTAACTGCATAGCAACCAGACAGGGTTACATTAGCAACCAAGTAACAAATCACATATCTTTGAACCAGAACATCGTAGAGACTTAGGGGTTGACATATTTCAAACAGGATTGCAAGGAGCCTTATGAGTATCACTTTGGTAACTGCCTAGCAACCAGATGTGTTTACCCTAGCAACCAAGTAACAAATCACATATCTCTGCACCAGAAAATCATAGAGACTTCCTGTTTCACTTATTTCACTCAGGATGGAAAGTAGCCTTGATATGTATCCCTCTGGTAACTGCCTAGCAACCAGATGCGGTTACCCTAGCAACCAAGTAACAAATCACATATCTTTGAACCAGAACATCGTAGAGACTTAGGGGTTGACATATTTCACACAGGATTTCAAGGAGCCTTATGAGTATCACCTTAGTAACTGCCTAGCAACCAGATGGGGTTACCCTAGCAACCAACTAACAAATCACATATCTCTGCACCAGAAAATCGTAGAGACTTCCGGGTTGACATAATTCACTCAGGATGGAAAGGAGGCTTGATAAGTATCACTCTGGTAACTGCTTAGCAACGACAAGGGCTTACCCTAGCAACCAAGTAACAAATCACATAACTCTGCACCAGAAAATCGTAGAGACTTCCTGTTTAACTTATTTTACTCAAGATGGAAAGTAGCCTTGATATATATCACTCTGGTAACTGCCTATCAACCAGATATGGTTACCCTAGCAACCAAGTAACAAATCACATATCTATGCAACAGAAAATCATAGAGACTTCCGGGTTGACTTTATTCACTCAGAATGAAAAGGAGGCTTGATAAGGATCACCCTGGAAACTGCCTAGCAACCAGATTGGGTTACCCTAGCAACCAAGTAAAAAATTATATATCTATCTGTCTATCTGTCTATCTATCTATCTATCTAATCTATTTGATAGACTGAATGGTTTTATAATCTCTAAACTTTGAACTTTGAAAACTACTACTTATAATTACATCAAACTAGAAACCGTAAATCTTCAAACTTTTACAACTACTTCAAACTTTATGCTAGGCTTTCTCAAGCCAACCTAAAGTTTGTACTCAAACTTTTTAATCTAGTTTTTATTATAATTATTATTATTTTTCCACACAAAGTTTGGCGCGCTACTCCTCCTGCAGCTTTTGTCACAGACCCCTGAGTGAGGCATCAAATCGTGCGGCTCATTAAGGAGAGGTGTGCTATATCTTTTCTAAGCGATCGGGTGTACGATGTTCGAACAACGGACGAAAAAGCGGCCAAAAAAATCCCATTGACTTTACATTGCGGAATGTTCAGAAATTTAAATCCCAACTGACTTTTTCACACACACAGACAAAAAAAGGCCTGTCAGCCCTGCGTCTCTCTCTCTCTCTCCCTCAGAGGATTTCTTTTATCAAGCAGTCAATAAAAATCTTCATAGCCACACCCTAAAACATGCTAAAAATGTGCTAGCATCATGCTAACATATGCTGGCATCACCTAGCGAAGTGCTAAAACATGCTAAAAACGTGCTAGCAACATGCTAACACATGTTGGCATCACCTAGCGAAGTGCTAAAACATGCTAAAAACGTGCTAACAACATGCTAACACATGATAGTATTGCCTAGCGAAGTGTTAAAACATGCTAAAAACATGCTAGCATCATGCTAACACATGCTGGCATCGCCTAGCGAAGTGCCAAAACATGTTAAAAACGTGCTTGCATCATGCTAACACATGTTAGCATCGCCTAGCAAAGTGCTAAAACATGCTAGAAACGTGCTAGTATCATGCTAACACATGCTAGCTTCACCTTGCAAAGTGCTAAAACATGTTAAAACGTGCTAGCATTATGCTAATGCATGTTAGCATTGCTTAGGGATTGCTAAAACATGTTAAAAAGATGCTAGCATCATGCTAACACATGTTAGCATTGCCAAAGGAAGTGCTAAAACATGCTAAAAATGTGCTAGTATCATGCTAACACATGCTAGCTTCACCTAGCGAAGTGCTAAAACATTCTAAAAACGTGCTACCATCATGAAAAACACATGTTAGCAACATTCTATGACCTTTATTTTAGTGCTTAGAAACAAGTTTGAAAATGCTACTTGACGAGTTTTGCCACGGCAAGCACCACTCACATTTTCTTCAGGAAATGTACATTCTAGTTAGGTTGGCTTGAGAAAGCCAACTTACTGAAATCCTATTTAAACTTATTATTATTATTATTATTATTATTCTGAGACTAAATTTCTAAATGTAACTCCTCCTAGAGCTTTTAAGCTACATGCACCAAACTCGGCACAGACCTTCAGACTAATCCCAAATAGTGTGCTATATCTTTTCTAACTGATCGGACTTACGGTTTTCCTAAAAATGACGATCAAAACTCGGAAAAACTCCCATTGATTAACATTGCGGAATGTTCAGAAATTTAAATCCCAACTGACGTTTTCACACACACGGACGAAAAAGGGCCTGTCAGCCCTGCGTCTCTCCCTCTCTCTCTCCCTCAGAGGATTTCTTTTATCAAGCAGCCAATAAGTAATGACCTAAAATCTTCATAGCCACAGTATAGTAGCTTCCAGGTTGACTTGATTCACTCAGTATGGAAAGGAGGCTTGATAAGTATCACCCTGGTAACTGCATAGCAACCAGACAGGGTTACCCTAGCAACCAAGTAACAAATCACATATCTCTGCACCAGAAAATCGTAGTGACTTCCTGTTTCACTTATTTCACTCAAGATGGAAAGTAGCCTTGATATGTATCACTCTGGTAACTGCCTAGAAACCAGATGTGATTACCCTAGCAACCAAGTAACAAATCACATATCTCTGCAACAGAAAATCAGAGAGACTTCCGGGTTGACTTATTTCACTCAGGATGGAAAGTAGCCTTGATATGTATCACTCTGGTAACTGCCTAGCAACCAGATGTGATTACCCTAGCAACCAAGTAACAAATCACATATCTCTGCAACAGAAAATCAGAGAGACTTCCGGGTTGACTTATTTCACTCAGGATGGAAAGTAGCCTTGATATGTATCACTCTGGTAACTGCCTAGCAACCAGATGTGATTACCATAGCAACCAAGTAACAAATCACATATCTCTGCAACAGAAAATCATAGAGACTTCCGGGTTGACTTTATTCACTCAGAAAGGAAAGTAGCCTTGATATGTATCACTCTGGTAAATGCCTAGCAACCAGACGGGGTTACCCTAGCAACCAAGTAACAAATCACATATCTCTGCACCAGTAAATCGTAGAGACTACCTGTTTCACTTATTTCACTCAGGATGGAAAGTAGCCTTGATATGTATCACTCTGGTAACTGCATAGCAACCAGACAGGGTCACCTTAGCAACCAAGTAACAAATCACATATCTTTGAACCAGAACATCGTAGAGACTTAGGGGTTGACATATTTCACACAGGATTGCAAGGAGCCTTATGAGTATCACTTTGGTAACTGCCTAGCAACCAGATGTGTTTACCCTAGCAACCAACTAACAAATCACATATCTCTGCACCAGAAAATCGTAGAGACTTCCTGTTTCACTTATTTCACTCATGATGGAAAGTAGCCTTGATATGTATCACTCTGGTAACTGCCTAGCAACCAGATGTGATTACCCTAGCAACCAAGTAACAAATCACATATCTCTGCAACAGAAAATCAGAGAGACTTCAGGGTTGACTTATTTCACTCAGGATGGAAAGTAGCCTTGATATGTATCACTCTGCTAACTGCCTAGCAACCAGATGTGATTACCCTAGCAACCAAGTAACAAATCACATATCTCTGCAACAGAAAATCATAGAGACTTCCGGGTTGACTTTATTCACTCAGGATGGAAAGTAGCCTTGATATGTATCACTCTGGTAACTGCCTAGCAACCAGACGGGGTTACCCTAGCAACCTAGCAACCAAGTAACAAATCACATATATCTGCACCAGTATATCGTAGAGACTACCTGTTTCACTTATTTCACTCAGGATGGAAAGTAGCCTTGATATGTATCACTCTGGTAACTGCATAGCAAGCAGATAGGGTTACCTTAGCAACCAAGAAACAAATCACATATCTTTGAACCAGAACATCGTAGAGACTTAGGGGTTGACATATTTCACACAGGATTGCAAGGAGCCTTATGAGTATCACTTTGGTAACTGCCTAGCAACCAGATGTGTTTACCCTAGCAACCAGATGTGTTTACCCTAGCAACCAAGTAACAAGTCACATATCTCTGCACCAGAAAATCATAGAGACTTCCTGTTTCACTTATTTCACTCAGGATGGAAAGTAGACTTGATATGTATCCCTCTGGTAACTGCCTAGCAACCAGATGCGGTTACCCTAGCAACCAAGTAACAAATCACATATCTTTGAATCAGAACATCGTAGAGACTTAGGGGTTGACATATTTCACACAGGATTGCAAGGAGCCTTATGAGTATCACCTTAGTAAATGCCTAGCAACCAGATGGGGTTACCCTAGCAACCAACTAACAAATCACATATCTCTGCACCAGAAAATCGTAGAGACTTCCGGGTTGGCATAATTCACTCAGGATGGAAAGGAGGCTTGATAAGTATCACTCTGGTAACTGCCTAGCAACGACAAGGGCTTACCCTAGCAACCAAGTAACAAATCACTTAACTCTGCAACAGAAAATCGTAGAGACTTCCTGTTTCACTTATTTTACTCAAGATGGAAAGTAGCCTTGATATATATCACTCTGGTAACTGCCTATCAACCAGATATGGTTACCCTAGCAACCAAGTAACAAATCACATATCTATGCAACAGAAAATCATAGAGACTTCCGGGTTGACTTTATTCACTCAGAATGAAAAGGAGGCTTGATAAGGATCACCCTGGAAACTGCCTAGCAACCAGATTGGGTTACCCTAGCAACCAAGTAAAAAATGATATATCTATCTGTCTATCTGTCTATCTATCTATCTATCTATCTTTCTGATGGTCAATATCTATCTATCTATCTATCTATCTATCTATCTATCTATCTATCTATCTATCTGAGGGTCAATATCTATCTATCTATCTATCTAACTATCTGCGGGTCAATAACTATCTGTCTATCTATATATCTGACGGTCAATATCTATCTATCTATCTAAGTGTCAATGACTATCTATCTATCTATCTATCTATCTATCTATCTATCTATCTATCTATCTCAGGGTCAATATCTATCTATCTATCTATCTAACTATCTGCGGGTCAATAACTATCTATCTATCTATCTATCTATCTATCTATCTGTGGTTCATACTCTATCTATCTATATCTCAGGGTCAATGACTATCTATCTATCTATATATCTGACGTCAATATCTATCTATCTATCTAAGGGTCAATGACTATCAATCTATCTTTCTATCTTTCTATCTTTCTATCTATCTATCTATCTGAGGGTCAATATCTATCTATCTATCTGAGGATCAATATCTATCTATCTATCTATCTATCTATCTAATGATTAATATCTATCTATCTGTCTATCTATCTATCTGATGGTCAATAACTATCTATCTATCTATCTATCTATCTATCTGATGGTCAATAACTATCTATCTATCTATCTATCTATCTGAGGGTCAATATCTATCTATCTATCTATCTATCTATCTATGGGTCATACTCTATCTATCTATCTATCTATCTTTCTATCTATCTATCTATCTATCTATCTATCTATCTATCTATCTATCTATCTATCTATCTATCTATCTATCTATCTATCTATCTATCTGAGGGTCAATATCTATCTATCTATCTATCTATCTATCTGAGGGTCAATATCTATCTATCTATCTATCTATCTATCTATCTATCTATCTATCTATCTATCTATCTATCTATCTATCTATCTATCTATCTATCTATCTAATCTATTTGATAGACTGAATGGTTTTATAATCTCTAAACTTTGAACTTTGAAAACTACTACTTATAATTACATCAAACTAGAAACCGTAAATCTTCAAACTTTTACAACTACTTCAAACTTTATGCTAGGCTTTCTCAAGCCAACCTAAAGTTTGTACTCAAACTTTTTAATCTAGTTATAATTATTATTATTCCACACATAGTTTGGCGCGCTACTCCTCCCGCAGCTTTTGTCACAGACCCCTGAGTGAGGCATCAAATCGTGCGGCTCATTGAGGAGAGGTGTGCTATATCTTTTCTAAGCGATCGGGGGTACGTTGTTTGCCCCAGGGGCAAAAAATTGGGCAAAAAATCCCATTGACTTAACATTGAGCCGAACTTGTACGAGTTATAGCTCAGAGCGAGGATTTCACAGAGACGTGTGATTTACCACATTTGAAGAGGCTGACAGGCTCTCTGAGAACATACCTCACAATGGGGTAAAAGTTTTACCCCTGGGGGGCAGGAGCTGCCCAAATTTGCCCCAATGTAAGTCAATGGAATTTTTTGAAAATTTTTTTGCTCGCAGACCCACAAATGAGGCGTCAAATCGTGCGGATTATTTGGGAATGGTGTGCTATGACTTCTATAAGTGATCGGGGGTACGGTATTTGCCCAAGGGGCAAAAAATTGTGCAAAAAATCCCATTGACTTAACATTGCGCCAAACTTTGACAAGTCATAGCTCAGAGCAAGGATTTCACAGACACGTGTGATTTACCACATTTGAAGAGGCTGACAGGCTCTGTGAGAACATACCTCACAATGGGGTAAAAGTTGCACCCTTGGGGGCAGGAGCTGCCCAAATTTGCCCCAATGTTAAGTCTATGGTAGATTTTGTATTGAACATAACTCTGGATCACAGTGTCTTAGAGACAAGGGGGCGGGCTCATTTTACTCAGACGACCAATCAGTCTCTCAGGATCATTGTGAAGCTATCAAGCCACGCCCTAGCAACCATTTACAGTACCTTAGCAACAAGTCCCATAGACTTCCATTGAAAGAGATCAAAGGGATTTCTCTGGACTGAATTATCATAGAAACACGAGGGTGGTCTCGTTTGACTTGGGCCAGTAAAACAGCCAATCATGAATCCCCTCAACACTTCCTAGCCCCTCCCTAGCAACCATTTTCGAGCACCTTAGCAACCAATATCCAAAGAGAGATATCTTCCATTCTGAATGTCACAGAGGCATGGGTGTTGGTTTATATCATTCATACTGACAAGCAGCCTTTGGAGATTCATCATTGGAAGCTGCCAAGCCACTCCCTAGCAACAATTTAGAGCACACTAGCAACCACATTTATTGATTTCAATTACAGTAAGATATCTTCAGATCAGAATGTCCTAGAGACATGATAGTTGCTTTGTTTTAATTGGGTGAGTAATCAGTCTTCAGCTTTCATCATGTGAACTACTTAGCCATGCCCTAGCAACCATTTAAAGCACCCTAGCAACAAAGAACCATTGACATCCATTCAAAATCACTAAGATGTGTATCTTAGGATCAGAATGACGTAGAGACTTCCGGGTTGACTTATTTCACTCAGGATGGCAAGGAGCATTGTTCCCTGTCACCTTGATAACTGCCTAGCAACCAGATGGGGTTACCCTAGCAACCAAGAAACAAATCAAATATCTCTGCACAAGAAAATCACAGAGACTTCCGGGTTGACTTATTTCACTCAGGATGGCAAGGAGCATTATTGGCTGTCACCTTGGTAACTGCCTAGCAACCAGATGGGGTTACCCTAGCAACCAAGTAACAAATCACATATCTTTGAACCAGAACATCGTAGAGACATAGGGGTTGAAATATTTCTCACAGGATTGCAAGGGGCCTTATGAGTATCACGTAGGTAACTGCCTAGCAACCAGATGGGGTTACCCTAGCAACCAAGAAAGAAATCGCATATCTCTGCACAAGAAAATCACAGAGACTTCCGGGTTGACTTATTTAACTCAGGATGGCAAGGAGCATTGTTGACTGTCACCTTGGTAACTGCCTAGCAACCAGATGGGGTTACCCTAGCAACCAATAAACAAATCACATATCTCTGCAAAAGAAAATCACAGACTTCCGGGTTGACTTATTTTACTCAGGATGGCAAGGAGCATTGTTGGCTGTCACCTTGGTAACTGCCTAGCAACCAGATGGGGTTACCCTAGCAACCAAGTAACAAATCATATATCTCTGAACCAGAAAAATGTAGTGATTCCGTCTTGACTTATTTCATTTAGGATGGCAAGGAGCATTGTTGGCTTGCCCCTTGGTAACTGCCTAGCAACCAGATGGGGTTACCCTAGCAACCAAATAACAAATCACATATCTCTGTACTAGAAAATCGTAGAGACTTCCGGGTTGACTTATTTTACTCAGGATGGCAAGTAGCGTTGGTGGCTGTCACCTTAGTAACTGCTTATCAACCAGATGGGTTTCCCTAGCAACCATGGAACAACACCTATATCTCTGCACCAGAACATCCTACTGTCATGGGGGTGGCCTCTTTCAACTTTGGGCAGTAGGTGGGACATTGTGGTACGAAATTTTGCCACGGCAAGCACCACTCACATTTTCTTCAGGAAATGTACATTCTAGTTATTATTATTATTATAATTATTATTATTCCACACATAGTTTGGCGCGCTACTCCTCCCGCAGCTTTTGTCACAGACCCCTGAGTGAGGCATCAAATCGTGCGGCTCATTGAGGAGAGGTGTGCTATATCTTTTCTAAGCGATCGGGTGTACGATGTTCGAACAGCGGACGAAAAAGCGGCCAAAAAAGTCCCATTGACTACATTGCGGAATGTTCAGAAATTTAAATCCCAACTGACATTTTCACACACACACAGACAAAAAAGGGCCTGTCAGCCCTGCGTCTCTCTCTCTCTCTCCCTCAGAGGATTTCTTTTATCAAGCAGCCAATAAAAATCTTCATAGCCACACCCTAAAGCATGCTAAAAATGTGCTAGCATCATGCTAACATATGCTGGCATCACCTAGCGAAGTGCTAAAACATGCTATAAATGTGTTAGCAACATGCTAACACATGTTGGCATCGACTAGCGAAGTGCTAAAACATGCTAAAAATGTGATAACAACATGCTAACACATGCTAGTATTGCCTAGCGAAGTGTTAAAACATGCTAAAAACGTGCTAGCATCATGCTAACACATGCTGGCATTGCCTAGCAAAGTGCTGAAACATGTTAAAACGTGCTAGCATTATGCTAATGCATGTTAGCATTGCTTAGGGGATTGCTAAAACATGTTAAAAACGTGCTAGCATCATGCTAACACATGCTGGCATCGCCTAGCGAAGTGCTAAAACATGCTAAAAATGTGCTAACAACATGCTAACACATGTTAGTATTGCCTAGCGAAGTGTTAAAACATGCTAAAAACGTGCTAGCATCATGCTAACACATGCTGGCATTGCCTAGCAAAGTGCTAAAACATGTTAAAACGTGCTAGCATTATGCTATTGCATGTTGGCATTGCTTAGGGGATTGCTAAAACATGTTAAAAACGTGCTAGCATCATGCTACCACATGTTAGCATCGCCTAGTGAAGTCCTAAAACATGCTAAAAACATGCTAGTATCATGCTAACACATGCTAGCTTCACCTAGCGAAGTGCTAAAACATGTTAAAACGTGCTAGCATTATGCTAATGCATGTTAGCATTGCTTAGGGGATTGCTAAAACATGTCAAAAACGTGCTAGCATCATGCTAACACATGTTAGCATCGCCAAACGAAGTGCTAAAACATGCTAAAAACGTGCTAGTATCATGCTAACACATGCTAGCTTCACCTAGCGAAGTGCTAAAACATTCTAAAAACGTGCTACCATCATGAAAAACACGTGTTAGCAACATTCTATGACCTTTATTTTAGTGCTTAGAAACAAGTTAGAAAATGCTATTTGACGAGTTTTGCCACTGCAAGCACCACTCACATTTTATTCAGGAAATGTACATTCTAGTTAGTGGCGCTTGCCATAGGCAAAGCATCTCTATTGTTCTCTTGCATACTTATTATTAGGTTGGCTTGAGAAAGCCAACTTACTGAAATCCTATTTAAACTTATTATTAGGTTGGCTTGAGAAAGCCAACTTACTGAAATCCTATTTAAACTTATTATTAGGTTGGCTTGAGAAAGCCAACTTACTGAAATCCTATTTAAACTTATTATTATTATTATTATTATTCTGAGACTAAATTTCTAAATGTAACTCCTCCTAGAGCTTTTAAGCTACATGCACCAAACTCGGCACAGACCTTCAGACTAATCCCGAATAGTGTGCTATATCTTTTCTAACTGATCGGACTTACGGTTTTCCTAAAAATGACGATCAAAACTCGGAAAAACTCCCATTGATTAACATTGCGGAATGTTCAGAAATTTAAATCCCAACTGACGTTTTCACACACACAGACGAAAAAGGGCCTGTCAGCCCTGCGTCTCTCCCTCTCTCTCTCCCTCAGAGGATTTCTTTTATCAAGCAGCCAATAAGTAATGACCTAAAATCTTCATAGCCACAGTATAGTAGCTTCCAGGTTGACTTGATTCACTCAGTATGGAAAGGAGGCTTGATAAGTATCACCCTGGTAACTGCATAGCAACCAGACAGGGTTACCCTAGCAACCAAATAACAAATCACATATTTCTGCACCAGAAAATCATACAGACTTCCTGTTTCACTTATTTCACTCAGGATGGAAAGTAGCCTTGATATGTATCACTCTGGTAACTGCCTAGCAACCAGATGGGGTTACCCTAGCAACCAAGTAACAAATCACATATCTCTGCACAAGAAAATCATACAGACTTCCTGTTTCACTTATTTCACTCAGGATGGAAAGTAGCCTTGATATGTATCACTCTGGTAACTGCCTAGCAACCAGATGGGGTTACCCTAGCAACCAAGTAACAAATCACATATCTTTGCACCAGAAAATCAGAGAGACTTCCGGGTTGACTTATTTCACTCAGGATGGAAAGTAGCCTTGATATGTATCACTCTGGTAACTACCTAGCAACCAGCTGTGATTACCCTAGCAACCAAGTAACAAATCACATATCTCTGCAACAGAAAATCAGAGAGACTTCCGGGTTGACTTATTTCACTCAGGATGGAAAGTAGCCTTGATATGTATCACTCTGGTAACTGCCTAGCAACCAGATGTGATTACCCTAGCAACCAAGTAACAAATCACATATCTCTGCAACAGAAAATCATAGAGACTTCCGGGTTGACTTTATTCACTCAGGATGGAAAGTAGCCTTGATATATATCACTCTGGTAACTGCCTAGCAACCAGACGGGGTTACCCTAGCAACCAAGTAACAAATCACATATCTCTGCACCAGAAAATCGTAGAGACTACCTGTTTCACTTATTTCACTCAGGATGGAAAGTAGCCTTGATATGTATCACTCTGGTAACTGCATAGCAACCAGACAGGGTTACCTTAGCAACCAAGTAACAAATCACATATCTTTGAACCAGAACATCGTAGAGACTTAGGGGTTGACATATTTCACACAGGATTGCAAGGAGCCTTATGAGTATCACCTTGGTAACTGCCTAGCAACCAGATGGGGTTACCCTAGCAACCAACTAACAAATCACATATCTCTGCACCAGAAAATCGTAGAGACTTCCTGTTACACTTATTTCACTCAGGATGGAAAGTAGCCTTGATATGTATCACTCTGGTAACTGCCTAGCAACCAGATGTGATTACCCTAGCAACCAAGTAACAAATCACATATCTCTGCAACAGAAAATCAGAGAGACTTCCGGGTTGACTTATTTC
This sequence comes from Moxostoma hubbsi, assembly GCA_032164185.1. NCBI lineage: Eukaryota > Metazoa > Chordata > Actinopteri > Cypriniformes > Catostomidae > Moxostoma > Moxostoma hubbsi. The sequence continues at coordinate 34,055,681 of JAVLUX010000039.1, forward strand.
ACTCAGGATGGAAAGTAGCCTTGATATGTATCACTCTGGTAACTGCCTAGCAACCAGATGTGATTACCCTAGCAACCAAGTAACAAATCACATATCTCTGCAACAGAAAATCATAGAGACTTCCGGGTTGACTTTATTCACTCAGGATGGAAAGTAGCCTTGATATGTATCACTCTGGTAACTGCCTAGCAACCAGACGGGGTTACCCTAGCAACCAAGTAACAAATCACATATATCTGCACCAGTATATCGTAGAGACTACCTGTTTCACTTATTTCACTCAGGATGGAAAGTAGCCTTGATATGTATCACTCTGGTAACTGCATAGCAACCAGACAGGGTTACCTTAGCAACCAAGTAACAAATCACATATCTTTGAACCAGAACATCGTAGAGTCTTAGGGGTTGACATATTTCACACAGGATTGCAAGGAGCCTTATGAGTATCACTTTGGTAACTGCCTAGCAACCAGATGTGTTTACCCTAGCAACCAAGTAACAAGTCACATATCTCTGCACCAGAAAATCATAGAGACTTCCTGTTTCACTTATTTAACTCAGGATGGAAAGTAGCCTTGATATGTATCCCTCTGGTAACTGCCTAGCAACCAGATGCGGTTACCCTAGCAACCAAGTAACAAATCACATATCTCTGCACCAGAAAATCGTAGAGACTTCCGGGTTGACATAATTCACTCAGGATGGAAAGGAGGCTTGATAAGTATCACTCTGGTAACTGCCTAGCAACGACAAGGGCTTACCCTAGCAACCAAGTAACAAATCACATAACTCTGCACCAGAAAATCGTAGAGACTTCCTGTTTCACTTATTTTACTCAAGATGGAAAGTAGCCTTGATATATATCACTCTGGTAACTGCCTATCAACCAGATATGGTTACCCTAGCAACCAAGTAACAAATCACATATCTATGCAACAGAAAATCATAGAGACTTCCGGGTTGACTTTATTCACTCAGAATGAAAAGGAGGCTTGATAAGGATCACCCTGGAAACTGCCTAGCAACCAGATTGGGTTACCCTAGCAACCAAGTAAAAAATGATATATCTATCTATCTATCTATCTATCTATCTATCTATCTATCTATCTATCTATCTTTCTGATGGTCAATATCTATCTATCTATCTATCTATCTATCTGAGGGTCAATATCTATCTATCTATCTATCTATCTAACTATCTTCGGGTCAATAACTATCTATCTATCTATCTATCTGTGGGTCATACTCTATCTATCTATATCTCAGGGTCAATGACTATCTGTCTATCTATATATCTGACGGTCAATATCTATCTATCTAAGGGTCAATGACAATCTATCTATCTATCTAGCTATCTGCGGGTCAATAACTATCTATCTATCTATCTGTGGTTCATACTCTATCTATCTATATCTCAGGGTCAATGACTATCTATCTATCTATATATCTGACGGTCAATATCTATCTATCTATCTTTCTATCTTTCTATCTATCTATCTGAGGGTCAATATCTATCTATCTATCTGAGGATCAATATCTATCTATCTATCTATCTATCTATCTAATGGTCAATATCTGTCTATCTATCTATCTATCTATCTATCTATCTGATGGTCAATAACTATCTATCTATCTATCTATCTATCTATCTATCTATCTATCTATCTATCTATCTATCTATCTATCTATCTATCTGATGGTCAATAACTATCTATCTATCTATCTATCTATGGGTCATACTCTATCTATCTATCTATCTATCTATCTATCTATCTGAGGGTCAATATCTATCTATCTATCTATCTGAGGGTCAATATCTATCTATCTATCTATCTATCTATCTATCTATCTAATCTATTTGATAGACTGAATGGATTTATAATCTCTAAACTTTGAACTTTGAAAACTACTACTTATAATTACATCAAACTAGAAACCGTAAATCTTCAAACTTTTACAACTACTTCAAACTTTATGCTAGGCTTTCTCAAGCCAACCTAAAGTTTGTACTCAAACTTTTTAATCTAGTTATTATTATTATTATTCTGAGACTAAATTTCTAAATGTAACTCCTCCTAGAGCTTTTAAGCTACATGCACCAAACTCGGCACAGACCTTCAGACTAATCCCGAATAGTGTGCTATATCTTTTCTAACTGATCGGACTTACGGTTTTCCTAAAAATGACGATCAAAACTCGGAAAAACTCCCATTGATTAACATTGCGGAATGTTCATAAATTTAAATCCCAACTGACGTTTTCACACACACAGACGAAAAAGGGCCTGTCAGCCCTGCGTCTCTCCCTCTCTCTCTCCCTCAGAGGATTTCTTTTATCAAGCAGCCAATAAGTAATGACCTAAAATCTTCATAGCCACAGTATAGTAGCTTCCAGGTTGACTTGATTCACTCAGTATGGAAAGGAGGCTTGATAAGTATCACCCTGGTAACTGCATAGCAACCAGACAGGGTTACCCTAGCAACCAAATAACAAATCACATATTTCTGCACCAGAAAATCATACAGACATCCTGTTTCACTTATTTCACTCAGGATGGAAAGTAGCCTTGATATGTATCACTCTGGTAACTGCCTAGCAACCAGATGGGGTTACCCTAGCAACCAAGTAACAAATCACATATCTCTGCACCAGAAAATCATACAGACTTCCTGTTTCACTTATTTCACTCAGGATGGAAAGTAGCCTTGATATGTATCACTCTGGTAACTGCCTAGCAACCAGATGGGGTTACCCTAGCAACCAAGTAACAAATCACATATCTCTGCACCAGAAAATCGTAGTGACTTCCTGTTTCACTTATTTCACTCAAGATGGAAAGTAGCCTTGATATGTATCACTCTGGTAACTGCCTAGCAACCAGATGGGGTTACCCTAGCAACCAAGTAACAAATCACATATCTCTGCACCAGAAAATCATACAGACTTCCTGTTTCACTTATTTCACTCAGGATGGAAAGTAGCCTTGATATGTATCACTCTGGTAACTGCCTAGCAACCAGATGGGGTTACCCTAGCAACCAAGTAACAAATCACATATCTCTGCACCAGAAAATCGTAGTGACTTCCTGTTTCACTTATTTCACTCAAGATGGAAAGTAGCCTTGATATGTATCACTCTGGTAACTGCCTAGCAACCAGATGTGATTACCCTAGCAACCAAGTAACAAATCACATATCTCTGCAACAGAAAATCAGAGAGACTTCCGGGTTGACTTATTTCACTCAGGATGGAAAGTAGCCTTGATATGTATCACTCTGGTAACTGCCTAGCAACCAGATGTGATTACCCTAGCAACCAAGTAACAAATCACATATCTCTGCAACAGAAAATCAGAGAGACTTCCGGGTTGACTTATTTCACTCAGGATGGAAAGTAGCCTTGATATGTATCACTCTGGTAACTGCCTAGCAACCAGATGTGATTACCCTAGCAACCAAGTAACAAATCACATATCTCTGCAACAGAAAATCATAGAGACTTCCGGGTTGACTTTATTCACTCAGGATGGAAAGTAGCCTTGATATGTATCACTCTGGTAACTGCCTAGCAACCAGACGGGGTTACCCTAGCAACCAAGTAACAAATCACATATCTCTGCACCAGTATATCGTAGAGACTACCTGTTTCGCTTATTTCACTCAGGATGGAAAGTAGCCTTGATATGTATCACTCTGGTAACTGCATAGCAACCAGACAGGGTTACCTTAGCAACCAAGTATCAAATCACATATCTTTGAACCAGAACATCGTAGAGACTTAGGGGTTGACATATTTCACACAGGATTGCAAGGAGCCTTATGAGTATCACCTTAGTAACTGCCTAGCAACCAGATGGGGTTACCCTAGCAACCAAGTAACAAGTCACATATCTCTGCACCAGAAAATCATAGAGACTTCCTGTTTCACTTATTTCACTCAGGATGGAAAGTAGCCTTGATATGTATCCCTCTGGTAACTGCCTAGCAACCAGATGCGGTTACCCTAGCAACCAAGTAACAAATCACATATCTTTGAACCAGAACATCGTAGAGACTTAGGGGTTGACATATTTCACACAGGATTGCAAGGAGCCTTATGAGTATCACCTTAGTAACTGCCTAGCAACCAGATGGGGTTACCCTAGCAACCAACTAACAAATCACATATCTCTGCACCAGAAAATCATAGAGACTTCCGGGTTGACATAATTCACTCAGGATGGAAAGGAGGCTTGATAAGTATCACTCTGGTAACTGCCTAGCAACGACAAGGGCTTACCCTAGCAACCAAGTAACAAATCACATAACTCTGCACCAGAAAATCGTAGAGACTTCCTGTTTCACTTATTTTACTCAAGATGGAAAGTAGCCTTGATATATATCACTCTGGTAACTGCCTATCAACCAGATATGGTTACCCTAGCAACCAAGTAACAAATCACATATCTATGCAACAGAAAATCATAGAGACTTCCGGGTTGACTTTATTCACTCAGAATGAAAAGGAGGCTTGATAAGGATCACCCTGGAAACTGCCTAGCAACCAGATTGGGTTACCCTAGCAACCAAGTAAAAAATTATATATCTATCTGTCTATCTGTCTATCTATCTATCTATCTATCTATCTATCTTTCTGATGGTCAATATCTATCTAGCTATCTATCTATCTATCTGAGGGTCAATATCTATCTATCTATCTATCTATCTAACTATCTGTGGGTCAATAACTATCTATCTATCTATCTGTGGTTCATACTCTATCTATCTATATCTCAGGGTCAATGACTATCTATCTATCTATATATCTGAAGGTCAATATCTATCTATCTATCTAAGGGTAAATGACTATCAATCTGTCTTTCTATCTTTCTATCTATCTATCTATCTATCTATCTATCTATCTGAGGGTCAATATCTGTCTATCTATCTGAGGATCAATATCTATCTATCTATCTATCTATCTATCTATCTATCTATCTATCTAATGGTCAATATCTATCTATCTATCTATCTATCTATCTATCTATCTATCTGATGGTCAATAACTATCTATCTATCTATCTATCTATCTATGGGTCATACTCTATCTATCTATCTATCTATCTATCTGAGGGTCAATATCTATCTATCTATCTATCTATCTATCCATCTGAGGGTCAATATCTATCTATCTATCTATCTATCTATCTATCTATCTATCTATCTATCTAATCTATTTGATAGACTGAATGGTTTTATAATCTCTAAACTTTGAACTTTGAAAACTATTACTTATAATTACATCAAACTAGAAACCGTAAATCTTGAAACTTTTACAACTACTTCAAACTTTATGCTAGGCTTTCTCAAGCCAACCTAAAGTTTGTACTCAAACTTTTTAATCTAGTTATTATTATTATTCTTCTGAGACTAAATTTCTAAATCTAACTCCTCCTAGAGCTTTTAAGCTACATGCACCAAACTCGGCACAGACCTTCAGACTAATCCCGAATAGTGTGCTATATCTTTTCTAACTGATCGGACTTACGGTTTTCCTAAAAATGACGATCAAAACTCGGAAAAACTCCCATTGACTTAACATTGCGGAATGTTCAGAAATTTAAATCCCAACTGACATTTTCACACACACAGACAAAAAAGGGCCTGTCAGCCCTGCGTCTCTCCCTCTCTCTCACCCTCAGAGGATTTCTTTTATCAAGCAGCCAATAAGTAATGACCTAAAATCTTCATATCCACAGTATTGTAGCATCCAGGTTGACTTTGTTCACTCAGTATGGAAAGGAGGCTTGACAAGTATCACCCTAGTAACTGCATAGTAACCAGACAGGGTTACCCTAGCAACCAAATAACAAATCACATATCTTTGAACCAGAACATCGTAGAGACTTAGGGGTTGACATATTTCACTCAGGATTGCAAGGAGCCTTATGAGTATCACTTTGGTAACTGCCTAGCAACCAGATGGGGTTACCCTAGCAACCAAGTAACAAATCACATATCTCTGCACCAGAAAATCGTAGAGACTTCCTGTTTCACTTATTTCACTCAGGATGGAAAGTAGCCTTGATATGTATCACTCTGGTAACTGCCTAGCAACCAGATGTGGTTACCCTAGCAACCAAGTAACAAATCACATATCTTTGAACCAGAACATCGTAGAGACTTAGGGGTTGACATATTTCACACAGGATTGCAAGGAGCCTTATGAGTATCACCTTGGTAACTGCCTAGCAACCAGATGGGGTTACCCTAGCAACCAACTAACAAATCACATATCTCTGCACCAGAAAATCGTAGAGACTTCCGGGTTGACATAATTCACTCAGGATGTAAAGGAGGCTTGATAAGTATCACCCTGGTAACTGCATAGCAACCAGATGGGGTTACCCTAGCAACCAAGTAACAAATAATATATCTCTTCACCAGAAAATCGTAGAGACTTCCTGTTTGACTTATTTCACTCAGGATAGCAAGGAGTCTTGAAAAGTATCACTCTGGTAACTGCCTAGCAACGACAAGGGCTTACCCTAGCAACCAAGTAACAAATCACATAACTCTGCACCAGAAAATCGTAGACACTTCCTGTTTCACTTATTTTACTCAAGATGGAAAGTAGCCTTGATATATATCACTCTGGTAACTGCCTATCAACCAGATATGGTTACCCTAGCAACCAAGTAACAAATCACATATCTATGCAACAGAAAATCAAAGAGACTTCCGGGTTGACTTTATTCACTCAGAATGAAAAGGAGGCTTGATAAGGATCACCCTGGAAACTGCCTAGCAACCAGATTGGGTTACCCTAGCAACCAAGTAAAAAATGATATATCTATCTGTCTATCTATCTATCTATCTATCTATCTATCTTTCTGAGGGTCAATATCTATCTATCTATCTAACTATCTATCTATCTATCTATCTATCTATCTGAGGGTCAATATCTATCTATCTATCTAACTATCTGAGGGTCAATAACTATCTATCTATCTATCTATCTGTGGGTCATACTCTATCTATCTATATCTCAGGGTCAATGACAATCTATCTATCTATATATATCTGACGGTCAATATCTATCTATCTATCTAAGGGTCAATGACTATCTATCTATCTATATATATCTGACGGTCAATATCTATCTATCTATCTATGGGTCAATGACTATCTATCTATCTATCTGAGGGTCAATATCTATCTATCTATCTGAGGATCAATATCTATCTATCTATCTATCTATCTATCTGATGGTCAATAACTATCTATCTATCTATCGATCTATCTATCGATCTATCTATCTGATGGTCAATATCTATCTATCTATCTATCTATCTATCTATCTATCTATCTGTGGGTCATACTCTATCTATCTATCTATCTATCTATCTATCTATCTATCTATCTATCTATCTATCTATCTATCTATCTATCTATCTATCTATCTGAGGGTCAATATCTATCTATCTATCTATCTGATGGTCAATATCTATCTATCTATCTATCTATCTATCTATCTATCTATCGATCTATCTATCTGATGGTCAGTATCTATCTATCTATCTATCTATCTATCTATCTATCTGATGGTCAATATCTATCTATCTATCTATCTATCTATCTATCTATCTATCTATCTGTGGGTCATACTCTATCTATCTATCTATCTATCTATCTATCTATCTATCTATCTATCGAGGGTCAATATCTATCTATCTATCTATCTATCTATCTATCTATCTATCTATCTATCTATCTATCTATCTATCTAATCTATTTGAAAGACTGAATGGTTTTATAATCTCTAAACTTTGAACTTTGAAAACTACTACTAATAATTACATCAAACTAGAAACCGTAAATCTTCAAACTTTTACAACTACTACAAACTTTATGCTAGGCTTTCTCAAGCCAGCCTAAAGTTTGTACTCAAACTTTTTAATCTAGTTATTAGGTTGGCTTGAGAAAGCCAACTTACTGAAATCCTATTTAAACTTATTATTATTAGGTTGGCTTGAGAAAGCCAACTTACTGAAATCCTATTTAAACTTAATATTATTATTATTCTTCTGAGACTAAATTTCTAAATCTAACTCCTCCTAGAGCTTTTAAGCTACATGCACCAAACTCGGCACAGACCTTCAGACTAATCCCGAATAGTTTGCTATATCTTTTCTAACTGATTGGACTTACGGTTTTCCTAAAAATGACGATCAAAACTCGGAAAAACTCCCATTGACTTAACATTGCGGAATGTTCAGAAATTTAAATCCCAACTGACGTTTTCACACACACAGACAAAAAAGGGCCTGTCAGCCCTGCGTCTCTCCCTCTCTCTCTCCCTCAGAGGATTTATTTTATCAAGCAGCCAATAAGTAATGACCTAAAATCTTCATAGCCACAGTATAGTAGCTTCCAGGTTGACTTTGTTCACTCAGTATGGAAAGGAGGCTTGATAAGTATCACCCTGGTAACTGCATAGCAACCAGACAGGGTTACCCTAGCAACCAAATAACAAATCACATATTTCTGCACCAGAAAATCATACAGACTTCCTGTTTCACTTATTTCACTCAGGATGGAAAGTAGCCTTGATATGTATCACTCTGGTAACTGCCTAGCAACCAGATGGGGTTACCCTAGCAACCAAGTAACAAATCACATATCTCTGCACCAGAAAATCATACTGACGTCCTGTTTCACTTATTTCACTCAGGATGGAAAGTAGCCTTGATATGTATCACTCTGGTAACTGCCTAGCAACCAGATGTGATTACCCTAGCAACCAAGTAACAAATCACATATCTCTGCAACAGAAAATCATAGAGACTTCCGGGTTGACTTTATTCACTCAGGATGGAAAGTAGCCTTGATATGTATCACTCTGGTAACTGCCTAGCAACCAGATATGGTTACCCTAGCAACCAAGTAACAAATCATATATATTTGAACCAGAACATCGTAGAGACTTCCTGTTTCACATATTTCACTCAGGATTGCAAGGAGCCTTATGAGTATCACTTTGGTAACTAACTAGCAACCAGACGGGGTTACCCTAGCAACCAAGTAACAAATCACATATCTTTGAACCAGAACATCATAGAGACTTAGGGGTTGACATATTTCACACAGGATTGCAAGGAGCCTTATGAGTATCACTTTGGTAACTGCCTAGCAACCAGATGTGTTTACCCTAGCAACCAAGTAACAAATCACATATCTCTGCACCAGAAAATCGTAGAGACTTCCTGTTTCACTTATTTCACTCAGGATGGAAAGTAGCCTTGATATGTATCACTCTGGTAACTGCCTAGCAACCAGATGCGGTTACCCTAGCAACCAAGTAACAAATCACATATCTCTGCAACAGAAAATCGTAGAGACTTCCGGGTTGACATAATTCACTCAGGATGGAAAGGAGGCTTGATAAGTATCACCCTGGTAACTGCATAGCAACCAGATGGGGTTACCCTAGCAACCAAATAACAAATAACATATCTTTGAACCAGAAAATCATAAAGACTTAGGGGTTGACATATTTCACATAGGATTGCAAGGAGCCTTATGAGTAACACGTTGGTAACTGCATAGCAACCAGATGTGGTTACCCTAGCAACCAAGTAACAAATCACATATCTTTGAACCAGAAAATCATAAAGACTTAGGGGTTGACATATTTCACACAGGATTGCAAGGAGCCTTATGAGTAACACGTTGGTAACTGCCTAGCAACCAGATGGGGTTACCCTAGCAACCAAGTAACAAATCACATATCTCTGCACCAGAAAATCGTATACACTTCCTGTTTGAATTATTTCACTCAGAATGGAAAGTAGCCTTGATATGTATCACTCTGGTAACTGCCTATCAACCAGATATGGTTACCCTAGCAACCAAGTAACAAATCACATATCTATGCAAAAGAAAATCGTAGAGACTTCCAGGTTGACTTTATTCACTCAGAATGAAAAGGAGGCTTGATAAGGATCACCCTGGAAACTGCCTAGCAACCAGATTGGGTTACCCTAGCAACCAAGTAAAAAATAATATATCTATCTATCTGTCTATCTATCTATCTTTCTGAGGGTCAATATCTATCTGTCTATCTATCTATCTATCTATCTGAGGGTCAATATCTATCTATCTATCTGTGGGTCATACTCTATCTATCTATCTATCTATCTATCTATCTATCTATCTATCTATCTATCTATCTATCTATCTATCTGTGGGTCATACTCTATCTATTTATCTATCTATCTATCTAAGGGTCAATGACTATCTATCTATCTATCTATCTATCTATCTATCTATCTATCTGTCTATCTATCTATCTATCTATCTATCTATCTATCTATCTATCTATCTATCTATCTATCTGTGGGTCATACTCTATCTATCTATCTATCTATCTTTCTGAGGGTCAATATCTATCTATCTATCTATCTATCTATCTATCTATCTATCTATCTATCTATCTATCTATCTGAGGGTCAATAACTATCTATCTATCTATCTGTGGGTCATACTCTATCTATCTATCTATCTATCTATCTATCTATCTATCTATCTATCTATCTATCTATCTAAGGGTCAATGACTATCTATCTATCTATCTATCTATCTATCTATCTATCTATCTATCTATCTATCTATCTATCTATCTGAGGATCAATATCTATCTATCTATCTATCTATCTATCTATCTATCTATCTATCTGAGGGTCAATATCTATCTATCTATCTATCTATCTATCTATCTGTGGGTCATACTCTATCTATCTATCTGTCTATCTATCTATCTGAGGGTCAATATCTATCTATCTATCTATCTATCTATCTATCTATCTATCTGAGGGTCAATATCTATCTATCTATCTATCTATCTATCTATCTATCTATCTGATGGTCAATATCTATCTATCTATCTATCTATCTATCTATCTATCTGTGGGTCATACTCTATCTGTCTATCTGTCTATCTATCTATCTGATGGTCAATATCTATCTATCTATCTATCTATCTATCTATCTATCTATCTATCTATCTATTTGATAGACTGAATGGTTTTATAATCTCTAAACTTTGAACTTTGAAAACTACTACTTATAATTACATCAAACTAAAAACCTTAAATCTTCAAACTTTTACAACTACTTCAAACTTTATGCTAGGCTTTCTCAAGCCAACCTAAAGTTTGTACTCAAACTTTTTAATCTAGTTATTATTATTATTCTGAGACTAAATTTCTAAATGTAACTCCTCCTAGAGCTTTTAAGCTACATGCACCAAACTCGGCACAGACCTTCAGACTAATCCCGAATAGTGTGCTATATCTTTTCTAACTGATCGGACTTACGGTTTTCCTAAAAATGACGATCAAAACTCGGAAAAACTCCCATTGATTAACATTGCGGAATGTTCAGAAATTTAAATCCCAACTGACGTTTTCACACACACAGGCAAAAAAGGGCCTGTCAGCCCTGCGTCTCTCCCTCTCTCTCTCCCTCAGAGGATTTCTTTTATCAAGCAGCCAATAAGTAATGACCTAAAATCTTCATAGCCACAGTATAGTAGCTTCCAGGTTGACTTGATTCACTCAGTATGGAAAGGAGGCTTGATAAGTATCACCCTGGTAACTGCCTAGCAACCAGATGGGGTTACCCTAGCAACCAACTAACAAATTACATATCCCTGCACCAGAAAATCGTAGAGACTTCCTGTTTCACTTATTTCACTCAGGATGGAAAGTAGCCTTGATATGTATCACTCGGGTAACTGCCTAGCAACCAAGTAACAAATCACATATCTCTGCAACAGAAAATCAGAGAGACTTCCGGGTTGACTTATTTCACTCAGGATGGAAAGTAGCCTTGATATGTATCACTCTGGTTACTGCCTAGCAACCAGACGGGGTTACCCTAGCAACCAAGTAACAAATCACATATATCTGCACCAGAAAATCGTAGAGACTTCCTGTTTCACTTATTTCACTCAGGATGGAAAGTAGCCTTGATATGTATCACTCTGGTAACTGCCTAGCAACCAGATGTGATTACCCTAGCAACCAAGTAACAAATCACATATCTCTGCAACAGAAAATCAGAGAGACTTCCGGGTTGACTTATTTCACTCAGGATGGAAAGTAGCCTTGATATGTATCACTCTGGTAACTGCCTAGCAACCAGATGTGATTACCCTAGCAACCAAGTAACAAATCACATATCTCTGCACCAGAAAATCGTAGAGACTTCCTGTTTCACTTATTTCACTCAGGATGGAATGTAGCCTTGATATGTATCACTCTGGTAACTGCCTAGCAACCGTATGTGGTTACCCTAGCAACCAAGTAACAAATCACATATCTCTGCAACAGAAAATCATAGAGACTTCCTGTTTCACTTATTTCACTCAGGATGGAAAGTAGGCTTGATATGTATCACTCTGGTAACTGCATAGCAACCAGATGTGGTTACCCTAGCAACCAAGTAACAAATCACATATCTTTGAACCAGAACATCGTAGAGACTTAGGGGTTGACATATTTCACACAGGATGGAAAGTAGCCTTGATATGCATCACTCTGGTAACTGCCTAGCAACCAGATGGGTTACCCTAGCAACCAAATAACAAATCATATATTTCTGCACCAGAAAATCGTAGAGACATCTTGGTTGACTTAATTCACTCAGGATGGAAAGGAGGCTTGATAAGTATCACCCTGGTAACTGCATAGCAACCAGACAGGGTTACCCTAGCAACCAAATAACAAATCACATATCTCTGCACCAGAAAATCATACAGACTTGCGGGTTGACTTTATTCACTCAGGATGGAAAGGAGGCTTGACAAGTTATCACCCTGGTAACTGCATAGCAACCAGACAGGGTTACCCTAGCAAGCAAGTAATAAATCACATATCTTTGAACCAAAACTTCGTAGAGACTTATTGGTTGACATATTTCACACAGGATTGCAAGGAGCCTTATGAGTAACACTTTGGTAACTGCCTAGCAACCAGATGGGGATAGCCTAGCAACCAAGTAACAAATCACATATCTATTTAACAGAAAATCGTAGAGACTTCCGGGTTCACTTATTTCACTCATGATGGAAAGTAGCCTTGATATGTATTACTCTGGTAACTGCCTAGCAACCAGATGGGGTTACCATAGCAACCAAGTAACAAATTACATATCTCTGCACCAGAACAACATAAAGACTTCTGGTTTTGTCATGGGACTCAGGGTAGCAAGGATCCATCTATCTATCTGTCTGTCTGTCTGTCTATTTATCAGTCTATCTATATCTATCTTTCGAACTGTCTATCTATCTGAGGGTTAATATCTATCTATCTATCTATCTATCTATCTATCTATCTATCTATCGAGGGTCAATATCTATCTATCTATCTATCTATCTATCTATCTATCTATCTATCTATCTATCTATCTATCTATATATCTATCTATCTAATCTATTTGATAGACTGAATGGTTTTATAATCTCTAAACTTTGAACTTTGAAAACTACTACTTATAATTACATCAAACTAGAAACCGTAAATCTTCAAACTTTTACAACTACTTCAAACTTTATGCTAGGCTTTCTCAAGCCAACCTAAAGTTTGTACTCAAACTTTTTAATCTAGTTAGTGGTGCTTGCCATAGGCAAAGCATCACTATTGTTCTCTTGCATACTTATTATTATTATTATAATTATTATTATTCCACACATAGTTTGGCGCGCTACTCCTCCCGCAGCTTTTGTCACAGACCCCTGAGTGAGGCATCAAATCGTGCGGCTCATTGAGGAGAGGTGTGCTATATCTTTTCTAAGCGATCGGGTGTACGATGTTCGAACAGCGGACGAAAAAGTGGCCAAAAAAGTCCCATTGACTTTACATTGCGGAATGTTCAGAAATTCAAATCCCAACTGACATTTTCACACACACAGACAAAAAAGGGCCTGTCAGCCCTGCGTCTCTCTCTCTCTCTCCTTCAGAGGATTTCTTTTATCAAGCAGCCAATAAAAATCTTCATAGCCACACCCTAAAACATGCTAAAAATGTGCTAGCATCATGCTAACATATGCTGGCATCACCTAGTGAAGTGCTAAAACATGCTATAAACGTGTTAGCAACATGCTAACACATGCTGGCATCGCCTAGCGAAGTGCTAAAACATGCTAAAAACGTGCTCGCAACATGCTAACACATGTAGGTATCGCCTAGCAAAGTGCTAAAACATGTTAAAACGTGCTAGCATTATGCTAATGCATGTTAGCATTGCTTAGGGGATTGCTAAAACATGTTAAAAATCGTGCTAGCATCATGCTAACACATGTTAGCATCGCCTAGCAAAGTGCTAAAACATGCTAAAAACGTGCTAGTATCATGCTAACACATGCTAGCTTCACCTAGCGAAGTGCTAAAACATGTTAAAACGTGCTAGCATTATGCTAATGCATGTTAGCATTGCTTAGGGGATTGCTAAAACATGTTAAAAACGTGCTAGCATCATGCTAACACATGTTAGCATTGCCAAACGAAGTGCTAAAACATGCTAAAAACGTGCTAGTATCATGCTAACACATGCTAGCTTCATCTAGCGAAGTGCTAAAACATTCTAAAAACGTGCTACCATCATGAAAAACACGTGTTAGCAACATTCTATGACCTTTATTTTAGTGCTTAGAAACAAGTTAGAAAATGCTATTTGACGAGTTTTGCCACGGCAAGCACCACTCACATTTTCTTTAGGAAATGTACATTCTAGTTATAATTATTATTATTCCACACATAGTTTGGCGCGCTACTCCTCCCGCAGCTTTTGTCACAGACCCCTGAGTGAGGCATCAAATCGTGCGGCTCATTGAGGAGAGGTGTGCTATATCTTTTCTAAGCGATCGGGGGTATGTTGTTTGCCCCAGGGGCAAAAAATTGGGCAAAAAATCCCATTGACTTAACATTGAGCCGAACTTTGACGAGTTATAGCTCAGAGCGAGGATTTCACAGAGACGTGTGATTTACCACTTTTGAAGAGGCTGACAGGCTCTCTGAGAACATACCTCACAATGGGGTAAAAGTTGTACTCCTGGGGGGCAGGAGCTGCCCAAATTTGCCCCAATGTAAGTCAATGGAATTTTTTGAAAAATTTTTTGCTCGCAGACCCACAAATGAGGCGTCAAATCGTGCGGATTATTTGGGAATGGTGTGCTATGACTTCTATAAGTGATCGGGGGTACGGTATTTGCCCCAGGGGCAAAAAGTTGTGCAAAAAATCCCATTGACTTAACATTGCGCCAAACTTTGACAAGTCATAGCTCAGAGCAAGGATTTCACAGACACGTGTGATTTACCACATTTGAAGAGGCTGACAGGCTCTGTGAGAACATACCTCACAATGGGGTAAAAGTTGCACCCCTTGGGGGCAGGAGCTGCCCAAATTTGCCCCAATGTTAAGTCTATGGTAGATTTTGTATTGAACATAACTCTGGATCACAGTGTCTTAGAGACAAGGGGGCGGGCTCATTTTACTCAGACGACCAATCAGTCTCTCAGGATCATTGTGAAGCTATCAAGCCACGCCCTAGCAACCATTTACAGTACCTTAGCAACAAGTCCCATAGACTTCCATTGAAAGAGATCAAAGGGATTTCTCTGGACTGAATTATCATAGAAACACAAGGGTGGTCTCGTTTGACTTGGGCCAGTAAAACAGCCAATCATGAATCCCCTCAACACTTCCTAGCCCCTCCCTAGCAACCATTTTCGAGCACCTTAGCAACCAAAATCCAAAGAGAGATATCTTCCATTCTGAATGTCACAGAGGCATGGGAGTTGGTTTATATCATTCATACTGACAAGCAGCCTTTGGAGATTCATCATTGGCAGCTGCCAAGCCTCTCCCTAGCAACAATTTAGAGCACCCTAGCAACCACATTTATTGATTTCAATTACAGTAAGATATCTTCAGATCAGAATGTCCTAGAGACATGATAGTTGCTTTGTTTTAATTGAGTGAGTAATCAGTCTTCAGCTTTCATCATGTGAACTACTTAGCCACGCCCTAGCAACCATTTAAAGCACCCTAGCAACAAAGAACCATTGACATCCATTCAAAATCACTAAGATGTGTATCTTAGGATCAGAATGACGTAGAGACTTCCGGGTTGACTTATTTCACTCAGGATGGCAAGGAGCATTGTTCCCTGTCACCTTGGTAACTGCCTAGCAACCAGATGGGGTTACCCTAGCAACCAAATAACAAATCACATATCTTTGAACCAGAACATTGTAGAGACATAGGGGTTGAAATATTTCTCACAGGATTGCAAGGGGCCTTATGAGTATCACGTTGGTAACTGCCTAGCAACCAGATGGGGTTACCCTAGCAACCAAGAAAGAAATCGCATATCTCTGCACAAGAAAATCACAGAGACTTCCGGGTTGACTTATTTTACTCAGGATGGCAAGGAGCATTGTTGGCTGTCACCTTGGTAACTGCCTAGCAACCAGATGGGGTTACCCTAGCAACCAAGTAACAAATCATATATCTCTGAACCACAAAATTGTAGTGATTCTGTGTTGACTTATTTCATTTAGGATGGCAAGGAGCATTGTTGGCTTGCCCCTTGGTAACTGCCTAGCAACCAGATGGTTTACCCTAGCAACCAAATAACAAATCACATATCTCTGTACTAGAAAATCGTAGAGACTTCCGGGTTGACTTATTTTACTCAGGATGGCAAGTAGCGTTGGTGGCTGTCACCTTAGTATCTGCATATCAACCAGATGGGTTTCCCTAGCAACCATGGAACAACACCTATATCTCTGCACCAGAACATCCTACTGTCATGGGGGTGGCCTCTTTCAACTTTGGGCAGTAGGTGGGACATTGTGGTACGAAATTTTGCCACGGCAAGCACCACTCACATTTTCTTCAGGAAATGTACATTCTAGTTAGTGGTGCTTGCCATAGGCAAAGCATCACTATTGTTCTCTTGCATACTTATTATTATTATTATTATAATTATTATTATTCCACACATAGTTTGGCGCGCTACTCCTCCCGCAGCTTTTGTCACAGACCCCTGAGTGAGGCATCAAATCGTGCGGCTCATTGAGGAGAGGTGTGCTATATCTTTTCTAAGCGATCGGGGGTACGTTGTTTGCCCCAGGGGCAAAAAATTGGGCAAAAAATCCCATTGACTTAACATTGAGCCGAACTTTGACGAGTTATAGCTCAGAGCGAGGATTTCACAGAGACGTGTGATTTACCACTTTTGAAGAGGCTGACAGGCTCTCTGAGAACATACCTCACAATGGGGTAAAAGTTTTACCCCTGGGGGGCAGGAGCTGCCCAAAGTTGCCCCAATGTAAGTCAATGGAATTTTTTGAAAAATTTTTTGCTCGCAGACCCACAAATGAGGCGTCAAATCGTGCGGATTATTTGGGAATGGTGTGCTATGACTTCTATAAGTGATCGAGGGTACGGTATTTGCCCCAGGGGCAAAAAATTGTGCAAAAAATCCCACTGACTTAACATTGCGCCAAACTTTGACAAGTCATAGCTCAGAGCAAGGATTTCACAGACACGTGTGATTTACCACATTTGAAGAGGCTGACAGGCTCTGTGAGAACATACCTCACAATGGGGTAAAAGTTGCACCCCTTGGGGGCAGGAGCTGCCCAAATTTGCCCCAATGTTAAGTCTGTGGTAGATTTTGTATTGAACATAACTCTGGATCACAGTGTCTTACAGACAAGGGGGCGGGCTCATTTTACTCAGACGACCAATCAGTCTCTCAGGATCATTGTGAAGCTATCAAGCCACGCCCTAGCAACCATTTACAGTACCTTAGCAACAAGTCCCATAGACTTCCATTGAAAGAGATCAAAGGGATTTCTCTGGACTGAATTATCATAGAAACACAAGGGTGGTCTCGTTTGACTTGGGCCAGTAAAACAGCCAATCATGAATCCCCTCAACACTTCCTAGCCCCTCCCTAGCAACCACTTTCGAGCACCTTAGCAACCAAAATCCAAAGAGAGATATCTTCCATTCTGAATGTCACAGAGGCATGGGAGTTGGTTTATATCATTCATACTGACAAGCAGCCTTTGGAGATTCATCATTGGCAGCTGCCAAGCCACTCCCTAGCAACAATTTAGAGCACCCTAGCAACCACATTTATTGATTTCAATTACAGTAAGATATCTTCAGATCAGAATGTCCTAGAGACATGATAGTTGCTTTGTTTTAACTGGGTGAGTAATCAGTCTTCAGCTTTCATCATGTGAACTACTCAGCCACGCCCTAGCAACCATTTAAAGCACCCTAGCAACAAAGAACCATTGACATCCATTCAAAATCACTAAGATGTGTATCAGGATCAGAATGACATAGAGACTTCCGGGTTGACTTATTTCACTCAGGATGGCAAGGAGCATTGTTGGCTGTCACCTTGGTAACTGCCTAGCAACCAGATGGGGTTACCCTAGCAACCAAATAACAAATCACATATCTTTGAACCAGAACATCGTAGAGACATAGGGGTTGAAATATTTCTCACAGGATTGCAAGGGGCCTTATGAGTATCACGTAGGTAACTGCCTAGCAACCAGATGGGGTTACCCTAGCAACCAAGAAAGAAATCGCATATCTCTGCACAAGAAAATCACAGAGACTTCCGGGTTGACTTATTTTACTCAGGGTGGCAAGGAGCATTGTTGCCTGTCACCTTGGTAACTGCCTAGCAACCAGATGGGGTTACCCTAGCAACCAATAAACAAATCACATATCTCTGCACAAGAAAATCACAGAGACTTCCGGGTTGACTTATTTTACTCAGGATGGCAAGGAGCATTGTTGGCTGTCACTTTGGTAACTGCCTAGCAACCAGATGGGGTTACCCTAGCAACCAAGTAACAAATCATATATCTCTGAACCACAAAATTGTAGTGATTCCGTGTTGACTTATTTAATTTAGGATGGCAAGGAGCATTGTTGGCTTGCCCCTTGGTAACTGCCTAGCAACCAGATGGGGTTACCCTAGCAACCAAGTAACAAATCACATACCTCTGTACTAGAAAATCGTAGAGACTTCCGGGTTGACTTATTTTACTCAGGATGGCAAGTAGCGTTGGTGGCTGTCACCTTAGTAACTGCATATCAACCAGATGGGTTTCCCTAGCAACCATGGAACAACACCTATATCTCTGCACCAGAACATACTACTGTCATGGGGGTGGCCTCTTTCAACTTTGGGCAGTAGGTGGGACATTGTGGTAAGAAATTTTGCCACTGCAAGCACCACTCACATTTTCTTCAGGAAATGTACATTCTAGTTAGTGGTGCTTGCCATAGGCAAAGCATCACTATTGTTCTCTTGCATACTTATTATTATTATTATAATTATTATTATTTTTCCACACATAGTTTGGCGCGCTACTCCTCCCGCAGCTTTTGTCACAGACCTCTGAGTGAGGCATCAAATCGTGCGGCTCATTGAGGAGAGGTGTGCTATATCTTTTCTAAGCGATCGGGGGTACGGTGTTTGCCCCAGGGGCAAAAAATTGGGCAAAAAAATCCCATTGACTTAACATTGAGCCAAACTTTGACGAGTTATAGCTCAGAGCGAGGATTTCACAGAGACGTGTGATTTACCACATTTGAAGAGGCTGACAGGCTCTCTGAGAACATACCTCACAATGGGGTAAAAGTTTTACCCCTGGGGGGCAGGAGCTGCCCAAAGTTGCCCCAATGTAAGTCAATGGAATTTTTTGAAAAATTTTTTGCTCGCAGACCCACAAATGAGGCGTCAAATCGTGCAGATTATTTGGGAATGGTGTGCTATGGCTACTATAAGTGATCGGGGGTACGGTATTTGCCCCAGGGGCAAAAAATTGGGCAAAAAATCCCATTGACTTAACATTGAGCCGAACTTTGACGAGTTATAGCTCAGAGCGAGGATTTCACAGAGACGTGTGATTTACCACATTTGAAGAGGCTGACAGGCTCTGTGAGAACATACCTCACAATGGGGTAAAAGTTTTACCCCTGGGGGCCAGGAGCTGCCCAAATTTGCCCCAATGTTAAGTCTATGGTAGATTTTGTATTGAGCATAACTCTGGATCACAGTGTCTTAGAGACAAGGGGGCGGGCTCATTTTACTCAGACGACCAATCAGTCTCTCAGGATCATTGTGAAGCTATCAAGCCACGCCCTAGCAACCATTTACAGTACCTTAGCAACAAGTCCCATAGACTTCCATTGAAAGAGATCAAAGGGATTTCTCTGGACTGAATTATCATAGAAACACGAGGGTGGTCTCGTTTGACTTGGGGCAGTAAAACAGCCAATCATGAATCCCCTCAACACTTCCTAGCCCCTCCCTAGCAACCATTTTCGAGCACCTTAGCAACCAAAATCCAAAGACAGATATCTTCCATTCTGAATGTCACAGAGGCATGGGAGTTGGTTTATATCATTCATACTGACAAGCAGCCTTTGGAGATTCATCATTGGCAGCTGCCAAGCCACTCCCTAGCAACAATTTAGGGCACCCTAGCAACAACATTTATTGATTTCAATTACAGTAAGATATCTTCACATCAGAATGTCCTAGAGACATGATAGTTGCTTTGTTTTCATTGGGTGAGTAATCAGTCTTCAGCTTTCATCAGGTGAACTACTTAGCCATGCCCTAGCAACCAATAAAAGCACCCTAGCAACAAAGAACCATTGACATCCATTCAAAATCACTAAGATGTCTATCTTAGGATCAGAATGACGTAGAGACTTCAGGGTTGACTTATTTTACTTAGGATGGAAAGTAGACTTGATAAATATCACCCTGGTAACTGCCTAGCAACCAAATGGGATTACCCTAGCAACCAAGAAACAAATCACATATCTCTGCACAAGAAAATCACAGAGACTTCTGGTTTCACTTATTTCACCCAGGATGGCAAGGAGCATTGTTGCCTGTCACCTTGGTAACTGCCTAGCAACCAGATGGGGTTTCCCTAGCAACCAAGAAACAAATCACATATCTCTGCACAAGAAAATCACAGAGACTTCCGGGTTGACTTATTTCACTCAGGATGGCAAGGAGCATTGTTGGCTGTCACCTTGGTAACTGCCTAGCAACCAGATGGGGTTACCCTAGCAACCAAGAAACAAATCACCTATCTCTGCACAAGAAAATCACAGAGACTTCCGGGTTGACTTATTTCACTCAGGATGGAATGTAGTCTTGATAAATATCACCCTGGTAACTGCCTAGCAACCAGATGGGGTTATCCTAGCAACCAAGTAACAAATCACATATCTATGTACTAGAAAATCACAGAGACTTCCGGGTTGACTTATTTCACTCAGGATGGCAAGGAGCATTGTTGGCTGTCACCTTGGTAACTGCCTAGCAACCAGATGGGGTTACCCTAGCAACCAATAAACAAATCACATATCTCTGCACAAGAAAATCACAGAGACTTCCGGGTTGACTTATTTCACTCAGGATGATAAGGTGCATTGTTGCCTGTCACCTTGGTAACTGCCTAGCAACCAGATGGGGTTAACCTAGCAACCAAGAAACAAATCACATATCTCTGCACAAGAAAATCACAGAGACTTCCGGGTTGACTTATTTCACTCAGGATGGCAAGGAGCATTGTTGGCTGTCACCTTGGTAACTGCCTAGCAACCAGATGGGGTTACCCTAGCAACCATGGAACAACACCAATATCTCTGCACCAGATCATACTACTGTCATGGGGGTAGCGTCTTTCAACTTTGGGCAGTAGGTGGGATATTGTGGTAAGAAATTTTGCCACGGCAAGCACCACTCACATTTTCTTCAGGAAATGTACATTCTAGTTATTATTATTATTCTGAGACTAAATTTCTAAATCTAACTCCTCCTAGATTTTTTCAGCTACATGCACCAAACTCGGCACAGACCTTCAGACTAATCCCGAAAAGTGTGCTATATCTTTTCTAACTGATCGGACTTACGGTTTTCCTAAAAATGTCGATCAAACTCGGAAAAACTCCCATTGACTTAACATTGCGGAATGTTCAGAAATTTAAATCCCAACTGACATTTTCACACACACAGACAAAAAAGGGCCTGTCAGCCCTGCGTCTCTCCCTCTCTCTCTCCCTCAGAGGATTTCTTTTATAAAGCAGCCAATAAGTAATGAACTAAAATCTTCATAGCCACAGTATAGTAGCTTCCAGGTTGACTTGATTCACTCAGTATGGAAAGGAGGCTTGATAAGTATCACCCTGGTAACTGCATAGCAACCAGACAGGGTTACCCTAGCAACCAAATAACAAATCACATATCTATGCACCAGAAAATCATACAGACTTCCTGTTTCACTTATTTCACTCAGGATGGAAAGTAGCCTTGATATGTATCACTCTGGTAACTGCCTAATAACCAGATGTGGTTACCCTAGCAACCAAGTAACAAATCACATATCTTTGAACCAGAACATGGTAGAGACTTAGGGGTTGACATATTTCTCACAGGATTGCAAGGGGCCTTATGAGTATCACTTTGGTAACTGCCTAGCAACCAGATGTGGTTACCCTAGCAACCAAGTAACAAATCACATATCTTTGCCCCAGAAAATCGTAGAGACTTCCTGTTTCACTTATTTCACTCAGGATGGAAAGGAGGCTTGATATGTATCACTCTGGTAACTGCCTAGCAACCAGATGTGGTTACCATAGCAACCAAGTAACAAATCACATATCTTTGAACCAGAACATCGTAGAGACTTAGGGGTTGACATATTTCACACAGGATTGCAAAGAGCCTTATGAGTATCACCTTGGTAACTGCCTAGCAACCAGATGGGGTTACCCTAGCAACCAACTAACAAATCACATATCTCTGCACCAGAAAATCGTAGAGACTTCCTGTTTCACTTATTTCACTCAGGATGGAAAGTAGCCTTGATATGCATCACTCTGGTAACTGCCTAGCAACCAGATTGGGTTACCCTAGCAACCAAGTAACATATCATATATTTCTGCTCCAGAAAATCGTAGAGACATCTGGGTTGACTTAATTCACTCAGGATGGAAAGGAGGCTTGATAAGTATCACCCTGGTAACTGCATAGCAACCAGACAGGTTTACCCTTGCAACCAAATAACAAATCACATATCTCTGCACCAGAAAATCATACAGACTTGCGGGTTGACTTTATTCACTCAGGATGGAAAGGAGGCTTGACAAGTTATCACCCTGGTAACTGCATAGCAACCAGACAGGGTTACCCTAGCAACCAAGTAATAAATCACATATTTTTGAAACAGAACTTCGTAGAGACTTAGGGGTTGACATATTTCACACAGGATTGCAAGGAGCCTTATGAGTATCACTCTGGTAACTGCCTAGCAACCAGATTGGGTTACCCTAGCAACCAAGTAACAAATCATATATTTCTGCTCCAGAAAATCGTAGAGACATCTGGGTTGACTTAATTCACTCAGGATGGAAATGAGGTTTGATAAGTATCACCCTGGTAACTGCATAGCAACCAGACAGGGTTACCCTAGCAACCAAATAACAAATCACATATCTCTGCACCATTAAATCATACAGACTTGCGGGTTGACTTTATTCACTCAAGATGGAAAGGAGGCTTGATAAGTATCACCCTGGTAACTGCATAGCAACCAGACAGGGTTACCCTAGCAACCAAGTAACAATTCACATATCTTTGAACCAGAACATCGTAGAGACTTAGGGGTTGACATATTTCACTCAGGATTGCAAGGAGCCTTATGAGTAACACTTTGGTAACTGCCTAGCAACCAGATATGGTTACCCTAGCAACCAAGTAACAAATCACATATATCTGCAATAGAAAAGCGTAGAGACTTCCGTGTTGACTTATTTCACTCAGGTCGGAAAGGAGCCATGTATTGTATCACACTGGTTACTGCTTAGCAACCAGATGGGGTTACCCTAGCAACCAATTAACAAATTACATATCTCTGCACCAGAACAACATAAAGACTTCTGGTTTTGTTCATGGGACTCAGGGTAGCAAGGATCTATCTATCTATCTATCTATCTATCTGTCTGTCTGTCTGTCTGTCTATTTATCAATCTATCTATATCTATCTTTCGAACTATCTATCTATCTATCTAAGGGTTAATATCTATCTA
This sequence comes from Moxostoma hubbsi, assembly GCA_032164185.1. Classification (NCBI taxonomy): domain Eukaryota; kingdom Metazoa; phylum Chordata; class Actinopteri; order Cypriniformes; family Catostomidae; genus Moxostoma; species Moxostoma hubbsi. Next base: position 34,079,876 of record JAVLUX010000039.1, read on the forward strand.
TCTATCTATCTATCTATCTATCTATCTATCTATCTATCTATCTATCTATCTATCTATCTATGGGTCAATATCTATCTATCTATCTATCTATCTATCTGAGGGTCTCTATCTATCTATCTATCTGA